>CM063706.1:18176709-19608480 GCA_032441835.1 Slavum lentiscoides | reverse complement strand
ACGGGGAGCAGCTGGTTACGATTTACATCAATAATTATCAGTTATCACTTATCACACAAAATGAATAAAAAATCTACATCTTATGCTAAAATCGACTATTGGAAATTGCCTGATAATATTTATTTTCCAAACTGTGAAATAAAATATAGAATATAAAATATTTCAAAAACGAGTAGTAATATTATTTAAACAAAATATTTCGCCGACTTACAACATGGGTGGACTTACTTTCGTTTATATAAATTTTGATGAGGCCATCGTAGTATTTATTTATTACTGAAAAAAAATTATATATATTATTCAGTATAAATACTTAAATAATAGGTGTATGTAATAACAATGGTATTTCTGTTAGTATTATTATCAGAGACAAAATAAGATATCCTCAGACCACAAGACCTAATGTCAGGATATGTTCTGTACTTAAATGTGGTGAGACGATTATTTTGTCATTAAGAATGAATTTTTAACTTTTATCCTTCGAATTCGAGATTTCTCCTATTATCCCAACTACATTAACTTCAGATATACTACTGCGTAGTTACAATAATGAAAGCCAAGGTATCTTATTAAAAATACTTTATTATAAATGACTAGTTGCTTTTGAAACGCATAAATATTAAATAATGGTTGCACACATTTCTCCAATAATATAATAAATCAATAATATTATTTTCCAATAATAAACAATATTCATGGATGTTAACACCGACAGTCGAAAATGAAATGTGGCCGGGGATGTGCAATACCAGTGTCAGCCTTGCACACCAAAGGCCCCTGGATCTTTTTTTTTCTTGGGCCTCCTGCCCCATAGTTTAATATGACGTTAAAAATACGTATTAATATAAACCAATTCATTATACAGGGTGTATGTACCGGCCTTCCCGTTAGCGGGAGGTGGCCGAATTACAACGTTAAATTGTGATAGAATAAAGTAAATATTAACTCATAATCGTTATTAAACGTTTGAAATAATTAACGACAAATTTGAATATAATATGAAAAGGTGGACTGTATTTTACGTATTGAAAAAGATGATATATATATATATATATATATATATATATATATATATATATATATATATATATATATATCGAGACTGTTAAAAAAAAAAAAATATATTAGATACATTTTGAAAACACCTGTGGAAGTCATTTTAGAAACAGCTGCTCCGTCGCATACCATTCTTATTATGCATAGACAAATTCTTAATCTTACGTACTACGGGCAAGGGGGGGTCGATTAACAAATGTAAAAGCGACAAAATCCGCGGTGATTACATATACGTATATGACAAAATTATGGAACGACCTGACCTGGTTAATGGCAATAAGTTGGATGAAGTACAGCCTCGGCGGTGAACAATTACGACGACGTGTATCCGAGTAACTCACATTGGCGGTGAAGAACGATAGCAATTCGACAACAAGCCCACGGTACGAATAATAATGTCGGCGACAAATAATACCGACGGTGTCGGCGTGTACTCGCATTCGAGTATTACAACGCTGCCGGCCACTCGCAACAGCAACGCGACAACACGCACACGACACAAAAAATAATAATATCGGCGACGAATAATACCGACGGCGTTGGCGTGTACTCGCGTTCGATTAATACAACGTTGACGGCCACTCGCTACGACAACGCGCCACTACGAACACGACACGAACACTTGCAGCGTCGGCCGCGAATACGTGTTATTATTACAACAAATAACGACAAAAAACTGAAAACCGATCGCTCGCAAGTCGCACGATAAAAGAAAGAAACGACGGTAAAAAGAAAACTCGCTCAAAAACCAAAAAACGAAACGTGCGCGAAACGACGACGACGACGAATTTTACTTCAACCGCGACGTAATAATAATAATCTTTAAAGGTTATAACCGCGTCATCTCGCACGCGCAACCGCTGCGCTCGCGACACAAATAATCCGGTATCGCGCGCGCTGTTATCAGCCGAACGGTACCGAACACAGGGTGTCCCAGATTTATTTGACAGATGCAACAACTTTTGTTCTATTCATTATTTTTTTAAACAAATTCCATCAATTGCAGTGCTACAACAATAATGTTTTAAAATATTTTTAAAATTTTTGGACCTCACAATTTAAAATTTAGAATTTTAGTTTAAAGTTTTGTAGAAAAAGCAGTGTAATAAAATTATTAATATATAAAATTATTTTGTAAACCTAATTTTTTGAAAATTGTTGGTGTTTATTTTTCTAATAAATGTTAATCCGCTGATTTTGTTCAATTTTTTTAAGTTTGTGAAAATTTGTATGAAATTGTATGTTTGCATAATAACCAGCACATCTCTTATCTTAATCCGCGCTTTTCAAATTATTTTAATGTAAACATACAATTTTATACAAATTTTATATCGTTGTGTGTACCTATATTTGTTTGTGTCCACTAAACAGAAGAGCGTATTTACAATTCTTTTGTTCTCGGGCTGAGTGTTCCATCCGTATTCATCTAAGACTCGTTTCACACTTACACGACTGTCGTGTGAACGACATATAGTCGACACTGACACTGCACGACACGTGTAGGTATATTATGCATTTCACATAAACATGACATTAGTTGCACGGCAAGAGCACTCTAGTGTACACCTCGAAAGCTGGCGTTTGAATTTTGTAAATGGAGCGCAGTAATTTATTATTGTATCTAGTCTTGTATAGACGTTTAAAGAAAAAAGAAGAAATAAGTTGCAGTAATAAAATATAAAAAGAAACGGGGCCGGAGCATTTGTTATACTCTTTAAGGACTTAAGGAATAATGAGGACAAGGTTTTCAATTACTTCTGGGTATAATATAATATACCTAACGTAATAAGTATCTCAAGATCAATTTCCGTCATTTCGAAAACAGTATACGAACAGTGAAAAGTGTAAATAAATATTAAACGGAAAAATATACTTCGTAAATATTCGATCGATAGACGACACGTGCTGGTTAAATGTGTGCTGTTCCATACCCTGCATAACCCTACTGTTTATTTTGACGACAACGACAGTCGGACGTTGCAATGGGAACAGTCGGCTATCCACAGCAAAAGCACGACAGTCATGTGTCGTTTATTGGACCACGGCATTTATCGGGTAAGTATGAAATGTCTAATACACTTTCCATTTCCATGTCGTGTACTCGTGTACACGACAGTCTTGCAAGTGTGAAACGAGCCTAATCTGTGATACTGGTATGATGGTGAATAGTACTAACAATGGATATTATTAAATGTATATTACAAAGTACAAATCAAATTTAAATTTTAACAATGGAAGTTCTGTCAGAAATATAGGTAAATTATTATTATATTTGTATATTATTATTCAATATAATATAATATTGGTACTAGGTATCAATTTTACTACTTGAAAAATACACTGATTATACTTACTGTTATAATATCTATCTAGAATATAATTATGTAATTATTCTCAAGTATAATCAATGAGTAACGCAATAAATTATATTGCAGCATAGTTTTGTAACCTTTATATAAAACCGTTATGTACTTATGTACGCACCAGAATCTCCTGTCAAGTAATAGTTGCGGGAGGCGTACCGGAGCGAAGCGCATAGCGCTAAAATGTCAGGAAGAGGATACGATCGTGAAAAACAGAATGGCACAGAAACGAATAAGAATTTAAAAACAACAATTATAAAGAACAAAAAAGAAAAAAGAAGAGTGGACTTTATTAATTGAGTATACACAAAAGAACAAATGCAATCGCACTTCTATACTAAGTGGGGCACATGTAAGAAACGATACAAAAATACGCGAATGCTTATATCTACGGTGAACAATTTAACAAATAAATAATAACAAAACGATTCGACCTTGTACCCAAAATACTGTGATGAGGAGGACGACGACGAAGACGACGAGTGGCAATGGTCGTATCCGGACACGGTGGCAGGTAACCAGGGCCGGATTGGGGGAGGGGTGCGATAGTGTTTAGCATGAAGGGCCGCTATTTTATCATTAATTTGGGTTAGTGTCAATAAAATTTAAAAAAACGTGTTATTTTTTTCAAATTATTGAGAAAATACTTTTATGGGAGGGGGTTATGGAAGCGAAGCCTCCACCTTTCTTATTATAAATATTCCAACACCGTCTAATATTTTAATCTGCTCTAACGTGTGTTCGGTTTCCAATCGATTGCATTATACTTTCATTGTCGTGAAAATAGTTTTGCCGTTAAATTTAATATTGATATTTAATTAGCATTGTAGTAATACTGAATGGAAGAACTAAAAAAAAAAATTATTTTCCGCTCGAACGCAGTTTGAATCAGCATTTTAGAAAAAAAAGCGTTGCTTATAAGCGAATCGAAGTCTATGTGCAGACTATGTATAGTCTACGTACCTATGTGTACTTATTACATATTTTGTCAACATTTCGATTACCAGCTATAGGTGTTCATAATAATAATTAAGTAATTATTAGATTATATTAATAATAATCTACCTATTTATAATAATAATGTTATATTTTAGATAATTATGCGCTGCAGGCTAAGCAAAAGTCTAATATAATAGCTGATCTAAAGTAGATTCGACTTCTGGAATTTCATTGAAAAATAATATATCGTTAAATTATTTTTTTTTTTTAGACGGTAATTCGTAATAAAACTGTAGGGACTGAAAAACCGCAATATGTACTACAATCAGTAGCGTAAGTACGCGAATTTTATAAATTTACAATATACCTTGAAATTCCTTCTACTTTTGGACATATACGCAATATGCGTATTATTAATAGATTTATTTTTAATAATAACGAGGAACGAGCGTGAAACGCGTGTAGGTATCGTATTACCAGCATTATCATTACATTGACTGTTTACTTTGAGACATTTTTTTTTTTTGTCGACCGATGAAAATTCCTCGGAAAATGTTCAACTGCGTTGAATATTCGTGAAAAAAATATAGTTCCCCATATTGATCCGGAGAATATCTGCAATTCAATTTGCGAAATATTTACCTACTTATTATGTTTAATTAAACGGACGTAGTACTTACCTATTGAACTTAATATTGGTCGCGTGAAATTCGGGCCGATTTATAGTAGGTAGTAATTTAGTGTGTAGTAGTGCTCTGCACGGTCCGTCATTTTATGGACCGGACTGAACCAGTAAATCATTCCGTAAACCGAGACCAGACCGGTCGTGTCGTAATTTTATTATGTTGAACTGAACCGGACCAACTACGGTTTTCAAAAATGTTGAGCAGACCGGACCGGACCAAATTTTCTATTACACTGGACCGGACTGATCTATTTGTAGTAAAGATCAGTTCGGACCAGTCAAAAAAAATGTATGAGACTGAACCGGACCGATATTATTTGTAATAAAGACTAGACCAGACCGGACCGGACCGGACCAGACTAAACTGAACCGATATTTTAGACCAAGCCACATTTTTTCTTACAAATATTTGACTGATATTATAACCTACATAATATTATATTATATTATTATACCAATAATTATTAACACCAATGATGTGCGATTTCTGGGGTGTGCTGATGAACATTGAACGATGGTGGTGGTGTGAGATATTTTTACAACATATTAAGGTGCCCACACACTGTAGCGGGACGGGAAATTGGGCAAGAGCGGTTAACTCGTGCATCGTTACTGAAACATAATATCGCCAAAGTCTACACACTGCAACGGTTTACCATTGGCGGGAAATAACCGCTACGCGGTTTTTCTAAAAACCGTCGCATGTCCTATTTTTCCCGCTACCGCCAGCGATTTTTTCATGTACTTCTATAGAAATATTTGTATCTAGGTAAGTACATTTAGATAGTAAAAGCCATTAATAAGTTCTTATAACGTGTTATTTCCTGTTCCCGTCCCGCTACAGTATGTGGGAACCTTTATGAAAGATAACGATAATTGATACCAGTATAAGCGATATAATATGTTTTATTATTATATTTTGTAGTTTGTACTTTGTATTCATTGTCCGAGATGAGAAACCCAGTGTACTTGTTGCTAAGTAGAAGTCATTTGGGAACAAATCTGAAATATTTATTAAATGCGATAACGGCTTCCATGAAAATTATAAATCAATATGTACCTACATCTGGAACAAAATAACATCCCATAATAAAATATTATTAAATCAAAAAGGACTAGACCGGACCAGACCAGACCGGACTGGACTGGACCGGACCAAATTGAAATAATTTTGTTGAAAAAATCGGACTGAACTGAATCAATATGTATTTAATCTAGGATCGGACCGATTTTTTTCAAACTCGATTGAATTGGACTAAACCGAGTCATTGACTAATCTTTATTCTTTCGGACTGACCAAACCGGACCATGGTCCGATCCGTTCCGGATCGGACTGATTCAGACTGGACCGTGCAGAGCACTAGTGTGTAGTGTTTGAAAATATATAAAAGTGCGAAGACGAAATTAAGAATCCTACCCACAGATCCGAACTTTTTTTAAAAATTCTTTTTCGGCTCTTGAAACCTCGAAAACTCGATGGATCGGTAAAATAATCATCGCAGTTCAATATATAAAGGTATACCCCTCTTCTTTTTAAAAAATATTTCTGCGTTTCTCTTTTGATTTTTCCGTACTACACGGTCGATTATAGGGACTAATTTTTTTCGAAATAAAACTTGTTTTACATAAAGTTTCGGAAAAATAATGATAATAATATCAACTCGAACTTCTTAGCAGGCATATTTTAGTTGTACCGCGAATCATCTGCGTCAATTATATTATTTGTGCCAGGCTAATGTATAAAGAAATAATATTTATAAAGAAATAAATATAAAGGATATGATTTATTTTAAATAATAAAATTATTATTATTGATTGTAATATGAAATATAATTGATGACAATTCAATGCTCTTCGATCATGCTCTTAAGATCAAAGCCCTTTGTACGAGTATTTTTTATAGACATTTTGCGTCTTTCGGAACACAACTATTTTTAATGTACACTTTTGCGTCTCTCTCTCTCTCTCTCTCTCTACTATAATGTTTTACCTATTCAAGCACTGTGTAATTTATACAGTTTAAAGTTATTTGATTTATAGATACAAGATATAAGATATATATTCAATATATTATTTATAATTTATAATACTATAAAAACATATTATTTTAGGTAAGTATAGTTAGTACCTACTTAAAAGTAAAATATTATAATAAATTGATTATACATGTCAAAATTAAAGTGGTTGAAAATTTTTTTTTTGTGGTAGTTAAGGGGAATTTTATTTGGGCCGCTAAAATATTTGAGCACGATTGGCTAAAATGCCCAAAATAGTAACTTTGTACATAGATGAACACGAACGATATGACGTGTCGACAGCACGGCATACGATGGTTCGACGATATGGTGACCAGCGTAAAACGTACGAAGGATTCCACTTTCATAGCTTTCTATGATTATTTTGAACAATCTCGACTTAGTGGGTCAGCGTTTTTTAGCAGCTCTGCAGGAATCTCATCTATACCTGGGGCTTTTTTGTTTGATAAGGTTTCCAAGGCTAGTTTGAATTAATCTTGTGATATTGGGGAACCCTTATCATCTGGCCCGACAACTTCTTCACATTCTAAATATTCTTCTTCTTCTTCTTTGATATCTTCACCCTCATACAGCTCTTCTAGGTATTCCTTCCATCGTTCTACAACTTTCTCATTTTTAAATAACAGTTTGCCTTCTTTGTTCCTTACTATATTGCTTCTGGTTTTTGGTTTGTATTCTAGATTTTTCACTTTGGTGTAGGCTTTGTCTGCGCAGTTCTTGGACAGTAGGTATTCAATCTCTTTGGAGTTCTCCTTCATCCATTCATCTTTGGTTTTTTCGCACTCACTTGTAATCTTGTTTTTAACTCCTTTGTATTTTCCATAGTTTTCGCTCCTCAACTTGTTACTTTCCTTGATTAATTCTAGGATGCCTTGGGTCATCCAGGGTTTCTTTGGTTCTATGACGTTCTTGCCTAGTATTTTCTCTGTACTGACATTAATATTTGTTTTGATGTCTTCCCAAGATTCAGCACCCCTTTCTCGCATTCTGCCTACCAAATCTTTTTGAAAATCTATAACTTTTTTCTCATATTTCAGTTTCTCGAGACACCAGTTTTTCTTTTTGACTAGTACGTGTTTCTTAAATCTAATAATGCACTCCGCTCTGATTAGGACGTGATCGCTGTCTATTTGACTTCCAGGATACGCGTGACTAGATCTTATGTTGTTGCGATGTTTCCTTTTGACCAGTATGTAGTCTATTTGGTATCTAGTTGTGTCGCCCGGAGCTTTCCATGCATATCTTCTTCTTTTTGGTACGCTGAATATGGTATTGGTAATGATAATTGGAATTGTTTACAAAATTCGATCAGTTTCTCTCCTCTTTGATTAATACTTCCAAGACCAAACTTCCCAATACATTCTTGTTCTGATGGTTGGCTCCCGACTGAGGCGTTGAAGTCTCCTATAATGAATACATATGACTTTTTATCTGTTAGTCTCATGAGCTCCTCAAGTTGTTCGTACATATCATCAAGTTCTTCTTCGGTGCTGCTCGAAGTTGAAAAGTACACTTGGATAATATACAGGTCTGTTTGAACTTTCACTTTTATTATTAATATCCTTTTGCTTACATAATAGGTGTTAAAAACATTGGATCTCCATTTGCCACTAAAAATTATTGCGACACCTTTATACTTCCTCGTTTTTCGCTCCCACTGTATATTATTCTCATTTCGCCTGTGTTATAGTCACCGTTCTTAGCCCATCTGGTCTCTGATATCCCCAGAATATCTAGGTTTGTCTCGTTCATTTGTTTTGAAATCTCTTTGATTTTTTCATGTTTTAGCATTGTTCGCACATTCTACGTGCCTATGTTAAATTTGTCATAAATTATTTTAATATATTATAATATGCGTTTAACTTCCAAATATTTATTTAAAATAAATTGTTTTACTTTTTCATAAATAATTACAATGCAAATATATTGCATAAAAATTTGTTTTTATAACAATAATTATTGACACATTTGACAGTGCTGTAAATACAAGGTAATTATAAAATAATAAAATAATTGAATGATAATGATTATTATCACCATTGCAGTAGATAACGCAAATTCTATATGATGGTATAGTGTAAATATTATCTACACGAGTGCAATAATACGACACCGTGAATTTTGGCGGTGTCTCTATCAGATACACCCGTGTGGTGTTATATCACTGTACGAGTGAAGTGTAAATTAATTTAAGCAGATTGAAAACGCTATAAGTGTGAATCAATCGTGATATGACATATAATAAGAAGTGTGCACTATTTAAGATAAAGTTTATCTTGAACCCTGGTAGTGTGTGAATATGGCAACATGGCATAACAGAATATATTTTGCCACGACCAAATGATTGCATTCCTATATTATAAACATTATATTTTTGATATAAATACGGCCGAGGGGGGAAGGGGTGTTTTAAAACCCAAAACATCCCTCCCCTGGCTACGCCACTGTGTAAGTCGACTACGGTTGCAATATAACTCCGGATCACACGTAAGGCGTACAAAATGCGGCGACTAGGGCACGCGATTTTTAACACGGTGATTCCGATGTTGCAACGTTTTTACATAAAACATTCACGATTTATAAAAAACTCGCACGAAATACAAAATGGCGGTGCGGTTGACGGCCAGTGGGACGTTATTACGCGAGTAAAAACCGGGTGGCAGCGGTACACAATTCGCTAGTCCGCAACGGCATCGCGAAGACAAACACGATTTATAAGGACTCGCACGGAACGCAAACGGCGGTGTGATTGACGGCCGACGGGCGGCACATAAGCATTCTGGGGCTCGTTTGGGCACCTGCATTCAATAAAGCTCTCCGATTGGTTGATTTAAATTTTCCGCCTATTTAATACCTATTATATAAGGACGGGTATATTGTATATATTCCCATGATAAACGTGATCGTGATAACGGGTCTTTGATGTGCGGAAAGTACATATCCGGAATTATATTATGTTCCATGACATTTGTGATGTCAGTATGTTATCAGTGTATTATTATTATATTTATATTATACTCACCTTAACAAGTCTAAATAAGTTAAATGCTCACTTAGATACCTCTACTCGTTCGCTTCGCGAGCTCCTATCGGAACTTAAACTTGATATATCCAATGGAGTGCGCATGTTTGGTTTGTTTAATAAACTGTATAATGCACTGATTACATCACATTGACGTCACAAATGTTAGGCGGGAAATTACAGATTAACCAGTCGGAGAGCGTAATTGACTACAGGTGCCCAAACGGACCTTAGAATGCTTATATGTCGACGGGCGTCAAGACGAGCGTCTCGCGGCAGCTTCGAAAATCGGCTGCGTGCGTGCGCATTTTATCTGTTATCAGTTTATATTTTATCTATTATCACAATTTATATAATATAATAAATAAAACTATACTTAATGAAATATTTTTCTTTATATTCATAAAAATATTACCTGTATTGCTCGAAAAACTCATTTCTTTTACTTCTATAGTAATCTTGTGTTTTTCAAACAGGTAAATTCTTAAATTTAAAATTTGAAACAGTGGTTCGTTACACTCGCTATGAGGACATATTATTCTAGTTTCTTTGTTTTCATCGCCATTTTCATGAAATTTTTTTAGATGAATATTTAAAGTTCTCTGTTTTTTGACAAGCTGTACACTTAAAATTATTTACAGGTAAATAATCACTACTATCACTGCCATGTATATTTCTGAAGTGTGCATATAATTTATTTTTTGTAAATTTTGTATTACAAATAGAACACTTAATTTCAGTTGCTAAGGATGCCATGGTTATGTAAAACATTAATAAACAAAAAAAAAAAAATACTAGTTTACTGAAAATCACAATAAAGTGTAAACGCTGCAGTATGAGAGTTGCAGTTGTAATAGCAAGAAACTATGTAGTACATCATGGATAGCTTCTTATAAATAAAGTCTATCTGATATCTACAATCGCCAATATTGTATTAACAATATTATTGACGTTAAAGTACATTTTATTGTTAGTCTAGAAATTCCCCAATATGTCTCCTTAACAATACATAATCTACTATATACTTTATTTTATTCTATATTAATTCATTATTATTATTATTATTATTATTATTTACTATATATTGCATGTAAATGAAAACAATACGCTACACAGTATTGTGATATTTTTGGTACCTATAGCACATCTTTTGGTTTACGCTTTGAAATAATATTTAATTATATTTTTAAATATTTTTATTTATTGTTAATAATTTAATATTATAGTAATAATATAGTATACGTCTAAAATGTGACAGATGATAACAAATAAAATAATAATTCAAATTTACACTCGCATGATCACATTCTCGTTTTATATAAATTGTGATGATAACAGATAATATGCGCGCGCACGCAGCCGATTTGCGAAGCTGCCGTGAGACGCTCGTGCATTAAGCCTGTCACACGAGGCAATATTAATCGCCGTGACTATAGTCCGGCTCACGAAAAGTGGCGGCTGGCCGCCGCCGTACCCCGAACCTCACCCAACGTGTAGACAGTGGTTCTCATTCTATTGTTGCGAGATCCGGAACGGCGGCGGCGCAGCACGAACTATCGGCGCTATTGTTCATTTTCAAACGTTAGGCATCCCTACGGACCACATTCCTTGTTTAAATGTTTTAAAACCTATATACAAAGGAACAAATGGTCATGGAGGGTGGCATGTATGATATGTTTAGTTGTATTCGCATCTGCTTGTGGCATAGTCATAGTGTTTTCTTTGCATTATAGTGTGTTCAGTGTTGCTGTGTACACGTCTGTTTACTATCCTAATACGTTAAAATATATTCGCTTTTTAAAAACCTAGTGTTTCGTATATTGATTATTTTTTTTTTTACATTAAAATGTCGTTTAAAGATAAAGATCTACACAGTCAAAGTAAAAAAATAGTGTATAGTGTTTATTTATTTTTTAAAAAACTATCGGAATCAAAAGAACTTGACGCCGATTTTTTTCGAAAAACACAAGACATTACTGCTGAGGCTTGCGGAATATCGAAACGCTCCATTCAGCGTATTTGCTCAGAAGTTTACCACAGCCAAATGAATTTTGGATTACCACAGCCAAATGAATTCTGAAGTATTCAAATCTTGGTTCACCCAAATGTTGAACAGCCTTGAAGAACCGTCAGTGATTGTTATGGATAATGCATCCTATCATTCAACCCTCATCGATAATTTTCCCAAAAGTCATACGCGAAAAGCAGATGTGCAGGCTTGGTTGACCAAAAAAAAATGTCAATTTTTCACCATTGGAAAATCTAGCGGAACTTCGAATGAGAGTAAAAGCATTGATACCATTTGAAAAAAAATATGAATTGGATGTATTGGCATTGGAAATGGGCCACGAAGTAATTCGACTTCCACCGTACCATTGCCAATACAATCCAATTGAGCTTATATGGGCCCAGGTAAAAAATCAAGTGGCGAAAAATAACAAGACGTTTAAAATGGTTGATTTAGAAAAGTTGACTCACGAAGAACTGGATTCGGTTACTCAACATGATTGGGAGAAGTGTGTGAGACATGCCGAAGCATTGCAAGACCAAGACAATGAAAAAGAAATTATGAGGGACAGTATGTTGGAGCCAATCATTTTGACTTTGTTACCTGATGACAGCGATTGGGAGTCCAGTGACGATGAAGCAAATTCGGAATAATATTCAGAAATTCGCAATTATTACATATTATAATTATACTCAATTATTTAGTAATTTTTTTATTCTGCTATTATATTGTATTGTATGTGTTATTTTTGTTTTGTTATTAATATTAATTAATAAAAAATATAATACGATAAAACCTTCGAATTTTATTCGAATAGTAAATAATCAGATGGTAAAAAGCGTTGATACGAAATGTTGTGATTATAATTCACGATAAGTATTATCACTTTAATACAATTTGGAGGGAAAATAGTTCATTTTAAGGTTATTATAGGGAAAGAATTATATAATATATACAGGCGTATTTGAAAAAGCGCGGTAAATTATATTGTTGTTTGATAACCACTACAACAAATAATCCGCTTGGATCGTGGCGGTCAGCCGCCACTTTTCGTGAGCCGGACTATACCAGCAGTGACCTATCGCCACACCGAGTTGCCGCGATTAGCGTGTCACACACACACACACACGCGGGGTCATATGAGGCAGCGAGTAGCGAGAGTAGTAATTATCAAGTCGAAAAAATTTCGTTTATCGTACCAATTAATATTGATAAACAATAGTGATGATCTATCCGATCTAGGTATATAGCTAGTACATAGGCGTGCGCACGGTTAGGGCTGATTGGGCTTTAGCCCCACCTGAGCCTTTACCCGAGAGACTATGTAGAAATTAGAAAATTACGTAATGAATAATTTATAATAATAAATTAATATTTATGTTAATTGACAATTGTTAATATTTTATATATTATGTTTTGAACGTTTTTGAATTGTTTTATTAGATTATATTTGGTTTAAATTTTAAATCAATATTGATGAATTGTATGTGTGAAATAATGAAAAATAATTGTTTACATTTTCCAGTCACCAACAAAATGGTCACTTCGAAGTTTGTAGTGAAAATTTCTATAATTTTTTTCTTGTGTGACCGTGACAGGTGGGGGAGTGGGTGGTCAAATTGAATTTAGCCATACTTGACTCAGAAGTCTGCGCAAGCCTATGAGCTAGTAGCGAATCAAGGTTATTAGATTATAATGTAATAACCTAGGTAGCGACTAGCGTCTAGCGAATGCCGATGTCACACGAGGCGATTTTACGGTTTTTAGTAGTGTCTTGGTCACGTGACCAACGTAGTCACGCGTTCCAAGCGAGTAGAATTGAACATGCTCAACAATAACTAACAAAAATAACAAAAATTATACGGTTCCCCAAAATAAATTAAAATAAACTACTTTATGTGTGCAAACGTATCAGATGGTGTCTCCCAAAATGGCATGTGTACTCTGGTGCCCCGGTGTAAGTATCATCTAACACCCCCGCTTGTTGCGCCACTGCTAAAATCCAATTGTATTTTATAGTATGAAAAATATAAAGATGTTTAAAGACGCTTCCTATTAAATAATAAAAAAAATGTTGGACTATTTTGTAGAGGAGGGGGGAATATAATTAAAAGTATTCTTAAGACCACAAGGAACTGAGGCACTACAGCATTTATTAAAAAAAAACCACATATTGTTTAATTTTCTCCAATTTTATAAATTAATTATAAATCTAACAATAAAAACGCATTATTTCATATACTATAATATTAAATATTTTATTTAAAGTGAGCTACACACCTTCAGTCAAAACTGAACGATTTGACTGTACAGTTTTATCTAAAAGATAAATCTAACGTGTGTAGGGCGAAATTACACAGTTCTCAGAACTGATCAGTCGATTAGAAATAAATTGAAAGTACCAAATGATAAAATTGTGCCGATTAAACTGTGCAGTTAAAACGTAGCGTTTGTAGGAAAACAGTACAAAACTGTTTTTAGTTTTACTTTGGTGGAGTAAAATTTCTTTGGTTTTTTTTTTTGTTTTGTTTTGTTTTTGTTTTTTTTCTTTTGTTTTAATTATTGAAAATTAAGTTTATTAATAAAGTTTATAATAATTATTAAAAATTAAAATTGTGAACCAACGTATATCGTCACCTTGTCATACAGGTCGACCTGTATCTAATTCCACAATTAAAACTTCTAAGACTACTGCTTCTACTGATGCCACTAAGCCATTTGTAGTACATCACAATCTACTAGACCATTAAAACGAAATTCTGAAGCCATTCTAACAAAAGATGTTTTGTTACCCGATCAGAACCATTTTAAACGCCCAGCGCCTCAAGATGATCGATATGACATTTTCGGTAAAGAAAACTAAAACTTCGAGACTCGGAAAAAACACAAAGAATTTTTGCTGAAAAAATTATCAACGAAGCAGTTCGAAACTGAAATGGGTAACTTAACGATATCACATAAGGACATGATTCCAATAAAAACGCGATTTGATGAAATTTACTGTTGCTCATCTACTCCTTTATTTCGGGTTTCCACACCAAACCATTTTCACGTTTCTCATATTAATTTTTCCAGATCTGTAGCAGAATATAGTGAATTATTTGTCAATTGTCATTCAATCTAAGCCAGTTAACTCATTTTATCTAACTTCTATGAGTTCCATGCATCAATCCAGTTACCAACTACAGGATACTCAAGAAAGAAATTTGGTATCAATACCAAATTTGCCAGAAAATGTATCTTTATATTTATCTAACTACGTGTCGTATTGGTTCACACGCATTTGGTATAATAGTGGAGAGTGACTGTGTTGATATAATTGTAGAATATTTAAGACATACATAGGTTCTTCCAGTCGCTAAAAATTTTAAGGTCGCTGTCAACATTTCATGAGGTGGTAAAGCATTCCTCATTACAATATTTTGTTTTTGCTTAGTGGTGTTACTAAAGAAAGAAGTTGAAAGTGTCTTCATTCATCCGTAAATAATTATTAAAATTTTTTGGAGTAATTCTTAATTCCTTTAACAAATTTATACGTAAATACTATTATTTATTTCACAAATTACGATTTTTACGTTTTTATTTTTTATTCATACACATTAGAACGATTATTGCTAAAGCGTCATCTGTCGACGCCATGTTGGGTAGTTATGCCACACAGCTAGCCAATTAAAAAACGACTTTACTACGCTACGACTACTTCTGTACTACTACTCTGAACAATTTATTTTGACTATTCAGTCAAATCGCTCAGTTTTGACTGAAGGTGTGTAGCTTGCTTAAGGAAGTACACATTAATAACTACATTAAGACCATCACAAAAAATATTAAATAATTACCTTTCTCCAACTTTGAAATGTCTGACATTGCTATAAATATAAGTAAACATATCTGTAATGTGTTAGCCTATACATGGTATGTAACAGTTTTAAGATAAAATGTGTGTGGTGTCACTGCAGGTAACTAGTTTATTTAATTTATTACTCTAACAGAGCCGGATTAAGGGGTGGGTGCTAAGAGGGCTATAGCCCGGGGTCCCCAAAGAAATAGGGCCCCCAAAAAAAAATTGTGACTGTCATATTTTTCAAATTATATATTGGTACAATTTTAAAAACTTAATAAAGAACTACAGCACTTAAAAAAAATGAATTCAAATCATATATTTTACAGGTTGGTTTGTTTTAATAATTTTAACTTGCCCGCGATAGTCCTTTTATTAACACACGGTATATTGTGTTATTTCTAGGTTTTACTGCTTAGAAAACAAACCTAAAATTACGATAATTCAATAATTGACTGATTGTATACTACCATTATATGTGATTGTATTTGTTATCTTTTTCATTTTTTTTCGTACTTATTGTAGCGTACTCGTTTATATTATTATGTACCTACTCTGTTTTTCGCGCAAGCTCGTTCAATTCACATATAACGTTACTCCGCGCACTATAATATAATATTATTTTAAAATATCAGTAAATTATTTAATAATTTAAAAATAATTTAATCAAAACTAATATTAGCGAGAAAATATCCATCTGGCGCAGAAAAACGCAAATTAAAACAACAAAAAGAAGATGAAGCAAAAAATCATCCAACACTTATTACATTTTTCAAACCAGAAAATGACCCAAAATGTAACGAAACAATCCTTTCTTCTTTGATAGTAATAAAAAAACCTGAAATTGAAACTGAAATTAAGGTAAATAATATAAATGAAAATCCATTAAATAATCGTGAATCGGATCAACATTTTTGAAAAAAATATTATTTCTATAAGTAATACATCGTCATCACCAAATAAAATCGAAATACCTAAAGATCCTGGTCTTTGGCCTGAAATAATTGATACAAATTTTAAATTAAAATGCATAAAATTAGGATCAGTATATTTTCAAAACAGAAATAAAGAATATCCAGCTTCCAAATGTTTATGTATTGCTCAAAATCGTTGATTGTCCGACACATTATTCGATCGTAAAATGTATAATGGTGATATAATAAATAGACAATGGTTAATATATTCGGAATCAATTGGAAATATTTTCTGTTTTTCGTGCAAATTATTCCCATTTTGTAGTAAATTAAGATCTTCATTTTCAACGTTAGGGTTTTGTGATTGGAAACATGCTGAGGAATGTGTATCTCAGGCGCGGATCCAGGGGGGGGGGTCACAGGGGTCATGACCCCCCCAACAAACATCAAGTTTAGGTCCTTTATGTTTACTTGAAAATTGATATACGCATAAATTGCATTTTTAATTTTTTTTACAGAGATTTTTTTTGCACTAAAAATATTTAAAACAATTAATATTTACATGTTTAAATAGTTAATATTTTGTTTTGTATAACGCATATAAAACGTGTACCCTTAAACTACATCGCGACCTGTTCATAAAATCATAATTCCCATCTAATTTCTAAGTATATTAAATAGTGATTTAATATAAACTGTTTGACGTTAATATTGTTGGCGAGTCGCGAGTAAATATATATATATACAAATAATATATAATATATATTATATATTATATAATATTAAATCCATTTATCGGCGGAAGTGTTTGAATGTTCCACGAAAAGATACGATTATTTTCAACCCGTATTATACAATATACGTCTATACTTGATACGGCGACGGCTGTATTCGTAATGACATTATTTGGGTTTATTATTATGATTATTAGGTAATTGATTATGTGTTTAAGTACCTATCATATTTTTTTTCAATTTATTTTGATGTGAACGTCTGAACAGTGGAAACATTGGTCGCCACTTGCCTTTTGTGTAATAGAAGAAACCATGGTGAGTATATTATTATAATTATTGTATGTAGAAAGTAGAACACGTTAAAAATGGTTAAGGTGCCCGGTGCCAATGACATTTTGCCCTCAAAAATGTATTATACGGCCGTACGGAAATAATGATCCTAACCAGTAGAATGAACCGAATTTCATGATTTTTTATAAGATTCTGAGCGGAGCGAGGAATATATTGGTTTTACAATATCTACACCCAAAAATTCTACCAGGAGTGCTCCGATCTTCACGTGTAATACTATTTTCCATTAGCAAATTTTATCTAGTTTGTACTTAAGACAGGTCATTTTTCGATTTTCCCAATACATTTTTTATGCGTCAGAAAAAACTATCAAAAAATTACGCGAAAACGCAATTTCGTCAAAATCGATTATCGTTATTTCTTCATAACTTTGAAACTAATGGTCATATAAACTTGAAATTTCACCAAATTTTCACCTTTAGACTGCCTTAACGAGACAAATTTTTCAAAAAATTTCTTTTAATTTTGGGCTATTTATAGCAATTATAGTTTTTGAGGTATTTAATTCATAAAAGAGGTAATTTTTGGTTTTAAGGCTTAAAAATTCAATACAATATCAGACGTACATTACTTCAACTCAGAGCCGTAGCAAGGGTGAGGCGACTGAGGCATTCGCCTCAGGTGCTACCTCAATGGGGCGCTAAACTTTGAGAAATTTTTTATACTGAAAATGTTGGTCGGTCTTATTTTCAGGTCACACTTAAAAACGTTATTTGTTATTTTAATATTGCTGAAATGTTTTTTTGTGTGGGAAAATTAATTTTACATTAATAACATGAACAGAAATATTATAACGGTATAAAATTATCATTATACAGTATGTGTCTGTAAAAAATATAACTTAAAATAAATAGATACATCTTCATCTAAAAACCCGATAAATAATAGTTAAACATTTTCAAAAAGGGTAAAAAAGAGTTTGCAGTTAGGGGCTGCACGTATTCAAATTTCCTCAAGTGTCAGAAAAGCTTGCTACGGCTCTGCTTCAACTATATTAAAAAAATCACGAAAATCGTTAGTCACAATTTCATTTTGTAACCGTTTCAAGTTTTTCGAAAAAGTGTATTTAATTTTGTTGTGGAAAATTACGTTATTTCAACACATACGGTCCAAGATTTTTGAAATGTTTACCAAATAAGTAACTTCGCACTATATTAACGAAAACAATTTTTGAAAATTTTAAATAAATAATATTACACCAATGCTCCGCTCACATTCGTTTTATCGAATGCAATGATTTATCATTACTTTCAAATGTATAGTAATAAAAAAACTCTAAAATTGTTATCCAAGTAATTCACTTAAGCGACATTTACAACATCCCGTGGCTCGCTACCTTTTTTCGTTTTATAGAGGGAACTATTCTACAACACGCATTGAACTCTGTTTTTCAATATTTTATTCTCAACATCCACGAAAAGTTTTTAAAAAATAGTAAATTGTATGCTTTTTTACCAACTTTTTTCTCATTATTTGAAATCAAAATTAAAAATGGGAGTTCAATATGGGCTGTATCTGTATAATGTTGTTGTTAATAAATAAATAAGTCGTCAATCTCCTTCTCTCTGTTTGATGCAGGGTGATTCATTTAAACGATTTAGCGAGTCGAAAAAATCGATTCGTTCTTTAGCAAGAAGCCAAAATTTGAGTACGAAAATCGTCAAAATGAGTCTACTATACCCACTATACCTACTACTATGTATAACTCCGACCAAGGAAATTGTTTGGAAATTCCGTGTACGTCATCTGCGTCTGAATCTGAACAGAGAAACGACTCTAATCTCCATTTTGATTACTCTTCAGATATTGGTTGTTTTATAGGAAAGAAAAGTATTGAAAATTCTACTAAAGCTAATCTACTTGAAAAACACTGGATGCCACCTATAAATTATGAATTTCCTTTTTCTGTGGTCACCAAGAAAGGGAAACAAACCAAAAAATACGCTCAAAGATCTCATCTTGATAAATTCCATTGGCTAGTTTTATCACACAAAGACCAGGGGCTGTATTGTAAGTACTGTGCTCTATTTGCCAAGGGCGCAGGCGGTGGAGTTCAAACAAATACACCACTTAAACGCCTTGTAAAACAACCTTTAAAGGCTTTTGATGATCTACTTGGAGAAAAGGGATCACTATTAACACACCAGCGAAATAAATATCACCAAATGGCGGTTGAAGCTGGGAAAAATTTTCTTGTAACTCACCATAACTCTGATCTTAATGTTGCTAACCAAGTCTGTAAGCAACGATTAGCGCAAGTTAAAGAAAATAGGGATCGTTTGAGACCAATTATCAGTACAATTATATTATGTGGGCGCCAAAATATTTCCCTGCGCGGGTATAGGGACGACGGAAATACAAGTCTAAATTCTCACGAAGATGAACAAAATAGTCTGATAGCAAATCAAGAAGGAAATTTTAGAGCTCTCCTAAGATCGAGTCAGGTGACTCAACTTTGCGTCAACATTTAGAAACAGTAAACGCCAATGCAACATACATCAGAAAAACAGTGCAAAATGAATTGATTGACACATGTAAAGATTATATCCAAGAAAAGATATTAGTTAGAGTAAAGGAAGCTAAATTATTTTCATTAATATTTGATGAAACAACTGACATCTCTCACATTGAGCAGCTGAGCCTCTCCATTCGATATTTCCACAGTGGAGTAATCAGAGAGGATTTTTTAACTTTTTGTAATGCATACGAGATGATTCATTTTGAGGACCCAAGTGCAGAGCGTCGATTAACAGGCGTTAATTTGGCACGTATAGTAGAAGGCCTTTGCTTTAAATTTGATATCGATTTAACATGGTGTGTTGGTATTGGTACAGATAGCGCTCTGTGATGGCTTCTGAAACTAAGGGTGCAGTTCACGAACTTTCTAAAAAAAGCCATTAACGCTAAGCGTTGTCTATGCAATAACCACATTTTGAACAATTCATTAGCTAAATCTTCAAAAGTTACATCTTGTCGTAATGCGTCAGCAACTATGAGGAAAGTAGTAGCTTTTGCTAATGCTTCAACAAAACGACACAAAGTCTTTGAAGAGGAGCTTGAAGGGATTGCTGTACAAGGGATATGCGAAACTCGTTGGGTCGAAAGGCATGATGGACACTTGCAATTTCAGGGCAATAACCTGTTCAAAATGTGTAATGCCCTTCACAGGATTACATCGTGGGAGGACAGCAAAACCGCGAGTGACGCTCAATGTCTCCAACATGTTTTATGTAGTTCTGAATTCATTATTGCATCTGTATGTTTGAATGATGTCTTAGGTAAGTGAAGATCATGATTTATATATTAGTGAAAATAATGTGATGACTGCTTTGTTTAATTTTCCAATAAATAATTTATATTTTAGGTACAACTGTGTCACTTAGCCGTTTTCTTCAGACTTCGTCTATTGACTTAAAAAGGGCAACGGATGCAATGAAGGACACTATTCATGTTTTAAAACAAAAGAGAACAGAAAGTGATTCTGTTTTTCAGCAATTATTTTCGGAATCAAAAGAGATTGCCGAGCAGTTAGATGTGGAGATAAGATCACCAAGAATTATTCCTAGACAGAGATACAGAGAAAATAACCAGCCAGGTTAATCTCCAGAAGAATATTTCCGCAAAAGTATATACATTCCACTTCTAGATTCAATAATTGCAGATTTAGAAGAACGACTTTCTCCAGAGGTGCTCTTATTATTTCAGTTGGGTGTCTTTTTACCAAAATCTGTATGCTCAGAAATTGACTTGGTAGCCGTACGAGAAGCTTTTAAAATATACAATACACTTCTACATAGTCCTGTTGTATCTGTGGTATTGTCAGAATTTCAGCTTTGGGTCACAAAATGGAAACGCGAAGTAGAACTATGTGACAAAGATTTATACCCTAATATTCGTGTTCTCTTGCAAATACTCGCTACACTTCCTGTAAGTGCTGCTACAGCGGAGCGATCATTTTCTACTCTCAGGCGCCTTAAGACGTGGCTTCGTGCAAACATGGGAGAGGAGCGCCTCACCGGTCTTGCGTTGCTCAATATTCATAAAGATATAGCCATAAACATTGATGACATTATTTCAAAATTTGCAAAAACAAAGCAAAGAAGAGTGGATTTTGTCATTTAATTAAAAAAATTTACAATAATTAATAAATTACTTAAACATTTTTTTTTTGTGTATTATCTTTTTGTTCTTTTGAAAAAATGCCCCCCCCCCAAATTTTAGTTCTGGATCCGCGCCTGGTGTATCTAGTCATGAGAACAGTACAGAACACAAGAATGCCGTAAGTTCGTGGTTAATTTGCCAAAATAATAATTTTTGAATTGATAGAAGTTTACTGAAACATATAGAAACTGAAAGTAACTATTGACTTGATGTTTTAAAACGAGTAGTGGCCGTTGTAAAATTTTTATGTGAACGTAGCTTAAGTTTTAGAGGTGATAACGAAATTTTTGGAGTTCCTTATAATGGTAATTATTTAGGAATATTAGAACTAATATCTCAATTTGGTCCATTTTTAAAAGAACACATATTAAAATACGGTAATCAAGGTACAGGAAATCCTTCGTATTTATCAAAAACAATTTGTGAAGAGCTCATTCCATTAATGGGTAAAAAAGTCTTAAAAACCATTATCGAAGAAATACATATCGCTAAATATTATTCATTAATCATAGATTCTACACCGGATTATTCACACATTGATCAGTTATCAATTTGTTTTCGATATGTATATTTAGGTGAAGTTAAAGAACTCAACGGAAAAAAATAGGCTAGAAGCCTTTGAGACGTGGTGCTATAGGAAAATGCTTAAAATACCATGGACTGAGAAGGTAACGAATAAAGAAGTAGGTACTAGACAAAATAAAGGAACAACGACAAATATGGAAAGTATTCAATCAAGAAGAGGCAAGATGATAGGACACATATTAAGGCATGAAAGTTTATTAAAGAAAATAATTGAAGGAGATGTTGAGGGATACATTGCAAGAGGAAGACCAAGAACAGAATACATGACACAGATAATGCAGGATACAAATAAGGGAAGTTACAAGAACCTGAAAGAATTGTGCTACGATAGAGAAGCATGGAGAGTTGCAACAAACAAATCTACGGATTTATAACAAGAAAAAAAAAAGGACGGTTTGTACAATTTATTCACGTAAACAGTCTTAAAGGAAAATCACTTTTTGATGTCATAAATAATTTCTTAATTGAACATAATTTAAACTCAGAAAATTGTCGTGGGCAGTCATTTGATAATGCCGTAAATATGTCCGGAAAATATGAAGGACTACAAGCTCATATTAAACATAAAAATTAATTTGCTCAATTTGTTCCTTGCGCAAGTCATTCGCTAAATTTAGTTGTCGTCAGTGCTACTGAATCATGTCTTGGAGCAATAATTTTTTTTTCATATTTACAAAAACTGTATATTTTTTTTTCATCTTCCCCAAGAAAGTGGTCCATTTTAATAAAAAATCTTAATGCAAATGATTATAATAAACTACTTTGCCATAAAAGTTGGAGTCAAACTAGGTGGTGTTGTTTTTTTGAATCTGTAAGAGCATTGTTTATAAATTATGATAATATTCTTAGTTGTTTTGGAAAATATAAATAATGATATTGAAGAAAAAGCTGATGTAAGAAGAGAAGCAAAAGCATTAATGACAAATTTCTTAAATTTGAGTCGGCTTTTATGTGCGTCTTGTGGAAAACTATATTAGAACGTTGTAATAAAGTTAGTGAAAAACTGCAAAAATCTCGGTTGGATTTATTGTCTGGTTGTGACCTTATTCGTTCTTTACAACAATTTATATTTCACGAAAGAACTAAATTTAATGAGTATGAAAATTTAGCTAAAAATCTAAGTGTAAAAATTATGGACAATTATGAAGACTTTGGTAAAAGAAAACAAAAACGAAGTGAAAATGAAATTATTTTAAATGAGAAAAAAGGTTTGAAGTTGATACATTCCTTGTAATTATAGACAAATTGAGTCACGAATTTGGCAGCAGAATAAATGCTTATAGTTTGTTTTATTCTCAATTTAAATTTTTGGTTAACTTTAAAATTGACACTGAACCAGATATTGATTCATTAAATAATTGTATTAATTTTTACAAAAACGATCTCGATGAAAACTTAAAAATGGAAATATCTCAATTTTATTATTACCTGTATATCAAAACAGTTCCCTTAGATATTGAAAAACTGATTTACGAACGAAATCTTATTGATGTTTTCCAAATGTATATATTGTACTGAGATTATATTTGACAATACCTTAAACTAACTGCAAAGCAGAGCGCTCATTTTCGGAGTTGGCTCTTATTAAAAATCGATTAAGGTCAGTGCAGATTGAAGATAGGTTAAATGCATTAAAAATTATGTCTATTGAAAATGATATTGTCAAAATGACATATATGAACAACTCTCATTCGACGATGTTTTGGACACTTTTGCATCAAGCAAAACCAGAAAACAATATTTTACATAAACTATTATTTGTATATTTGCTTTATTATTATTATTACTATTATTATTATTATTATTATTATAATTATTATTGTTATTGTTATTGTTATTGTTATTGTTATTGTTATTGTTATTATTATTATATATTTTAATATTATAATTAAACGTTGTTTAATACATTATCTTTGAAACGCACTTAATATCTGACATGAAAATATTTATTAAAAAACTAATAATATCAAGCACAAAATTCAGTGTGTTTTTAATTGATATAAATTTTCTTTTGTTGCATCACTTAATATAAATATACATATACATACATATAAGGTTTTTTCTTGTAAAATTAGGGCCCTCTAAATTGAGTTAGCCCGGGGCCACTTATTTCATTAATCCGGCTCTGTACTCTAATACTCTATATTAAGGCCCGCGCCACACTACAGCGGTTGCACTGCGCGGTAGCCACCGCGTTGAATATACCGCGCGGTAAGTTGGAGTCGGGGCCAAACGAATGTGCGGTTGGTGACTCCGCCTACTACGAGGCGATGTCACACGAGATAACGTTCAAATACCTACACTTTTGGCGGCATATTTGAAAAACAAATAATTTTGTTTACGTTTTACCACTTTTTTGCTGTCACACACCTTTTGATTATAAGAACAATGATTATTCGATTATTATATATTATATTAATTTTACAAAAGGTTGTGTTCACTCACATGTAAACAAGAATAATTGTTTCATTCAGCGGTTCCCAACCCATGGCCCGCGGCCCACTTGTGGGCCGCGAGCAGCATGGTACTGGGCCGCGAGCCATAGGTATAATATTAAACATTATATATATTTAAAATAATATTATTATATATTTTTTGTTATATTTCTGATCATAATAATATTTAATCAATTTTAACTATAGTGTAAAATAAGTGTACAATTAACGATACGATATCGAACGTTTGAATGTAGTTTTATCTTATACAGTTCGTTGATTGTTAATAGGTTATTTGTCGTTTTTATCGTATTTATCGTGCACGGCGTGCCGGTTGCGATAAACTTAATAGGTCTTTTGATTTCGTAAATTGTTAAACTAGTTATTTTGCGACAGTGGTTGTGTGTTTATGCGTCGTTGTGTCTGTTGTGAGTTACTACATAGTGTCATAGTACATACTATTAACTACGCTACACGTAAATATGGATGCTTGGTGTCGAACTGGGTCTTGTCGTAAGACGAAGCTGTCAAGCGATGAAGGAACTAGTAGTAGTGGAACTACTAGTAGTGAGATTGTTGATGTGTCAAGTTTGAATATAACAAAGAGAACTAAAATATATTTTCGTAAGTATAACCCTGACTTTTTAAAAATCGGGTTTGTATTTTTTGGTACCGAGGAGGAGCCTATGCCGCAGTGTGTGATTTATTTCAAAACGCTATCCATGACTTTCTCGTGAAGTTTGTCCAATCGACCCCAAACCACTACCATTATTTTGCAAATAATTTGCATATATTTGCAAATTGGTTTTCAGAATTTGCCAATCGTTTTTTAGCCCACAATATAAAAAATAAGATTGGGGGGGC
Source organism: Slavum lentiscoides (assembly GCA_032441835.1). Taxonomy (NCBI): domain Eukaryota; kingdom Metazoa; phylum Arthropoda; class Insecta; order Hemiptera; family Aphididae; genus Slavum; species Slavum lentiscoides. The sequence continues at coordinate 19,582,486 of CM063706.1, read as the reverse complement.
CAACATCACGTTTTCCACGTAGCCTCCCCACGTTGTGGGATCGGTCCCGGACTGACGCTAATATTTTGCAAATCATTTGCAAATTGGTTTTCAGAATTTACAAATCGTTTTTTAACCCACAGTATAAAAAATAAGTTTGGGGGGGCTAACTTCACGTAGCCCCCCACATTGTCCGATCGACTCCAAACCAATGCCAATATTTTGCAAATCTTTTGCAAATATTTGCAAATTGGTTTTCGGAATTTGCAAATCACTCCTAACCCTCGAAAACGCCATTTGAATGCCTGGTTTTACGTTTTCGGAATTTGCAAATAAAAATTCTATTTTTAGTGAATTTTTTTAATATTTCTTGTCGGTTCCTCCATTTTGTCTGATTTACTCCAATCTAACACATTTACATTTACCAATGTGTACTTTTTTTAAGTTTCTGAAATGTGTAATATTATAAACAAATTAATCTAAGTACTAAGTTTTATATTAATACTAAAACGTAAATTTTTGCAGAATGTAAAATTTAGAAAGGTTATGGAATCTGAGTATTTAATTATTATATAAATTAACGTACAATTCTTTCTTGTTTACCTTATACTTTACTTCTTTTTTATATATTTTCAATAACGAAAAAAAGAGTTCTTTTTACTATTTTCATATTTACACATTTTTAAACTTTGACATATAAAACAATATAAAAATTTTCAAAACAAAATTGCTTTTTTTATTAAAAAAAACCAGGGCTCTCATTTGAAAAAATAATAATGTTTAACGTTTTAACGTTTTTTATTGTTATTTACCTTTTGCGTTTATCGTTATGGATTATTTATGTTTAACGTTAAAGAAAGTTTTATCGTTATATAATAATTACGTTTTACGTTTATCGGTATTTTAACGTTATTTGGTTTAATATCGATTTTTTTTCCAAATAAATAAATTCATTTATATTCCATAGACTATAGCACGTTTTCAAATCTCATAAACGTAATGTACTTCATTAAACTTCATTGATTATAAAAGTCCTAAATTTTTATCCTTAATTTTTTGATTTTATACATTTTTTCAGTGAGAACCTTGGTTTATTTTTTACTTTATATTCCAGTGCAGAATATTTTTCTTAAAATTTTGATTATATTACCAATAGAAACTTTTCTGACTAGCTGACATCTTCTCAGACACGTATCTTTGAATAATTTTTACGCGTCTACGTGAATCCAGCCTTATTATAGAACTATATTAAACTTACACCATAGGCTTATATTTTCCGTAGTAAATTGGAAAAAATATTAAAATAACGGTAATTCTATTTTTCGTTTTTCGATATTTTGATATATAATGTTAATACATTATTTCGTTTAATGATATATTTTAATTTGTGATAGTTTAAAATTAGTGTTTATTGTTTTCCGTTACGTTTTTTGATATTCATTTCAATTGATATTTTGCAATTATACCGTTATAATCAAAACGTTATTATAACGTTTGCCAGCCCTGAAAAAACCCTTTATGAATTTAATTATGTAAGTTCTTTTGATAGTTCAATAAAATAGCTTGAAAATAAAAAAATTATATTAAAAAGTTGAATATTTTTGAAGATACATAAGGAAATGTAGAGTAGATTCAGTATTATTAAAAAAATTTAAATTGCGCATAAAAAAAAATTAAAATAGTTAGACCGCCAATGGCGTCATTTGGTGGGGGGCAGGTTGGGCATTTGCCCCCCCCCCTTGTTAACAGTAGGCCGACATGATTTGTGCCGAGATGATGTTAAATAATAGTTATTCTAACTAAATCTGTAGCTAAAGGTCGTGTGACCAAGGCGGCGAGAAAGATAGGAAGAAACTAAACAAGATGCTCAGAACTGGTCACAAAACGTCATTTCTAACATGTTTAATGTCACGACAAAGGAAACTTCAAAACTTGAATCTCATATGTACAATATATATATTTTTTTTATGATACGTTTAATATAGCTGACAAAGTAATGAATTTTCTCCCCCCCCCACCCCAAATAAATAATAAAAAATATCGGGTGATTCGTGCCCACGATAAGGAAAATATCAAAATTATATAAAACAGAAATCGTATTGAGCTAAATGTAAGTGGAAAATAGCTAAATCGGCCGGTTAAACCTTTTGCCTCCCCCTTTCGAAAACTGAAATGACGCCACTGTAGACCGCCCTTTTAAAGGTTTTTTCTTGATAAATTTAGATAGGTATACATAGTTCAGACGCGGCTGGTCACTTCCCCACGGGACACATTGTATATATATTTGTTTTACATTTTCTAATCTGTGATTTATTATTATTATTATTATTATTATTATTATTGCGCATGCACTCACCATTATTTCGTTCACACACAATGATAACATAATAGACACACAAGTAATGACGTCACATTTACGGTTGATAACATGGATGGTTCCAAACAAACTGTTATCAGAGTTCATTCCATAAGAAATACATGATTGTAAAATATAATTTATTTACGTTTACTTCGATTTCTTACATGTTTAGCCAATCAAGATATATTATTCACGAGATTTACATATGTTCTGTGTCTATGTTAAAAGCTAAGTATTACAATAAAATAATAATTGTCTATACACTTTCCTCTGCTTTTTACTAAAATGCGGTGTTCTCTTACGAATTCTGTCTCTTTCGATAATTTCGATTTCATATCTTTTCGCATCGTTTCTGTCTTTTCTCTTACGCGCGACATCCTTTGTTGGTCGACTCATATTATCATGTAAATTAAGTCAAATCGTTACAACTAAAAAGTTATAAATACAAATTTTCTTTAAAAAAAAATCTACTTCGAAAAAACGCACTAAAGTGTGAAATAATTCACAAAAATCAAGCTATTTTATTGTACTATCAAATGAACTTGCATAATTAAACCGAAAATTCATAAAGGGTTTTTTCGAATAAAAAAAGCAATTTTGTTTTGAAAATTGTTTTATTGTTTTATATGTCAAAGTTTAAAAACGTGTAAATATGAAAATAGTAAAAAGAACTCTTTTTTTTGTTATTGAAAATATATAAAAAAGAAGTAAAGTATAAGGTAAACAAGAAAGAATTTTATGTTAATTTATATAATAACTAAATACTCAGATTCCATAACCTTTCTAAATTTTACATTCTGCAAAAATTTACGTTTTAGTATTAATATAAAACATAGTACTTAGATTAATTTGTTTATAATATTACACATTCCAGAAACTTAAAAAAAAGTACACATTGGTAAATGTAAAATCGTCAGCCAAAATTTATTTTTTATTTTGTTGGTAAAAAAATGATTTACAAATGTTTGCAAAATATTGGTGTTAGTTTGGAGTAAATCAGACAAAATGGAGGAAGCGACAAGAAATATTAAAAAAATTCACTAAAAATAGAATTTGGTTTGGAGTCGATCGGACAATGTGGGGGGCTACGTGAAGTTTGCCCCCCAAACTTATTTTCTATACTGTGGGCTAAAAAATGATTTGCAAATTCTGAAAACCAATTTGCAAATATTTGCAAATTATTTGCAAAATATTAGCGTCGGTCCGAGACCGATCCCACAACGTGGGGAGGCTACGTGGAAAACGTGAAGTTGGCTCCCCCAAACTTATTTTTTATATTGTGGGCTAAAAAACGATTTGCAAATTCTGAAAACCAATTTGCAAATTATTTGCAAAATATTGGCAGTGGTTTGGGGTTGATTGGACAAAGTGTGGGGGTGGGGCCAACTTCACACACGTCAAAAATTACCGCGCGGCGCTACCGTCAAACCGCGTGACGTTGCGGTACCGAACGGTAGTAAGCGGTAGAACGCAATGGAAACGCCCGTGTGTAACACGTTCCATTAATATATATGTGTTTACGTTTAGCGGAAGCAGTGCTACCGTTGTAGTGTGGCGCGGGCCTAACATTGAAAAATGCTGAAATCGGGTGGTAATACAGAAATACAGAATAATATCACCGGTATTCGGCAACGCATGCAGTAGTAATAATAGTAGGTAGCGAATTGTCAAATATTGACAACATGTACCAAATAATAATTTTTCTGCATAATCGGCTTGTTAACTCAAATGGGTACCACAGCATTATATGCAATTTTAATTAGTCCACTTTTCAACGATTAGATTTTATTTATATGCATTTCAATACAGGATTAATTTAGTATTAATAATTACTCACTATTAAACATAAAGACATTTTTGAAAATCTGTATACCAGAGGTGTCCTCTAAAAGAAAAAAAACATGAAAAATGTTTTAAGTATAATTTATTATAATAAGTAATATATAATAATTATATTTATTTATAATACTAATTTATTGAATACGCCATTAGTAAAATCCGAAAATTATAAATACAATTTTATTATTATTGTTATTAAATTAAAAATAATCAAGATCTAGGCCATGATGCCAGATTTTTTTAATTTCAGGTAATAACCTGATATGCATATATATATATATTCAAAGGTCTTGTTACATTGTTTATGAAAAATGTTTGAGAATCAATTTTACACGTGGACTTTAATGAGAAATATTTTTAAGTTATATGAATTTTAATTTTAATAAAACATTCTTAAAACTGAAAACACGGGACTTATGCACAATTTTGTTTTTTCGTTGTTTTTAGTACGTTTGAAATGAATTTCAAGTGAAAAAGAATATGTGTTTAAAAAGGCTGATTCGAAAGGTTCATGACGCGTTAAAACGACATGATCGTTCAGTATTCTTATAGGATCTATAGGTATATAAAATTATAGAAAAAATATTATACAATAACATTACTTTAGACACTTTGAATAAAAAATATGTTTCATATTTTCGTTATTTTGGTAAAATGAATACATAAGTAAAATTGATTATTTTATTATTTTATTAGTATTTAATATTACCACTTACCATGTAAATTAGGTAAATGATTTTTGAAGTAATCTAGATGATTATTGCAAATTTGAAAATCAAAACATAAATTAATAGGTAGGTGTATAGAAAAAAATTGTTTGACAAACACATTATTAATTCTAGTTGGCATATTGAGTAATGTGTCAAAGATGAAATTGAATTACTTTATTAATATTGTTATGACTGGATTATATGGTCAATAATAATATACAAGTATTTATGGGTATGCAATCGGTCAGTAACATTTGACCATAACACCAATCAGTTGTTAATAATACAGATCGACATATTAATGCAATAAAAAAATATTGATTTGAATTTATTACTGTGTCCACTTAAGATCGATCAGGCTAATATTCATAATTTTATTCCCTAATTTCTAAAAAATTTGTTAAAATATTTTAAAATTTTATAAATTTTAAATAATTAGAAATTTAAAGCGAGTATTTTCTCTTTTTGTCTTGCACACACAAAACATAGTAGACGTCTCTTACTTTTAAATTCTAACCTATCGATCTATCTAGTAGGAGCGATAAGAAATTTGGAAAGAAATATTTGAATTCGTCGCGAAATCTACTTGAGATTTAGTTAACCGTATTTCTAATTTTTTTTTCCATAATTCTTTCCAAAATTATTTATCAAATTTTAACTAAAATAATACTCAATTTTCGAAGATTAAAAAAAAAAAAAATGAAAAAAGCGGAAAGGTTGATTTTACATAAAGACGAATTTAAATATGTTTTCAGATTGCTTCTAATCCCTTTAAAGGGAACGGCAGCGTGTATTTATTAAGGAGCAAAATATTACAACTAATATACACAATTTAGAATTGAGAACTACGTGTCGGTGTAGCGCTTTTATGGACAAAATTATTCGTATATGGTTTCTGTGACCGCCAAGAGCATTTATATTTACAAAAAATAAATGTAGATATAGATCTTTGATATAACGGCTAACGTTTACCGAGGAATTGGCGGAATTTTTTCGATAAATGATTTAAAATAATTTTTTACCGACTGACAATACTAGAGTGATCTTGTAGAATACACCGGCAACTTCATAAAAATCATAACAATCACTCATACGTGGTGATTTCGTAGAATTCACTTTCCGAGTTACAAATTCGAACAATTTTTTTTTTTATTAGGAAGTAGAGAACATTGTATACGGTAGCTGTTATCCTGATTTCCTATATTATTTTTATTTAATCGAACAATTAAAAGTTGATTCACACTATACCGAATGTCAACGTCACGTCACAGACCGGCAACGTCATGTAAAAATTTTGTGTATTTTTTTATTTTACAAATTATAAAAAAAAACTAATAATAACTAAAATATCGGGGGAGTGCCACGTCACCTGTGGGCGCCTTTGCCAATAACGATTTCTATGAATAACGATTGTGAATTGATGGTAACAAGTACAAATTAAAATCACGCACACACTGACCAGTAATCAAATAGTATTATGAAAATTATCGTGTAAATTCTATATTTTTAGTTGTCATATTGAAAAGATCGTGTGAGAATTATTATAGTTTCTCATCTTAGTCAGTGGCATATTTAGGCATGAGCAACCGGGCCCAGGCCCCGGGGCTTCCAATATATGTCCAATTTGAGGGGCCACAGGAAGATTTTAATTATTACATTTAAAAAAAACACAATTATATTTTAATTTCTGTGTTAAAGAGCACCTTCGTCTCTTTTAGGCCCTAGGCCACCAAATTCCACGCTACGCCACTGATCAATGATCTTAGTACATTTATCGTATGATTTGCTTAAGTATATTCGTCATAATGTTGTACACTTGTATCTTTGTGGATATAAAACAATTTGAATTAAGCTTTAAACAAAATATAATACAATATACCAGTATATAGTATTGATAGTTTTGTATAAAAATCGTCATTGTTATCGGATTTTAAAGCCGTATAAAATATAATAATTATCAAATAAGGATACAATATATTGTAAAGATTATGCGAAAGTCTTATATTATTAAAAATAATACGTAATCAGCAATCTCACTTAAACATTCTAAATTTTAAAAAATAATAACAAAATTGTAAATTGTATTATAAATGAGTACACATTTATTAATTAACAGTGATTTGCCTGTTTAATTTATAACTATTAATTATAAACAAATATACATAAAATATTTTATTACAATTATTAATAGTTAGTCTTTTAAAGTGTAGGTATAGTTTCATATTGTTTACTATTATTATATCATAGATGGCCTACACACCGGTACACAGGATAATACGCAAGAACAAACAGTGTTTACGGCCCCTGTAAATACTACATCAGATTTGCAATTGGTCATAATGTCTTCATTAACCACTTAGTCCAAGAGGCAGCCAGTTTTCAAAAGGACCTTATCAGGTTTATTCAGTTATTTCCAGAAAATGATATGATACAACATTTCGATACTCTGGTTTCCAAATTCGTTTGTTTTTTATTCGAAGCCAATAGTCGAATCCGGGCCTTTACATCCAGCTGTAGCATACTATAGAAAGAGGTAGAAAAATATAGTTACAAACAATGACCGGGGATATACAAATACGATGAATAACCAAGAATATTAAAATGTAGGAAAAAATCATCCAGTGATCAATAAATAAAATAAACTTTGTAGGTGAATAAATTTATGTTATTGACAGTGATTTGGTGAATATATTAATGTTATCGACAGTGAGCAATGGTTGCCCCTCCTTTGGACCGTTATATTTAATTTAAAATTAATAAAAGTTATTATTATTTTTTGATATGTTTCTGGGTTTGAATATCGCGGCAGGAATTCATTAAATTTAAAATTTCTTAAAATGTCTGAAATATGCTATTATTATTTAATATAACAGTATTATTATTGTTTATGTTTGAAGTTGAACACCTTAGATAAATGATAGATTAATGTGAAAATCTATATTTATTATTATGGATGTGTAAACATCTATTACGGTGGCATGGGGGTAAATCTCGGGAAATGGGACGGAAATGTATAAGCTGTTGTCATGACAACTAATATTAATATATAAAAATATTAATTAATTTACACGCAGTACTAATAATATTAATTAATTTACACACAATTATAAATTGCGTGTAATGTGTAAGCTGTTATTATAACTCATGACAACTAATACTAATATTTATTATCGAAATTACTTTGAATAAAAATACCAATATTCACAAATCCCAATCACAATACCGATCCACTTTTACTGCTCACAGGACATTTACACATCAGTGTCCCGAGTATTAGGAGACACGTTTATTATTATTAATTATTAATACATCGATTATTAATATATACAAATTTTAACCTTTTATTATAAAATCAAATACTTATTATAAACTAAAAATTTAGGACTCAATTCGGTAGCCTAAATTAGTTTTGGACAGACCATACAACAATTATACTCTGTGTGATTTACGATAAACCTTAAGTCATTGTCTATTATGTTATATTTTATAATTTATACCTTATCACTAAGTCTAAAGATTTAAATTGGTAGGTAATTTTCTATACCAGCTACTAAATTCGAATGTACAATAACATTCCTACTCAACCCACATTACAACCAATTACAGAATACTGTGTCACTGGAGGCAACCTGTTATACAGGCAGTTCTTTTTTTAAATAAAAGTTGTTCTCTCTCTCAAATGAATACACATTTATTACTTAACAGAGATTTGCCTGCTTCATTAATAATTTTTAAACAAATATATCTACATATATTTTATTACTATTAGTATTATACAATAGTAATAATTAATTAGTTTTTAAAGTGTAGGTATAATTTTATATTGTTTACCTTTAGAATCATAGAATAAAATAAAAATTATCCATTATTATTCATTATTAAAATTATATGTAATTAACAGTTAATAACTGTTGATTAACAGTTATTTGCCTGTTTCATATATAATTTATTACAAAATATATCTACATATATTTTATTAGGATTAGTATTATTTAATAGTAATAATTCGTTTTTAAAGTGTAGGTATAATTTTATAATGTTTACCTTCATCATATTTAACTAAAAAAAAAAAAAATTATCCGTTATTATTCATTATTAAAAATCAGGCTGGGTTTCGACCAGGGAAGTCCTGCACCAGCCAGATATTAAACCTAACACAGAACATCAAAGATGGTTTTGAAACAAAGAAAATAACCGGAGCCGTATTTATAGATTTGACTGCTGCATATGACACTGTTAATCATAACCTCCTATTGGACAAAATATATAAAATAACTAAGGACTACCACCACCTGACGAAAGTAATTGAGTCAATGTATCGAAATAGAAGATTCCATGTAAGACTACAAGACCAAAAAAGCCGATGGAGAAATTTAAAAAATGGCCTTCCGCAAGGTAGTGTCCTCGCACCAATGCTTTTTAATGTATACACGAATGACCACCCCAATATGGAAACTACCCGCCATTTCCTATACGCCGATGACCTAGCGATAATTGCACAAGGACATACGTTTAGTGAAATTGAACAAACACTCACACATACGTTGGAGAAATTGGATAGATACTATAAGCAGAACTCACTTAAACCTAACCCAACAAAATCGCAAGTAAGTGTATTCCACTTAAACAATAAGCAAGCAAAAAAGGAACTCAAAATACAGTGGCGGGGCATCAATCTTAAACATACTCAAACACCTACGTATCTAGGAGTCACATTAGATAGGACATTAACGTTTAAAAGTAACTGTGAAAAAATCAAAATGAAAGTCGCAACACGAAATAATCTAATAAGGAAATTAACCGGGACAACATGGGGAGCTAATCCCCAGCTACTTCGAACCACAGCACTCGCCTTATGCTATTCAGCTGGAGAGTATGCATGCCCAGTATGGAGTAAATCGTGTCATGCAAAAAAGGTGGATATAACTTTAAATGAAACGTGCCGCCTAATAACTAGATGCTTAAAACCCACACCTATACCTTTAGTACAAATTCTAGCTGGAATAGCACCCCCCGATATTAGAAGAAGTGTGACAAGTGATGCTCAAAAAACAGCCAAGACGAAGGACGAAAGACACCCACTCCATGGATACCAACCAGCCCCAAGCAGACTAAAATCGAGGAAAAACTTTTTAAAATCAACCACGGGGATCACAACATCACCTGAACATGAACGGCATCGAATATGGCCAGCATTGAACCAAAATAATAATTTTAAAATAAGACCAATTGAAAAACTTCCACCCGGGTACCGTTGCGAATGGAACACATGGAAAACACTTAATAGGTTGAGAGTGGGTGTTGCCCGAACAAAGAAAAACCACGTAAGTGGGGATACAATACAGAAACCGTAGACTGTGACTGTGGTAGTGAACAAACAGAACCACATATACTAGTGTGCCCTCTGAACCCAGTGCCATGCACACCTGAAGATTTGGCGAATGCAACGGATGCGGCTATACAAGTAGCCAATAAATGGAGAAAAAAGGAGCATAAAAAAAAAAAAAAAAAAAAACCACAAAGCATCAAAGCCTGGACACGAGAAGAAGAAGAAGAATTAAAATAATGTGTAATTAACAGTAAATAATTGTTGATTAACATTTATTTGCCTTTTTTATATTTAATTTATAACTAAATATATCTACATATATTTTATTACGATTAGTATTATTTAATAGTAATAATTCGTTTTTAATGTGTATATATAATTTTATATTGTTTACCCTTAGCATCTTTAACTAAAAAAAAAATTATCCATTATTATTCATTATTAAAATTATATGTAACTAACAGTTAATAACTGTTGATTAACAGTTATTTACCTGTTTCTTTTATTATTTATAAACAAATATATCTACATATATTTTATTACGAGTAGTATTATTTAATAATAATAATTAGTCTCTTAAAGTGTAGGTATAATTTTATATTGTTTACTATCATTATATTTCATAACTAAAATCAAATAAATGTTATATTATATGATAATTTATTTACCAGTTTTTTATAATTCTTATTCCATAATTTAAGTAAATGTGTGCGTGATAAATCGGTGTTGACTTTGAGCCGATTGACACAAAATTAAGCCTACAAGGGCAGTAGTTTGCTCTCAGTTTTGATTCTGTGTTCTACGCGGCCGTAATGTAATGTAAGAATTTATCTACGCTGCGAACCGCTACGATTACGCGATAACGACGAAACCGTCTAATGTCGTGGTAATCACCAAGGTCACGCATTAACGGCATGAAGATAGTGTGTGCACAGCGACAGTGCATACAACAACTGTCAGAACGGAGTACTATGTCCAGTCTTGAAAGGTACTTTTTAAAAGTATTCAAATACAGATACAGGTACTTGTTTTTAAAAGTATTTAAATACTTAATAAGAAAAGTATTCGAGTATAAATACAGATACTTAGTAAAAGTATTTACAAATACTTTCAAATACTTTCAAATACTTGTAATTAAATTGTTTTTAACATTCGTTTTACTAATGGTTAGATTCTTATTAGAACTAATGGAGTTCGACCTGTCGCGACCGGGGATAACACATAAATCGGTCTAATCGGGTTTACCTACATCGACTTGAACGGAAAAACCATCAGTGAACGACGATATCCACGACCAAAATAGTTTGCCAACTTATTATAAATAATTATTACGAAAATGACGAAAATTTTGTTTCATTATTAGTTCATGTCACTCAAAAGATTTTAAAACGTATTTGATTTTAAATACAGATACTCTAAAAAAGTATTTAGAATACTACTTACAAATACTCTTATTAAAAGTATTTGAAATACGTATTTGAGTACCATAAAAGTATTTGAATACTTTTACTCAAATACTTCTACTCAAATACTTTACAAGACTGACTATGTCAATGGATAATAGTCGGCCAGGTCCCTCCAAAGATAACGCCAGTTTGGATGCGGACCCAAGCACATCAATGGGCACAAAAACAAATGTGGCTTGTTCATTTATTGTTTTATTTGTTAAGTTTTTATTATTATTTGTTCAGTTATTTCCCTAAACTGTAATTGGCCAGAGCCTCCGGTGAATGTGCATAAACAAGAGCGCAAAGAATCATAGATGGCCTACACACTGGTATACAGGATAATACGTAAGAACAAACAGTTTTTACAGCCCCTGTTAATACTACATCAGATTTGCAGTTGATCATAATGTCTTCATTAACCACATAGTCCAAGAGGCAGCCAGTTTTCAAAAGGACCTTATCAGGTTTATTCAATTATTTCCAGAGAATGATATGATACAACATTTCGATACTCTGGTCTACAAATTCGTTTGTTTTTTTTCGAAGCCAATAGCCGAATCCGGGCCCTTAATTAACAGTTATTTTCCTGTTTAATTTATAATTATTAATTATAAACAAATGTACATAAAATGTTTTATTTCGATTATTAATAATTAGTTTTATATTGTACGTATAATTTTATATTTTTACCTTTAGCATCTTTAAATAAGAAAAAAATTATATGTCATTATTTATTAAAATTATATGTAATTAACAGTAAATAACTGCTGATTAACAGTTATTTGCCTCTTTCATATATAATTTATAACCAAATATATCTCCATATATTTTATTACGATTAGTATTATTTGATAGTAATAATTCGTTTTTACAGTGTACATTTAATTTTATAATGTTTACCTTTATCATTTTTAACTTAAAAAAAAATTATCCTTTATTATTTGTTATTAAAATTATGTGTAATTAACAGTAAATAACTGTTGATTAATAGTTATTTGCCTGTTCCATTAATAATTTATAACCAAATATATCTACATATATTTGATAACGAGTAGTATTATTTAATAGTAATAATTATTTTTAAAGTGTCGATATAATTTTATAATATTTACCTTTATCATCTATAACTAAAAAAATTATCTGTTATAATTCGTTATTAAAGTTATGTGTAATTAAGAGTAAATAACTGTTGATTAACATTTATTTGCCTGTTTCATATTTAATTTATAACTAAATATACCTACATATATTTTATTACGATTAGTATTATTTAATAGTAATAATTCGTTTTAAAGTGTAGATATAATTTTATAATATTTACCTTTATCATCTATAACTAAAAAAATTATCTGTTATAATTCGTTATTAAAGTTATGTGTAATTAAGAGTAAATAACTGTTGATTAACATTTATTTGCCTGTTTCATATTTAATTTATAACTAAATATACCTACATATATTTTATTACGATTAGTATTATTTAATAGTAATAATTCGTTTTAAAGTGTATATATAATTTTATAATGTTTACCTTTATCATCTATAACTAAAAAAAATTATCTGTTATTATTCGTTATTAAAATTATATGTAATTAACAGTTAATAACTGTTGATTAACATTTATTTGCCTCTTTCATATATAATTTATAACCAAATATATCTACATATATTTTATGATGATTAGTATTATTTAATAGTAATAATTCGTTTTAAAGTTTAGATATAATTTTATAATATTTACCTTTATCATCTATAACTAAAAAAAATTATCTGTTTTGATTCGTTATTAAAGTTTTGTGTAATTAACATTAAATAACTGTTGATTAACATTTATTTGCCTTTTTATATTTAATTTATAACTAAATATATCTACATATATTTTATTACGATTAGTATTATTTAATAGTAATAATTCGTTTTTAATGTGTATATATAATTTTATATTGTTTACCCTTAGCATCTTTAACTAAAAAAAATTATCCATTATTATTCATTATTAAAATTATATGTAACTAACAGTTAATAACTGTTGATTAACAGTTATTTACCTGTTTCTTTATTATTTATAAACAAATATATCTACATATATTTTATTACGAGTAGTATTATTTAATAATAATAATTAGTCTCTTAAAGTGTAGGTATAATTTTATATTGTTTACTATCATTATATTTCATAACTAAAATCAAATAAATGTTATATTATATGATAATTTATTTACCAGTTTTTTATAATTCTTATTCCATAATTTAAGTAAATGTGTGCGTGATAAATCGGTGTTGACTTTGAGCCGATTGACACAAAATTAAGCCTACAAGGGCAGTAGTTTGCTCTCAGTTTTGATTCTGTGTTCTACGCGGCCGTAATGTAATGTAAGAATTTATCTACGCTGCGAACCGCTACGATTACGCGATAACGACGAAACCGTCTAATGTCGTGGTAATCACCAAGGTCACGCATTAACGGCATGAAGATAGTGTGTGCACAGCGACAGTGCATACAACAACTGTCAGAACGGAGTACTATGTCCAGTCTTGAAAGGTACTTTTTAAAAGTATTCAAATACAGATACAGGTACTTGTTTTTAAAAGTATTTAAATACTTAATAAGAAAAGTATTCGAGTATAAATACAGATACTTAGTAAAAGTATTTACAAATACTTTCAAATACTTTCAAATACTTGTAATTAAATTGTTTTTAACATTCGTTTTACTAATGGTTAGATTCTTATTAGAACTAATGGAGTTCGACCTGTCGCGACCGGGGATAACACATAAATCGGTCTAATCGGGTTTACCTACATCGACTTGAACGGAAAACCATCAGTGAACGACGATATCCACGACCAAAATAGTTTGCCAACTTATTATAAATAATTATTACGAAAAATGACGAAAATTTTGTTTCATTATTAGTTCATGTCACTCAAAAAGATTTTAAAAACGTATTTGATTTTAAATACAGATACTCTAAAAAAGTATTTAGAATACTACTTACAAATACTCTTATTAAAAGTATTTGAAATACGTATTTGAGTACCATAAAAGTATTTGAATACTTTTACTCAAATACTTCTACTCAAATACTTTACAAGACTGACTATGTCAATGGATAATAGTCGGCCAGGTCCCTCCAAAGATAACGCCAGTTTGGATGCGGACCCAAGCACATCAATGGGCACAAAAACAAATGTGGCTTGTTCATTTATTGTTTTATTTGTTAAGTTTTTATTATTATTTGTTCAGTTATTTCCCTAAACTGTAATTTGGCCAGAGCCTCCGGTGAATGTGCATAAACAAGAGCGCAAAGAATCATAGATGGCCTACACACTGGTATACAGGATAATACGTAAGAACAAACAGTTTTTACAGCCCCTGTTAATACTACATCAGATTTGCAGTTGATCATAATGTCTTCATTAACCACATAGTCCAAGAGGCAGCCAGTTTTCAAAAGGACCTTATCAGGTTTATTCAATTATTTCCAGAGAATGATATGATACAACATTTCGATACTCTGGTCTCCAAATTCGTTTGTTTTTTATTCGAAGCCAATAGCCGAATCCGGGCCCTTAATTAACAGTTATTTTCCTGTTTAATTTATAATTATTAATTATAAACAAATATACATAAAATGTTTTATTTCGATTATTAATAATTAGTTTTTATATTGTACGTATAATTTTATATTTTTTACCTTTAGCATCTTTAAATAAGAAAAAAAAATTATATGTCATTATTTATTAAAATTATATGTAATTAACAGTAAATAACTGCTGATTAACAGTTATTTGCCTCTTTCATATATAATTTATAACCAAATATATCTCCATATATTTTATTACGATTAGTATTATTTGATAGTAATAATTCGTTTTTACAGTGTACATTTAATTTTATAATGTTTACCTTTATCATTTTAACTTAAAAAAAAATTATCCTTTATTATTTGTTATTAAAATTATGTGTAATTAACAGTAAATAACTGTTGATTAATAGTTATTTGCCTGTTCCATTAATAATTTATAACCAAATATATCTACATATATTTGATAACGAGTAGTATTATTTAATAGTAATAATTATTTTTAAAGTGTCGATATAATTTTATAATATTTACCTTTATCATCTATAACTAAAAAAATTATCTGTTATAATTCGTTATTAAAGTTATGTGTAATTAAGAGTAAATAACTGTTGATTAACATTTATTTGCCTGTTTCATATTTAATTTATAACTAAATATACCTACATATATTTTATTACGATTAGTATTATTTAATAGTAATAATTCGTTTTTAAAGTGTAGATATAATTTTATAATATTTACCTTTATCATCTATAACTAAAAAAATTATCTGTTATAATTCGTTATTAAAGTTATGTGTAATTAAGAGTAAATAACTGTTGATTAACATTTATTTGCCTGTTTCATATTTAATTTATAACTAAATATACCTACATATATTTTATTACGATTAGTATTATTTAATAGTAATAATTCGTTTTTAAAGTGTATATATAATTTTATAATGTTTACCTTTATCATCTATAACTAAAAAAAATTATCTGTTATTATTCGTTATTAAAATTATATGTAATTAACAGTTAATAACTGTTGATTAACATTTATTTGCCTCTTTCATATATAATTTATAACCAAATATATCTACATATATTTTATGATGATTAGTATTATTTAATAGTAATAATTCGTTTTAAAGTTTAGATATAATTTTATAATATTTACCTTTATCATCTATAACTAAAAAAAAATTATCTGTTTTGATTCGTTATTAAAGTTTTGTGTAATTAACATTAAATAACTGTTGATTAACATTTATTTGCCTTTTTATATTTAATTTATAACTAAATATATCTACATATATTTTATTACGATTAGTATTATTTAATAGTAATAATTCGTTTTTAATGTGTATATATAATTTTATATTGTTTACCCTTAGCATCTTTAACTAAAAAAAATTATCCATTATTATTCATTATTAAAATTATATGTAACTAACAGTTAATAACTGTTGATTAACAGTTATTTACCTGTTTCTTTATTATTTATAAACAAATATATCTACATATATTTTATTACGAGTAGTATTATTTAATAATAATAATTAGTCTCTTAAAGTGTAGGTATAATTTTATATTGTTTACTATCATTATATTTCATAACTAAAATCAAATAAATGTTATATTATATGATAATTTATTTACCAGTTTTTTATAATTCTTATTCCATAATTTAAGTAAATGTGTGCGTGATAAATCGGTGTTGACTTTGAGCCGATTGACACAAAATTAAGCCTACAAGGGCAGTAGTTTGCTCTCAGTTTTGATTCTGTGTTCTACGCGGCCGTAATGTAATGTAAGAATTTATCTACGCTGCGAACCGCTACGATTACGCGATAACGACGAAACCGTCTAATGTCGTGGTAATCACCAAGGTCACGCATTAACGGCATGAAGATAGTGTGTGCACAGCGACAGTGCATACAACAACTGTCAGAACGGAGTACTATGTCCAGTCTTGAAAGGTACTTTTTAAAAGTATTCAAATACAGATACAGGTACTTGTTTTTAAAAGTATTTAAATACTTAATAAGAAAAGTATTCGAGTATAAATACAGATACTTAGTAAAAGTATTTACAAATACTTTCAAATACTTTCAAATACTTGTAATTAAATTGTTTTTAACATTCGTTTTACTAATGGTTAGATTCTTATTAGAACTAATGGAGTTCGACCTGTCGCGACCGGGGATAACACATAAATCGGTCTAATCGGGTTTACCTACATCGACTTGAACGGAAAAACCATCAGTGAACGACGATATCCACGACCAAAATAGTTTGCCAACTTATTATAAATAATTATTACGAAAAATGACGAAAATTTTGTTTCATTATTAGTTCATGTCACTCAAAAAGATTTTAAAAACGTATTTGATTTTAAATACAGATACTCTAAAAAAGTATTTAGAATACTACTTACAAATACTCTTATTAAAAGTATTTGAAATACGTATTTGAGTACCATAAAAGTATTTGAATACTTTTACTCAAATACTTCTACTCAAATACTTTACAAGACTGACTATGTCAATGGATAATAGTCGGCCAGGTCCCTCCAAAGATAACGCCAGTTTGGATGCGGACCCAAGCACATCAATGGGCACAAAAACAAATGTGGCTTGTTCATTTATTGTTTTATTTGTTAAGTTTTATTATTATTTGTTCAGTTATTTCCTAAACTGTAATTTGGCCAGAGCCTCCGGTGAATGTGCATAAACAAGAGCGCAAAGAATCATAGATGGCCTACACACTGGTATACAGGATAATACGTAAGAACAAACAGTTTTACAGCCCTGTTAATACTACATCAGATTTGCAGTTGATCATAATGTCTTCATTAACCACATAGTCCAAGAGGCAGCCAGTTTTCAAAAGGACCTTATCAGGTTTATTCAATTATTTCCAGAGAATGATATGATACAACATTTCGATACTCTGGTCTACAAATTCGTTTGTTTTTTTTCGAAGCCAATAGCCGAATCCGGGCCCTTAATTAACAGTTATTTTCCTGTTTAATTTATAATTATTAATTATAAACAAATGTACATAAAATGTTTTATTTCGATTATTAATAATTAGTTTTTATATTGTACGTATAATTTTATATGTTTTACCTTTAGCATCTTTAAATAAGAAAAAAAAATTATATGTCATTATTTATTAAAATTATATGTAATTAACAGTAAATAACTGTTGATTAACAGTTATTTGCCTGTTTCATTTATAATTTATAACCAAATATATCTACATATATTTTTATTACGAGTAGTAGTATTTAATAATAATAATTAGTTTTTAAAATGTAGGTATAATTTTATATTGTTTAACATTAGCATCTTAAATTAAAAAAAAAATTATGTTATTGTTTAATTAATATAACTAAATATATCTACATATATTTTATTACGATTAGTATTATTTAATAGTAATAATTCGTTTTTAATGTGTATATATAATTTTATATTGTTTACCCTTAGCATCTTTAACTAAAAAAAATTATCCATTATTATTCATTATTAAAATTATATGTAACTAACAGTTAATAACTGTTGATTAACAGTTATTTACCTGTTTCTTTATTATTTATAAACAAATATATCTACATATATTTTATTACGAGTAGTATTATTTAATAATAATAATTAGTCTCTTAAAGTGTAGGTATAATTTTATATTGTTTACTATCATTATATTTCATAACTAAAATCAAATAAATGTTATATTATATGATAATTTATTTACCAGTTTTTATAATTTTATTCCATAATTTAAGTAAATGTGTGCGTGATAAATCGGTGTTGACTTTGAGCCGATTGACACAAAATTAAGCCTACAAGGGCAGTAGTTTGCTCTCAGTTTTGATTCTGTGTTCTACGCGGCCGTAATGTAATGTAAGAATTTATCTACGCTGCGAACCGCTACGATTACGCGATAACGACGAAACCGTCTAATGTCGTGGTAATCACCAAGGTCACGCATTAACGGCATGAAGATAGTGTGTGCACAGCGACAGTGCATACAACAACTGTCAGAACGGAGTACTATGTCCAGTCTTGAAAGGTACTTTTTAAAAGTATTCAAATACAGATACAGGTACTTGTTTTTAAAAGTATTTAAATACTTAATAAGAAAAGTATTCGAGTATAAATACAGATACTTAGTAAAAGTATTTACAAATACTTTCAAATACTTTCAAATACTTGTAATTAAATTGTTTTTAACATTCGTTTTACTAATGGTTAGATTCTTATTAGAACTAATGGAGTTCGACCTGTCGCGACCGGGGATAACACATAAATCGGTCTAATCGGGTTTACCTACATCGACTTGAACGGAAAACCATCAGTGAACGACGATATCCACGACCAAAATAGTTTGCCAACTTATTATAAATAATTATTACGAAAAATGACGAAAATTTTGTTTCATTATTAGTTCATGTCACTCAAAAAGATTTTAAAAACGTATTTGATTTTAAATACAGATACTCTAAAAAAGTATTTAGAATACTACTTACAAATACTCTTATTAAAAGTATTTGAAATACGTATTTGAGTACCATAAAAGTATTTGAATACTTTTACTCAAATACTTCTACTCAAATACTTTACAAGACTGACTATGTCAATGGATAATAGTCGGCCAGGTCCTCCAAAGATAACGCCAGTTTGGATGCGGACCCAAGCACATCAATGGGCACAAAACAAATGTGGCTTGTTCATTTATTGTTTTATTTGTTAAGTTTTATTATTATTTGTTCAGTTATTTCCCTAAACTGTAATTTGGCCAGAGCCTCCGGTGAATGTGCATAAACAAGAGCGCAAAGAATCATAGATGGCCTACACACTGGTATACAGGATAATACGTAAGAACAAACAGTTTTACAGCCCTGTTAATACTACATCAGATTTGCAGTTGATCATAATGTCTTCATTAACCACATAGTCCAAGAGGCAGCCAGTTTTCAAAAGGACCTTATCAGGTTTATTCAATTATTTCCAGAGAATGATATGATACAACATTTCGATACTCTGGTCTACAAATTCGTTTGTTTTTTTCGAAGCCAATAGCCGAATCCGGGCCCTTAATTAACAGTTATTTTCCTGTTTAATTTATAATTATTAATTATAAACAAATATACATAAAATGTTTTATTTCGATTATTAATAATTAGTTTTTATATTGTACGTATAATTTTATATTTTTTACCTTTAGCATCTTTAAATAAGAAAAAAAAATTATATGTCATTATTTATTAAAATTATATGTAATTAACAGTAAATAACTGCTGATTAACAGTTATTTGCCTCTTTCATATATAATTTATAACCAAATATATCTCCATATATTTTATTACGATTAGTATTATTTGATAGTAATAATTCGTTTTTACAGTGTACATTTAATTTTATAATGTTTACCTTTATCATTTTAACTTAAAAAAAAATTATCCTTTATTATTTGTTATTAAAATTATGTGTAATTAACAGTAAATAACTGTTGATTAATAGTTATTTGCCTGTTCCATTAATAATTTATAACCAAATATATCTACATATATTTGATAACGAGTAGTATTATTTAATAGTAATAATTATTTTTTAAAGTGTCGATATAATTTTATAATATTTACCTTTATCATCTATAACTAAAAAAATTATCTGTTATAATTCGTTATTAAAGTTATGTGTAATTAAGAGTAAATAACTGTTGATTAACATTTATTTGCCTGTTTCATATTTAATTTATAACTAAATATACCTACATATATTTTATTACGATTAGTATTATTTAATAGTAATAATTCGTTTTAAAGTGTAGATATAATTTTATAATATTTACCTTTATCATCTATAACTAAAAAAATTATCTGTTATAATTCGTTATTAAAGTTATGTGTAATTAAGAGTAAATAACTGTTGATTAACATTTATTTGCCTGTTTCATATTTAATTTATAACTAAATATACCTACATATATTTTATTACGATTAGTATTATTTAATAGTAATAATTCGTTTTAAAGTGTATATATAATTTTATAATGTTTACCTTTATCATCTATAACTAAAAAAAATTATCTGTTATTATTCGTTATTAAAATTATATGTAATTAACAGTTAATAACTGTTGATTAACATTTATTTGCCTCTTTCATATATAATTTATAACCAAATATATCTACATATATTTTATGATGATTAGTATTATTTAATAGTAATAATTCGTTTTAAAGTTTAGATATAATTTTATAATATTTACCTTTATCATCTATAACTAAAAAAAAATTATCTGTTTTGATTCGTTATTAAAGTTTTGTGTAATTAACATTAAATAACTGTTGATTAACATTTATTTGCCTTTTTATATTTAATTTATAACTAAATATATCTACATATATTTTATTACGATTAGTATTATTTAATAGTAATAATTCGTTTTTAATGTGTATATATAATTTTATATTGTTTACCCTTAGCATCTTTAACTAAAAAAAATTATCCATTATTATTCATTATTAAAATTATATGTAACTAACAGTTAATAACTGTTGATTAACAGTTATTTACCTGTTTCTTTTATTATTTATAAACAAATATATCTACATATATTTTATTACGAGTAGTATTATTTAATAATAATAATTAGTCTCTTAAAGTGTAGGTATAATTTTATATTGTTTACTATCATTATATTTCATAACTAAAATCAAATAAATGTTATATTATATGATAATTTATTTACCAGTTTTTATAATTTTATTCCATAATTTAAGTAAATGTGTGCGTGATAAATCGGTGTTGACTTTGAGCCGATTGACACAAAATTGCCTACAAGGGCAGTAGTTTGCTCTCAGTTTTGATTCTGTGTTCTACGCGGCCGTAATGTAATGTAAGAATTTATCTACGCTGCGAACCGCTACGATTACGCGATAACGACGAAACCGTCTAATGTCGTGGTAATCACCAAGGTCACGCATTAACGGCATGAAGATAGTGTGTGCACAGCGACAGTGCATACAACAACTGTCAGAACGGAGTACTATGTCCAGTCTTGAAAGGTACTTTTTAAAAGTATTCAAATACAGATACAGGTACTTGTTTTTAAAAGTATTTAAATACTTAATAAGAAAAGTATTCGAGTATAAATACAGATACTTAGTAAAAGTATTTACAAATACTTTCAAATACTTTCAAATACTTGTAATTAAATTGTTTTTAACATTCGTTTTACTAATGGTTAGATTCTTATTAGAACTAATGGAGTTCGACCTGTCGCGACCGGGGATAACACATAAATCGGTCTAATCGGGTTTACCTACATCGACTTGAACGGAAAAACCATCAGTGAACGACGATATCCACGACCAAAATAGTTTGCCAACTTATTATAAATAATTATTACGAAAAATGACGAAAATTTTGTTTCATTATTAGTTCATGTCACTCAAAAAGATTTTAAAAACGTATTTGATTTTAAATACAGATACTCTAAAAAAGTATTTAGAATACTACTTACAAATACTCTTATTAAAAGTATTTGAAATACGTATTTGAGTACCATAAAAGTATTTGAATACTTTTACTCAAATACTTCTACTCAAATACTTTACAAGACTGACTATGTCAATGGATAATAGTCGGCCAGGTCCTCCAAAGATAACGCCAGTTTGGATGCGGACCCAAGCACATCAATGGGCACAAAACAAATGTGGCTTGTTCATTTATTGTTTTATTTGTTAAGTTTTATTATTATTTGTTCAGTTATTTCCTAAACTGTAATTTGGCCAGAGCCTCCGGTGAATGTGCATAAACAAGAGCGCAAAGAATCATAGATGGCCTACACACTGGTATACAGGATAATACGTAAGAACAAACAGTTTTACAGCCCTGTTAATACTACATCAGATTTGCAGTTGATCATAATGTCTTCATTAACCACATAGTCCAAGAGGCAGCCAGTTTTCAAAAGGACCTTATCAGGTTTATTCAATTATTTCCAGAGAATGATATGATACAACATTTCGATACTCTGGTCTACAAATTCGTTTGTTTTTTTCGAAGCCAATAGCCGAATCCGGGCCCTTAATTAACAGTTATTTTCCTGTTTAATTTATAATTATTAATTATAAACAAATGTACATAAAATGTTTTATTTCGATTATTAATAATTAGTTTTTATATTGTACGTATAATTTTATATGTTTTACCTTTAGCATCTTTAAATAAGAAAAAAAAATTATATGTCATTATTTATTAAAATTATATGTAATTAACAGTAAATAACTGTTGATTAACAGTTATTTGCCTGTTTCATTTATAATTTATAACCAAATATATCTACATATATTTTATTACGAGTAGTAGTATTTAATAATAATAATTAGTTTTTAAAATGTAGGTATAATTTTATATTGTTTAACATTAGCATCTTAAATTAAAAAAAAAAAATTATGTTATTGTTTAATTAATGAATAATTGTAGTTAATAATATTTTAATTAATGTTTTTCGGTCCTCATTTATTATCGGGTTGCAATAATAATTATTTATGATTATCTTATATCGACTACTTCAGAGAGTCTGTCTCGTAATACATTTTGGCGAATGCGTTTTACAAGAAATAAGTGACGACCGATCCGACCACCGTATTTTATAATAATTCATTATTTATATACATCCGTTTCGTATTAATCGAAATATTTACTGTCCACAATTTAAAAAGATATAAATTCTTGTTTATTTTATCGAAACGTAACCTTAGCTATTGTACAAATGTAATACATTTATAATTATGAATTAATGTGTATTATATTATATATTATGTAGATTAATTACAACTTACTAGCATACACATTATCGACATTAAGCGCAATTGCAAAAACTATTAGGAAAATAAAATGATTAGCATAATCCGAACTCATTTTTATATTGTTTCTTATTCGCACAAAACTAATTTGTATCTACAGCATACAACGGTTGTAGAGTGAATAACAGTGTTTCCTTCTTCGATGGTTTTTTTACATTATTCACACACTCAAACGCTGTAAAATTAATGTATGCAAAACAAATAAAAAAATTTATATAAAAGTTTTATGTATATATATTTCATGTTCAAATGCCAGATGCTAAGTTACGATTTGATATAAAGTGGTTTTGGCAATTCGAATAAAACAAATATTTAATCGATATTTTAAAAACAAAACATATTTTATAGTAATAATGAATATAGATGATTATAATGAAATAAAAAAATTAAATTTTTTTTTATAATTTAATAGCTTGGTATATAATATAAGTAAAATCATTATATATACACATATATATATATATATATATATATATATATAATATACAGTATATATAAGTATATATAAGTAGGATGAAATGAGCGTTTCTGGTACAAGATAAGATCCGCTGAGCCGTTAGATAAGAGCCGTTACTCCTTATCTTTTATCACACTTTTGATAAGAGCTGCCGTGATAGTAGATGATAAACCTTATTTTTTATCTTAAAAATTTTATCATTCTTTATATTAAATCTAAAAATAAATGACCTAAATCATATTTTAGATGACACTACTTTCTGTTTCGAAAATCTAGATATTTCCAATCATAAAAATTTTGCATTTGAGGGCAAATCTGGAGCTAGCTCTGCTAATCTTGACCAAAGATCAACTAGTCAGAACCCACAAAACTAATTTTATAGGAAATATTGTTAGGAGCCGAACAGAATCAGAATGACTATGACAAATAACACGACTGTAATTTAGAGAATCACAGAGATGACATCATTACAAACATAGTTGAACTACTACTCCATAAATGATCGATTGCTTCTATTGAGAACCCCGAAAGTTTTGGATGTGCAGCTGTAGGAACTGTAATTAACAAAACACCGATAAAAATATCAACTCCATCTATTGAGTTGGAGTTTGAAACGTGTTTTGTTACCGTTTTGTTAGATTCTCAAGCACAAAAGTCATGTGTCAGACCAGAAATTTCTAAGAAATTCAGAAAAAATATTAAAGGACCAATTTCTGTAGTTCGAATGGCTGATGGTCACATTCAACCTATAAGTGGCCACGTTGCCTTCGTAACGCAAATCGCGGACCTATCCATCTCGTTTGAGGCTGGGATTTTAGATGACCTGTACTGTGATATTCTCTTAGGACACGACTTTCTGGTAGAAAATAAAGTGTCATAGGACTACTCAGCAGGTACTATATACTTAAGGACTGACAAACGAACTTCGGTTTGTTGGACAAGACCTAAATTAACCCGGGCGTTAGGTGAACACGGTTTTTTACTGAGATCCAAATTTCGAGTGATCCTACTATAAAAGAGAAATTTTATGATATACTTAGAAAGTTACCAGAAGTTTTCGATGGTACGGTAGGCCAAACGAAATTGATAGATCATGAAATTCGACTCAAAGTTCAAACACCTATTGCCCTAAATCCATACCCTTACCCAGTTGAAAAACAAAATATCACCAATGATATGGTTAGGAACATGGAAGAGCAGGGGTTTATTGAACCGAGCACCTCACCCTGGGGGCTGCCCCTATAGTTTTAGCGAAAAAGAAAGACGGCTCATTTTGTCGTTGCGTCGACTATAGACGACTAAACAAAGTGACGGAATCTGATGCTTACCCCATGCCAAATCTAAATGACATGATAAGGAATATGAGAGGAGACAAGATCTTCAGTGTCTTAGATTTAAAATCTGGATATTGGCAGGTCTCCTTAAATCATATTTCTAGTAAGTTTTCAGCTTTCCGTACCCACCGAGGTCTCTACCTGTTCAGAGTCCTTCCGTTTGGTATGAAAAATTAACCCATGTCTTTTGTTAGACTCATGAATGAGGTTTTAAGAGGATATTTGGATGATAACTTGGACAACCACCTTATACATCTAACCAAAGTTCTTGAACGCTTAAGTAAACATAGATTGACATGCCACCCAAAGAAATGTAGGTTAGGAACTACCGAAATCTTCTTGGACATTTGGTGGACTCAGAGGGAATTGGGAAACAGCCTGAAGGGCTTGACGCAATTAGGGAGTTTCCAACTCCTTATTGAATTAAGGAGCTTTGTAAATTCTTAGGGATTTGTAATTGGTATAGTCAATTCGTAGATAATTACGCTGACTCCATTTCACCCTTAACGAACTTACTGAAACAAGGAACCAAATGGCGATGGACACAGACCGAACAGATTGCATTTGATACTATTAAAAATTCCCCGTACGAGTTTTCAAAGCTAAGCTCTCCCGACTACAGTAAGCCTTTTTGTCTCCAAACTGATGCAAGTGAAATAGGTGTAGGAGCTGTTCTTTTTCTACAGGGTGACAGACCGGAAGAAAGACGGGTAATAGCTTACGCTAGCAAAAAGTTAAGTGAGACACAAAAGAGGTATCCTGCTGTCGAAAGAGAGTGTTTGGCCGTGGTTTGGGCTATTGACAAGTTTTGTCCTTACCTCGAACCAGGACCTTTTGAACTCCTTACCGACAACTCAGCATTAACTTGGTTACATAAGACCAAAGACCAAAAATCTAAACTACTAATTGGCATTACAACTAAGTTACTTAGACTTTACAACGACTCATATACCAGGATGCCTTAATTAGGGCCTTGAGATGCTGTCGCGTAACTCATCTGACGGTCAACCAGTTGATGAAGACCTACTTGACGAAAACCTATTAGGAGTGCCCATAGCTAATCATCATAGTACTCATAGCAATCCAGATAGACTTTTCTCTCTGATGGGTCATAAGGAGGAATCCATTGACACATCATTTTCTGAAGAGGTATTGAAAGAATGGCAATCGTGTGATCAGTATATTCGTTCAGTAATGGACAACATAACCGCCGACTGTCCAGCTAACAATACTCGAAGATCAAAAGCCCAACTAAAATCATACATTCATACGTGATAGTGGGTGATCTTCTCAAGAATAGGGTTGAAACGTACAATGATAGTTCATCCTTTCCAATCGTAATACCCCTAGATAAGTCAAACAATATTTTATGGAGGTACCTATCATGACGCCCGTGAACAGTTAAAATTGTATTCCTTCGCTTCCAATAGAAATCGAATATCAAGAGAATTCATTACAACAATATTGAATGAACTTACAATGTACAGACTGCTTTACCTTATTTACGACCTTGAAATTTGTTTGCTGATGTATTCCATATGCAGTGTTGTATAAAGATAAATATTAATTTATCTAGATAAAGATAAAAGATGTTAGACAATAAAATTATCTAGATTAAGATAAAAGATAATTAAAATTGTAATTATCTAGATAAAGATAAATAATTAATTACAATTTATTTAGATAAAAAAAAGATAATTTTTTTTTACTACATAAGTATTATAAAATGTTTAATTGATTATTTATTTATCGTATGGCTACGTATTAGCTTTTACAAACATTAAACACACAACATCAATGCAACAAATATAAAAATAAATGTTGATTTAAGGGAAGGATGATGGTAGCCTGCTCGCAGCCCTCCCTGCATATGCTATTTTAAACGAAGGTCTAACAGAAACAACCAAAAGAGCATAACGCCATAAAATTAAAAACCCAATTATTATTTTTTTTTTTTTTCAAATTTAAAAAATTTTCTTTTTTTAAAAAATTTGAAAAATTTTTAAAACCCCATTAAAATTTTCCGGAAAAAAAAATTTTTAATTTTAAATAAAAATTAAATTTAAAAAAATCTTTTTTTTGAATTTTTTTATGATAAATTTAAAAAATTTTTTAATTTATTATTGTTTTGGTTTTAATTTAAATTTGAAATTAATTTTTAAAATTTAATAATTTCGGAAAGAAAATTTTTCCTTTTTTTAAATTTTTAAATAAATTTAAAATAAAAGGTTTTTTAAAATTTTTTTTTAAATAAAACTTTAAATTGTTCCAATTTTAAAACCCATTTAAAATAATTTTAAAATTTAAATTTTTATTTCTTTTAAAATGGGTTTAATTTTCCTTTTAAAAAATTTAAAAATTTTTTTTTAAAAAATTAAATTTTTTCCTTAAAATTTAACCCTTTTTTAAATTTTTAAATTCCCAAATTTAACGATTTTTTATTTTTTAAAATAAAAACAAACCCATTAAATATTTTAAAATTTAAAAAAATTTATTAAATTATTTTTAAATTTTAAAATAAATTAAAAAGAAAACATTTAATTTTTTAAAAATTTTTTTAAAAAGGGGGAAAAAATTTTAAATTAATTTAAAAGGTTTTTAAAAAAACTTTTTTCTTAAAATTTTTGGATAAAATCTTTTTTTTCCCGATTTAAAATTGTTTAAATTTTTTTATTTAAAATTTTTAAAAAAATTTTAAAACATTTTTTTTTAAAAAAAAATTTTTTCTTTTTCAAATTTTCTTTTTAAAAAGGAAAGGTTTCCCTTCTTGCACTGGGTTTTTGGGTAAAACGAAAAAATTTAAAAAATTTTATTTAAATTAGGGTTTAAAATTGTTAAAAAAAAAAATTTTTCCAATTTAAAAAATTAAAACTTTTAAATTTAATTAAACCCAAATTTTTTTAAAAAATTTTTTTAATTTTTTAAAAATTTTAAAAAATTAATTTAAAAATTTTTTTTTTTTTTAAAAAAGGGAAAAAAATTTTAAAAAAATTTCGGGTTTTAAAAAAATATTTAAAAATTTTTTAAAAAAATTTTTAAAATTTTTCGAAAACCCAAATTTAAAATTTAAAATAAAAATTCTTTTTTAAACCCAAAAAAAATTTTTTTTTTAAATATTTAAAAATAAAAAATTTTCAAAAATAATTTAAAAAAAATTTTTTAATTTAAAAAAATTTTAAATTACCTTTAATTTTTTTTTTATAAGGATTAAAAAAAATTTTTTTAAACAAATTTTTGGGTTTTGAAATTTAAAATTTTCCAAAATTCAAAAAATTTAGGTTAAATTAAAAAAAATTTAAAATTTAAAAAAAAATATTTTTTTTTTTTATTTAAATTTTTTTAAATTAAAATTTTTTTTTAAAATTATTAATACCAAATTTAACAAATTTATTTTTAAAAATTTGTTTCAATCAAAATTTACCTTTAAAATATTTAAAACTTAAAATTTTAAAAATATTCCCTTCCCCAAAAGGTTAAAAAAAACCAAAAAAAAGGGTTTAAATAATTTTCAATAAAATTTTTTTTGTTTAATTTTTGTTTGGGTTTTTTTAAATTTAAAATTTAAAAAGGGATTGGTTTTTAATTTAAATTAAAAATCGGGTTGAAAAATGTAATTCAAAAATTTTATTGAAAAATTTTTAAAATAAATTGGGAAACAAAAAATTTAAAGTCAAATAAAAATGTGCCCAAAAATTTTTAAAACCACTTTTTCTAATTTTAAAAATAAAATTTAAATTTATTAAAATTGAAAAATTTAGATTCTTTTTAAAATTTAAAAATTTAAAAAACGAAAAATTTTCCAATTTTTTTTTTAATTTTGTAAAAAATTTCAACAAAAAATTCCCATTTTAAAAACTAATTAAAAAAATTTAAAATTTAAATTTTATTTTCCAAACCCTACTAATTAAATTTTTTTTTTTAAACGACCAAAAATATTTTAAAAATTAAAAAATTTTTTTAAATTTATTTTTGATGAAATAAATTTTAAATTTTTATTTTTTTTTAAATTTTCCAAGTAAAAAAAATTTTTTAAATAATTTTTGTTATTTTAAATTTTTAACCAAATTAAAAAAACATTTAATTAAAATTTTTTTTTTTCCCTTGGACTTGGAATTTAAATTAAATTTTTCCAGAAACTTTTAAAAAATAAATTTGCGTGCCTAAAAATTTTAAAATTTGTTTTTTCAAAAATTAATATTTTTTTTTATTTTTAAAAATTTTTGGGAGTTATATTTATTAGGAAAAAAAAAATTTTTTTCTTTAAGATTTAAACAAAACGGGTTTTTAATTTTTAAAAAAAATTTTTTATTTTTTTGGTTTAATTTTGTATTTAAAATAAAATTTTTTTAAAACCTTTTTAAACCCATTTGGTTTCCCCTTTTTTTTTTTAAAAATTTTTGGGAAAAAATAAAGTTAAAATAATGAAACCCAAAAATAAAATTGTAAAAAAAATTTCTTTTAAAAAAAAATTTTTCTTTTTTTAAAAAAAAATTTTTTTTTTTTTAAAAATTTATTCTTTGGAAAATTTTCCATTTAAAAATTAATTAAGAAATATTTATTCAAAAATTTAATATTTTTTTTTTAAAGGGGAAAAAAAATTCGATTTTAAATTTGATTTTTCCTTAAATAAAATTTTAAATTCAAAATTTTAAAATAATTTTTATTTAGTTTAAAAAATTAAAAACAAAATTTTCAAATTAGGTTTTTTAATTTTAAAAAATTATTTTAAATTAATTGAATTTAAACGAATTGGTTTTTAATTTTTGTTAAAATAAAAAATTTTTTTTAATTTGAAATTTTTTATAATAAAATTTTTTATTAAAATTTAATTTTAAACAATAAAGGAAAACCATTTTGTTTAAAAATTTTCCCCTTACAAAAGGGACCCAAAAAATTTTTATTTCTTCCCAATGTTCAAAAAAAAAAATTTTTAAAATTTATTTTTTAAAAACAAAAATTTGTTTTTTGTTAAAATTATTTTAAAAAAGGAAATTTTTAAAACTTTTATAATAATTTTTTAATTATTCCCCCTTTTAAAAAAAAAAATTTTTTTTTAAAACAATAAAAAAATAACCAAAAAATTTTTTTTTAAAAATTTTTTATAACAAAAAGGTTAAAAAATTTTTGAAAAGGTTTATAACTTTTAAATTTAAAAAAAAAAATTTTAAATTTTAAAAAATTTATTTAAAACCAAAATCCCTTAAAAATAATTCTTTAAAATTTAATTTTAAATTATTTTTACCCAATTTAAAAATTTTTTAAATTTTTTATAAAGGAAAATATTAAAATATTTTAATTTGAAATTTTTAAATTTTAATTTTTTTGAAATTCAAATTTATATAACGATTTAAAGATTTTGGTTTTTAAAAAAAATTTTTGGGTTAACTAAATTAAACTAAAAATTAAAAATTTTTTTTAAATAAATTTAATATTAAATAATTTCTTAAAAAAAAATAAATTTAATCGATTCCCATAAATTTTTTTTTGGGTGGTTTTAAAAAAATTTTTTAAAAATTTTTTTAAATACCAAAAAAATTTTTTTATAATTTTTTTAATAATAAATTTTTGAAAATTTTTTCCCAATTTTTTAAAATTTTTAGGGTTTAAAATTTAAAATTTTTTTTTAAATGGAAAAATTTAAAAAAATTTTTTTTAAAAATTTGGTTTTAAAAAAATTAATTTGGTTTGTTATTTTTTAATTTTGAAAATTAAAAAAAGGTTTAATAACGTTATTTAAAAATTAAATTAATTTTTAAAACCAAATTTAAAAAGGAAACTTTTTTAAAATCCCAAAAAAAAATATTTTAAACCTTCAAAATTTTAATAACCAAAAAATAATTTAAAAATATTTAACAAAAAAAAAAAAAAATTTCTTTTTTTTAAAAGGTTTAAAAATTTAAATCCCTTTTAAGATTTTTAACCATTTTAAAATTTTGATTCAAAAATTTTTATAAATTTTAACAGTTTTAAAAATTAAAAAATTTTTTTTTTTCGGAATTTGAAACTTTTAATTTTTTCAAATCAAATTTTCCAAATTTTAAAAAAAAATTAAGATAAAATTAAAATTAAAAATTTTTTTTTTAAAAATTTTAAAAAATTTTTATAGGTTTTAAATTTTTAAATTTTTTTTATAAAATTTTGAAACTCCAAAATAAATTTTAAAATTTATTTTTAAAAAAATTTTTGTATTTCCCAAAATTTTAATATTTTGTTTTATTTAAATTTTTTTATTTATTTGTTTTAAAAATAAATTTTTTTTAAATTAAAGATTTCCCAAAATTTTTTAAAATTTAAAAAATTTTTTTTAAAATTTTTTGTTTAAAATTTAAATTTTTTGTTTAAATAACCGTTTTTTAAAATTTGAAATTAATTTTTTTATTCAAAAATAAATTTTTAAATTTTTAAAAATTTTAAAATTTAAAATATTTCTTTTATAAAATTTTCCCAAAAAAATTGAAATTTTCCAAATTCGAAACTTTTCCTTTAAGTAATTTTATAAAATTTAGGTTTATTTAATTTTGAAATTAAAAAGGTGGTTTTTTAAATTTTTATAATTAAAAATTTGGTTAATTAAAAAAAAGGGTTTTTTTAAAAATTTAAAGAAAGAATTTTAAAAATTTTTTTTTTAAAATGGTTTAAAATTTCAAAAATTGGAAAAAAAGATTTTTCCTTTTGGGGTTTTTTTAAAAATTTTAAAATCAAGTTTAAATCGGAAAATTTTGTAATCCTATTTTAAAATAAAAAATTTAAAAATTTTTTTTTAAACATTTATAAAACCCTTTAATTTCCCCAATTTTAAATTTTCCCTTTTTTTTAAATAAAATAAAAAAGGTTTTAAAAATTTAAAATAAAAATTTTCCTTGTAAAAAAAATTTAAATAAAATTAATATAAATTATCCCAAAAGAATAATTTAAACAATTCCCCTAAAATTTTTTATTTGGTTTTTTAAATTTTTTTAAAATAAAAAATTTTTTAAAAAATTTTTTAAAATTTAAATTTTAAAATATTTTTTATAAAATTTTGGGTTTTTAATTTTTTTAAAAATTTAAACATTTGTTTAAATTTAATTTTATTTTTTTTTCCAAAAAAAATAAATTTTAAAATATTTAAATTTAAATTTATTTAAAGGTAATTTTTTTAAATTTTTTTTTTTAAAAAGATTTAAATTAAAATTTTAATTTAAACTTTAAAATTTTTAAAATGTATTTTTAAAAATTCCGGTCCCGGCCCAAAATTATTCCCAAAAAATCTTAAGTGAACATTTTAAGAAATTAATTTTATAAAATAATTTAAATTTATAATTAAAATTTTTTTAAAAAAGTTTTAAAAAATTTTAAAAGGAATCGGTTTTAATAACGGTTTAAAACGATTTAAAAATTTAAGTTTTAAATTTTTAAAAAGGGGTTTTTTTTTAAAAAATTAAAATATTGGAAAAATTTTTTGCAAGTTTTGTAAAAAAACGAAATAAAGTTTAAAATTTTTTAATGTTTTTAACCTTTAAAAAAAATTTAAAAAATTTTTGTTAAAACTTAAATGGGAAAATTAAAAATTTTATTCCTTTTTCAAACAAAAAAAAAATATTTAAAATTTTAATAAACAATTTTAAAAATTTCAAAAGGGAAAATATTTTTCCCTAATTTTTACCCAAAAAAATAAGATAAACTATTTTAAAAATTAAAAAATTTATAATTTTTTTCCTTAAAAAAAAAAAAATTTTTTTAAAAAAAATTTAATTGTTTTTTTAATTTAAATTTCCAATTTATTAAAATATTTTGAAATTTTAAAATTGGGGTTTAAAAATTTTTTAAATTTTGCTTTCTTTTTTTGAAATAAAATTTGGGAATAAAAAGTAAAATTTCTTTTTTTATGGTTAAACAATCCCCTTTTAAAAAATTTTTTTAATTGAATGGTTTTATGTTAAAAAAATTTTTTAAAATTTTTTTTTTTTTCCAAAAAAATTTTTTTTTAATTCAAAAATTTTCGATAATTTGACTTTTGGTTTTTCAAAATAAAAAAAGGGAATTTAAAATTTTAAAACAAAAAATTTTTTTTTAACCCAAAAAATTTAAAACTTTTTAATAAATTTTAAAATTGTAAAATATTTTTCTTCTAATAAAATTTTTTTTTTAAAAAATTTTTTTTTTAATTTATGTTTTTTTGGGTTTAAAAACTTTAAATTTTTCAAAAAAGGGGATTTATTTTGGGGGAAATCTAATCGCCCTGCAAAATTTTAAATTCGAAAAAAAATTTTTTTTTGGGGAAAATTTTTGGCCAAAAGGTTTCCCTTTTCAAAAGGGGGGAAAAAAGGGAATAAAAAACATTTTTTCCTTAAAAAATTGGAAATAAAAATTTTTTTAATGACGATTTTATAAATGAAAATTTAAATTAAAATTTTCAATAAATTTTTAATAAAAATTTAAAAATTTTTTAAAATAAGAATAATTTAAAAATTTTTTTTTTTGGGTTTTTGTAAAAAAAAAATTTAAAAATTTTAAACAAAGGTGGGAAACCAAAATTTTAAATGTTTTTTAAAATTTAAATTTTTTTTAAAATTCCCCACAAGAAGGTGTTTAAAAAATATTTTTCCGGGGAACCAAAACCCCAAAATTTCCCCTTTTATTTTATTTTTAAAAATTAAAAAAATTTTTTAAAAAAAATTCAATTTTTATTTTTAATAATTAAATTTTTGTTAAATTTTCTAAAAAAAAAAAATTTTTTTTTTAAATTTTTAAATAATTTTTTTAAGAAAAACGTTTTTACAAATTTTTTTTTTCTTTTGAATTTATTTTGGAAAGTCTTCCTCGGCCCGTTTTTTCCCAAAAAATTGACTAAATTTGGTTTTAAATTTTTCAAAAAAAAACCTTAAAAAATTTTTAAAACCAAAATCAAATATTTTTCCCCCTTTATAAATTTTTTTTTAAAAAAGACCCTTTTTTTAAATTAAAAAATTTTTTAAAAAATTTAAATTTTTAAATTTTGCTTGGGTTTTTAAAAAAATTTTAAAAATCTTTAAAATCAAAAATTATTTTTAAAGGAAATTTAAGGTTTAAAAAAAATTTTTTTTTTTTTGGTTTTTTAAATTAATTTTAAAAAAATTTTAAAGAATTTTTATAAAATTTGAAAAAAAATATTTGAAAATAGGGTTTTTTTTTAAAAAAATAAAAAAAAACCCCTTTTTTAAACCCATTAAAATTTAACCGGGAAAAAATTTTAAAAAACGAAATTAAAAATTAAAAAAAAAAAAACTCCCAAATTTTCTTTCAAAAAAATAAAGGAAAAATAAAGGAAAAAAAAAATTAAAAAAAAAGGATTGTCCCGGGGGTTTAAAATTTTAAGGGGCAAAAAAAATTTGGGCTAATTTTTTCCGGGGGAAAATCCCAATCCTGGGTATAGAAAATTTTTAAAAATAAATTTTTTTAAAAATTAAATTTTCTTTCATCAAATATTTTAAAATTGTAAAATTTATTTTCTTTTCATGAGATAATTTTGCTTTTGTGTAAAAAGAATTTGAAATTTGGTTTTCGCTGTCATAATATCTGCATCGTGACGGTTTTCCATTGGAAGGTATTAGATTAACTGTTATGATTTATTCAAATAATACGAGTATGTATGTTTAAAGGTCGAAATCTGATTGTACTGACTGCATTAAATATGAGATATATTACCCGAAAAATAATACCTGTATAGTATTATGTAACACTAATTCAGAAACGAAATTAATAACCAATTATGATGTTTCAATTTTATCAAAATGTGTAGGTATATCGATAATTGCTGCAAGTTCAAAAACGACATTGGCTTTTTTGTCTTAAGTTGTTGTATAAAATAAAAAGGAATCGGTTTTTAATGCACGGTATTATAATACGCAGTTGTAAAATTTAGTGTATTGCACATATCTTTTATATAAAAAAGGGTTTAAAACCATTTGTGTTGAAACAACTGCAGCTACAGACATAAGTTCGTGCACACGCCGAAGTATTGTTTACCTTCTTGGCACATGTTTTTCGGTAACCATGACGCAAATACAAGTGTTCAAAATATTGTAAATCGAGGAAAATAGCCAGTTGTAATAACACATAATACACATTATACAAAATGTGAATACTCATACATTAATACCCATTTTATGTAATATATTCTCAACGTAATATCCCCTACATTTTAGGATACGTGATTTAAATAATATATAATATTATTCTATACAAGACTGACGAAAACATACCATAAAATATTCTCTTGAATATATTAAGAAATATTTAATATAACTTATATTTTAGGTATATTTTCATTTCTGATAACGTGACTGATAAATGATAACACATTCTGTGATTTTAAACCATAATAATGATTGGTTGTTGATACTACAATCAGTACAAACTCAAAATCGAATTTATAAAGTACTATTCGTTAGTTAATAAGTTAAAGTTATTTACCTTAATACCTATTTTTACTAAGGATATAAACGGAGATTTAATTAATCAAATTTTAATCGATTCTGATCTTCAATTGTCTGATTCTAATTGTGATGATGTTAACGATTCCGAGATCGGCCCAGATTTCATTGCTAAAAATAATCATGACAGTGACACTACCCATATATCAGGTAATAGTTAAATTGTTTCTATAATACTAATATTAAGTACTTATAATAACAATTTATTTTAGAAACAAGTGAATCGGAATCCAGGGATCGTTCACCTAGTATAATATTACCTGGCCGTACACCAGGACTCCCAAGAAAATAAGTACCTCTGCCCACATCGGTTACAGATCCACCAAGAACATGGCGTTTAGATGATAATGTTATAAACAACTACATATTATTAGGTATTGATATTTTTGTCTTAAGTTATTGTATAAAATAAAAAGGAATCGGTTTCTAATACACGGTCTTATAATACGCAGTTGTAAATTTAAGTGTATTCCACAGCGCTTTTATTTGAAAAAAGGTGTAAAATCATTTGTGTTGAAACAACTGCAGCTACAGACATAAGCTCGTGCACACGCCAAAGTATTGCTTACCTTCTTGGCACATGTTTTTCGATAACCATAACGCAAATACAAGTGTTCAAAATACTGTAAATCGAGGAAAATAGTCAGTTGCAATAACACATAATACACATTATACAAAAAGCGAATACGTGTTCTCATATTTTAATACCCATTTTAAGTAATATATTCTCAACGCATATTCCCCTACATTTTAGGATACGTGATTAAAATAATGTATAATACTATTTTATACAAGACTTAAGAAAACATACCATAATGTATTTTCTTTTCTTTTTAAATCGATTCTAAGAAGGATATTGGAAATTCGCATTCTTAATTGTGACTCCTTTATGATCGAACATATTTAACCTATTTTTCTGTAAATTAACAAAAATATCACGTATATCACACGATTCATATCTGATTGTTTGTATGTTTAATTAAGCAAATTAAAAAAAACATTTAATTCGATTAGCGTTATTCTTTAGGACGTTGAAGACATTATAAATTATTTTCCGAGAACCTACTAATAATGAAATACGACAGTTGAGCTCTAACGCACCAGAAATATATGCATTAATCGAATTCCCCCCAAAATAAAAATATTCTTGTTTTCATCTGTAAGGTGTTTGTGATGTAGTAATTTTTATATGGTTTTTAATTAAGTATATTGTTTTTTCGTTTCCATTAGATATTGATCATCCAACGTAATTTTAATCTTACATATTATGTTCTTGGATAATCGACATTTTTGTGTCCTATTATCAATATTTGTTTACCACTGCATACTTAAATCGATTTTAGGTTTGACAATTAATTTTTTTATTTTTATATTCGTTCCAAATAAATGTTGACAATAAGCTGGATTTCATCAAATATTTTAAAATTGTAAAAATTTATTTTCTTTTTCATGAGATAATTTTGCTTTTGTGTAAAAAGAATTTGAAATTTGGTTTTCGCTGTCATAATATCTGCATCGTGACGGTTTTCCATTGGAAGGTATTAGATTAACTGTTATGATTTATTCAAATAATACGAGTATGTATGTTTAAAGGTCGAAATCTGATTGTACTGACTGCATTAAATATGAGATATATTACCCGAAAAATAATACCTGTATAGTATTATGTAACACTAATTCAGAAACGAAATTAATAACCAATTATGATGTTTCAATTTTATCAAAATGTGTAGGTATATCGATAATTGCTGCAAGTTCAAAAACGACATTGGCTTTTTTGTCTTAAGTTGTTGTATAAAATAAAAAGGAATCGGTTTTTAATGCACGGTATTATAATACGCAGTTGTAAAATTTAGTGTATTGCACATATCTTTTATATAAAAAAGGGTTTAAAACCATTTGTGTTGAAACAACTGCAGCTACAGACATAAGTTCGTGCACACGCCGAAGTATTGTTTACCTTCTTGGCACATGTTTTTCGGTAACCATGACGCAAATACAAGTGTTCAAAATATTGTAAATCGAGGAAAATAGCCAGTTGTAATAACACATAATACACATTATACAAAATGTGAATACTCATACATTAATACCCATTTTATGTAATATATTCTCAACGTAATATCCCCTACATTTTAGGATACGTGATTTAAATAATATATAATATTATTCTATACAAGACTGACGAAAACATACCATAAAATATTCTCTTGAATATATTAAGAAATATTTAATATAACTTATATTTTAGGTATATTTTCATTTCTGATAACGTGACTGATAAATGATAACACATTCTGTGATTTTAAACCATAATAATGATTGGTTGTTGATACTACAATCAGTACAAACTCAAAATCGAATTTATAAAGTACTATTCGTTAGTTAATAAGTTAAAGTTATTTACCTTAATACCTATTTTTACTAAGGATATAAACGGAGATTTAATTAATCAAATTTTAATCGATTCTGATCTTCAATTGTCTGATTCTAATTGTGATGATGTTAACGATTCCGAGATCGGCCCAGATTTCATTGCTAAAAATAATCATGACAGTGACACTACCCATATATCAGGTAATAGTTAAATTGTTTCTATAATACTAATATTAAGTACTTATAATAACAATTTATTTTAGAAACAAGTGAATCGGAATCCAGGGATCGTTCACCTAGTATAATATTACCTGGCCGTACACCAGGACTCCCAAGAAAATAAGTACCTCTGCCCACATCGGTTACAGATCCACCAAGAACATGGCGTTTAGATGATAATGTTATAAACAACTACATATTATTAGGTATTGATATTTTTGTCTTAAGTTATTGTATAAAATAAAAAGGAATCGGTTTCTAATACACGGTCTTATAATACGCAGTTGTAAATTTAAGTGTATTCCACAGCGCTTTTATTTGAAAAAAGGTGTAAAATCATTTGTGTTGAAACAACTGCAGCTACAGACATAAGCTCGTGCACACGCCAAAGTATTGCTTACCTTCTTGGCACATGTTTTTCGATAACCATAACGCAAATACAAGTGTTCAAAATACTGTAAATCGAGGAAAATAGTCAGTTGCAATAACACATAATACACATTATACAAAAAGCGAATACGTGTTCTCATATTTTAATACCCATTTTAAGTAATATATTCTCAACGCATATTCCCCTACATTTTAGGATACGTGATTAAAATAATGTATAATACTATTTTATACAAGACTTAAGAAAACATACCATAATGTATTTTCTTTTCTTTTTAAATCGATTCTAAGAAGGATATTGGAAATTCGCATTCTTAATTGTGACTCCTTTATGATCGAACATATTTAACCTATTTTTCTGTAAATTAACAAAAATATCACGTATATCACACGATTCATATCTGATTGTTTGTATGTTTAATTAAGCAAATTAAAAAAAACATTTAATTCGATTAGCGTTATTCTTTAGGACGTTGAAGACATTATAAATTATTTTCCGAGAACCTACTAATAATGAAATACGACAGTTGAGCTCTAACGCACCAGAAATATATGCATTAATCGAATTCCCCCCAAAATAAAAATATTCTTGTTTTCATCTGTAAGGTGTTTGTGATGTAGTAATTTTTATATGGCTTTTTAATTAAGTATATTGTTTTTTCGTTTCCATTAGATATTGATCATCCAACGTAATTTTAATCTTACATATTATGTTCTTGGATAATCGACATTTTTGTGTCCTATTATCAATATTTGTTTACCACTGCATACTTAAATCGATTTTAGGTTTGACAATTAATTTTTTTATTTTTATATTCGTTCCAAATAAATGTTGACAATAAGCTGGATTTCATCAAATATTTTAAAATTGTAAAAATTTATTTTCTTTTTCATGAGATAATTTTGCTTTTGTGTAAAAAGAATTTGAAATTTGGTTTTCGCTGTCATAATATCTGCATCGTGACGGTTTTCCATTGGAAGGTATTAGATTAACTGTTATGATTTATTCAAATAATACGAGTATGTATGTTTAAAGGTCGAAATCTGATTGTACTGACTGCATTAAATATGAGATATATTACCCGAAAAATAATACCTGTATAGTATTATGTAACACTAATTCAGAAACGAAATTAATAACCAATTATGATGTTTCAATTTTATCAAAATGTGTAGGTATATCGATAATTGCTGCAAGTTCAAAAACGACATTGGCTTTTTTGTCTTAAGTTGTTGTATAAAATAAAAAGGAATCGGTTTTTAATGCACGGTATTATAATACGCAGTTGTAAAATTTAGTGTATTGCACATATCTTTTATATAAAAAAGGGTTTAAAACCATTTGTGTTGAAACAACTGCAGCTACAGACATAAGTTCGTGCACACGCCGAAGTATTGTTTACCTTCTTGGCACATGTTTTCGGTAACCATGACGCAAATACAAGTGTTCAAAATATTGTAAATCGAGGAAAATAGCCAGTTGTAATAACACATAATACACATTATACAAAATGTGAATACTCATACATTAATACCCATTTTATGTAATATATTCTCAACGTAATATCCCTACATTTTAGGATACGTGATTTAAATAATATATAATATTATTCTATACAAGACTGACGAAAACATACCATAAAATATTCTCTTGAATATATTAAGAAATATTTAATATAACTTATATTTTAGGTATATTTTCATTTCTGATAACGTGACTGATAAATGATAACACATTCTGTGATTTTAAACCATAATAATGATTGGTTGTTGATACTACAATCAGTACAAACTCAAAATCGAATTTATAAAGTACTATTCGTTAGTTAATAAGTTAAAGTTATTTACCTTAATACCTATTTTTACTAAGGATATAAACGGAGATTTAATTAATCAAATTTTAATCGATTCTGATCTTCAATTGTCTGATTCTAATTGTGATGATGTTAACGATTCCGAGATCGGCCCAGATTTCATTGCTAAAAATAATCATGACAGTGACACTACCCATATATCAGGTAATAGTTAAATTGTTTCTATAATACTAATATTAAGTACTTATAATAACAATTTATTTTAGAAACAAGTGAATCGGAATCCAGGGATCGTTCACCTAGTATAATATTACCTGGCCGTACACCAGGACTCCCAAGAAAATAAGTACCTCTGCCCACATCGGTTACAGATCCACCAAGAACATGGCGTTTAGATGATAATGTTATAAACAACTACATATTATTAGGTATTGATATTTTTGTCTTAAGTTATTGTATAAAATAAAAAGGAATCGGTTTCTAATACACGGTCTTATAATACGCAGTTGTAAATTTAAGTGTATTCCACAGCGCTTTTATTTGAAAAAAGGTGTAAAATCATTTGTGTTGAAACAACTGCAGCTACAGACATAAGCTCGTGCACACGCCAAAGTATTGCTTACCTTCTTGGCACATGTTTTTCGATAACCATAACGCAAATACAAGTGTTCAAAATACTGTAAATCGAGGAAAATAGTCAGTTGCAATAACACATAATACACATTATACAAAAAGCGAATACGTGTTCTCATATTTTAATACCCATTTTAAGTAATATATTCTCAACGCATATTCCCCTACATTTTAGGATACGTGATTAAAATAATGTATAATACTATTTTATACAAGACTTAAGAAAACATACCATAATGTATTTTCTTTTCTTTTTAAATCGATTCTAAGAAGGATATTGGAAATTCGCATTCTTAATTGTGACTCCTTTATGATCGAACATATTTAACCTATTTTTCTGTAAATTAACAAAATATCACGTATATCACACGATTCATATCTGATTGTTTGTATGTTTAATTAAGCAAATTAAAAAAAACATTTAATTCGATTAGCGTTATTCTTTAGGACGTTGAAGACATTATAAATTATTTTCCGAGAACCTACTAATAATGAAATACGACAGTTGAGCTCTAACGCACCAGAAATATATGCATTAATCGAATTCCCCCCAAAATAAAAATATTCTTGTTTTCATCTGTAAGGTGTTTGTGATGTAGTAATTTTATATGGTTTTTAATTAAGTATATTGTTTTTTCGTTTCCATTAGATATTGATCATCCAACGTAATTTTAATCTTACATATTATTTTTCTTGGATAATCGACATTTTTGTGTCCTATTATCAATATTTGTTTACCACTGCATACTTAAATCGATTTTAGGTTTGACAATTAATTTTTTTATTTTTATATTCGTTCCAAATAAATGTTGACAATAAGCTGGATTTCATCAAATATTTTAAAATTGTAAAAATTTATTTTCTTTTCATGAGATAATTTTGCTTTTGTGTAAAAAGAATTTGAAATTTGGTTTTCGCTGTCATAATATCTGCATCGTGACGGTTTTCCATTGGAAGGTATTAGATTAACTGTTATGATTTATTCAAATAATACGAGTATGTATGTTTAAAGGTCGAAATCTGATTGTACTGACTGCATTAAATATGAGATATATTACCCGAAAAATAATACCTGTATAGTATTATGTAACACTAATTCAGAAACGAAATTAATAACCAATTATGATGTTTCAATTTTATCAAAATGTGTAGGTATATCGATAATTGCTGCAAGTTCAAAAACGACATTGGCTTTTTTGTCTTAAGTTGTTGTATAAAATAAAAAGGAATCGGTTTTTAATGCACGGTATTATAATACGCAGTTGTAAAATTTAGTGTATTGCACATATCTTTTATATAAAAAAGGGTTTAAAACCATTTGTGTTGAAACAACTGCAGCTACAGACATAAGTTCGTGCACACGCCGAAGTATTGTTTACCTTCTTGGCACATGTTTTCGGTAACCATGACGCAAATACAAGTGTTCAAAATATTGTAAATCGAGGAAAATAGCCAGTTGTAATAACACATAATACACATTATACAAAATGTGAATACTCATACATTAATACCCATTTTATGTAATATATTCTCAACGTAATATCCCCTACATTTTAGGATACGTGATTTAAATAATATATAATATTATTCTATACAAGACTGACGAAAACATACCATAAAATATTCTCTTGAATATATTAAGAAATATTTAATATAACTTATATTTTAGGTATATTTTCATTTCTGATAACGTGACTGATAAATGATAACACATTCTGTGATTTTAAACCATAATAATGATTGGTTGTTGATACTACAATCAGTACAAACTCAAAATCGAATTTATAAAGTACTATTCGTTAGTTAATAAGTTAAAGTTATTTACCTTAATACCTATTTTTACTAAGGATATAAACGGAGATTTAATTAATCAAATTTTAATCGATTCTGATCTTCAATTGTCTGATTCTAATTGTGATGATGTTAACGATTCCGAGATCGGCCCAGATTTCATTGCTAAAAATAATCATGACAGTGACACTACCCATATATCAGGTAATAGTTAAATTGTTTCTATAATACTAATATTAAGTACTTATAATAACAATTTATTTTAGAAACAAGTGAATCGGAATCCAGGGATCGTTCACCTAGTATAATATTACCTGGCCGTACACCAGGACTCCCAAGAAAATAAGTACCTCTGCCCACATCGGTTACAGATCCACCAAGAACATGGCGTTTAGATGATAATGTTATAAACAACTACATATTATTAGGTATTGATATTTTTGTCTTAAGTTATTGTATAAAATAAAAAGGAATCGGTTTCTAATACACGGTCTTATAATACGCAGTTGTAAATTTAAGTGTATTCCACAGCGCTTTTATTTGAAAAAAGGT
Organism: Slavum lentiscoides; assembly: GCA_032441835.1. Classification (NCBI taxonomy): domain Eukaryota; kingdom Metazoa; phylum Arthropoda; class Insecta; order Hemiptera; family Aphididae; genus Slavum; species Slavum lentiscoides. The sequence continues at coordinate 19,538,346 of CM063706.1, read as the reverse complement.
GTAAAATCATTTGTGTTGAAACAACTGCAGCTACAGACATAAGCTCGTGCACACGCCAAAGTATTGCTTACCTTCTTGGCACATGTTTTTCGATAACCATAACGCAAATACAAGTGTTCAAAGTACTGTAAATCGAGGAAAATAGTCAGTTGCAATAACACATAATACACATTATACAAAAAGCGAATACGTGTTCTCATATTTTAATACCCATTTTAAGTAATATATTCTCAACGCATATTCCCCTACATTTTAGGATACGTGATTAAAATAATGTATAATACTATTTTATACAAGACTTAAGAAAACATACCATAATGTATTTTCTTTTCTTTTTAAATCGATTCTAAGAAGGATATTGGAAATTCGCATTCTTAATTGTGACTCCTTTATGATCGAACATATTTAACCTATTTTTCTGTAAATTAACAAAAATATCACGTATATCACACGATTCATATCTGATTGTTTGTATGTTTAATTAAGCAAATTAAAAAAAACATTTAATTCGATTAGCGTTATTCTTTAGGACGTTGAAGACATTATAAATTATTTTCCGAGAACCTACTAATAATGAAATACGACAGTTGAGCTCTAACGCACCAGAAATATATGCATTAATCGAATTCCCCCCAAAATAAAAATATTCTTGTTTTCATCTGTAAGGTGTTTGTGATGTAGTAATTTTTATATGGTTTTTAATTAAGTATATTGTTTTTTCGTTTCCATTAGATATTGATCATCCAACGTAATTTTAATCTTACATATTATTTTTCTTGGATAATCGACATTTTTGTGTCCTATTATCAATATTTGTTTACCACTGCATACTTAAATCGATTTTAGGTTTGACAATTAATTTTTTTATTTTTATATTCGTTCCAAATAAATGTTGACAATAAGCTGGATTTCATCAAATATTTTAAAATTGTAAAAATTTATTTTCTTTTTCATGAGATAATTTTGCTTTTGTGTAAAAAGAATTTGAAATTTGGTTTTCGCTGTCATAATATCTGCATCGTGACGGTTTTCCATTGGAAGGTATTAGATTAACTGTTATGATTTATTCAAATAATACGAGTATGTATGTTTAAAGGTCGAAATCTGATTGTACTGACTGCATTAAATATGAGATATATTACCCGAAAAATAATACCTGTATAGTATTATGTAACACTAATTCAGAAACGAAATTAATAACCAATTATGATGTTTCAATTTTATCAAAATGTGTAGGTATATCGATAATTGCTGCAAGTTCAAAAACGACATTGGCTTTTTTGTCTTAAGTTGTTGTATAAAATAAAAAGGAATCGGTTTTTAATGCACGGTATTATAATACGCAGTTGTAAAATTTAGTGTATTGCACATATCTTTTATATAAAAAAGGGTTTAAAACCATTTGTGTTGAAACAACTGCAGCTACAGACATAAGTTCGTGCACACGCCGAAGTATTGTTTACCTTCTTGGCACATGTTTTCGGTAACCATGACGCAAATACAAGTGTTCAAAATATTGTAAATCGAGGAAAATAGCCAGTTGTAATAACACATAATACACATTATACAAAATGTGAATACTCATACATTAATACCCATTTTATGTAATATATTCTCAACGTAATATCCCCTACATTTTAGGATACGTGATTTAAATAATATATAATATTATTCTATACAAGACTGACGAAAACATACCATAAAATATTCTCTTGAATATATTAAGAAATATTTAATATAACTTATATTTTAGGTATATTTTCATTTCTGATAACGTGACTGATAAATGATAACACATTCTGTGATTTTAAACCATAATAATGATTGGTTGTTGATACTACAATCAGTACAAACTCAAAATCGAATTTATAAAGTACTATTCGTTAGTTAATAAGTTAAAGTTATTTACCTTAATACCTATTTTTACTAAGGATATAAACGGAGATTTAATTAATCAAATTTTAATCGATTCTGATCTTCAATTGTCTGATTCTAATTGTGATGATGTTAACGATTCCGAGATCGGCCCAGATTTCATTGCTAAAAATAATCATGACAGTGACACTACCCATATATCAGGTAATAGTTAAATTGTTTCTATAATACTAATATTAAGTACTTATAATAACAATTTATTTTAGAAACAAGTGAATCGGAATCCAGGGATCGTTCACCTAGTATAATATTACCTGGCCGTACACCAGGACTCCCAAGAAAATAAGTACCTCTGCCCACATCGGTTACAGATCCACCAAGAACATGGCGTTTAGATGATAATGTTATAAACAACTACATATTATTAGGTATTGATATTTTTGTCTTAAGTTATTGTATAAAATAAAAAGGAATCGGTTTCTAATACACGGTCTTATAATACGCAGTTGTAAATTTAAGTGTATTCCACAGCGCTTTTATTTGAAAAAAGGTGTAAAATCATTTGTGTTGAAACAACTGCAGCTACAGACATAAGCTCGTGCACACGCCAAAGTATTGCTTACCTTCTTGGCACATGTTTTTCGATAACCATAACGCAAATACAAGTGTTCAAAGTACTGTAAATCGAGGAAAATAGTCAGTTGCAATAACACATAATACACATTATACAAAAAGCGAATACGTGTTCTCATATTTTAATACCCATTTTAAGTAATATATTCTCAACGCATATTCCCCTACATTTTAGGATACGTGATTAAAATAATGTATAATACTATTTTATACAAGACTTAAGAAAACATACCATAATGTATTTTCTTTTCTTTTTAAATCGATTCTAAGAAGGATATTGGAAATTCGCATTCTTAATTGTGACTCCTTTATGATCGAACATATTTAACCTATTTTTCTGTAAATTAACAAAAATATCACGTATATCACACGATTCATATCTGATTGTTTGTATGTTTAATTAAGCAAATTAAAAAAAACATTTAATTCGATTAGCGTTATTCTTTAGGACGTTGAAGACATTATAAATTATTTTCCGAGAACCTACTAATAATGAAATACGACAGTTGAGCTCTAACGCACCAGAAATATATGCATTAATCGAATTCCCCCCAAAATAAAAATATTCTTGTTTTCATCTGTAAGGTGTTTGTGATGTAGTAATTTTTATATGGTTTTTAATTAAGTATATTGTTTTTTCGTTTCCATTAGATATTGATCATCCAACGTAATTTTAATCTTACATATTATTTTTCTTGGATAATCGACATTTTTGTGTCCTATTATCAATATTTGTTTACCACTGCATACTTAAATCGATTTTAGGTTTGACAATTAATTTTTTAATTTTTATATTCGTTCCAAATAAATGTTGACAATAAGCTGGATTTCATCAAATATTTTAAAATTGTAAAAATTTATTTTCTTTTTCATGAGATAATTTTGCTTTTGTGTAAAAAGAATTTGAAATTTGGTTTTCGCTGTCATAATATCTGCATCGTGACGGTTTTCCATTGGAAGGTATTAGATTAACTGTTATGATTTATTCAAATAATACGAGTATGTATGTTTAAAGGTCGAAATCTGATTGTACTGACTGCATTAAATATGAGATATATTACCCGAAAAATAATACCTGTATAGTATTATGTAACACTAATTCAGAAACGAAATTAATAACCAATTATGATGTTTCAATTTTATCAAAATGTGTAGGTATATCGATAATTGCTGCAAGTTCAAAAACGACATTGGCTTTTTTGTCTTAAGTTGTTGTATAAAATAAAAAGGAATCGGTTTTTAATGCACGGTATTATAATACGCAGTTGTAAAATTTAGTGTATTGCACATATCTTTTATATAAAAAAGGGTTTAAAACCATTTGTGTTGAAACAACTGCAGCTACAGACATAAGTTCGTGCACACGCCGAAGTATTGTTTACCTTCTTGGCACATGTTTTTCGGTAACCATGACGCAAATACAAGTGTTCAAAATATTGTAAATCGAGGAAAATAGCCAGTTGTAATAACACATAATACACATTATACAAAATGTGAATACTCATACATTAATACCCATTTTATGTAATATATTCTCAACGTAATATCCCCTACATTTTAGGATACGTGATTTAAATAATATATAATATTATTCTATACAAGACTGACGAAAACATACCATAAAATATTCTCTTGAATATATTAAGAAATATTTAATATAACTTATACTTTAGGTATATTTTCATTTCTGATAACGTGACTGATAAATGATAACACATTCTGTTATTTTAAACCATAATAATGATTGGTTGTTGATACTACAATCAGTACAAACTCAAAATCGAATTTATAAAGTACTATTCGTTAGTTAATAAGTTAAAGTTATTTACCTTAATACCTATTTTTACTAAGGATATAAACGGAGATTTAATTAATCAAATTTTAATCGATTCTGATCTTCAATTGTCTGATTCTAATTGTGATGATGTTAACGATTCCGAGATCGGCCCAGATTTCATTGCTAAAAATAATCATGACAGTGACACTACCCATATATCAGGTAATAGTTAAATTGTTTCTATAATACTAATATTAAGTACTTATAATAACAATTTATTTTAGAAACAAGTGAATCGGAATCCAGGGATCGTTCACCTAGTATAATATTACCTGGCCGTACACCAGGACTCCCAAGAAAATAAGTACCTCTGCCCACATCGGTTACAGATCCACCAAGAACATGGCGTTTAGATGATAATGTTATAAACAACTACATATTATTAGGTATTGATATTTTTGTCTTAAGTTATTGTATAAAATAAAAAGGAATCGGTTTCTAATACACGGTCTTATAATACGCAGTTGTAAATTTAAGTGTATTCCACAGCGCTTTTATTTGAAAAAAGGTGTAAAATCATTTGTGTTGAAACAACTGCAGCTACAGACATAAGCTCGTGCACACGCCAAAGTATTGCTTACCTTCTTGGCACATGTTTTTCGATAACCATAACGCAAATACAAGTGTTCAAAATACTGTAAATCGAGGAAAATAGTCAGTTGCAATAACACATAATACACATTATACAAAAAGCGAATACGTGTTCTCATATTTTAATACCCATTTTAAGTAATATATTCTCAACGCATATTCCCCTACATTTTAGGATACGTGATTAAAATAATGTATAATACTATTTTATACAAGACTTAAGAAAACATACCATAATGTATTTTCTTTTCTTTTTAAATCGATGATAAGAAGGATATTGGAAAAAAATAATTAAAAATAATTTTGTGTCAGTTGTATCCATAGAGATGTTCTATATCAAATATTAAAAGTATTTTTGCAAATATTAAATATGTGGGCCGCTAATTTTTATTTTCCCGGGCCGAAATCTCTCTCCAATCCGCTCTTGACTAACACTATAGTTATCAAAAATTATCTGAATAAATAAAATATGCTTTGTTTTTTTTATTGGTGGGAAGGGGGGGAGTTCTTTTACCATCGCCAGTAGCGTGCCCAGGAATTTTCAATGGAGGGGGATGTTATAAGTAAATAATAATAATACATTTTAACAAATTGTCATGGTAATACCAAAAACTCAAATGTTTATGTTTCAAGCTCTCCAAAATCGTTTCTAGCTTATAATTGTGTACATTTGTAAACTTTTCTATAATCAAAGTGAATTTAAATTATAACACACTAATACCAAGTTGTTCAATTAACATAACATACGTTGTGTATAGTAAATGTTTATTGTCATAAGTAATAACTTTTTTCTAATAACTAATAAAAAGTATTAAGTAATGACTCTAAAACAGCTCTTATATCTAATAAGTTGTTTTCTGTAGGTCGGCAAAAAAGACAATGGGGGGGGATATAACCTCTAACCCCCCCCCCCGAGCACGCCACTGACCATCGCCCCCCCTGAGGTGAAGTCTCAAGTACGCCACTGCCTCCCACTTGGTTAACTTCCTGGCGACCGCAAATTTACAAGTGGTCGTTGCACGTTTCTTGTGCACAAAGTTCGTCTGCACAAAGAGGTGGCTAGACTCAAACGGACGGCAGAGTCAACGATTCGCGCGCGTGGTGAAGGCCACGCCCATGCGCAGAACTCGGCCGCCGACTACTATTCTTATGTTGGACAGAGTGTAGTGATGGGAATAATCGAATAATTCGATTATTTGAATTTGAAATAATCGAGTGATCCGATTATTTGAATAATCGAATGATCCGATATATTGTATATTTGTATCCGTATTTTGTAATAACCCGAAAAAGAAATATAAATTCATATATATTACATAATGTTTTTTAGATTCAGAGCGAAGCGATGAATCTATTGTTTTTACAATGATGTTTATTATATATTTTTTTTTCTATCCTGTGTACATATTTTCGGCCAGAAGGAGTGCTCCGATTTCTTCAGTCGCAGTTTGTTTCCGGCAGCAATTCGCATCTAGTTGGTACTTTAGAGAGGTTATTTTTCGATTTTCTCAAAAGCACCTAAAAATATATCTCAAAAACGCTAAAAATGCAATTTTATTATTGTTTATTTCTTATTATTAAGAATTGTTTATTTCTTATAATTAAATTATTGTTTATTTCTTCGTAATTTTGAAACTAATAGTCATAGAAACCTGAAATTTTTACCAAATATGTAACTTTAGACTATATTTACGAGAAAAGTAAGCTTCGCTCAGAATCGTTTAATCAAATGCAATGACTTATCATTGCTTTCAAATTTAAAACAAAAACAAAACTCTAAAATCTTTATCCAAGTAATTCACTTAAGCGATATCCATAACACCCCGCGGCTCATCACCTTTTTTTTTTGTTATTTTGAATGCCTATTTTATTATTATATTATTAAATGTAAATAATCGGTAGCAATATTGATATTTAATAGTTTTAGCTGCTGCATTGAAAAGAAATTTCCGATAATAATCTTTAGAAAAAAGTCCGAAACGGTGCTATTTTTTGGGAGGAGAAAAATAACGTGTATTATGTTACAAATCGTTTTCCGTCATTCTATTATAGCCGATATATATTCGATTATATAGCCCGTTTAAGGAATGTAACCCGTAATTCATTCGATTATAAATAAATTTCGACTACTAATCATTCGATTATTCGATTATTTTTTCTTTAGATTACTAATCATTCGATTATTCCCATCACTATTAATAACTAGTAACCAAGGAGAAAGATCTATTAAGGTACCGAGACGAAATGCAGATGTAGAAAAAGAAAGAACAACGTGCATGGAACGTAAACAAAATAACAATAAGACGGAAAAATAAAGTAGTCACCAGATAGGGCGTTATTGGTGGTAAGGAACGGCACTGTCGGTCGAGCACTAATTCTAGCTTTATATACATGGTGTTCAAAAAGGAGGGGCGAAAATGGAGCATATCCATGGAGCATATAGACACAAGTCGGTGCTGTTAGGTCAGAGATATACTAAATTTAAAAATATCAAATCCCAAGGGGGGGGCGATCCACCTATCGCCCCCCCTTATAACCGCCACTGGATTCTTCTATTAATACGGTGGGGGCGAGAAAGTATGAAACGCAAAGGTGGAAAAATCCAAATTGATTAAAACGCAGAAAAGGTCCAGTAAATAAAAGTGAGTATAAAACGCATGTAAATTAAATTCACGTCTTTTCCATTATCGGAATTGGCCCTTTACTTCTCATACATACACATTATATGTGCGTATATACGAATTTAATTCGAATTCGCTGAAACCATTGCATTACACATTTAGCGCTTTGAGAATTTAATAATAGCGCTTTCGATTTGACGCACTTTTTCCGCTTGGTGTGCTCGGAATGTATGGATGTTCATTATTAGGTTTTTACCATTATTACTGGCAGCTTATAATTCTCCATTGTGCAGTGTCAAGGATAACAAATCGATTGGTTCATATAGTCGAGTAAAAGTCCAGATTGATCGACGACGAAAATGAAAATGGGTCACACATGGGGCTTACACACCGTACAAAAATAATGCAGCAGGATGTCGCCGCAGGATCGGACTGGCCCATGGTATTGACGTGCCATCGCACGTTGGGTCCCGGCGGAGTGGACTCTATAAATATTAATTTAATTGATTAAATATTATTCTATTTATTTTTATTATTGGCGTAAGATCACTAATGGGCCAAGATATTCTTGAACTTTGAAACGTTAATACTACTTAACTGTGAAGCTGATATATTTTATAAATGACACTACGACTTTATTATTAATTAATTGGAAAATTCTTCTTATGGATTAAAACATATATTATTGTAGACTGTAATTTAATTCATTAAAACAATGTATTAAAATATATTGTTCACATTAAAATTAATATATTTTTATGTATAGTTTCATTTTACTATAAAATATTGAAATTTCATTTTTATTATATATATATATATATATATATATATATATATATATATATATATATATCAATGTATATTATTAATTATATTTTAGATTCTGAGCAGAGCGAGGAGTCTATTGGTTTTACAAATCTGTTTTTTTTTATGTCTGTGCCCAAAAATTCTACCAGAAGAAGTGCTCCCATCTTTACTGCAGTCACCGTTTGTTTCTGGTAGTAAATTGGTACTTTAGAGAGGTCATGTTTTGATTTTTCAAAAACGCCTTAAAATAGAACTCAAAAACTACCGAAAAATTACATAAAAACGGTAAAAACGCAATTTCGTCAAAAATCGATTATCGTTATTTCTTCGTAATTTTGAAACTAATGGGTATAGAAATTTGAAATATTCATCAAAATTTGATTTACATATTTAATATGTAACTGTTTATTATATTATGGAAAAAAAATTCTCAGAAATTTTCTTTTAACTATGGACTATTTATAGCAATTATAGGTTTTTAAGTAGGTATTTAATTCATAAAAATAGTTGGTTTTTGTTATATGCTTTAAATACTACTTTGAAACTTCGCTCGGAATCGTTTGATCGAATGCAATGATTTATCATTGCTCTTAAAATTATAGTGATAACAAAACACTCTATTCAATTAATTCACTTAAGCGACATTTACAACACCCCACGGCTCGTTACCTCTTTTTATTTAAATCATATTATGTGCGATATAAAATATGTACCTTAAGTTGGAGACGTTTTTTATGTAAATAAATATGTATAAGATTTATTTGGTTTTTATTATATTATATTTTTATAAAATAGATAATGATTTATGCGTACGTCTATCGAAATATATTTTGGTAAATAATGAACGAGCGTAGCGAGCAAATGTTTTTTAGTGTGGTGGGCCTTTTAAATTAATTTGCACGGTAGGCCTTTTTTAGCCAGTCCGACCCTGCGTGTCGGTTATATACGCGTAGAAATATAATACCGAAAGATAATTAATAAAATAAAATATAAATGATATATTAAATATATCTTTAAATATTAAATATTTGAAAACAAAAAAGATATTTTAAAGAAATAGAAACAAAACCAAATTATAAATGAATACAGTCGTAAATAAAAATATTCATACATATATGCATATAAAAAATACAAATACACATATGTATATGCGAATACATGTATGTATATGCAATGATTGCAATGTACATATATAAAATCAAGGCAAAGAATATTATGCAAAACGAAGAAAAAACATGATAGTCGTTGTACTAAATATGTTTATTAGATTCTGAGCGGAGCGATGAATCTATTGTTTTTACAATGATGTTTATTTATTTTTTCTCTCCTGTGTATAGATTTTCGACCAGAAGTAGTAGCGCTTCGATCTCTTCGGTCACAGTTTGTTTCCGGCAGCCATCTAGTTGGTACATTAGAGAGGTCATTTTTCGGTTTTCTCAAAAGCACCTAAAAATATAACTCAAATACGATACAAATGCAATTTCGTCCTAATCGATTATTGTTTATTTCTTCGTAATTTTAAAATTAATGATCATAGAAACCTGCCATTTTCACCAAATATGTAACTTTAGACTATATTTACAAGAAAAGTAAACTCCGCTCAGAATCGATTTATCGAATGCAATGACTTATCATTGCTTTCAAATTTAATAACAAAATTCTAAATTCTTTATCCAAGTAATTCACTTAAGCGATATCCACAGCAGTCCGCGGCTCGTTACATTTTTACGATCGGTTTCGACAAAAAAGTCGTCGTTAGGTAATTAAGTAAAAAGAAAAATATAACAACTATTTAGCGATAATGTTTTACGTGGAAAACACGTGTTTGTTTTGACCGATATTTCTCGCGCCGTCGTCTTCGGTTAACGCCGAAGTCATTAGTGTTCTTCAGCACCACGACAATGACGATTTTCTCAGTGGTTTTTAAATTTTAAAAGGAAATGTTCGATTGACGTGGTGTCAGGTAATATTTTAGGTTAGTATTAGGTAAATATATTTTTTTGATTCTGAGAAAAGCGAGGAAGATATTGGTTTTACAATGATGTGATTTTTTTTATGTCTGTACTCAAAAATTCTGCCAGGAGGAGTGCTCCGATCTTTACAGTCATACCCGATTTCCTATAGCAAATTACATATAGTTGGCACTTTAGAGGGGTAATTTTTCGATTTTCTCAAAAGCGCCTAAAAAAAAAAAATAAATAAATAATGGTGTGAAAACGATTTTGTCGAAATTGATTATCGTTATTTCTTCGTAATTTTGAAACTAATAGTTTAAAAAAATTATAGTATTCACTAAACACGTTTAACTTTATTATTTATACATTGGGGAAAAAAAATTGTCTAAAAATTATTTTCAATTTTTTGCTATTTATAGCAATCATAGATTTTGAGGTATTTAATTAAAAAAAAAAGGAAATAATTTTTTACTTAAAACCTTAATATTTTATTAATACACTGTCAGACGTACGTTACTTCAAGTATAAAAAAAAAAAAACGTTGAAAATCGTTAGTCAAAATTTTCTTCTATAAACATTTCAGGTTTTTCGACAAAATGCGTATATTATTTTGATGAAAATTGACAATTGAAATTATACATTTTTACCTGCCTGGGTTTATTACAAGATATTTTATTAATATATTAATTAAATGCGTTAAATATAATATTAATATATTAACGATATTGTACTCTGTACGGTTTATCGTAAATTAAGTAGGTACTCTATACACGCACTATGTTATTAATAATAAATAATATTACGCGTACCGAAGCTCAGCTCGGGATCTTTTTATCGAATGCAATGATTTATCGCGTTGCTTTCACATTTATGGTCAATATTAACCAAAATTCTAAAATCTTTATCCGAATAATATTACACACGAGCCATATCCGCAACGTCCTGTAACGGCTCGCATTACCGTTTTTTTAAAAAAAAAAAAATGATAATAACAACAGTGAATCTAATATGATGTACGCGCGGTATTATACGCGTATACAAAGGAAAGACGGCGGAGAGAGAGAGAGAGAGAGAGAGAGAGAGAGAGAGAGAGAGTGAGTGAGAGAGAAACGAATAAAAGAGGTTTAAAAAAATAGATTTTTATACCGCCGTCATCGTCGGAGCCGGTTGCCACCGCGGCGAAAAGAACACTACGGTTTCCTACGCTGTAGCCATCGGATCCCTCGGACCGTAATTTTTTTTAAAAATTTTTTTTACCTACACTTTTTCGAATATTTTCCACCAGCTCACGCGAAAACTACTAATTTATTCAAAGCCACTGCGGATCTCCGGGCCCGTCGACGGTGTACAGGAGAAGACCGTCGTCTAGTGAAATTCGGCTCGTCGTCGCCCACGTTGCGTACGCGTATTAAACTACGCTGTACCCACACGGAAAAAAATATTCAGTTAGTCTAACTTTAATTATATTTATTATAACTGTTAAATTTAGTAGGACATGGCATAGCTATATTTTTAGTTGTAAATACTGTAGTGTTATAGTTGCCAAATTATAGTCAATTCAACTAAAGATTATGAACTAAAAGTTTTAACTATATTATTTAGTAAAATTAACTACGAAAATTAATAGTATTTATAGTTTATATAAATAAATATTTCACAACTTTTACTAAATTATTAGTTAGATTTACAGAACTATTTTAATTAGATCAACCATTTCATAAAATAGTAATATATATATATATATATATATATATATACCTATGTATTACCTTTAAAAGTAGAAATTAATTCTTCGTCGTATCCCCATTCTTTTAATATGTTATTATATGTAAATGTATCCATACTGGCTTAACGAATTCAATGTAGTGTTTGAATATTCAAAATTGTACCTGTAGAAAAAAACAATGATACTCGTATACCTAAAGATGTATATAAATTCAATTTCCTAATTTGAATTTAGTAATTATGTAAAAAAATTAATAAATTTACTTACCAGTTGATTTTAAAAACGAAAAAATGATTGTAACATTTACGACAGAATATGTGTAACACGCAAATAGAACATAATACACGAATATATATAATATACAATATATAATATTATATAATATTTTTCACGCAAAGAACAGACACGACACAGTGAAATAATTTTGTTCAAATAAGTGGTAACAACGCAGAAAGGGAAACCACACACACGTACGCACGTGATAATTGAGAGGGCAAAGGCAAAAACCCTGAATTACAGATATGAAATCTATTTATAAAAACTGATTTCACATTTCCACTATAAAATAAGTTAGTACTACTAAATTGTTTAGTATTTATACTACCAACTATTTTCTACTGCGGTGGTAGACACCATTGACTAAATTTGTTGTTAAATTAACTAAAAGATTTCAACTTATTACGATTATTTAATCTTACTACTCATTTCAGTAAAAATGTAGTAGTTATTACTAAAATATGTTTGTATCAACTATAATATTTTTATCTAAAGTAATTTAGTTCATATTTTTTTCCGTGCGTTGACACGGGTAACTATGGATAGGCTACTGCTATATTGAAATCGCCAAGGGGTAGGGGTACATTTTAAAGAAAGGAGAGAAGTTCAGGACGTTCTGACTCATTGACTTCTGATAGTTCTGAAGTTCAGACATCAGGACGGTTCTCTTTCTCGCATGGGTTATGAAATTATTGTATTTATTATTTATGCCAATTATCATGCAATTATTATCTATGGAAATTATATAATATTATGGCGGTAACAGTTATTTTCAGAGTTTGATATATATATTTTTGCTTATTTGATTTTTTTATGTTTATATTTTATCACTCATTATCACTAGCGCCCGGATTTCAATGCACTAAAAATCATTGAAAAATGCTCTAAAAAAAAGCTAAAAACGCCTTTAAGAAATGCATTTTACCCGGAAAATGCCCCTAAAAAATGATACATAAATTTTATTTTTAATTATTGTTTTATTGGGCAATTTAAAATATTTTAATTTTATTTAAAAAACTGAAAATCGAAAAATTTGACTTGCCGCTAATGACGATGGATTTGACTGAAGGGCTGTATTTGACTGATTGACTGGAGGCTGTATTATTCATTCTAAACATACCAAAATATACACTTAAGATTATGTTAAATTCTACGTTAAGCTATTTTACCCATAAAATGTTGAGCATTGCATTGAACAATAATAATATATCGTTTAATATTTTCAAACAACAACGTTCATTTGTTTACGATTATTGTATTTATAGAACGATTTATAAATTGTAAGAAAAAATCTGAAAAACATGAGTACCTAATATTTTGAAATAGCTACATTTAGAATATTAAGTCGTATCATAGAATTAATATTCTAAGTATATTTAATCTATGGTCGTAATATGTATAAATATTATATATTATACTCGTATATTGAGCAAATATGCATTAAAAACGAAAAAAATGCCAAAAAAATGCTAAAATATGTTCTAAAAATGAGAAAATTTGAAATATGCAAAAAAAGCAAAAAAATAGAAAATAAAAATTTTACCTTTGAAGTCTCTGTTTCGTGAATCAAATTATATACTTGGAAAGTATTGTCTAATAGATTAACCAAAAAAAAAATGCATTTTGCATTGAAATCCGGGCCCTAATTATCACATTGCAGCCTTTTAGGCATAGAAGAAATAGTAAGTTAATAATGGAAGAAAGAATAAACCAACCCCATACAATTCTTATAAAATGACCCGAATATAATAGATGTAATCCACATATTTATTAACTACGGCTATACCCGGTCTCGACCGGGTGGCGGCGGCGGAGGCGGTTAAACCACAGATTAGATGAACACAGATGGATCACTCGCGATGTAAACAAAAAAAATCCAAGTAGTGTCTACACTGCATGCAGATACATCGGTACATATCTATGTCTTGTATATATCTCATTTATTTTTTACACGTGATAAAAAGTTACCTATAGCTTAGTCCTCGTCTCCTCGTACCTATAGACATATCTATATCTATAGATACCTATATGTCTATAGATCGCGCTGCCATCGCCGTTTCAATGTAACAGGCAACGACGGTATAGAATTGGGGGAGACCTGGCCGGGTGGTGAGTAGACAGGTTCATGACATCATGGTAACGCTCTCGGTGTCGCACAAATTTATAGAATGACCCCAGCCATAAGACATATACGTGTCAAAAAAAGAAGGCTTCATTCGAACTGTCCCCAAATCAGTGTAGCCGCATGATAGCACAATATATTTAACTAAAATTTCAACATTACTCCCGTGAGGTAAAATATTTGTGTTGTTGTTTACATAAAATGAATTGTGAATTCTGGTTTGGCGTTCGTGTTATATATACCTGTTTTATACAGACAGTTAAAAAGCAATCGGTACTTAATCTGCGTTAAATTATTACCGGCATGTGATGACAATTATTCACTGAACTCAATACACGGAACGCGTATATCAATTAAAATATGACCCCAGATAGGAGGCCGCCATATTATGCATTCTGTAGGGAATAAAAGTCATGCAGAATACAATGAAATAATTTTATTTTTCATGATATTCACCATATTTTATTATTTACTTTGAGATAACAAGATATAAAACGGCGTGCTCATAGTATCGATTTTAGCACCAAAATCGGTTACTTTACGTAAGAAGTTGAAAACAAAAACAGGAGAATAGAAACGGAATGCATATTATGTCGGTTCACTATAGGGGTCCATTTTTTTATATACGAGAATTATACGGAATGCGCGTTTCATGTATTGAGTTCAGTGCCATTATTATGATAATATTATTTGAGATAATAAAGAAGTTGTACAGTAATATTGTGTAATGTAAGCACAATACATTATACCGTCGCGCGTGCCAACATTGATTTTTTTTGGGGGAGGGGCCAATCAGAAGAGCGTATTTGCAATTGTTTTGTTCTCGGTCCGAGTGATCCATCTGTTTTCATCTAATCCGTGGTTAAGCTGTATAGTAGAAACCCTTTGGTTGTAAGCCGGATTCGTATTCGGCGCGGTAGAATATTTTAAAGTCTTCATGAGCACCATCACCACTGAACTCAATACATGGAACGCGTAAATTAATCAAAATATGACCCCAGATACGAGGCCGCCATATGCATTCCATAAGGCATAAAATTCATGGAGAATACGATGAAAGATATTTTTTTTTCCATGATATTTATCATATTTTATTATTTACTTTGAGATAATAGGACGTAAAACGACGTGTTTGTAGTAGCAATGTTGGCACCAAAATGAATTATACAGAATGAGCGTTCCATGTATTGAGTTCAGTGACCATCACCCAGTACGACCAGCAGCACTTTCCCTCGCCACCGCCGGCACCTGACTCCGGATCCCACGCGGGCAAACGCGACAACGCGACACCACCACCACCACCATCACCACCACCACCACCACCACCACCACCACAACTGCTCGACGAAATTGAACTCGTGATGTAAATTATAATTCGTGCGGTGGTGGTACATTCCGAGACGGGATGCTTTCTCGCATAATCGTAATAATATATTATAATATCCGACGGGCGTCACGTCGTCCGCGCTGTCGGCACGATCGCGACGGGGGTGGACGACGATTTTTCATTATAATATACGCGGAATTCCTTTCGTCTTTATACATCGTTAAATACGCGAGCAATGTAATAACGCGCATATATATATATATATATATATATATATATATATATAAAAGATGTTATTGTCCCGTTTTGTTTTCGATAAAATCAATAATGTTATATAACTACCGGGGCCTGGGCAATGAAACGGACTATTAAAAAAATAATAATAATACAATTTATTTTATTAACAATTTCATTTGTTCTACTTTAAAGCGTGTAAAAAAGCATTGTGAAGTGTTTTTTTTTTTTTATTAAATATTATAAATGATATCCACGAGGTCCTCTCGGTCACGGAGCAAGCACATTCGTCAAGGCGTCTATGAAAACTGGACGTGACATTTCACAGCGTTTGCTAAGATATTTTGTGCTACCGCTTCTCGTGTAATGTTCTCTGTTTGAGTTCCGTTCATGTGTCCTCGGTATGTACTCTGCTCTTAATAAACGTACACTCATAGAAAAAAATCACGGACGGTATATATATATTTGTTTTTTTTTTTTTTTTGAGAATAAAAACGGACAGGCACTCACCGAAAATTCAGAGCATTGTTCACTGCTGCAGATGTTGCGAGATATCTACTCAATACTCACCCAATATGGTGTAATTGAATTTTTTTCAACAAGATTACGAGCTACGATAGTCATAGCTCTAAAGCGAGCATGGATATTCTGAAAAATTGATTTCCGAACCGTTTGATTTTTCTAAATGGGGGGGTGGGGGGATTTCTTTATAGACGTTATCTTGCGGATATTGTTTATAAAAAAATTGTGTACATTTTTTTTTTTTTATAATGCTGTTTTTTTACATAATTTAAGGTGGTACAAATAAATCCGTTAAAAAAATTATTGTTGGGTTTTTTTATAGTCATTTTTAAATCGCATGTTTCACCGCGTCAATCTGTACATATAAGAATCGGAAGCTTTGCACGTTATAAGCGCGCAACACTGACCAGTTTGAAAACGAAAACACTTATTTTACTTTATACATATTTAAACATTGTATCTCAACCGTGTAGCAGCAGCAGGAACGAATAAATACAAGTGTAAATAGTCGAAAAAAGTATTGCGATTAAGAAAACAAAAAGTAAAAATATTAAATAATAATAATTTACGTTAAATAATGCGCAAAAGCCTAAAATAATAAAAATAATAATAGTTTTAATCGACGAGGCTTTCAGAGAGGAAGAATTTGTATTAAAGAATCCATTAAGGAAATATTGGAGGATGGTAAAATTTTAGAAAAGGAGTGTGGAATGTCGAGCATGCGAACAAGAATATTGAGAAAGGATATGACGTTTTGGAATAAGAGAAGGACAGCCAAACACGATATAAAGGGTGTCGAATTTTACCAGATCATTGTGACGGATGTAGTACGGGGAGTTATATAACTATTTATGAGGGTAAGTAGGACGAATGAGAGGGAAACAGATTATGTTCCCATCTTAAAGGGAAGAAGGTAAAAATAAGATCGCGGTATAATGGGAGTCGTCGTTTGAAAGGAAAAGGTAGGATTTTAGGACCGATATAACCATAATAGAGCTTAGCGAAGGATAATGATAGATTTTTCCAACAATTTAAAGACGACATTTTGACATGAGGGAAAAAATTATAATATTGAAATTTTAACGGAAGAGGAAATTAAACGAAAATTTAAAACGTATACTCGTATTTTCGCGTATTTCATCGATTTCGCAAAAAAAAAAAGTTGCTTATTTCATAATTTTTCAAAATATTGTTGTGAGTACCTATACATTTTGTTTTTTCCAAATAATTATCTGATATTTTTATTCTATTTTATATTCATAATATACGATTGAAAAAAGATGTCATTTTCTTCGACGACTATATTCTTATGTAGTATAATAAACGATAACGACTGCTGCAGTGTTATTTATAATATAACAAAAACTCGATAAAGTAATATATTTTTTTTACCGCTTTTTGATACATTACAAAATCTATGTATTTATTTTAATTGAATCGCTGACGCCCGTTTATTTTATTTAGTTTATTAGTTTATATTTTTTCATTTACAATAATTGATTTTCGCACGTTTTAATTAATGTTCACGCATATATTTACCAATTTTTCACGCGTATTTCACATTATTTTTTTCGTGCATATTTTATCTATTTCACTTCCTATAACTCCCGAGCCCTAGTTATAAAATATATATTGTCTAAATATTATAAAAACATAAACCACTTCGTTTACGAGAATACGGTATCCGTATAATATACGGTTTACCACGTCGACACTACATTCTGTTTTATCGAATTCTAAACATATATGTATTATATATTCATCTATACTGTTGAAAAAGTTATGATGGCATAAAAATTGCGAACAGTCGTTTATTCCGGTAGGTTTTTTTTTTGTTTACACCGAGATTTCATGGATTTCAGTTTAATAGATTTTAAATGAATAAAAGTACAAAACATAAATTCAAAAAAAAAAAAAAAAGAATAAAAGTGAAAAATTAAAGAAATCACTGTTTAATTGTCGGTGATGAACGAGTTAAAATACATTAGATAATATTTGATACCACTATTACATGGACGATGTTTCGAGCTCATAGTACTTTATCAATGGTTCTCAACCGGGGTGACATGTCACCCTTGGTTGACATGGATCCAATGTAGGGGTGACAAGAAAACCTTGGGGAAAAGTTTAAAAATATAGAGTTTTTTTGTTAGGGAGACGTAGTGTTGGATTATCGTGGATGAGGGTGACACGAATCCAAAAAGTTTGAGAACCACTGTACTATATAATACTATAAATTCGATATTATTATATTTAACCCCACGCGTACGCGTCCAATGACCTACAGCTTCCGCACGTACTAGACGTGAATCGCGAGCTGGTATTTCGACGTGGATATATAATATATTAGTTCGTTAGTGCCACCTACAGCAAATGTGTTTTTTGTTTGGTTTTAAGTATAATTTTTAAAGTTTAAAACGTTGTCGATGATGGTACCTAGTATTATTTTTGAAAATCATGATTACTATTTACGAGTACCAAAAAAAAAAAACCGATTAATCGTAAAATGTAGGTACGAAATAAATTCAATCAGCATGCGTATTACCTGCACTTCGCGCGTATACGATGTAGTAATTGAAAGTGAAAACGATTAGAATTTTAAAAATTATTGGTGCTGTTTGAAATCAGTTTTTAAACGTATTTAACACACGAATCCTAATATGTATATTGTATATTATATTGTATGGTTGAAAAGTCAATTTTTAGTAGGTATATTGAAAAACACTGTTGTTGGCTCATTTCCAGAGGGCATATTTCCAACAACTTGAACGCGTTAAAAAATAAATATTAATGTAAACACAAAATATACTTCCGAGTGTTAACACGCCTTAAACATAATTTTTTTTTTTCAAATAATTACGACCTAATCCTTTGGCATGTGAAACGTCGATATTCGTGATTTACGGTAAAAATTCACAAAGGAATTTTCTGGTCTTATTTATAATAATGATTTCTTATTACATTGCAATGTGTTATATATATATATATATATTTATACATATTTTGTATACACAGCGCGTCAGCGCTCATGATCAGAATACTACGCATCGGCGCAAATCCCAGGGATGCTAAGGGTGCATAGCTCCCACAGTATACGAATTAGCACCCCCCAACAGTTTCCATTGATACAAATCGATGCACTGACCATATACGCGTAGTGATATAACCATATGGTACATATTGAAATAAATACTGAAATAGTTTTGAACAAATTTGCGGAAAAAAACAACAGATTTTAGCATCTTTAAAAATACAATTAAAATAACTTTTCTTTGAGCAATTATTTACATAATATTTCGAGTAATTAATTGTTTTATTGTTAATATATAAAATAATTGATATTAAAACGAAAAATGTATATATTTATTTTCTTAAGTTAACTACTATCATTTTAATTTAAAAATATGTTTATGGTACATATATTGAGAACTATAGGGCGAAGCCGCCCACGTGTCTGTGATAAGTAATTTTTGTTGGGGCTTAATTAGCAATTAGCACCCCTATAGGATTTAATGAGGATTTGCGCCTATTCTACTACGTGTATACTATAAGCGCGGCATTGTGTACCTATAGTTCAAATTGTTTTTATGTATACATATAAATAAAACAAGGATACAATTTAGGGCCGGCGAAAGCTATGGGTGACCTGGGCGATCGCCCAGGGCGCTGATCACAAAGAGGCGCTACATTGACAAGAATAAAATATTGATATTTTTTAAAAATTATTATTGACTTTAAAAATAAAAATGTTGACTTTACTCGTGCTGCCATTAATTTCAAATACAAATTAATATGCAATATATTTTTGTCATTTCGTAGAATAACTATAAATGATTTTTTAAATCAAAATTGTTTATTTTCATAAAGGCAATTTTAAATTTAAATGATGGCATATCCTCATTGGTAACATGAAACCAAGTGTTGACCTATATATTATATATATATATAGAATATTTTTAAAAAACAGGCAAAGAAGGTTCACAAATAAATTGATAACCAATGTTATTTAAATACGTTAATAAATCAATTGGTATTAAAATAATATAATTTCGATTACTCATTATTTATTAACAATTTTTTATTAATTTTTATTTACATTGTGTTTTTATAATGGTTGTGGTAGTAACATATATGATGAGATACCCAATTAGAAAATGTATATAATGAAATTATGATGGAGTGTACAAGTGTCGTTTCATAAATATGTTAAAAAAAATACCATCATTTTTTCAAAAGGGCGCCTAATTGTGATTTCGCCCAGGACGCTAGAATGAGAAGGCCCTGCCCTACAATATGTCAGAAGAATAGGAACATGGAAAAATCCGAAATGTTAAACGTTAACCCGATAATAGGCTTTGCACGCCGGACGGACCCAATTGGCAAGGATAGGTAAAATAGATTCGAATATTTTAAAAGTGTCGAGAAATTATATCTTATTTTTCTTCTTCTTTTTTGTCAGAGGAGACGATATTCATGTAAGAAAACACGGACGATTAAGAATGCACCAAACTAAATTTAAATGATATTTATCTATATAAAATTTGTATAAAACAGTTGAATTTTACGATACATGTGTGTATATATATATATATATATATCTATATATATTTAAATACTCCTATTATATAGGGCGGACGACGAAAAACATGTAATAATTTGTACCACAATTCACAGTTGTCATTTACTCGAATTACTATTCTTGTCAATATATTCGTTATACGAATAGCACCTGTCGTTTAATATCACAGTATTTCGTAATACTGGTAGATACCTACACGGTATTTGAAAAAAGAAAAGTAAATGGTGTACATAAATTACGAATAGTTATCTCCTTGAGAACATTCATCATTATTACAACAATGAAAACTTCTTAGTAATAGCTCAAATCGATTTCTTTTCATAAAATTAGGAATGTTAGATTTATAAATATCATTTTTGCTCCAATATGACGCTATAGATGGTTGAGGAGTCAAT
Organism: Slavum lentiscoides; assembly: GCA_032441835.1. Lineage (NCBI taxonomy): Eukaryota > Metazoa > Arthropoda > Insecta > Hemiptera > Aphididae > Slavum > Slavum lentiscoides. The sequence continues at coordinate 19,516,846 of CM063706.1, read as the reverse complement.
CACATCCACATTATAATACCCAAAAATGTCTTCATTTCTACAATGTCTGTTTCTACCCATTCCTTGAGTCAAGATTTTGGCCGTTGGGCTAAAGCATATAAACTGTTACCATATCTATTTGTTTCTATAACCAATAAATTTAAAACTTCGTCATCGAAAAACAAGCAAAAAAAAATCGTATGGGGATCCGTTATAAAGTGTTTCTATTATATCTGGGTTAATTTCAAAACGTTCGTCATTAGGATTAAAAATTGGACACGAAGTATTACTATTCGTTGGACTACAGGTAGATAAAATTTGAGTAGGAGCATCATCTTCGTCAGTTGAAGAAAAAATGTGAGAATCCTGTATAATAATAGTATATATTATTTTATGACAAAATATACAAAGACAATTTTCACAGCATTGCAAAAAGATTACGGTTTTTTCCAATTTTTTTGAACGTGAAAATAGATAAAGATAAATTAAAAAAATGAGTAGGACCCCTTCATGCTACTCGATATCTGAATCTACGAATCATAAATAAATAATAATAATAATAAAAACATACCAAAGAATAGTCGGGGTCTGCGTTCGAATCATCGCCAAAGTTTGATAAATCATCAGATATTGACATATTAAGAGCATCAACAATTTCGTCGTTCTCCATTGTATACACATCAGTCGTCGTCAACGAGTCAAAATGAATTAAATAGAAAATAATATGACAATATGGGCTATAATAATATACTGTAGGCATTGAGTACCATAACTGGTACTCGCTCGGAATCGATTTATTTTTCTTCAAATAAACATAAAATTACATCAATAAGCTTATAAAATAAGAAAATTATTAGAAATATGAAAAAAAAAACCCAAGGCCTGTGGTATAATCCATCCAAAAATACAACGGCTTACGTGACAAAACTAGTGAGTACCAGTTTTGGTACTCAAGGCGTGTGAGGACAACCCTATAAAAATCAGGGCTCTCATTTGAAAAATTAATAATGTTTAACGTTTTAACGTTTTTTATCGTTATTTATCTTTTGCGTTTATCGTTATGGTATATTTTAACGTTATGGATTATTTGTGTTCAACGTTAAAGAACGTTTTATCGTTATATAATATTTACGTTTTACGTTTATCGATATTTTAACGTTATTTGGTTTAATATCGATTTTTTTCCAATTTAGTAAATCCATTCATATTTCATAGACTATAGCACGTTTTCAAATATCATAAACGTAATGTACTTCATTAAACTTCATTGATTATAAAAGTCCTAACTTTTATCCTCAATTTTTTGATTTTATACACTTTTTCAGTGAGAACCTTGGTTTATTTTTGACTTTATATTCCAATGCAGAATATTTTTCTTAAAATGTTGATTATATTGCCAATAGAAACTTTTCTGACTAGCTGACATCTTCTCAGACACGTATCTTTGAATAATTTTTACTATCAAGTAAACAAAAATAATCTGAAAGGTCCAGTAACAATAAACAGTATTTCAATTCGCTATATCACACCGCAGAAAGAGAATTTCCGCGAAAGACATATCGGAAACCATATAATATCTCAATACACGTGTCTAGCTGACACGCGTGTACGCGTCCATGTGAACCCAGCCTTATTATAGAACTATAATAAACCTACACCATGGGCTTATATTTTCCATAGTAAATTGGAAAAAAAAAATATTAAAATAACGGTAATTCTATTTTTTGTTTTTTGATATTTTGATATATAACGTTAATACATTATTTCGTTTAATGATATGTTTAAATTTGTGATAGTTTAAAATTAGTGTTTATTGTTTTCCGTTACGTTTTTTGATATTCGTTTCAATTGATATTTTGCAATTATAACGTTATAATCAAAACGTTATTATAACGTTTGCAAGCCCTGATAAAAATACTCCGGCAGTCAACTAGTTAATGACTTTATCGACAATGGACGCGTAATGAATTATCGGGATACGCTAGAAAAGTTAAAAAAATTGTTTATTATATTTCCATATTACCCGTTACAATCAAACCGGCCTGCACTCTTCTGTATATATATATATATACGCCACTTGTAATTTTGTGCAAAAGCTTTTTGGAAGGGAAAATACACAGCCCCGTGTACCCTGACCGGAAAACTGCTTGTACCGCTGCTGCGGTTCTGGGCGTCGTTTTTTATTTTTTCACACAAACCACTATTTTCATGGTATTCTGTAATCACGCGTGTTTATTGGCGGTATAGCCTTATAGAAATACCTCAACTCGCGCGCAGACTCGCTTAACCAACAGATTCATAAACTGCGCTGATATTGAGCGATGTGTTCGCATAAAATAGTACAGAAATGGAATATATGTATATATATATTTTAAATTTTTTAAACGTGTTCACTTTATTTTTTTATCTATTTTTTTTGTTTTTTTTTTTAAATTTTACATTTATGAATAATTTGACTTTTAAATAATACGCAACAAACAACAATAGCAACAAATTTTGGCTAGTCGTTTGACCTCTGGAGCTACCCAAACTAAATACCTACGTTCCTGCAAGAATTCTTCTTTGGCGGTTGGATAATCCTTCGAAAATAAAAACGAAAAAATATTTTAATCGACACGTTGGTGTTTTTCTTTTATTTCTGTGTTAAATTTATACATAGGTATTTACTATACAGATTCTCTTGTAACATTACTTTAACATTAGGTGTAACATATAGTATATGTTATGATTTACGTTCCACGATCATGAAGGTTAGGCCTTAAATCACCGTCAGAGTAATTTCGTGTCATCATACGCCTTAAATATCGCGGTACCCACTCAAAAATATTGCAACAGTGCTATTATGTTTATAGTGCAGGTTTCTTTAAGGCATATTTTTTTATAAGCAATATTTTTTTATGAAGCACAGTTTATTTCTTAAATGAAGAGTAACCAGAATCATAAAAATACATTTTTATCAAAAAATGTTATTAAATACCTTTTAACTGTCCATTTTTTTTTTTTGTTAGACATTTTGTATGTTTTTATTGTTTAATTCTCAGCGGACCGAGGAATGTATTAGTTTTACAATAATGATATGTTTTTTTTTCATGCGTCTGTTACCAAAAATTTAACCAGAAGGAGTGCCTCGTTCTTTACAGTTATACCCAGTTTCTGGTAGCGAATTGCATCTAGTTGGTACTCCAGAGAAATAATTTTTTGATTTTTTTCAAAAGCACCCCCCAAAAAATACTCAAAAACTACCGAAATTTACATGAAAACGGGGTAAAAAACGCGATTTCGTCGAAATCGTTTATCATTATTTCTTCGTAATTTTGAAACTAATGATTAGACGAATTTGATACATTTACCAAACACGTAACTTTAAATAATATTAGGGGGAACAAATTTTCAAAAAATTACTTTCAATTTTCGGCTATTTATAGCAATTATAGATTTTGAGGTATTTAATTTAAAAAAAAAGATGTAATTTTTAATTATAAGGCTTAACAATTTATTAATACAATGTCAGACGTACGTTACTTCAACTATATTTTAAAAAGTCTTGAAAATCGTTGGCCAAAATTTTCTTTTTATAAACATCTCAAGTGTTTCGACAAAATGTATTTTATTTTTTGTGGAAAATTGCGTTTGTTCAAAACTAATTGTCCTAGAGTCTTGAAATTTTTTGAATTTTAAAACGATATATCATTGCTTTCGAATTTATAGTAATAACTAATAACGTAACTCTAAAGTCGTTAACCAAGTAATTCACTTAAGCGACATCCACAACATTCCGTGGCTCGCTATAACTTTTTTACATTCACACCAACACCTACTTATTACTAAACAATATATAATGTGTGTATATATCACTGAGTATGAATGTAGTGTCAAGTTTAATCAGTCTACAGTTTCAAATCAACTTATTTAAACGCGGTAATTATATCCTTCTGGCCAAACGTTGAATAATAAATAAGTACAATACACACGCAGTGCTTGAATTGGAAAAAAATTAGAAGGGTGATGGAAAAGTGTAAAAAAAAAAATGTGCGTGTTCGAAAATTTTAAAGTCTTGAAAATCCGCGAGGGCTTTGCTCCCCCCTCATCAGTCATCACTATATTTTAAATTAAATTAAATCCTGTTAAATTCGTGATATCAACGTCAAATCTTTATTATTTTGTAATTGATAACAATAAAATGTAAAGACGTTTTTTTTTTTTTTGATTTTCATTAATTCAATAAAATTGTAAAAAGAATCCTGATCGTCCCATTCCATTCTCGGCGTCCCATTACTGAACAATTAAAAAGGGCACGCTCAAATATTTTTTTAAAAGAATATGTGGAATACCGCGTCCCCCATCAATTCAAGCACATAATATATGTATTATATAAAATATTCGTGTTTAGTGTTTGACACACAAATTCAATATCGTTTTAAAAGTAGTATATTCATTATATAAATAATAATATACCTTTTAAGAGTATAATAAATCGAATCGTTAAACGCATTAGACACATACACACTAAAACATATGCACACGAACAATTTGGGTTAATCGTATTTGGACCGCTGACCTGCTAACGCCGAAAGCGCAGCTAACAGCATCCCGCAATCATCTCCTACCAACTACATTATATTCCGTCGCTGTCAACCAACACGCCCCAACCGACAATATGAAATGCACGGGCTGGTGTGTTCGTGCGTGTATATGTGTTTGTTTATCACGAAGCGCTTCGCCGGTTTTTTTTAATCAATACACGCACCTCTCTCGGCTGCCACCAACGGCAGTTCATCGCCCGTTATTAATTTTTTTAAAACAAATTTCTCCTCTTCTTTTTCGTCTTGCGGGTCGGGACGACCGACAGCTTCCCACCGCTGCAGCCAACGCTAATGGTGCGACAAGCGATCAAACCGCGGTATTCGCGACGCGACGGTGCTCGTATGTTATAATCGTGACGATTGGAAATAATAATAATCAATGATTAATTGATTATAATGATATATAAAAATGATTAATAATCATCCATTGTGCATTACCGCTACCGAATTATATCGAGAAACAGTGCCCTAATAATTGTAAGGGAGGGGGTGGGTAAGGGGGTTGAATCCCACGTCTTGGTCTTTATTATTATTATTATTAGTAGTAGTTGGATGGAATTTTGAAACAAAATACTATAAACATTATAATTATGCTTTGGGAGTCTTAGATGAGTGGTATGAATGAGTGTTTTACTAAATACAATGATTATATTTACAATAATATGTGATTATCAGGGCTGTGAATTTAATGCACTAAAAAATTGTTAAATATGCATGCATTTATGCACTAAAAAGAGGCAAAATATACATTCAAATATGCACTAAAAAAAAACCTTAAAAACACAAAAATATGCATTTAAAAACTAAAATTATTTTTTAGCAACCAAATTATCATATAATATAATACATAAATGTATACAATAAAGATCGCGGATCCAGTATAAATCTGTTAACAACATTTGTCTTGACAAGATAAGAAGTATTACGGACTAACCTGAGAATTCATTATCTTTATATTAAATAATAATATAATAATTTCCGTTTATTTATACGATATTTGATACTACACGCACACATTCATTCTGTATCCAATTCACTATTGACGAGATCGAAATAATAATATAAAATTTTACTTGAACAAATTTAACAAAACTGCCAAATTGTCCAAATAATTAAAAAAAAAAATGTAAAATGTAAAATAACAAAAATATTATAAATTACAGGAAAGATTTAAAGAAAATATGCATTTACTTACTCTAAACATTCAAATATGCAATTATATGATCTAATCCTTCAAATATGCAAAAATATGCAATATAAATTTTCGTATACGCATTTACAGTAATATGAAACAAATTTGTACCGAACTCATTTTCACCTAAGAAGTATAAAAAAAAAAAAACATGCAAATGCATTAAATTCACAGCCCTGGTGCTTATTATTATAAAAGAAGTTAAAACGAACTAAAAATATATCTGCTAGTTTTTTAGTAAGTATATCATTAGAGCAGAGCAGTACTTGCATTTTTCGCGCCCCGGGGCAACACAATTTTTATGCTAAAAAATTACACATTATATTCTTTTTTTGTTAACACACCATATATTATGTCTATAAAAATTTACCGCCCCCTTAATAACTAAAAAATTTGCCGCCCTGGGCAACAAGGTACACTTGCCCCCCAGTCCTCCAGGTCCACGGCCCTGCATTAGAGTTGGGTATAAGTAAATACCATTCTTTAAATTCAAAAGCTGTGTATTTCAAGAGATATAAATGTTAGGCAACACTTTGGAGTAAAATTGTCATACAGTTAAGATTTATGTATAACAACTTATATCGTTACAAACTTTACCTGAATAGTAGTAATTTATTAATCAAAATTATCTTCTCTATATATACATAAATCTGTTGAATTGTATAACGTAATTAACGTTGAATAAACTAATTAAGATACTTCATAAAATATAGCTGTAATTATTTATAAAAATGTCACACGTAAGTCAGTGAGTACAAATTAAATTTTAAAATCTCCATTGAGTTCATCGCATTTTTTTTTAATTTTACAATAATAATACGCATTTTTTTTACCTAATTAAACTGCTCAAATAATAAATAGGAAATAAGAACATTATTTAAAATAATCTAAAATAATTGTTTACGTATGCTAATATGCATAAATTACCTATTTAGATTAACATGAATTTAAAAAAATGGTGTGTCGAATAAACATATACAATCCTATTATGTAATTTAAATCTCGAAAAAATACACTTTTTACTATACAATATATACAATATACATATGATATAAGTTACGTGGATTGATTATTTTAAATTAAGAAGACAGTGATAAAAACGTATTTTATTATAGAATATAATACAGGATATATTAATTAAAGTCATAGAATTTAGTAATAAATCCATTTTGACGAAAAATATTAAGTATTCTTATATTATGATATATTTAGATAATGTTATTTCTTTTTAATTTGAACTTTTATATAAAAACTCGTTTATTTTATGAGTATATTTTTGTTTTTAATAATTTGTTTGTCCCTTGATTAAACTATAGATGTAAATATCATTACCAAAACCATTATTATTATATAATTTAAATGTTACATGTTTACCTTTTGAATCATCTTATAAGTTATTACATTTGATCAAATAAAATTAAGTGATACTTGGTGGTACATTAAATATTTGTGATCTGTAAAGAAATCACGAATATTAATTTTAAATCAATTTAAAATAATTATTAAAGCTGTATTTAAAACATTTTTGAAAGTATACCAGTGTGCATTTCTATTAACTATCGTTAAAAATTCGCAGTTTATTGATGAGGCGCTCGCGTATTTCAGCAATGAGGGAAATTAATTTCATTTGATCAACAAATAGGGGATTGTCTATTCAGTTTTAATTTACAACAAAAATACAACGTTTTCTAGTATTTAAATATACAGCGCTTGTGCCTTGTGGAATGAGAATTTATTGTTTTAAAGCATCGAGAACGGTGTTCACATATTTATTTACGGTTTTTATTATATTCTCTGTTGATTAATACGGTTGAATATATAATACATTCATTGAATACCACGAGTTTATTAATTATAAAATGGTACGATTAAAATCGGTTTAATACCGTTTAATGTTATATTTTATCCGTTATGACAATGTTTTAATATTGTTTATTAATGCATTTTTTTTTATTCATTATTATTATAACATTTTTAACAGACCAAAAATTATATTATTTTAGATTCGGAGCGGAACAATGAATCTATTGTTTTTACAATGATGTTTATTTTTTTTTCTATCATGTGTACAGATTTTCGACCAGAAGGAATGCTCCGATCTCTTCGGTCACAGTTCGTTTCCGGCAGCAATTCCCATCTAGTTGGTAATTTAGAGAGGTAATTTTTCGATTTTCTCAAAAGCGCCTAAAAACATAACTCAAAAACGTTAAAAACGCAATTTCGTCTTAATCGATTGTTGTTTATTTCTTCGTAATTTTGAAACTAATAGTCATAGAAACCGGAAATGTTCACCAAATATGTAACTTTAGACTATATTTACGAGAAAAGTAAGCTCCGCTCAGAATCGTTTTATCGAATGCAATGACTTATCATTGCTTTCAAATTTAAAATAAAAACAAAACTCTAAAATCTTTTTCCAAGTAATTCACTTGAGCGAACTCCACAACACCCCGCGGCTCGTTACCTTTTTAATAATAATACTATTATTAAATTTGCCTTTTTTTACATTAAATATTTAATAGAAATTGTTTAATTTTGATTTAAATAAATATTTGTTGAATATAATTTTATAATTTGTTAATAAACGAAATATAAAATGTAAAATTTGAAAAAAAATTTTTTTACTAACTGAATTCACGTTAATTTCATTATATCAAATACAATATGTAGTAAATTCTAATGTAATTCAAAATCTTTTCTTTTTTTTTTTTTGAAGTTTTTTTTTTTACATGATTTACACTTAGTATTCATCAGTGTTTTTAGATCCGATATATATTTTGTATACACCACCCAATAAATGTATTAAATATTGCTCATCTCTAAATGTTTATTTATCAGTGTAATTATATTATACGTATAAATTATATTATTCGCATTATTTTTGTCTCACAAGTCCGTAAATTTTACAGTGTTTTCATATATCAATGGACGATTAAAAAAATCATGCGTACCTATCTTGGTCTAACACAGGGCAGTAGCCAGAAATTTGGTTGTGGGGGGGGGGCCGGAAAATAGTTTGCGGTCGTGTCATTGTATTGGAAAATCAGTTTTTAGTTATTACACAAGACCGTTCGTGTGCGCGTTTTTCGTCTCGTGTATATATAAGAGTACATGGTGTATATATAAATCTATAGGAAAATTACAGAATTTGCAGAAAATATGCGGGTTTATCAGAATTTCAGGAGGGCCTCACTGCTGGCTACGGCCCTGGTCTAACAACTCAATATAATATGTTACATGTGTGTAATTAACAAATGATTTTGGAGTCACTATTGGCATGGGTGTAGGTATAAATTATTTGCGGGGGAGGGGTCTTGACGTGACATGAAAAAAAAGTATAATTAGGAGTTGAAAACAAAATGTTGAGTAAATAATATTGTGCAACGCATATAAATATATAAATTAAAGACTTTATTAAAATTTTTTATCATTACTATTATTATTATTATTATTAAATATTATACAAGTAAATTTAATCATTGTCTAGGTTGGTGCTAGTTTGTTCACAATTTGTAATGGATCAACAATATTGTCTCTAAAAATATTGAGAAAATAAAAGTATTTCTTAAGTTCGTCTTTAAAGGTTTCAAAGTTGAAAAGGAACGTTCCGGACTCGCAGTAGACACAGAAAGAATAGCAAAAATTCTTAAAACATAAATTAGAGCGAAAAATATTTTATTACACTTTCTCAATGTGTAAATTGCATTTATTTAATAACATTATCAAAATATGATATTAGGTACCTATCTAGGGAATTGTGTGTATCAAACGCATTTTCGTAAAATTGTATCACAAAAAAATATTTATTTTCAGTCTACAATTAGAAACAATTTTTTTTTTTTTTTTGAAAAATATTTAATTGGAAAATTCTTTATGTAATTCATGCCTCACTAACACCGCAAAAGTGCATATGAGGCCAGGCGCGTAGCTAGGAATTTTAAAATGGAGGTGTTATGCAAAATTAATTGACAAAATTATACGCATCAAATGAATACATTTACGTATACTTTATTGGACAATCATACATACACGTTATGAGTGAATAAATAATGATTTATGAGAAAATGTTTAAATATTTGTTTTAAAACTCAAATGTGTACTTAAGTCTAAACTATAAAAATATATAGAACTTATTGCTTAAATTTAACCAGGGACTGGAACCGAACTGGAACCGAACCGAAAAGAACCGAAACCCTTTGAAAAGATTGGAACCGAAACCTAACCGTAACCCTAATTTTATTTTTTTCAAAACCGGAACCGAAACCGGAACCGATATTTGGAAATACAGGTTTTATCGGTTATTTTCGGTACAAATGTATTAAAACTAAAATATTTTACACAAAGTATAAAATAATATTTTCTCGTAATGAAATTTTGTATGTATGACAAAAATAAATGTTTGCCATTTAGGCCCGGTACACGTGCGATTTTTTGATGTGCGGGAGCGCTGCGTTATCGTAATTCCGAGTGCTTTTATCCATGAACTAATTGCTCGACACACGCGTGTTCATCACCTTGCGAGTCCGGACGAGCCAAAAATTACTCCGATAACGCAAAGTCAAAATATCATAAATACGACGTTTCATTACCAATATAGCGACTATAGTGGTGCAATTCACACGTCCGGGATTTTACCACAATGATCCATGATTTTTGTACGTACATATTCGAATATAAAAACCACACGGAAAATATGGGTATTCTCATACGGTAATCGTACGGAGTAAAAATAGAAAATTATTTGGTATCAAATCTCGCTTACGATTTGTACAACATTATATCATTTCATAGTTTCGGATTCAAAGACTGATATATTATGAAATGCGCAATTACGATGACACAGTAGAGCCGCACGTGTGTACCGGGCCTTATAATGTAAAATAACAACAATAGGGAAATCATGTTTATAAATAACTTTGATAATCGTAAAGACCACAGACAAGAACGAGATAATATAAAATTTTACAAATGTAGTTTGTAGTGCCGGAGTGGGTGGGTAGTTTTATGTGTCTGTCTTCAGCAACACCTATATTTTCTAGGATAGCTGCTGTCGTGAACCTTGTTCATGTGGCACACCATAATTAATTATTAATTATCATATTTAATACTAATCTTATTTTAGATATAATATAATATTTATCGTAAATCATTAATGTAATATTGTTATGAATCATATATCCATTAAGAATAATATTATTGTAATAATACATATATATATATATATATCCAATATGTATAATAAAAAGACAGTTGAGATTTGGTGCTGGACGTGTTCACTCAGTGTCTGTAGCCCAAACTTCAAAATATATACGATATTGTTTTAAAATACAAATTATATTATTGTTTTTTATTCTTTAATCGTGTTTTGAACTCAACTCACCACTCACAAATAATTTGTAACCGGACTTAGAAAACCCGGCTTACAACACTGCTATAAATGATAGGAACGAAATTTTAATAGGTACAACTTTTAGGTATAGACATAAAAAAAAACACATTATTGTAAAACTAACACATTCTCCACTTTCTTCAGAATTTAAAATATGCAAAATAAAATTATCAACATTGATAGGATATTAAGAAAAGTATTATAACAAGAAATTATGTAAAAGTCCAATAAATTTCTCAAAAAAAAAATGCAGAAAATTTAAATAATTAATCTGGCTACTAATACTGGTGGTTATACTCGTATGATGAAAGTGAAAAAATATACTGAACAAAAAAGTGGTATGCTAAAAAAATTATTAAATCCTTAATAATACTTGCTCCACATTATAAATTAATATATTATTACTTTTTAATCATAATTTCCATATTTGAAGTACGGGATAGTACCGATATTAACCGAAACCGGAACCGAAACCGAAATTCACAATTTTCAAGAACCGGAACCGAAACCGAAACCGAAATTTTATTTCTTTCAAAAACCGAACCGAAACCAGAACCGATAAAATCATTAAGGTTCTAGTCCCTGAATTTAACATTTAATGGATTAGAGCAGGGACGGATTTAAGGGGGGAGCGACGTAGCGGTCGCCCCCCTTGGACTTTTTTTTAAATTGTGACATATTTTTTTAATATCTTTAAATATATTAATACTAGGTACATCATTTTATAATGTTATATAATTAGGAATTTTCAATTAAACAATCAATCAAAATGTTTAATCAATAAGTTTCCTTTTGATATTCGACACAATGGACTAAGATATATACATAATATATAGAGACTGTTCGTTTTCTGTTCGATTTACGACTTTACGGGTATCTTCATTAGGAACATGCTAGTATCCGATATACCACATAACGAGTTTACGCCCTAGTAGTGGTTGTCTATCTCAGTAACCGACAAAATGATAAGGTGGTGCTCTAACATCGTATCACAGATTAAATTAAATCAACACTGCACGACATTTAATTCGTTATCACATAAAACTGGAACTGACCATATGTCTTAGTCGAAAAATTTGAATAGGTCGTATGAAGAAATTGCGACTTAACGATTTTCAATATTTTTGAAAAATTTGTCTTGTTAATATAGTTCAGAGCAACACATTTGATGAAAATTTCAGGTTTTTATGATCATTAGTTTTAAAATTACGAAGAAGAAAACGATAATCGTTTTTGACGAAATCGCGTTTTTACCGGTTTTTGCTTATATTTCTTGGTGCCAAACCTCATAATATTATCAAAATTCGCCCTCCCCTTAAATGAGCTTCAGATCCGCCACTGGATTAGAGCAGTTTTATTTGTTATCACAGAGCTGATAAGCGTGATAACATTCGGATACTTCTTTTGTTATTGTAAGTTTTCGTCGATTTCGGTAGTTCATCAAAATTTATGAAGTTGTATACACGCTGTATGAAAAGATAAGATATCTTAAATCGTGCATGAAACAACACAAAACGGTGTAATGGGAAGCTGCGGATGCTGGCTTTTTTATTATCGTAAATCTTAATATATATTTCGTTATGATAAATACACAGATTAGATGAATACAGATGGATCACTCGCGATATAAACTAAAAAAAATGACGTTACTCGAAACCCCCCCCCCAAATCAGTGTAACTGCATGATAGAACAATATATTTACCTAAAATTTAAACATTACTCCCGTGAGGTAATCTATCGTAGGAAGCCCTTTGTCCGACAGATTGTTGGAGGCAGAGATTGATAAGAAAAAAAATTCACATGTCTGTTACCAACTATAGAAACCTAAAATCTAAAAAATATAATAATTATGAATTTGACCAGATATATAACTATAATACTTACTTACCGCTAATCAATACTGACTCTTATCAATTATTAATTTACTTTTATTTATTTTATATACATTTAAAAATAATATTTAAATGAAAATAATAACCACGAAAATAATAATCATATTCATTGATTAAATTATAACTAATTCCAACTATATCGAACTAAACTCAGGGACACAAATTATAAAACACGGAAATTCTTCATAATAATTTTAGATAAAATGTAAGTTGGTATCAGTGATAAGACGGACTGATAAATCCTATTCCCCTTCCATTTTGTCGGACAGCAGGTATTCTCCCGTAATCTATTGGTGTTGTTTACATAGAGGATTCTGGTTTGGCGATCGTGTCATATAATGTCTCGTGCCAAATATACTCGTTTCGTACACACAGTTGAAAAACAATCGGTGCTTAATCTGCGTTAAATTGTTACCAGCATGTGGTAACCATTATTATGATAATATTATTTGAGATAATAAAGAAGTTGTACAATAATACTGTATAATATCAGCACAATAATTTATATTGTTGTGTGCGCCTACATTGATATGTGGGGGAGGGCAATCAGAAGAGGGTATTTGCAATTATTTTGTTCTCGGGCCGAGTGATCCCTCTGTATTCATCTAATCTGTGATAAATACGTGTACATCGCGATTTATGATGAATATTTACCTTTATAAGACATAAGTGTAAGCACGGGCCAGGAGGGGGGTGTTACTACGAACCTGTATGAGGCAATGATTTGAAACCGTGACATTTAAAAATAAATAAATAAAACAAAATTAATAACTTCCGCGGTTGTACAATATAAGGTGTCACGCATTAGCATTACTAATCGATTCGCGAAGGAAGTGGTGGGCCAAGAGCTCGAGAGATTTCCATGTCGTACGCATACTCGAGTTATTATGTATTCCGTATTCAATAGAGCTATCGACATTCTTTTTCTCTTCATCTCGGCGAAGTGGAGAGCACTACTGGATAGGAGGGTTGTCACTTCGTCTCTCCCTCAATTTTATGGCTCGTCCCTATCGTTTCCGCGTGTGGATAATATCGGATTTCGACGAATGAATTCGACGCACACCGCACCCGTCCCCTGTTGCCGCCGTCACAACTACTGCATCCGGAGAATGTGCGAGCGAAATGAAAAATTCGCCCGTACGCGGTGGCGGTGGCGGCCGAATAATAATAAAAAAAGAAAAGTAGAGTTAAAGGATAAAAGAAAGTTAAAGGAAGGCGCAAAAATAGAAGAAAAAAATATATCGGTGTGGCCGGGATTGGAATTCGGTGCTTATATTAAAGCAGGAGGGGAAACTGAGAGTCGGTATCGAGTTCATTTTACCAGTTAAAAGAAAATGTTTGATGTCCTTTAGAAGTCCTTATAAAAATTCTTACTATCTCTACTAGATTAGTTACTACGTTGTGTGTGTGTGTGTGTGTGTGTGTGTGTGTGTGTGTGTGTGTGTGTGTATTCATACAGTAAAAAACATAAAAAAATAAAAAAACAATTCTAATCATAATTTATGAATACCTTTTATTTTATTCATAAAATAATAATTATTCCGTTTCGCTATTCTATTCCACTTTTAATTTTTTTTTAAATTATCATTATAATAAGTTAAAGCTAACTTTATTCAATGTATTTGATATGGTAATAGTAGTAATATTGTAATAATAATAATAATAATAATAATAATAATAATAATAATAATAATAATAATAATAATAATAATAATAATAATTTACAAAATTCCAAATGTCTTTTAATAAATATAAATATATATATATATATATATAAATTTTTTTATTCCTTTAAACAAAACTAGTAATTTTACTTTTATTTTTGACAGTTGCGTAACATACCTTTTTAATACTTTCAAAGAAACACTTTTATAGTTAGGTAACATTATAACATCCTTGTTCGTTACCTAAACCCATGGGCCATTGACCGCGTTATTCAAGGGATCACGTGGCAAGTTTAAGTAGGGTGGTCCAACCACTGCAATGGCGCAGTTACATAATAAGTTATTTAAAGAAACGTTTTTCTGGAAATGACAACATTTAAACGTTTCAAAAACAGAGTTACGTTAAGAAAAGGGTTTTTTATTTGGAAAAAATAAGTTTCGTTACCTTTTATATAAAGTGTTATATAAAAATATTAACTATATATATATATATATATATATATATATATATATATATATATATATATAAAACATTATGCTCCCTATTCCGCTATTCATATATTAGTTATGGTCGAATAGTCCAGCCAATGAAGGACGTTTATGAAGTCGAGAGAATGTGAACAAAAATGATAAATGATGTGCCCCTTATAAACACTGACTTCTTTTTCTCTACTGATAAAAATGATTTCTAATATATATGTTATACAGTACTCGAAATGGTGCCCTGTTGACAAGACAAAATTTCTATATATCGTGAAAACCTAGCGAAACGTTTCAGATTTAGTTGTGAAAACTCGAGGGCTTCGTCGAGAACTCTATTTTATTTGCATTATATTATAAAATATTAGCACACACGCTGTAAACGAATCACGGTAGTAGATATAGCTACCACAGGAGAGGCCGTTTTAGAAAATGTATATTATTGTAATAATAATAATAATATCCGCAGACTCTTAGAAGACAGAGCGTTTTGAATATTCGTTAGGGCGATGATTACATAAATCAAGTACCTATATAGTAATATGTAAAGATATTGACTCGGCTTTGCTCGTGAGTGAGTATGTGCGTATATTAAAATTAAGACAAATATTTTCCTTTATCTACTAATATAATTATGAATTATAATATAATATATTATTATATTACTATATAAATTATACGGTATAAATAAATGTAAATACATATGATTATGATTATATTAAACTTATAATTTCACTAAAGATGCACGGTTAAGAATTAAAAATAAATAGTGGTCGACCTTTAGAATATTCAAATTTTATATTTTCTCGTAGCTTACTATTTGTAAGAGGTTGGGTATTCCTGATATACTTATATACAGTATATCATGCGATATATACTGCTATATGCGTGTGGATCAGTGGATGTGTGTAGGCGCGACAGCTACCTAGGAATAAAGTAGGTTATAAAACGGATTTAAAAGCCGTGGGGATTTCTGACGGATGAATGGTTCTTCATTAAAATGCCAATTCTTACTCCATACTATACTGTCCGCATGTAAATACCTCGTGGCAATAAAAAAAAATATGTATAAAAATGAATACAACAACGTTATGTGATATTTTTATTTTATTATTTACGTATAGTAAACGTGTATATAAACGTATTTGTACACAAACACACACACACACACACACACAAATATATTTTTATGTGAAAACAATGTCGCAATCGTCAACGAGCAGATTCCCATTTCAAAACGTACTAAAAAACAAAAACACAAAAAAATTATACGTCAACATATTATGTGTTTCGATCAGTGGCGGATCTATAAGGGAGAAATGAACAGCTGCCGATTTGGAACTTTAAAAAAGAAAAAATTAAAATAATAATTACAAAAGTTAGATGTATAAGAAATATACAGTGAAAATATTTATTTTGTTTTTAACATTAGAGATTTATACAATTTTTTTGAAAAAAAGTACGCAATAAAATAATTACTTTAATTGAGAAGCTTATAACGATATAAGGTTATTATAACTTATAAGGCATAGGGATTTTTCATTAGATCCGTCACTGGTTTCGATAAAATAGAATAAAATAGTTTCTATCTGTGTTAATGATTAAAATTGCCGGTTTGTTTTATACCGTACAGTTTTTGAAAGAGGATTAAAACTTTAAAAAAAACTTGGTAAAGGAATACTTTATTTTATAGTTGTAAATATTTTCGAATAATGCTAACGAAGTTGTTGATAAAAGAAAATATCCAAAGTATTTATATTATTTAATACGCCTGAAACACGTTTTTTGTGTTTTTTTCAAACTCATTGTAATCCATAGGTAAGTCAGTTATTCGAGAAAATTTTTATTTGTCTCTATATATAAATATATATATATATATATATATACCATTTATACGCACTACATTACATTATATATACCTATAATTTTACATTAGTATACACATATATATATATGTGTATACTAGTACATATGTGGACTTAATTTAATTTAAAAATACAATGTATTATATTGCAATTTTACCTATAATATATCATAATTTACAGTATATTATGAAGACACGAATGATAAAAAGATTTGATACCGCACTTATAAATGTACACTGCTTGATGATTAAAATTAAAGCCAATCTATGTTTCGGGATACAGTAATATCGTTTGAACATTGTGACCATTATTAAGAATTTTCTTTTGACCCATGAGGTAAACAGTGACGCATTTAGGGTGGTGGAAATGGACAAATGTGCCAGCCGAAAAATGTGTGCAAGATTGCAGGAGTACATTTTTAGAGACTTTTTATAAAATAATTAATTTTTTTGACATTTTTTAAATTTCATTGTTCTTTAAACAACGTTCATTATAGCCACAATCTTTTAAACGAAATGAATTATACAATTTTAATGTATGGATATTGTTTTTGAACACGACTAAGCAATTATTCTAACAAAATATTTTTTCAACATTAAATAGGATAAAAAAAATGATGAAAGATCGTGTATTGGAAAACAGCTAAATGCTTTGGTTCATTGGAATTATTTAATATTGAAGTAGATTTATCAAAAACATTTAATTATAATGATTGGTGATATTATTGGAGATTTAGCATTGCAGCAATTTAGGAAAATTGAAAAATCTTATAGCACACGCCACACATAGAATAAAATCAAATAATTTTATTATTCATGAATATCCTATGTATTCAAAATCAACCTCCATAATTATTATGTATTATAAAATAATAATAATAATAATAATAATAATAATAATAATAATAATAATAATAATAATAATAATAATAATAATAATAGTAATAATAGTAATAATAGTAATTATAATTATAGTAAATTGTATTATTAATAATAGTTTATGTTAAAATATTTTACTAAGAAGCAAGACCGTATATGACGTATGGTGTTAATACATTTTAATAACTAAACAATGAGTAAAAAATGAAACACAATCTAAATGAAAATTCTAACAGTAAAGTAAGTGGACGGTGCGGTTTTTTATAGATTCTTGACTTAATATATTGCACCTTAAATGCTCTCTTATAAAAGGGAAATATTGAGCATTACTAATTTGTGCTGTCATGGAATACATCACTTTCGTCGATCCATTATATTATTATAAAAGATATGTAGTAACTAAAATCGTATACTCTGTGATAACCCATCACACTCACTTCGAAACACGAGTCACGATGTCTGTCATTTCTTATGAAGAACATCCGATCGGCTGGTACGTAGCTCGTGATGATCAGCCGGACGGATTCGCTGCCCGAGAACTTTGCATAATCTTCTTCGGACCCGTCCACGAGCGCAGTATTCACGTTGCTCAGCGTCACATTAACGTCCCTCGCCGTCAAAGCTCTGATCGTAGTGAATATTACGTTCCTCAATGCTAAACGACTGTGGACATAAAAAGGTCCTCAGAGATAAAACTCGAACTTTGCATACAAGGTTTTTTCCGATTTTTGTGTTTAAATGATTTTCGATATTAATTATTATTAATATAACGTTAGATGATACATTGACCATATATTCTTATGTATTTGTAAATTATTGGAACAACGTTATGCTCAGATACACCAAAGTCAATGTTTGTACTATAAAAAAATAGTCTACTGTTTTGTATTTTTTTTTTAAATGTATTTATTATAGATTCTGGGCGGAGCGAGGAATGTATTTGTATGACAATGGTGTGTATTTTTTATTTTTATGTCCTCACCCAAAAATTCTACCACAAAGACTGCTCCGATCTTAACAGTTAGGTATACCTTGTAGTTGGTACTATGAAGAGGCCATTTTTTGATTTTCTCAATACTTTTTTCAAGCGTCAGAAAAAATTACATAAAAACGCGATTTCGTCGAAATCGATTATCGTTATTTCTTCGTAATTTTGAAACTAATGGCTATAGTAACATGAAATATTCATCAAATACGTAACTTTGTATTATATTATGGAAAAATTGTTTTTAAAAAATTTCCTTTAATTTTGGGCTATTTATAGCCGTTGTAGCTTCTTGAGGTATTTAATTCATAAAAGAGGTAATTTTTGGTTTTTAGGCTTAAAAATTAAAAACAATGTCAGACGTTTGTTACTCCAACTATATTCAAAAATGTTGAAAACCTTTAAGTCACAATTTCTTTATATAATCATTTTAAATTTTTGGACAAATTTTATTACACTGAAGCTCCGCTCAGAAGCGTTTTATCGAACGCAATGATTAATCATTGCTTTTTAATTTATAATAATAACAGAACTCTAAAATTTTTATCTAAGTAATTTACTTAAACGTCATCTACAACAGCCCGCGGCTCGTTATCTTTTTTTTTTTTTTAATTTTCACATATCTATGAACATGTCTCAATCGATCATAACGAGATTTTGTAAATCGCATTGAACGAAAATATAAACCTTTAAAATAGGTAAGTTCAGAACTACGTAATATATTGTACCGTATTAAATGTATGTATAATTTGCCGACCTCTTCGGACGTGACAACGATCAGTGCTTCCGGTCCGGATTCGTTTTTGTGAACGTTGGAAATATTTGAAAAAAAATTCATCAATGTGTCCGACGATTCCTTTGAATAATAATAAGTATTTTTTTTTTCGAGTAAAATATCGATTTCGCATTATTTCACTTATTTTTTACTATACAATTCAATTTAATACCGTGTAGTCATTCTTTAGTTCCAATTCCTTCACTTTATTTTGGTAATCCTCAATTTCACAACGTGATTCGAAACACATATTTATTTGATTTTCCAACTGTAAACCGTCGTAACACAAAGTATCCTTAAAAAAAAAAAAAAAATTGAAGCATATTGATTAATTACACGTACAAAAATCATTGTTTTATTACGTTTTATGATGTTATAACGTCCTTGACTACTATTGTACCTTCAAAATGTTCTCCATTTTCTTTTCATTTTCGAGTAATTTGATTCTTAAAGTTTCAATCGTTGTAACAAAATTGTCTTTATTTAATAACGAAAACTGGACACACTTTTTGGTCGACATGATGATATATTATATAAGGACTGTAAATGTGAACAATATAAATGTAATTTTTATATTTAAATAATACATATTTATTTAGTTTTTATTTAATTTGTTGTTATAGTAGCTATTTGTGATTATTCTTATATACAGCTGTATATTATAGTTACGCATAATATATACTATAATATACAGGTTATCCTGATCCGTTTTCTTCCGGAGTGAACGTTATCTGTTATTACGAGCATAAACTTGTATATATATATATATATATATATATATATATATCATTTTGTTTGAACATTTAAATAATTTAATTAGAATTTAAAGTATAATAATCATAAATAACACGCAAAATAACATTATTGTTTACATAACTCTCAATAATTTTTAGGTGTATATTTTTTAAAACTGTAAACCTATTAAAAATTAATTTTTTTATCGAGGTGATATCCATACTTCACTTCCACCGAAACCGGACAAGGAAAACATGAAGGATGAAGGGATTGTTGAGCATATTCCAACGTTTTTATGCATTTCATTTGTGGAATTTAATTATACACATATGTAACTGTGTACGGGCACCACTGTGATTTTTTAAAAAGATCGTATTCAATACCAATAATAATTTAAATAACAAACGAAATATAATATAATACACATGTCAAATAATAATTATAAAAATTGCAAATCTCTTAAAATTTACAAATTTGAATGAAGTTCTCATTTTATTTTATTAAAACTGACAGTAATTAAATAAATGGATATACTTATAAACTAAAATAAAACTTGGAAAACTAATCTGAATTAAAATGTTTCTAATCAATTTTTTGAAAATATATAATAATATTTTATATACATATATAAATTGAGCTTTGGAAAAATACATATTTATTAAATAGTTAATTTAATATTTTAAATATAAAATAGATTTCAAAATTATTATTATTATCTACTTTGTTTGTTATATATTTTTTTCCTCTTTATACCTGATGATGACAACGGTAGTAAATAGAAGAAATTTAATACAACAACTCTCTTTGTTTTACAATGCACATTGGATTTAATTGATGTATATATTATTATTAATAACGATAATTTAACATTTTTAATTAAACAATAATTTTATCTTCTTTTTATTTTAATAATATAATCTGATATTTAAAAAATTCGATAAGACATATTATAATATAAGTTCATTAGTGATAATTATAAATAACATTCAAATTATTATTTAAGATTTATTTAATATAATAAACAATTTTCTGAATAAAAATAATTCTTTTAAACATATTTTTATTTTTATTATAATACACGAGTTACACACGAGTAACTCAAATACATAGGAGTATAAACTAATTATATAACACATATAAAAAAAAAGTATTGCAAATTTAATCGCAGAATTTGAATACGTTGCCCTATAATATCAAGAGATTTACTTAATATTTTTTATCATTAATCATTTTTTAGTACTGTATACTATATTACTAACTATTCGACATAAATTGGTAGGTAATCATTTCATTTATTTCTAATCCTCACCATTCAAACTGCAGATTTCCATCAGCACGTTTTCATAGTTATCTGTTGCTCCGATTTCGTTATCAGCTGCACGCTGAAACACAACTTTAGTTTTTCGCGAGCAATGCACTTCTCCATCGAGAGCGACATCTGGACGATTACGAAAGTGGAACGCGTAATCGAATAATAATAACCGTAAACAGTTTCGTTTTCGGTTTAGATTTATTAAGTTTCAGCAATTCTTTGACGCAATTGAGATAGCACGATGGTCTGCCCTCGATTCGGACCACCCGATCTGTGCTCGAGGGTCAGTTGACGAAATAGAAGACGATTTTCGCGTCGTTTTTCTCCGCTACGTCCTGAACCATCAAACCATCGTCTTTAGCAATCAATTCCAACACATTTTCATGTACCAACATCCGGAGATCAACTTTATTCGTTATCGTGTCCGAAGGGTTGTCACGTCGTCGGTGTTCTCGGGCGAACTGCTGCAGATACCCTAGAAATGCCACAGCAAAGTGGACATAAGTTGTGCAATATTGTAATTGGTCGCCACTTTAGTCAAATATCCATTAGGACTCGAGCATTTAGTCATGTGGAACATGGCGTCATGTTCCTGCACAAGCAGTTTGTCGATATGGTTGCCCCCGACGCCGCTCAGTCTACAAGCGATCCCACATGGAGTACAAAAATCTCCCCTCGTCCAAGTGGTTTGATGTTTTCATCTGTTTGTTTTTGCGATCAACGGTAACAAGTAATCTCTTCATAGTTGGTAATGGCATTTCAAAAAAAATAAAGGTCATATGAGTTTTTCAAAAGTGGACTAAATATATGAACAATATACGAACGCATTTTACGCGCCTTATGTCAATATCAAACTAAAAATGTAAAATATGAATACATCGGATTCATAGTAAATATATATATAATATTGGATATTTATAAACATATATATGAAATATATATACAAATGTTATGTAAAACGTGACAGAAATATATATACATATACAACAGAAAATTATATAATAAAATTATTGTAGCAAAAATAAATGTTTTGAAATTGGCTATTGAGTTAGACCTCAATAAACGCAGTGATGTAATAAATAGTCTTTAAACGTGTCTACAATACTACCTAAATGGTTGTCAAAAAAATGCGTTTTAACTTTAAAATAATTCTCAAATAATTTTGGAATAAAAGTATTTTAATAATACAGGAATATTTTAAAGTTATTTTAAATATGTCTTGCAACATAACATTGTAGCCGAATCGATTACAAATTTAATAATAAGTAAGCATTATAATAATAATAAATAAATATTAACATATATATATATATATATATATATATATATATATATATTATATATATATATATATATATATTGTCGTATTGTCTTTGGTGAATATAAAACATGTATATACTTGTAGTGCACTAAAATACATAATATGTATTTACGGAAATACAAATTTTAAATAAATTTAACATAATATACTTCACATATTGGGGAGAGGAAGGAAATTGCCCCCTATACTCATTCATAAGTTTGCGTAGTGGTACTTAATTATAATTCATCAAAGTAGAATTTTTTTATGAAATCATGAATAAATATTTTAGCGTAATAAAACAAAATTTTACTTCTTGCTCTCAATAATTAATTGAATGTTGTTCGTATCATGTATTTAATTGATTTTGTAATGATTCTTTGCAATCTTATGATTGCATTTTATATGCTTCGTTTTTGTATAGCCAGCTATAATGTTTCCATTTTCAATTGTCATACTGTTATATTGTTTCAACGAAATATTCGTTGAGTTTGATTGTGTAACTAAAAGAAGAAGCCATTATTTCTCCTTATTATTATTTTTTATTATATAAGATGTCATTTATATTAATTTTTAATAAGTTTTGTGACATAACTTGTAATAACAATAGTAATTATTAATAAATATTTACTGTCAATATATATATTTTCAAATAAATATAATGGTATCTTAGAATTGTGCAATAAGGTAAAATTGTGTATTTGAATTTAAAAAGTAAAAGTAATAGTTTAATTTAGTTTTTCATTTGTGTAAAAGTTGAAAATATGACGTAAAATTAAAATGAATTTATATTATTAGAATAAAATTATATAAAATCACTATTAGATAATATATCAAAATAGAATATTTATTTCCAAATAAACCAAAAATAATTATATGTTAAAAAGCGTATTTATTATAGAATGTTTTAATTCACGGTATAATTTTATTATATGTGCTAAATAATCTATTAAATTTGTTTTGTAACTCGTAAGATAAAATTTAGTAAGTGTGTATTATTGTTTCAATTATATGGTGTATATTATAGTAATTATAGTCAAAATACCAGTATATACATGACTTTAGAATTTAAACTAACAGAGAAAATTTACAGAAAATTTTTTTCAAGTGTAATGATTTATTATTTTCAAATTAATACTAAAGTTTTAAAATGTCCGTTTAAGGTATCGTCTCTAATCGATACTTGCGATTAAATGTTTTTTTTTCTTTTAAATCGAATAAAAATTATATTCTTGTTTTGTAGTCTATTTTGTCATGAGTATAGCAAAGGAGCATTCACATGTAAACGCTGTGGTAAGTACGTATATGGTTGCCATCGTCATTTAAAAATATGTGTAGGTATTGTAAAATGTAATACAATTTTGAAATGTAACTTTAATCGATTAATTTGAAATATGTATTTTAATTCGGTTCGGTTTATTCAAAATCACATATGAGTTATGTTAATATTTCAGTTTTTGATACAGATTATTATAAAACTACAAATTACATGAAGCGATAAAATGGTAACGAATAATATGAACGCATTATAAAATATGCCACTAACAAATATTTATAAAATCTAAATCAACGATAAATTGTTTTTTTTTTTAAATACATTAAACGCTTTAATTGCTTTTTTCGGAGAGTTTTTTTTATGAATTTAAATTTATTTTAATACGAAAAAATCAAAGGAAATAATAAAATGGTACTACCATATTTAATTTTTTTGTTGATTCATTATAAAGATGTTAAATAGGGTAGTTGCTGACAGTTCGCGTTTAAAGTATAAATGAATAAATTATTTTAAATTTTCCAACAACTCACACATTCAAGTATAAAAGGAAGGATATTTAAGGTCAGTATAACTGTATATTGTTATTATAAAAAATAATTTTAAATAAGTTTTTACAATAGTCTTTATATTGTTTTATTTTATAGTTATGCATTATGGTTTTGCAGATATTTAAAAATAATTACATATATGTTCTATATATATTTTATACTTGTTAATTTTTTTTTGGAATTTCGAAACTTACTAGTAACATTGCATTTTAAAAATTGAATCAATATATTTATCTGTTAATCTAGAGATTATTAAGAATAATAAAAATATTTCTAATTTTATATTTTCAAACAACACGCATTTTTCTTCGTAAATTTTTAAATATATATGTATAATATGATATATAAAGACTATAAAATATCGAACATTGAAACACAATTAAATTATTATTACTTATAAAAATTCGAATATTGTAATAGAAGTTAAAACGTTAAAGACTGGGAAAAATGTTTTATATTTTTAAAAGTTTTTTCCGCTTGTCTACACACTAGAAATTTATTAAACGCGATTGTTCTTACATCGATATTGGTACAATATTCTACATAATAATTCAATAAAATATTATATTTCATGTTATGAAACCACAAGAATTTTAAGTTATAGCAAAAATCTCGTGTCACCGAGTTGTTTGAAATTTGTTACAGATTAACAATGTGTAGTGTGCAATAATAATAATAATAATAATAATAATAATAATAATAATAATAATAATAATAATAATAATAATAATAATAATAATAATAATAATAATAATAATAATAATAATAATAATAATAATAATAATAATAATAATAATAATAATAATAATAATAATAATAATAATAATAATAATAATAATAATAATAATAATAATAATAATAATAATAATAATAATAATAATAATAATAATATGAGAACGATTTATTGTCTTTATAGGATATTTTTATAAGGGTGCTAATATTTTAATAAGTATAAATCATTAAATTTAATGATTTTTCGCTTACTTCTTTCTTTCTACGTCGTACTAATATTTATACATCATATCACGTAATTGACCACATTTATATAATAATATTATTATTTTTTATCTATTTATATACTGAAAAAAAGAAAAATACTCCCATAATAATATTAATAAATGCATATTTAAAAACGTTTTAGTACACTACTACTAGTAAGGCCGTGCCGAAATCACTGTTAGGCGCCCTTCTGAAAACAATTATTGTATTTTATTTTAACATAAGATTATTATGAAACAATGCTGCACATTATCGTAATTTCATTATATAAATTTTCTAATTAAGTACCCCATAATATGTTACTACCGTAACTATTATAGAAACACAATGGGACTAAAAATAAAAAATTTTATTTAAAAATTGATTTATTAACATATTTAAATAATATTGGTTATTTATTAATGCCTATATTTTTAAACCATTTTAAAAAATATTCTATATATATATATATATATATATATATATATATATATATACTATATATTATATATATAATATATATGCACACACATATAAACGTCGACACTACGTTTCAAGGTAACAATGAGGGTTACAATTTTCACACCCACTGTACACTATAGTGTACACGGTGTTTATACTAATCTAATACGCTATAACCATTAGTTTAAATGTTAATTATGGTACTAACATATATAAAAACATCGGTTAAGTATAAAAAAAATATCATTTGAACTCTATATGTTGTCTAAAACTCATATTTTCCATTTTTTTGTAAGATGATTATTGATTGATTAGAAAATTGAGTTTTGCTAATTTTTATATTTTTGTATACAATTCCCACTAGATGGTAGCACCTTAGAAAAAAGTTGGAATGTTATAGAGAGAATAAATACATTAACACTATTTGTATACCTGTATAAGTTCAAAAGTTATGTACAGAATAAAATGTGTAGGTACACTATAGTGTACATTGGGACAAGACGCTATGTACTTTGCTTGCTTTGTTATAATAGATTATATATATTTAGTTTTTTTTTTGTTGGATTCTTGTTGATTCAATAAACATTTATTTAGATAAAGTAGAGATACACATGTGCAATGTACACGGTATAATATTATTTAGCATTTTTATTACTGTATTATTATTATTGTTTTAATTAGTGTATACCTACACAAAAAATATATTTTCTCCAGTCATCCTTTAGTCATATTTCTACTGCGGTATTATATACAAGTGCGATCGTGTTTTTTTTTCAATTTTTTTATTTTAGTGAGAAAAAATGTCACGCAACCTTAACGAAGAAGATATCTTAGGTGATAGTACGGTTTCGGATCTCGACTTTTCAGATGATGAAATAACAACGATTTCCCGTATAAGCAACTGGAAACTTTGCTCATGGAATTCGATGATGATTTTTACAACGTTTTGTCTATTACAGAAACCATTGGTGAATATAACAATATTTCTTTGAAAAAAGATATCAAGTGGGCGCAATTGCCATTTCGACCCCCTAAATTAAATTTACGTGATATTGTAGAGGACACATTACCCGATGAATTACTTAGTCCTTTGCATTATTTTCTTCAATATTTTGGGGACACTGATTTTAAAAATATGGCGTACTTCACAAAACTTTATGTGGTTCAAAATCAAAAAAAATTTAAACTCACTTCAATTTCTGAAATAAAAGTTTTCATTGGAATTCAATTAATAATGGGGTCACTGAAACTTCCCAGAGTTAGAATGTATTGTGAACAAAATTTTCAAATAAAAGTTGTTTGCGACAATAGTCAATATGACGAGAGATCGATTTTTCGCCATGAGGTCAAATTTTCACGTAATGAATAACAAGGAAATTCCCAAAAATAACAAAGATAAATTTGTGAAAGTGAGGCCATTGTAAGATATGTTGAAACAAAAATGTAATTCTATAAATATGGAGTGTAATATTTGTATCGACGAATAAATTATTCCTATTAAAGTCCACTTGTCCGTTAAACAATACATATGCGTTAAAAACCTTACCCATGGGAAATAAAAGAATTTTCGCTTTGTGCTGTGAGGGGAATAATAAATAATCTTAATATAATCTTAATAATATTTATCATAAGAAATTTGGTTTAGGAGCTAGTACTGTCCTACACCTTACAAAAAACGTGCAAAAAAATAGACACTGTATTTACTTTGACAACATTTTTACAACTTTTCAACTTTTGGAGATATTACAAAAAAAAAAAAAAAATACAAATAATCGCAGCTGGAACTATAAGAACAAACAGATTTCTGAATCCCCCATTCTTTACCGATAAAGAGATGGGAAAATTAGGGAGAGGAAGCATGTTTGAAATATCGACAAATATGCCTGGCTGCAACATCAGACTTGTAAAATGGTTTGATAACAAAGCCGTTGCTCTTGGATCAAATTTTATAACTTCTGGGGAGACAGACAAAGTAAATCGTTGGAATAAAAAAAATAAAAATTTTGAAGAGGTTGAAATGCCTGAAGTTGTTTGTTTATATAACAAATCTATGGGAGGAGTAGATAAAATGGACCAACTTATAAGTCTGTACAGAACATTTATTCGTTCAAATAAATGGACGCTTCGGATTATTTGTCACGTAATTAACGTAGCAGCTGCAAATAGTTGGTTGCAGTGCAAAAAAGATGCTGAAGGATTAAAGGTAACTTTATATTATTTGTATTCCCTATTTAATTTGTTTCATTAAAAAAAATAAATTTAGTTAACATTTTTTAAAACAATTTCTAAAAAAAAGGGAAAAAATTATTTTTAGGTACTAAAGAAAAATCAACTTGACCTAATGAAATTTAGGATAAATTTAGCCAAGGATCTCATAAATATTGGAAGAACTGCTAGTCCTAGAAGAAGAGGAAGACCAGCGGCAGATGATGACATGTATACTACGCCTACACCTTCAAAAATACACAAAGTAGACTTAGAAAGATCTTCAGAATTCAAATAATATTCGTACAGACACAATGGACCATTTGGCAGATTTTGATGCTAAACAAATTGCAACAAAATGCAAATATGAAGATTGTAAAAGAAGAACCCATATTTTTTGTTCAAAATGTAAATTACAGTTTTGTTTAGGTAGTAAAAGCAAATTTTTTAGAGATTTCCATTTAAAATAATATTTAGGGAAAAAATAAATAAATAAATTTATTTTCAGAATTTTACCTAATTTCTAATAAAAAATTATAAAACACATAATGCGTTTATAAATATTAGTATTTAATTAAAATTGTTTAAATAAAACCCAATGATACCCATTGAGTCCCAATGTACACTATAGTGTACATACTTGAAAGTTGAAACTCATCCAAAAAAGTATGAAAAAGAAAAAAAAATCAGTTGTTTAAATATTTGTATAAGGAATTATGTACTATTAATGGCGGTTCAGGTCTGAAATTACCTTTATGAAAATAAACAATTTTTATTTAAAAAATAATTTAGTTATTCGACGAAATGACAAAATTATATTACATATTACGATGTATTTAAAATTAATAGCAGCACGAGTGAAGTTAAAATTTTTGTTTTTAAAATCAATAATAATTTAAAAAAATTAAAGATTATTCTTGTAAGTGTAGCGCCCCTTTGTGATCAGCGCCCTGGGCGATCGTCCAGGTCACCCATAGCTTTCGCCGGCCAGCATAGTAGTCATAAAAAGTAATACCATATAACAAGGCAAACGCTGGTCATTTTGAGTTAGAAATCACAGGATGTTAAGTTTTTGATTTTTCGTTACACATTAGCAAAAATACAAAAACCAAAAAAAAAAAACAGTTGTCTAATTCAAACCTACTTTTAATACAGACTTGTCCATAGGGTCCCGTGAAAAAGATCCATATCTATCAATAATTGAAGTTTTAAATTCAAAATAAAAACAGTTAAATATTAGAGAGACACAAGTTACTACATGTGATAACTTCAAGAAAATTAATTATGTTGAAAATATGATGATTTATGTTGAAATAAGATAAAATACTAGGATAAATTCAACTTTTTATAAAAAAAAACTTACTTTCTCTAATTCTAAAAATTTTTAACCGAATTCTATAATTTTTTTTTTTAAACTGAGTATCTCATTAATAAACATCGATTGGAATTTTCTTAGAGATAATTGTTAATAAAGCCTCAAAAAAATATCTGTTTGTTGTGGACTGCACATAAAACAGTATAGTGCTAATATAAAGAAAATATGCATATCGTAACATCCTTCAGTCCTATGTAGGCCACAACAAACTGCAGATATTTTTGTTTGATGTTCTATTGACAATTATCCATAAGAAAAGATGTTACGATACTCGTGTTTTTTTTTTATTTATATAAATACAAGGTATACTGAGTTTTCGCTAATGTTTGTTATACGAGGTCTGTTCAAAAAGTTCCCGAAATATCGTTCCTAAAAATTGACAAATTATAGTATCGTAAATTTTATTAGATTGAAATCAAATATACATAATCCTCTATCTTTTCAAATAAACCAGAAACCTTTATTGCTATCTAATTATTTACTGTGCGCGTTTGATATAGAAGAGTCGTGTATACTATTACGATGACTAATATTCACGAACAACGTATCAATATTAAATGTTGTGTTAAACTCAGTAAATCTTTTACTGAGACTCATCAAATAATGCAGTGTGCTTATGGTGGTCAGTGTTTAGGACGTACTCATTGTTACGACTGATATAAACATTTTAAAGATGGTCGGGAGTCAGCTAATGACGACTCACGTTCAGTATGCCCTTCGACATCAACAGACGATGCTCATGTGACAAAAGTCAATGAAATTGTGCGCTCTAACAGACGTTTAATTGTTTGAGAAATTGCAGAAGATTGTAACATCTCTGTTAGTTGATGTCATGAAATCCTGGTAGGAAAACTTGGAATGCTCCGCGTTGCAGCAAAATTTGTCCCTCGGTTGATGTCGCAAGATCAGAAACAGCGTCACCATCTGTTAAGAATTGTTAGACCGCGAAAATGGTGATGAAATGTTCATGAAGCAAATTATTAAGGAGATGAAACGTGGGTATATGGTTATGACATTAAGACTAAAGTCCAATCATCACAGTGGGTCGGCAAATTTTCACCAAGATAAAAAAAGGTTGACAGGTCAGATCAAACGTTAAAGTCATGTTAACGGTATTTTTTGACAATCTGGGAGTTATCCATAACAAATTTCTACAAGAAGGACAAATTGTTAACCGATGGTAGTACCTAGAAGTGTTATAACGTCTCCGAGAAAAAGTGAAAAGGAAAAGGCCTGAAGTGTGGAACAAAAACTCATGGTTCTTCCATCACGACAATGCTCCGGCACACACATCACTATTAATTCATGAATATTGCGTGAAAAATCACATGACAGTGCTTCCTCATCCTCCGTATTCTCCCGATTTGGCCCCAGCAGACTTTTTTTTATTTCCAAAACTAAAATTTCCGTTAAAAGGGAGACGATTTACGACGAAAGATGAAATAAAAGAAAATTCGCTATCGGAACTACGTGCGATTCCAGAAACTGCATTCCAGGACTGTTTTCAACAGTGGAAACGTCATTGGCAAAAGTGTATAAATCAAGCAGGAGAATACATCGATGAGGACAAGTCTCAATAACCTGTAGGTAAGCACAATAAAAAAAAATAAAAAATTCAGGAACTTTTTGAACAGACTTCGTACATAAAAACGAAATATGTCTATAATTAAAAAAAAAATTCAACATAGGCCATACGGGAATGGATGGTATATATCAGTGATGCCCAACCTTTTTTGTTCGACGGGCCACTTTTGTAAACAATGATCTTCGAGCGGGCCACCAAATATAAAAGTACGAATAATCCTAATCTTAATCTAATAATATAATTTTGTTGTACACAATAGGTATACAATATACATGACGTAGGTTATTAGAATTTGTTTTCTTATTGTCTCCATTTAATATTGATGAAAATGATGTCGATACTTTTCTTCAACTTGAACTTATTGAGTTGAAAACAAATTAATTTTACTGTGATGAATTTCAAAAAATGAAAAAAACGATATTTTAAAATTTTATTCACAACTTTCACACGAAGATTTCCTTGCTTTAAGAGACGTTTTAATGAAAGTGGCAACTGTATTTGACTCGACGTATATATGTGAACAATTATTTTCACGAATGAAACAAATAAAATCAGTTCATAGATCGCGACTTACGGATGAACGCATCTACATTCAATTAAGAGGATTGGAACAACTAAATTCGAACCAGATTTTTCATTATTTGTAAAGGAAACACAAGTTCAAATTTCACATTCATCATTTTTTTTCATTTTTTTCCATCATTTTTTATTATTATAAAATAAATAAATAAATATAATTTTAGTTTTTTTTTTGAATATTTTGTTTTATTTAAAAAAATTGTGACGGGTCACATAGAATACCTTCGCGGGCCACATATGGCCCGCGGACCGCGTGTTGGGCACCACTGGTATATATCATCCATCTTTTAATCCGTCCTTGCAGTATACAGTACATTGGAGGTATATATTATTCAATTCGGAATTAGCAATCCAAACGGTTTGTGCCGCGATTTCGAATCGGTGAACGTTTCAGGGTTTTACTCCCACACACCCGAACATAACTTTATAGCTCGTATATCGTAAGAAAAAAATTGATTGTTTTTTTGTTTTTTAATGTCCTCGTATTATACAACAGGACGATGGTTTCATCAAAAACGATATACGGCGCCAAGTACTATCACGTAACGTGTATGTATACACGTGACATAAACTTTACTGTTGACTGGTCGTCGTCGTCCTCGTAATATAATAACCGCGCCGCGTGTGACGGTGTGCGAGCGGTGGACTTTAATGCCCCGAGGTAGTTCGGACGTTATTTTTACAGCTATTTCTCCCCGTCGTCGTTTCGCATTTTACGTCAATTTCAGTCCGGTGTCAGCCATCTTCCAAGGGAAAACGGAGGAAGAGGTGTTATTATTATTATTTTTTTCTCTCCTATCATTTACACAGCGCCGCCGTCACCTAGAATATCAAAAGGGTCACGGCGGGCCGACGGTTTCATTACGAGACGACTATACGCAGGATTTGACGGCCAACAATAACGTCGTAAAAGTGTTGTGTTTGCAGGCGTATGTAGAGCTTAATGAAAATTTTCGCCGCGTACGCTTCATTTTTACGCAGATTCGCCGTTCTGTTCTGTGTGTACATTATTATCAGGGCACGGATTTTACGGCACTAAAAAGTATTGACAACGACCGAAAAAAAAACTTCATAACGTAAAAAAAGGCAGCGAGCCCCGGGGTGTTGTGTATGTCGTTCAAACGAAATACTCGGATAAAGATTTTAGAGTTTTGTAATTAACAAAATTATGAAAGCAATCATCGAATTCGATAAACCGTTTCTGAGCGGAGCTTCGGTATAATGTTATTTATTATTATTATTATTAATATAATAATATATAATAATAATAATAATAATAAAAAGTGTGTATGGTATTCATAATTTACGATTAATCTTACAGTATACATCATTTTAACGTAATTTCTTACGTAAAACCTAGGTAGCTAAACATTTTTCTGAATTGTTTTCATTAATAAAATTCAAAGATACAAATTTGGTAGAAATGTCAAGAATCTATGAGGACTATTAGTTTTGGACAAACGTAATTTTTCACAAAAAATAAAACACACTTTTTCGAAAAATTTGAAATTGTGGCAAACGATTTCTAAGATTTTTCGGAATATAGTTGAAATTATAACGTACGTCTGACATTATATTAAATTGTCAAGCCTTATAACCAAAAAAATTACCTATTTTAATAATTAAATACCTCAAAAACTATAATTGCCGTAAATAGCTCAATAATGAAAGACATTTTTTTCGAAAAATTGTATTCCCCTAATATAGTTACATATTTTAGGTCTCTGTAATGATTTGTTTTAAAATTACGAAGAATGAAAAAAGTTATCGATTTCGACGAAATCGCGTTTTTACGTAATTTTTCGGTAGTTTTTTTTTTTTTTTTTTTTGTTAGGCGCTTTTGAGAGAATCAAAAAATGATATCTTTACAAGTACGGTAAAAGTAAATGCGTAATTCGCTACCGGAAACCGGTTACGACTGTAAAGATCGGAGCAATCCTTCTAGTACAACTTTTGGGCACAGACGTAAATAAGAACACATCGTTGTAAAACTAATACATTCCTCTTTCAACGCAGAATTTAAAATAAACGTGTTTGTAATACCAATAGAATCCTCGCTTTGCTCAGAATATAAAATATCGCGAAATTCAAGAATCGCCTTCCCGTGACACGATTTCGTTTTCTGAATGAAATTTCGTTGTGTATTTCGATGTGAAAATATAATGCTCTCGGGCTATATATCCGTATTATAATATATAAACGACAAAATAAATGAATAAAATCGAAAAACCGACGAAATCAAGTGCTTTTGTGGTGGGGGGGTCTGGGACAGTGGCGTAATTAGGGGGGTGATTTAGGTGATAAATATATAAATTTATAATATAAATATTGATAGGGCAAATATGTCCTGTAAATTTTTGCTCTCGCGTTTTCTCTATATAGATTAAAGTATAGAAATGTGGACAAAAAAAATTTCTACTAATAATTTAAGTATGTATAAAGATTGCACTAGATGCATTTTTTCTGTACAATGAAGATTTATACCCCAACAGACATTTTCTTCTCAACATTTTATGTACAGCTCACGTGTCAACAGCTACTCCTGAAAGGACATTTTTGAGTTTAAATCGTTTAAAAGCCTATTTACGTACCTAATACTATGACGGAAGTATGTAATCGGGTTTTAATTTTTGGATTTCATTGTTCAACTATAAATCAAGATTAATTTATGGGTTTCGTAATTTTATTTTTGTTTTAGGTTAGACTTAATGGATTGTTTTCAATGTCAATTAATAGACATATTAAATTAGCTGTTGAGGAAATTATTGATGAACTGGCAAGAAACCAAGAAAACTGGATATATTATTCTAATAAATACAATATAATACAATTTGTTATAATTTGTGAAATACCTATAAATGTTTTTTTTTTTCTTACTAATGACAAATATTCGTATCAACCCCCACAAAATGGTCCTAGTTACGCCACTGGTCTGGGACCACACCTTCCTTCCTATGACATTTAATATTATTTTTAATAATAATAAAAAAAAAGAAATACAATTTTTATTTTTTATAATATAAAATCTAATTTTCTTGGCTTTTTTGACAGATCATCTACCACTTCCTTAAAAATAAATTTTTTTTATTGTAAATACCTAGATAAATTATACTACGATGAGACAATGAATATTCAAATCCCTTACAAATATAGTACGAATTGGTTGCAAAAAAAAAAAAAAAATTACGGGCCAATAAGGGGGGGGGGATTAAAACCCATAAACCCCCCTGCCATGAGTACACCGTATTCCCCTTATACCTGTACACACATACTAGGCAATCAATAACCCTTCGGGAACGGACAAAGTAATAATTAATACGCGTTTAAATGCCGTCGCTGCTGTTCGCGTCTTATAATAGACATATTATATTTATTTATTTATTACAATATTGTCATGAA
Source organism: Slavum lentiscoides (assembly GCA_032441835.1). Classification (NCBI taxonomy): domain Eukaryota; kingdom Metazoa; phylum Arthropoda; class Insecta; order Hemiptera; family Aphididae; genus Slavum; species Slavum lentiscoides. The sequence goes on along the minus strand of CM063706.1, from coordinate 19,481,409 downwards.
TTAGCGTGGCAAATGACTGATGTTATTGTAGCATTTCCATATTTGGTTTATACATTCGCAATATCAGTGTGATTTAAAATTGGTTTTGTGTTATGCCCTACACATAGACGTGTAATTTTAATTTGCAGCGTATAAACGCATATTATTTCGGTGGGATTAGTGAGCATAATTTTCCTTTTAAAAACATTTTGTCACAAATGGCATATCCAGGTCGTATTAACAGGCGCCGCGGGGCGTAGCGAATTTTCCGCGGCCCCTAATTCAAGTATTATTAAATCTATCGTAAATCTTCAATAATGTAACGGGGAGGGGGTTGGAGAAAGGAATTAAACTTTAAAAAGTATTTATAATTTCAATAAAATATTATTGTAACATTTCTAATTTGATTTGGCAGAATATACTAAGAATCCCTTAATTATATGCAAATAAAAAAAGTGAAACAATTTTCTGTAATATTATTATTTGCACAAGTAGCGTAATTTGTGTTATCTATAGCTATTCTAGTTTAAAGTTTTAAAACATTTAATTTATTTCTAAACGTAGATTTTCTTGGTAGATTTGGAAATCCTTGTATATTACACAGTTGAGGGGCCCCGATAAAATGCATCCACAGCAAACCCAGTAAATACGCCATTTGTTTTTTTTTTAAATAATTTGCAATCAGTTTTAAAAAAAAAAAAATTCATTTGCACATTTTGTAAATTTCAACAAATTGTTATTAATAATTTTATAAAATAAATATGTTTTTCACAAACGTTTTTTTGTTTTATTAGATAACACAGTTGACTGAAATAAATCCAATTTCTATACAATACTTTAGGGCGAGCGATGAAAAACGCTATTATTTCTATTGTTATTTCAAGCGGTGTCAAAAGGGAGCACCTGCGTAGATGTCGCGAAAAGCTCATGTAAATTCGATAAACAAACTATTCGAGGAGAAAAAAAATGAAGGAACTGAGTAATTTCAAATTTATGTTTGTCTGATCATGCGACCAAAAATATAATTCCGATTATCGACAAAGTTGGAAACAACGATTCCGCGCACGTGAATAATATTGTAATATTTTTAAGTAAATTTGTATTTATTTTTTTAATATTAAGGGTAACATTTTGCACGGAATCGCGATATACAATTATAAACAAAAACTACTGTAATCTTCTTCTTTTTTTTAAAAAAAAACATGAAGTCCAAGCAAATTTTTTACGTGTATAAGAACAATTTTAAGTTCTTTTTTTATTTTTGCGTTATGCCACCGATTTCAAGTGGTAAAAGTATAACCGTGGCAATTTATTGATAATTACAATATTCACTCGGCACGAATACAATATAATCACTAAAAAGGAAACGAACAGCTACTACATAATTTTAAAAAATTCGATTAAAATTAATTTTAAGTACACATTTTTCGGTTTTTGGTTGTATATATAGCGATTTTTAGATTTTGGGCGGAGCGATGAATCTGTTGTTTTTACAATGATGTTTATTTTATTTATTTATTTTTTTATATCCTGTGTACAGATTTTCGACCAGAAGGAGTGCTCTTCTGTCACAGTTTGTTTCCGGCAGCATTTCGCATCTACATGGTACTTTAAAGAGGTCATTTTTCGATTTCCACAAAAGCACTTAAAAATGTAACTGAAAGTCGCTAAAAATACAATTTCGTCTTAATCGATTGTTGTTTATTTCTTCGTTATTTTGAAACTAATAGTCATAGAAACCTGAAATTTTCAACCTGAATTATGTAACTTTAGACTATTTTTACGAGAAAAGTAAGCTCCGCTCAGAATCGTTTTATCGAATGCAATGACTTATCGTTGCTTTCAAATTTAAAAAAAGAAATAACTCTAAAATCTTTATCCAAGTAACTCACTTAAGCGATATCTACAATACCCCGCGGCTCATTACCTTTTTCTCTTTGCATTTTAAATTAAATGTTTACATCATGTTTATTTGTACTGTGTGTGAAAAAGTATTCACAGCTAAAAGCAGTTTATTAAGACAAATGAAAACGCACGTTGGCTTAAAATTCCCGTGTAATCTCTGCTCAATATTTCTTTTTTATATGTACAAACTTACGAATCCTCTGAACCCTTAGTCACAATATATAGGTATGGCCGTACAACGTCTTAGCGAGCGAATATAATATTTTACGGTCACATGTGTACAACGCGATATGTTCAAAATGTGAACACAGCTGATGACATATACGGTCGTACACGCATGTCATATGTAAATTGTACGCTATTGACAATATAAATAATAATTTTATGATTTACAATTAACACGCGCGCATATAGGCGTGCAACAAAAAATTTTTCAACCGTATTGTTGACTATCCAATTATTTAGAATGCTGGACGGTTACGGTCCCGAATGGGAAATTGGAGTGATTTTGGTTCTGCTTGGTGTCCACATAGTGCAGGTACATAAATGTAAATAGTATACAATTGACATATTTTCAAAAAAAAATTTGTTATAAACAGTATAATGTGATTTGTATAAATTATATAATAAATTATTATTTTTTATCATATATGTATATATAAAGAGACAGCGTTTGTTGTATGTTCGCGAAAATCTCAAAAACTACTGAACCGATTTTGAAAATTCTTTCACCAGTAGAAAGTTACATTATTCCCGAGTGTCATAGGTTACATTTTGTCGCGAAAAAATACTTAAAGTGATAGCCAATACGGAAATTTTGGGATTCTAGGCGTTAAGTAGTTACCACGGTGACGATTTAAATTATTATTACAAAAATTTAAAATATTTAATTTATAATATTAAGTGTAGATAATATAATAGCATTAGGTTTCTAGGCGTTAAATAGTTACCACCGTGACCGTTTAAATTGTTATTGAGTTACAAACATTTGTAAATGCAAAAGTATCTCTGTCTGTTACAATTTCACGCTTAAATCACAAAATGCCAAAATCGAGATTTTCTTAATAATCCTACTGCGTAACTTAAATCCACCTAAACTATGTAATGGTACCCGATTACAAATAAAAAATATGAGAAACAATATCATTGAGGCGACTATTCTCACAGGCCCCGCAGCGGGAGAAATTGCTCTCATACCACGTACATACCTATGATTCCCACAGATTTACCATTTCAATTTAAACGACTCCAGTTCCCAATTAAAGTTTCATTCGCTATTTCTATCAACAAAGCTCAATCAAGGTCAGACATTCAAATATTTACGCTCAGATTATTTCTCACATGGACAATTGTATGTTGGACTTTCGAGGTCAGGTACATCTGAAAACCAATATATTATACTAATACCACATGGTAAAGAAAAAACTAAAAATGTAGTGTATTCTGAAATTTTTCAAAATGTATAAAAAATACTTACATTTAATATGTCAATCAACACGAACTAAATTAAATAATTATACATTCATGGATAAGGAGTGGGCAAAGCCGCGATAAAATGTGCTATGTTGTACAATCTATAAACATTCGGGATATACAGAAGTGTTGTAGGAAGATATATATTTCAATAAAAATATTTCAAACATTTTATACAATGCGGGCGAAGCCGCGCCGGGGGATGCTAGTATATATATATATATATATATATATATTAATTTAATGTATACAATTAAAATTACATAAATACTAATTATTAAAAACAATAAAATATATTTATTTGGTAAAATTGGTTTGATATTTTTTGTTCCGCATATAAATTTGCTCGTACACATTTTATACGATAAAAAAAATATCGTTTTTTTCTGTCCGATTAATACAAAAAAATAGCCCTCACATGTCACTGAAAAATTAAACGAAATATAGGTATGGCGTATTATTTTTTTTTCCTAGTACGGTAATATGAAAATGATGATCCAAACACATTTGGAAACAGAGTAAATTCGCCCTTCCCCTCGGTGGTTATAATATATGACTGCCGCCGGTGTACACTGCAGTTCATTATAATATGTGCGTGCATATAGATAATATATAATATAGACGTGTGTTTGGTTGTAATTCACAGATATGTGTTTGGACGGCAGTTGCTAAGGGAGTTCAGGTGTAAAAACCAAAGGGTCTGTATGATTGACGGCTTTATAAAATATTCATTGCAATTCGAAAATAACGATAATAAAATAAAAACGTTACTCGACGTGTGAGCATAAAAATTGTATTGAACTCGAACGTAATGGGAATCGATAACTGTAACAAACAGTCTTTTATAAAACAAACTGTACTGGGTAATGATGAGTTGATTGTTGTACTTTTTTTTTTTTTTTTTTTGCTAAAATTTTGCACGCTACACGAAAAAACACCGTTAGTAAAAAATATCGGACGAAAATTGTATAATTACTCTGTACGGTAGACTTTATTATTAAAATGTCGCAATTTATTTAAGTTTTTTTTTTTTTTGTTGTTGAAACACGAACACCACTTAAATTACGTTGTAAATAATATTAACATTAACCAAAAATTTTTGGATAATTCATTTTGTATAATTTTATATTTATTTTTTAATTTTTTTTAACTCCGGTTAAAATTTTTTTTCAATAGATTTTCGTAAAGTACTTTGGTTTGATATTATATTCGTACCGACTTTTCGTCAGCAACATGTTTTTGACTTTTGTTATGGGCGAGAAGAGATTCACAAATATTTCGAATACCGCAGCAAGTGCATACAATTTTAAAATTGTATGTGCTCAATTTGTATTACAGGTTTCCAGCGAACTATCTATACACTTCATATATTTTACTTAAGTTACAAGTTTACTAGTTACACTTGTTGCCAGACAATTTATATTTTACTGCAAAACGTACGACACGCATTATTAAAATATATTATTGAATCACACTGAATTCCATATGACAGCCGGTGTTTAGTATTTGTTAATTTCTTGTCTAATAAAACCACAATATTGAAGTTTTACGCGGGTATATATAGTGCAGTGGTGATTAAATTTAATAAGCACTATACCGTCCTCTCAATGTAGGCTCTGGTGTTGTTCATTTCCGTTGATTATTAATGTGCGCACGTTCTATTCGCGTAATAAGTGTCTCGCGCAATTATCTATGAGTATACGAGGTACACAAATTATATTTCATCATTTTACAATTGATTATTGGCGGGAGTGAAATTAAGGGGTTAAAATATTGCAAACTCAGCGAATTTACTTAGTCAATATTAGAATTTAATATAGTAAATATCGCTTTGTGTCTTACGTAGCAGAACCGATGATTTTGGCGGGGTGCTGAAGTTTTTTTTGGCTGGTTTTCTAGTGTACAATGGTTTTTTTCACTATTATACATTATTGATAGTAATTTATACTTAAGTTTTTATTTTTTAAATGTATACTATACGCAATTTATACGGCTTAAATACAAATTTGATACTAAGTTCACTTAGAACGTTAAATTAATTTCGTATTAAACAAATAAACACGTTTTTATACGCGAAATATTAAGGTTTTTTTTTTTTTAATAACCCATTAAAATTCTTCGTGTTCGAGGAAGTGAGCGTCAACTCCGCTTTGTCGTGTCGTATTAATAAGCGAAATTAAAAAGAAAAAAAGTTTATTATTATTAAAATGTACATAACGTTTATTTTGTATAAAAAATAGGCAGGGGGAGGTAAATTAATAATAATCTGAATTCACGGTAATGTCATATAGCAGTACCGGGTACAATTAAAAAAGATTAATTATTCGTATTTACACTTATTAAGGGTCGCTAAGTGTTCAAAACTTGTGTTTTAAATGTTTTATTTAATATTTATATAAGTATATTATATAAAAGTTGGGAAAAAACATTTTTTTAACAACTCCGATGTATATGATTTAATTTTGTATTTATATAAGTGTACACAGGTATATATACATATATTAATTGTAATCCGTGATATTAAAAATGAACACCGAGTTGGTTAATAATTATTGGTGCATGGAATTTGTGGTTTTTCAGGTTAAATTCAATTTGACACAGGTAATATAAATATTGTGAATGAATAGAAAATAATTGTTGATATTTGTCGTGAGAATTGATTATTTGAAAATATATATTATGTGTATGTAGATTTATTATGTGTACGTAAATTTGCAAAATCATTCATATAGCTGGTTAACTGTATTTATAAACAAAACAAACGAATTGTTCAAATCGAAATACAAACTCATTTTCGTTCAATCGGCGTGTAATGAAAATTGCCTAAGACAATAGGCCTATTGCGTTTCCAATAGTACAGCTGAAAAGGGAGGAAAAATATTTTATTTATATGCACAAGTTCAAAGGAAATGGCGAACAAATTAATTTTTTTCATTTTAAGCGTGCATTTTAAAGCTTTTTTTTCGTCGAAACAATTCGAATCAAATTTTCAAAAAAAAAAAAAAAAACATTTTCTTCAGAATATTTCGTGATTTTTTAGTCGTCAACACTGCTGTATATAACGTGTTTGTATTTTGGTAAAGAACTTTATTTCTAATAAAATTAATAAAATATACATAAGTTGTGTATACGAATAATACTTTCTCATTTTACGCTCTTTTATTCTTATTTTTTTCAAATATCACTTGGAAGTTATAATTAATATTGTTAAAATACGTATGGAAATTGTATTTTGGGTAGGTATTACCTTTAATTTGCGCGTGTTTGGAAAACTATCGATAACAATATTTCAATGTAACGAAATTTTAAAATCCGTTCTAATACGTGGGTTATCGGTAATGTCTGTGGAAAAAGATGCACGCTAGAGCATGGTACCTACACAATTGGAAACTAATTCTTTATCATCAGAGAAAGTTTAAATAATATAATATTTTGTATTATTAAAAATAGTAAAAACATAATTAATGTCCTATTTTTAGATACGTGTGTATTTTTAAATTGCATATAAATTTCAACTTTTTTTTTTGTAACAATGCGAAAACAGGGAAAAAGGATATTACTTTCACCATATGCTCGCGTGTACACGCAGTTACAGTATGGACTTTAATTCATTTTGTGTACGACTTAAAACAATCAGTTTATATGCGATATGTAAATGACATGACACTAGAAAATGTTTTTTTACGTAATATTTGTATAAGTCTTAACGTGCGGAAAACTTTTTCTCCTTATATACGCACAAATTCTGCGTGTACTAGAACTTTTAAATTACAACAATATACACGCAAAATTAAATATGATCAAAAAAATCTTATCTTGAGTTACACAAATGTATTATAAACGTGTATATAAGGTATGACGTACAATAATTTTTTGCCCGTACCTTATTTAAACACGTTTTTATTTAATAATATATAAGCTATATTTATTTAATTGTTTATTTTTTTTTTTTGTTAACAATTCCATATTCGAACTAGAAAGTAATTGTAGAGAAGTATAATGTGTATAAATAAAACTTCTAGGTAATAAAAAAAAAACCGGGAATTGTGGGCCGCTTTTTAAGAATTTTTTAATATTTAGAAAAATGTGATTGTTCTACGAAAAAGGGAAGCATTATTATGTAAAGTGTACAACTCGAAATAATGTAATTAAAACAAAATTCATCGCGTATACGACGAACAATCGACACTCTCAGTAGAGTTGTACTGTTCCGCCTACACTGGTCCTTCGGACACATAATCATAGCTTATCTCGATTAGTGGTAGCGGGGCGGTGTTTGACGAGGGAAGAGGGAAACGTTCTTGACAAAAAACGGTCGTGAAACTTATTTTTTCAACTCGAAATATTTCAATGTGTACACGCAGCAGAAGAACTCGGGAGTACTTGTTAGAAAAAAAAAAAATTACAACGCGAACAAAAAGATCTCCTTTCCGGTCGGATATTTATTAAGCTTTTTTTCTGATCTTCCCTTTTTTTTTTTTTTTTTTCATAAATGTATATAAACGAAATCCCGTGAATAGAGCTCGTGATTGCGAGAGCGCATTGTTAAATAGCAGCAACGTACTACTGCCACCGACGCAAAGTAACTAGAGAGGCTCTTTGCCATTGTTCTCATCGTTTCTACCCCACTATCTTCCCCCCGGACGACCCCTTGACCACACCTCATCATCAACATCGTTCTTCTTATAATCCCGCTCATCTCCCTCGCCGCCGCGTTCCTCTTGAACGCAAGCCATCGGTGAAAACTTTCGAGGTCTTTTACACCGTCCTTTGTCGTTGCCGCCGAGCACAAAACGGAATCTTCTCGAAAATCAAAAATCATTCTCGTCCGCTTTTGGGGACAAGGTGTACGGTGTTTACTCCGTGATATTTTTTCGCTGTAACTAATTCGAAATCATTTTTAACATATCTACCGCCTTTGGACCTATCGCCACATCAGATGTGTATCCCGTAGTACTGGCGTATTTATGGGAGCGAGGTGATCGACCGTGTTTAAACCCCCCCCCCCATGATCTGAAAACAATTTCGAAAGCCCGTTTCTGCCGTTTGTAAAATTATATCTGACACATTGAACTATACGCAGGGACTGAACTACCGTTTATTGTTCCACGCTTAATTTTTTATCGTATTTCATTTGGTAATATTATACAGGCTGACTGGTGATAAAAAAAAATCATAAGATATTAGTCAAATTTTTTAAAATGTAGAAATTTTCGAATTTTAAAATCGTGTCTATATGCTTGTAAAAATAATATTGGAACTAGGCTCGGGGTATGTTTTCTTCAATTGAATGAGCTTTTCCATAAGGTTTTCAAATTTGCTGTAGGACTTGAATAAGGTTCAAGAGACATTGCCCGTTTAAGGAGAAAAATCATTTTTTTTTTTTTAAACAAAAACGGAAATTTCTACCCCTTATACTTGAGAATCGGACCACGGTCAAAATAAACATTTTGTTGCATTTTAGGTATAAAATAACTATCACCGGTGTTTGTACAGTTTATCGCAATTATGACAATTATTTTGAATCATAAATCATAATATTCCGGTACGCCATTGGACGATTTATAAATAAAGAATTCGTTTCTTTATTTAGAATGAGAATAGGTACACGAGTCGTTGGACGAAAACACATCATGACCGAGGGAAAGTACAGCCCCCTCCACGATTGAAATATTGAAAAACTATCTCGTTCCACCCTCTTTGAAAATTTCTAAATACCCCTCCGTCCCGCTGCGTATTCACAACGCATAAAACTGACATATTTTATGCCTTTGGAAATTAAAAATGTACTGCAACTCTGCACACTGCAGATGCTTTGATTATTACGATTCTGACCCGTTTACAGCATTCAACAATTTTCATTGCACGCATTATTAATATACTTCAAATTCAATATGAAAAAGAACCTCGTTTATTTTTTCTTCGTCGATTGTTTTTACAAACGCAAACGTCGTTGTTCTTATCACGAATAATTTTGTGTGTTCGGAAAATAATAATAATAATAATAATAATAATAATAATAATAATAATAATAATAATAATAATAATAATAATAATAATAATAATAATAATAATAATAATAAAAACAGTCCAAACGCGTTCGCGTTTCGAGGAGGTATAAACGCGTTTAATTTTCCCGCAAGACCGCCCCAGTAATTTACGACGGTCATAAATCTCGGGGAATTCGTTTTTGGTTGCGGTCTCTTCTACCATTTAGGCGCGCGTGTCTTATTAAGGTAACATAAATATCGGCGAAAAAATTCCTATACTGAAAGCGGGGTGTGGCAGCGACGGAGGTCGAACCACGCGCGTTGTTCGACGCGTCACGCCACCGTCCGATTCAATTTCGACCGTGAGACGTGCGTCGGTTAATTGATGTTTTTTGACGTGTTTTTCTCTATTTTCGACGTATTTTTGGTTCGAAATTAAATTTACCTTTTACTTGCCCGATCGTCGTCGTTAACGTCACTTTTTCCTCCCCATAAATGCACACTGTGTATACTGTTCTCAATATCGTATAAAATATATATATATATATATACATAGCCGTCCCAAGGGGAAGGGGGGGGAAATGGGGCATGTGCCCTAGGGCGTCCAAAGTATTATGAGTGCACGGGGCGTCAAAAAAATGAATGACAAAAAAAAAATTTGTTGTTTTATTTTAGATGTTAATTTCCTTTGTATCTATACGATGATTTCGAGGATGAGTGTATTTACTGTTAAAATATCTAAAATTATAAAATTAGATATTACGTTAGTTATAAAAATATTTTTGGGGGTGGGGGGCGTCAAATATTATTGCCCTAGGGCATTATTGGTGGTTAGGACGGCACTGTACTTATATATATATTTAACCATATTATATTATTATAGTCGAAACACGTGTAAATTGCGTCGAACGCGCATAAAAATTGGCTTATAAAAGAATACACGTTCAAAATAAATACAGAGTCCGTTTTAATAATTCAAACGGGCGCAAAACTTTTTTTTGGGGGGGGGGGGCGTTGGATTATTAAATATCATTCTACATTCGTGTACAGTACACTCGACACTAGTACGCGACAAGAACGGAGAAAATATTTGTTACAAAAAAAAAAAAAGCAAACGCTTTTTATACAAGTTATATCACGCCAAAAACATGCGTAGTTAGTTCGCACTGGTTTATGATTATAGTTTAGTTTTCGCACGGCCGGATTCTGAATTTATAAGAGTACGGAAAAATACATTGTTTTCGAAAAAAGATACTTAAAAATAATAATAATAATAATAATAATAATAATAATAATAATAATAATAATAATAATAATAATAATAATAATAATAATAATAATAATAATAATAATAATAATAATGATAATGATAATAATAATGATAATAATAATAATGATAATAATCAGGGCTCGTATCATGCCCGGATTAAGGGTGGGGGGCTAAGGGGGGCCACGTCTCCGGGGCCCACATATATAAAGGGCCCATAATTTTTCAAGTGATAATTTGAATATATATATTTTTTAGATTCTGAGCGGAGCAAGGAATCTATTGGTTTTACGAGTACAATGATGTGTTTCTTTTTTTTTTTTTCATGTCTGTACCAAAAAATTTTACCAGAAAGAGTGCTCCGATCTCAACAGTCATACTTTGTTTCCGGTAGCAAATTGCATCATCAAACTGGTACTTTACAGAGGTCATTTTAAATTAAATTATAAATGTATAATACGCCACAGTTCCGTTAACACCTTCCCGATCACCGCCAATGAACAAACGTTACAAAGCGGTATTTTCGATTATTGTTTATTTTTATAATATTTATATTGTTTTTCCCGGAAGATAACCACTGACGAGTGCCGACAAGAGTCAACAAAAATATTCAATAAATGTGTCATTTTAAATGAAATAGATAGGTGTAATACCGTTCATTAAATTTGTATATGTATATTTATTTAACAGGCATAAAACTTAATGTTTTACCGGGTATTTATGAAACAAAAATTAATTGATCCAATGGTACCCAATATAATATTTAACTGTGTTATTTTATAAAGTTATGTGTACGTCAATGCAGCCAATATTATAAGGTTCAAGCAGGGATTAGAACAAAAATTGGTTTTTTCGACAAAAATCGGCAACCTGGGTCCTTTGATGTCTTAATCCGGTCTTGGCTCGTATAAATTCATGCATTTGCATGTTCTTTTTGCTACATAGGAAAACGTGCTAAGTGAAGTACAAATCCGTTTCACAACAATAGTAATAAAAATATAAAGTTTAATAGTGCATATTTGGAGTGTTTTGGCATAATATACTTAGTAGATTTTTCGGAGTCATTATCGCATATTGTTACATATAAATACCTACAGAGAAATAGTTTTTCAGGTTGGGTGAAAAACAATTTTTTTTAGTTAAAAAAAACCACTTGATCACTTTCTTATTCAATTGCCCGGACGTTTTTACGAAATCATAATATATTTTTTGTTCTTCTACGACTGTATGGAATTTATGAATTTTTACGGCAATAGGTATATACCTACAAATTTATTTTCGTTGAAAACTGTACACTCTTGCAATGCCTCTTAAAGTTCGTTTATGATTTTTGTATTGTGCGTATTTCGAGTGCATAGTTCTAAATTTTTAGTGCGTATAAATACATATTTTCGAATTTTTCAATGCGTACGTCGCGGTCGTTAGGGATTTTAGCGCATAAATGCATGCTTATTTACACGTTTATTGGTGCCATTGGCGCAACTGGACCTAAATTTTAGAGGGTGCTAAAATTATGTATACGTCACTGACTAAAACTCACTCACTACACCACCTCCGCCACTCCAAACACATACATTTCAAAACCGTTAATAACACAACATCGACATTAATATTGATTTGAATATTTACTGATATATTGTACGTAGAAAGTAGGTAAACAATTGTAAATTATTATTACAATATAATATTTGTTTACAATTTACATCCGATACAATAAATACAAAAAACATACGTCTAATAATAAAAATATGAATTATAAAATTTACTATTTTAAAACTGTATTTGTATTGTAGTAGGTACTTATCCAACTGACATAAGTGTTCCTGTTTTCATATTATTTGCAACGTGCCTTTCAATATTTAAAGTGAACACGTCAGTTAAGCGTTGAATTTGAAATTACTTGTGCAAGTTAGGAAAAACCTCGTTTCGAATTCGTTTTTTTTTTTTATTAAAAATTTAAATCTGAATACTTTGGGGGTACTAAAGTCCCCCTAGCACCCCCCTAGTTGCGCCTATGATTGGTGCATGAACTTACGTGCCCCCATAATAATGATAACAATATGTAAATACGTGTTAAAATAAGGCGAACGTTTTTTACATCGTATTATAACCTGACGCCAGTGGCGGTTATAAGGGGGGGGGCGATAGGTGGATCGCCCCCCCTTTGGATTTGATATTTTTTAATTTAGTATATCTCTGACATAACAGCACCGACTTGTGTCATGAAATGTTGGTCCAATTATGTTATGGATATGCTCCATTTTCGCCCCTCCTTTTTGAACACCATGTATATAAAGCTAGAATTAGTGCTCGACCGACAGTGCCGTCCTTACCACCAATAACGCCCTATCTGGTGACTACTTTATTTTTCCGTCTTATTGTTATTTTGTTTACGTTCCATGCACGTTGTTCTTTCTTTTTCTACATCTGCATTTCGTCTCGGTATACCTTAATAGATCTTTCTTCTTGGTTATTAGTTATTACTAGTGATGGGAATAATCGAATGATTAGTAATCTAAAGAAAAAATAATCGAATAATCGAATGATTAGTAGTCGAAATTTATTTATAATCGAATGAATTACGGGTTACATTACTTGAACCGGCTATATAATCGAATATATATCGGCTATAATCGAATGACGGAAAACGGCTTGTAACATAATACGCGTTATTTTTCTCCTCCCAAAAAATAGCACCGTTTCGGACTTTTTTTTTAAAGATTTTTATCGGAAATTTCTTTTCAATGCAGCAACCAAAACTATTAAATATTAATATTGCTACAGATTATTAACATTTAATAATATAATAATAAAATAGGCATTCAAAATAAGAAAAAAAAAAAAAGGTAATGAGCCGCGGGGTGTTGTGGATGTCGTTTAAGTGAATTACTTGAATAAAGATTTTAGAGTTTTGTTTTTATTTTAAATTTGAAAGCAATGATAAGTCATTGCATTTGATTAAACGATTCTGAGCGGAGCTTACTTTTCTCGTAAATATAGTCTAAAGCATAGGCGTGACTACGGTGGCAGCCTAGGGTGCCTGGGCTGCCCTGCAATTTTAGAAAGGCGCCGGTCAACCGAGTTAAAAGTCGGTGACTTACAACTTTTATTGAAAAAAAAAAAATCTTGTTTATACGTACTAAATGATTTTCTAAATATTCAAACTCAAGAGCTTCTAATAGAAGTTAAACTTTTAAAAAGTATAGAAAACACACCCAAAGGAACATTATCGGATTATATATTTAAGTGGCTTGATTGGTTGGCAGTAGAAGGAAGATCTGATACTTTCAAGACATTTCATAACTGTCTAACATATTTTGTAGTTATACCAGTGACCAGTTGTGGATGTGAAAGAAGTTTTTCAAAAATGTCAATAGTAAAAACCAAATTAAGGAGCACCATGAAACAAGAAAGACTCAATGCATTATTATTTTTATTTATAGAACAAGAGTTTATAAGTCATATCAATGTTAAAAGTGTGATTGATGATTTTAAAAATTTCCTTCTAAAAGAAGACTTGTCCTTTGATATATCAAAGGAAAGTCTTCTTTAGCTAGCATATTATGCATCTTATAATAACTTTTATTATAAAATATAAATATTATGTGTTGTTCAGTGTTTTTTTATTATGAAACACATTAAGTATCTACTTTTTAAAGAATTTTGGTTTTCTATACACTTACACATCATATGTTTTGTTTATTACTTACCTAATTATAATATGGTGTAATCCTGTAGATAAATAAGATTTCCGAAGTTAAATTTAAAAGTACTGAAAATACTGTACATTTATTAGGTAATTAAAAATGATAATACAGATTACAAACTTATTTACATAAATATTTAATTGGGGGGACTATCCCCCCTTTAAATTGTGTGGTGGTGGGGGGTATGGTGCTTATTTCGGTGTATTGAGGTGGCGCCGGTCATTAGCTAGGCTGCCGCTGCGGATGAAGTCTAGTCACGCCTATGGTCTAAAGTTACATATTTGGTAAAAATTTCAGGTTTCTATGACTATTAGTTTCAAAATTACGAAGAAATAAACAATAATTTAATTATAAGAAATAAACAATTCTTAATAATAAGAAATAAACAATAATAAAATTGCATTTTTAGCGTTTTTGAGTTATATTTTTAGGTGCTTTTGAGAAAATCGAAAAATGACCTCTCTAAAGTACCAACTAGATGCGAATTGCTGCCGGAAACAAACTGTGACCGGACTCCTGGCCGAAAATATGTACACAGGATAGAAAAAAAAAATATATAATAAACATCATTGTAAAAACAATAGATTCATCGCTTCGCTCTGAATCTAAAAAACATTATGTAATATATATGAATTTATATTTCTTTTTCGGGTTATTACAAAATACGGATACAAATATACAATATATCGGATCATTCGATTATTCAAATAATCGGATCACTCGATTATTTCAAATTCAAATAATCGAATTATTCGATTATTCCCAACACTACACTCTGTCCAACATAAGAATAGTAGTC
This sequence comes from Slavum lentiscoides, assembly GCA_032441835.1. Lineage (NCBI taxonomy): Eukaryota > Metazoa > Arthropoda > Insecta > Hemiptera > Aphididae > Slavum > Slavum lentiscoides. The sequence continues at coordinate 19,466,289 of CM063706.1, read as the reverse complement.
GGCGGCCGAGTTCTGCGCATGGGCGTGGCCTTCACTACGCGCGCGAATCGTTGACTCCGCCGTCCGTTTGAGACTAGCCACCTTTAGTTGTCACTAAACGAACTTTGTGCACGAAAAACGTGCGACGACCACTTGTAAATTTGCGGTCGCCAGGAAGTTAACCAAGTTGGAGGTAGAATGGGCGTGGTTCTGACCGTCGGTGACGAAAACTCGTCGCCACCGACTACTATTCTTCAGTGGCGTCATTTCAGTTTTCGAAAGGGGGAGGCAAAATATTTAACCGGCCCATTTGACTATTTTCCACTTACATTTAGCTCAATACGATTTCTGTTTTACATGATTTTGATATTTTCGTTATCATGGGCACGCGCGAATCTCCTGATATTTTTTATTTTTATTTTTTTTTTGGGGGGGGGGGGAGAGAAAATTCATTATTTTGTCAACTATAATAAATGTATTATAAATGACTATAATATAGTACTTATGAGATTCAAATTTTGAAGTTTCCCTTGTCGTATAACATTAAACATGTTAGAAATTACGTTTTGTGACATGTTCTGAACATCTCGTTCAGTTATTTTCCTCTCTTTCTCGCCGTCTTGGTCATACGACCAGGGGCGTACCGAGGAGGTTTTTTTGGGGGGGGGTCAAAGTTGGTAGTTTGGCCAACTCAAAAATTTGATCCAGGACAATTTGTTACCATTGTTTTGCCTAAACCATTTCATCATTAGACTGTTAATAATTTTTCATTATATTATGTATTATTAAGTAAACAACACATACAAGTTAATAAATTATTTCTAATTGTTCAAAAAATTTTGAATTATAAAATATATTTTTAAATGCTTTTCTTTAACTTGTTCCGATTGTTCAAATCTTGCAACGCTAAATTAACTAACTTGCCATCGTTACAAAGTCTTGAAATTTTAAACATATGCGTATTCTCATTGACAATGCATGTTAATTTCGGTTTTGAACAATTGTACCGATTATTAATTGTTTAAATAAATAAAACGCGTTTTTCACTTATATATTCAAATTTCATTGAGAATTATTGTAATAAGGATTTTAATATTTGATATGTTATAGCTTGATAGCAACTGTATACATAATTATATTATTTGACGTCGTTCCCCCTCCCCCCTTTTCTATAAATAAACAAATTAATCAGAACGATCTATGAGCAGTAAGAGATGGTTCATTTGCAAGGTAAAATAATGATTAGTATATAAAATCTAATAATTTTGTGTATAATGTATATAATTTAATAAAATATAAAATAATTATTTTAAACGATATAAACATTTGATTATATATTTTGTAATAAAATTTTAAAAATAAAAATTTTTTTAAAAAAGTGTAAAATGTACTAAATAGACAAAATAAAAATAAAAGCATAAAATGTACTAAAAGAAAAAAAAAAATACTTGCAAACAAATGAATACATATACTACAATATACAAAATAGCAATTTAAATATACAAATCAGGTAAGCAAATTTATACAAACCAAATTAGTTAAACAATATATACAACATTTTCAAAATAGTTTTACTTCTTTCAAATGTCAATTCTGTTTCAACTATGTTAAAAAAGATTGGTGAGAAAGTTGAAAAGTAATTGACATTTGAAAGAAGTAAAACAATTTTGAAAATTTTGTATATATTGTTTAACTAATTTGGTTTGTATAAATTTGCTTACCTGATCTGTATATTTAAATTGCTATTTTGTATATTGTAGTACATGTATTCATTTGTTTGCAAGTATTTTATTTTATTTTTCTTTTAGTACATTTTCTATGCTTTTTTATTTTATTTTGTCTTTTAGTACATTTTACACTTTTTTTTAAAGAAAAGCATTTAAAAAAATTTTTTTTCTATTCATAATTATCATTATTAATCAATATGGCAATATTCTTCTTTTTTTTAGAGTAGCCCATTTTTGGGCCATTTCGTTTAAAGACATTTGATCTACCAAATCTTTTTCAGAAGATAGCAACATCAAATTATTTAATCTTGAGTCTTCTTGAGTTGTTCTTAAATAGTTTTTGACTATTTTCAACTTGCTGAATGATCTTTCATTGCCAGCAACGGTTATAGGTGCCGTACATGATAAACGGCACAATAAATTAGCTAATGGCAATACCGCTTTTAATTCATGAGAAACTATTGCCAGGTCACTCATAGTACTTTGATTTTTACATTCATCGTAGAGCACTTCCAGTTCACATTGCAAAGTTAATGGATCAATTTCAATATTATTTGGTAAAAATGTCATTGCATCTTTAATAAGTGTTTCCGTCAAAAGTGCTCTTGCAAATGGTGGTTTAAAAATATTGTATAATGGTTTAATATCATTAATAGATTTTTCGAGATGATCTTTGATTAAACCATTCAGATTATCTAACACAATTTTAAACTCTTTTCTATAAAATGTGTGAAAAGAAATTTCAGAAGCATTACTTCTATTACTGTCTAAATATTTTGGAGCAATTCGACGACGGTGACGTATGGAAAATTCTTTTCAGCATCAACTTCATATTTTTCAAAAAACTTCAGCACTTTGGATCAGATTATTCATACTTTCTGAATCAGTATTTAAAATATCTAATGATTTCAGAGTACTTGCAATAAATAAAGTAGCATCTGTTATGTTTAATTCAGATGATTCAAGACATTCTGTTAATAGTTTTAATTTATACATAATATTCTTCATAAACATAAGGCTTACAACAAAATCAACAGAAATTAATTTTTTGACAAGGAGAAAGCAGTATTTTAGTTTTTCTGTCAATAGTTTTTCTAAAACAATATTATCCAATACCTCTACAATAATTGGATATGATGTCCATAATGATTTTAATGCTTCAGCGCGTGCCATCCATCTTGTTTGTGATAAATTTCTCAATTTGAGAGAATTTTCAATTTCATCTAGTTTGATCAACAGAGGTCTATATCGTTTAGTACTAGATGAAAAAAAAATATATAGTTCTTGAATTATTGAGAATAAATCAGTTATTATTAAACTAGAATCACATGCATGCTCAATAAAAGTATTGATTCTATGCGCATTACAAGGAATGTATGGAATTTTACGTCCAATAGCTTCTGATATTTTTGTTGAGCACCATTAAATTGACCAGACATATTATTTGCAAAATCATATGACTGAAAACTAGATTTTGAAGATCTAATTGATTAGCATGTAATGTTTCCAAGATTTCATTAGCCATTCCTTTACCAGTCTTGTCTACAATTTCACGGACTTCAAGCAATCTTTCTTCTGGTTTTCCTTCATCATTAACATATCGCACTACAACAGATAATATATCTTTATGTGGTAAGTCTGGAGTTGTATCTGCCATCACAGCAAATTGTTTTGAGTCCTTAACTTTTTTTGCAATATTACTTTTTATTGAACTTGCAAGAATATTTATAAATTCATTTTGAGATTTTGGACTCATATAAGTGGCATGATATGGTCTAAACCTAGAAGAATCCAACCACTCTTTCAAGATTGGACAATGTCTTGATATAAGTTGTATTATTTGTTTGAAATTACCATTTTCATCGTTAGCGTAACCTCTAAATGCTAAACCCTGTCTTCCGAGGGTCTTGGCAACATCAAGTAATATAGATATTACTTCAGTGTGAAAAAGATGATCTCGTTCTTCTTGAATCCTTTTTTGTCTTTTATTTTTATCAAGCATTACATCAATATGATTGTTTTTGTTCATAAAATGACAAAATTCATAAAGTGCTGCTTTGTGTGTTTCAGATCTAAAATGTTTTTGTAATTTTCCAACTTTTTTTGTTCCATTACTTCCTTTCATTTTTTCCAATTTTTACTCCTATAACAGTCCAGTTATTTTCACTTTTTCTCGTCCAGCTCCACAAGGAAATAGACAGCAAACATAACAAAATGCTGCATCCTTTACTGTGCTATACTCTAAATGAGGGTATTCATCGAACCATGAATATTTAAAACTATATTTGTCTGTTCGCGGATATAGATTCAACTTTGGTTGATGAGGTCCTAGCATTATTAAATACTGACGTTGATTATCGGAAACAATTTTGTTCTTTTCCTGGATCATGTTCAACTACACTATCAATTACATTTACTTCAGAAACATTACCAGATTGATTCTCAAGTTGTGCTGTTACTTCATTACATTTATCTAGTACAGAATTGGAAATTTGTATAATATTATCAATAGCTTCTTTAACTTCAACTACTATTTTGTGAGCATTTAATACTTCAGCTTCTTGAAAATTGTGAATAATAGGTTTGCATAATTTCATATAATCAAAAGATACCTGAATTGTCCTACACAACTCAAAACACTATCAGTTAAATTGTTAGTTTCACTATTTTCACAATCAGTTTTCGGTGCAAGATATTTTAGATTAACCTATGAAAATATCAAATTGCTTATATAAATTCTATATAGTCCAATAAAAACTGTACTTACATTCTCCAACAAATTTTTTTTGACTATTGCCAACAATATCAACATTAATACTGGCACTAGCTGACCCTTTATTTTCTTCTTCAAGTACAGTTTTAAGTACAAATTCTGAATTCACCTAAGAAAAGAAAATATAGAAACTAAATTTGTATTTATAGGTATAATAAAGTTTTAAGTTTGTTATAAAAAGCACGGTTTAAATATAAATTTACCCAACACTGGTTTTAACGATTTAAACTGTTTTATATCAACTAGGTATGCATGAAATACTTGTTCTACCAGAATTGTAATAATAAACTAAGGAAAATAAAACTTACATTTTCCAATAAATTTAATTTTGTGGTGTTCGAAATAGAAGCAACAAATGGATTAGCAGGAGCTCCGGGTACTTTGATTTTCACTCGTTTTCCACCATGAAGAGCGATTTCATGTTGTTTCTGAAAGTCATTGTTAAAAATGCTTCCACAAGATTCACACTGAACTTTTTCCTTTTCCCCATAACTTCTATAAGTAGATATCTAATTAAATGTAGATATAATATAATAAACACTGATTAGTGATATATAAATGAATGTGAATTTTTAAAAGGGACCTAAGTTACATATTACATATTTTTAATTATAATAGAAAATATTGTTTTTCTTTTTGTAAGAGTGTTATTAATTTGGTTAGTATTCAAAGTTTGCTATTTATTTTCATTGTTATATAGGGAGACTGGGACAAATGTAAAACATATACTTTTCAATTTTAAATAGATAGCATACATTTATTAAATATTTATAAAATTAAAAACTGATGTATTACGTGTAATAGATATAAATAATATGTACCTATTGTACCTATATGTATATTATAATTGGTATTTGGTATCACACCAAAATAATACGTTTGGAAAAATAAAGAACAGAATCAAGAAAATAATCACAATATTGCACGTTATCGTGCAGAGTTCAGACAGTATCATATAATACATCAAAATACGAGGCAACTCGTATATAATTTAGAACTAACCCGAGTCTTCAGTAATAATCTATTTTTCCTTTTTATTTTCGAAAAGGATAGGAATTGGGAGGCAATTCGTATATTTTGGGAGGCAACTAGTATGCCCCGAAATTATCCGTTACAACCGTACCAGTCACCCCTACTTGGTTGGATAAAATAAATTATATTAATTATAAAAATGTCTTACCTTGTCTGTGTAAATAAAATCGAATTTGATGGGACCAAAATACAAATTATAATAATAATATAAATTATAAAATAATAATATATAATTATTATAAAATATAATACCAAAACACACAATAGTAACACAATATATTATGAAATAAAATAATAACTGTAAACTGTAGTAGTACGGCCGTATGAGTGATGAGTGTGTCAAAACAGATAACATGTTGGGAATACTTCAATAACAAATTAATTTTGCCATGGAAAACTTTCACGTTCGGTTGGCTATTAATAGACGAGGAGTAGTGCAACAAAAGCGATAACGATAATGGTACGTCCTCGGTGGACGCGATTTTACGAACGGGCGCCGCGACAAAAATTAAAATAAACATTTACACTGGAGTGTCCCAATTGGCCAATATGTACAGTTGATCGGTTTATCTTAAATGGCCAACTGAGAAATTAAAAAACGCCAATTGGAGGGGTATTATGACCACCCTACCCCCCCGCTTGGTCCGCCCCTGCATACGACATTTAGCTTTTTTCATTTTTATTTTTTCACGCTTGCCACTCACAAATTATGTATACATAAAACATACGTTCGAAACGTTAATGAACGGCTAAACAAATTCGTTTATGCCCGTACGCGATACAGCCATACAGATTACAGGTACGTCGTCAACCGTCGTCAACGTACATCCTATATTCTTTATAATTTACGCACTGCCTTTAGGTACGTAACGATAACCGTGTTTACCGAAAAAAATCCAGAACTGTGGTAAGCTGTAACCACGAATTAATCGCCTTTAATCGTGGTTATATGACCTGCATACTTTTAAATTTTGTTGGTAATTTAATTTTAATCCACTGTTTGCCACGCGATTTGTTATTACTACTCATAACTCGATGATAGTCATTACTTCAGATTTGGTTAGAATAACTGTTGTTCAACATCATCTCGGCACAAATCATGTCGGCCCACAATTAACAAGGGGGGCAAATGCCCACCCTGCCCCCCACCAAATGACGCCACTGCTATTCTTATATTGGGTAGAGAGAAGTTATTACTCGTCGATGTGGACATTTCATTGTCAGAGGGAGTCGGCTCCATTTTCGCCCCCCACCCCTTGAACATCATGTATAACCGCCCCTGCCTGACGCGCGATGCAATATTAATGGAAACGCTCGGCGGGCCATCCAATCGGATTGCAATAAGTATAATCAGATACGAACATGTCCACGGAGCGTGCGATTGAAAATTTACGCTGATTTCCGGCCCGGAACGAGTACGCGCGGCGTGCACGTATTATTATTTCCGTGCGGCGCACACGCGTGCGACGCAGCGGCCCGTTTCTCGGACACGGCAAATCCGAAACGATTTTCGGACGGCGCGGCGCACGCGAAAATACAATAACGCGTGGGACGACTGCGAAATCGATAAAACGTCCTCGTATTTTGTGTACTATTTTTGTGCCAGCCGACGGCAATCGCCGAAAAGTATTTCGAGTATTTACATAAATAAGACCTACGCCGAACATATTCATGTGTAATTTTAAATTTATATTAAAAGCCGATCCGTCTCGACAATAATCGTTAACAATTGCATTTCTATTGATATATAGACAGTGGCGGCTCGTGAGGTTCCTAGTAGGTAGGGCACAAATGTTCTACCACTTTCATAATATTATCCCTAGTTATCATCGTAACTTACCATCCCTAATTCTTAATTTTTTAATTCTTAAAAATTTCCTCGATTCATTGTCAAAGGCGATTTTAGCGGGGGGTGTAATACCCCCCCCCCTAAATCTTTAGGAAGAAATCGGCAAAATTACGTTAGGTTGGTAAATTTATTGAGTAAAAGTCCTTTAGATATAAAAGTAAGTTTTTTATTCAGTCTACAAATTATTGTGAAATGAAGGTCCTTCTTAGCTTTTCGCCGCGGTTCACTGCGGATATAGTATTATATATATATTATATAATAAAAAAGTTTAATATACCTACCTATGCTAAATACTTATGTCCTATGTAAACAATTAATAAATTATATAATTAATTATAATCGCAATTATTTTTCTTCATTATTAATCTTTATTTTCTATAAAAATTAGTAAAAATATGGTAGTCATAAAAAAAAAAAAAAAAATTTTGATGCAAAATTGTAGTGATAATATATTATTTATTACGAACGACGTTCGAAATAAATTTAAGTGTTGACTATATAATTGACGCAATATTATTAGTTTTTATTTAATTTAAGTTTTTGATAAATAATTTTCTTTTATTCACATATTTTGGGTGGGGCACGTGCCCGTGTGCTCCTTAACACGAGCCGCCACTGTATATAGATATCAGGGACTGGAACCTTAATGGTTTTATCGGTTCTGGTTTTGGTTCGGTTCTTGAAAGGAATAAAATTTCGGTTCCGGTTCACGAAAATTGTGAATTTCGGTTTCGGTTCCGGTCAATACCGGTACTAACCTGTACTACGAAATATCGGAAATTACGATTAAAAAGTGATAATTACACGTATTAATTTTATAATGTGGAGTAATTATTATTACGGATTTAGTAATTTTATAGCGTACCGATTTTTTGTTCAGTGTGTTTTTTCGACTTCAGCATACAAGTATACACAACATAAGTAGCCCGTCTATAAGCATTTAAAGTTTATACGTTTTTGTATTTTTTTTTTTTTGGGAAGTGTATTAGAAATTTATTGGACTTTTACATGGTCTATTGTGATAAAACATATTAGTGGTATAAAATATAAAAACCTGTATTTCCAAATATCTGTTCCGGTTTTGGAAAAAAAAAAAAATTATGTTTACGGTTAGGTTTCAGTTCCAACATTTTCAGAGAGTTTCGGTTCTAAACCGATTCTTTTCGGTTCGGTTCCAGTTCGGTACCAGTCTCTGATTGGTATACGTATTTTTCACTGCGTGACTGAATCAACGGGGGGGATTACACTCGAAACTGCAGGGAATGATTTTTAGTTATCGTGTAATTTTTGTCAACAAAATTTTCGGGAATCTTGTGTTAAATCGAATTTTTTTCTTTTTTTTTTTCTAGATATTCCAATGCGCTATCGCAGTTCTTGCGGTAAATTAAAAAATTTATTTTGATTTTAGGTACACGCTTAGCGTAGCTTGAAGAAAAACGTAATACGTTAAAATATATTCACTTTGGTTAAAGGGGCTTAGCTACGTTTATAACTACTACCTGATCCGGAAGTTACGTGAGCGAAATATTTTAATCGAGCGAAAAGAATTATTCAAAAATATATTATACATAATAAGTACTAGCAAATATTTGTATGAAATCTGATCGACGTTATTGAAGCAAAAAAAAAAAAACATTATCGATAAATACAAAAATATATATTATAAAAATAAGTAAATAACAATATATACGTGTAATCGGTATAATCAGTTTATATTATAAAAAAATATTATATATAAAGAAAAAATGCCTGGAGTATTTGATAAATGTTTGATAAATGTCCCAGAATTTCTTATTTATTGCGAAAATACTAAAAAAATAAGTAAATCGGTTAATATTTTTTATCTAGACAATTACAAGAAAGATAATGATTTTTTTCATCTAAAATAACCTTCAGACGAGAAAAAAAAAATTCATCTAGATGAGATAAAAGATAAAAAAATATTATCTAGATAAATTTATCTGTATAAGTCTCAACACTGGTTGTTGTTGGCGTGTTGAGTGTGCGCACACTGACGAGACGACGAAACCATCGAACGGCCGTGGGCATACATTTTACTATAAATGATTGTGAATTAATTTGTGATGTTCTGATGGTGGTGTTCAGCTTGACCAATGCGGTGACGATATAAGACACATGTCGACTCAGCGTATCCCGGTGGGCCCTTTCCCACACGTGTATGTGTATTTAATCCGACCTGAGTCGCATGCGTTTTTTTTATAACGCACGGTGTCTATTTATTCATTATTATATGGGAACTTTTGTGCGTGGCATAATTCTGAAAAATCGATGTGTATCCCTCGCTCTTTTTTTTTTTTTGATTGTATTTTGTTATTTAACGTGTGCAAATTCGATGATCAGCGTGTCTCGTGTGTGCTTGTAATTGATATACTAATTACAAAGAATTCGTGTGCGACTTATTCGTTACACGTGTCTTGGCTTAAATTTCTTATTTTTTATTTTTTTTTGTTTATAAAATATAATCGGTATTCCGAAATGAGCAAGCGTTGATGTTTTTTATTCATTTAAAATTGTGTAAAAGAATAAAACTCCGTTACTTTTATAACTAACAATAGGCGTGTTTTCGCGATTTACCAAATGTAACCAGGTTACTGTTGTTTATAAACAAGCCGTTTTCGCGGTTTTGGTTATAATTTTGGTAATAACTTTTGGTTATAGGTTACTGATATTTTATAACCGATCAAATGTAATGGTTATGTCATTTGGTTATTGATATAGGAAATGTGATAATGGGATATATTAATAAATTAAATATTTTAACATTATTTTTTATTATATTTTGCTGTACTATACATATTACATTACATTTGAACACATTTGTATATATTCATTGTTTAATTCATTTCATTGACTTATTATAATATGAACTATTTTCTGTTATCTCTAATAACTGTCTATAACCACAAACACATTGTTTTCGCGGATCTTTAACCAATAACCAATCATGTCTAAACATGACTGATAATAAGTATAACCAGGTTAATCGCGAAAACACGCCTAATTATAATATCTTAATATTATATTAAAAACGCAATAACGATATACGTGCATATCATTACAATTCCATTCGCGAAATATAAAAGGTTTAGTTTCGATTTTTTTTTTTTTTTTTTTATAATAATAATTACATATTTTGTATACGATAAATAAATAAATTTACGTACGAGCAGGAATATACTCGTATAGACATTATCTTTTTTCGTCATTAATGGTTTGAGAGCCATTGAAAAAAATATTGTAAAGACACAAAGGAGCAATGGGTTGAAAAAGTCTGAATATTATGACGTACTGTTCTATACAAAAAAAAAAAAAAAATAATAATATCAAAAAAAAAAAAAAAAATTACAGATAAAAGTGAAACACGTGACGGCAGAACCGATTTATTTTTCGCTTCGCTCATCGAAAATCTACAATTAAATATTTCACCACTGGAAAACTTGAGAATTTCTTTAGGGTTTTTCTTCTTATATACCTAGGAGTTCTCCGTTGAAGCATATCCGCGGCTCGTGCGCCGTATTAATTCCGAGCGCGAATAAATTCGAAGTAAACACTTCACTATGCGGCACAGTTTTGTTTGACGAATATTTTAAAACTTGGAGAAGTAAGCGTCGTCACACTTTCATAATAGTTTACGCACACAGCACGTCCTACATACATCACTTTACGTACAGGAACCGACATGGTTGCAGTGCTTGAACCGACGCGACAAATCACTCGTACTCGGGAAATTTATCTTTCACCTGCCAAGACATTGCGCTGCAGCCATTGCGCGGTATTAAACGGCACATAACACAACCGACCGAGCAACGTTGCGGAGTAACAACGCGCACGCATAATAATGAATCATAGGCGTGCGCACGGGGTGGGCCGGGTGGGCCATGGCCCTCCCTGCGAGCCGTATCATACTCTATTTGTAATCGCGTCTGTTCACGATTTCCACAAAACACAAATTATCTTATATAATGATTTCATATTTACATTACGGTTATCCTTAGCACAGATCAAGGAAAGCAGTTGCTGTTTTTCAAGAAAGTTAAACCGTAAGTCGACATTTTCCTGATCTATGATGTTGAACATGTGTGCATTTCACGTGTAAAACGTCGTTGACGGACGGTTTTCACATTTTCAAAATAATTGTTTTTCTACATAACCTTAAAATTTGCCCTGAACCGCTACCGGTGGTATATATATATATATAATATGCATCTATTTGGAATTTTAATTATAATCATTTTTTGGCTCCTAACCTCGAAAATACATACCTATTGCTTATTTAAATTTTATGGTTAGTACTTATGGGAAACTAATTTTTTCTCCCCCCCCCAAATACGCCCTTGATCCTAATTTAACATTGACTTGGCCCACCCTGCTACAAAGGTCTGCGCACGCCTACGATAATAATAATAATAATAACAATAACAATAACAATAACAATAACAATAACAATAACAATAACAATAACAATAACAATAACAATAATAATAATAACAATAACAATAACAATAACAATAACAATAACAATAACAATAACAATAACAATAACAATAACAATAACAATAACAATAACAATAACAATAACAATAACAATAACAATAACAATAACAATAACAATAACAATAACAATAACAATAACAATAACAATAACAATAACAATAACAATAACAATAACAATAACAATAACAATAACAATAACAATAACAATAACAATAACAATAACAATAACAATAACAATAACAATAACAATAACAATAACAATAACAATAACAATAACAATAACAATAACAATAACAATAACAATAACAATAACAATAACAATAATAATAATAATAATAATAATAATAATAATAATAATAATAATAATAATAATAATAATAATAATAATAATAATAATAATAATAATAATAATAATGATAATGATCAGTGGCGCGCAGAACATTTTTCAAACCTGAGGCAAACTAGATAATTTGATTACTTACCCACATATATATATAATATAAATAATGTATAATATACATAATATATATATATATATTTTTAACCACTGAACCTACCTACCCACCCACCCACCCACTCAAGAAATTACCGTGAGGCAACTGCCTCAAAAAATGTCTCTTCGGCATGCCACCGATAATGATAATGATAATATTAATATTATATATTATACGAAAGAAGACGACTGCCCCCTCCCACCGATATGTCTGGTAACACGTGTCCAACACAAATACATGGTTTTGGTATTGCGCGGAGAGAGACAGGGATGGAGTTGTTGTACCTGTATACATTGTGACACGATACGTCCGACCACTCGTCGACGCTGCAATATATTTTAATCGCGCACGAACGCGTTTCACGCTTAAGGCTATAGACCATATTGTGCAGATTGTGGAATTCAGCGCGCTCTGTTAGTTAAACCTCGAATTTCTTACGTGATACTAGTATGGAATGTAACATTGGGTGCTGTACGAAAACTGCTAAAACTAAATAATTATAACTTATATCAAAAATTTAACACCACCATCGTATTTATCTTTAAAAAACGTATGAACAAAGGTTAATAAATTATTTATTTTCAATCGAATACATTATTAAATCACTTACTTATTTATTTTTTACAACAGTCAACAGTTACAACTAAGTCTTTAACCAACTAAATATTAATACAATTTTAAATTAAAAATAGATTTAAATTTTGATAGTGTATGATTATTTATATTATTATCACAATTTATTTTACTTTACTCTAATGTATTTGATTGAAAAGAAATTGTGATTATAATATTAGTAATTATCATGACATAATATATGTGTATCAAAATTTAAATTCAATTTTAATTTTATATTTAATTAGTTAAATTGACAGTTATAAAAATAAACAATGAGTGATTTAATTTTATATCATGGCTTTCAAACCATATCCTCCAAGAATCTTTATAATGAAGAAAAGGCTGTGAACTTAGTAAAAAGTGGACATGTTACTCATGTACATGAGATTAAAACCATTGAAGGTCCATGTTATATAAGTGGCCAAGTAATTAGGCAAACATCTGTTACATCTACACCATACAAAGTAAAATTTGAAGTGCGTTTAATAAGTTGTTACATAAATTAATAATAAAGCGTTCATAAATTTTGTTAATTATAATTCATAATTATTTATATTATATATCTTATTAGTTAGATGACTCAAGATCAATCAAAGTGGCAAGTTGTGAATGTGCTGCTGGTGCAGGTGAAAATTGTAAACACATTGGTGCTCTGTACTATTACATTAATAATGAACAGTATTCATCAAAAACTGATTTACCACAAACATGGGGTAAACCATCTAAAGTAGGTGAGGAAAAATATAAAAAAGCCAAAAAGATTTCTGATTTATTTCCTCCAAAAAAACCACGTTTTGATATAGATATAGTAGATAAAAACTATTTTATTGAAAATACCAATATTTTATCTCTTCATTGTCCATTAAGTTATAATTTAAAAATTGAGACTCAAACTCAAGAAGAAAGTGTATGTGAGGATACAATAAAGTTCATTATTAACAATTTGGAAGAATCAATTAATTTTGATTTTTATGATTCATACCTAAATAACATAATATTTAAACAAAAACTATTTAAAAATAATTGTTATTTAAAATATGATACATGTAACTTTCCTCTTGATTTTGAATTAAACGAGTTTTTCTTTCAGCATATTCATGTCTCCGAAGACAATATAAAAACTATTTTTAATAAAACTTTGGATCAGTGTGGTAAATTTTGGCTAGATAATAGAAAAGTTAGAATATCAGCAAGTAGTAAAGCACATAAAATTAAAACCTTAAAAACCTTGACTGATGAGAAACAACAAGCTCTTGCAAAAAGTTTATTCAGTAGTAAACCATTAATGGGAAAAGCAGCAATAAATGTAACATATGGCACACAGACGGAAAATCAAGCTTTTGAAGTTTATTGTAAAATGGTAAATTTAACTGTAATTAAATGTGGATTAGTTATTAATGTAAATAAACCTTGGTTATGTGCTACGCCAGATGGTATAATAATTGTTGATGGTAAACCAGAAAAAGTGTTAGAAATTAAATGCCCCATTTCTTGTAAAGACAAAGAAATTATAGATCCACTTACTAATATATCTAATGTAAATTATTTAAAGATTATTAATGGAGAAGTTTACCTTAAAAAGAGTCATATGTATTATACACAATGCCAAATATTAATGTACACTACAGGACTAGATACATGTGACTTTTTTATTTACAGCAGCATTAAATCTATATTATTGACAATAACAAAAGATGAAGTATTTTTATTCAATACTATAAACAAATTAGAATATTTTATTATACATTTTATTTGCCAGTTTCTGTCTGTTGGTTAAAGAACCAATAATTATTATACCTTGTTTAGAAAATTAATACTGATTGGTATTCAATAATATTCATATTTTTATGAATATCTATCTTAGAAATTACTATTTACATTATATAAATTAACGATAAAATAATTACTAGGTACAATTACAAGATATTAATATTAAATAAAATTACAATTTGATAACTTTTTGTATCTACATGAAAAATTAATAAATACTATATAATAAGAATGTCTATAAATAATTTATACAAAATAATATATTGTATTATGTAACAATTTATAATTTTGCCTTTTATTATGCCTTACCCTTAGATATGAATCAATGCTAAATTAATATTGAAAATATTTATTGTTTTATAATAGGAGATTGCATGTTGGTAAGAACACAGCACATATGAACAATGTTGTCAATAAATGGCAAAAGATCTATAGTTATTTTATTAAGTATACCAAACATCTTTAACCTAGCAAATAACCTCTCAATATGAATTCTCACACTAGCTACATTATAAGTTTCTAAAACTTCATCTTCTGTAAATCTTCCATTATGTAAATATGGTGGCATTACTATAATAGCATTTTGATTTTCACAAGTGGTTTTTATTCCTGGGAATCCTTTGTCTGCAAGTACTTCGTCTCCGTGTTCTAACAAAGTTAGGAAGCCACTATCATTTGTGATAAAAGAATCGCTAGATCTACCACCATAACATTTTGATAGAAAACTTATCATGCCATTAGGTGTTATAGCAACTAAAAATTTAACTGTATAACAACCTTTATACCTAGAATATAAATAAACTCTTTGCTCGATAGTATCAGGTTGTTGTACTTTTATTTCAGTACAATCAATAATACATCTACAAGACGGATAGTTTTTTTTAAATGATTCAGGAAGAAGAGAAGAAATTGTTCTCTTGTTAGGCCAAAATATTAAACTTTTTGTTTTTGAACTTAAAACAGTTAGAGTGTCAGTAAATATTCTAGATATTGTTGTACGGTGTATTCCAAAAAGTACAGCTAAAGCTTTATAAGTTAAACCTAATTTTAATTTCATTAAAAATATTAACAACGCGTTTTCATTATTGTAATAAGAGAACGATTAGGATTTGGCATTAATCCGATTAATATATTAAATATTGAATAAGTGATTCCAGTTATATCTTTTAGACAACCTTCGTTTTTAATTGACTCAAAACCATGAAATGCCTCACACGATAACAAGATAAATTTTTCCCTAAGTCTACACCACAAGCTTTATCAAAAGATATTGGTTTATTTAAGATATTCAAATGGTTTGAAGAAGAGAAGGGAATGTATGCTTGAGTCGAAACATTATTACCTTCAAACGTGCAAGAAAAAGTAAAATTTTGGTTGTCACAATTATCAAACGTTACTTGAGTACCTGTTGTAGCGAACTGCGCCAGGCTTGTATTTTCTATTGAAATATTTTCAATTGGATGCTCCTCTTCTATAAAAGAGGTTCTTTGCGTTTGTCTACATAATGTTCGTCTATACCTATCGTCTGCTTGTTTAGAATCTGTTGTTTTTTTTTTGTAAATACTAGGAAATATTGTAGGTATGGAAGAAGGGCTTCTGGGATCATTTGAACGTTTATTTCCAATAAAATAGTTACTGCATATCACACTACGGGGATTAGGCTGCCACAGTTTACCGTTTTTACTATAATAAATAATTAAAAAAAGGGTTACATATTAACATATTAATATTATCAATAAGTGTTTAGCAAAGTACTTACTCTAATCTATTTACAGCTATTACCCATTTAGATTTGAGATCTTTTTGATATACACGATTTGGAAAATTGTAAAAAACTACATTAGAAGTATTTGCATATGTATTATTGCAATTTACGACACAACAATTCTGGTTTGATATTCTTTTTTCATTCATTTTGGAAATGAAAAATATTAATAACGGATTTTTAAAATTTTACGTTATAATCAGCACGTAACACGAATCAGTATCCTGTAATTACTTCCAGATTAATCTACCCAGAGCGCTAGTTGTTCTCCCGCTCATAGTCTATACCTACACTGAGAACGTATTTGATCGGAATGTCGTCCGACACGATAACGGACGATACGGTCATACGACATAGGATTGAAAACAAATCCCAGCGCATCAACGAGGTTACTTACAGTGTTTACGGAACGGCAGCACGTACGGCCATAGGCGTGACTAGACTTTATCCGCGCAGCGGCGGCAGCCTAGCTATAATGACCGGCGCTACCTTAATAAACCGAAAAGAGCTCCTTTAAATTTTTTAAGGCGGGAGGGATATGAAATTTAAAAAAATAATAAATCTGTGTTATCTATTTACAATTAATAATGTACGGTATTCTCAGTACCTACCTTTAAAATTTAAATTCAAGAAACATTATCTCCATAATCAACATTATCTATTTATCTCCATTAAACTACATGGGTTATCGGGTTATCATAGTTATCAGCTATAATCATATGATCGTAACTCGATTATGCAACATTAAACTTTTTCGCGATCTTTTTCTCCAACGGCTCCTCCTTTTTTTCTTTTTAAAAATATTATCATCCATACTCTCAAACTTCAAAGTCTCAAATTACAAAAAAAAAACAACGGGGAATAATAATAATACGTATTACGGTTTTACGTAATTATAGACGTGCGTCTAGGTCTAACACACGTCTGTATGTTTGAGAATCGTGAGTCGATGATAAAATGACCAGATATTTTTTTCTAGGGGGCAGGATCATGGCAAATTTTTTTTCAATCGGGCGAATATATACCCTTGTATTTATTGCTCCTTTATTGCTGAATAAATTATTATTATATCCAACTGCTGAAGGCATTTAGTTAAATCATACAAATTAAATAGGCAAGCAAATATAGAGAAAAATGGAAGTTTTAAATAATAATAATAAAAAAAATTCCGTAACAGACACGTGAAATAATTAAATTTATAGTAGGTATTGCAAAATATCATGTGCATAGGTTTTTCATAATAAATTAGTATCATGTGTATTCAATTTATTAATTATTATAAATGTGATTTTTATTCTTAATAATTTAAACATTTTCCATGAACCTAGATCCTTTTTTTACTAGGTATTCAACCAAAACACTACAGTAAATTTAGAATTTTATACATAAGTAATTGTAACGAATCTTCCGCTTTTGATTGATTTTCTTAGGCTAAAAACTAAACGTTTGAAATAATACACTTCTATTGAATTATAGTGTTTTGTATTTTAAAAATTCAATTAATTGTATATTTAAAATAAATATATGTAAAAACAATTTATAAATATGGAATATTCGTGTATTTATGTATTAATGTTTCGAATAACGCAACAAACGCGTGGTTATCGTTTAATAATTAAATATTTATTCGTAGAAAAAAAAAATTTATTTAAAAATGCCAAAGTGAATTTCTACCGTATCATGAAGTATACCGTACATACAACACGATGAGTGCGTAGTGTGTTACCGTCTGTACGGGTGTATAGTGTAAATTATTAAAATACACGGAAAATACTATATTGTTTATAACGTTTTCTGATAATATGTAATAAAATTCGAAATAAAATTAAATGACGGTGTATTATCTAAACGCGAGTGCACATAAAAATAAAATACTACGATGGATTAGACAGCGAATAACAGGTGGAAAACGGCAAATAAATACTTGTATAATTTAAATTTTCGTTTGGTCTTATAAACAGGTAGCGCAAAGGTGGGGCAAAACCAAACTTGGATAGGGCGCTTGCTCTATTTTGCCAACCCTTAACGCCACCACTGTAAAAATAATACAACAAAAACAATGTCCAATAATAAAGGCGAACCTTACCGTCGTCTGTCTATACACTATATTCTATAATAAAGGCTTTTTCGAAGTCGAATGGTGCCGAAACCGCCACTCTTCGCCACGTCTATGAACCGTACACAACGATAATTGTAATCAATAGTTTTGAAAATAATTCATATAAATAGTAAGAGTAACCACATAAACGTACATATTGTGATGACGATATGTACTATAAATGGTCAGATCTTTATAACAATGGTTAAAATACGGTTTTTAAAAAATAAAAGTTGTAATTTATCTGTCTTAAAACTCGGTTGGCATTAAAAAAATTGCAGGAGCAGCCCGGGCAACCTAGGATGCCACAGTAGACACGCCTATGCGTACACCTGCAGCCGACACGTTGGACGGTGAAGAATCGAATTATTTTGTTTTACGTCGTCCGATATCCGTGCGCTTAAATACGTGCATATTGGCGCAAAAATTAACTTACCTCGACGTTATTGAAAGTTTCTCCGTTGCAGTAGATACAACTTGCCGAAAATTGCTCCGTTTCCTAATATCGTCCTGGACTGCCTCGAATGTATTGGCGAACGTGTCAATATTCATCCTGAAGTGATTGAAGAATTTGTCTGCGGGTAATCGCACAGCGGCTGGGCAGATCCTAAAGTATTCGCCGTCGTTTCTTTCTTTATTAAATCCGTGCACCCACATTTTTTCATTTTTTAATACCGTATACTGTTTCTGTTGGGAACCAAAGGGCGCCGTCGTTCTCGGAGTCATTTATTTTTAATAAACACTTGTATAAAAGATTGACTATAATGACAGCGACAATAATGAGTTTACAGTTCTTCGTAATTGTGGAGGAAAATTATTAGCGCGGCAATCGCCCAAATAGACTGACGACACCCCTGTCCAGTGTAGGAGATTACCCCGACTACACACATACACCGATGCCGTCCGACACCGTGTCGGACGACACACGTTCTCGGTGTAGGTTTAGCCTATTGTAGTGACCGACAGAACAAGGGAATATATATAAAAAAAAATTTTTAAAATCAGGGGAGTATTATACGGAGAAATGATAATAACAGAAAAAAGGAAATATAGAAAAATAATAACAAGGGACGTAAATTGACGGGAAAATAAAAATCAGGAAAGTATGTATCCGAGGAAAATAATGCGTATAGAAAATCGATGAAAATATTTTTTGCGGGAAATTTAATTTAATTGGAATTTTAAATTCGGGAAAACTTAACGTAGGCAGATGGAAAATCATACACAGGAAAATAAAATGTGGGAATATAATGCGTGTTATTATAAAAATAGGATCGTAAAATCCTAAAAAAATAATATCTTTATTATTGCTAATTTTTTCAATCCCTATTAGATTGGTTCAATCGAAATGAATTCGATAGAAATTCAATCCTATCTCAGTTATGTTCAATTATTTGTAAGTTGTTTTACATATGATCTGTTTCTTAAACATATACTTATACGTGGTTCTTAAATAACAAAATAACAATAATATAATATAAATATATAAATAATGTCAGCAAACGCCGTATAAATTCGCACTTCACGAATTTTCCCGAGCATTACGTTTCTGTGTGTAATATTTTCTTGCGTTTTATATTCATGTTTTATACTATTTTACCAAATTTTAAATTCATACCAAAATATTTTCCTCGCTTTTCAATTCTTACACACCATTTCTTTTTATGTTACATTTCATAAATATAATTTTCTCGTACATTCCGTTTGTTGTTGTTATTTTCTGCGATAAATTATTATTCCTAACAAAAAGTTTCCTAAATTTGTATTATGGTTCCTGACGAATATTTTCCTTATTATTACACGTGTCCAACAGATCGCTTTTCAGACGCGTAGTCTTTCTCACGAAGACTTTATCCCGATTCTATATTATTATTATTAATATGCCCACGTTTTTTTATAATCCGGTGGCAGATTTAGCGAGTGGAAGTGACAGTCCATGGTTCGACCGTGATGACTTTCCAGATTTCTATACATTTAAAAAAAATAATAATTCATTTAATTAACTAATTATTAAATTAAAGAGATTTAGTGTTACAACAAAATGTTACGCGGAAATTATCGGGACTACCAAACATACGGACGGAAGGGTTTCGGTTCACGGTGTAGAAACTGAAAATCCGAAACTTCCGATAACGCATTTTTTTTTTTATTTATTTTTTTGGACAATTTAAAATAGTGTAATATGATTTTACAATTTTTTTGCAAACGAAAAAAAAACAGTCGTAATAATTCATATAGTATATACGTACAACCGTAGTATCGGTTTGCCAAATGCAAGCACCTGCGTAGACAACAGGATAAATTTACGTTTTAAAATTTTATTTTGTTTTCCAAAAGATAGTTTTTGGCGGAAATTGCAATGCAATCTTTTGTCGTAGGAAAAGTAATAAAAATAAATTGGTTCGAATTCGTTTATTGAAAAAAAAAAAAAAGGAAAAGAATAAACTGGATTTCTACGGTAGACTTTTAAACGAACAAGAGAGACCTTTGTCCACTTCCTTACGTTTCATTCTAAATTTACTGTACTCCCCCATTTTTCATCAAACACAATATATTTTTTTCTCAGTAGTTATCGTTCAGTTTGAACGATATTCGAATGGCGACCGGCAAAATATTAATACGAGTTACTTTATATATATATATATATATATATATATATATATATAACTATTTATACTACATGTCATAATGTATGTTATGAGTTATGACATAGAGTATAATAGTTATAAATAAAGTGACGGATTAAGGAATTTACGTCGATAGGGTGTAATTGCGGATGACGTGAAATTTCGTGTACTAGTACAGCTGTACAGCTGTATTGTCCTATACTTTTGATCGGTATAGACACAAAAGCACATAAACACAACCACAATAGAATAATCACACGACATTCATAAAATTCGATTTTATTAAAGCACGTAAAACATATTAAGCTCTGTGTCATGCAGTCGTATACCGCGGCGGCTGCTAACCCATTCTCGCCATTTTGCCGTTAACATTACTTTTTATTACGTGTATATATTTTATTGCCTCTGCTTATTAGCTTCATTGACCTATTTGAATTTTTTAACAATAAATACTATAATATAAAACAATGTTTTCTTTTTGTTGTCTCGGCTTAGTTGTATCACTGGTTTACTTAATATTATTAGACGTATGATGTCATCCAGTCAAAAGTATATTATTCAAAAAAAGGTAGCGAGCCGCGGGGTGTTGTGGATGTCGTTTAAGCAAATTACTCGGATAAAAGTTTTAGAGTTTTGTTATCGCTATAAATTTGAAAGCGATGCGATAAATCATTGCATTCGAGAAAACGATTCTGAGCGGATCTTCGCGGTGTAATAACAACAGTGCGTGTGTATAGAGTTCATAATTTACGATTAACCTTACGGTAAATCATTTTAATATAACTTTGAATTAAACCTAGGTTGGTAAAAATGTTCAAAAATTTATTTCGTTAATACAGTACAAAGTAACATATTTGGTAAAAATTTCAAGACTCTAGGACCATTAGTTTAAAAAAAATTTTTAGTAATTTTCCACAAAAAATAAAATATACGCTCTGTTAAAACGTTTATAAAACTAAATTGTGATAAAACGTTTTTAAGGTTTTTTTTATAGTATAATTAAAGTAACGGACGTCTGATATCGTATTATATTTTTAAGCCTTAAAGCCAAAAATTATCTCTTTTTTAAAATTAAACACTTTAAAATCTATAATTACTTTAAATACCCCAAAATTTAAAGTCATTCTTTGAAATTTTTTTTATCTTATATAATATAAAGTTACATATTCGGTGAATGTTTCATGTTTCTATAACCATTAGTATCAAATTTACAAAGAAATGACGATAATCGATTTCGAAGAAATCGCGTTTTTACCTTTTTCATGTAATGTTTTTATACGTTTTGATTTTCTTAAGCGCTTTTAAGAAAATTAAAAAAGTACCAATTCGATGCGCAATTTGCTACCGGAAACCGGGTATGACTGTAAAGATCGGAGCATTCCTTCTAATAGAACTTTTGAATAGAAACAAAAAAAAAAAAAAACATATCATTATAAAATCAATACATTCCTAGATCCGTTCAGAATCTAATGTAATTATTTTACATCATTGTCATCACTCAAGAAGCTCCTGAGGAAGAGCGTTTAATTCTTTTTTTTACAATCTTATTTCAGTAATGTTAATAATTTTTATTTTGGCGTATCGGTATTTTTGACGATCGTTTTCTCCACACACACACATATTATATATATATAGTACATAACACCTGATTGTAAACAAATTCGTATTGAAATGAATCTGATATTATATGATTATTTCACTCCGGAAATTCTCGGGTAGCTAAATTTCTTTAAAAAGACGATAACCAATTATTTATGGATGCAAAATTTTTGTTCCCTGCAGGAAATCGCGAACAAAAAAAAAAACACGACTCTTTTCTTCGTTATTTATCGTAAAATACACGTTTTGTAGTTGCCGCTGTATTATTTATTTTATTTTTTTCGTGGACGCTCCGACGTCCAATATATTATTATGCGAAACATTATCGAATGTCTTTACACGCAATATTATAATATATTATGGAATACATGTTTTATAACTTACGAGTACCTATATAGATTTTAATATTATATAAAATTATGTATGTATTCGACAACGTCCCGCAGGAATAATAATTCGCTGCACGCTCTCGGGACAGACGTATATATATATATATACATGAGCATTGCGCACATTTCTGTGCTTTACGGGTTCAAATTGAATTTTATGACGTTATTTTTTTAAATGGATATTTATAAAGTTCTGATAAATTTCCATTACACCGATTTGACCATAAACGAATAAATACGCGTGTATATAGTGTTTCGTTTTTCGGTATTCCACGAGTTCGTGTAGATTGAAAAACGAAATACTTATATAAATATATATATATGCGTATGTATTGTGCTGTTTTTAAAAAAGTCATATTAAAAACCTCTCGGTTTTTTTTTTGGTTTTATTTCAAAATCAGGTGAAAACTAACAAACAGGGTAATGAAACAACGTTGTATTGAATAATAATAATTTTAATTTTTAAAATATTAAATTCGTATTAATTTCGGTTATTTTCATACAATCTATTGTATTGCAACAGTAAATAGTAATAATATATCATATATGCTGTTCAAATAATATTATAAATACGAATGAGTAAGTGTATAACGCATTGGTTTTCAACCGGTGTGTCGCGTGTTACCGTGATGTGTGTCGCCAAAAAAATTTGTTATTAATAGTTGTTTATACTTTACACACTGATTTACTTTTATAAATTGATAATTTTTTAAATTTCAATACCTTCCTTAAACTGTTTGAATTTTAATTATGTAAATTTATAATTTTATTATTTATTTATTTTTTAATAAAATGGTAACATATAAATGTAATACTTTACATAGGTATATATTTGTTAATTTTTCAAATATCCATTAAAGTGTGTCGCCATTTTTACGGAACTAAATTAGGGTGTCATCACACAAAAAAGGTTGTGAACCACTGGCATAACGTATATTATCTATTTATTTATACACTACTGGATTTTATGATATTTCATTTGTACCATATATTATGTCGTTAGCATTTTTCTACTATACAGGTTTACGTATACGGTCGATTAAGTTAAAAAGTTTAATATTTTACAGTGAAATATTTCGGAAATATCTATATATTTGTGAGAAACTGATGTTTCGGACACGTATATTATTTTATTTTCATAATATTCAGCTTTATCATGAAAAATAATCACGAGGTGTACGGAAAGAATGATTAATGGCGTTTATAAATAAGTCTCGTGTACACTTTTGTAGGGAGTACATGATCTCAAGGCATAAAAACGTAATTCCATCAAAAAGCTATTTTCGTGAGTTTGTACAAACACAAAAAAAAAGTTAAACTGGATTTTTTCTCGTTGTCACAGCATACTTATTATCTAATTTTTATGCGATGATAACTGTATACTGTATTTTATATTCTAAATATTTTGAATTATTTAATACAGTTGTGCAATTAAAAAGAAAAAAATTATTGACGTTTCAAAATACAATTTTTCCATTAAAAAATTTGATTGAGACTCGCTGTACACAACTCACTAGTTTTCTACTTTACATTCTTTTTTTACACACAAATGCTTTATTAATATTTGATAACACTGAGTGTGACGCGTATTAAATAATTAATTGACATAAATAATTATAACGTCGTGAAAATTATGTTAAAAATTTAATAATGATTTATATTCGTCTTTATTTTAGAAGTATGTGATTGGAGTACAGTGTCCCCGAGTATTTTTTGTTGTTTTAATAATTCGAATAGACATTCGAATTAATGTAACAACTAGGTGTGTCAAATTTTTTCCTCAAAATATGCGTAATTCTGTATTATTAAAAGAGATGATTGGTATAATATACGTGCTGTACATATTACTTTATAATATAATATTTCACATAAAAACAACGACTAAATTTCCGGATAATTGTAATTGTAAAAAAATATCGCGTATTCAGTAATAATATTGTAACACCTAGTTCAAATCTTGTTTCCTTTTTTTTTTTTTTGATCTTTTATATACATTAATTATATCGTAATGATAAAAAATCCTTTTATTTAAAACTCCCGGTAAAATCAAAAGGCGTATATATATATTTATATACAGAAGGGAAACTAGGGACATTTTCACCACCCAAAGAATGTATATTAAGTAGTAAAATAAAATTTTTTTCCAAAGTACTATATTATGTGAGGTTATTGTTGACGATTACAATTTTTACATTTCTTTTTACTATAAATGCTTTTCAACGAATTAAACGCATTTCGTTCTTTAACACAATTATTTAATTAAAAATTCAAATGAAATTGATTTTGTTTAAAGTGTATCGGTTTATTTCATAATAAGTCAACCAAATGAATTAAAATATTAATACATTTGTTTCTGTTTTAATTGTATTATTATTACTATTAGAGAATAATAATAATAAATTATATGTATTATTATTATTAAAAGTACTCGAAAATTATAATAATCATTAAACCTATGTATAAAATGAATATATTTTAAGGAATTAATAATAAAAATAAAATTATGTTACCTAGAAATATAGTTAATTTTTTTTAACGTGTACGCTATAGAGAGTATATTTTTTATTAAAAAAAAAAATATTATTGACCTCTGCCAATTTTTATAAAACTATAGGCGTATGTAATAAGAAGTATAAAATTTCTAATCACTAAAAAATGTAACTGCATAAAACAAAATAGATTACAATATTGTCTCTGCTTTATACGCCATGTATCGGCTGAGGTCCGGTTAAATTCTAAAGCTTCGGGGAACATCATCGCCATCGATTTTAAATCGCTGCTGCTAATATATACTTTTTTCATTATAAAATATATAATATAATGTATTAAGATAATAATATAAATATTAATATAATACATGCGTTGGTGCCACATCTACTTTCTCGTCATACACACACTCGTACCGTACACAGTTGTTCTATACGGCGTATAAGCGGATTGACGGAGAGCGTGAGAGAGAGAGAGAGAGAGAGAGAGAGAGAGAGCGAATGAAAGGAGAGATGACGACAACGGCAAATCTTTTATTCGCGCACGCCGGAAATGGTTAAGCTCTCGGGGCTTAGTCACCCCGCCCGGTTAGATCCTTGGAGATCTTTTGATTGCTTTTCGGCTTGAACACAGTTCACCATCTCCTCCACACCCACGTCGTGGAATTTTCTTTTTCCTCTCTCGGTATTTTTTTTTTTTTTTGGCACATTTGTTCCATTGAATCCCTTTGAATGTGGGTTATACACGCTGACATTGCCACTGCTACACCGACGAGCAAAATCGATAAACCTCGCATGTCGACCAAGTCAAATGCTCGTATTTTTTTCCCATCAATACCTTTGACGTTTACTATACATATCCACAGGTGTAATTGCGTGATATCTATCTCGGTATAATTGTATTATTATACGTTTTAGAAACATTTTTAAAGGTTATTAAAAAAAAAAATTTTAACATAGAATTTTTTAAAAATAATATTTATTATAATTTATTTGAATAAAAACAACTTTTATTAAGTATACGTAAAATGTGTGCAAATATTCAGTGTTCTTTTCGAGGTCGAATGTTTTCACTGATTTGTAGTTTGAGTTTTGCAGTTCGATGACTTCTATCTATAAGTTAGTCGTCCAACATGGTCAATAATGTCTGCAGAAATTGGGTTTTTGGAAAAAAACTTGATTTTGTTCTCGTGTGTATAATATAAAAGTCAGAAAATCTTACTGAAAATTCTTTTTCCGTTATATTTTTAAAAAATAACATTTTTAACAGATTCGTCGCTCTAAATGTGTATATTGAGAAATATTAAGAGGGCTACAGTAAAAATGTTACACCCACTTGACGATGCCTGGTACACAGGTGTAGTCTAAATTCACGGACTTCGGTCGTTTGAATGATACTAAATGGTGCTTTGATTACACGGTTATAGTGAAAGAACGCGGGTCTGCAACAGTGAGTTCGTGACTATAAGGGCTATCGGTTGTTAATAATTCAGAAGTCCGAGGGTAACTTGGGTGGGTACGTAAATTCGGCTTGATGTAGGACTTTAATGAATAAAGGAAATTATGACCTTGCAAAATTTCAAAATATACATGCAAATTCTTACAAATGATTTTCTAAATACTGACATATATTTTATCAAATTCACGACGTATGGGGGTGGGCTAAATATAAATTATATCACATTTTTCGATTGTCTATGAATGTTAGACATTAAATTACACGGAATATAATAATTTTAAATGAAGTAGGACGATTTAAAAAAAATATAACACGAATTTATGAGAAATATATTTTTCGTGTTTGTGTCTGCATATTATCATTGAATTGTTTTTTACGACTTTTTCGTTATAACGTGAAATTATGTTTTGTTTCAGAGTTTACGTATGGTTTTCGTTAAAGAAATAATTGTAATCAGGGGTGTATTAAGTGGGAAGCAAATGGTGCGTTTGCCCCGGGCGGCAATTTTTAGAGGGCGGCACACTGATCATGGACATATGGAATTATATGTTTTAGTCTGTTGGAATTTTAATCTGTACTGTAAATTTAGGGGCGGCAAATTATATTTGCCCCCCTCCCATCCCTAAATATTGATCCTTAATGCGCCCCTGATTGTAATCGTTAAAAAGGCAACTAGCTGAGAGTGCTTCAAAGTTTGTCTCATGTGGGATTTTTGGACAAAGATTTTTACAGTTTTATTTATTTATTTATATTTATATTTACGGGCGCAAATAAATGCCCAAATTGATAACAGTACATTTGTATAAGAACTTACAATCTATGTACTTAAACATACATAAACATACGCATATACATAAATTAATATTTTAAAAATAATTAGACATTAAAAAATTACAATAATATTACCAGAATAAAGACAAGTATGAGTGGCTGAAATAATAGTATTAAAAATCAAACGATGAGTCCTCATTGGTTTGACGCATAAGTCGGATAAGAGGTGAGTTATTAAGATGAAGTTAGTAGACGAAAGTGGAAGACGAAACGGAGCAACATTTCTAGTCCGGCGGGCCGGAACTCTAAAATTGACGCTAGCTAGTATGGTAGGAGAGTCAACAGAGCCAGAAATAATACCCGAGAGGAACCTGCTGCTAATCATACGTCTACGATCAGCACGGCTGGGTAGGTTCAATACACGGGTGACAGCTGTATAATCATGTGAAGGGCACGGGATATTAAGAATATAGGAAGCAAACCTTAAGAATTTGTTCTGTACAAGTTCGATTATCATTGATTCAACAGAAGTGTGGGGGTCCCAGATGATAGATATATACTCGAGTGCAGGTCTGATGAGGGCACAGTAAAAGGTTTTTAGTGAGCCGGATAATTTAAATTCATGGAAGATCCTTTGGATGAAGCCGAGGAGTTTAAGTGACTTACAACAAATCTCTTCTATGTGTAAACGAGGACTCAGGTTTCTCGAAAAACGAAAGCCAAGATCACGAACCGAAGACCCAGCATGTGTGACAGAAAGCCCATGAATTTTATAATCAGAGTCCAACTGACTAGAAGAGTGGGTAAAAGTCATAATTTGGCACTTGGCTATGTTGAGTTTCAAGTTTAAAATTTTATTGTTATTTTGAATTTTAGAGCAATGATAGAAATCATTGAATTCGAAAAACGATTTTGAGCGACGCTAATAGATTATTGTAAATAAGCAAACATGTTAAATATTGTTAAAATATTATTTACGTCTAAGCTTGTAGAATGGAAATTGGTTTTTTAAAAAACACAAAAATGTCCTTTGTCCAAAACGAATATGTCCACAATTTTAACAGGTTTTTTTTCCCAAAATTTGTGGATTATTTTGAATTACGCTTAAATATCGGGAAAATCAAAGAACTCATTTAAAATAACGTACAAACTATATACAATTTGTTATCGGAACGTTCTAAAAATATACGTGGTGTATTTATGTACGTATGTCTTTTGGCGAGCAGACTTGGGATGTACTCCGAATAATATATTATGCTCTTAAATTGTTTTTCCGGAAGTATTTAATACAGTATTTTAAATACTTTTAAAACGTATTCTGAATACGATTTTAAGCTCGATCATATTATATTTTTTTTTTTGTCTTCAACTATAATTAAATAACCTTCTTACGATATAAACAGAAACGTCAAATGTTGAAGTGTATTTCCCGCGCATGCAATAGTTAAAATTTCTTTAGAAATTACAGATTAATTATTATAACATGTACGTAATTATGAGTGCACGCGCTTTTGTGTCAGATGAGTGATGACACTATGATATACGCCAGTGTATTTTTTTTTGTTTGTTTTTGGTTTCCAATTAGTTTCTTTAAATTATTATTTATATAATAGTTTAAATTATTATATTGTTATTAAGATGACTGTATTATAATAATATATTTAGTATTTAAATAGTTAGTGTTGTAAGACTTTACGTAAGAATTACGTAAGTAATTGTTACTTAATGTAACTAAATATTTACTTAGTTACATATTTTAGTTAGTTATTTTTACTGTAAAAATATTTTAGAAAAAAAATTAGTAACAAATAACACTTTTGAATTTATATACCTAGTGTTTTTCGAATATATTATATACTATATATATATATATTTTTTTCGTTTGTGAAATTTTGCGTTGCAATTAAATACAATACACAAAAAATATTTAAAGGTGACAATATGTATATATTATATATATATTTATTGATTATTCTATGTTAGTATAATTTGATTCTAATTAATAACTAAAAGACACTACTAATTTACATATTAGTTATTGTGTTAATTTATAAACACAGAATATAAAAAAATATATATATATTTTGTCTTTTCCTCCTTCCAAATGTACATTGATGACTGTTTATATAATATATTCGATTAAATAATAATATAATGACTACATTTTTAATAACTAGTAAAATATATATATATATACATATATTAAAAGTATTTGGAATGAAATACGTCATCTCGTGAAATATTCAAAGTATTTAATGAATACAATTTTATCCCGAAGTATTCGAACAAATATTCTAAACAATTTTTTTTTTTTTTTGTGAGTGTTTTGAATATATGTAAAATTAAAAAGTACTTTACACAAGTCTATTGTTGAGCGATTATTAAACTTTGTTCAGGAGAAGTTCACTATGTACATAACCATATTATTAGACTGACACTCGCTATAGACGGTCGGTTGGCCAATATCGCTGGTATTATTATATTATATTTTACGGATCTAATACTGTGTGTGTGTGTGTGTGTGTGTGTGTGTGTGTGTGTGTGTGTGTGTGTGTGTGTGTGTGCACGTACGACTAGGACGTATGGATAAAAGTGAACGGTTTCCGTTTTGTCTATTCAAGTGCGATAAAGCGCACCGACCCTTTTCCGCCAATTGCCGGCCGCCATCGCGGTACGAGACGTATAATTATATACACGTATATATATATATATATATATATATACACCCACTAACCCACACCCACACTCACACACACACTTCCACATTTATGCGCGTGTATAAGTCGACAACTGCACGCTCGATCAGACCCTCGTCCGACGGTCCAGCGATTTGTAGTTTAAGTCGATCTCAAAAGAGGGTATAGGATATTTATCCTACCCTCGTATATACAGAATATGTCATTCGCATTTATATAAACTAAATGTTTCCCCATTTTTTTTTTCTCGTTTTACCGAGGAATTTTTTTGGAAATTACACATTGAACAAAAAAATAATATATACTTAACGAGATTTAGATGGTTTAATAGTGATTAATTTATTCTGTATATATAAGGTAGCGAGCCGCGGGGTGTTGTGAATGTTGCTTAAAATGACTTATTTGGATAAAGATTTTAGTGTGTATTATAATCACTATAAATTTGAAAGCAATGAGAAATCATTGCATTTGATAAAACGATTCTGAGCGAAGCTTTGGTGTACTATTTTGTGTATATGCATAGGCGCAATTTTTTGGGGGGCTTGGGTGTGCTTAGCACCCCCAGTCTTGAAATTAGCACCCACAATTTTTTTCGTATTTATTTAAGTTTTTATAGTTATTATGTACACAATACATACATAACAACAGTTTTCTTCTATGATATTATTTAAATGAATAATCGTGTGACGACTGAAAGTATGTTGTCTTACAGACTGGTTAAAAAAATCAA
Organism: Slavum lentiscoides; assembly: GCA_032441835.1. Classification (NCBI taxonomy): domain Eukaryota; kingdom Metazoa; phylum Arthropoda; class Insecta; order Hemiptera; family Aphididae; genus Slavum; species Slavum lentiscoides. The sequence goes on along the minus strand of CM063706.1, from coordinate 19,434,915 downwards.
AGAAAACAATTTAAATTCATATGATTTTATAAATTTATAATATAATAATATGTTATTGATAAAATATATCAATTTGATTAATGTGGCGACTGGCGATAAAAACGTTCTGACTGTTCGACTTTCGGCGAAAATATCGCAGTGTGACAACATTCAAAGTACTATTTTAGTTTTATCACACATTATTGTCGTTATTGAAAAAGACGTTACCAATCAAATTGATATAAACGAAGTAATAAATATTTTTGCTCAAAGTAAAAGGATGATGTTGTTATTATAATAAGTAATAAAGTATAAACTCAAATTTAAATTTAAAATTAAAGTTGATTATGTTTAAATAATTCATATGTTACGTTTATCACGTGTAATTACTGTAATTAAATAATAATATACTTTACAAAGCATCATAGCCATTACTTAAATATGTAATTGTTTGGATTATTATGGTTAATTTTTTTGAAGGGTTTCAGATATCGATAACGACGATAACTCTATAAAATAACATGAAAAATCGAGGAGCTTCAGCACCCCCAGTTTTTTCAGTGAAATTGCGTCCCTGTGTATATGTTACAAAAACTAATCCATTTTTAATGTGTTAATTACATCAAAACCTATAATTGCTAATAGTCCAAAATTAAAAGAAAGTTTTTGAAATTTTTTTTCATTAACATAATATATATTTACATATTTGATATTTGAATATTTCAAGTATATGTGTGTATATACCCATTAGTTTAAAAAATAAAACATAAACTTAATATTGATTTCAACGAAATCGCATTTTTACCGTTTTTATACAATTCTTCGGTAGTTTTTGAGTTATAATTTTAGGCGCTTTTGAGAAAATCGAAAAATGTCCCCTTTTAAAGTACTAACACGTAATTTGCTACCGGAAACAAATTGTGACTGTAAAGATCAGAGCATTTCTTCTGGAAGAATTTTTGGTACAGATGTAAAAAGAAAAAAACACATCGTTGTAAAATCAACAGATACCTCGCTCCGCTCATAATCTAATATTCCAGTGTATTCGTACAAAATATAAGTGTATTGTGTCTTCGATGGTCCAAAACTATCGAAAAGCAAAGAAAACGCACGAATGTACAGATTTTTTTTTATAGATTTACAATTCATGACGTAATAGTGTGCATAGTGTTTTTCATTCTGAAAGAAAAATGTGGAATAATATATTCTAGTAAAAACAGATGAACGTGCACATTTCAGTGTTGTATTAAATAGACATATGAACGAAATTCGTTACCTACAAACGTTGACTGATAACGGCTCGTATTTAGGAATATTTCATATGTGAGGTAAAGGAGGGGGGGAGAGGATGAAATCATTTAAAAAATTGTTCACACCCTTATTAATACCAAAAATCATTAAATATTACGAAATGTTTTACCCTTATATAATTTATTTAATATAAATACATATATACTAGTACATATATACTATATTCGAGAAAACGGCGTTATAATATTTTATTATAAAACGCGGATGAGCAAATACAAAAAGTATTAAATTGAATGACGAAATCGAATTTATATGTATTCTATTTATATATGGAGATAAATTCCGCGATAAATCCATAAACAATATATTATATCAGACCATTTAACTTTTGCTACATAAGAAAATACGTTTCTTAATAATTGTATTTTATATTTTACCCATATTTCATAGTGACTGCGAGATAATGTTGTGCGTTAAAAAATCACGAGAACTTTCGTATTCTACTCGTCACAAAAAAAAAAAAAAAACGTTCACTCACTTCCATATCCTTTTTTATTATTATTATCATTTAATATATTATCTGCCGCAAAATAGCTCACCCATTGGTTTTTCCTGTCAGAATTAAAAATTATACGCGTATACGTGCGTATACTTATCAGTGTGCGGATTTTATACCTACCAACTTGAACAATTATATTCTGTATGTTATAAATTCTCACCGGCCGAAACTGAGAAACGTTGGTTGTCATTATTTTATCGTTGAATATTACGTCGTGTTTCATGTTTTGTGGTTGTCATTTCAATTGATATTTAGTAAGTTGTTTTTACATTTTATATAATTTTTGGGAAGCATTAAACATAGGCAAAACCTACAATCTAATTATTTTATTAGGGCTTAAGAGTTTTTCTTTTTATTGTAGAAATGAGTCTAATATCGTCAAAACACATTTCTGAAGTACTGGATGAACTTGAGGGTATTTCAGATAATGAATCAGTTGACATTATTATAATTCCTCCAGATGTGGATAATTTGACCGATGAAGAACATTTCGATGATAATGAGGTGGCAATAAACGATGTTCCGGACGTCCCACTCGATGTTTGTGGAACATTTGAAATTTTAACTTGTTCTGAAAAGGATAATTCTTCAAAACCAAATCCTTCTAAAAAACGTAAAGAGACGCCCCCAAAATGGAAATCAAAAATACACCCGAACTATAATGATATACCCATAAACGAAGAACAAAAATGTGTTGCCCAATTAGTTGAAAATTATGGAGGAACGAATGTGTTGCAATGTTTTTTATTATTTTTTGATGACACTGTGATTGACCTCATAATAGACAATTCTATGAAATATGCTACCTACTGTAACAGGCATAACTTTGTTTTAGGAAAGTCGGATTTATTAAAATTTATCGGTATTATGATTTTAACAGGTTACCATAGTTTACCAAAAATCGACAACTATTGGTCAAAAGATGAAGACAAAGAAGTAATTTTAGTAAGGAAAACAATGTCGAAGAACAAATTTAAAAATATAAAACAAAATTTACATTTATCTGATAACAAAAACCTCAATTTGACAGATAAATTTGCAAAGTTACGACCCTTTTTTAATATATTGAATGAAAAGTTTTCTCAGTTCGGAATTTTTTCTCATAATCTCTCAATAGACGAAGAAATGGTTCCATATTTCGGTCGGCATTCTTGTAAAATGTTCATCAAAGGGAAACCTGTCAGATTTGGTTTCAAGTTGTGGTGCTTGACATCTGAGAATGGCTATTTGTACAAATTTTTACCATATGGTGGTGCTAGTACCAAAAGAGTGGAAGGTTTACCTCTTGGTTCGGAAGTTGTTCTAAGTTTATTGGATGTAATTGATCGACCACAGTATCATAAAATATTTTTCGATAATTTCTTCACAAGCTATAATTTACTTTTGACGTTGAAAGAAAAACATTTTTTTGCTACTGGGACAGTTCGGGATAATCGAACAGGAAATTGTAATTTGAAGTCATTGAAACTAATGGCGAAAGAACCCAAAGGCACTTTTGATTTTACCTTTGACAGTAAAAATGAAATAAGTGCCGAATATCAATATCTTCCGATATATTGACCCGAGGCAACGACACTGCATACATACGGTCCATTATATTATATTTGCCATATGCCCACCGAGTACGGAACGACAGGTATAGGTACGCAAGTAATTAAAGAAATTCACTGTACACTGCAGAAACAATGTATTTAATCCGTCCGAATGGGGATGTAATAACTTTTCGGTCGACGGCTGCGCTGTGACAAAGGCACCCTGTATAATGTATATATATATATATATATATATAAGAAATATATAAATAAACTAACCAGTTTGTTATTCGGAGCATCAGCTGTAGTCCAATAACTTTTAATTCAAGCCGGTGGCTTTTCGTTACACGCACGCACACACGTTCAGTACAAGATATATATATATATATATATATATATATATATATATATATAGTACGCACATCGAGTAAATTACATTATTCGCGCAGTGTCGTTTGTACAGTCGAGTGTATATATTGTCTCGAAAACGAAATAAGTAAAGAAAAATTGTGAGTAATTCTTGAGCACTTGACGTGTGTCGTACCGTATTATATTGTACCCCGTGGCTGTATAAAATAAGTGCAACAGGACCCTCGTTTCTCGTCTCGTTTCGCTCCCGCAGGACACGAAAAACATCCCCAATGTTTGTGCGTGAGACGACTATTTGTCATACCACATGGTAATACATTTATATCTATATAATATACCTAGACACTACGTAGTCCGTCTGGACGTCGATAATATTAAGCTGGTTTTCTGGAAAAACGATAGTACCTGCACATAACAACACAACGGCTCAGTGACAAATATCCAGTGTCTTTGGATCGAGGACTGTGTATCACTTCTGTTTTAAAAATAATTCAGCGACTAATTATTATGAGAAAAATACCATAAAAGTTGTTTTTTTTAACAACGTAAATTTCAATCGCTCGAGAACCGCTGGACCGATTTGGTTATTTTTTCAATAATTTTTTTTTTTAACTGTTCCTAGTAGTTCGAATAAGGTTGTAGGGAAAGAAAATTTGAAAGAGCTGTCCGGAAAAGCAAACCAATCGAAAAAAAGCATTTTTTGTTTTGATTATTTACTTCAAAGTGGAAATATAAATGTAAAAAAAAACACATTGAGATTCATTTGTAATTTAAAATTTAACGGGGGAAAAAAATTAAACATTTAGTTGAAATGGAATTTAAACTTATTTCAATTGTGACTCGAATTTTGTAAAAAAAAAAAAACCACACGGTTTCAAGTCGATTACATCCCAGGCACATGATACATTTCCAGCATTTTAGCGGTGTATTGCCGATAGAATTCATGTAAAATGTCCCATTGGCGTATTTCTAAAATGCGTATACGCCTCATCAAATTCAATATCCATCGTGGCAATGATACAATGTACTGTTTTGATAGGGCGGCATTAAAATTTAGCCCAGGGCGGCAAAATGATCGGTTTGTGTTAAAAGTTGCGTTTGTTTTACCGCTTTATAGTGGAAATGTTGTCGCGTTGAAGGTGTTGGACCAACGTCGTTTCAGCGTATACGGACTTGAAATTCGATTTTCCGGGATTCAGAGTGTAGTAGGTATTTTATAATATTTCATACGTACACACGTGATATGACGTGTATGACAAATACATTTATTTATTTTTTGATGTAAAACATTTAATGCGGCGGGTGAGATATAAAAACATGAATGTTTAGAAAATATGCTCAAAATGTTCGTATTTGTATAATGTATAATGTATATTGTATAATGTCAGTGGCGTAGCCAGGATTTTTCAAAGGAGGGGGGGGGGCCAATAAAAAAGTTTTCAAAATCAAATGTTTACCTTAGTAGGCAAAACATAATGCAGGGGTGGATCTACGGGGGGAAAGGGGGAAATTTCCTCCCTCCCAAAAAAAAACAAATTAATAAGACAAAAAGAAGGTCATAGACTTTTTCTGTGTTTTGCCGACAAACATAAAAAGTCTGTCGACTAAACAGCCGATTGACATTAATTTACCTGGTAATTTCCTTCCCTGAAAACAAATTAAATAAACATATTTTTTAGAAAAAAAAAAAGAAACCGACTTTAAAAAAATGCACAAAAATGTATGAAATAACCTTTTTGAAATCGGCGCCGAATTTCAAACAACATTACATTGCAAAAACGAATTTATTAGGGGAAATGCGATGTTTGCCGCCTATTGGCGAATGCCGCCCTCTGCGATTACCCGTAATATATTATTAAAACCATTTGGCTACACAGTAGTTAAATATTATATTATTGTTATCAGAACAACATCCATGTGTTTATCATTTACTGTATAAGATTTTTTCAATTTTTTCGAAATTGGTTGTAGACGATCTAATAACTGACGTCCAAAATATAAGCCGTAAGTAATTAATATTTTTATTAATGTTACTTTTACTTACGTTATTCGTTAAATAATAGTATTAGCTAGAACGCTATATTTATAAGGAACTTGATTTCTTTATCCATACTTGTCGATTTACGTTTTATAAAAAAAAAAATAATAATTACGGGTATTGGCGCCCATAGTGGGCGGCAATACCCAACAAATTAAAAATAAATTATAAACTATTTAAATTTTTTTATAGTTTTAAGACGATTAAGAAAGTGACATGGACTGATACTAGTGCTCGAATTGGCGTGCCAATTTTGGCAATTCGAGCACCGACTGATACAGATCTCAAAGCAGCAATAAACGCTGTGAAAAATGGAAAAGTAAAAGTGGAAGTGCTCGAAATTTCGGTGAGTTTATTTTTCAAATTTCTTAATTCGTTTGTATTTTTTTTTTTTTAATATTTGTTACCTCATAAGTCATAACTCCGTCATTTATCAACCGATTTGGATGAATTTTTTTCATATGAAAGAATATTACCTCCCGGTGGTTTCGTACGAATTTTGTAAATATTGGCCTAATATTCGAACAGTTATTTAGTTTTTTGTATTTTTTTTTTCATATTTTCCGATTTCATAAGGATTGGCCTAATATTCTACCTAACCACCCAGTTAAATGTAGGAACAGGAATGACGATATGACTAATATAACTACTATGACTAAAAAGGATGAAATAAAAATATTTAAAAAAAGAAACATACTTCAAACAAATGCACTGAAAAGTATGAAATAATCAATAACATTTTTGAAATCGGCGACGAATTTCAAACAATTGCAGAAATAATATACGAGTAGATATTGTAATATTGTATTAATAAAACGCGTTTCTGCGTTGTAATGTTGTTTGAAATTCGGCGCGGATTTCAAAAATGTTATTGATTATTTCATACTTTTTAGTGCATTTTTTGAAGTCGGTTTCTTTTTTAAAAATATTTTTTATGTTTTAAATACACCACATTTTCGTATGGAATTCGCATTGTATACTGCACTATTGACACCCGCTGATAATAATTAAAAATTATTATTATTATTATTATAAATATAATATACGCTGAGCTCGTGCACCAGTATTGGCCACAGTAATACCGTCAGAGGCTGCATCGAATATTATTATAGTAATAAAGTTACAGCAGTAACTGATCGAAAGAATTGAGCCGTCTCAACTTTCAAGAAATGTTTTATTTAATTTCTAATTTCGGTGTTAAATTAATACGTATTTTTGAAATACAGAATTAAAAAAAAAAAAATCTGAATATTTTCTTTCTGATTATGCCATATTATATTCGTTTCTTTTAAGACCGTCCTTTCGTGCATATTTTCGTATACAAAATAGTTCCGATGTTTCAATATGTGCAGTCAAGCGTCCCGCTACGGCTCAGTTTTTTTTTTCACCGTTTTATACAAGTGTATACGTTTTTTTTCCCACCCATCCCTCAGACTTTACAGTGCGCTATAACGTACCTAACTAATGAAGAGGGCTAGTGCCCATACAATATATTATTATATTTTTGCTGCGCCGATTCCGTTGCCGTTGTTGCCGCCGCCACCGCTGCTGCTGCTGCTGACAACATTATATCGAAATCGGTGCTCGTTAAAACGGGAAACCGAAGAGCGTGTAACTGATGGGGTTTTCACTGTTTATTATTGCAGTTCGACCGAAACTCTAACGGACCGCACAGCGAACGCCGTCGCCGCAACGACCACCGCCGACCGTCCACGCACGCCGCGGTAAGTCGGGGTGATGTAACGAACCAGCGAGACGCCGGGAAACGATTCGCGTTTATATGCAACTGCCAGGAACGTACTCGAGTGGGGGTGGAGGGGTTCGTGGGGTTTGAACCCCCCCCCATGACCTCACTAACCGATGTAGTTTTGTGCGTTCGTGCTTATAAATAATATAATTCACAGGAGCAATTTTCGAAAAAAAAAATTTTTTAAGAAGGGAAAAATTAAACGAATATTTTTTTTACAATATATATATTGAATTTTATGTTAACAAAATTTTCAACCCCCTCTCTATTAAAAATTCCTGAGTACGCCTCTGGCTACTGCCATAATATCGCGGCTGCTGACTACTGGTAACCTGAGCGACAGGCCACAGGCCACGGCGTTTTGTGTTAACGATAATAACGTCATAAGTCTATATATATATGCATAAGTCGGATGTCGACGACTTATGTATTATTATTATTATTTTTTTTTTAGAACGTCTTATAACGGTAATATTTTTATTATTATTGTACAGACAGCATTTTTTTTTTTTTTTTTTTGTGATATTAGAGGGATCATTTTTAAACTACTTTTCAATAATCGGCAGAAAAATCACGAGTTTCTCATTATTATTATTATTATTATTATTATGATTATTAATATTTTATGTAATTTAAAATTTGTGTATCATTATTATTATTATTATTATCATATTATAATACATATTAAACATCTGATACAATCGTTATTGTTTAATATGCATTATGCAAGTATATTAATATTGATTATTAATATTTTATATGTTTTAGGGCATTTTGTGTTTTTTTTTTGGTTAGGGGGTCATAAATGCATTTTTATAGGGTTTTTAGGGCATCGACATCCGGGATATAGTTATAAGGTACACCACGAGTTCAGGCCCGTATTTAGGGGGGGGCCAGGGTGGGCAATTGCCCCTCCTGGTGAAACTTTGGGGGCGGTAAATTTGTATGAACTCCTTTTTTTTGTGTTTAGGTATAGTTTAATAATAAATAAAATTTATTCATATAAATATCTAATATTACATATAATATTTTTTTTTGTATATTGAATATCGTAGATTTTTGTGTGAAATTTACCGAAAGAACGATGTTTACGATGTTTACTGTGGAAATCTATTTTATAGAAACACGGGATTTCTTGATAACGATTACATTACGGAGAATGCAACCCGCAGCTGTAATTTAAAATTTGTGTTCACTAGTATCAATTTTAGTTTTAAAAATTTGGATTAGATTTTTTTAATCCGTAAAAATTCGAAAAAACTGCAATCAAAAAATACACGTCAGATATACGTCATATTATAATACATATTAAACATCTGATACAATCGTTAATTGTTTAATATGCATTATGCAAGTATATTAATATTGTAATTAATAAAATAAAAACTAAAAAAAAATAAATGAATAAAAATCTACGTAATTTAAACGATTTAAAACATTTTTTTCTTTTTCTTTTATATTTTTCGATTGTAAATTAAATTTCTAAAGGGCATTTTCGTATGTTTTTAGGGCATTTTTGTGTTTTTTTTTTGGTTGGGGGGGGTCATAAATGCATTTTTATAGGGTTTTTAGGGCATCGACATCCGGGATATAGTTATAAGGTACACCACGAGTTCGGTTATAAATATTGTCGTTTCGTGGCAAGTGGGGCAATGGGAAAGGATTTGACGCATTTATTTCCTAATGATGAGATGAATAATAAATACGGCAAATATGTATGTACGGCAGTGGCGTATTTACGGGGGGGGGATAGGGGGGGTCATATCCCCCCCCGGGAGGTTAGTTAAAATAATATTTTGATAATTGTATCAACGCAAAATGAATGATATTAAATTCAATTTTAAAAAAATAAATAAAGAAATCAAATTTTGTATATAAATGACAAATGTTTGTTTACATAAAATATGGATATAATAATATCCATATATGTGTATAATGAATACAATAAAAATATCTGTTAAAATTTGTATATCCCCTCCCGTGGAAAAATCCTAGATACGCTACTGATGTACGGGAAATTTTGCTGTTTGACGATCTTCTAGCGTTTTTCAATAACCAATATATTATATAAGTATATAATCACCAATATATTATAGTCATACCTATGAATTATTATAAATTATTTTATTAATCGCATATATTATTGTGTTTTTTTATTTAAAATGCGTCTAAGTAACGCGTAACGTCGTTCACGTTTATAATATAAATTAAATAATCATGATTCGTTATATTATACTACTCGAAGCCTGGATTTCTTTCGGGTTTCTGTCTATCCGTTCGTAGTTGAATAAAATACTAAATTCATTTATTGCGAAATTTCTTATGGGAATTATTATTTAGTGCTGACTGATGACTAGGGTTTTAGGATTTTACTGATCTAAAAAAACGTATAAAAGTGACTTTAAAAACCTAAAAATATGACAACAAGAAAAAATGACCTTAAATTTAAAGATGAAGATAACACGTTATCGAATATTGTCAGAAGTTGTTTTATATTCGTTCTGCAAAAGTCCAACGAGTATATATTTTACGAACGATTAATAGTTTAAAATTATTGACTATTTTTATTAAAAAATATTTTGCGGGATTATTTGCATGTACAAGTATAATTTGAATATAAGATTTGTAACTACCATTTAAAAAAAATTATTTTTTGAACGTAAATGAAAATAAAATGAAAAAATTTACTCGGATTTAATAATAGTGTAAAAATTACGTTAAAATTTTAAAAATTACTTTGAAATGCTTTAAAAATGCCATAACAAAGGAAACAAAACAAATTCAAAAAGATGCAAAATAAAAATTATTTATTGTAAATCATTGATAATTAAATCAAAATTTGTGAAAAGCTATGTGCTGGAGATCATAAAAATTATATTAACCTAGTGATGACGAACCTATACGAACACCGCGTGAAAACATACTCGTGCTCTTGGGATATTTCCTCTAAATCAGTTTAAAATTGTCGGAGAACAATATTTCTAAGGAAATGAAAAAACAGTACATATATTCATAACATTACTCTTCTACATTCAAAATGTACCTATATAATTAATATTGAACGAAGCGCACGTTTACGAGTATATACGAATTCGATTTTCAACGATAATTGTACGTTTTGACAATGACACAAGATCCGGTAATAATTCAGATTCAGATATCGGATTGTCGTTCGAGACTAACGACGAATGTGATGTTTTGTAATTAGATATTTTCACGTGTAACTCGAACGTGACAGAATATTGCAGAGGTTAAATCGTCTCGCGTATTACATAATATTATAATTATGATAATAATGTTCGGGTGTTGAATTCCAACGAAATCCCTTCGAGAAAAACTGACATTTATTCGCATCGCATACACAAGGACACGCACCCAATAAGGAAAACATTGACACCATTTAGCGCGCAATACGAAGCTGCAATAGAAATCCTAAGTACTAGGATATACATACATATTTTTAAAATGAATAATAGTTACTAATTGGTAATAATTAAAAACTTACAATGTTTCGTCGTCAGTACTTATAGGTACATTTCGGTTTAGAAACTTATTTTAATTTCTACAAATAACTCTAGAAAAAAAAACAAATATAAAATGGAGGTGTAAATTGTTTAATTTATTGTTGTTAAATATTAATACATGTGTCTAATAGATTCAGAATTAAAAATTACATTATTCATTATCACTCGCGATAACCAACGTTACGAAAATACCACGACGGCACTAATTTGGTTTTTTTTTTTTTTTTTTGGAATTTGGGGTCCAACGCCTGCTTATTTAGCTACACCTAATAAATAGGTTCAAACCCCCCGAAATTTTTTTTAAAATAAAATTTAATTATTTTAAATATCTATTAAATTTGAAATTTGTACACGTGTAGATTTGTAGATCGCACAGTACGGTATACCCTTGACAAAAATTTTTTGAAAAACATTTTTCTTATATGTGTATAAATAACGGACACCCTAATAAAAATATTTAGCTTGTATGTATTAATGTATAAAGTTTAAAATTGAGTAAAAATGTAAAATAATATGTAACTACCTAAATAAAAAAAATGCCATGTATTTAATTTAAATAATAATTTCATAAATTCATACTATACTGAGAATATTTATGTTTTTTAAAATTTTTCAGTCAAAAAAAAAAAATTTATATTCTCAAACCCCCCAAAAAAAAAAAATTTTGGCTGGCTACGGCCTTGACACCTATTAAATATTAATGCAATAGGTAGGTACATTAATTCAGCTCGTTCGGGAATCTGATTCATAATATTACAACGGTGCGCTTAGTTTAATTTGGGAATACACAGTTATTTCAATAATCAATGTAATTTTTAGGTCAATCGCCTAACAGGGAACCATACGATCAACAAATAATATCACGAAATTGTCCATGTCACGAAAATACCTTTAGCCTATCGCGTGCAGATTTTACTCTCGGCAAAAACCTATATGTAGTTGACGCGTTGCCGTTTCGCGAAAACCTGCAATTTCCCACGTGTACCTACCGATTCATGCGCGAGTGTAAATTTATTGCACACAAATCGTTTTTCCGCATATTTTTCCCGAAGTAATTTTTCGTTAATTTATGGGGGAAAACGACGTCAATTGGTTTCGGTTAAATGAACACAACAACAGCCGGTACAATAGTAGCGCAGCACCAACAACAACAGCTGAATAATTGCGTTTTGGCAGACAATTATAAACCCCGTCACTGCATCCGAAGCAATTACACACCCGTTCAATTTTCAATGCCTTCGACCAGCTCTTCTTTCACACTGTGCGCAACACAGACTTGACTCGACCGGCGTCTCACAGTACGAACGTTGTCCCCGGATAAATTACGCGTTCTCCAGCACTTGATTTTTAATCTCAAACGCCAAATTGGTTTTTGCCTATCGCGTTTGTACAACAGGTACGTGCGGACATGTCGACGACAGGGGCGGACAAGTTTCCTGCAGTGTTTATCTCGTTGTAGAGTGTTTGTGAACTCGACGCGCACAATCACTGCGCGCCAATAACCGTCCGAATGTTTATTTATTACTTATCGCTCTACTGCGTGAATGCGGTGTTCTGCAATTTTATCGCTTTCCTCCACCCCGTGGACGAATCGATGGATTAAATAAATAATTACGAACATAATATTATAACGTATATTTAATGCCCAAACATAAGCGAAAATCTATTAAATTTTCTGGGGGGGGGGGGCTAACATTTTTAACATCAGTCATAATCAGTCAAATATCCAAAATACATAGAAATTATAAAATATTTGGGGGGCTTAGCCCCCCTTAGCCCCCCTCCCCCTATTTCCGCCTATGTGCCCAAAGTTGAGTAGTTATAATATATAATCACGCAGTATCGATAAAAAAAAAAAAAAAAACTTTTAAAATATTTTTCTTTGTGCTAAATATTGGACTTTGTTTTTATTAGAAACGTATAGGTACTTAAGTTAATTAAAAAATATATATATATATAATGGCAATAAAATTTATTATAAAACGGACTGGTTTTTACCGTATATAATGCGATGTGAAGAAACAAAATTCAACTATTACAAATAAAAATGGTATTATAATGGCAATAATAGACGTCCTATACTGTTCATAATTCTTGAACAATATGACTTTGATTAAAAATTTAAAAACAAATATATATAATTATAAAATTGTTACAATAATATTGTGGCGTCTTTTCAGTTTTCGGGAGGGGGAGGCAAACGATTTAACCGGCCCATTTAACTATTTCCTATTTACATTTTGCTCAATACAATTTTTATTTTACATAATTTTGATATTATCGTTATCATAGGCACGAATCGCCCAATATATATATATATTTTTTTTTGTGGCAAGAAATTTATTACTTTGTCAGCTATAATAAATGTATCATAAATAACTATATATAATACGTAAATATTACCTGTGATCCAAGTTTTGAAGTTTCACTTGTGATAATATTAAACATGTTAGAAATGACGTTTTGTGACCAGCTCTGAGCAGCTTCTTTTATATTTTTCCCCTCTTACTCGCCGTCTTGGCCACACCACATTTAACTTTTTTCATTTTTTATTCTTTACACTTGCCATTCACAAAATATATATATATATATATAAAACACACGTTTGAAACGTTAAACAACGGCTAAACAAATTCGTGTATGCCCGTACGCTACATAGGTTCGTTAATCGTCAAACGTACATCGTCGAATTAGGGGTAACGTTAATAATTTACGCACTGCCTTTAACGATAACCAAGTTTACCGAAAAAAAAAACCCAGAACCGCGGTAAGTTGTAACCACGAATTAATCACCTTTAATCGTGGTTATAAACTTTATTTTATTATTAATTTAATTTTAATCCACTGTTTGCCACTCGATTTGTTGTTACTCGCATTACTATAGATTTGGTTAGAATAATTTACATCACAGGTATCAGCATGAATTAGGTCGGCCTACTGTTAACAAGGGGGGGGGCAAATGACGCCACTGCAATAATATTCTTATTATTTTTCTTTTTTTTTCTTTTTTGTAATTACCGTACTCATTTTAATTTAAAAATACGCGAATACCATAACATTAAACCGTTTATTTATTTTTATTCCGGTTTAATTCAATTTTCGTGTAAGATTTTCAAAACGTTTATTCGTTTATTTTAATCCAACAAAGTTTTGTTGCCGATGCAGAAAACTGTCTATGGATTTGAGATTCTTTACCTTATGTTATTTCCCTGCGTTCTCACAACGAACTCTATAGTTGTTTTTTTCATCACTGCTCGCTTACATTTATATATATATCCGTAGGTGTTGAGAAAATGTTGTTTCAAACTTTTATTTTTCCTAGTCCAATATATCTTTTAGTGAGGGGGTAAATCTCTACAATCATTGTTTACGAGTAGGAACGAAAGCAGCTATAAATCCCAAACGGGTAATCAAGTGGAATTTTTAAAAGTCATATTATATGTTCCTCGAATCTCTATATTGCCACCAGTACCTATTTCATCCGTACCGTAAATACGTCTTTAATGGTTTCCAGTAAAAAGTTCGTAAAAATGAAATAGACAGATAAACGTGTAATATCTTACGGTTTCAGTGAGTAGGTGTACATTTATTAGAATTAATAGAATAACAACGCGTATCATTATGAAATAAATGCCGATAGATCTTGGTTTTCCGTGATTCGTAATCGACCGTGCACAGTGCATAGTGAAAAAACGTAGTTGTAAATAAACAAAAGTAATTAAAATGCTATTTTTATTTCAACTATAAATTATCGAGTACATTTTTAAGCTATGCGAGAATCGATAAGGTTTATGTTAAAATGATATCGCGTAATTAATCGACCGATTAACAGACAAACTGAGAGTACCTTCGCGTAGAGTAATACTATTTTAATAAAAAAAAATCCTTCAACAAATATAATAATTATATATATAGTGTAATATATATAGCGATTATTTTGTTTGTTCTCGATAAAATAAAATGAAATGAAAACTAAACCGATTTTGATGTGGCTTTTGCCATTATATATAAAGACTCTCGGAGAGCAAGTTATTCACTAAAAATAAAATTACCTATATATTATCTATAAACATAACTTATATATAGGTATGTGTCAATAGAAATCCATTCATCCTTCCAATCGTCGTTTGACACTTTGAAGCAACGTATCATATTATAACAATAAGTAATATTTAATATACTAATAAATTGATATCTTATAATTATGAATATTACTAATAAATAATAAATAACTGTCAATTACTATCCTTCATCATTTAGTTTTTGATATCGAAGTAAAAATGTTTTTGAATATTTTTACAAATTTTACGATTTTTTTATTGCGTATAAATCTTAGCCTAAGTAATACGCATCATATGTTACTTAAGCGTGTTAAAAATTATGGTCGGTATTTTCTTTATAATTTTTTAGCAAATTATACTTATTATACCTCCCCACTCCCTTCATCCATAAAAAATATTTTATGCTCTGCTTCTACTGAAATTGGTTGGAATTAACTTTTGCCAATAACAATTTTTTTTATTAGCGTTTCTACCCTTATATTCGCTAATAGCACAACTATTATTGTCGGTGAATTCATTGTTAATGAAAAATGTTATTATTGTCTGTGTTATTATATTTTTTGTGTGTTTGGACTTTACTTTTTGCGATAAAACCCTTTAAAGTTGTGCGTTGCCAACTTTTTCGTCAACTTACTTAACAAAAGTGTACTATTTTTCAACAAATAAAAATATAAAAAAACAGTTCATAAATAAAAAATGTAAGTCTTGAATGCGGATAATATAAAATGGAAATAAATAACTAAAAATAATTCCGTTAAAATCAAAAGAAAAAAGTAATATTCCGTATGCGTGCAATTTTCCTGTTTAGGATTTAAATTCATTACGCGGTACTTTACTGAAATTTAAATTTTAAAAAAATTTCCATAATGTTAATTTAGGAAATATACACAGTTGTGGGCCGTAAAAATCAACTAAAAAAAGACATTAAAATCCAATGTTTGTACAAATTTACTATGTTTCTGATGCTCGCCATATAAAATGTTACAAGATTATAACAAAACTGTGTTTTCAATTTAAAATACAATCTAGAAATTAATAGAACAATGAATACAACAGATATAGTTTTCAGTCAGTTATACGCGTTGATCGAAAACCGTCAAATGAACACAATGGACATTATAATGCTCCAAATACTGGTAAACTAGCGACGTTATTGATCGACGAAGACAAGGAATCCTGATATATTGTGTTATGTAATCGGGATAATGTACAATGAATGATTTAAATGTCGGAACGAGACCACATCCACACACACACACACACACAGTAACCAAAATTATATTCACTCCGGATGAAGCCGGTTAAGGACAGCTAGTAATATATTATAAGGTATAAAGAACGAATACTTTTCGTGTTCAATACTTTCAAATTGTATTTGAACTGTTTATTCAATACTTGACAATGAAAGTGTTCAAAAAGAATCAACACAAACAAAATTATTTTAATTCTTACGTAATATACTTTCATTATATTGCGTTTAATATACACATTTGCAACGACATTTGTGATTCTTTTGACGACATTTGGGAAATAAAATTATAAGCAAATGTATTTTAAGTAGTATGGAATACATTAAATAGTGTCAACAAATTAATACGAATATATTTTATTTTATTTTAAATTTAGAGCAATAACTTTTACGAATTGTTAATATTGCAGAGGTCAACAACAAGTGGTACGTAATCAACTAGTTGTTTCGAATGGACTTTTAAAAGTCGCAAAGGGGTTTTGGGCTATATGAAAAAAAAAACAGTTAAGTGTATTTCACTTTACCACTTGTGAACTGTATTTATACATTAAATATTGTACGTGTAGTGGTTAAAAAAAACTTGAGAAAACCTGTAGAAAAGCGATAACAAATTCGATTATCCCGAGTCGTAAAAGTAGTTAAATTAAAATAAATATGTATACATACATACGTAAAATTCTAATTTATATATATATATATATATATATATATATATATATATATTTAAATATATATATATATATATGTGTAATGTGTATATATATATATATATATCTCCAGACATCTAAAATATTTACATATTCACAACATAATTCGATGTACCTAAATCTTTTTTATAAACCGCATAGTGTTTTGTGTAGTTTGCTTTATAAGGATATACGCTACATACAAGTATGTACACATATTGAAATAATAAAATACATTATGTATATTTTCAATTATATATAGTAGCCAAAATATTGAAAGAGGAATGTTTATGTTTTATAGTTAGAAAATAAAACTCTTATAATTCAAATTATTAAATATTTTTGTAGGGTTTTTTTCATTTTCAGTATAATCGATACATATTTAATTAATTTTAAAACGTCGTATTTATATTTTTTATTTTAATAATTATTACATTTATTATTTATGAGAAATTTGTAAATGCAACAAAATAATCCACCCTCGTTTTGATATATATATATATATATATATTTGTCGGCAGTGTGGTTTCCATAGTGCCCAAATTTAGAAAAAAAAAAGCCCCCCAAATATCGAGGGACACCTATAATACTCATCTATAATGGTATTATAAGCGTATATTCTATAATGTTATATATTATTATATTTAGAAGCCAGAATTTTATTGTTGTGTCTGATGTAGGCGATAATTAAATGCCATTAAAGTACGTTATAACTTATATTATTCAAATGTATGTTTGTATAATTCGCTAAAGAAATTGAAAACCATAAATAATACTAATACAAAATGTTTCGTTATATTTTTTTTTATATCAAATTTAATTTTAGTAAAATAGAGCTTAAAAAAATATTATTAAATACTTATATGTTTTACAAAATGTAGCTGTATCGGTTGTGTCTGCGTTTAAAATAAATTAAGTGAAAATTAACCCCTTTAATAGATATATTGCGGTCGAATGAAGCTCAATTAAAATAATAATTATTATTTTATATTTTAATCACGGACAAATTTCGTTTCACTGTCGACTGTTATACCGCAAATTTTAATTAATTTTCCCATTCGATTTAAATATTATATCATAATGATGTAATCTAAGCAGATATAATCTGTTTTTCGTCGAACCATAGTGACAGAAATTCGTTAAAAATGTTCCTTTTATCATTTTATTACGGTTAAATGAGCGCAAGTCCAACGTAGCGTAAGTGACATGTTCCTAATTTTCAGTTATTACCTATGCTCTTATGAAAAGTTAGCATAATGTGACTAATGTTCGTTTGGTTCTGACGTACAGCATTACCGCAACACAACTAGCGCTGGATATGAGAAATACTGGCCTACCAAGTTTTTATGATTTTCAACGACCCTCCCCAAAAAAAGGT
Organism: Slavum lentiscoides; assembly: GCA_032441835.1. NCBI lineage: Eukaryota > Metazoa > Arthropoda > Insecta > Hemiptera > Aphididae > Slavum > Slavum lentiscoides. Next base: position 19,416,542 of record CM063706.1, on the reverse strand, counting down.
TTGCGGTCCTTTTTATGAAATTTAAAAAATATGCATTACTTTAAGTAGTTTTTTTTAAAGTTTTTAAAATACGCATTTGAATAAATAGAAAATAATCAGTATTTCAAATATATACTCGAATACTTTACGGAAAAAAAATACATTTTGGTAGATTTTTAATGAATTTGTTTAATGGTTTTATTTGACAAATTGTCAGTTTTTGTTTTATACTTTAAACTTCGTTGAGTATGTCATCAATAAAATTATTCAAAGTATTTTAGCATGGCATAGACTTTCACCTTTAGAACGTTTTTGTATACTCAAATTATAACTCAAACTACGTGGCAATGAAAGGACATTTTATGCTCATCCAGTTATTTGGCTAAAAACTGCTACTTGGTTTTTCAATTGTTTTCGGGGAAAAGTTTCATATTTTTGTCTCTCTTTTTATATATATTTTTCACCGTGTTTTGAACTTTTTTGAAATTGTTGGGTTTTGTTTGTTTTGTAATCATTTCTTCAGAAATTATATATTTTTTAAGAGGAGCATTTATGTGTTTAAGGTCTATTCCCAGCACTACTCTTAAGGCTTGCAGCATGTTTTATAGTTTTTAACTTTATAATTATTAAAAAGTAAGATTATGACTAAATCCAATCAAATTAACGTGTTTCTCGAATGTAACATTGCGTGGTTTTGAAGAAATATTTGTTTGTCTAATTACAAAAAATTTATAACATTAATTTCGTATCAATAGTCCTCTAATATTGTATATTTAAAATGTGATTACTTATGAGTTATATGTACAATAAATGAGTAAACCTTATTATTATTATTATTATTGAAAAAATCATAAGTATGTTACTTCATAGATAACCATATTATTTAATTTTTAATTAAAAACTATTTAAAAAAAAAATTTTAAATAAAAAATATTTATTTTTGACTTTTGATAATAACTACGATTATATTCACAACATTAATTGATTTAATATATATATATATATATATATATATATATAATGAAAAAATGGGTGACCTGGGGACACTCGTAAACGTATTTGGAAAAACTCTGTGCAAAAAAATCGTAAAAATATTTAATAGTATTGTTAGAAACTGGGTTAATTGATTTCTCAGTTCGATGTTGAAATGCTATCCGTATTCTCCTCTGCAAAATAAAATCGGATATGGTAAACCACCGTGTAATCGTTGAGTTTCCGAGACTCGATGAACATCACCATTTCCGCGATGAAGAATTATGCCTCGCAAGTCATATTCTACAACAACTATAACGATCGCCACTTCATCTATTGTCGGTCTATTATAATACTGTCTTACGTGTTGGCCGACAGGTGTTTTGTCTAACAATTTTGTAGTCATCTTCTGGCATTCGTTCTAGAGAAATTCCGAACAGTCGAATTAATTTATTGTGTTGATCAAATAAAGTTTGTAATGCAGCTTGTTGTTATTGTGAACTCAATAAAAATTGAAATAGTCAACATGGTAAGTGTTTAACGTCTAGAATCCCAAAATTTCCCCGTGTTAGCTTCCACCATCATTGGATCTACAGGGTCCAACTGTGAATCTAAAGTGTAAACCATCCAGGGTCCCATTCAAATGCATACAAAAAATGTCATCGAAATCGGTCCAGCCGTTTGGGAGGAGTTCAGTGACAGTAATAGTAGTAATAATAATGATAATCATAATAATAATAAGTATATCGTTCTCGACGTCGTTAATTTGACGACTTTTCCGACCACACCGGTGCGCACCATCGGTTGCTGCAGACGCGTAAAAGTCGAAAGCAGCCGGGAGGGTGTTGGCGAACGGATATTTTCCCCGTACCAGGCGAGATATATTTGCATACAGCAATCGCACACACACACACACACACACACCTGGTCCAAGAGAGAAATAACTTTTTGTCAGGCGCGAGACGTTTGTAATATATACGTTTACACGTGAGTGTGAAACGGGCCGGTAACGATTCGTGCGCGAGAGAAAATATTCGACGCCGAGATTTAGAGCCGCGCATATGTATACCTCTCTCGGATTACCCGCAAACTTTCGGGTCAAGTTTTCTGTCGTTTTTCTTTTATCCTGGCGCCCAGAAAATTGTTTTATTACACGTTATAGAATCGCACAATCTATACAATATTATGTACAATAAGCGCGAGTATGGCAGTAAATACCAGGTGAAAGAAATCGTTCTTTAATCGCAACTTTCAACGGGAGATGAAATTTACTTTAATTTTAAAATATCATCACGGCACCGTCGTCGTCTTTCGAGGAGACGGGACGGGTTTTCTGCAGGCACAGTTTCCGCGGATTATTTTCCGACTAGCCGATTCGGGCGACCTATCGTTCCGTCTACTGCAGTATTGCATATGTACGGATCGGAATGAAGAGTTTGGTTTGTTATACATAGTAAGGGGTCGTTGGACGGAGAATTGAAAAGCTTGAATTTTTGACAGGTCGATCAATACTCGTATATGACGAGGAAATTATTATAATTTTACTGCCCGATACAATATACGGATGTGTGTTTTATGCGTGCTCGGTCGGTTCGTAAACTGTGGAACGACGACGAAATAACTGCTTTTTTCCCACCGCATCCCTACGTTGACGGTGTGTTCCTGTGTGGTGTATCGGTGCGCTCGCTGAGGTTCAAAAATAATAAATCGCGCTGGCAATAAAATTACCACGTCGCGACGACGCGCAAACTTATACGGCGTATATCGAAGAGGTAAGTTGGTCGGCGGAGTTTTCGAAATGATCGTTAAAATGATATACCTATACGTACAGTAATCGTAATAGCGTATAAAATATGAGGTGATATACGCTGATAATATTATATCCTTAACGTAAAACACTGCATAGCTTTCTTTCTGGAATATTATATAATATTTTATTGAATTTTTTTATTTTTTTCATTTTTATAACGTGTACTACTAAAGTAACACTTCATCTTTTTCCGAAAATAAAATCGATTTTTTTACCATGATAAGTATCTTTATTTATTTATTTTTTTCTTTATATAGATTTCGAACTATGATCTTTTATGTTTTATTTAAAAGTACAATATTTGATATTATTATTAAATTACACACACACACACACACAATGAATGGTGCAATTAACATTTTATAGAGTTAGGGGGTAGGAGGGAAAAGGGGGAAGGACTATGAAATTGTAATCGATGATTTTATTGCAAACGGCCCAATAGAAAAACGAAAATTGGCTTTAAAATATTAATTAAAATGTATTGTTTTTTTTTCCAATAAATAACAAATAAAATATACTATATTTATATTCAAAATGATTTTCTGGTTTAGAAATAAATCTGTTAATTTTATTCGATTATATCGGTATACACATCAGTGTACCGCAAAAGGATGCGTTTAACTTATATTTTTGAAGAAAATGGAGTCGGGTGAGGGGGTAATGAGCATTATTCCCTTCTCTGGATTTTGTCCTGCATTGTACCACTGTCTTAAACACTATTTAATTTCGTCGTAGCATTGGTACCTTCTTATTTGTCAAGCTATAATTGTTGTTATTTTATCCTTTGTGAATTCTATATAAACTTCATATTCAATATTTTCAATCGCTTCTTACAATTTCACAATGTAATCGTAATTTAGTAATATACATAGGTATTTATTTATTATTATATAGAATATTTATTTATGTACTAGGTTTTGGTCAGTTTTATTTTCAACGACAATATTTGCCGATTTTGTTTTTCTTTAGGGGTGTTGGTTAGGGGATCGAACAGCGAATTTGTTGTTTTTAGCGTTATATATAGGTGTACTCCTCTTGGACTATGCACAGTGCACACAATGATTTTTAAATTATTATTATTTATGTAGAAAAATTGACAAAAAAAAAAACGACAATTCACTGGACTACATTTTCATTGTACAAAATGAATACGTCTGTATTGTTTTTACGGTCCACTGGTTATTTTACAATAACAATAACAAGCACGCTGGTCGGAAAAGATAACACTGAACGAATGAAATGGCTGTCTAAACTAAAATTATATATGCATATCAGCGGATATCCTGTGTTAGCTTTAGTCCACCGTATACGGCGGTCGGTCGTATAATACGCGCATATGTAGAAATAGGAGATTGCAGGGCAGTAGTGCGGCGATGGATAAACAGTAAATCGTGTAAGCATTATATATTAATAAATTGGCGAAGGAGATTATTACAAAAATGGAGATAATTTTATTCACCTGTATATTTTAATTGTGAAGCCAAGCCTCAAATGTTGTGTAATTATGTGTTCGATAATTTGATTCAAATAGTGTATAGGTACGAATAAAATATTTGCGAACCTGGGTATGCAGAGTAATATTTAAGTATTTTGAATAATTTTTAACAATACAACTTTTCAAATACTATAATAAAAACATATATATATATAAATATACTGAATACATAATTTTCATTGATCAATCGTATTTTAAAAGAATGGTACATGATATTTTATAGTATATAATTTTGTATTAATGGTACAATAACGTTTTTTAATTTTTTTTTTGTAATAGCGACAACGATAACATAATATGATGGTGTAATAAATAAGTACCTAATGAATAGGTGACTGTAAACAGCATTATTATATATTATACCAGTAAACTAAATTTATTACAATAATTATAGTGATGTGAGAATTTAAAACAAATTATGAAACCTTAAAACACACATTGATGACTGTTTATATAATATACCGAATTGAATAATAATATAGTATTATATAATTATTTAATATTTGTATTATTGAAATATTGTAAAAATAGAAATTAATTTAAAAGTATTTGGAGTACTTTTCATAAGTATTCAAAATGCTTAGGGAATACAATTGTTATACATATTCTGAATACTTTTTTTTTAAGTACTCGGATTATGCATTAAGTACAAATAATTTTATAAAGTATTTTAGCTAAATTAGAATATTTGTTTGCAGTATATAATATTAATTAGATAGAATATAATACAGATTGCGCTAGAAAAACGGATGGTTTTGAAAAAGCAAAAAGAACACAACAAATTTATCAAATTAAATTCTTATTGTTTTTACAAATATCTGTAACAAATACAGTTTATGTATGGAACATAACATTATCTATATGGTGGCCATTTTCGCAGATATAGTGCATAAGTCTTTGTTTGAAGTTCTGGAACACTTGTGCAGGCACTCACGTGGAATATTTGAAATTCTTTTTCAAATTGCCATTTTGAGCACGTCCAGTGTGCGTGGCCGGTGTTTATAGATTTCACTTTTTAACTGGCCCAGTGGAAAAAAAATCGCACTATGTAAAGTCTGGCAACCGTGCAGGCCATGAAATTTCACCCCTTAGTGAAATGACGCAGTCGGAGAAGAGCTCTCTCTCAAAACATCTATCGACCGTCTAGCGTAGGGGTGTTAAACTCAATTTGCTTGAGTGTCATTTTTTTTTCGAAGCATGCTTGGCGGGCCAATTTTAAAAAAAAAACTCTACATTTATAATAATGCAGAAAAATGTATTGAAGGACAAAACATAGTCAAAGATTTAAAAGTCATGGAGGATACGAAGAAAATTAAATATCATGGAGAAATGTAAATTCCATTGTATCCTCCTTGACTTTTATACTTTCGGAATCTATATGACGACCTAAGACCATATTTTGACTGAAAAACGCTTTCCATGTATTATCATATGATTATCAATGTCAGTACCAAAATCGATTATTTATTTTTTTTTTTCTAATGAAGTTGGTTGATGAAGTTTCGACTGCCGCATGGGCCGAATCCATGTGTCTTGGGGGCCGGTCAAGGCCCGCGGTCCGTATCTTTGACACCCCTGGACTAGCGGTATGAGCAGTTGCACCATACCGTTGAAACCAGATGTTATTGGCATCAACGAGTTGGCTTACACTTGGTCGAACGATGTTTTGTAACATACTTCTTAAAGTAGAACAGTCTGCAAATAACCGGAGAGCGATTGCAAAATTGGCTGCCTCGTAATCGCCGTATTAGTCGAAGTCCTAACATTACGTGATGGTCGACCTAGTGGTATCTTTTTTATTTCAGAAGCAGTTTCGCGAAAAAATTCAACTCTACGCAAAATTGTGTTACCACTGGGTACACTATACCGACGCATGAGTTGAAACAGCGTGTGAAATGATCGGTGTGTCGCAATGAATGATTGCTGGTTTGAAAAAAATGTCTCAACTGCAAATGCACGGTTGCCCTCGGACTAAAACGTGATGCCAAATGAAACTGCATTGCTCTACCTATACATTGATCATAGGCCTATCCTTCTACCCCCACCCGTCGACGATTAACAACTGAACCAAATTCATCCGTTTTATGTAGCGCACTCTGTATATTGACTTATTTTTTGTGTATAGAAAATAGGAAAAAAAATGATTTCATACGGTATATATTTCACACGAAAAAGGCTAAATGAATACGCGTTACGACTCGGCTTTGAATCTTAACCACAGTTCAATTAAACGGCAATAATAATAATTTAGTAAAAATTAATTGAAAGACGCACGATTGAAAATAATTTGATAATATACTGAACACGTCTTCATAAAATTGAAAAATAAAAACAACGGATATTTATAAATCCGCAAAAGGGTAGGTATAATGTTTTTGAAATCCGGCATTGACGCGTCAGAATTTGGCTTTTAGCCATAGACACTAGTACTGTACCTATGTGGTAATGGGGCGTGTGTGAATCGGTGATATTTTGGATCGTGGCCCAAGTATAAGTTATAAGTCCAATTCAGCTATGCCCAACATAATTCGATCCGATGGACCTGCGAAACTTGGAAACGAATGGTTAAGTTTGTCATGTCCGTCTGAAACAGGATGCCAGCGTAGCTCACGGTACCGTATGTGTTTAGTTATTTCGTGTCAAATGATATGTTTCCGATACGATTTACACGGAAACGAAATTATAAGTAATAAAATATGTACAATCAACGTGGCATCTCAATATGAAGTACGCGTGCAGTTTCGTCAATAATATTGAACGAGATTTCATTGCACACCAACTGTGACGAGTACAGATCTTTTAAAATACGTGAACCCGGACGTGACTTAAGAACATTATACGTTAATAAGTGATTACATGGGAAGGGGGCTTTTAGATTTCAAAAATAGAATACCAAACGTTTGGAAAATCACAACGAATCATTCTTTTTCGGTTTCGATTTTTCAGGAAAACCTGAAGGCCGAGGGATTGTATAAGTATCTACACGAGTATCAATTTATCGCATATATATTTTGTCCTATACATAGGCGGAAATCTATTAAATTTTCTGGGGAGGGGGCTAACATTTTTAACGTCAGTCATAATCAGTCAAATATCCAAAATACATACAAATTATAAAATATTTGAGGAGGGGCTTAGCCCCCCTAAGCCCCCCATTTATGCCTATGGTCCTATAGAATATAGCTCACATATATATATATATATATATATATATATATATATAGATGAATTGTTTAATCAACTACACGAAATATAGATTTTAATATTGAAAATATAAAACGCGGTGCTATTCGTTTGCCATTTAGTAAGTATATAATGTATTATAGAATTTTTACGGTTTCGTGGTTCTTTTATTGTTTTTAATAATAAATATATTTGTGTGCATGTTAACTACCTATTTTATAAGTAATGAAATAGGTTTCACCATGGTCTATTAAATAGATTATAAATATAAATAGAATATAAAATATAGAATATAAATTTTATATGTTTATCTAGCGTTCCTCTTTATCCGGGGTTTATCAAATTGACCATACTTACATCGAAATATCAGTAATATTTGCAATAAATTGTTAATTCTTATTACGAATTGTTTTTTAATGAAAGAAAAAGTAATTATTTACAGTTTTGTAAAGATTTCACAATCAATGATACTTAAAAAAAAATTATAACTGATCGTGGTACATATACACAGTATATATATATACACACTGTATATACGAAATATTCAATTGTATTTTCCCAGGAATTACAGAAATTACGAATACTCGTATAAAAGTTATAAATTCGTTGTGTAATATTTTATACGTAGTTACAACGTACAAGTCTATATATATATATATATTAAAGAAAATGAACCATTTGGCAAGGGAAGACATTTCGTATTCAAATTATTGTTGTGGAAAACATTCAAAACTCATTACTTGTACATCAATCATTGTGCGATTAACATCAGGTTTAAAATCATTGAAAAATGACCTGATTATTTATTAACGTAAATACGAATATGAATGCACATTGCACCTATATAGCAATTTATCTTAACATCACCAAGTATTCTAGTAAAACATTTAATTAATGAAACTCATATCTACACTGAGTACAGATCTATGATAAATACGAGTATTATTAAATAATTAAATAACACATGGTTTGTTATATTGATCACTGTTATACTCTCCATGACATTACTTCAAATATAATTATATTTCAGTTGTACAATGTATTGTACTAGTTTAGGGCATTATGTTGCATATACAGGCATAAGACGATCAGAAAATAAGTAGGAGTTGCATAATAAAATCTTTTAAATAATATCGCGATTCTTAAAAGTGTTCTAAAACCATTGTTTGTATCTATTGGTTGAATATATTGACTCAATATATTACAGAAGTATGGGGGGTGGGAGGCAGATTCACTTTATTCTAATTTTGTTTAAAAAAAATTTGATTGCTCCCCAAGAAATTTGTTCATTCACAAATGGAATAAAAATTACCAGTAAAAACCGAGAATTTATCATGCTTATGAACTTTGCGAGCTTTCCTAACTTGTTTATTATTAATAATATGCTATGTCACATGCATAATTATAAGAATTTGAGTATTATTATTATTATTATTATTATTATTATTTATATTATTCAAGAAAATCTATGGCTTAATTAATTAAAATTACTCCATTGTTTAAATTTATAATTTATTGTACATGTAAGCTATATGTTGTAATTTTTAATCAAAAAACGATGAATTTAATCGGAAAAAAATATACGTAATATTACACGTCAAATACAAATTACTCGCGTATGTATGGAAATTGGCGTGTTTGAAGTATTTACGATAATTTTAAATTTAATATATTTTTCAGAATAACCGATTAAAAAAAATATATATGTATATATAAATATTTTATGTAATTTTTTACGGGGAATAAAATATTATTATTATTATGTATAAAATAACCTGATATAATTAATGTCAAAAAACTTTGTTGGAAAACGTGAATTGATTCCAGGAATACTTAATCTTGTAGACATTTTGATATTTAATTCCATAATAGCTTATGCGAAAAATTATACATATTGATTTTTTTTTCTATTCCGTTGCCATAACTAGCTACCTATTATAAAATAAATTCATATTGAAATCGGATCATAATTTTTCCCAGTGAAATTAGTATGTAGTTGAAATGTTAAAATCACGTCTTGTGAATTATAATAATATGGTTTTGACTTGTACTCGATTTCCATCGTTACTTCGTTCATAAAAGCGAACACAATGTTCGAGTGTTAAAGTATGTAATATTAGAAATACAGCCAACAAGAAAAAGTGAGATTAATATAGGTTTTCGAATCAAAACATGCACACTACGTTGGTGACATACATTAGAATTATCGTGAACTCTATGAAATCCTTATGGATAACTAATAAATTAATATATCCTCATAAACTAATAATGTTTTAATAATTTTCAACAAATAATTATAATAAAATAATAAAAAATTATTATACATTTATAAATATGTATTTATATAATATTTTTATATTTATAAATATTTTATATTTGTTTTTTTTATAAAATACTTCAAATTAAATATAGCTATTGTATCCTTCTTTCTTTTTCGGTAAATGTGTCAAGTATTTGTTTTGTTCGATATGTATCATTTGTGTTGAGTACACATAAATCTGAAAATATTCTTTTTGACATATACGTATTTTATCTTAAATAAAAATTGATCCATCTTATAGATGGCATGGATCCTTTACACTTCGCTGTACGGATTGGAATAGATGATGTCATTTGCATTAGCTTGCATCTATTAGAATATGTGTAGCATGTGTAACAACAAACTTAAATAGTACTCATTGTGTTGTGTTATTGTTATTATTCTCGAGTTTTTTAATTTTTTAAATACTCATTATATGGACGTTTAAAGATAAAATTTGATATTATATTCATTCAACTGTAACAGTGACTGAAATATAATAATATTTTACAAACCAACAAAATTAACAATTTTGATTAACAAACTATCAAAATTATAAAATGAAAGTAACCAACGATTAAATTAATTACAAATTTTTAATTTACGACATAATTTTTATAATCAATTATCATTACATATCATACATATCATAATAAAGACTAAATTAATATTCAGATATTTTATGTGAGGCTTGAGATGACTCAGGGCCTCCAGAGCCCCTCTTATTTACGCCTATGAAAATCACACACACCTGTATACAAAAACACATCATTATTCTACACGTGTAGTATCGAAATTCGTACGATAAAAAATAAGCCCTCTCATTTTACTTGCCTCGGCAATATTTATGGAAGGTGTCAGTTTATCGATTTTGATAATTTAATCAATTCATTATGTACACTAATTTAAGCTAATGGAAAATACTTTGAATGTAGATGCTATTGTTATCCATGTGATTACAATACATATAATTGAAACATATTTATTTATTATTAATTCCATTTCTTATCGTTATTTAATTTCTTTTTCTAGGTTATTTGGAATAATAGGTATTGATAATTTGTAGAATTGAATTAAAAGTAAATCAAAATGCACGTATGTGCGTGATTGGAACTGTCAATCACTCTACAAATGTTTGTTAAAATGCTTACTCTTTTTTACCGATTTTTCATACAATTTTGTTACTGTTCTTGAAATAAAGGTGACAACATAGCTTTTATTATGTTTAAAAAATAAATCAATAACATTTATATTTAAATAAATGAATACACCATGTCAAAAATAATAAAAATATGAGTATAAGTCTGTTATTTTAAGAATTCCTTACTAGTCAATCTATATTAGTATCATATTTTCTAACCAGCTTGTTAAAACTTAAGAATTAATATTAACACTGTATTGATATGATTGTAAAATATTTAAAAAATTTAATAGTTTTAGGTAATCATGTCCTTGTGTATCGACTGTAGGTTGAAGCTAAGCAGTACACAGTTAGATTGTTATAAATTTATGAACTGTAATAAATGTATTTATAAACAATATATAACTATGTGTAGTACTGTTTAACATTATATAGTATTTAAGATCATGTATAATATTGAAATTGAAAGTTGTAAAGAAATGTTCCGTAAAAAAATTTTTCTGATAAAAAAAAAATGTGGTGAAAAACTAAAAACTATAATTTCGTTGAAAATAATAAGAAAATTAATAATAATAAAATGTGTATGGTTCAGGTGGTAATAACATTATTTTTGTTTTTAATGAAACCACCTTTATTTTTGTTATTTATGAATCTTTAACAAGAACAGTGCGAAACGCACTCAAAAAATTCTTTTTTGCTTACAACAACAGCAAAAACTGTGGCATAATTAATAAAAGTTTAAAAAGTATTATTTTTTTATTCATATTCACTCTTCGTTCCTAACCGTTACGCGCGTTGTTGAAAAAAAAGGATTCCAGTAAAATCAGTTCTTTTGGCAGGTGCATGCACGTGGTGCGTGGTAAAGAAGAGAATGCGAATGGGTGGAGAAGAAATGACAAAACAGTAGTGGAAGCAGAAAAATAAATAACATTTTCGTTCCTGTAAAAGTACTGTGGGGTGAAAGGTGGGGGGGGGGAACAAGTAGATAGGATAGGGAGAATTCGGGTATGCGAAAGTATAAACGTTGGTGAGAGAGAACTTTTTGACGGGTTTCTCGTTGATTAAAAAACAACAAAACGACTGCAAACGTGAGCAGACGGAGAAATAAATAAATAAATCGTTTAATTGGTTTTCGACACCCTTTTAATTTGTTGCAGAAAATCTACACCCTATTCTCGCTTCAGTACCATTATGTACAGTGAAACAAAAAAGGCCTTCGATAATTCGTGCCAGTGTTTAAATCAGAAAAGTAGAATGGTTACGGTAGTGTAGTGATGAAGGGAACAACGAAATTAGCTCAATCTCTGGACTTTTTTCGAAGCCGGAAAAAAAAAAACAAAAAATAAATTCACATTGATCCAAGATCTTCAGCCCAGTGTTTTCGGTCAGAGGTTCTGAACTTAATTAAAAAACGAATGAAATGAATTATTGTTTTCGTTATTGATGTCAAATTGTCAACTCTTTTTTGCCGAATGCGTAGGTATATATTGCCATGATTATCTATACGATAATAGTAATTATTACTATCAGTATTTCAATTCATATATTAATTGAACTCTTTGATATTACGTTTTAAATATAATCATAGACATTCTAACGAATACTACTACTACTTCCAGTACTTAAACCACATCTAACATAATAATAATAATAATCATAATAATTTTAAACTGTTTGGTGTAATATTAAAAAAGCTGTTTAAAATAGATAAGATTATTTAATATTTTTCATCAAAAGAGAACACACTGAATCCGGGAGATCGTTTTCAAATCAATCTAAAAGTATTCGTGTACAGTTGTATGCTTCTTGGAATAGGAAGTTTTTACATTTGAATGTGCACAGATAAAAGCTATATCCTCGGGGATTTGAATTCTGCTCTTATTGATATGAATACGATGAATGCTTTGGAAAGAATCTCGTTATTTTTTATTGGATACTTTTTTCGATAAAAAAAAAAAAAAATCAAAGATACCGTATACCGGTGAGAAATCATTTCAATAGATACCAAAATTATTATGTATGATTTCAATGACTGTATCTATTACAGTACCTATAATATATTGTTATTTTACGAATAAAAATCGCATTTATTGGCACACGACCCAAAAACTTAATCCCGAAATCTAGCAAACTGAAGAGAGTGAACAAGTTATTATATGTTTTATTTTTTTATCAAATAAACTGCTATATAACAAAAAACCTATAAATTAACTTTATTTATTATAGCTTATAATAATTAAATTCGTTTAATGTAAAAATATATTTTTTGCTTCAAAAAATGTATTTTTTCCGATTTTTATTTTTATATTTTATGGAAGCTAATATTCGTAAACTTTAAAGTATATTTATTTTGTACTAGTTTTAAAAAAGGATTGCATTTTTAGATATTGGAATTGAATTAATGCTAAAAAAAAAAAAAACTTTGTACAGTCATAAGAAATTAAACGATTGAATTTAAAAGGTATAAAATATTTATTAATGTGACGAGAAAGATGAGGTGAATGTTCAAAAACTATATGGTTAGCAAAAAGCAAATAAGTGATCGAAACCAGATAACCAGTTTATATATAATGAATAATCGTTATACGGCGAAAAAAGCGAAAAAAATAACGAAAATTTAAAACAGTGAATAAAATAATAAGGAAAATTGATAATATCGAAATATATATTATTTGTACCGTGTGTTGAGGGAACTGCGATATAATTTTATCGTAATTTCGGTATTTTCTCTGATACTTGTGTTCCAATATACTCGTATAAACGCATCTTCCGTATCGGATTTTTACAATGGTACCTACAAAAAATGATATATTATGTTTCCCGTAGTAATTAGAAGATAAAACTGAACGTGATTTTGACTGTGATTTTGAATAATCATAATTTTGGTGATTATTTAGCCGGCGTGTTGAGTATTATTCTTGTTTCTCAACTGTGTCGTGCTTTAAGTGCACGGTGACAACAATTCAACGTAACCGCGTGACAACGGACGAGCGTGTGCCGTGAGTACTTTTATATTTAAAAAAAAAAAAAATTATTTATATTGTAATTTTATATTTTTTCTATAAAGATATTTTGCGATGAAATTTATCACGGTCAAAAAAAAAATTACTATTAGTGTACACAATGTATGGAGAAGACCGATTTATATTTTCTCTAATTTAAAATTTCACTATTTTTCTTTTTAGCCTAGAACTTAGATTTTCAGTATTAATAGCATTCGTGCGTTGCACACTCATTGTGACCGATAGACATTCAAAATATAAACGTACACCAGAGATTATAATTGAATCAGTTATTTTGAAAAGGCACTAAGTCCACATTTTATCATTTATCGTTTTATGATGGATTTCATGCGATATCAAGCGTATTGACTGTTTCGTGAAAAAAAGTAATAAGTCCATGCAATCTTTACGAATTTTTAGGTACGTCAATTTATAGGTTGACTGTCGAAAGGCACTATGTCTTGGATGTATAGTTCTCTTCAATACTAAATAAATACTGAATACAAAATGTGCACTTAGTGTCTTTTTAAAATAACCGATTCAACTGAAATAAAAATCCTTTTTAAGGGACGTATATAGTTCACGGTATTATACGCTTCGTATACGACATAAAAATAATATGTTTGCAAAAAATCTATTGATATAATATTATATTAAACGTAACCTACTTATTATAATAAAATATGCGTGTATATAGGTATTAGAGTGTTCGAACAAATTGAAATATGTTTTTTTTTTTGGAATATTTTTTAATTTGTTTAGTGGCGGGTGAGGCGCGTTATTAAGTAATTGATCGATTACAAACGTATTAAAACCATGGTATTCCTTATTTGAAGCACCAATCGTATGTTATACGCAGAAGGTTACTATAATATACACAAATACACGCTTTATACATAATAATAATAATAATTATTATTATTATTTAATTATTATGTATAAAGCGTATATTTGTATATTATAGTTGCGTACGAAAGTTACCAAAGTGTACTAAATGAAGTTTGGGGTGAGATTAAAAGTTAATTTAACTCACGGAAAATTGAATTTAAACCGCTTTTAATTTTTATCGTTTAAAACGATAACGACTGTGAAATACGAGTTGGTTAGCCGATTTTACAACTATTGCTGAGTTTCTGTCAACTATTATTGCACTCGCTAAATATAAAACTGAACGACAATATTAAGAGTTTCATTCTCACGCTACCCACCGTGTTGTGTATATTTATTCGTTTCTGTCGTTATAACGCATATACGTGAAAGTACGGAATCGAGTGGCTTAGTCCGCACGAAGTCTTTAAGAACCCGTCCAACATAAATTAAAATAGTTCATATAATACTACAACATTATTATGTTTTACTATACGCTAGAAGATTTGAAATATATTATTATTTCAAGTGACCTTAACACTTCCTGTATGCTTCGCTGGAAAATATTTAACTAGCGAACAGTAACTACCAAAACGGAACAATATTATTTCAATATTTTTTTATTTTTAAATATCTTACATTTTTTTTTTTTTTTTTGCGAATAGTATATTGAAATACATAACTTTCATATCAATACGTAATTCAATTTCTATAGTTTTTTTTTATGTCGTATGAATATTTTTAATTAAAAAACAAAAAAAACAATAAAGGCGATATTTTGTGTTGGAAACAGTTACTTAAGAAAAATAACACACACGGGACTATTGAAATATTAAATAAATGGGACCGTTTTAGTGCGGTTAGGTTATATTTTATAAAATGAAGCTATACGTAGGTTCTGTTTTCAATTGAATATCACTCGCAAATACAAGGCAGAAAAAATGTTTGGCTTTCCTTACCGCGTGTTTGTTTTCATAAAAAATAACACCATATAATAGTACACGGTGGTGACAAAAACGGTAAACAATTTTAAACATAACGTTTATGGCCGAATAAAGCGAAAACTAATTTGGTAAATTCCTTTTAATTCTTATATTATTTTTGAATTGCTGCCGTAATTATTTTATATATTATTATATAATCATTGAGAAATTAAAAATGTCGAATACAGATTTCAGTATTAATGTCGTCTCGAGATTTTTTCCGCATTGACGCGTATTACAAACTACATATTATTTTCATATACATATATACCTACAGGCTACATATTCAATATACACGAATTACTGTATTAAAACTTTGCACCGATTTAAATGGTAGCTATAACGGTTATTTTTCGGTTCATTTCAAAAATGTATTTTGATATTTTAGATAGGTACACGTAACGCATAATAATTGTACTGTAATGTAATTGTTCATCATAAACGTATCGTATATTATCTGTGTTACCAGAAACGTTGATTATTTGAAATGATGAAATTTCCTAATGAGGTAAGGAAATGATATCATATTGCTCGGCAATTGTAATTTTCTTAATATAGCAGGAAATGTTCACGAGTTTTATTATGATTACGCTTTTATTACGATTATTATAATATCCGTATTTATATATTGATTGACTGTATATAGTATATATAGATTTCCAGTGTTAGCTACCACCCACGTTGGATCTACCGGGTACAATATTTTGAATGAAAACCATCCAGGGACCCACTTCAAATTTCAATACATTTTATCGTTTTGTGAAAACTATTGGAAATGTGATTTGAATTTTAATTCACAATGAATCTAGTTTTATTTACATTTCTATTCCGATGTTCAAGTAAACAATAAACTAACTTCCCGGTTTTGCTAGCGGAATTACCCGGCTTCGGCCGTGCGCAGTTTTGAACGCAAAAAAATTTTTTTTTTTTAAATTTATAAAGTTATTAAAATGCCTCGCCGAAAAACCGTAACATTTAAATACAATATATCCCCTCCCCTCCTCAGACAAAAAATTAAAAAATGGGCGACGTGGCGATATTTGGGGACGTATTTGAAACTCTTATTTATCGTATGCTTTAATTGTGTAAATCGTCCAATCGTTTTTCGTTTGTGAGCCATGATTGCACGAAAACTGATTGAAAAAATATAAACTGGTATGCCCGCAACAACTCATTAAAGTTATATATATTATTTTTTGAGCTCAATAACAATATAAAATGGTCACCGTGGTAGCTGTTTAACGCCTAGAAATATAAAATTTCCCGCGTTACAGCTACTGTATACCCTCGTTGGACCTACCGGGTGAAACTGTGAATCTAAACCATTCAGAGACCCACTCGAACGCACACAAAAAATTTCTTAAAAATCGGTCCAGCCGTTTAGGAGGAGTTCAGTGACATACACGCGGACAGTCGAAATTTATATACATAAAGATAATATATATATATATATATATATATATACATATAAATATATAAAGATATAAAAAAAATATACGTATATACACTCAGATAGCAATTCCCTAGGCCGTCGTGTGCGCTAAAAATAGACATAAAAATGAAAAATCGTTTCGACGTCTATCTATTAGATAATATAAAATATCTTCAGTATAATATTATAATATATAGTAAAGGAACTTTTGATTTTTACTATCGTCACGAACGGGTGACGGCCGAGTGCTACATATGAGTGCTGCTTGGTGGCTTTTAATCCGATTCGGTTTTAATTTCCATGCGAATTATAATATTATACGCGGCCGTCGTCGTATATCTCTCTGCCCGCCGCCGCCGCCGCCGTCGACCGAATTCTGTTGAATAATAATTTCGTCGTCCTGTGTCTGGTGTACGGGAAATTGATTTTTAATAGGGCGCTAATGCGATTTCCGTTTGTAGAGTTTTGCCGTGGTGTACGACGACGACAGCGGTGGAAAATTATCGGTAAAAGCGAAAAAATAAAATACGTTTTCGATACGTAAAAAATCAATAAGGTTTTTTTTTTTTCATTTTTCATTATGATTACTTTTTTTTTTTTTTTTTGCTTTTTTTTATCGTATCGTATACGGGGTACGGAAATTAAAAGGAGTGTTTTTTTTTTATTTTTAAACCGTTGTCCGTGCGTAACTTCCCCGATATTAATCACTTATCTAACTTTTATGTTCTTTTTTTTTTTTCTATTTTTTACCGTCGACCGACGATGAATAATTTATTTTTACTCTTAACAACATTACGTTCGCGCCACGTCTACGCGTTTAACGTTCCCGATCGACGTAGACGTCCGGAAAAACAACTATTTAATATTTATACACGCATAATATT
The DNA here is from genome assembly GCA_032441835.1 of Slavum lentiscoides. Taxonomy (NCBI): domain Eukaryota; kingdom Metazoa; phylum Arthropoda; class Insecta; order Hemiptera; family Aphididae; genus Slavum; species Slavum lentiscoides. The sequence continues at coordinate 19,398,495 of CM063706.1, read as the reverse complement.
ATATAATATATACGTATATATTATAAAATTATTTATCCGTGGCGCCGCCGAGAATTACGCTGTAGACCATAGGCGGATATCTATTAAATTTTCCGGGGGCTAACATTTTAACATCAATCATAATCAGTCAAATATCCAAGGGGTGGCCATAATCGAATAAAAATGAAGCCAGCAAAATAGCGAACTTCAGTGTGACCATGTGCCAAGAAAAAAAAATATTGTACACATCTTCTCGTACCATGTTTAACCTACATTGTGTGTTATCAGTCGCGAAAAAAATTATAAATCATTATGAACCAATTGAATCAGTGAACGAATTATTTAGTGAGTCGATTTAATTGATTCAAATCGTTTAAAAAATGTTTTATTCGCATCACTGACACAGAGTATACACAGATTTATATAGCCTTGTTTTGCCCGCCAAAATAATATACAGCACTCAAATAATAATTGATAAAAATCAGTACAATTTCCAAATAGGTGACTGCAATATATTATTTTCCCAAATATGGTCACACTGAAGTTCGCTATTTTCCTTGCTTCATTTTGCGATGTATACAAGTATATGTAATGGCATCTCTATATACTCTATGCAAATATCCAAAATACATACAAATTATAAGATATTTGAGGGGCTTAGTCCCCCCTAAGCCCCTCCCATTTCCGCTTATGCTGTAGACCTTATAGTGATAAATTCAGTGGCGGATTTAGTCCTTTGCTTAGCGGGGGGGGGGGCAATATTTTAAAACACATATACAGTAGAAACAGCCACATTTAATATCATTGTGTTATCAGACATCAGTGCTGTCAACCGATATTTTGTAAAGGTGTATTTACCGCCGTGTCCGTGTCATATCGTGTCCTGTTATAATAATATACTTTTAGAAAAAATTGGAAAAAAAGTATTTACGCGTACAGTTCAAAAAGTCTAGTGTGGGGCCATGGCCCGTATGGCAGTATGGCCCCCCCTAAACGCCGCCACTGGTGATAATATATACAGATTGATAAACCGCAGAATTCTATTAAATTCGGTAAAATAATTTAGTTAACACGCAGTTATGGAAGAAGAAAAAAGTTAACGAGCCGTGGGATGTTGTGAATGTCATACGATTACTTGGATAAAGATTTTACAGTGTATTGTTATCACTGTATATACATTTGAAAGCAATGATCAATCATTGCGTTCGATAAAACGATGTCCTGAGCGGAGCTTCGGTGTAATATTTTAGGTGTAGGTATACAACAAAAACTAACTCTTTTTTTACGAATTAAATATCTCAAAACTTATAATTGCTATAAATAGTCCGAAATTAAAAGAAAGTTGTTTTCTTTAATATAATAAACAGTTACATTTTAAATGAATATTTCAAATTTCTATACCCATTAGTTGCGAAATTACGAAGAAATAACGATAATCGATTTTGACGAAATCCCGTTTTTTATGTAATTTTTCGGTAGTTTTTGAGTTACATTTTCAGGCGCTTTTGAGAAAATCAAAAAAATGACATCTTTAAAGTACCAACTACATACAGTTTACTACCGGAAACGAACTGTGACTGTAAAGATCGGAGCACTCCTTCTGGTAGAACTTTTGGATACAGACATAAAAAAAGAAAGACAACGCTTTGTGAAACCAATAGTTTCCTCACTCCGCTCAGAATCTAAAATTGTAGATTCTAATTGAAATTTATAGTGCATAATGTGTTCTTTTAACAATGACGATGTGTGTTTTATTATAATTTTTTTTTTTTTTTATAAATATTGTCTGAGAACACGTTTTCGTGTAGAAAGAGTGCTCGTGTGTTCTCGATGTGCATTATCACGTACCGGTAGTAAAATTTTTCTAATCGCCACATTTTATTTGAAACGTTGTACTATTTTCCTATTAGTTTCGCTCCTCAAAACAACTCGAAAATTTCAAAAACTAGTAATATTGTCGATATATTCATGGGAATTTTCATATTTTTTACGAGCTAACACAAGTTTAAACATACATATAATATTCTTAAAATATATACCATAATATATCCATTAATTTTTATAAGAATAGCGCGTAACTCATAGTCGTTTTTCAAACACAATCATTTATCCCGTATAAATAATGAATATCTTACTCAGATGAGCCCATATTCATAACCAGGGCTCGGGACTTAATGCGCTAAAAAACTTCGAAATATGTATTTAAATATGCACTTAAAAAAGTATGAATATGCAATTAAATATGCACTATCGGTAATATATGCAGTAAAATATGCAGCAATATATATATATACATATATATATTTTTAGTTAAATTCAAAATTGAAAATAGCCAATAGGTTATAGTAAAGAAACAAAAAATACATTATTTTTAAAAATCAAGTAGATAAAATAAATTTAGAATAAACAAGGTAGCTATATATATATTTTTTTTCTAAATAATATTTTTGTAACACATAAAAAATAAAATTTCACTTAATTTTAATTTTCTTATAAGTTAATTAAAAAAAATCCTAAAATATGTAAAAAAAAAAAATACAATAACAATTTTTTAATTTTAAATCCTAACATCATGAAACAAATATGTATTGAATCCGATTTCTCCTACCTATTTCCAGAACAAATATGCAAATGCATAAAGTCCCGAGCCCTGTTCATAACATTTTTATCTCATTGAAATATGTAATCACTTATTAAGCATTACTATGGCAACGGTACTATATTATTACACTGTTGTTTTTATTATTGATTCATTAAAAATAAATTTGCAACCAATCAGTGAAACTTTTGAAACTACTATTTTAGTTTTATATTATGATATAAAAAAAAAATTTAATTTTTTAAATGGATTTTTTTTTTTGCATTTATTAAGTCGCATTGATTTATCGTTGAATCGTATTATTATTATTAAAACGTTATTTATATATTACTTTTTGTAAACCGTTTTTAATTTCGCTTCAACTGTTATAGAAACTATACGTATAATATAGGTACGTCTCCGCCTAAAACCGTACCGTAAAAACAAATGTCAGAGTCGAGATTAATGTATATTTAAATTAAAAGGGCGAACTAAATACACCAGTATAATAATATAACATATTACAATGTTAGTATTTGTGTACAACAATAATTTTGATTAAACACACATAGTTGAGTTTTTAATCCATTAATAAAAAACAATTTTCTTACATTCACAATGAAGTAGGTATATATAATTATTGTGTTTTCTCGGTGTATAATAAAATAACGATTATTAATATTATTATTGTTCAAACTCATTTAGTTAATGATGTCGGCACTAACGTAGACTGCACGCTATGAAAAAAAATTGAATTTAACATTAAGTTAAATAATATAGAACTACTACTATTCAGTGTTTTATAATTAGTATAATTATACGATATAAAGTATACTTATCTTAATATTGTTGTTATTTTATTATTATAATTCATATATTAAAATACTTTATACTCGATAAAACGTGAAATAAATGTCCAATAAAAACATATAACCCGTTATTGTTTCATCCTGGCAACATTCGGTACATTTATTCTGGTTATTTATTTATTGGCGTAATGTATAAAAATAATAAAATATATTATTTCTACAAAGGTGACGCGTTTTGGGGATGGCGTCAAGGCGTGATTATTTTAACAGAGCGGCATGCGAGGATAAAATACGTGAAATCCCACATGCGTCTGAATGGTTTTCTATTACTAAAATATAAAACCATGTCAACATGACGTTATTTCGTTTCACTCCTACTTTTTGAAATACACAATTGTTTTACATTTATTTATTTATTCTTTTAATGAGAAGGTTTGTTATTAATTGCATACATAATAGAAATAAAATATGTTTTTATTAGTAATATATAAAATTAAAAAAAAAAAAAAAATCCTTGTATTTACTTTAGCACCCAGTTCAATATTATAACCATAATAATAAAATAATTATAAAGCTGCATAATTATATATTATAACTATTAAACATATGATGCAAATTTTTAATCAGTTTTAAGCTATTTTAATTGAAGGCCGGATATTGCAACTCTTTTTTTTATCGTCAGATAATCAACATTTTTTACGGATCGAACAAATTACAAAAAAAATTTGCAAAACGTCAAAAAGGGATGGCATATTATTCGCATTATTTTATTCCATTCGCAAAAGATTTGTAGGAAATATCGTATTCATTATTCGACGTGATAAGGGATTATTGTCATCATATTATATACGTCTACGCGCATATTGTCTCCAAACAATAGTTTTAAATAATAGGATTATACGGCAAAGTTTGTGAATTATTGCTACGGAGGCGTTGTGGAAATAATTTTTTATTAAGCTTCTCCTCGTATAGAAAGTGAATATCTATATAAAGTGTTCAGGTATAAAACAGAAGTGTACGTCTTTAAGTATTTAAACAGTTTAAAAACATATCATTGACGATCTTAAATTATTTACTTAAGATTGTACTAAAGTATAAAATGCATTTCTAAATGAAAAATATTTACGTACGTTAGGCATTAATTTATACTTGTACAAATCATAATATTGTAAGAATGTTGAAATTGTTTTTAAAAAAAAGTTTGATTTGACTGCTGAACGAATAAAATACTCAAAAATTAAAAAGAACAATTTTAGTAAATATTTTTATAGTCCACGAATTATAAACAATATTATGTGTACGTATAATATAATGTATCACGAAATAAGAAGACACTCATTACAAACATATGTGTGTGTACGTGTATGTCTTACATTAGATATTAAACAATATTTTAAGACTTTGAAAAAAAAATTGTTTTATACAGTTTACTTAATAATTAATGAAATTATTTAATTTTTGTATTTTTGGGACGTTACATATTTATGACGTCACTTCTTCATGATTTCATTTTTTTTTTAATGTTAAAATGTACTTGAAATGACCATCTTTATACATTTACTTTGCACATATTATTCTTTTATTTTATTGTTATCAGTATAAACTTTTGGACCCATACACCTACTTGATGAGTGGGGGCAGTGTGTCTTATTATCTTCTTGAATAAATAAATAAATAAACACTCATATTTAATGTAATTTTATAATCGATAGTGTTCCTAAAGGGTATACTATTTGTAGTAAATATTTGTAGGCACAAATTTTGTACATAATACGTATAAGCTGAATACTCTCAAGCTTTTTTTAAAAAATCACGAATACACTGCGTGTACTGTCAAGCAATTTGCGAAAAAAGATAAAATATATAAATATTGGTCTTAATTTTGGGGCATGTTTTTTTTTTTCTCCCAAAGAAGACCGTTGCGTTAGAATGACATCAATAATAAGCGTAAAGGTCGTACAGGTATAGACGATAAAGAAGATAAATTACAAAAACCATTTTTTTGTCAACTTATTTAAATAATTAACTTTTACAATTTTCAAACAAAATTAAATCAAATTTAGTTTTAATTTTATTTGTTATCATCATAAATTCACACTTTTTATGATAAAAAATAGTAAACATACATTTACTATTCAGGCACTCATCAGTTTATAATATACTCTCGAAAAAAATTATGGGAACATCATTGTTTATAACTAAAATATTATGATTATGATAATTATAGGATCTATTGATATTTTAGTTATAGTTATGTTGACCTATTTAAAATCCGAGTGATATGGTCCGGTTACATTTTCTATTGTCTTATTATAATTATTTTTCTTTTTTTGGAGCTTCAGATTACCTCAATAAATTCAATTATTTTTACTAGTGCATGTTGGGAAAAAAATGTAAACCGATATTTGAATGACAATCGTATTATTTATTCGTAATATTATTTAGCGATTTAGATTAATTAGGTTATTTTTAGAAACTCGGAATTTCTGCAAAATATGTACATCATTATTATTCATTTGCATAGTTTGCCATTTTTCGACACTCACTGAATATTTCTGTATATAAAGATTTTTCATTGCACAAATAGATGGGTTTTAAATGCATATTATTAATATTTTGCTTATATTTTTTTTCTAAAAAAAATTACCTTGTATTTTATCATAACAAAGATGCCCGCCACCCGTTATACTCACATTTCTTTTCGTTTAACCGCATAATTTATTTTAAAAAATATTTTTGATACTGTTTTTTTGAATTCAAAACATGTCGAAAATATCATAGACAACGAATCATGGCATGTATGTACTTTTATGTAAACGTTTTTAAATAATAATAATACAATTTTTTTTAAAAATCGAAATTTTTTTTTTGCCTATTTTAGATTCTGAGCGGAGCTAGGAATCTATTGGTTTTACAAAGCTGTTTTTTTTTTTTTTTTAATGTTTTTACCTAAAAATTCTACCAAAAAAAGTGCTCCAATCGTCATAGTCACAGTTTGCTTCCGATAGAGAGGGTATTTTCTGATTTTCTCAAAAGCGCCTAAAAATATAATTCAAAAACCACCGACAATTTACATAAAATCGGTAAAAACGCAATTTCATCAAAATCGATCATCGTTATTTCTTCGTATTTTTGAAACTAATGTGTATAGAAATTTGGAATATCCACGGAATATGTAAATGTTTATTATATTATGGAAAAAAAACTTTCTTTTAAGTTTGGACTATTTATAGCAATTATAGGTTTTGAGGTATTTAAATTCATAAAAAGAGTTATTTTTCGTCATATATACCTAAAATTTCACACCGAAGCTCCTCTCAGAATCGTTTTATCCAATGCAATGGCTTTTCATTGCTTTCAAATTTATATACTGACAACAATACACTCTAAAATCTTTTTCCAAGCAATTAGTCACTTTGCACACAACGCCACACGGCTCATTACGTTTTTTTACTTTAAAAGCTATGTTTCGACAATATAGAAGAGCATAAACGCATACATTATGGTGCTTATTTCTAAGGATTTTAGATCGTATAAATCCGGACCCTAGTATCATCATAGAACATTATACGATGTAAAAACGACATTCAGGTCGTTTACAAAAATTTCGGAGGCTCGGCCGGGATGCATATTAACGTACCATACATTGCTACGCGACCGGTTGTTTCTGATTGGCCCATTTCAAATAGCGCGTTATAAATTAATTAAAATTTTTATTAAAAAAAATGTTGATAACGTGGTGATAGAAAAAAATTAAAACTGTATGAAATGCCGATCGAATATTTTTAATTTGGGTGATTTTAATAATTTGGTTACGGCAACAAATTTAGATATTTAAAGTTTTAGATTCTAGGTTTTAGCTATTGCTTTTACAATAATGTGTTGTTTTATTATTGTACGTATAATCATTTATGATTATCCACCATTATACAACTGTGATAACGTGATAGTAAATACAGTAATCCAATTCATCTACAATGCGCTATTTGAAATTGGCCAATCAGAAACAACCGGTCGCGTAGCAATTCATGGTATGTTAATATGCGGCCGGGATTTTGGCATCGAATTTTCGGAGGCTCCGCATTGATGTAATCAACGTTTATCTCGGTATGAAACGATAATGTTCTATGATATATCACTCGCTATACATACGCCGTACATGTATTAACACAGAATACGTATGGTATCATTTATGCTAAGAAAGGACCAAATGTCGCAGGAAATTGTATCTGTTATCAAAATACGTCAACAGCCCGTTATCAGTGGTGTATTGGTAAATAAATTTAATAGGGGTATACGCACATTTCTTAATATATACCGACAATATTTTTTTGAAAAAAAGTTTGTAATTTTTTGTGCATTTTTCATATTATACGTTTTTCACCTTTAATACGCTTGTAAATTTGTAAACACTAATAAAAATATAGTAAAAAGAAAATATGTACTAGAACACAACTATACTAACCTAACCATTTGTATCAGGAGCGTATTTAGAAATTTTTTTTGGGGGAGGGCGGAGGCATTGAATAAACATCATTGTTGAATTATTTCTAAATTCTAATGCAAGACTAAATCTTAAAAATAGGACAAATCACCAAATTCTCAACATTTTAAAAACAACTGCGTATTAGGAATTTATTAAAAATATTACATCCTATAGCTATAGGCCATAAGGCATAGGAATTAATAAAGAAAGTTCCTGAAATTTCGGGGGAGCTGGAGCCCCATCAGCCCCCCATAAATACGCCCCCCCCCTGATGTGCACGTTGCTTCCTGCTACACACAGAACTGCAATGGTACGCTCTCGCTCAAAATCGTTAAAATTATAAAGAAAAGTATGTGACTACGGGTAACCGACAAACAGGCCGCCCACATGAATTTTTCAACTACGGTACTGTAAATAAATCCGGGCCCTCATTGTATATTAATATTTGTAATCATCTAATAATTATAAATTATTCTAATATGTAATTTTTTATTTTTACAAAAATTACCTAAAACACGGGTTACACGGCTTCTTTTTCTATTGTACACCTCTATAAAATATCAGTTATTTTAGTTTAAAACACAAGTACATTAATTTACTACAGTTTAATATAAAAATCAACACTTTTTAAAAAGTATTTATGTATAATAAAATACAATGTAAATTATTCAAAATTAAAAATAGCGTTTGTACATACAAAAATACAATTGTATTGTACATAATATTTTGTACATGTACATTTTGTGGGAATACCCGAATATGAATATACCTATTGACAAAATTAAATATATAAAAACCAATAATTATCTCATTTTCGACCAGCAAAAATAGTACTAATAGGACAGGCGACACAACATTAATATTTCTATAGCAGCGGACTAATTGCTCTTGTCTTCCAGGATTTATTTCCCTATTATTTTTTCCAAGATACGCTCGCGCCGCACGCACCACCCGCCTACACATTTCGTTACAAAAAATGATGTAGTAAGAAATCAAATTATTATTATACGAGTATACCAATATTGTATAAAGATGTGGTTACTAGGGTGGCATGACTCATATTATGTCTCATTTTATTTTTCTAATTTAAATTAATAATATGTATAGGTATATTATGTTTTTTTTCCCCGGGCCCCAGAGAGCCCGGGCCCCGGGACCATAGTACTCACTGACCCCCCACCCCCCTGTGTGGGGCCCTGCCCACAAATTATATAAATATAAAAAGTACCTACAAATTGTTGGTGACAAGATAAATAATAATCTATTAACTAGCCGCATGCCCGCGCATACCCATAACATGTTCATTTCATGACGGGGTGTACGCAGAAAACCGAAAATAGGGATCTGGATATACCCGCGTATACCTTCCAATACACCACTGGCGCCTGTTGTTTTCAACCGTCAAGGTCCCCCATTTTCAGTGTACAAGAACATACGGAGCATAGGCGTGCGCAGGAATTTTGTATGGGGTGTGCCATGAAGAAAATTGGGCCTAACTGATAACTGGTTGGTTTGATAAGTTTGATTTATTATTGGTTACCTAAAGTTGTTCATAGTGTTCGTAACATCATACATTAGCCTTAGCATATTGCCAATTGCCATTTTCGCTAGAGCGCCTAATTTATTTTCTCTGATTTTTATTATTTATAGCTTAAAATTCAAACAAAGTCCCCGAATGAATGAAAGTTGTACAAAAAGCCACGGGCCACGGGGTATGCCATGACACGCCCGGCACACCCTGTGCGCACGCCTATGATACGGAGTGTCGTATAACGACAAAACTCTAAAATCTTTGTCTGAAATGCGAACCACTTAAGCGACTCCCCCGCGCTTATATAACATCCGCGCGTTTCGCCATACCCTTTTTATTATTATAAATATTATTATATTGATCGTGCGCGCGTAAATTATAAATAAACCGCGTTCGTTTACAACGACGTACAGGCGTAGAGAAGTCTGACGCGTTTGCATATCATATCATAATTATTAAAACGTCCGTCGCTTTTTCCGCGGTCGCGCACAAAACTACAATACACGCCGGAGCGCGTAAATCTACGTCAAACCTTCCGCCGTCGTTTTCATGCGAACCTCGACTGACGCCATCAGATCAGTCGTGCGCGTATCACGTCTGTTCGTGCTGTCAAATGTGTTGACACGGTCGTCGTTTCGCCGAGCGCGATCGCGTTTTACAGTAACACGTACGGTTTCGACGTGACGAGCCGAGAGAAATTCATTTATATGTTTATACGTGCGAAGAGGAACGGAGACGCGTAGGGGAGAGAAATTATCGTCTCCCGGTGGGAAACGGAGCTCCGTAAAATGAGACGCGAAATGAGCAACCGGCCTGCCCGTCAACAAGCGCGCATACTCCTTTTCTGACGCGGTATACGGACTGAGACTTGTTGTCGTTTGATGTGCGCACTATACGCCATGCTTTTTTTTTTTTCTTTACAAATATTGTTCGTATCGCGTTGATCAAACCAGTGATTGTGCGAGAGTTTCGAATTCTCGGACGACCGTTTTGCAGCGCTGGCATTTGTTAGCTGGTTTCGTCTGTTTATCGACGGGGTCGTGGTGCGCGTATCAATACAATACAGGGCCTAAAACGGTGTGCAGTAGCAAATGGACAAGTGTGCAGTGCATTTCTAGCCAATTACATTAATTATTATATTGTTGAAAATAAAAGAAATTTAAATTTATTTTTATTACATCTACAAATCTATGCAAACTACGTCATAATGTCCCTACTGCAGAGCATTTATTATTTTTAATTTTAACGTACTTTTAAATAATTTGAAACAATTTAGTAAAAATTGATTGTATACTCTATGCGTATGACATCAGAGTATCAGACGTAGGTATAGGTAGGTATTTAATTCAATTAATATTTCTAGTAGTTTTTTGTGTGGATATAATAAAGAAAATATTTACCTATATGTGCAGTAGCAAAACACAAGAATTTTAGGCACTGATACAATATGGTGTTATCGTATAGGAGTGCGCAGGCTTCCGCGGTGCAGACAGTTTAATGTGCAACTGTGTAAAACGTGTCCCAATAAATATTGTAGGGGGTTTTTTTTTGTTTTTATATATTCAATAGCCCAGAGGTTCTCAAACTTTTCAGGCCAGGCCCCCCTTTTAGTTAACCCCAGACCTGAGCCCCCCCCCCTCATAAAAATAATTTTAATAGTCATGTTTAGAGTAAAAAAATGTTAAAAACAAACAACAAATATTGATAAATATTAATATTACAAATTATACACATTATTACAGATAATGGCTCGTGTTGATTGTTGCTGCCTGTATGTGATGTATAAATATACCGAATTGTATACAATGCAAAACGCGATTATTATTACGGACATTTCACAATTTTTTTAATTTTTTCTACCAATGCAATGTTGATTTTTAAAATTGTCTTGCGCCCCCCCTATAAAGCTTTTGCGCCCCCCTGGAGGGTCGCGCCCCACACTTTGAGAACCTCTGCAATAGCCTAATTCAGAAATAACTCTTTTTTTTTTCAACGTAAATAACACATTTTGAGCCTATGATTTGTATTTCCAATTTTTTGTACACATCACTTATAAAAAATAAAAAACCGCGTTTTAAATTTTTGTAGTAATTATCAGTCTTCTTTTTCCTGGTACACGATCACCTCGAATTCGTCAATTACTCGTTCGGGGTCAATTTCAGTAGCAATAATAATTATGTGCACTATCACGGTAACAAATGGATTTATAACAATGTTTTAAAAATAGCGATATAATCAGATATAACTGCAGATTATAAACGTGTCGTGCAGTCGTTTCTCGTAAACTTCATACGTAGGTTACAAAATGGTAAGCTAAGCGATACCGGTGATGGCACACACGTAAAGTGTAAAGTCCAAGCTTAATACCACCAAGGTGAATATGAATCTATTCATTATAGAATATAATATAGATATTTACACGGCAAATAAAATAATAATAATAATATTAGTGTAAAATAGCTATAGTAAATAACGTATCACTCTATATCTTATACAGTTTTAGTTAATATTATCGCAGAATAGATGAAAGCAGAAGGGACACTTCCAGCTAGTGTTAACCAAAAAAATTGCGGACATTTTACCGTTGGCTTTTTTTTTTTTTTTTTTTAATCTATTTAGTGTTAACGGTTCAAAATACTGATGCAACAGGACTGGTTACCGTTTATAATTTACATTTGTTTGAGCCACTTAAACTTCATCTTAAATTTCGTCTGCTCTTTGCTTGAACTTTAAAATTTAATTAGTAATACATTACGTCGACTTATAGAGGTTTTTCAATGAGATGCACTTGGATCTCTGACAAAAAAATCATCCTTTACTTTTAGTTTATCGAAACTGGTCACAACGGGATGGCAAACGAGAAAGTGGCCGCCGCGTTTTTGTATGATAAGGATCATTAATTATTATCAGTGTTAATTTGATTGTTAATTATGAACGCTACAGATAAGGAGGCCAAAAAGGATTTAGGTTATTAAAATACGCGTCTATGGCCATATACACTATTTATACATATTCAGAGTGCTTAATTGACTAACGTTCTTGTGCGTTTAAATAAAAACACGGTTTACAAGACTCTGCACACTCTGTGCGCACGCCTATGGGTATAATAAAACTCGACAACACGGACAAAAATTTCGAATGATTTTTTATTAGATCAAATAATATAAAACGTTTTACTCTCACAGTTACTATCGACACTAATCGTTGCGTGTTATTGTATAAATGGAATATGCGATAAGTATAATTATTATATTATGCGAAGTTGGAGGAAGGTTTCGTTTTTTGTTATTATTATTATTATTATTATTATAATTTTTTGTGGTTAAATATTAATATTATTATATGGGGAGCGGGATACGTGTGTGTTACGATGCGATCGCGGTTGGCGACGTGACTGTCACTGGTGCGGTTTGACGACTTTGCTGGCCGGCGGAGGATCTTCGTGAACCCGGCTGAATCGAACACGGGTAACAAGTCGCGTATACGGTGACCACTGGTCGTCATCAGATCCATCAGACGGCTAAAACAGAAATCACGACGAGTGTTAATAATGAACGGCGTCGTTATCGCAGAGAACAACAAAACATTCTGAAAACATATAAAAATTCTGAATACTAAATGTCAGTTTTTCAATAGTGGTTTTAAACCTTGTTCAGACTTTAAACCTAGTTCAAATCGAAAAGTGCGTATTACGATTCACTGAATCTAGTTTAAACTGAAGTTTACTTGATCCACCGATTTCGGCGAGTTAAACCGAGTTCAAAGTTGATCTGCAATTTGTTTGGTTGTACAATAACGCTGATAACGGTCACACGGTAGACGTTATTTGGAGTTTTCATATTTTTTGTTTGAATTTGTGTCATTGTGTATACATTTTTATTTTTTGTAATATTATTAATCTGTGATAGTGCGACGAGTTATTAAAAACGGATAGGTACCTAATCAGTGGCGTAATTACGAATGTTATATGGGAGGGGATAGACAATTTAGCATTATTGGATAATCCATAATAACTGTAACGACTAACGACCCTTTAAACGTTAATCAATCGAAATTAATAAAGTAATTGCGATACTCGTATTTTTATTATTTTCTTTAATAAAAATGACATATTTTATAATAAAATTTCTAATTTTCTTCCTTTTTTTTTTTTTTTTTTTTTAGCTAATTTATTGAGTACTTCATCCAATTTTACTTAAAAATCTAAATATGGATAGACCTTTCTTCAGTGACCTAACCTAACCGTATCATACCAGTAACTAGTCAATAAACTGAGGAATCCTATGGATTATGATAAATACTAACAAATTTTGTTAACGCAAAAAAAGTATTATTTTTAATTATTACATTTTTTTGTACATTAGACGATATGTTATGTAAAAAAAGAAAGCCCATGGGAGGGGATCCATCCCCATATCCCCCCCGTAATTACGCCCCTGTACCTAATAATGAACAACGAAATATAATCTCTGCAATGATAATCAGTTTATCAATTGTCATACACACACTATCACCCAGCTATTCCATTATCACAGATAATTTCCAATAACCACGGTTCAGCAGAACTGAACCAAGTCTTTGATTGTAAAACTGGCAATAAGTTAACCTAAGATTAGTTTCTGAACCAGCTACAGCTAAACTCGAATTTTAACCAAGAATTGTTAAACTGACCCTAAGACAAATAACAAAACAAATTGGACTTTTTAATCTACGTTTCGGAAAAATTGTAGTCTGGAAGCATTTGGTTTCCGTTGTGGTATCACCGAATCAACGCGTGACGCGTCGTAATATTGCGATCCGATTGTTTTCTATGAAATCACTATAGTCAAAAATTTTAGCATAATAAAAAATTTATACACATACCAATCTATCGTCTATCAACACTATAGTACGGACATGTTTCCCTCTACGCAGTGGCGCACACTGAACTGCACATTGTTGGGTCTAACAATATTTTGCACACCCAATACACAACCAGTAGACACCCAATGACAACCTTGCATGCACTATAGTATTAATTATGATTAAAAATATATTATTTAAATTTTTAGCTCCATAACACCAGCATCACCCCACCCACCCTTTTGAATAGGGGGGCCGATCAACCCCAATGACCCTTAACGTATGCGCCACTGCTCCTACGCATCGGTCAAAAATTGTTTTATCATAAATACTTACACGAAATCATATATACTTTCTTCGGGTCAAGAACAATGTTTTTTAATTTTCTCTTTTATAAAATCTACCAAATTTCTATATTAGATGAAACGAATATGAAAATTAAATAAACACGTATGGATTATGCATAATATGTATCTGTGACAAGTATTTTTTTATACTGAGACTAACATTTTTTTAATCGATTTTCATAAAAATTATGAAATAATATAATTTTTTAAATATTAAAGTTGTCATTACGTTATTCTCCTAACGTTTTAATATAAGGCTCCGGACAATACGATTTTTAATATGCGTATATCCTGCGGCAGTGCTAATATGATTATTTATTTGGTCAGCGTTTTCTATGTTTTCTGTTAGTTTTGTAAAAAACCTACTGAAGAATAGCAAGAAATTTTGTTGTTCGTATAAATCAACTTGGTTTGTTTTTTTACTGTAAATTTTATATAAACTTCAATTTAAATTTGTTACGTGACATTAAATCGTTTCAGAAAAGTTATTCTGATTTTCCATCGTTTGTAGTCCGAATTTCTACCTCTAGTACGTGTATTATATAGTAAGGCGTGTGAAATGATAAATTTTCAAAATGCTTTCAGAAACGTAAAGTATTATCCAATATTTTTTTCTAATCTAACCCGCTGAGTAACGGGTGTAGGAAGAGGGTCAACCGAAAGCGAGTGACAAGATATGATCGCACCATCTGCGAACAATATCTTTGCACGTCAATGCTCGTTATGTGGCCGTGCCCCATTGGCAGTTATATATTTTGTAGTTGTAATAATACGAGTTAATAATGATTCAAAAATCGTCTAAAATGAAATATATTTTCCAATTTTCGTATTAGAAAAATTTGAGTAATATTTTATTTGAAGGCCTAAATCTAAACATAACGCGCTTACAAAACTATTCCCTCTTCCTTTCAAAAAAAAAAAAACAGAAAATTCCTACATCCGTCACTGTATATACGCAGTTCGTTACGGTTTAATTTCACGAGGTACGCCTACAGGTATGACAGATTTGAATAGGGGATTCTGTATGTTTAAGAATATAATTACATATATACGGTTTGCATAAAATTATACCACAAAAAACTAATTTCAACAGTGCGCGCACGCAAATATTTTACGACACGCATATTGTGTTTATATACACGCGCTCACACCATGTACATTCAGAATGCATTACAGTTAGACCGAGATCTACATCCCTATGGCTTTTTAGCTCAACCCTTATTATTTCTCTCTCTCTCTCTATATATATATATATATATGTGTGTGTGTGTGTGTGTGTGTGTGTATACGTGAGCCTACTACCGCGGTGTACCTCGTATACCCGTGACTTTTGCAACGGCGCAAAACAAGAGTGGTGAGTATAAATTAGATTACGAAACGTATAGCGCACTGGGCGATATGTTGTAAATAATGTGTACGCCAACGAACATACAATTTTACACATTTCGTAAAATAATATATACGGATTTGATTCGAGATACGCCGTGGTTTTAATATTATTATCCATAAAAGAATTTTTAAAAAAATTCAACGAAAAACACTGTGAGATTTTGAAAACGAAAACATAATAATTCCTTTGAGAATAACGACACGGAATGATAATAATAAAACGTGAACGTATAGAAACGCCGTAAATGTAAATTAATATTACATACCATTATAATATAGCTATTATCAGGGTCCGGGGCTCATAGAATTTGCATATGCATACTGGATGTAATATAAAACATAGCAGAGTATATTTTATTTAAATTTTATATATAATCACGTTTCAGGTTGTGGCGAATTAAAAATTTCAAATAACAAACTTTATAATGCGCACGTTTGTATATTTTAGAGATTTTGTGGCGTTATGTATTTTTTAGGACAATTTTTGTGTACATTTCCGTGTATGTTTTTGACGTTATTGACGAATAATAATTTGAAAAAAAAAATGTATGTATTATGTATATTAATAATCCCACATGGTTTTTAACGTTTTATTTTTCAAAATAATTGTCTGTGCTTGTTCAGGACAGTTTAAACAGAAATATTATTAAAACACACAAATCGATTTCGCTTTTTCCAAGATATTAATATTTAAAAATTTTAAATATTGTATAGTTTATAAAAAAATGTAATTAACTTACTAGTATTGGAAAAACATTTTTTTTTTTTTTAGTGCATATTTTTACGTTTTTTAAGTGCATATAATATAATGGCATATTTTAATATTTTTTAGTGCTGTAAGTCCCGAACCGCGCTTATTATTTTCATTAGGAGTCGCGTACGTATACAGTGTCATAAATTCGTCGAGTAAACTCTAACGCGTAATGTAGCAACATATTTTGTTTTTAAAGTCATATATAGTTTTCTAAAATATATACGAGTATATGTATCATTTTGGCAACAATATATTCGATGCCATTTAAGTTTTTGAAGTGTATTGAAAACATCCGGCTGTTGCAGGGAACCGAACAAAAATAAAATGATGCGTTATTTTCGCGTGTAATGTAAAAAGATTTGTCCGTACTGATTTTTCATAAAAACCGAATGGAATAAAAAAAAAAAGTCACCAACGGAAGATACGGGATTTATTCCCGTTGTCATCCCAACACCCGGGCCGGTAATATTATGATTTTCGTCATATAATATATTATTGAAATGTAACGCGTTTTCAAATTTAGAAAATATATCTATTCAAATTAATTTACTCATCCGGTCAAGACGGATTGAATCGGTGAAGACATATTGTCTTACACGTTTTGGACTGCAGGTCGTCAAATGCGTTAAAAAACTGAACAAATATATCGCACTTAATTTTGAATTATAAAACAATACAATGTGTCACGGTTATCGATCCCGATATTCTCTATATTATACTCGTATTACAGTAAACAGTAAAATTTCGTATGTGACCTGAACGAGTATAAGCGATTCGTTTTTGATCGCAGTACCGGGGTTGGCTTTAGAGCTTGTATTTCGACACTAATGTAGCGCGAATAAAATACGAAACAAAATTGTTTTATTTTTTTATACGTGGAATTACACTTTACACGAATATCTAACATATTTTCATACGGCGCGGTAATATTATTTTCTTGCAATAATTATAAAGTATTAAAATATACGCGTTTGAAAAAATATCACTTAAAAACTTAGCGCGTACTGGTAATTAGTATAGAGTACAGATTTTGAAAGCGTTTGCTTTTTGTTTTCTATTGCTCTAAAACGAAACTATGTCAGCTACAAATTCGATTTATACTACTTGGAATAAAATGCACGACATTTTATTTCGGGTTTTTTGTATATTAATGCTTTTTTGGATATTTTGGGTACTTTTTTTTGCGTTCAAGTTACATTTTTTTTCAAAATGTGTTCTAAATAAACGTATTTGAAATGTTAACATTTATTTTAATATTATATAATGTGTTCCAAGGTCATGACTGGCTCAATCGGTTCTATCTCGTTATGCTAGATATATGGATATATTTATCGATGTAATTTAGATAATGATATTGCATGTTCTAAAATCTAAAAGTACTTATTCAATCATTTCTTGACAACCTTTCCCCGTGCGTTCAGTTTGTCACGTACCGTATGGTATATGGTAGATTAATTTATCTTGAAACGAAAATAAACACAAAAATACGCTCTTGCTCTGGAAATTATCTACTCAGAATTACACTTTAGTTTTCGTTGTAACACCGTATTGTTCGTTATTCTTACCGATTGTCATTTACAAAATGCCAAAAATTGATAATTAATAATTGCGGAAGAAGGAAAACTCGAGGGAGCAGACTCGTAAATTAATTTATTATAATAACTTTTAAAAAAAAAATAATAATTTAATGAACTAATACATAATTTTAATACTTTTTTTGTGATAAATAATTTTTTTTGTTGAAAAAACCCATTTTTAATGCTTTTTTTAAGCTTTTTTGGAAGATTTAAACAGCTTTAGTGCTTCTTTTTGAGTGCTTTTATTTAATTTTTTTATTGCTTTAAAATCCGTACTCTAGTTACTAGTAATTACTCGTAGAGCTTATGTGTATTGGATATTTTATTTATACTAATATATTTGTATAAAATATACATTTGAAATATTGACGTCTGCAAAAAAAAAAAAAAACGAGTGTTACAGTTTTCTCGATCAATATAGTCAAACAATAATAATTTTTTTTTTTTTAATGACCAACCTTTTGTTGGCAAGCGAGACGGAAATGCTGTTAGATCGTTTCAAAACATAAATGATACACATTCGTGCATTGACCTGATTAAATATAATTATTATTTTTATTATTGTCTCTTCAACGCGTGATTTTATTTTTTTTTTTACAAAAAAAAAAAATGTTTTTTAAATTAATTTATAGTCAAATGAATTCGGGAAAAATTTAAAAAAAAAAAAAAAAATGGTAACGAGCCGCCGCGGGGTGTTGTGGATATCGCTTAAGTGAATTACTTGGATAAAGATTTTAGTGTTTTGTTTTAACTTCGAAAGCAATGATAAGTCATTGCATTCGGTAAAACGATTCTGAGCGGAGCTTACTTTTCTAGTAATTATAGTGTAAAGTTAAATATTAGTTGAAAATTTCAGGTTTCTATGACTATTAGTTTCAAAATCACGAAGAAATAAACAACAATCGATTGAGACGAAATTGCATTTTTAGCGTTTTTCAGTTATGTTTTTAGGTGCTTTTGAGAAAAATGACCTCTCTAGAGTACCGACTACATATAGATGCGAATTTCTGCCGGAAACAAACCGTGACCGAAAAAGATCGGAGCACTCCTTGTGGTCGGAAAATGTGTACACAGGATAGAAAAAATAAAAAATAAACGTCATTGTAAAAACAATAGATTCTTCGCGCCGCTCAGAATCTATAATCTCGAGTAATCGTTTAAAATATAATAATCCGTTGCTTTAGGTATATTTTCATACGAAATTATACATATTTTATGGGTCCACTATCGCGCCGTCTCGGTGTCGTACGGTACCTGTTGGGCGCCAACGGTTTTTTTTTCAACGATAACGGCGAGGCGGCCTCCACGGGGAAGAAAGTGGCCCCGTAAAAGTCCAGACCGTTGTGTAGCAGCACGTTGCACTCTTCCATAGACGCCAACGTGATGCGCACCACGGGCGGCGCCGCCGGGTGTAGTTGTTGCGTAATCGCCGCCGCCGACGACGACGCCCCCGTTGACGCCGGTCCACTTTGCTGCTGCTGCTGCTGCTGCTGCTGCTGGTGGTGGTGGTGATGCTGCTGATCAACAGCTGTCTGCGACATGGACGGCGACGTTAAGTTCTTGTCTGCCGTAGTCGCGGCCCCGTGACGATATCCTGTAAATGGAAACTCTACAGGTCAATATCCCGCGACAATACGGCAATAATGTTGCGAATATACGTATAATCCACTTGAGGGGCCCGCGGTACCGGTGTCATAGGATTATATTACCGTCAACAAATTTTCCCCCGGTAAAAATATCCTAGTATATAAAATTACCGGGGGTAAAATTAACCTAGGATATTTTTACTGCCGATAATTTAATACTATTTTCCTTGGGGGGTAATAATATACTAGGATAACTTTACCGCCCGGTAAAAATAATTCGTTAAACTCAAGCGCGGGGTACAAATATCCTGGGTTATTAGTGTTAACACGGTAAAACGAATCCAAAGGGGGGGGGGGTAAAAATATACTGGGATAACTTTACGGTCAGTAAAAACATTGCATTTTATTCGAGCGGGGTAAAAATATTCTGGGTTATTGGTGCTAATACGGTAATACGAATCCAAAGGGGGGTAAAAATATACTGGGTTAACTATACAGCCCATTAAAAACATTGCATTTCGTTCGAGCGGGGGGTACAAATGTCCTGGGTTATTATTGTTAATACGGTTAAATGAACCAAAGGGGGGTACAAATCGCCTGTTACACCGGTACCGTTTTATACCGAAAAATTAGGCTTTACAAGTGTAACGATTGCGTATATGCATATTGGCATATGCGGCATCGTGCATTGCTCCTATGGTGGGGCGAGTGAAATGCCGACTAAGGGTTTTCGGTCGTGACCAAAAAATAATGAAGCATATAGAAAGACGTCAGTAGTAGTAGTGAGAAGACGAATGTGTGTGCCGGGACCAGTAGCAGTGGCAGTGTTGGAAGTCAATCCGCGGCCCCGGCGAAACAATTTACTTACCACCGACCTCGCTCACTTTTGCACCATTGGTAAGAAATAAAAACATTTATATTTTAACAAGTTGTTTTATTCCGCATGAGGTAGCCTTTCCTACAATAATAGGTATTACACACCGAGGTCGAGTCCCCGAGACCTCGTAAAAATAAACAAAACTCCCTCCCCGACGGGAGCGAGGGAGAGGGGACGTTACACAAGAAAAAAAAAACTCTCACGGCTTGTGAAATTAATCGGTTCGAATTCTCTTCTCGGATCCTGAGCGGAGCGAGGAATCCGTTAAATTTAAAAAGCCGTGTGTTTTTTGTTTTTTTTACTGTCTGTACCCGAAAATTCTACCAGAAGGTGTGCACCGATCTTTACGGTCACAGTCTGTTTCCGGCAACAAATTGCATCTAGTTGACACTTTAGAATGGTAATTTTTTTGATTTTCTCCGAAACCACTGAAAATATAACTCAAAAACTACCGAAAAAATAATTATTATGATGACGGCGTTAATAATAATTGTACACTTTTAGAAAGTTTATCGCGAGAAATTATATCAAATTACTGTTATTAATTATATGCTCCACACACACACACACTCTATTTTTATATGGTATTAATAATAAATAATATAACACCGAAGATCGTCTCGAAATCGTTTTGTCGAATGCAATGATTTGTCATCGTTTTCAAATTTAACAGTGATAACAAATACACTCTAAAATATTTATCCGAGTAATGCACTTAAGCGACATGCACAACACCCCACAGCTCGTTACATTTTTTTAACTTAAATTGGACAGGTCGCATTTAACTAGGATTTTTAATATACGCAGTGTTCCACCCGTTTGTTAAAAAAAAAAAAACTATTAATTTCGTGTCAAGTTCACAGCGTCCTACAGCTGAAAATATATTTAATATCACAAAACAAGTTAAAATCCGTCTTATACTGCAGTATTATCTTCTTTCAAATGATATTTAAAAAAAAAAAATGAATAAAAATACCTTGATATTATAAAGTGTGTTATCGCTTTTGCCGTGAAGTCATTTTGGTGACGAGGTAACGCGTAGTACGTGAACACACACAAACTGTCCAAAGGCCGCCGATACAATATGTGATTTAAGTAGCCTATATTATGCTCTTTAATAAATAGCCGACACCGGGCACTTTAAGGAACTACTTGTACTGATTATTATCATTTGGAACGTACGACATTTGTCGACGGAATAAATACACAAGGTTTTTTTTTTTTTTAGTGCAACACGCGGTAGATATTATAAGCGCAGTAATAATTAGCCGACCACTCCAGCTAACATCTTTCACGCCGCACCAAGGCGATTTAACGTACAATTTCAATTGAAACTTTCGGCGCCTTTTACCGCGGCTGTTGCCTCAGAATTACTATAAATTAAAACTGTTTTTTCGCACAGCGACCATATCGAAATCGATTATTTATTTATCGAATGAAATATTGTCGCACGCATCACCATAGTCAATAATTATATTTAACACATTTCAGTCCAGCCGCGCACACAATATTCATACCAAGATAGGCATAAGCACCATTCATTTTTGGGGTGACTGTGGATTACTACGAACATTAAACCCGATAATAAATGCAAAGGCGACAATAAGTACAAATAACAATTATAATATAATAAATCTTTAAGGTTTTACTAGGGGACTATTTTAAAAATCGTTTGAGCTCCATTTTTGTAGTTGTATTGAAACGATGATTGCAAAAACATCATGAGTCAATTATTTAAAACTTTTTGATAGGAACTTTTGGAACGACACAATTCATTGACTAAAGACGTTTTCGCTCTCAACCAGACTTTTCGGTTGTGATTTTATAGATAAAGAAAGTATAACTAAAGACGTTTTTACACTCAACGCATAGAAACACATAACTAGTATAGTAGTATACATTTTTAATTATTTTTATTTTAAATTAATATAATAATAATGTTTTTGATAATGATTTATGGGGGAAAAAATTGATATTTCAAATCGTGTATTTAACAAATTTATTAACAAGTTATATAAATAATCTATTTATAAAATAATTATCGATTTGACGGCTCATGTGTCAAAATGTACAACTCTTCGACTGTAATAAATTACATGTTTGTAAATAATGGTGGGAAGGACCTCACACTGTAACCAAATTCGGCGTCACTGCTCTCGTTATTAATATTTGCACGGTCATTTATGAAAAACAAAAAGTTCGGATAATATTTACGAGTATTTATTATATATTATATGCATAGACTATGTCTTTCAATAGTAATATTATTTTCGAGCCATTTAGGCAACATAATTTGGAAAAAAAGCCATATTTTAGGATTTATGAATGCTTTTCGTTGTTTTGTCTCTTGAAATAATGTAAAATTATCACTCGGCACTTATTACCTTTTAACGTCATTACCATTACCTAGTAAATTATTATAAAAATAGCTAAATACTCGGCTTCGTCCTTGAACCGTTAATCTGTTATACGTGTTTAGGTACATTATCATGGATATAATTTTTTTTATTAATAGCTTCTGTTGGATACCCAGCGTCTTCCAGATTAATATGCTTATGATAAAAATAATCCTAAGCAAGTACTAAGATACTGTTATGTTCGTGATAAAAATGTTTTGAGAATATTCCTGTATAACTATATGTATATATATGGCATAGCTATCAGTATTTTTTTACACGACTAAATTGTACTAAGAAAAAATTTTACAACAATTCTCACACCCAAGATTATAATATTTAACACATATACCTATATTATATGCTCTCGGTAACCAACAGAAAAATCTTAATAGATTCCAAGCCTTTACTTGATCTATGCCTTAAGAAAAATCGTTATGGCCTATTTCAAAAAGAAAATTGTACAGCGGTAGTCTGGTGAACTGTAGGAAATTATCCATCGCTGCGTGGCAGCCATTTTTTCCTCGTAATTATAACTAATCAATTTTCATGAGATACATGTTAAAATTGATGACATTTGAAAATATTTCAAAATTGTTAGCCGCATAGTAACCATGTTTATCATAAAATCAATAATGTTTTTTCTCCTGTGAAATATTTTTAGGAGTTTGTCCCTTTCACCTCAGCGTACGGATAGTTTTCAAAACGGTGCCTGAAACGATCTGCAAAATTACTCTACAAATGAAAAACAAACCACATCTCGATATTTGCAGATGGTTCGCGTATAAATATAAAGGGCGTTATGGTTTTATTTAGATAAGTTTTGAAACTAGCATCAGAAAGATAACCAAAGGAATTTTTTTATTTATAATTCAAAATAAATAGTATGAGGTATAAAATTCTGCTTTTTAGTAAATACTTATTATTATAGTGGATGATAAAACAATTTTTGGTTTAAACATTGAATATTACGATAACATTTAAAATTCTAAACTTTTAAACTATTTATAGAGTTTTAATTTATTTTATAATAGATGTGAAAACTTGACGTATGACGTAGATGATTTAATTCAAATTAAATGTAATAATATTAAATTTAATAAGTATGTAAACGAAAAATGAAAATTCAGGTGTGGCGTTTTTTAATGAAAATAACTTGGGATAATACGTATTTTTAATACATTTTATGTACAATATATCTTGATTTTATTATTTTTAAAATTTTATTGATATTTTTATTATTATTATTATTATTATTATTATTATTATTATTATTATTATTATTATTATTATTATTATTATTATTATTATTATTATTATTATTATTATTATTATTATTATTATTCTTCTTCTTCTTCTTCTTCTTCTTCTTCTTCTTCTTCTTCTTCTTATTATTATTATTATTATCATCATCATCATTATCATTATCAATATTATCATCATTATCAATACTATTATTATTAGTAGTAGTAGTATTAAATTTATGACATCATGGATAAAATACGGTTAAATCAAAAAATACAAAATAATAGTAATTATTACAGTATAACCGAGAAATAATTAATTAAAACATTTTTTAAAGATGCGTATTTTTAAAAGTTTTGTTCAGCTAAAAAATTACTTACATATTTTTATTATATTTTATACTGGTTAAAATGTGATTGGTGATAGTTTTTTTGTGTAGGAAACTCAAATGATTTGTTCATTTTTAATGTTTTGCTATACTTTGTTTCGAAGAAGAATGTTTTATTGCATGGCTATGAGGGTATTTTTTATTCGTTGGAATAGATACTTTTATAGCGAAAAAATTCCATTGAAATGTCCTTTAAGTGGACTATGGTGTATTTTATGTTCCGAAAAAACTAATTTCAGTATTAGGGTACATAAAAGTACCATTTGCCGATAAAAAGAAAAGAAATTTAATTTTGTGAAATTGAAAACAAATTATCCTTTCAAATATAAAAAATAAGCTAAAAATCCTATTGTTTTCAGTTTTATTGACTATGATGTATATAGTTCTCAATTTAATGATATTAAAATTACATTCGAGTATTTCTTAAAGTTAACATAAATAATTTTATAATTTTATATAATATTTTTCTTCTTTTTAAATGGTTGAAAATGTATTAAAAAAAAAATTAGTAAAGTAATTTTAATAACACATACAATTTATTGTGTGTGTGTTTGTTTGTGTGTGTGTGTGTGTGTGTGTGTGTGTGTGTGTGTGTGTGTGTGTGTGTGTGTGTGTGTGTGTGTGTGTGTGTGTGTGTGTGTGTGTGTGTGTGTGTGTGTGTGTGTGTGTGTGTGTGTGTGTGTGTGTGTGTGTGTATATATATACATATATAATATAATATATTCTTTGAGAAATTATAAATAAGACATTATTTATTAATTTTTAATTATTGTAAAATAAATAAAAGTTGTCTTTGTTCGAATGAAATCAATAATAAATATTATTATAAATACATTGTCTTTTAAAATAATTTCCTACAAACTACCGAATTTAACGAGCCGTAGGTATATACCGTTAATAAATTATAGAATGGTATGTGAGTTCAATAAATGTTTAAACGGTGAAAAGAATCTAGTACATGATGGGAAATGTAAAATAATAATACAAATAATCGGACGATATACGTTTGATTTTGATAGTGTAGCAAGGGGTTCCCAAACTTATTTCCCTTACCACCCACTTACAAAAAAAAAACATATCACCGCCCCCCTATCCCAGAATTTTACATTAAACAATTAATAAGTATATGTGTAAAAAAATGCAACAACGTATTCATACTATCGTAATATCGCCCCAGGGGTCTAGGCCCTAGGATAACCATAAACAATTTACCGGACTCTTAAAAAATAAAATAAATTTGTTACGTTATTTCTTATTTATTTTAATAAATAGCATAATAAATTTAAATTTTTGTTTTCTTTAATTTGTAAATAAATAAAAAAATTGTATTTTGACGCTGATGGTTAATTTTTTTCTACTGCTGTTATTGTACACTTATTTAGTATTATGTATACGTAAATAAGTAACGATAAACTTATTTTAAATGTTTTACAATGTAAAATGTTCATTCAATTGATATATATTTGAATTATTGTATTATTATAAAAGTTATTATCAGATTGACAAAGCTGTATCAAATTTTTTGATTTTTGAGAACTTTATTGGAATCAATATATATTTCGCTCTTTATATGCCCAATAATGGTAATCAATTAAGATATTCCTTAAAAATGACGTTATATTAGGAAAAATAATAATTTATTAGTAAATTTACTGTTGTAATATAATTTTAAAAATGAAGACTTAAGACCGAATGTGTACTATAATGGTGTTTATTCTGTATTGTATGAGTTGTACTAGCATGAATAACAATTTAAAAAAGCCCATAGGGGATTCATCCTTTATTTCCTCCCGTGAGAACAACACGTGTGTATAAAACTCATTACAAGGATAGTTTTTAAATGTGTTTTTACAACAATTATTGCTATGATAGTTTCAACAAAAAAAAAACGTTTTTTTTTCGTTCGTCCACAATACGTTATATAATAATTATGTAATAACAGTAATCAAAATGAGAAAAAACGTGATTAATACCGGACAGACTGGAAAAAAACTGGACAAAATACGTCCCGTTAGCTTTCGTCGGGACAACGGGACACAAAGTTGAAATACGGGACGTATGTTCGCCCTACTTATTGTCCCATTTAAGTTCCATTCAGATGTCTTGATAATAATAATAAGTAAAACCGAATCGCTCAGAAATCCAAGTGCTCAGCCATGTCAACTAAAAATTAATATTGTTACGCGTTTATATTTTCTTGTTGTATATTACGTACTGATCACAACCGTGTCTTACAATAATTTTCAAACGTATTTTCCCCTAATTGTGTAGATTGCCATGAATATTATAATATTTTTGATTCATTTTTTTTGTGATTTATTTTTTTTTTTTTTGGAAAAATTGACCATTTCAAAACGATCTGATTTGGCGCGAAATCAAATGTGTTTTACCAATAACCAGGTATAACAGGTTACAGGCAGGAATATCACCATTGATAATAACCAATAGTAATCAAACTTGATGTTTTTGTGAATATCATTGGCTTATCACAGTTGTACACTGTCAAACCGGGTATTCGATAAAACGTAATTGATTCGTCGCCAAAAAACCGTTCGTTTTGAATAATTTTTGATTTATTGATTTTTCAAAGTAATATTCGTGAAGGATTTAAAAACCGGAATAAAAAAACGAAAATTATTTTCGAACTCTTCGCGTAGTTATTTACAATAATATACGTGTATTTAATCAACTTTTTTTTTTTTAAATCAAAATCTCGTATACAATTTCATATAGGTTTATTATTATTAGCTCAAACATAACTGAATAAAGAAATGTCAGTAATGTAATAGTCAAAAATCAGTAAAAAAAAAAAATAATAATAATAATAATAAAAAAATACAATTCGAATTGAAAAGAGAAGTTCTCGTAATAATACGTTTCTGCGTGTATTACGTAGATATCGAAAATGAAAATGTCTTCGCGTTATTCGTTTTGCCACGACGACTCGACGCGGCGGCGGGGTCCTGCAGGATGAAAATACCAAATCCCGGTGAATGTCGTGGCGGGCGAGAAAAACGAGAGAAGGATAATAATGTACGTACGATATATATATATATTATAGTGTATAATATTACATTAAGCGCATACACAAATACAAACAAGTTTAATATATTTTCTACACATATAATATATGTGTATGTACACAGTGTGTGTGTGTGTGTGTGTAGGGATATTGGCGCCTGGTGACGGCCGAACCGTATGTCTAGTCGATTGTAATTAGAACGACGATGAAAGCTCCGTGACGGCGCGACGGGAAAAGGTTATAATATGTAGGAGACGTGGTTGAAAACGTGAAGGGGGTGAAATGGAAAACTATATTATTGCCACCAGCCGTCTGTTTTGGTCGCCGTCGCGACGCCCTACATATTTTTAAAAAATTCAATTATTTTACTTGATATATATATATATACGTATATATAGTATACGGTATGTTCAAAGATAAAGGTGATACGAAATATTCATTACATTTTTATTTTTTTCAAGTATTTTTTATTCAGTCATATGTGTAGCAAAATCAAATTCAATTGAAAGACGACCCCCTATTTTTGTGTTCGGAATTGAATTAGATTATTATTTTTATTATTATTATTTTTTTTTTTAGTTACAACGTTGACTTATATTTTTTATTATCTTAAAAAACTGACTGAGAGCGAGTTAACGTTTCGATTTATTCAATTCGTGTTTATCGCATTTTTTTTTTTTTTGACGTTCACCTATAATTTTACAAATTTCCGTGCGATTTCGCATAATTTATCTGGACATACCAGTACAGGTGTATTAGAGCTGACGGTGTTGAAAATGAATACCGAAAGTACGGTATTGATTTCAATACCGGTTTGAAACGGTATACCGTAAAATACCGATACGAATCCGTATACCGAAATACCGATATTTACCGGTATACCAAAATTTAATTAATGCACTATTCTGTCCGAGGACAGAAGGGGCAGTGGACAAACTTCCATCAGTTCCATCGTTTATATCTGGACAGCTTTTTATTGCCAATTATTATTATTATATCTAAAGACAATCTGGAATTACGGAGTAACTACTATCGAACAATGTAATGACTAGTATAAATGAAATCCAAAATTTTCAATCGTTTATAATAGTCTAAGAAGATTTAAATATAAACCGGTGCATTTGAGTTATTTAAAAAAAATATTGATCTTTTTAATAATTCAAAATTTGGGTTGCAAAAACTAAAAATTAATCTACATTAATTTTACATCTGAGGCTGAATAATTTATTAATTATAATATTAAGTAATGAATAATAATAATAAAGACTTTATATTATAAATTACTATATACAAAGTATATTATGAATCTGAATGGTCCGATAGTGAAAACCCGATTTTATAAATAGAAATATTTCACAAAACATTAAAAAGATTACTTCAATAAATTTTTTTCGGTGTACCGTTAAGCGCGGTTTTTACGGTATACCGTTTAACACACAAATTTACAAATACCGGTATACCGAAAAAGCCGTCAGCCCCTAAGGTGTATTATTTACTATGTTCCTTTACGCAGGAAAAAAACGGAATAAAAATCAAGGTAAAGCCTACGAAATATTTCGTGTTTCTTTATCGTTAGAAACACTGTATTAGCGTGTATTTGTATTTTGTCGTAAATATTAGATAACTGTTATTAAGAATTAGGCCGACAAATGAAACACGTTGTTACATTCACGGGTTTTGTTTTTTGGTTAAAAACATTTTATTTTTGTTATTTATCATCAGAACAATCGATATATTTAATGAGAATCGCGGTGGGCCACCATCAATAACAACGGCAGCGTGTAATATATATTTATGTATAGCAATATAATAGTGGAACTGCATGTATAAATCATCTTAATAAGACGTTCCGACGTTCGTTTATTAATTGAATGCGTTCTTTTACGGAAATCCGATACGACCGAGCTGAAATTGAAGTCAGAAACGCGTGATATTGTATATAAAAAAAAAAAATTAAATTAACATTTTTTTTTTTTATATGGTACTTAACTCCGAAACAAAATCGGCGACTTAATTTACGATTTTCGTTTTGCCTCCCTGCCTATTATAATAATATTAATGTCATAACTTTACGCTTAACAGTTTTTTTTTTTTTTTAATATTTTTTAAATAGGAAAAATAATAATATTGTGTTTGGATTATAATTAATTTCCTATTGATTTGTCTATTTATTTTTTTATAGAATATAATAGATTTTTATTTAGATTAATTTCGCTTTAAATACCAACAAATTATAAAATTCAATATATCATATTATATGAGTAAAAATTCGGTTTTGAATTTAAAAATCAAAAATTATCTATAAAATTGTGAATATACTATGAAAACCCCGAAAACTTTTAAATATGCAAAAAAATATATATACTAATTTATTTGGAGTGTATATTATGATAACCGATATAATTGTATACATAATATAATAATAATTGTCGGTTGCCATTGTACCGTTTCTCTCAACACGTATAATATACCACGATGGATCCACAGCTGTCACAACGCTGATGTTCAATTGCCTATCTAGAGCGCCGTGAGAACGTCGATTAGCTATAATTATTATTTTCTAATAACTTAAGTATTATTTGATTTTTAAAATAATAAAAAAAAAAACGTGTCAAAAATATGAAATATATTATTCGTTAGAATGAAAAGAAAAAAAAATCGTCTGTGGCGAATTAGAAGAATTAAATATTTTAAAATCATTGCACCAAATATTTAAATAAAATATCCAATTTACTGTGTACGATTACCTTATCATGTGAGATAAAAATAATTTTAAGAGAAAGTTAGAGCAACACCATAAACGCGGAACTGGAAAATAATTTTTACATAGCAGAGTCGACATATTTATAGTATTTTAACGTTTATAACAATATAATATAAATATTATACGCGTAAATAAAACATTTATTAAAGTGAACCACACATTTATTGCAATCTTTGTCAATATATAAAAGCAGATCTCATTATAATATATAATATGAATAAATGGATTTTACACCCTGTACTCTTAAAAGCAGACACGAATACATAAGAGACGAAAAAAAATCTGAAACAATTTAGCCATTTTAAAATTAAATGAAAAACCATATAACTGAATATAGATTTACAAGAAAACAAAATTATTTTGTGACAAAAAATTAGCATTGATATTAAACGATTCTAACGGTAAAAAAAAAAAAAATTTTTAAATTTTAATAGAAAAACGAAAAACTTTTTATCGTAAAATTTTTAAGCTAATTAGAAAATATCATTCATTATTGTAGAATTATATTTTTATAATAAGGTTTTTCTCATGAGATCATAAATTTAAATTTAAGGTACATGTTTACAATTTCTCGCTATTAGGATTAATAAAGAAATTACAACTTTGCATCAGATTTTATTTATGATATCCATTAGGAATGTATAAATTAAATATTAAAATGAATTATCAATTTATTATCAATGCGAAATATTAGGTTTTGTTTTATCAGTGTGCAATTAGAATCGAACAGGTTTATAGTAAATATATTATTTATTGGTGCACGTTTAAATAAATAGTATTATATGATTATTTCAGAAATAAATTTATATTTTGATAAATACTGAGAAAATCATATTTCAAGTAAATATATTTATGATTTTTTCAACTAAATTATAGAAATTGAATGGTATAACAATATATTTATAACTTTAGAATACATTTATTTAAAATTTTGTCATACTAAAAAAAAAAAATGAATGAAACATTCACTAAAGAATTATTCGTACTTTGCACGGTGGAATATAATTATAGAAAAATATAAAGGTGATATTACGTATTATATTTATATTTATTTATTTAAATAATAATATGTAATATGATACTATCTTGAACATTCTTAGATTATTTTCCCACTTTTTTAATCTACTCATTAGTTTTTACCTTCATCCCAAAACATTTTAGATTTATTATTATTTTTACATCTTCTTAACCTTTGGGCTATTTTACATATTTTGAAAAATTCTATATTGGTATATTGTTTGTTAGATATAGACAAATAGAATAAATAGGAATTGTGGTTTAGAAAATCATTATATAACATGCCATTCTCGTTGATAATAAAAATGTTTTACAATTGATAACGTAATTACTTATATCTTAATATCCTAATTAACAATGTCACCTTTTAAAATCAACCAATGAAAACAATTAATATAATATTTCTACATTTTAAATATGTATTATATTTACTAATTTTTTTTTTTTTTGCGAATGGCAATATATATATACACTAAAGGACAATGAGTAAAAACGTATGAATATTTCAAATTTATTTACATTAAATTATATGCAATTCAACTGTTGAGAAAAATGTGTATTAAAATATTTATGAGTAGGTAGGAATTTTTTGAATAAGTCGAATTCTTGGAGAATTTTGTGAAAAAAATATACATATATATTTGCCAAGTAATGATATGAAAACTTCTCGCTCATAAAAATATAAATAGATGACCTTCGTTTCTACCAGAATTATTTTGTGATTTGATTCGTTCGTCCAATAGCTTTTAAATTACTTTTGCATTGTCATCTATAAAGGCATTTGTAAACCAGCTTCTTATCACACTTTTATTTTTGTTGATATTTTCAAGTTATTTTAAAGAAACTTTTTAATCAATAACCGCGCAGAGATGTAATAAAATAAAATACAATAAAAATAGTTTAAAATATTCAAATCATAAATAAATGTATCCAATGAATTGTCTAAAAAAAAAAACTATTTTATTAAATGGATTAAAAATATTAAATATGTTTATTTAAATTATTATTATTTAATACTCATTATTATTAATTTAAAATTTTGTTTTAATTGGCTCATCGAATACTAACATTCTGTGATCGGTATCGTGCGTAATGAACGAATTCTCTTTTTTATTATACACTTAATAATAATAACGTAAACTATATGATAAAAAGGATTATCTGTCAATAAAGTTCTGTATTTGGATATTTATAATTAAATACGGATATGCAATCATAAATAGCTATACGGTGTATATACATATATATATACATGTATATGTATACACGTATAATGTATATATATATACACACACACACACGCACACACGGCGTATTCATTTTAAGTTTTAATACATATTCAGTCCTTATGAATATATAAAAAAAATAAAAAAATATACGAACGTATTTTTATTATACCGTACGACCGGTGGTGATAAAATGAAAATATAAAAAAAAAAAAACACCGTGAAAGCATTTCCATTCAAAGTAAATAAAAGTTTGATAGTTATTTTTTTATTTATTTTCATTCTACGGCACAATTAAAAATTGTATAATATTGAATACGTATATGTGTGTATATGCAGGTACAACCCGTTAAAATTTTAAGTACGGAAATAAATCTGCTTCAATAAAACGATAAGACCGTAAAATAAAAATTGCAAAAAAACCAACTGAAATTAATACTTTACGATGTTACTGTTGTTATTCGAATATTTTTTCGATGAAAAACGCACGACGCATACGTATAAGTTTTTGCCCGTGTTTGTGTGTAAACAAGTTAAAATCTGGTATACGGGAAGGATATAAGGGGTTTCCACCCTTCTCCTAAACCCAAAAATAATTGTTCTTGCTATTTAAAATGTTGAAATTGTATTTCGTTCACTTTCCGTGAGTGTAATTATTTCAGTGCATATTATAAAAAATATTAATAAAAAATACAGAATCTTGAGCGTTGCAATGCTACACGCATATACAAAATATAGAATAATCGATAAGAAAATTATTGATTTTTGTTTTTACTCGATTGTAGAAAACGCGACGAAATCCTGTACCTACGAGAAAATTCGATATATAATTTCTTAAACCGAGTGTCAAGTATTGTCTCTTGAAAAACCCGCTCTTCATAAAAATCGTATAGGTACATAAATAACGATTAGTGCCGAAGGAGTTTTTGGAGGATGTACCTACCACAAAATAATCGACGAATTTACTGCGTTTTGTAATAATTATGTTCCATTAAAAATTACTGAATAAATACGAATTCGAAAATCAAAAACGTATAAAATATTTTTGTTTTAAGCGTTCCTTTGAATACCCAACCCCCTTCTTCCACTGCCGCAGAAAAAAGTCGTAAACACGCCACTGATCGGGGGTGTTGCAAATAATAACGGGACTCTATATAAGCGTGTTTTCGGAAAAATGGCAATGGAGACGATAGACGAACGAAAAAGAGTAGACGTTTAAAAAAAATATTTTTCGCTCATCTCCGACGTTTTCGTTGTTGTTTGCCAAAGACTACTGAAAAACCAAAGGACAGCATTCGTATGACGGGGACGAAAAGCAAGTAGATAACTTCGCTATTATTTTGGTTTTTATTATTTCCCCCTCTCTATATTTTATACGCTGCAGAGACTATTTAAAGCAAAAGTTTCCAAACTACGGGTCCCGACCAGTGTTGTATGTATTATCTAGATAAATTATTTTTTTATCTTTTATCTTATATACGTAGAGGAAAATTAAAAATGAGCTATCTGAGTCATTATCTTAGATTAATATGTAAGTCATCTAGATAGAATAAATTTAATAAGTGCTTATTATTTATCCAATACCTACAAAAATTCGAGTTTCTCAGGTAAATTTTTTTTTTTCAATTTTCTATCCTAAATAAATTCAATTACAGAAATCTTTTTTTTTTCTGTGTCATAATGTTGGATTCATCGAATTTCTATTTAATCGGTTTATTTGAAAACTTTCCGATAACTAATAACAATAAATATATACTGTAATAATATAAAATATAATAAATAAACTTGTCACATTAAGTGCCTCAATAAATGTATTATTTAAAGGTTCGTTTAGGGTGTTCAGACACTAGTTAGGTATTTGCAGTTTAATGCTTTCATATTCTTTGACTTACAACATTCCTGCTTTCAATGACCATCGATTGATTTATAAAAATTTAATACGATTGTTGGCAAATATACTACAAATAATATTATACTAGTAGAAATGTTTAATGTTAATTTTCCAGTCATTATACGACGTGATGGTGAAGTTTCATCGTTATCAATTAATAAGCATTTTTTTCAATCCTAATGTTGATACATCATTGATACATCAGAAATTTCATAATAGTACAAAAAAAAATTATCTTTTTTTTTTTATCTAGATAAATTGTAATCAATTATTTATCTTTATCTAGATAATTACATTTTTAATTATCTTTTATCTTAATCTAGATAATTTTATTGTCTAACAACTTTTATCTTTATCTAGATAAATTAATATTTATCTTTCTACAAATCGTGACTCACGACTCAAAAGTGGGTGACGAAAAATTTTCACACGAAGAACACCGGCTGAAGAAAAATTATTATTAATTTGTTTAGTACTTCAATAAAAACGGCGTTCCGTCCGTAAATATTGATTAACGGAATTCTGGTTTTCCGTTCAAAACACTTAACGATTACCTCTGGTGCCAGTGGCGGATTCAAGAGGGGGGGGGCCGGGGGCCATAGTATATATAATATATACTATTCATAGTTATATATAAGTATATTTGAGTAATACTTTACTGGAAGGTCTTACATCAAATCCTAAATATTGTACTTATAGAATTATACATGTTTGGCCCGCCCCCCAAAAAAAACCTTAGATCCGCCACTGTCTGGAGCTATAATAAACGCCGTTTCCTATCCAATTCTTGTTCACGATAAGTTCGGGTTTTCGGTAATTTTTTTTACACTTGTCAACCACATAAATCGTACTCTATACAACGTCGCATAAATCGTACAATACTAGCTGACCCGGCAAACGTTGTTTTGCCAAAACAAAAAACAATCATCAAAAAAATTTTTAAAAAAAAAAATTAAAAAAGAAGGGTATTTCCAAAATTGTTTTCCGTAAAAACCTTCTTCTGGCGATTACGAACAATTAAAAAAATTTGAACCAAATCGGCCCAGCCGTTCTCAGTTGATGAATTGTTATACATTTTTGACTCCATTTTTATATCATTATGATTTAGATAAATTATTTTTATTAAAACGCGATATTATTGTTAATTAATCGAATTATCCGCGTTTAGAAGAAAATAGAAAAACCGATTGATCACCTAAATTTGAAAATTGTCACAGTAGTGAGTAAAGCGCCGATAAAAAAAAAAGTTTTTTTCTTCCCCCCCCCGTCCCCCGTCCCCTATATTATACGACTTATATAATAATAATAATATGATTTTTACGGTGTTTCTTCACTGGGCTGCGCGAAAAAACAATATAACGCTTTACGGGTTATATAGTGAAATTCGCTGTAAGAACGTCGCGTCGTGCTGCGGGTGGTGGGTGGAGCGGTCCGTCGACAGGCTTGTCTGTGCAGAGAGGACGGACGACGAGGGTACGGTGTCGGTCGGTGTGAGAGGGTCCGGTACAGCGCGAGTGGCGTACCCGCCGAATTCACTGGGCCCACGGACACTGCCCCTTCCGCGTAACGCGGAAAATACGCGCAGCTCGCGGAAAAGGTCACGGACGTTACGGGAATTCTTTATTAGACCGGCGGCGGCGGCGGCGGCGGCGGCCGGTCGTTAGTCTCTCTAGCGTACCGTCCGCCCGCCCACCGGCCCGCCGAAACGTCCGACGGGTTTTAAACAAATGATTCGTTGACGGCGGCCGGCGGCGGAAAACTATACACACGCGCCCGCCAACTGCACTCTTCCGCCGCACCGGCCGGCTGTTGCGCGCGCCGCCGCCGCCACTGTACACAGTAAATGTAGTACTTCGACGGAGCGGTGTGGTTGGTAGAGGTGCCGCACTATCGAATCGTCGTACATTCTCGATATTTTTACACAAAACTAATTCCGTGACGAAACTATTGTTTCATCATTGGGGGGGGGGGGAAAGCAGCGAACAAACGTTACTATAATGCAGCGGTCCTCACTAGGTTTGTAGAATGGGCCAAATGTAATTTTTGAAAATTATTTGCGGGCCGCATACATTTTTAATGACAATAAGGGGATTGAAAGCGGGTATTTTCTCTCTTTGTCTTACACCCGTGAAACATAGCAATATAGACGTTTCGTACATCCAACGTACCGAATGGATCTATTGGTGCGATAAGAAATTTGAAAACAGATTTGAATTCTCCTCGTGAATTTTACTACAAAACGACTTTCTCGCTTTTTTCTACTTTTTTTTTCACAAACCCTTAAAAAATTAACCGAACAAATTTAAAAACAAAAAAAATTGTTAATAATTTATTTTTGAAGGTCTTAAAAAAGAAATAAAAAAGAGGGAAAGTCGTTTTGTAGTAAAATTCACGAGGAATTCAAATCTGTTTTCAAATTTCTTATCGCACCAATAGATCG
This sequence comes from Slavum lentiscoides, assembly GCA_032441835.1. NCBI lineage: Eukaryota > Metazoa > Arthropoda > Insecta > Hemiptera > Aphididae > Slavum > Slavum lentiscoides. Next base: position 19,361,351 of record CM063706.1, on the reverse strand, counting down.
ATCGGTACGTTGGAAGTACGAAACGTCTATTTTGCTATGTTTCACGTGTGTGTAAGACAAAAAGAGAAAATTCCCGCTTTCAATCCCCATAGGCGATAACGGATAAACTGTTCATACAAGACTACCCGGTGGAAATGAATAAACTCATAATCGTAGGTGCCTTCTTATCTGTCCAACTGGTAATTCAATACAAGTTTAAAATAGAAAGATAAAATTTTATACGGATTTTAAAATGAACAATTTTAATTTTAGTGCGGGCCGCACTAAAATTGCTAAAGGGCCGCGTAGTGCGGACCACTGCTATAAATTATAATGCGTAACGAACGGACTCGTGGTGTACATTTTTTTTTTTTTTACAAGTATTTTGGAATACTCGGTAAAAATTATTGAGAACATTCGAACACTTCGTGACAATAGTATTCCCAACAGTATCAGAGAATATTTTAAGGAATTTGTACTGGGCGTGGCATTCAGGACTAAGTCTCCCTCCAGGATATCTGTTTGGTTTGTGACTTATTTGAAAAATCGTTCAGTCGCCCGTGCTCGCGCCTAGTTCCCCCGGGATAATTTGCAATGTACTATAATAATCATTGTACTTAACTTATAACCACTAAGTGGCACTAGTGCCACCTGCTTTATACGTTAAAATACGCTCTGCATATAGTATTTCGAATACTTCACAAAAAGCAATCCGAAAACTTTTAGATTTTTAGCTGAGCGAGAGATCTACATTATGTTTTTTAGCAGTTTTTTAAATTTATAGCGATAACCTTATAAGCTCTAAAATCTTTGCCAAAGTAATTCACTTAAGCGACATTCACAACACCCCGCGGTTCGTTACATTTTTGAAAACTTATATGTGTTACGGGCGAAAGTCGAAATCGGGCAAATCTCAGAAATGCCTTGGCAATACGCAAACTGCCCCAGGGGCGGATTTTCCCCCACCCCCTCAAAAAATGAATAAGACATAAAAAGGTCATCTGACTTTTTCTGTATTTTGCCGACAAACCTTTAAAAGTCTAACGACTAAATTGTTATTGATTTACCTGGCGATTTGTTTCCCTGGAAGAAAATTTAAAAAAAAAAAATAGGTCATGCTTTCATCAATAACAGAATTTTGTATAATTTTTATCAATTTTTTTCACTATTACTCTGTGGCGATACCAATAAGAACTCCGGGGAAAAAGCTTATCAGTTGCGCTTTAACTGGTAACTGGTACCCACAAAATCGTTAATTAATTATAGTAATACCATAAAGGTAACTAAAAATACGATTTTTAAATCCATAATTTGTGGAACAACTTTTGAAAATTATTCCCCCCCCCACCAAAGTCGACCCTTAGATCCGTCACTGACTGCCCACTTTTTGGTACTTGGGCAAAACATCATATTTCGGCTTTTGCCCGGACAAACTATATCTATAGTTATGACCAGCAACATTTGGCCAAAACTCTGTAGCTTCTATACATTTGAATATTTCACAGTACATAAATTCTGATTTTAATATTTAATATAAATAAGGATAAAATAAATCTCAATTATTTATTTATTTAATCAATTATAGTAAAGATGCGTAAAATATTATCGATAAAAATATAATTACATAATGTGTGTCTTTTCATATTTAACAGAATTGTAGATTAAGTAAAATAATTATATCTCCGGTAATAAACTATAATGCGTATGAGCATTTATTTTATCATATTTTATTGTAGTATTATACTATTTTAAAATATAAATAATTTAATATATAATTCTTTTAATTTCTTTAATTAAGATTACAATATAATTTTATTTTTATCAATGATATTTGTTGTACCTATACTGTTCACACTTATTTAATTTATTTAAATAGAAACAATCACAACCGTTAAATAATATCATATTATGGAATTGCGTTATAAAAACACCAAATTGGTAAAAAATCAGTGTGAATTAAACACAAAAATAATAATATGTATAAGTTATAATTGAAATTAAATGCCTGCAACTTTTTTTGATTTGATTTTTACATTAAATCGTCCGTTACGTTGTACAACCTATTTGTTTGATGACATTTTAATTTTAAACAGAAAAATAAATTCCCATTTTATTTATTGTCTGTAACTGTAAAACAGTTACAAAAGTGTGGGGGCCCTTGGGCTGCAGTCCACTCAGCCCCCCCTTAATTCCGGCCCAGGACCGTGCATATAGGCGCAACTAGACCTATATTTTAGGGGGAGCTAAAATTATATTGATCTTACATACACATACATTTCAAAATCATTACAACAACATATTTTTTAAACACAACTTAACATTCTTTATTCGTATATTCGTATATATTATTTTAAAACTATCTTTCTTGATTTCGTACAATACTTTTCTAAGACCAATTCTGTTTTTATATTATTTGCAATAACCCTCTCAATATCTATAATGGACAAATCGGTAAATCGTTGCTGCAACGTGTTTGTTCTCGGCCAATTTTTTATTCGTCACATATACTGGAAAAACTTCACGTTGCAGAGCTTATTGGAACGGTAACAGAAAAATGAATTGACTTGTGCAAGTTAGGAAACGGCTCGTTTTGAATTGTTTTTTTAATGTCATCAAAATCAAAATCTGGTAGCGAACAATTTTTGAAAACCATCATTCCCAATATAAATGAGTATATTCAATATTGTTGACGAACTAAACATAATATTATTCTCAATAATTCTCGTTTTCAAACAGTCCAAAGTCAAACTATTAGTTATAAAATAAAATATTTGAAAACAAATACATTTTATATTTCAGTTTATTAATACGTTTATCCATAATTGACTGCCTACGTTTTGTTAAAAATAAAAAATAAAAAACATAAATGGAATAGGTCTATTATAAAAATTGTAATACGATCAAATCGAAGATTGAGGTATGAATTTTTGGCGGTGCTAATTTTGAGTCTGGGGGTGCTATATAGTTCCCCTAGCACCCCCTCCAATTGTTGCGCCTATGACCGCGCATTGTAACAGAGGCGTACTCAGGAATTTTTAATGGGGGGTTGAAAACTTTGTTGACATAAAATTGAAAATAGATTGTAAAAAATATATTTGTTTATTTTTCCTTACATTTTTTTTTTTAGAAAATTGCTCCTGTGAATCATATTGTTTATAAGCATGAACGCACAAAACTACATCGGTTAGTGAGGTCATGAGGGGGGTCAAACCCCACGAACCCCCCCTTGAGTACGCCCCTGCATTGTAATAATAAGCGATCCAAACGGACAGACCGGCGAGATTGGGAAGAGAGAGAGAGAGAGAGAGAGAAAAGCGACCGTTGTTTTTAATGATATTTTATCGGAGAAATATTTAATATCGAACACCATAGGCGTGTCTACGGTGGCAGCCTAGGGTGCCTGGGCTGCCCCTGCAATTTTTTAAAGACGCCGGTCGACCGAATTTTAAGACAAATAAATTACAACTTTTACTTTAAAAAAAATAACGTCTTTTATACGTTGTTATAAAGACATGTTTAAAAGAATTAGGTAGAATTGTCGAATTTTTGTCTCCGACCATTTTTATAATCCTTGTCGTTATCGCAATATAATACGTTTGTTGATCGTAGGTAACTGTTAATTAATTTATATGAATTATTTTTTTAGAAATTCAAAGGTAGATAATGAAAACACTGTACATTATTAATCGCAAATAGATACACATAATACAGACTTTTTTATTAAAAATTTCATTAGAGGGGCGGGGGGACTTGTCCTCTTTTAAAAAAATTATGGCCTTGGGTTTAAGGTTGCTTTTTTCGGTTTATAGGTAATGCCGGTCGTACTATAGCTAGGCAGCCACTGTGGATGAAGTCTAGTCACGCCTATGTCGAACACAATAACGTTATTCATTCCTTGTGTTTGACCCGCGGTAAAGGAAAAAAAGAAAAGGATTTCCGTTCACCCTGCGCACGCCGTAGTCGAGTCGGTCGAACGCGTATTATATTAACAATATAACCGGCCGCGACCCCCGGCCGTGCCGCCGCAGCACGCTGACGGCTCGGTGCTTTTCGCGCAAACCTGCGGCCCACCTGACCGCCCGGACGGCGGCAGGTATATTATATGCCTACCGTCGCGTGTACGGAACAACACTGTTGTACTACGGCAGGCACCAGAACTGCCCGCCATTCTTTTCTGTAAACCGAGAGCGGCCGGCGGACAACTGACGTGATAAACGATGTAACCGAAAACAACGAGAGGACGACGGGCGAATCGACTATATACGTGTACACCGGTTTATACGTGCACATTAAATAAATCAACCCCGCCCTGCCCTTAACCCATCCCACCCACCCACCCCACCCACCGTCCCCACAATAGAAAGCACGAGCTTTCTTACGGGTGCCCGCGATCGCGTCCGACGTACGCGACGTATTTTAACGACGACGCGCAGTGGCGTAGAAACGGGGAGCGAGCAAGGGCCAGTGTTTATTTCAGACTTTATTAGTCGGGGGAATTGTAAATTTTCGGGGTCCAAAAAAAATAATCTATAAGAAAAACTTTTATTTAAATATTATTTCATTTTATTAATATCGAAAACAAGTCAATATATTATACATTTGTAAAACATATTATTATATAGTTATTTTTATTAAATTAAACGAATTCGGCGCATGTTTCTGACGAGCATATACAAATCTATATAATATCGCCAACAGTATAATTATATTATTTCATTTTATCATCGTACACAATACTTACCTATTACTATTTTTAATGACAATAGTCGATAATATTGCGGAGGGGTAAAAAAAAATTTCGGGGGGGGGGGTAATACCCCTCGGGCACCCCCCTGAAATAAACACTGGCAAGGAGTTACCGGGCCCTAAACCCATAGCCGTCCCAAGGGGGGGGGGACAAATGGGGCAAGTGCCCTAGGGCGTCCAAAGCATTATGAATGCAGGAGGCGTCAAAGAAATGAATGACAAAAAGAAAAAATTTGTTGTTTTATTTTGAGATATTAATTTCCCTTTTATCAATACGATGATTTCGAGGATGAGTGTATTTACTATTAAAATATATAAAATTATGTAATTAGATATTAAGTTAGTTGTAAAATTTTTTTTTCGGGGGGGGGGGGCATCAAATATTATTGCCCTAGGGCATTGTTGGTGGTTAGGACGGCACTGCCTAAACCTCTCCCCGCCCCAGCAAAAAAATCGTTTTTGCTATTTGAAGTGTCGAAATCTCGTGTAGTCGACTGCAGTGAACGTGTATAATAATTGGCGAATTTCAGTGTTTATATTATACCAGCTGCTTTGTGGTCATCACTATAATTCGGAATCGATTGAACATTACGAATGCTGTGCATCTACTGTGTATGTGAATGTATAATTAATAATCGATTAAAAATTACGGATTTTTTATTTTCGATGTGTAAACGTCTGTTACGAGGGTAAATCTCGGGAAACGGGACGGAAATCTTGGTAAGCTGCAGTTGTCGCGACAACTTAAAATAATATTCATTGTTAATATTAATTTATTTACGCGCAATTATAAATTGCGTGTAATGTGGTAAGCTGTTGTCGTGACAACTCAGTGGAGTGCAGAGATCTCTTACCAATTACCTATTTTCACGCCTATCCACCCCCTTGAAATAACCTATTTTTAATAAATTTACCGTACACTGTACCAATATAATGTTCTTTGGCCGTACTTATTGTACAGAAATTTGAAAACAGATTTGTGTTCCTCGCGAGTTTTACTACAAAACGACTTTCCCACTTTTTTTTATTTCTTTTTTTTAAGACCTTCAAAAATGAATTATTAACAATTTTTTTTTTTTTAAATTTGTTCGGTTAATTTTTTTAAGGGTTTATGAAAAAAAAAAGCGAGAAAAAAGCGAGAAAGTCGTTTTGTAGTAAAATTCACGAGGAGAATTCAAATCTGTTTTCAAATTTCTTATCGCACCATTAGATCGGTCGGTACGTTGGAAGTACGAAACGTCTTTTTTGCTACGTATGTTTCACGCGTGTAAGACAAAGAGAGAAAATACCCGCTTTCAATCCCCTTAATACAATATAACGTATTCATTAAATGCCGGTACAGTACGGATAATTTACAAAAATATTGTAAAAATATTATTGTGTGTAGGTACGTTGTATTATTGATGCTTTTTGAAATTCTAAATGAAATTTGTAAAAATAATTGAACTGTTATTAAATCGAAATTCACAATGAAAGATATTAAAATTAATAATTATATTTTACATTAATAAGAGACGTTTTTATAAACGCATAAACGCGGTCCAATAAGTCCTGTGTCTCGTACCAGGAATCGTACGATCGCGATTTTAATCGATATACGGGAACAATTATTATTATTATTATTATTATTGATGTACGAAATACGCGCTTCGTTCGTCCGCGACAAATTATCGACCAGCTCGCTGTAAATCGCGGACGAAATTTCGGCGACCGAGGGTGTCCTCCGGTGTTTTTAGACGATTCACACTGTATAACGCCGTGTTCGATCGTACACCTCCTGAGCACCTGTAGTGTGCCGGGGCGTGGCGGAGGGGGGGGGACTGGGGCGGTATATTTTTATCGTTCCTTCGTGTACATGTATGTGCACCTATACGCGTCCGTGGCCGCGTGCACAATAATATACATAATGCAAAAGCTTTTTACCGTCGGTCGGTGTATTAAATTATAATAATATGTTGTAGCCCCGAAACAAAACGCGGTTTTTCGTTTCGTACGCACACACACACACACACACACACACGAGAGCTCGTAATAATATGTACTTTTGTATATATATATATATATATAGTGTATAAATAAATATATAATATGTGTATTGCGCGTCTAGTACGTCGGACAGAAACGAACGGGGAGAAGGAGAAAATAAATACGAAACATACGTATACCGCGTTAGCTATATTTTAATCAGTACAAATGGACTCGGCGGGCAAGCCGCGCAAGGGCGCGAGTGCTATTAATATTTATTTTTAATTCGCGCCCCAATTGTTGCCCCAATATCATCTACCGCCTTCCCAAATTTTTATTATTTTTTTTTTTCCATTTATATTTGAAATTACAAATAATTGCGAAAATAGTGTCGGTTGAAACGCATCCGTGACGCGTACAATTACGGTACGTTACTACCGTGGCTACAGTATCGAGTTCCGGCCCCTCGTCTATTCGCACAACCGAAACCCGTACACAATTCTACGGTCCATCACCTAAATTCCAGGGCTCGCTTACGTTATAATTGCAAAATATCAATTAAAACGAATATCAAAAAACGTAACGGAAAACAAAAAAGACTAATTTTAAACTATCACAAATTAAAACATATCATTAAACTAAATAACGTATTAACGTTATATGTATATCAAAATACCGAAAAACCAAAAACGTTATTTTAATTTCTTTTTTTCCAATTTGCTACGGAAAACATAAGCCTACGGTGTAGGTTTATTATAGTTCTATAATAAGGCTGGGTTTACGTGGACGCGTACACGCGCGTCACCTAGACGCGTGTATTGGGATATACGGTTTCCTATATTTTGTCATTCGCGGAAATTCTCTTTCTGCGTGCGATATCGCGAACTCGAATACTGTTTATTGTCATTGGACCTTTCAGATTATTTTCGTTTACTTGATGGTAAAAATGATTCAAAGATACGTGTCTGAAAAGATGTCAGCTAGTCAGAAAAGTTTCTATTGGTAATACAATCAACATTTTAAGAAAAATATAAAATCAAAAATAATGAAGTTTAATGAAGTACATTAAGTTTATGAGATTTGAAAACGTGCTATAGCCTATGGAATATGAATGGACTTATTTATTTGGAAAAAAAATCGATATTAAACCAAATAACGTTAAAATACCGATAAACGTAAAACGTAAATATTATATAACGATAAAACTTTCTTTAACGTTAAACACAAATAATCCATAACGCTAAAATATACCATAACGATAAATGCAAAAAGTAAATAACGATAAAAAAACGTTAAAACGTTAAACATTTTTTTTTTTCAAATGAGAGCCCTGCTAAATTCACATATCGAATTAATACGTTCAAGTATACTGTTTTAATATTTTTATAATTATTAATGTGTAAACATCTGTTACGGCGGTATCAGGGTAAATCTCGGAAAATGGGACGGAAATGTGTGAGCTGTTGTCATGACAACTTATAATAATATTTACTATCGGAAATTGCTTGGAATAAAAATACCAATATTCACAAATACCAATCACAGTTCCTTACCATTTTTACTGCTCACGTAACGTTTACTCATCAATGTCTCGAGTACTAGCAGACTAGTTTTTTACGTTTTTTTTTTTTTACACTTTAGTCTGTGTAAAATAAAGTATGGTGTGAATTTCAAAAGAAAATTCAACATTTTTGTACATTATACGAATTGTATTTACGAGGGTCCTTTTGAAGCCCTTTAAGTCCAGGGTCCAGGGGCACTGCGACCCGCTTTGCTAACCCGTAATTACGCCACTGTGGGTACGTCATCGTTAGGTACCGCGCGCGATTTCCTTATCGCTGCCGCCGCTTTCGACTCTTATTACAACTACGCGTAAGCTATTCCTCCGCTAGCCGGAGGTCTTTCTGGGCCCCAGAATTTATTTTTATTTTTTGTGAAGCCGAAAAAATTGTCTTCGAAGGCACTAATATAACATTGTTTTTTATTTTAAAAAAGCTTATTTAAAAACCTTCTTTTTACGCGCACAATCCAACATGATCACTTCAAATACGTATTTATGTTTAAAACAGATTGAAATTAAAATATTATTTTACTACAGTACACCGTATATAGATAGAATTTTCATATTTAAAAATAAAATACATGTTTATATTTAGCATCAGTGGCGGATCTAAGATTTTTTTTTGGGGGGTCCAAAATATATAATTCTATAAGTGCAATATTTAGTATTTGATGTAAGGCCTTCAAGTAAATAATAGTATAAGTTATTGAACAATAACCATAAACTATAAATTACAGATAAAATTACAGTCAACATTATCACAACGTCCACTATAACGACGACTTACAATCATTAACTACGAATGTAATATAACAACCAAGGGGGCCGGGCCCCTCGGGCCCCCCCTTGAATCCGCCACTGTTTAGCATGGATATCCAGCGCCGTAAGTAGACCATTTGTGGCCCGTGTGCAAAACTTAAATTTGGGGCCCTTTATTTCTACTAATAATAACTCCCAGAGGGCCCCATAATATAATTTAAGCCCCGGGCCCGTGTGCAATGCGCACTCTGCACACCCGGTTTTTACGGCACTGTGGATATCATAAATTATCATCAAAGCGACAACGATATTATTATATCACAATAGGTACGAGTACCTACTAAAGATTATTTGTTTATGTTAATAACTAGATAGATTTTCCATGCGTATTATAATATGCTTATCGTATGTAATGTTATTTTCAAAAAAAAAAAATCGACGTTAGGGATTCCATCGGAATAAATCGCGAAACACTTTTCAAACAATAATATTCAATAAATCGAAAAATGCTGTGAACGACGTTAAATATCGCCACATATTCAGTGGCGTGTACGCGGAGGAGGCGTGCTCAGAATCGAAATTTAAGTCTGGCCCGGTTTGTAAGTCTGATTTATAGAGATACAAAAATGAGGATTGAGTGCAGATTTAAAATATTTGATTTGAAACGCATAAATTGTGTAAAAAATAAAAATCCATAATTAAATAACGATGAATTTTGTTTATAGAATATCAAAGAACGATTCACACGACATATTGCCATTTTTTTTTCTCTTGGTTGTCATAACTTGAATTACGTACAGTTATAAAACGTATTTTATTTATATTTTACGTTTTTCTTTCACGACGTCCTCAATTTTTAACCCACTGTCCCTAGCAATAATTTCAGCAAGTTTTTGTGTACTAATATGCGGATGTTGATGTTATTGCCCGAAGGGTTTTTGTGTCGTCTGTCATCGGTCGTCTCGGGTGAGTTGCTGCAGATATCCTCGAAACGCCATAGCAAAGTGGACGTAACCTGTAATTGGTACATATTGTAGTTGGTCGCGGAAATGGTCAAGTATCCTTGAGAAGTGAGGACTCGTGTATTTAGATCATAGCGTCGTGTTCCACTCGCAACTTGGCGCCATTCTGTGGGCAAGCGATCCCTCTGGAGTATAGAAATATTGCCTCGTCCAAGCGGTTTGAAGAGTTAATTGATTTGTGTTTGATAAACGGTTTCGATCAATCTCTTCGTGTTCGGTAAAGCATTACAACTTATGTGCGTAATATCATGGACTGTGTCAGAATCGACTGAACACGTGTTTATGAAAACAGTTTGCTTGATCGCGCGTTATATCAAAATTCAAAGTGAAATGTGAAATCGAATACATCGGTTTCTTAATAATGTAACGTATTTATGTTGAATATTTGTATCTCCATGGCAATACAATATAAGACCGATGGGAAAAAATCATATATTATATAGTTATTCAGCCGATAATCAATTCATATAAAAATTAATATATTACATCTCAAAAGAGGTACAATTCATAGAATTCAGTAGTTGTTGCATTCAACAACCAAAAAAAAATAAAATAAAATTCTTAAGCACTTTATCGAATACTACATATGTGTCCTACATTTAATATTTAAACATCTAGCAACCACTACCCCCTCAAATTTCACGTAGAATTATGCCGATTTTATTTTAAAATATTTAATTAAATGAGTATTATATTATTATAAAGATAAGTTGATATCACACATATTATATTTCCATTAGTGTATTGGGAACATAGGATTTAATAAACGGTTATTTTGTATCGACTCTTATAGTATTCTTCGAAACATTTAGTAATCAATAATCATCGCCCCCCGTCTGTATAGGTTATAACGATTATGTTGACTTACTAAGAACATTATTATTTAATAACGAATGACAAATTGTAATTGATTTTAGGATTTTATTTATAAACAAATCATGATAAAATTATTTATTTATTTTTTTGATTTTAAACTTAATTATAATGTCTTTTAATATTTATTAAAACAAAAATAGGTTCATGCTAGTTATATTAATCGTTGTTTGAATTATTCGTTTTGTTATACAGTAATTTGTAATTTTTAATACAAACATATAATTAATAATAATAATACATAATAATAATAATAATAATAATAATAATAATAATAATAATAATAATAATAATAATAATAATAATAATAATAATAATAATAATAATAATAATAATAATAATAATAATAATAATAATAATAATAATAATAATAATAATAATAATAATAATAATAATAATAATAATAATAATAATAATAATAATAATAATAATAATAATAATAATAATAATAATAATAATAATAATAATAATAATAATAATATAATAATAATAATAATAATAAACATAATAATAATAATAATAATAATAATATAGTTAATATGTTCTCATAAAATTTGTTATTTTACTGTTCAAATAATGTTTCGTGTTAAAAAAGATGGTATTGTAGCAGTCAAATAACTAACAAGTTAAATATAAGGAATTCAAAGAGATATTTTTAATATAAATACTATATAGTCTTTTTTAACTTAAAAAGTTATTGAATTGTACAAATACATTAAGAAAATTGATTGTTTAATTAGGGAAGTTAATTTTTAGAATGAAGTTACATTGCACATTTCAAAAACGGATTTAATAATTATATTATTCGAACACGTCCTCGAAAAACTCAGCTGTAATTGTGTAAGTTAATATGTTTAGGTCCATTAGATTGATTTTATGTAAGATTTTAGATTGAGAATATGAAAAATAAAAATATTTTTTAATCACATTCATTTTTCGAGTGGAATGAGAAAATTGTTTAATATTATAATGCTTAAAAATGTGGGTATACTCTGGAATGTATTTAACAATACACCAGTGCTCATATCATACCCGACGACATTCCCGTTTTGAAATTAATGACAATTATTACTGTTATTAATAGTACGACGTGGGTTCTGTTGATGATAATAATTATTATTTAGGTGTTGTAGTTCAATATGTAATAGCGTATATTAATTTGGTAGCACATGCTGGGTTCATGAGATAATTTTCGAGAATTTCCCTAATGAACGTACACATTACACTATTACATTAATTATCATACATATTGATGTATCCGGTGCTTTTACGATAAACGTTTGTATTTATGAACGGAAACAATATATTATTATGATGATGAAAGTTAATCACCAGTTCTGTCTTTCGTCGAATTTAGTAATAATTGTTATAGTAATTAAAACGTTTTAAACATATTATTTCAGAATCAAACATAGCATACAGTCGTAATTTATAAATCAAATAATTAGAAAATTATTAATTTTTTTTTTCTGTTTAGAAGAAAAGAGGAATATTTTCATGTACGCTCCTCTCCATGAGTATAGTAATTATAATGAGTACACACAGTAAAATATTTGTAATTCAAACGTACAATGGTCTTGTGCATTAGTATACTTTCGTTTGATACCTTATATATATATATATATATATATTGTGAATATTCTTAGTAACTTATATCTGCCTTACGTTTGGTTAGGTGAACGTATTCTGTCGATTTTTGCTCGTGTTTTTTTGTGAGAAGGTTGTTTACAAATAGTATTTTAGGATATTTTAAGTCGTATGCTTTGATGTGTTTTGATTTTTGTTTTTGGATAATACTTTTTGAATAGTACTCTGAATGATTGAAAATTAGAACTATAAACATTTATTTTTTGTTACCGTAGATTTTGAAGACATTTAAAAAATTAAAAATTAATAAACATTTTTCATTTTCTACATGACTTCGTCCTATTATGAATCACGGTCGTAAGTAATTAATAGTTGAATTTGAATTAAATTTTTTTTTTGTAATAAATAAATATTCTTAAAATCTGTTTTTTACCCAATAATTTATTTTTCAATGCATTATTTGAACAGACATACATTTTGCTAAATTATTAATATTTATATTGTATTTCAGTGACTAGTAAGTATAAACTCACAATTTTCAATAAGATTTTCAAGCTATTACTACTTTGAATAAAAAAGAAATGTTACGGAATTATTCGTAATTAGTTATCATCCGAAATAACTAATTATATGTGAGGATTTTTTTTACATTAGCATCAAACAAATTATATTCATTATAAGATTATTCTCATCAATCTATAATTATTGAAATGGTAATATCGATTATTAAATTTTATTTTATTAATTAACATTGTTCACATAACGATTATCTAAAGTTAAATATACATTTTTATTATAGATAAACTTCTAATGTATTATAGTTTTTCGTTTAAATGTAGTTGAACGAAGTAAATATGAAAGTGAAATTGTTTAGTACCTTATTGGTACCAAAACGATCCAAGGATGATAATGGGGCGGTAATCGTTCAATGAATTTCTTTTATACGTGATCAATTGCTGTGTTATACGTGCATAGTATTCTTTTCAGTTTGATTAGATATAAATATACCTTAAGAATTAGTATGTTTTAATCACAAATCAAAGTAATTATATTTGAAACTTTCATTCGTTATGTGTATTACCTTCCGATTTCTACGTAATTTACATGATTTTTAGTGAGGCTTTTTTAAAATTTTAATAATTAAATTGTTATTTATGTTTGGTAAAAGAAATGTATGATAATTTCCACCGAAATGAGGAGAACGCGCGGGTATAAATTTCCATTCGACGCCGATATTCGATAAAACTTCGCCTGTAGTCCTTTGATGTTCGTCACTTTGAAATAATTTATACAACTGTTTTAATTGTCTATTCGCACCCACGAAGTTTGTAGCGTTGTCGGAATATATTTTCGTACACTTTCCGCGTCGGTCGAAAAATCGGTTTAAGGCGCGTAAAAAAGCTTCAGTACTCAAATCGCTTACCAACTCAAAATGTACAGCACGTGTGGCTAAGCAAATAAATAAACACACATATGCTTTTGTTACAGAAGCGTTTTTTCTTAAACTGGATTTTAACATAAATGGACCGGCGTAATCGATACCGCAGGTGAGAAAAGCGCGACTCGGTTCTACGCGTTCCTTTGGTAAATTTCCCATAATAGGCTGTACTATAACCGGACGATGTCTAAAACACACGACACATTTACGTACTACGTTTCGCGTTATATTACGACCATTTATGGGCCAATAATTTTCACGTATGGAAGACAAAACTGCTTGAGGACCACTATGCATAAGGTTTATATGCTCTTCGCGTATTAAATTTTCCGTGAAAGTTCCTGTAGCTGGTAATATTACTGGGTGTCGCTGAAAAACACTTATTGACGCTGCATATTTCAATCGTCCGCCTACGCGAATAACTCCGTTTTCGTCGAGAAACGGTTTTAATCTGTAAATTTTACTATTCGGAGATACTTGTTGGTTAACTTGCAGTTGTCGAATTTCTCGTGTAAAATAATTTTTCTGTACGATTTTTACGATAACGATTTTTGCGCGATTTATTTCAACGGGAAGTAAAACACCACTTATTTTCTGTTTAGGTTCTAAACAATTTTTTACGAAACGCAAACAATACGCAAGAATTCGACTTAACTTTTTTATCGACGAATATTTATGAACTATACAATTTTCATCGGATGTGGTTAATACACTTACGCTTACGATTTTTTCTTCTGGCATATTCGACAGGGTCTTTGCGATTTTTTCTTGATTAATAACAGGCCAGTATTTCTCGTCTTTTCGTAACCACTCGGGTCCATGCCACCACAGAGAACATTGGGATAATTCAGCCGGACAACATCCACGCGATATAACGTCTGCCGGGTTTTCATTTCCTTGTACATGAAACCATTCGTTTAATACCGTTTTTTCTTGTATTTCACCGACCCGATGCGCTATAAACGTTTTCCATTTTTTCGACGGAGACTTAATCCAACATAATGTGACTAAAGAATCCGTCCAAAAATATTTTCGCGATAAATTTAGTTTCATTTTTGGTATAATTTTATACGCTACTCGTGACAACAACTGCGCCGCGCACAGTTCTAAACGCGGTAATGATAACGATTTTATCGGTGCGACTTTAGATTTCGCGCAAATCAAATTTGAAAAATGATTTCCTGTCGCGTTTGAACTCCTTAAATATAGACTGCAACCATATGCCCTTTCGCTTGCGTCGGCAAATCCATGTATTTGTATATCACATATTTCTTCTTTAATCGTAATTTGTCGCGGTATTACTAGCTCGTTTAATTTTAATAAGTTCGTTTTGTAAGTATACCATTCGTTTTGAATTTCCTCAGGAACCGATTCGTGCCACCCTACTTGCATCTGCCATAGTTTTTGTAGCATTAATTTTGCGAGAATTACAATTGGTCCTATTAAGCCAAGTAGATCAAAATACGAGCTATATCTGATAATATATCACGTTTGCTTGTAAATAACGCATTGCTTTCGTCGTCGATATGGACCTTGAAATGAAAACTATCGGTACTCGCATTCCAATATAAACCCAGTATTTTTGTAACCGTGGAATTCATTTCGTGTAAAATTTTTTCTTCATCTTTAACGTAGATTATGTCGTTAAGAAGACTCGAATCGTTGGATGCCCATTTTCCTAGTTCCATACCAGCAGTAGCCATTACTTCTATTAAATCGTCGCGTAATTTAATAGTCGCTGTCTTGGTCGTAGCACCACTAAGAAAGTCCTCCATATAAAAATCATTAGAAATCGCATTTTCGATTTCTATACGGTTTCTAGATTCATCTTCAGCTAATTTTTTTAAACACGCTGTCGCTATAAATGACGCGGGAACAGTACCGTAAGTGACTGTATTTAATGTATATACTTTAATTGGAGAATTTTTATTTTCACGCCACAAGATACGCTGAAAGTCGCGGTGTTCTTTTATAATATTTATTTGACGGTACATTTTCTTAATATCTGCTGAAATCACGAAATTATGTGTTCGAAATCTAGTCAATATATAAATTAATTCATCCTGGATTACCGGTCCTTTTAAAAGAACGTCGTTAAGACTTACACCGCTTTCGGTTTTTGCGGAAGCATCGAATACGACGCGTAGCTTGGTCGTACTACTATTCTGATTTAAAACACAATGATGTGGAAGATAACACATTTTTTCCGGTTCATCAGTTTCTTCGCAATTTATGTAAGTCATATGATTTAAATCTTCGTATTCACGCATAAATTTTACGTATTGCGTTTTTAATGTCGGATTATTTTCGAATCGACGTTCGATTGCCAGTAGTCTGCGTTTTGCTATCGTATACGATTTTCCTAATTTGGGCGCGTTTTCGCGAAACGGTAATTGCACTGTAAATCGACCATCTTCCTCTCGATGCACGGTGCGCTGAAAATGTTCACTGCACGCTTTTTCTTCAATAGTATAAGTAACCGAATCGATACATTCTTCTGATCGCCAAAATTGTTGAATCAAATTACTTAAACTGTCGAGCTCGTTTTCGTTTTGTTCTGCAGTTACGTGTGTATTCGATTTTTTATTCTGTTCTGTACCTTGGATAGGTCCAGATGCGACAAATCCGAATTTCGTATTTTGAAATATTAGTCCGTTAATCATTCGATATTGTTGACCGCCGATTATGTCGAAAAAATGCATTGCGCCGATTAATATGTCAACCTTTCGTGGTACGTTGAATGAAGGATCCGCTAATGTAATATTTTCTGGACGAGAACAATTTTCCGCGATAAATTGTGTAGGTAAATTACCGGTTATTTTTTTTACGACTAACGATTTCGTATTTAATTCGAAATTACCTACACACGATTTTATTTTCAACCAGGCCACCGATGTAACGCTTTGTACGGTTCCACCAATTCCGTTTACTACATGTTGTGTCTTTTCTTTTTTCAAACTCAAACTATGCACCAGTTCGGTGGACACAAAATTATTCATCGAAGCGGAATCTAATAACGCGCGAGCGAATAATGATTTTCCGGACGGACCTACGACGCGTACGATAGCTGTAGCTAATACTACGTGTTCTTGAACGGTTTTCGCGTGTACAGTTGTTGAGCTCGTTGCGATTTCGGTCGTTTCGCTAATATTTTTATCGGTTGCGGAGAACTCTTCGCCGTTTTCGATTTTTGACACTCCTTTTACGATTAAATGTAACAACGTATTATGCGGTTTAGAACATTTAAAACAATAACGCGATAAGCATTTACCTTCGTGTTTGCGTAAACAAACTTTACATAATTTAAGACGTGTAATTTTTTCTATTCGTTCACTAACTGACAATGCAAGAAATGTTGGGCATTTGTATATCGTATGTCCTTGATTACAGCAGAAACACTTCACTATATTTGTAGATACAAATGATGCTGCTTGCCTCTGACATCTATTTTCGTTGTTATATCCTCTTGACTGACCATATACTTTACTTGACATTGCTAACATTGATTTGTTATTCATATAACGTGACGATTCAATCGACTCTAACAACCGAAATCGTTCTTCAAGAAATTGTATTAGTTCTTTAATAAGCGGTACTCTGTCTTTGGGTGCACTTATTTCCCAATCTTTACGTGTTTCGTCGTCGAATTTCGCGCATATTACATGCAATAATAATGGACCCCAACTATACGGATCTTCTCCTAGAGCTTCAAGTGCCTTTATGTTACTATTTATTGTATCTGACAATTTACGTAATTTTACTGACGATTTATCTTTCAACGGCTGTAAATCAACAATATTTTTCACATGAGTTTGTATCAAAATCTTCGTATTATTATAACGTTTAATTAAACTGGACCACGCTGCATCGTAATTTATAGCTGTTGTTTCTAACGATTTTATACTTTCCTTTGCTTCACCTGACAGTGACGAGCGCAAATAAAAGAATTTTTGTATAGATGTTAAACTTTTATTTGTATGTATTAGCGCCATAAATATATCATAAAACGATGTCCATTCTTCATATAGTCCGGAAAATGTCGGTATCTCTAATGCCGCTAACTTTATCACTGCCTGTGGTTGTAAGAAGTCTTCACGAATTTTCTGTTCCTGTCTATCTACGTTTATGACCGTTTCATCTTTTATTGACTGATTTATAAACTTTTCTGCTTCTGATACGATTGTAAAATAAAATTCTTCGAATTCTTCTCTGTATATAAGATGTTCGTTTTCGCTTTGAGTTGTTCCTATCATTTCTTCAATTGCCGCTTGAACTTGTTGAAACTCATTCCAGTTGTCTTCGATTTTCGCTCTTCGTAGTTTAATTTGCGTTACGTCGCGCATATCCGATTGCAAATACGTCCAAAAACGTGTCATAGACGCCTTTAATTGTCCGCGTCGTGCGGTAAGTGAAGCCATTTCGTTCATGTTTACGTTGATATTCCCTTCACTTTAATCTCACTGGGACAGCATATACGTAGATTTCTATTTTTGTTTTGTCGGAAAACTTTCCGACCATAGTTACTTACACGCGCTGGATACTTGTCAAGTCGGGAAATTACACGATTTTATTTAAAATTAGGAAAACTCTCTTACCTTTAGGTATACGACTATCCAATATTTCTTGGACGACCCGATTGAAAAAAAGACGATTCTCGAACGAGTAATTTACGCGTAACTCACGTATATATAATTCGTTAACGTGTATATCGAGAAAAAAAATATTAATTAAAAAAAAAAACGTTGCCTTTTCTCCGAACGCACTACACACTACTGAACAATTTCTGTCAGTGAATGAAAAATTTTAAGAAATCTATTAATGTAATTAAAAATCTTGAAGTTTTCTTGTGTACTAGCTGGTCTCAGCCAGGTAATTTAGAATACATATTTTAAAATTTTATTTTGATTATGTTATCATCTTCATGAAGTTCAATATATCTACTATGAGAGTCGATGGTAGAGAATGGGTGAGTTTTTCGTATTCTCGTGTATTATTTGTAATAAAAATATAACACAATTTCTTCTTTTTATTTTAAAAGTCTTTGTGAAAAAGTGTTAATATTTTCCTACTGTTTTGATTCAATTTTATGGTAAATTTGGTCTTGTATTTTAAACAATCTTCTTGAACTAAACGTAATCCATAACCTGTATCGTCTTATATATTTCTTGTAAGATATCACTGTTCTTAAACATTGAATTATATTTCCTTCTTTTATCGAAAATTTGTTTTTATCACTAATGTCCGACGTTCTATTTTTACGTTGTAGGTTGAGAGATAGAAACTTAAATTTTCCTCGTTTACACGATACCTTATTGTGTTAATTTTTAAGATTTTGAACAATTTTGATCGGACACAATTTAAATAATTTTATTCTTTCTGCTAAATTCGACGTAAAAAACCCCCAAAATCTAATTAATTAGAAAACTGATTATACAAAACCTCTTGTTAAAAAAAATTTATTTGCATGTAACCATGGTTATGAGAAAATCAATAATGTATTTTCCCGTATGAAATGTACTTCTGGGTTTGTCAGCCATTTTCCGCTGAACGGATATTTTCAAAATGTTACTATAATCTACCGTGGAAAACGAAGAACATGCAAAATGTCATCAAGTTTGGAATAAAACTCTAGATTTGCATAAAGAACAGGCAACCGGGATTTCAAATATATATGTATATATACATAAGATTATATATATATTATATTGTTATACTAACTGAACTATTATCATAATATATGAAATAAACTAAAACAAATAATAAATTGTACTTTTATCATTTTAATAAAAATAATTCCATAGTCTGCCGCTACTAAATACAAATTTAGTAGTTTATTTAGACACAGTAGTGGCATTTGATATACGTTAGAGGTTCGATATGTGCAAAACGGTAGGAGACGACTAAATTTTACGACGAAATCTACTATATAATATATGGGTAAAATAAAAGACGAGACTACCCGCAAATACGTCGTCCACAAAAAAATCACTACAAATAAAACGTGTCTGCTAATAGTCGAGACATTGATGTGTAAACGTCGCGCGAGCAGTAAAAATGGAACGGAATTTTGATTGGGATTTGTGAATATTTGTATTTTTATTCAAAGCGATTTCGATAATAAATATTATTATTAGTTGCCATGAAAACAGCTTACACATTCCAGTCTCATTTCCCGAGATTTACTCTCATACCGCCGTAATCAAAGTTGTTATATTTAAAACACGTTTAAAACGTCTGGAAAAAAATATATTGATTTTGTTTAAAACGTTTAAAACACACGTTTTAAACATACATAAAAAAATAGCGTTTAAAACAAAGTTTTTAGTCAATTTAAAAATCTATATTATAAAACATATTCAAATTTAATGTAGACAAAATATTAAATTGTTGGTTTTATGTATTATTTTTGAGTAGGAATCTAAATACGCAAAATATTCAGTAATATTGTTATTATTCGGGGAGAAGTCATGTGGTGGTGTAAATTAAATAAATTCGTAAATAGTTGCTACATGTTCACATGCTAATACTTACTAACTAGTTGTATTACGCTGCATGCTCTTCGAAATATGTTTTATATTATCGTATCATGATTAATGAAAAAATGAAATCGTCATGTAACATGTTAAATTATATTGTAAATTATTATTATAACGTTATAATTTATAATATTAAATATACTCAAAATTTAGATTATAAATACAGTTATATGAATTACTTGTGTTTGACGCTGAACTCAAATAGAAAAAATCCAATAAGTTCTTAGTTAAGTAATGCACAGAATATTCTGTTGTTAATACAAAATATATTATAATATATGGTTCTTTGATGTTTGATTACCGAAATTTCGAACCAAAATAATCTATTATAGTCTAATAGACCTTTAATAAAAATTTTTATTTAAAAATAAATATTTTTAAAACTAGTTGAAAACAAAAAAAAAATGTTTTAAACAAAAAAAAACATGTTTAAAACACTTAAAAAAACATCTTAAAAAACGTTTTAAACTCGGTTTATAACGTTATAAACGTTTTAAACATATTTTTTGTTTTTTTTAAACCGTGTTTTTTCCAATCCTGGCCGTAATAGATGTTTACACATCAATAGATCCCAGTATTGGTTGAATATTTTCACTTACAGTAATATGACGGGAAAGTAAATTTTATCATAACTATATAGTTATTATGCTTATAGTAGTTTTTTATGAAATATCAGTGAGAAACCTGTACATTTATAAAAAGTATTAAATATGTAAATATAATATATATATATATATATTATATAATACGTGAATATATAATCAAACAGTATTATAAAAGATAAAAACTATACAAGGGTCGTTGTACTAATTTCTTTTAAATTTACTATCGGTTTCGACAAAAATGTATCATCAATATACAAAAATATATAGCATGTAATTAATATTAACAACGTTTTTATTATAAAATACAATTTTTTTCTTGTTTAGTTAGGTATAGTCGCATTATAAATTAAATTACTTAGTTATTTTAAATACGTTTTAGTAGGGTTTGACGTTAAAATTCGAATATTATTATTATTTATAAAAGCTAAAATTTTGTTCTGAATATATACGCTAAAACAATAGCATTTTACTGGCCTACGGGGTTGTTTTCAGAATTATTTTGTTTCGTGATATCATCAAATTTATTTTTATAATTAAAAAAAATTAATAGATATTATTAATATTAATATTTTTATCGTAACCGTTACTATTATTATTTATAAATATTATAAATTAATATTTGTAAACATGCGAATTCCGTTATTAATATACCTAATTTATTTTCACATTTTTTTATAAACAAATATTTGAACATATTACGAAAACTGCATATAGGTACCAGTTTTGGCGAAATACGTAAAAAAAAAAAAAAAAGTTTTGAAATACTTTTAACTATTAATAAGTAGGTATTAATATTAATATATTAATAAATAGGTATATTTTAATATCTGCTCAGTACGAGGCCGATTAAGCTGTACGTGGGCGAACACACGGCTATTAAACGATTGCCATTAAGAACGGACAGTATTTTTTTTTCTTTTTTAAACAAGTAATCTGCAAATGCGTTTTAAATAGTAACGACTACACTGCACGCCGTCGCCCTAACACCGCGGTTAAATATAATATTATTATAGTGAATTATGGTGACAATATGCACGGCGCAGGGACATGTGTATTTATTTATATGTTTTTCCGGGGCTCATTGTTTGTGCAAACGATATTTCGCGAAACAATAATAATAACACGCGAGAATAAAACGAAGCTGAATAATGTATATATATATATATATAAATATATGTGTTTGTACTCATATATATATATATATTAATATAGTGTAACTCCGAATGTTATTTTCCCGGGGATAATGGATTTGGAAAAGCGCGACAATATAGCCGCTGTCGAAGCCGTAAAAACGGAAATAAACACTTCGCCTCCTGCTGCTTGTATGTGTTCAGCCGCAAAACGTTCGGATATTCGTATATTACGGTATACTATAAGTGTATTATTGCTGGCCACTATATTACAAGTGCGCGGTTTGTTAAATAAAAATAATCTATATATACTCGTATATATAAAATAACTTGTCCTGACTGACTGATTCATCGACGCACAACCTAAACCGCTGGGTCTAGAGACCTTAAATTTTTCACAGAGGTTCTTAGTACAACGTAGGCGAGCACTCAGAAAGGATTTTTCAAAATTCCACCCCTAAAGGGGCGAAAAAGGGGTTAAAATTTTGATATATCGATCAACACACAGCCCAAATCGCTAGGTGTAGAGACTATTTTTTAATTATTTTACAATTCAATACAAATTATTTCGGGTGATTAGTCTTAAAAAGGCATTGCTTCCACAGCGAGTTACATCCAAAAGGAGTTGAACACACAATTATTTTCCCGGGCAACGGCGGGTAATTCCGCTAGTATTATATAAATACGCTAATTACATTTGAAAATCCCTGTGTTCAATAATTTTTTTTTTTTAGAGAGATTCGAAAGAAAATATGTTTCCTTTATAATATCATTTTGATGTTCAATTTTGCATATAAAAATTATATCTACATACACACACGAGAATCCGTATTATTGGGTAAAACGGGGTAATTCCACAGTGTGCCTGGAAAAAAAATTTAATCTGTCATGTGAAAATTACAAAGGATAGCGAGCTATAATTTGATTATAGTACACCAAAATGGTGTGTGTGCAGTGCTGCCTGTAATTTATCCTTCGTAATAGGATGCCTCAAAGGTGTGCTCCTAATTCGCACTTAATTCAATCACAATATTTCGAGATACGCCCTGCAGACGAGAAATAGATTGGTATTTTATATATAAAGGTTGTGTCGTCGAGTGGTACGCGCATAAAGAATTTTATGATTTCTCCGACTCAAATAGTTAGAATCTCCATTTTTAATGTAAACTCAAATTTCTGATACCTATTCGTAATATTTCCATGTGGACATACAATCGAAATAGAAAATGACACTTTTGGTTCTCACCAGAGTCTATTACAATGTGTTTTAGTGCACAAAGTGTTTAATACGAAATAGAAGTAAGCAGTTTTTTTTTCAAAGTGTGTCGTAAAAAAATAATAGGTTCTCACGAAATTTCTTTATTGACTCATACATGTTATTTTAAAAATGTGTGATTAAAAAAATTAAATTATTGTCACTGATCGGTTGGAGGGGAGGCGAATCGTACGACGGGTCCGTTTTGCTCTCAGTGAAAACTGTTATGAACGAAGTGAATTTTGCGTTTTAAAATAATTATTAAATGTTTTCAATCTTTGGAAATAATACTAATCCGATTAAAGTAACGTGAATTAATATCGTTTTATTACAAATTTTCCATGCAAGTGTTTTCTATGGAAATAAAGGGAATAAATAATTGAGAGGAAAATACAATAATTAATGTGTCCTGCTAAGTGAAATAATCCACTGAACGTATTGAGTTTTGAGAAATTATTACAATCCGTAAGTGATCGCGAGTTATTATATATTATATGAAATATTCGGGATTTTGGTTGTTGCATACAGTGCAACATACTTTTCGTGCCACAGTGTACTGAATAGGAGAAAAAAATGTATTGAATTCAAATAACCGAGGCTGTTTTTATATAATGTACCAGACTATATAATATTATATATTTCGTGCCACGTATACACTAGACAGCTCTCCACGGTCGGTTTAAACAGTAGTTTTCGGGTATGTGTAGACTTATAATTTTGGTTTATGTAAACTCTCTCTCTCTCTTCCCCCGGGGGAAAAATAATAAGAACCCATAAGCATTTTCGGTGTTTCGAGGCGTTATCCCTTGGCGGTGTCGTTTCGGGGAAAAAAACCCGTACAAGCATAATCTAACACCCCCGCTGAGGCATCGCCGCTGGACGCGATGGATTTACCGAGCATAGTTTTCGAAAGTATTTCCGCGTACACTCTCTTCCTTGTGTTCTATTGAAAATGTACGTATATGCAGAGAAAAAGGAAATGTAAATATATTCAAATAGAAAAACCAATATTTCCGTATATAAATATATATTATTGCACCGAAGGATAGAAGGGAAACGTCGAGAAAAAGAGAACCCGATATACATTTTTATATAAACTTATATATAAGCTCTCGTATCAGCGGATAAAGAGTTGATAGGATATTGTAAAAAAAATCTTTTTTGTTTTTACGTCTAAAAAAAAACAGAACGGCAAATTTTCCGTAATAGTTTATATTGCGTTATTTTTTCGTTTTAATAGGTAGGTACATATAAAATACGTATATAGACGATTTGCCGTGTTAATAACTAATAATGTTATATCCGCAGGGATTTTAAATTATGCACTTCTAATAAGTATTAAAATGTTTTTTTTTTATTGGTATTAAACCGTAATATATTTACATTTGTATATAATATTATATGCTAAATTACTGATTAATTGTTCACTCGAGATAAATTTGAATTCACTATTTCTTTAATAAATTTATTTATGTACGATTTGCAATGTGTATTTTGACAGAAACCAATATAGCGATATATGAACACTACGCAAATTAAACTGTACAGAGTCTTTTGCTGGATAATTAATTTAAATTAGGCATATTATGATTGTTCAACATAGATTGTGATATATTATATTTCAAAAACAATGTCTTTAGCTACACGTGTACAGTGAGCAATATCGTGTTTGAACATTTGATAAAATATACTAATATAGACGACAGGTTTAACTGTTATTTTACACGTATAACTCGAAATTTAATCATTACATTGAATTTATTTCGGAGTTTAAATTAAACTTTTGTATACTAATTTTTAATGATGTTGTAATTTCGTTTATAATTATTATTTCGAGTTACGGAGTAAACGTTTAAATTACTTAAAAAAAAAAAAAATAAAGATTACCCGATTACAAGATTCAACTAGTACGATAAAAATGATTCATTTTCTCGACTTAAAAATATTAACATAAAAACAAATATTCAATACGACATAGATTTGTTTCAACGATTTTATTATTTTATGCGTATCCCTAGTTAATTATGTCAATAATCCAATAATTTCGATATTACTTACAATATATTTTATTGAAAATTATCAATGTATAAAATTGTAATACGTAGGTTTTCCGTTATAAAATGTCCATTAAATACTCAAATGTAAAATCTAAAATTTAGAAATTCGTGTAACAAAGGCTAATTAATAATAATTCGATTATGTATATTTTTATATTATACATGTTGAGTAATGTCGCTTACGGCTTGCCTAAATATAATTAAGTCTTAATTGTTTTAACACAGGCCTTGTATTTGTAAATTTACCCATTTTATTCGATAATATTCAAATCTTAATTTTTAATATTATGAAACAAAACTCGCTTTTTGAAATTTTACCTGCATGATAAAGTCTGGCAACTTCAACGACTGTTTGGAATTTGTACAACGAATGGCGAATGTCTTCATCGGGAATTTCTTCCGGGATTTCATATACCAAAACTGAAAATGTCTTTTGTGGTCTACATGGAATGGGAATCTGAAACATACACATTATTTTTCTCATATTTTTTGTGTTCTACGTAAAAAAGATAAATGTACTATCACGTACAGTTCTCAAAAAAAAAAAAATGTAAACAACAATATTTAAAATATTATTTATTCAAAGCAGTTAAATTAACATCTATAATAATTTATAAAACATCAGTTATTGGTGAATTCGTTGTAAATTATGCGTATAATTATCCATGTAATAAAATGTTAAAAACCCGATGAAACATCGAAATAAAATTGCATTTTTTCCATTGAATTTTTAATATGTAATTAATTTATATATGCGAGTATACATTTTAATTAACGCGAATTAAATATTTTAATAAAAATAAACGATTAAAGGCCAAGAGTATGAATAATAATGATTATAGGTAAGTAGATAAACTCTCTTGACCCGAATACATTTACATACACACACACATATATATTATTGAGATTCCAGGTTCCTTTCTAATGGTTATCTGATTGAATGGCTTTAGCATATTATTATAATACACTCGTTGTGGAGGGAAAAAATAAAATGAAAATGGAAAAGAGGGTAGGATATTGTGGTGGTTGAAATGAGGTGGGATATTGAAAGCGGTAGTGAAGGTGTGCGGGATGTAATGGTGGTTTTAAAATGAAAAGCCTCTTGGTTTAGGTGTGGTGGTGTGCAAAAAAAAAAGGAAGAAAACAAACAAAACATTTAGGAAAAGAGTGACAAAGCGAAGGAGATTGTGGGGGGAGGGGTCGCCACTCGAGAGTTGGTAGGAGGATATCGTATGCTGCTATTAATCATTTTCCCAGAATAATCCTGCGACATATTTATATATTTCCATGACCGCCGCCGTGTCGTGTATTTAGCTATAGCAATTTGTCATTTTCAAACGTTCCATTTTTACATTGCGTTTCTCCTTCCCGTCCCCTTAACGTAAACCCCGCACTCCACCGCACCAAACTATTTTTTCCTGAGTATCGTTATACGAGCTTTATTTAATAATTTATTGAATTCGGTGACGTTAATGAAACCGTCGCACGGTAGTGACAACACCTATACCTATACTTTTTAAATGTATTTTCTGACTTTAGGTATATCGAGCACGATCAACCGATTCTCCACGTGCGGTTATAGTATTTTGGTCATACAAAAAAGCGTTAAAAAAAAAAATTAATTGGCCAGTATTTTCAATATTATAATCTCAATAATAATAAACGTTTTACTATTATTATTATTATTATTATTATTATTATTATTATTATTATTATTATTATTATTATTATTATTATTATTATTATTATTATTATTATTATTATTATTATTATTATTATTATTATTATTATTATTATTATTATTATTATTATTATTATTATTATTATTATTATTATTATTATTATTATTATTATTATTATTATTATTATTATTATTATTATTTAAAACGTGATATTAAGAGAAAAATTCAATAACAATTTTGAATAAAAATGAGTGTATTCAATAAATGGTCTCGTGTACGAAAAAACAATAAAGAAGCATTTAGTAAATGTAAAACCACATTTTTATGCTGAAATATGTGACCCGTTGAAAATTATAATATATTATCTCAGTTAACATAAATTACAATGATTTTATACCTTCTTTTATCACTCTAGTGAAAATATATAATTAAACAATAAGTATTATTGTTTTTAATAAATTATTGAAATAACATTATAATAAGACCTGCACTATAGGTAATAATATGTTCTTTATTTAAAAAACTAATAACTCTTAAAATCTCTTCTAGCTTTCATAATAAACAAAAACGTAGAAGTGTGCGATGCATTGTTTAACGTTTTTTCACTACAGTTACAACTAAAAATATGGTAGGTATTATATATTTAAATAATGAGTAAAACTAAATATAGAGCTATGTGAAAACGCGTAAGCGTTTATATTTGTATCATTTATACAAGTATTTCATTAATTATACTCTGTGAACAGAGCGTATTTGAAAATTTCTTTTCTTTTATTAATTTTACAAGTATAATAATAATAATAAAAAGAAAAATCAATGTGTGTATATTATATAATTTTCCTAAAACATTTTTTTTTCAAATTTTAAAATAATATATGTAAAGCTTTCTAATTATTACAAACGGTTAAACTTAACTTTTTCGTAATTCAGACGACACTTCTTGTAGGCAATTATGGTACAGTATTACGCTGGATTCTACTACAAGTGGGTATATATCATAGAATGGTAGAAATCAAGTGGTTACGGGATTATCTGTTTAGTAAATAAACAGAAAATAATATTATATGATCAGAAAACAAAGTTAAAAAATGAACAATGTGTAGTAAATTCATATATATATATATATATATATATATATATATATATATATATATAGGCGAACTTAAATATTTACTACAAAGTAAATCAATACTGAAAGAAAAAGTTTTTTGATAAAGTATAAAAGAGAAAGTTTTACAAGATCACACTTAAAAATCAGTAGGTAACATAACGATTTTGGCCTATCCCTTAAAAGTGCTTAAAAGTTGAGCAATTTTAAAAATTTTTTTAATATAAATTTAGTTACGCACGAGTATTCCGAAGAAGATCACAAAAGTGTTCCTTCTCAGGATAATATATATCCGTAAAATAGATCAGTAGAATTTATCTGCAAATAGTACATTATATTATATTTTATTTACGCGTTCAGTTACGTTTTCATTAAAAACTATACAACTTTTAAACAATTAAACGGCTTGTTTAATGCATGCTCTTAACTAGTACGAGTTCGCAATTTAATGCGCGTTTAGCAGCGGTGCGAGGTTGTGCATATTCACACGTGAATAATAGAAAATAGATGGAAACGGGCGTGGACGATGGAACCAGGACCACTCTTGGGTGCGGTAGGGGGAGTTGCCCATTGAATAAATGAATAACTATAGTAAATTTTATTACGTGTTTATGAGATTGATTTTTTTAATCTGAAGTTTAAAATTAAAACTATACGATATTCTGCTGTAATTAAACGGAACAGTAAACAGGAGTTATGTGAGATGTGCGAAGATAATTTTTAATGAATATAAACTGCGTTACGTATTAAAATTAAAACAATGTATTCGGAACAAAAAAAAAAAAACGAATAAAAATATGTTCTATAACGTTAGGTTATATATAGGTTCGGGGCGTGTCGTAATTACATTTTCAGGCCTGGTCGTTTGACCCAACCAGGTCCGTGACCTCGGGGGACGAAAGGAGGCATTACCCCCTAGACCCGATCATTGCCTCCCCCCTAGAGTTTTTCGCGAAAGACGACGATTTTCGAATTGATCGACATATTGGAAATAAAGTACATGATTAGGTGATAATTGTAATGTCGGTTGGTTCTGGTATTGCTCAATTATTTTAAATTATCAACACTATATTATTACTCATCAATTATAAATTAAAAATATTGTATTTGATTTGTAAAAATAAAATTAAAAATAGCTATAATATTGCTGTTTTTCTAATAATTTCTAATAATTAATTAATTTGTATATTAATTATTAATATAGTATAAACGATACCCACTAAAAAAACTGATTATTTATCCATTTCAGGAGGGGGCTGCAGCCCCATCAGCTCTCCTGGCTACGCCACCCTCCCCCCCCCAGTAGAATTTATCTGGCTACGGGTCTGGACCAGACCTTACACTTGCAGGCTTCTGACCTCTGTCAATCTAAACGCCAAGTTTATTCGGTGGATGCAATCGTCGTCGGGTTAATACTAATATTAATATGTTAACCACGATCGTTTATAAATAGTACAGCGATGTTGTTGACGACGATGGTAAAATGCGGCAAAATATCAATACAATATGACCCAGAATAGCTTGTACTCGTCAGACGGCGGCTGTACTGCTGCTGCTGCAACACCACCGTCGTGCTACGCGCAGGGGTGAGCACACTGAGAGCAGGAACGAAGAGGACGCGCGCGCGAAAGGTGTGAGTGGGAGGCGGCAATTTCTCAACCGATAAAATCAATGTTTTCGAACATTGGCCTCAGTCGTGTTGTTTTTGCATATAATTTAATCTATATAGACGCGCCATAACGTACATGAGTTATTATATATATATATATATATATATATATATAATAGTCGGATGAAGAGATGACGGAATTTAAATAGGTCGGATATATAATATGTATAATGGCGTTAAATTTGTAGTGTGCCGGCAACGTCAGTTTCGACAAAGTGCTGCAGTGTTTTCAAACACTGCGATTACAGTACAAGAATTTTTTACTTTTTTTTTCAAATTCATAACACACACAAAATATTCACGAATACTGACCGTCGCGGTAGGTCAATTATTATAATAGTGGGTGTGATTGTTTTTACGTTATTTTCCGTAACGAAAATGTTTTCAATTCTCTCCCACCGGTCATCACCTAGATACATTGGCGTGTTTATGATTTCTTTGAGAAGGTAGATGTCTAAAAAAAATTATTTCCCTCCGCCCGAAATACATCATAGGGAGCAGTGGCTACTATTAATTTTTAATAATAACATATCTGTATATAAACCATTTATTTTCATACATTTACAATAAAATGTTATATATCATTTATAAAACAAACTCTAGTATTCAAGGATTTTTTTTTTTAGCGATTTCTTCGCTCATTCCCTCAACGTACAATGTAATGTTATTATAATATGGATAGATAGCATTACAAGCTCATTCTAATATAATTTAATTTAAATTAAACTCCTTAATCAATTATTAAATACAAAAAATATTTCAAAGTAATAATAGTGAATGATAATATATACCTCCTTTATAGAGTTTCTTGAATATGTT
Organism: Slavum lentiscoides; assembly: GCA_032441835.1. Classification (NCBI taxonomy): domain Eukaryota; kingdom Metazoa; phylum Arthropoda; class Insecta; order Hemiptera; family Aphididae; genus Slavum; species Slavum lentiscoides. The sequence continues at coordinate 19,330,560 of CM063706.1, read as the reverse complement.
TTTAATTCAGGGATTGAAAATTACAGAAAACATCCTAGAAAATATTATTGATTTATTATCTATTGATAAAGTAATAAAAAGAAAAAAGAACTATAACATATACCTTATATACACATATACAAATATTATGATTAAAAAAAAGCCAAGTGGGGAATATATCTCCCTAATCTCCCCCCGTATAAATACATTATTGCCTGGACATTTGAATGAGATGGTGTTTAAACTCTAGGTTATTGTGCATGATATCGAATCGTGAAAAGCTACGCTATCATACACAATTTATTTTTCCATTCATACCTACACACTAGGACTAAGAATTATTAAAAAAAATCCCTAAAAAGTTATTTAAAGAAAACGTAAGTATTTTTTTTTCTTTAATTGTTAGTCTTCGTTTTATTAAGTTTTTCAGTATTTATTCATATAATATAAAACAAACAAAAAAAAATCTAATTTTCCACTCAAACTTTAATACGATTTTTTTAAGGGGTGCTAATGAATCGATGCCGACCACCCCTTCTGGCGCCAATGTGTATCTCAATCGCCATTACAAATGTTTAACAAGATTGTCAGCGCTATCCTTATACGCAATATTAGAATATTTTGTTATATTGTTGTCCACTCGGACGTATAAAATGACAACACGATCACAAAACGGTCGGAAAAAGAGTAAATCCCCTTCGGATTCCTCGAGCACCTGTTCACGTTGTATATTTTCGAATTTTATTAGTAGAAGAAAAATCATCACTAACACAAACACTTGCAGGCTGCAACATATATATATATATATATATATATATATATATATATATATATATATATATAAAATACCATACAGGTATAATGTTTCGCACATCTCCCCTACCGCGAGACTAAAAATCATATTTTAGAATAAATTTGTTATAAAAATAAATAAAAATTTCTGGCCTTAAACAGTTGGTAGGTATACGGAACGATTTTAGTACAAAAATACTATCGGCTGTTGGCGTAAATAACTAAAATTAAAATTATGAAAATAATTAAAATTGCATAATTAATAATAATTGTACATTAATTAAGAAAAATGAATGCGCCTATTTCACTGTCTATGCGTGTAAAATTGATTTTGTCTTCTATTAAAAAAAATAGAATAAAATTGGCCACCGAAGGCAAACCAACTTACGTGCCGTGCGTATAACGTTATAACTTTCAACTGGCAATGTTGACTCGATATATTTATTGTGAATAAACAGTTTGGCGGAATAACGAAAATGGACCGAGTTTAAGCTATCTAAACTAAAGTGGTTCGGAATAGCAATTTGCTTACTTCAACTGAAACAGTAACGTGCCGTAAGCATACTTATGGAAATTAGAAGCGCAGTTGTTTTACAGTCATTAGATTTGACAATATTGAAACAAATAGCTAATGGATGAGGGACTTTGTGTTAAAACACAATTTATGGTCGCTACGAATGATTTTATTAAACAACTTATAATTTAAATATAATTTCGTTATTTGCTTGCATACAGTTGCAGTATAAACAACAGTCGGTCGTATTTGTTTAAACTATTATCAGTCAAGCTGTTTGAACGCCAATTAGGAGCACATATAGAGTGAATACAATTATGTATATAAAATATGTTTAGATTGTATGTTATTATTGTTGTACAACCAATGCTATTTAATGCCAAAGAAAACCGTTGAATAATTCAATTAGCAATAACGCGCGTATGCTGAATTTGCAATTCATATTTTATACGTTTAAACGATGGTTTTATCGTTTTAATTTGACGGAATTCGGTTCAAATGTATTAAACAATAATGTCATATTAAGTAATAATTATATAGAGCAATTATCAAAGGCCGACGCTGAGTGTGTACGAGGTATGTCGTATTAGACAATTATTAAAAATTATTTAAATAAATAATTATGAGTAATTTGTAAAAAGAAAAAACACTATATTATTTTCATAATATTATTCATTAATTTTATTTAATTATGATCACATATTTCATTAATGATAGTATTATCAAGCTCATATATAAATATCTGTTTACGGTATATACGAAGATGATCCCTCTGTTTTGTACCAACCGTCATTGATTAAATATACATATTTGTATATTTAATAATCAATGCTACCGCTAATCACAATATTTATTTCTGGTTCAGTAGATCTTACTCAAGCTCATAACTCACAAGTAACCATCAACGCGTGACAAAATCGATAGCGATAAATTACTATAAAATTATTTTTTCTACTCGCTCACGAAACCACGAGGCACGTGTCACAAAGAAGAATTGAAAGCTGAAATAATAAAAATAAGTAAAAAGCCAAAAGACATCTAAATTTATAATATACCCATATTAAAAACTGAAAACGACTATTACACAACAGAACGACCATTAAAATCGAACAAGAAATGGCTCTGAAATTAAACTTTGAAGACCCAAAAGTCATTGTAATTTAATTCATCATTTCATAGTACACATTTTTATAAATGAATTGTTAGAAGTTATTTGTTTTGTTTTGTCGTTTTCTTTACTATTACAATACTAAATGTGTTTGAAAATGAAATATTTTATAATAATAATAATAATAATAATAATAATAATAATAATAATAATAATAATAATAATAATAATAATAATTATTATTATTATTATTATTATTATAGATACATATATAAGTTGAATGCAAACAAATTTCATATTTAAAAATAAAAGTATTTCAATTTTTTTTTCTTTGGTGGACCGAAAATCTGCTCTTTCGCATACCTAATCATAATTATGCCTTAAGGCATGCACCGGCCTATGACAATTATTTATGTACATATTATACATATATACCCATGTAGTATTATTAATATTGTCATTAAAATAAAAATTCATTATTTTTTTGACATTCTGGTAACAAAGCATATTCGGTTATAGTGCATTACAATAGTGTTCATAATTAACAATTTTTTGTCAGTTACTATTTTTTAATGAAATATCATTTGATGAGAACACTGAAGCTTTTTGCGTGCTAAATAACAATACAAGTTGTACGAATTTAATAATATTTACCAGCAGCTATCACGGAATATCAATAACAAAATATAGGTAAGTATCTTTAATTGACTATTTTTTTGTTGCGTAGTATGAGTAATTACAATATTTAAACAAATACCTGTCGCTTTGCGATTTTCAAAATTAATTTATATTTTGCATGAATTCGTTTATTCATTGTTCACTGCGTATTGATTATAATAACTAGTAACTAGAGTGTATCGAATAATTCAGGGCGGGAATGAGAGAGGGAGTGAATTATGGGTCATTTATTATGCACCACAGTAATAATATATTATATATATATATATATGACTACTTATGTATACATTTTTTCATAATATGTCCACGCGATATGTATGAAGTATAAAAATATTATTATCGAATAGTTATAGCGGGACAGGTGTACGACAGCACTTAAAAATAAAATACCGGAAATTTAGTTTCGTGTAAAATATTTTATTCTCAAAACTAAGTCGATTGTAATACGACGAGATGTTTTCTTTGCGATTTGTGGTATTATTATTATTATTATTTTTTCGTGAAAATAAACCATGGTACATTATTCCTATTTTAATAAATGTATTTTTCTTATAAATCGACAAACTCCGTAGTATTAACCGAATTTATAACAGATAATTTGAAAAGGGAATAATACTAGTGCGACGCTTAGGCGTATAATAAGCAAATACGGCCATCATACATATGAAATACAATAATATATAAGAGTTATGTTCAAATATTTATCAAAGCTTGTCACTTATTTCTAACCATGTGCATTGTACCATGTATCCATAATAAGAGAATTTATTTTTCACACATGCACCAACATAATATTATATTGAAATGTATTTTATAAAAAATCGTAATAAACACAGCGCGAGTATTAACATCAATCGTCTATTATATTTCTATTGTCATATAATTATTGTCCAACAATATTATTAAATTTTACAAATAGTAGTTACTAAATGTTTTTTGCAAGAAAAAAAACACAATTTATATTTTATTTTGTAATAGGTGTAGACTGTAGAGAGCAAAAGTTGGTTTATATACAGTGGGAGTTAATATTGCTTCGCTGAAAATATACAACTGTACAGAATATTAAAATACATTTATACATATTATAAATCAGTGTATACTTAAAGACCAATAATCAATAAATATAATAAATAATAATACAATAATTCCAGTAATCAAAATGATAGCGTTATAACGTCAACTACGATTTTAATATTTTAATTTGTAATGTAAGAATTATTGTTTTGTTTCACCGATATTAAAACGTGCAAAATTAATTACTATAATATTGTAATGATAATATTAATTTGACACATCACTATATAAAATAATTTTTATGTAATTGTTTCGTACATATTTAGTATATTATTGTAAAAAAAGAAAATATATCCAGTGAAAAATAAATGTAAACTTCTGTGATGAACTCCTGTATTTCTATCGTGTTAATGTTTGACACCTCGTCATTTTTATCGAATGAGAACTTTTTTTGGACTTGTAAAATTTAATGTAAATTAAGATCAAAATGAATACACCTAAATAACGAAGTTAAAAAATACGTCAAATATATAACGGTTAAATATCAATATATTAGTTGTGTTTATAATGTATGACTATTATCCCATATAGTGCACGTGGTTATATTTATATAAATTGAACAATAGTAAATAGGATTGGTACGAATCCAAAATATTAATTAATTTTAATATTATTACACTATGAGTATGTATTTTGATTTTATTTTTAGTTATATAATACCAATTCATTTTTTATTCGTGAAATTTCACGTGGACGGCAATAATTAACGTCAAATCAATTATTGCGTTACTTACATAAGAAGAAGGCACACGAGTATGAGGTAATAGGGTAGTTCATATAAAAAATACGGATATGAATTAGACAGGTTTCCAGATGAAAACAATAAATGTTGAGTATTATTAGATTTATGGAACAAAATCCGATTACACGTTCAATAAACGAGAAATTCAGTTTGTCTCTGGCCATCGAATTGTACACAGTTGGATACGTTTGAAATGTATGATATTGTTCAATCCGTGTACACTGCAATATTGTAGTATCATTAAACTCAATCAAATACAAGACTTGTACAACATAAATTGCTTTTAAATTTAAAAGACAAATTATTGTTCTAATAAACTCGCTAAATTGGCTTATATTTTATTTAAGGTGTAAAATCGGATTCTCATTTTCTTATTTGTTTCAATTTCGAAGTAAAATATAATTTCGTAATGACGAAATTAGGATCTTAGATTGAACACTTAAATTCAGAGTTTAAACGAATAACTACAGATAAATTATAATATTAAATATTTACATATAAATAATACAAATGTCTAATTGTATGCTAATTAAATTATTAATTAGCTATTTCATATTAAATCTCGCATAAATGATAAATCTCATATAATGCACTAAACGTCAAATGGTTTCTTACTAATATTCGAATAGATCATCTAAACAATTCTGAATATACGAGTATAGATATACAATAAAAAACAAAAAGGTTAACAATAGAAGAAATGAAAATGAAATAGAAAAAATGTTAACATATACACTCCAACATTTTCTATGTACAAATTTAAATTTTGCATATATATGTATATCTAAACGTACAGAACAAGAATAGGAGAAGGAAGATTCTCAATAAGTGGAGTAAGTTAAAATTTTGCTATCTACCATTTTCGAATGAATAATAATTTAAAAATTTAAAGTTTTACCTACTCGTGTTGAAAACCACAATATAAAACCGTATGTAAGTTAATACATTTACATACTACTACTTTCGTCGTGTTATTTCTACAGTATTTGATTCATTTTAATGATATATATTTAAACATCGTCTAGTCATTATGATGATATTAATAAAATAAGGAATTTCAATATATAATAATGTGTATTTTTACTTCATTTTCAGTATTTGGAAATATATTTAATGATTTAAACATTATCTTATGTAGTTATATCCGTAAACTGCAGAAAATTATCCGACCGTGTGATTGCGAAACACTATATTCCGCCCATTAGTTAAATTTCCTATCCTTTAGAGGCTGTGTATTAAATTGTTTGCGTTTTTTTTAACCTTAATTTATTTTTCCACTCGATTTTTTCTTTTACTTTTATGTTTAATTTCGTACTGATTACAGAAAATTATCGGTAAATATAAACATCATTTTTATAATTGTTTTTTGTTATATAACATATAACTGTGCATTTATTTTAATAGAATAATCTTATCAAACTATATATTGTATAATATTTTATTTTCTCATATGCGACAAACTTTATTGGAAATATTTAAGAACTATGCAATACGCGTAGCTATAATTATTTTAACATTAAACATATTCAACGAAATATTGCACATTATCTATATACACTTAAATTTTCTACTATATTGATTTTTTTCAAATTAAATAATAATTTTGCGTATTTGATAAAAATTATAACGGTTGCAGTGCACGGCTATTTAAATGATAATAATTATTTTATAAAGGAAGACACTATTTGAAGTGAACACTTGTATATTTACGTTGTACTTTTCTACGCTTATTCATAACTGTAATCGTATCTGAGTGTAAATCATTTAGGTCCCGAATCCCGATTAAAAATTGATAATAAATATTATCTATAAATGCAAGAAACTTAATGTTATTTACAATCAATTAGTTAATATATAAATATTTAGGCTTCTTTTTAATTACTATTTTACATATTTGTAACTAAGACGTACTATAGTAAAAAAAACCGAATTTGTTCGACTACATGTTATGAGAACTCAACCACCTCAAATCAAAAAATTTTATTCAGGCATAAGTTGAATTATTTTTTTAGGCTACATTTTCTAGTTCGCAAGATCGAAGAGCAAATGTATCAAATAACGTGAACGGTTAAACTGATGTTTAGAATAAATGCATAATTTAAAAGCGAGATTGGAACGAAGAGTGGCTCGTCAAACATCCAATATAAAGCAATATTTGAGTTTATATTTGATTATGATATTTTCGATTTTTTCAGTTAGTGTTCATAAGTTTCCTTTGGATGTCATATTTACATTTTTTCCATCACTAACAATTGAGAAAATATTTTTAAAAGTATATTGTAAACTGACCTATAAATTATTGTTGCAAGTAGATTCTATATTTTTTTGGTTTCTAAAACTTCTAAATTTCTCCATATACACATTTCAACTGCTACATGCAAGTTATTATTACTGTTAGTCAGGGGAGGTCCAAGTATGTAATAGTCGAGGAGCACGAATTATTTATGAGTACCCACCTACCCATTAAATGTCTTGAACCTAGATGACAAATGCAGTAACTTTTGTTCTAATTATTATGTTTTCACTTATATATATATATATATATATATATATATATATATAATAATATTACACTAAAACATTAATGTTTTAAAATACTTTTTTTATTTTTGGATTTCAAAATTTAAAATTTTATTCCATAGTTTTATAGAAAAATCAAAATAGCCATTTCTAAATCCATTTTTTGAAAAATGTTAGTACTCATAGTTCTAATAATTGACAATTTGTTGATTTTCTACAAATGAAAGTTTGTTAAAATTGTTATAAAATAAAAAAGTGTACGTTTACACAATTATTTACCTAATATGAAGTTTACCAAAAAGGAATAAACATCATAGACACTAATGACTAAAATACACCAAACGTTTACAACAGTGTTAACGATTCGTAAATACATAATATTATTAATATTTTACTTGCCATAAAATATATTTGTAAAACAATAATTTTATGTCACACTTATACATTATTATATAGAAACCCAACCACCCCTTTTTTAGAACTGGAGTAGTCGCTCCCTAAAGTCTTATTACGGGTCGCCCCTGACTGTTAGTATAAGTTCCATATTATTAAATATGAGTGCGCTACAAATGAAATAAATATGGATATTTAACAAACTTATCATAATACAAAAATTATTAAATTATCGTGATTTACCCGGGTAATAATTATTGAAAATTTCGACAGGATAAAAAATGTGTATTCAAGTAAATAAAATTGTAAATTTCCTTAGTTCACTATCTGCTATAAGAAGTTTCCTGACAACGCAAAGATTTATTTTCAATAGCCTAAAATTTCTTTTAAACATCGCAATCAACAATTAACAGAGCTTCGATTACTCTTTGCGGGAGGTGACTTAAAATTATATGCGATTATTCAGTGTGAAAATACACATGATCTATTCTAAACACACATCAAGATTATAAACAATCACTTTTATCAGTTTTGTGTCATGACTCATAAATACATACACGCATATAATTATTATTAATATTTTCTGAGGATTCAGTCATATTCTTGAAACCCACATCATAAAAAATCGGTATGTATAAAATTATCAACGAAGAATAAAATATATCAGCTAAAAACGTCATGCGGCAATATTAGTGTATTAATATTTATATTGCACTACATAATAATATATGTTTGATCGCGTTTTTCGCTTTGCTGCTTTAAATCCCCTCTTTTTGGTTTTCATTCTTTTCCATTTTTTTTTCACCACAACGTGCATCTCTTACATTTTTTATCCCGAGTGCTTTTGGGGTAAGCTGCCATTCTAAAATATGCATCAAATTAATCGGTGGCCCGGGAACGACCTAAAAGCCTCTCAGGGTCCTTTTGCATGTTATAATATACGGCAATATTGAACCCTGGCGAAAAGTTTTTAACGTCCTAACTTGCCAGACCGTTTTATTTTATTAACGATTGCGCCAACAAACCAAACTTTATTAGAATACGGAATACTAACTTATCTATTATTATTCGATTATATTTTACTTAGTACGTTAAATAAACTATGTTTGGTTTGGAGAAAACAAAGAAAATCTATCGACTGTTAGTGGTATGATCAATATAGTCAAAAATCTAAAACGTATTAACAATAAATAACGAATAACAGTAGTATATTAGAATATGCCTAAATAATATAAAATCTGTGCTATATAATGAGGAACAAAAATATATGTCCATCGTCCACCGTACAAAATATATTTAAAACGAGCAAAATAATAATAACCCTATGAACTAGGTAAATATATATTATATATAATTATATAAATTCAAACTATGTTTCATAGTACATATATGTACAGAATATGTATAATTAATTATTAAGATATTTCTCAAATGATAATATATTATAACAATCAATTGCTAATAAATTAATAATTATATAAGTTAATGTTGCAATTATTGTATAGAAAAAAAATGTGAAAAGTTTTTATTTAAAAGTTCTAGATATATTTTTTAGACTAGATTAATATCCTAAAATACATTTTTATATCAACAATAATAAGAATTCATTATAATGATAGGAATAATATAAATACACCAAAAAAAAATTTATTAAAAATTTTGAGTTACATATTAGTGCAAATTGATACAAATGATACAATAAATAATTCTAAATAGTAATACAAAAAAAAATGAGAGTAAAACTTTTAAGTCATCGAGGAACTTTAAAATTATTTCGATTACAAAATAATTATATATTTTTTGAAATGTATAAGTCTTAAATTACTAGAAAGAGAAAATAAATAATCTACAGTTCCATATGTCGCTCAGTGTCAATGTCGCGTTATTATAACATTATTTTAAAACTTTAAATATTCTCTGATTTGCTAATTATATCAAGCGATTCGAGATTTTTAATTTTTACATTTTTAATTATCTACAGATGAGGCTCTTTATAAATAATATTTTAATTACTAAAATTTGTACATTTTAATTAATTCACGAATTTTATTGTTGAATCATTTTATTTTGTTATTATTTCATAATTTATTGATAACGCAATGAAATATAATCAATAAATACTTGTCTTATTATTTTATTTTTTGATAAAAATTCATTTATCCAATTCGTATTGTTATATATAACATTTCCTTACTGTAATCAGAAATAATGCAAATCAAGAGACAACGATTTATTATAGTGTAAACATTTAGCAACGTAATTAGACAACAAAATTTATAGTGAACTATTTAATAGTTATGTGTAAAATTCAAATAGAAAATGAATATATAAATGTAGTTAATTAATGAAATGAAATTATATTATTTAGGATTTACTTAGTGTAGATTTTTGATATCAATATTAACAAAAACTGTAAGTTATATCAATTAGGAGCCAATAATTATTATTGAACAAATAAATTAAGTTTTGAAAAAATTAGGTATAATATAAAAACAACATAAAAGATAATGATCATTTAGTATGAAACCTTGATAATACAACAAATTAGTATTTATATACTACAAAATAGTATTTTTCTTAATTAAGACTTTGATTATATTTAAATACATAAATACATTTTGATTCAATATATTATTAAAATTATTATAATATAAATTTAATGTCTATGATGAATCATTTAATAGAAGTTTTTTATAATAGATCATTCATTTATTGGAACGATATTTACAATTTTGGTAAAATATAAATTTCGAGTGAAACGAAAAAGTAATTATATTTTTGTTTCCTATACGTATTTATGGAATAATATTTTTATTTAAGAGATTAAAAACTCATTTTAAAATTTTATTAAATGATAGGTTAAAAAACCCCTATTTATTTTTATACGAATAAAAAATTAGATATAGTTCACAATTTGTACAGACAATTTCTATAGTAATTATATTATTAAGGAAATTTCTTATGAATATACGAATTTGACCCAGTATTGAATAAACCGATATTCATAAATTTCATATAATAATAGCTAATGGGTATTGGGTATTTTTATAATTATAGACTTTTACAGAGCACACGAGTACTCTTCACAGTGATGCTAATTGGCATTCTTTTTAATATTCATAAATGTTGTATGGGCGTAATATCAAATACACTATACATTAAATTCTCCGGAGATATTAAGAGCTATTAGGAATATTGAAATATTGCATTTCTCGTTTTAAATTTATAATTATTATTATTATTTTTTTTTTAAATCAAACTCGTCCAGCATATTTCGCTTCCGTTTTTACTAATTATAGAAAAGGTTTTTGTGCAAAATGAAAAAAGAAAATTGTCGAGCACAGCAATTTCTATTGAATATCAAACAAATACATCACAATATCTACACTAAATATCTCTTCTTTTTTTTTCTCCTGAGCAATTGATGTGTAATTTTCTTTCACACGGTACACTTTTACACACCTACTTCTATAGTATTATGTATAGCATAATGTACCGGATGAGCCTTACCCTCTTGTTTGTCGTGACGATCTGTTCGACGAATACGGCTGGTTTTGTAGATATTATTATAATCGCGGATACAAGAAAAAAGTTTTTTATTTTATTTTATTTTTATGACTTCCATAATATTTGTGAAACATGTTTAATTTAAAAACCATGGCTGCATCCGAATCGCGTGCCAAAAAAAGCGATGTTGGTCGTCAACCGGATTGTGCGCGCGAAATTTTCGTAAATTTTTTTTAAATCTATTTTCGAGTGAATTTTAAATAAAATGAGAATGATTGAGGCGTAAACGTGTATTATAATTTTTTTGTATTAATGAGTATGAAAAGTCTGTTTGTTCGAAAACAGTCCTGAAAAAGTTTTAATAAGAATTATTAATTATTTTCAACAAGGAACGGATTTATTTGCTATATAAAATTTAATTTTAGAAAATTATATCCGCAACACGACAATGACTATTCAATTTCAGTCGAATTACTTTCAAATACATTGAAAATTTGTTATCTCTGACCAATAACGACCGATCGTAATAAAGTATATAACGGCTCTTTTAAAGTTTTAAAACTCATTATTTTAAAACGGTTTTTATTCAAAAACGTAAATCGACAAATTTTTATAGCTAGAAATAAGAATATAGGCTGTAAACAAAAATATGCACTAAAAAATTAAAAATATGCAAAATATGCAAAATAAAATTATAAAATAATAAATTAAAAGAAAAAATTATTCATGCAAATCGACTGTCGCGAGAAAACCGCGTACGCAATTCAACCTAAATAATGATTTTCGCAGGCAATTTGGAAACACCGAAAACCATTGGTTATTTAATAAATAACGCTTTTCCGCCAATAAATATAATATAATTTTATTATACACCCATTTGATCTGCCAAATTAACATCATTATTATAATTCCATAATATATAAATATATTTAAAATTTTAAAAAAGCTTTACAAACTTTTATAAAACTTCTCTAATAATATTATTATTATAAACATTCCTACTATAACTAATTAATACGTATATAATCGTACTTAATCTTATTTGGACAACTTAGATATATTTATTATAAGTAGGTAGTAAATTTTTAAATTATACTTGGATTTTGATGCTGTTTTGTGTAATATATTCTGACATACATAAAATTCGCATGTACTTGTAAGTGAAACATGTATTTCAGACGATACTTCGTTGCTCATTTATTTACTTTTAATTATTAGAACAATTTTTACTTTTGACCATAATTCACGACGTAAAAACTATATTTTATAAAATAAGAAAACAAAAATTAATAATCACATATTTTAAGAAGAAAAATATTGGTGATTCGAGATCTAAAATTTTTATTTCAAAGAACTGGAAACTATTATTATAAATTTATACTGTGCAATATTTAGTGCTGAAACCAGATAAGTAATGTTTCTATAGATAAATGATATAAGACCAATTTCATTTACCATGATAAAAAAACAGATAATTTTCTTGTTTTATGTTATATATTGGAAGACTATATAGGTTCTTTCCAAAATTACATTGTAATAGATGATAATATATCTTCAGATTGAAATTTTTCGTTAGAATAGATATAAATTTAAAACAAATATTTTTAGAATGCAGCATAAATGACATTAAACTTATTTCTGTTATAAGATAAAAATAATAATGTAAACCGTAAGCAGATGCGATCACAAATATAATTTTTATAATAAAATTAATTATATTTCCACAAGAACTAATCCCATTCTCATAGTACAATTTAAAAATACAGTAATGATATTTACTGTAGTTGGACTGATTTTTATTTATAATTTCTAGTCACGTTCTACATGAGAATAAATCTGTTATACCCAAGTCTAATGAAAATAATTGAGCGAACGATAAATACAAAAATATAAAAATTTGTTGTCAAAAAATTAAATGAAAAGTTGTTCTCCCTATACACGATTAGTGAAAAAAAACATATAGCAGTAAAATTGACGCCACTTTTATTTGCTTTAAAATGGTACGTGAAAAGTTAATACTGATTAGGTTAATAGAATAACATTTGTAAATTAATATTACATAATAAAATCATACACTGCAAGCGCAAAGATCACGTGTACACGTGATTTCAAATGGGGAGGGTAAACAAATTATATTCGAATATGAAAATTATATATCTACGATCATACAAAAAAAATCATGGAATTTGAAAACTTTTCTGTAATTATAAATAATTATAATATAATTTCATGCAAAAGATTGCAGACAATTGATACATTTTATTTTAAGTTATAATAACGTATAAACACGATTTAATGATACCTATTTAAAATAAATTTTCGTTTAAGGAATTTTGAAGAAAATAATTTATAAAGAGGATCCGGTCGTTTGTTATAACAAATTAAAATGTAATACCATAAAATTATCACCTAGTTGAAATACTATATATATATATATATATAAATTTAGAATATTATAATTAAAATGCATAGTATATTAAAATAAAAATTAATAGAAAATAAAATATATAAAAATTATTATTTAAATATAACAACAATTTCAAAATCTATTTACATTTTAATATTTCATATAGATTATAGATTCACAGAGAGGCGCGAAAAATTAATTTTGATTATATTGAAGTATTAAAATATAGAAATATATCAGACAAAGAATGGACATTAAAATAAAATTATTATTTTGAAACCTGAAGTTAATTTTAATTTAGTTCATTCGAATATTTGTAAACGTTTAGTATTTTGTTTAAAATTATATTTTAATAAATTAATGAGATTGTCTTGCATACGTAGAAGTTTATTACATATTAAATATTATGTAAGATTATTAATTAGTAGATTGTTAAAACAATTAAAGGTCATATAAATAAATAGTTTTTAAATTATTTAATATTCATTGAATATAGTAGTATCAATTAAGATTTCAATTATTTTTGTGGAGAATCATTTGCAATAAGAAATTTGCTTCGTCGATATTTTTGTTTTTTTTTTTTTAATGCTCAAAGGCGTTTTATTATAACGATCAAAGATTTTTAGCATTTTAATGTTATGGTGGTTGTACGTGAACACCGACGTTACTTAATGCCAATTAATAATTATACAAAACACTTGTGGTGTTGTTACTTCCAGTGGTGTGGCCCCGATTAAGTCAATTAAAAACCAATTGAATCAAGTTAAATTTATTGTTAAAATCATCAATATGCCTTGGAAATCGTATAAGGTCTAACTGTGTATTATATTAATTTTACTGTACGAAAATGATTTCTTTTTTTAGAATAATTACATACAAATTTATAAGTGAAATTCGGCTGGTATAATACGAGTATGCTCTATAGGCCTGCAGAATGAAAGAAAATGAACACAATGATGTCAAATGTGTGTGCAATACATCTGACGACACGGTTGGGCATATTTAAACAACTATTAAATTCTTAATTGCCTAATTTTCTTCCATTACTATTCATAACAATTGCCTTAATAATCGGCCTATAGACTTTTAGTATGTATATGGTTATAATTTAAAAAATTTTTATCCAAACCATCATCCGTTACATTTAACAGTGCCACTTGGTAAAGTTTTTCCCTCAATTTCTTTCATGAATCAGATTAATTTATTCTCATATTAATAAAAATTACTAATCATATAAATTTTCATAACTTAGCTCCATATCATGAAACATTTATAGCTAGAGAAATAACAGGACATACAACACGCTTTTTTCACTTAATTTTTTTCGTCAAACAGCTAAAGAACACCACGACAATTTACCTACGAAATGAGCAACAAACACAATTTGACCATCGGCTAATTTTCAATAACATTCATTTATATCAAATAATTAATAATAATTCAGGTATAGTCACGAAGATACAGGTGTAGGGCACGCGATGAACAATTTATTTGTCGTTGAAATAGGTTTGAAAATTTTTTTGTTCCTACTTTTTGTTACATCTGAACCAGTTTTCCTATTTTAAACCATTCAAAAAAATTTTTAAAAAATATATATTTATTCGTTGGAGACAAATATAAAATTGATTACTAACAATTTTCTATACAATTTACGTTATGCTATCTTTTCACGAGTTGAGAAATTAAAAAAATCCCACACCGTCCCGGTTTAGCACAAACAACATATTTGGATGAACATAAAATTTAGTTTTTATCGGTTGAATAAGTTTGTCGGCTACATAGGAAATTTTTATCATTATTAGTTTATATTATTAATATAATTACCAGGAAACCTGATGGCTAATATACTTGCACGCATTATGAAAACTTTACTGAAAACAAATCTAGCGAAATACTTTTACCAATAAGCAACACTTTTTGAACACATATATGAATTATTGGTAAATTATTCGGTTATAAACCAAATAATAAAATATTATTAAATGAAAAAAAATATGATCGCTTCAGCCATTAACGTGAAAATTGTTTATTCTATAAAATTTACCTTCTTATAAAATCTTGAATTGGTCACTTTGTGGAAACCTTTGCGGAACGTCAAGTGATAGTCTTCCTGTTCGGCGAACTTGAACAGTATGCCCGTGGCCGTCCTGGTCACCGAATACGGTCCCTTGTAATTCATTTTCTCACAAATGGCCGTCGCTTTCTCTAGGTTCAGCTCATTGCTAGGCGTGATTAGAAACGCGCCCTTAGCCAAAAAGTGACCAGAGTCGGACAATTCGGACGAACGGTCGTCATCGTCGTCGTTAACGTCCCCGTCACCGGTCTGCCTACGGTGGTGATGGTGCCGTTCTGATTGCCTCGGTCTGTTATAGGTTCCGTAATTATTCATCTTATCGGTTGCAGGTGAATATGCAGATGGCGGTTTCTGTAAGCTGCCTGGACCGGTCGTCACAGTACTCATGTCACGGAGTCATACGGCTCGATTGTCGCGCGGATCACAATCGACTAATGCCAACGTCGCCGGATCGACGTTCCTTTATAAGACACGATCATCGTCGGACACGTACTGTGTTTTTTTGTTTTCTTTTCTTATTTCACGACCAATAACGCGATGTCGGGTGCGGCGGTTTGTGCTTTAAACCCGTTTTGAAATAATGTTAAAAAAATAATAATAATAAAATACCTACGCGAAGTAGTAGAAATAGGTGCGACGTTCAATTGGGACGTCTTCCTCGCTGTGGCGGATGCCGATAATAATTTCCAAGGGTAATTGAAATAAAAAAAAACAGGAGTGTATCATCCAGAGCGCGTTAAACGGACACAAATTACTATTATTATTTTTACGTCTTTACGGAGGAGTTCTTTTTTTTTGAAATTATTATTATATTATTTGTGCATTGTACAGTGTGCACTGCATTGTCTAAGTCATCGCATTAATATTCGACGTGAACATTGTGTGTAAATATCTGAATAACAGATAGGTATTTTAATATTGTACATACTACTAATATTATTTTCGGACTAGCGTTTTGCATTTCGGATTTTCTTCCCTCCCTGAAGAGTTCTCCGACCGACAGTCTTGATATTACGTGCAAGGAACGTAACAGTAATATGTTTAGTAATCGGCCTCTTAAAACATTTCTACATCGATGTGATAGTTGTCCCGTTTGAAACATTCAAAATAATGTAACTTTCAGAGTCCCGTTGTTTTCATTATTATACAAGATCCGACGTTTTCATTTAGTAGCAGTGGAAGTAGCAGTAGTAATGTAATATTAATAATAATATCAACAACAACAACAATAATAATAATAATAATAATAATAATAATAATAATAATAATAATAATAATAATAATAATAATAATAAATAATAATAATAATAATAATAATAATAATAATAATAATAATAATAATAATAATAATAATAATAATAATAATAATAATAATAATAATAATAATAATAATAATAATAATAATAATAATAATAATAATAATAATAATAATAATAATAATAATAATAATAATAATAATAATAATAATAGTAATAATGGTAATAATAAACATAATTTTACGCCTCTAAACGTATGCAATAAATACTGGGGTAAAATTTACTTTTATGTACCGTAGCAGAAAAAAAGAAAGGAATGTCCATTCGTGGTAGAAGTCCTCGTGACTTAAGTAGACAAGGATTCAACAGAGTAGTATCGAACGCATGTTCAAGTCGAGGGATTTATTTCCAGGAACAGAAGAGTTCATGATAGAAACACACAGATCAGTAAAATAAACTACCTAACAAACATTATTGAGGACGGTTTACTACATGATTATAGATGTAGAAAGTGTAAAAAAAAACTCTGAAACGATACAACACACAATAGGGTTATGCAGCCATTTGGCCTAGACGGATTCCCAATATCTGCATAATCATTAGTACCTAGTATATATTGTGTCTAAATATATAACAAAAAATATAATATATTTTGTAATGATAAAACCATGCCATATTTTAAATACAAGACTCGAAGTGTCCTATAAACAAATAGTTATAAATCGTATTAATACGGGAGTATTACAGTTGATAATTAGGGCCCGTAATTATATGCACTAAAAATGTACGAAATATTCATGGATTTATGTACTTATTATCATTAAAATATGTACTAAAAAAAAGCACGAAAAATATGCATTAAAAATATGCAAAATACAAAAAATATATTTATGTTAATTAAATTGAAAAATAAATAAACAATTTATTAAATAACGGATAATATATAAAATAAAAATAAAATGTACTAAATAATGAAATAATTGAATTGTATAACGTCTGTACTGTAATTGTAATTGTAATTTAATTTTGAGTAGTCACTCATCTAAATACAAAAAAAATTATTAAAAACATATCGATAAACAATTAGCCGAAAAGTCGAAGAGATGATAAATGAGTAAAAATAATCGAAATATGAATATATCTTTAGTTAGGTAATGGTATTAACTTTTTTCTTCAACATATGATTTATATTTCTGAAAAATGGTAAAATATGCATAATAATTAAAAATATTCGAAATATGCAAAAATTTGCAAAATCAAATTTTGTACACTGAACCATTAGGTTAAGATTTTTATTTGCATCTTACCTAGCTACTTTCATAATTAATGAATACAAATATGTAAATGCACATAATTCCGGGCCCTACGAATAAAAAAATATAACTAAAAGAAAATACAAAATTATTCGTAATTGATGTAGCATGATAAACGCTATTGCAGAAAAATACTGTGAGTAATACAAAATGAAATACGAAGGATGTGGGAGGTGGAAGACTGAAAAATTTGGTTCAGCTTATGATCTCACCAAACTGGAATTATTCCAAAATATGTCAATTTATAGTATGACAAAATTTCATTCTGAACATCATAAGAATTGTCCAAAAATTTTTAAATTTGTAGATGCGTTTTGAAAGGAGGGCACTTGGCTCGTAACTTGTTTTTAAAAAAAAAATATTAAAAACTAAAAATCATTGCAATAATTTAAGAAATTGAACACAAACCTTATCGTCTCGCGTTATCAGGGCCGGCCCGAGATATTATAGCGCCCTGGGCAAATTTGTATTGGGTGCCCTTAAAAGATATTCACTATACTAAATATTATTTTACACATGTTGTTTTAAAACTACTTATAGTGTGCCCCTTACTACTAACTAAGGCGCCCCGGGCAACCGCCTGGTTCGCTAGTATGTTGTGCCGGCCCTGCGCGTTATCGATGCGATGATACTAAATAATTATTGGTCATTTATCTCTCTTTTGTATTACAATATATTACGATTCTGTATCGAATAATACATAATCTCTTTTAGTATCTAACTTAATTAAAATAACTTAATTTTTTTGAATTTATAATATTCTCAAATTAAATAAATAATACAATTTTGTTTTAAAGTATTTATCTGGGGTAGATGTTAGTTTATCCTTTAAAACTTCCTCGCTATAGGCCCTATAGCGCTTTTAAATAAATTGGTTCTTTATTTTATTTTTTTTCATAATTATTGAATAAGTATTATATTTATATATAAAAATAAGTTTATTATTAAGATATTGATTTTAGTTATACACACACACACATTTATTTCTATTAATCTAGTTGGGGGAGAGTATTGTTGATTATTTAGTTTTTTTTTTTATTTTACCAACATAATCGTAATATAATTCCTAATAACGTATTTACACGACCTGTCCTATTTTAATGTATCCGCCTTTTAATGACGTTGTCTTGATTAGTTGT
Organism: Slavum lentiscoides; assembly: GCA_032441835.1. Classification (NCBI taxonomy): domain Eukaryota; kingdom Metazoa; phylum Arthropoda; class Insecta; order Hemiptera; family Aphididae; genus Slavum; species Slavum lentiscoides. The sequence continues at coordinate 19,311,064 of CM063706.1, read as the reverse complement.
AAATGTTCCTTCTAAAAGGTCACAGAGATTTTGAGGCCATTATGATATCGAGACTATTATTAAGCATTATTTGACAATTTCACCTTGAATTATTTATTTTGTATCAATAATATTTGCTTAAATATAATTTTTCATAATTTTTACAGAAGCAGAGTATATATTAATATAGTAATATATTGTTGTATTTTGCACTGTAATTTTATACTTGATGATGGCTTTTAGTCAAAACCGGTAGTAATAAACGTATTTTGTACAACAACCTTATATTTTTTTTCTTTTATTACGTAATACTCTTTGGCAATATTGTATATTTAAGTATACATTTATTTATATATATGTATATTTATTGTTTATATATATATATATATATATATATACAGACTTTTATATAATAAAGATTAAAATAAATTAGATTCACAGGAAGATATTGTGAATATTTGGAAAGATTAAATAAATAATTAATTTACGAATGGCTTTTAACATAAACTGTGACGGTGGCAAAATATAATTTCAATTTATGTTCGATTTCAATTTTAAAAGTACAATATTTAAAATATAAAATAATTCCTACTATTTTTTTGGAATATGTAAAGGTTTTGTATTTTTCAATAAAAAATTATTTGAATTAAACAGTAAAATGTGTAATTTTCACTGCACAGTGCATATAGATTTATAAATTCGTATAAAAATAAAAAAAATATTTCTTCTATAATTTATAGTGCAACACTAAAAAGTATAACGTTATGTTAAGCTAAAAAAAATATTACGCCAAAATTATAATATAAAGTATGACTAGGGCCGTACTTAGGGAAGTAGGGGCATTGTGCCTTTCCGCTAGTGTTTGAAAAAAGCGGAATATATTTAATAATTGGTTCTTTTAAAAATATTATTAGAAAAGGATAAAGTAAGCCTTATAACTTGTTTTAAAATTTCTTATTTTACTCAATAAAAACAGTTTTAACATTTTATTTATAAAAAATATTTTACAATTCGAATAGGAAATTCAGCAATTTTTAATCAATAAAATGAAAGGTGAATTTTAAGTAGATAGTACGATATACTCGTATTTTACTGATAAAACATTTGTTGCATATTCAATCAAAATAACAATTAATGTTACTATGCTAGGCCTCGCAAAACTTAAGGACGGCGTTGAATATGACGAAATAAATTATCGCAAGTAATTTTTATGCCCGTTAACTCCATTCGGTTACTGTAATCTTAAGAATTTATCTTATTGTTGAAGTTTAATTTATTTTGTATAGAAACGTTCTTTGTTAAACATTTTGCAAATATCTTTATTGTTTTATCAATAATGGTTTTCGGCTCTTCAAAACTTTTCGAGCATAACCCTCGATTGCTAAACTTTACACTTACGTACCATATTATGGAAATAATTCCATAATGATATACATAAGCATTAAAACTCTAATGGCATTTTAAGTATTTTGTTATGAATATTACAGAATCATTAACTGTAGCTGCAATTTTTATCCAACAATATTCATATTCATATTTTAATGTTTTTTGAAAATAACATAATTACATATATATATATGAATATATATATATATATATCGTAAGCATATAGTCAAATCAGGCAAATAGTCAAAGAATTTAATTTGCATGCGATTTTACTATCCGCCTAGACATTTAATTAAGTGCCTAGACGTTTAACTAAATGCCTATTTCAAGTCAGGCAAATAATAAAAAATAATAATAATATAAAAATCAAACTACATTTTCTTGTTAATCTTATAGTATAAATCTTATTTTATTTAATTTCGTGTCCATAATAAAATATAAAATTAAAACATATTAAACAAATTAAATTCTTTGACTATTTGCCTGATTTGACTATATGCCTACGACATATACATAATATATATATATATATATATATATATGTATATTAATGTTATTTTAATATATACATATTCACACACAGCAGCATAGATTACATAAGTATTAATGTTTTAACGAATTGTTTTAAAATGTCTTATTAAGTGTTAAGTATTTGTATGGAAAACCAAAACAATTATTAATGAGAAAAAAATCATTTTAAATTGTAAAAAATATATTTAATTTTTTTTGTCATAAAAAATATTGGTAAATGGTATAATTACTTATGTAAGATATAAATTACAAAATTATAGAATAACATGCTGTAATATTTGGTTTTAATTGTTATAACGTAATATAGTGTAAGATTTCAAATTAAATTCAAAACATTTTAAACATAGTATATTACAAGTATAATTTATTAATTGAATTGAATCAATAATTTTCTACTCTTTCCGTTTAAAATATTATTATATACATTGCTTGCTATTAATTTTAAAGACCATTAAACTAATCTAATTAAATTGAATACTTAATATGAAATTTTTCTAATTAATATTCAATAAATTAAACCAAGCGAATTTGGTATATTTTGCATAATTATTTATTTTAACGACATAAGTGCATAATATATTGTTCAAGTTGTATAAAAATTCAAATTATATATATATATATATATATATCTGACTTTCTTGTGTCATGTGTATATATATATATATATATATATATATATATACACGAATGAGAAAAACTTTCTTTTCTTTTAAATTTAAAATAATGACAATGTTTGTAAAAAGTCGCACTCTTTTATTTTGAGTGCAATCATCTCCTCTCTGACTTTTTTGTGTCATGTGTATTTGTTCCTGTTACAGTAGAGAGGTGTGAAAATGTAAGCAAACAAAAGGATAGAAAAGCGTATACTTTCTTGGACCAAAGGTCCATCGCTACAGGACTGTTTATATTGTCTGTTACGCCAACCATACCATGTTACTATTATCGTATTTCTTTATTTTTTTATCTTTAGAAACACAAAGAAAATTAAATCCCTTTTTAGTGATCCAACCACCCGTAACCTGAACTACTATGGAATGTTATGCCATAGAACATAATATTTTGAAGATATTGTAAATAGGAAGCAAAATGAATATTCAATGTTTTTATATGAATTATCGTATTTAAAAGAGAAAAATGTCGATCCATAATTTTGCAAAAGATATTATAAAATAGTGAAATATTAAACAATAGAGTAACGCGTAGCTTGTTTATAAAAACGATAATAAGATATTCAAACTTTTGCGAAAACTAGTGTTCTGTAAAGTGTAAAGTATAAATAACCATATTGTATTGTATTTAATCAAAAAAAAATTAGAATTTTTATAGTAGTGATAAAATGTTACACGATGGTATTTCTGTTATATTTTATAACAAAATAAATTACAAAGTATTAAGTATAATTGAATCCTTGCCTAATATTTATATTATATTACATAAAATTTTGGATAATGATAATTAAAATATTAAACAAAAAGAAAACACTTGTAGGTATATAATTTAAAACTATTAAAAGTAATTAAACTAATGCAGTACTCTATGCAAACAAAACTAATACATATATTCAAAAAAATTTATTATTTTTATATGAGGAAGAACACGAAAATATTGATATCGGTTATTCACTTAGGAATTTCGGATTTTTACCGATTGTGCTGGCACAAATAAGATATTGTAAAATATATTATACCAACACATAATGGAGGTAAAACCTTCGAAAACTAAACACTAAATGAAAAACTAATATACTAACTTATAACATTATATACTATACGTACTTATGATTTATATAATATATTGCCATTTATTTATTTTTTAGAACACAGATATTGTATTAAAATAAAAATATTATTATATCGGTTAAATGAGACACAAATATTAATTTGAAGTTACTTTGAAATAATATTGTCATAATAGGATAATTGCTAAAAATAATATTTTCTACCACGCATAAAGTAATTTAGTAGTATAGACATAAAAAAAAGTTGTCTATAACTGATAATGAAAATATGAAATGAAAGCATCTTGAAAAACATGTAATTAACTTTCAAACGGAAGAACGTATTTTCGTTTAACGAACATTTGTTGAAAAAAATTGAGTCGCTTATTAATTAATTTTTAAATTCTTTAATTCTTGTTCTAATTACGAAAACGACTCATCTCTTTAGGAAGGAGAAAAGATGAGCAATAACAAATGAATAAGTTGGTCAATTTCGAATTATCTTATATAGTTTAAATTTACTATTTAATATACTTAATTTATTTTATTTATTGACTTTTTCATTAATAGGTCCCTTAGATTTCATTAATTTTTAGATAAAGACTAATCAGTTTGAATATTAAAAAAATATATGATATATTAATATTCAATACAAACGTCTATCCATAATTGTTTTGTATATTAGCATATATCATATAGAAGCCGAGTAATTAGATAATATATATTGTACATGTTAATAATGTATTTTTTTTATAGTAATTTTATTTTTCAAATGCAATTTTTAAATAGCAAAATATATTTTTTTAATATATATAAATCATAGCTTAAACTACCATAATTAGTCTGAGTGCATTCATTATGTACATTCAACTCATCCAATTGTTCTTCAAGTCAACCAGTAAATGCCGGGGAACTCGGAGATTTTCTAAAAATCTATGCTTTACCGATAATTGTACTTTTACTATAATACATATTTAATATATATATATATATATATATATATATATATATACATTATACATACATACATTAAAGTCATACAATTGCTCGGAAATACTTTAAATTAAATCTACCATTAATTAAGTTTACATATATGTATATTTCTTTTATTGAAATATTAATTGTACGTATTCGTATTAGTTAATTCTGTACTTAAGAAAGTAATTTTAAAGAAAACACTACTAGTTTTATCCAAATCCCGTACCTATTTGAATTATTCCTATTGTTTTTATTTATTTTTATTTATATATAATATATATGTTTATATACATTTATACATTTATGTGTGTGCACACGTTTGATTAAAATAGGTTCATTAAAAATGCTACACCCTGATATTTAAAATACAGTAAGTATTTAACACTTCTGTTTAATTTACTCGTAGTACTTTTTTTATGTTGTTGGTGTGTTTATGGGTTTAAACTAAAATGCTGTTTGTTTTATAAATTAAATTTTCATACGGATTTCATTCGATTATATATGATTTTTATTTTTTTTTTTAATGAATTCTGACAGTGTTATTTATAAACGTAATATCTATATACTATATTATAGTCCATTATGCAAATACATGTACACAATATATATATATATATATATATACATACATGAGTATTGTAGCACGCAAAGTGACATTACAGTTGTATGAAAAGGTTATATAGTGGTATTGTAATAAAGGTGTTTAATTTTTAAATTAAATTTCTTATTTTTTAATTATTAAACTAAGTTGTTTTTTTTAATGTTTTTATTTAGAATTATGGATATTAGGTATATGCTAGATGTCTTTTTAGAAAGCACGAAAATGATAATTATTACTACTTTCTTCCGAAAACATTTTATACGTCATGAAAATTTGTTTTGCGGCTGAAATGAAAAATGATTTAAATTTAAATGCACATAATGTCTTATCTACCGCTTACTGGGAATAAAGCTGAGATTAAAAATTAAATTTTTGCAAATAATAATAATGATAAGGAATATTTAATTACAATTAATTACAATGGTACAAGAGTAACCACAAAAAAAGTACATGGCTCGTTAAATACTTTATAAACTTAAGTATCTCAGTGTTTGGTGTTATCTTACATAATAGCATATTATAAATAAAACATTTTTGTTCCCCAAATTTTTAATATAATTATTTTTATTAGCGGCTTATTGAAAAAAAAAATTATTTGTTCTTTCAAAATCAGCTATAACCTCGCTGTATTATTAAAAATTTCTTGATTTTAATTTCGTTATTAAACTGCTAGTATACCAGTTATTAATATTTTTAAACACGAAAATCCCATATTTTAACTATTTTTTTTTTTTAAATTTATTTGTGACATTTATATACAAATATTTATAAATGTCTCAAAAACAAAACAAAACGATTAATTGTTTTTATTTACAATATATTTTTGTTAAATTACTTAAACAGACATACGTATTATGTTAAACTGGGGTCGTTAAAATTTCCGAACCACCTTTGATAATATTAAACAATAATGTAGTTCCAGAAATTAACCGTATAATATGTTATTTAAGATTATTGATGAATTTACACATGGCATGTTTTTTTTTTTATAGTGGTATATCACCAGTAGTTTTAATCTGTGTTTGGTTATTCACTAATAATGTTAATAAACATTAAACACGCAATACATAACTACTATTGAACATACTATAGTTTGTTCACGAATTAAATTCCTAATAATTAATATACTATTGCTAACTATTAAATTATGAATAATTGTGAGAATATAAAAAAAATACACTGTACTTTAGGATAGCGACTAAGCTAACTCAATTTTTTTTTACATTTTCATTGTATTTGAATAGGAATTGAACAACTGAAAATATTTAAAAATTATATTCTCGTTTTCTCGGAAATTTGGTCTATAATATATTACGTGCAATACTTAAACTGTTGCAACGCACGGTCAGCAAAAACGTTAGTAACGTAATATTCCAGTTTAGATGAAATTTAATATTTTTACAAGAAAAAAAAATTACTTCCTCGTATTTTAAGTACAATACTACCTAAATTACCCGTCGCTGCCGTGTTACAGTAAAAAAATTTAAAATATCATAATTATTAATACACTCCACTACAACCTAGAATTAATATCGAGAATTTAAAATAATTATTACCTATGGACAGACTTGTAAAAATATATAAGTATTAGCTGATTTATTGAGTTTATTACATATAGTGACAATAAGCTCGTCGTTCAACTTGTCTTCAGTCGTGGTGCACGGGGAGTGGCGAGTTTTTCCCGAAATATAATTGTCCCAATGTACAGTTTACCGAATTTTGGAAAAATTATTAATTGGAATAATTAACTAATTGAGAGAATAGTGGTATAGCGGTTCGTGCGGACCGAATGTCGAAATGGCCGAAACGAATAAATATAATAGATTTTTAATTTCACATAAATCACTCGTCGTGTGATAAACAGTATATAGCTGAATTACACGTCGCTGACGGGTTACAGTAAAAAAAAAAATTAATATTGTTGAATAATTATATTATATTATACAAATATATATAAAAAAACTAAATATTTCCGAAAACTATTTAATTGATACATTTTTGGACTTTTCTCATTAGATGGTTAATCTGCACAACGAACACTGGCGTTAAAAAAATCATGCGAACCGGTCCAATAGAACTTCAGATATAACTGTCTGTATAAGAAATCGCCTCACGTCTTATTAATATATAAAGATGGTTATGTCAATAACTAAAACCGTACACTTATTTGTATAATATATATATATATATATATATACATTTTTTTTTATATTACTATAATAGTGTAATTTTCGGTCCGTAATACATTGTGCGCGTAATTACAACATTATTTTACGCTTATAAGTTTCATTAAAATAATAACGATTCATAAATGTTTAACATTTTTAGAAATTGAAGGTATTAGTATTTAGTAATTAGTATTATTTAGTATTAGTTATGTTTTACGTAAGAAAAACTACAAAATAATAACCAATAAAATAACGATTTTGCATTGTAATACTTTTAATATAAAAATGCTGTAGGTATTACGCAATACAATGTTTATATTTCGACTGTACGTGATGCACATGGGCAGGTGGCCCCAAATCAAAATTGTGGTCCTTCTACACTGAATGTTTAGGAATCTAAATTACAAATTTGGATCGACAGTGAATGAACGCAGTGTCGGAGAAATGGCTCACGAGCTGGGCTTGGCCAATCCATGTGCGCGGCTGAAGCACCGAGGGAACCTTCGAATGTGGCGACAAAATGCTTTGTAATTTAAACAGCTTATACGGTTTGAATCATTTGTTACGTAGAATTTTTCTAATCATTATGTGTACCTAATTAAATTGTAATAGTTTGAAGCAGTGGCGTAGTAAGAACAATTTTCGGGGAAGGGAGTTTGTGTACATATTAATTGAATCTCAGAGTCTAAGTATCGTTAGAAAATAACTTGCATATCTTTAATAACCATAATGAAGCATTAATAAGGTGAAAGTAAATACGAGTTTACTAGAATAAAGTTGGGAATTGTGTTATTAAAAATGCTAACAATCGCCTAGTTTTTTAAATTATTACGGTATTTTTTTCTCTCTTTATTTTTCGTAAATTTACCTTTTCTTGCACCACTCATATAAACTCGCAAAACCCTATCTTATCTAGATTTAGAAGAACAGAGGTGGCAAATCTATGGCACGCGAAAAAATTTAAAGGGCACACAAAAAATTAAAATGTTATATTAATATATTAATAATTAATTTTTTCTTATAATATATATATACATGATACTTTTCATAATTTAATGGCATGCACGAAAAAAAAAGAAAAAAAAGGTAATTTTCGAAAAGATACAATTTAATTTTGCATTTTTGCAGTTTGATATATATATACATGTAGTTTTTTTATATTATTATTTTGACAGCACATGAGATTTTGTACAAACTCCAAAATACATTAAACATATAGTTTATTAATTATATTTTTACTGATATCATTTTTTTTCTTTTTGAATTCAATTTTTTCAAACACTGGTTATTTCGGTTGGGGGTATGTCCCCGAACCCCCCTCGTTACTACGCCACTGGTTTGAAGTATACAACTAAAATATCAAAGTATTATTTATGAAAAATAAATTTCACTAGTCACGAGACCCCGAAATTAAGAGAGAGAAAAAAAAAAATAAAAATTACACAGAAATGTGATTATAACAATATATAATATAGTACGCCGCGTTTTAATTTTTCATTACTGCTGCGAGGCCAACCTGAACGGGCGTAATTCGAAACTCGCGTAGTATAAACAATTAATTATTTTTAAATTCGCTCGTAGGAGTGTCGGCGGGAGACATTTTCTTTTCGTGCCTTTCCCTCCCAGACGGCTTTCGACGAGGGGTTGATGGCGTTTTAGTGGACGACTGGCGGACGGTCGGAGTAGTGAAAATAAAATTGAGAAAAACTGTCTGCGAAGGAAACGCCGTAAACTAAACGTTCCTCGAGTAATTACTGTCTGAGGCGAGAATTAGACCGATGGGAATTTAAAAAAAAAAAAAAGAGAAAAAAGCAAAGTATAGAAGAAAGTCGGCCCCGGAAGAGGGAGCGCATTGCCGTCGTTTCGTCTGTCCAAAGCGGCGGGAAATATTGCCGGCGTACGAACAGTAGTTTTGCTTTTCCCCTTCTTCGTCTTGGATACCAAATTAGATTTTCCGGTGCAACAAATGACCGTATAATTCGTCTTCAACGCGGCTATACGTTTCTTTTGGTGTACATTAAACAAAAAATAATAATAATAATAATAATACACCATCATCGCGGGGTACTATTATACAATACTGTATTACTGTAAGATTGTTTTATACTTATACGTATACCGCAGTGAGTACACGGGGCCAGAGCCGTGCTTAAGATTTGCGAATACCGGAGAAATATTATTAACGAGGCCTTATATATATATATATATATATATATATATATATATATTTCTGTTTACGAGTGAAAATACGGATATTTTTTATCGATAGAATACACTTTCGTCGTTCGTGTTAATATTGAAATATTACTAAACTATTATTATTATTAATTGACGTGTAAAAAACTTTTTCGTCGACGATTTTTTTTAAGTGTTCTTATTGAGTAAAATGAGACGTTTTTAAAACTACAAGAAAGCTCTAAATACCTCATTTTCATCGTTATTCGGAATCAAAGTAAGAAAATTACGTTGATTTTCTTCTTTTTTTTTAAAAAAAAAAAATATTAAAAAATTCCACTTTTTTCGTGAAAGAGGCCATTCTCAAACTTAAAAACTCCCATATCCAGAATCATTATATTATATACATATTTTTAATATAAAACACGTAATGCGTAAAAATAATATTTCTATTAATTCTAGGTTTGTATAATATTAAATGTACGAAGTTCAGTAATTTTAATAATTTCAATCGAATTATGATATTTGGTGCAGCAGTTTCATTACAGTCACTTATAAATAATGATATGATATTAAGTATTAACCCGATTGTTCAAACGAAAATACTCGATTAAATTAATTAATTTTGGTTTTTTTTCCTTCTTTTTTAATATGTGTCTTTATTAAACGAGTAAAACTAAAAAATAAATTTCCAAAATATCAAGTTAAATTTTTGAATCTTGTTGCAATCAAATGTCGATTTTGAAAAAAATTACAACAGTTATTGAATTTTTAATTTACCAACATCGATGCGAACGTCAATGAAGTTTTCTAGAATAATAGAAAAACAAATACGCGTGTTATGTTAGAGCTAAAAAAGGCAATATGAATATTGAGTGGTTCCCTAAAATTTGAAACTCCCTTTTAAAATAGGTTCGGCACCAAGTGAAAGGTTTTGATATTAAATGCACGGTTTTAGTAGAAAATGCGAAATCTTTAAAACAACAAATAAAATGTATATATATTTTGTACTCGTATAGAAGTTTTTATGGGTGTAATTAAAAAAATGTACATCGACATCCGATTAATTTCTATTTAATGGATTTCAGTTTTATAATATTATGCTTAGTTTCAAGAAAAATGAAGAAAATAAAAAGGTAACGAGCCGCGGGGTGTTGTGGATATCGCTTAAGTGAATTACTTTGATAAAGATTTTAGAGTTTTGTTTTTATTTTAAATTTGAAAGCAATGATAAGTTATTGCATTCGATAAAACGATTCTGAGCGGAGCTTACTTTTCTCGTAAATATAGTCTAAAGTTACATATTTGGTGAAAATTTCAGGTTTCTATGACTATTGGTTTCAAAATTACGAAGAAATAAACAACAATCGATTTAGACGAAATTGCATTTTTTGCGTTTTGAGTTATATTTTTAGGTGCTTTTGAGAAAATCGAAAAATGACCTCTCTAAAGTACCAACTAGATGCAAATTGCTGCCGTAAACAAACTGTGACTGAAGAAATAAGAGCACTCGTTCTGGTCGAAAATCTGTACACAGGATAGAAAAAAAAAATAAAACATAAACATCATTATAAAAACAATAGATTCATCGCTCCACTCAGAATCTAAAATTATACAATTTTGTTTTATAAATATTTATCGATGAACTAAAATACATGGTTATAAGTGAATATTATTAAAGTGTACAGGAATTATTAATAATTATGTCATAAATCATTTACTGAACGCCTAAACTTGACATTAGAAAAAAGGTAGCGAGCCGCGGTTGTTTGTAGATTTCGCTTAGTGAATTACTTAGATAAAGTTTTATAAATTATAATTATAAATCATTAAATTCAATAACACGATTCTGATCGGAATTTCTCTGCATAACACTATATGAGGAAATTTTAAGTGGTAATAAAAAAAAATTGTGATTTAGGATTTTCCAGATTCTTTGAACATAGTTGAAACGATGTAGAAATTATGTAGTACAAAATGTTCAGTCTTTCAAACGAAAAATTACCAATTTTATGACTTAATATACCTAATAGTACAACATCTAATAATTGCTATTTCGAAAATCCTTTATAAACTTCATAAATTGCTAACTTCTGTTTGTACTCGGGATATTGATTTGAATTCAGTTATGTAAAATCAATGTATTCGCAGAATTTTCATTGCCTATCTTTTTTTATAGCAGTTTAAGTTAATGTTTTTTCTATTGAATTCAATACAAAACATACTTAGATGATATAAGAAAAAAAGTATACCGACGTACTTTCAAAATCTTTTCATGTGCATACTACATTACTATGTATAAAACAATTTATTTTAGGATATTAAAACCGTTTTAAAAGTATTGGAGGGAACATTGGTTAATCGTGAATAAAACTGAATAAATAAATAATTTAAAAATTCAGATATATTTAAGTTTTCAAATTATTTTTTCAATATGTTTATTTTATGTAGATATTTACTGACAGTAAATGTTAAAAAAAATATTATTAATGTAAGACTGTTTACGTCGAATTTATTTGTATACCAATCGTTATATTTGAATTTGAAATTAAACCTCACCCGAAAAAAAATATACATATTATTGATTGTTTGCAACCATTTAATATACGTTCGCATTGATTTATTTAATGCTTTCCATTAAAATTGTAATTTTGTTTCTATATATTTTACTTTTAAAACTGAGGTTCTGACTTTGCACTTTTTATAATTTATATATATATATATATATATATATATACACACACACACACATATATTATAATAAAGTGTAAATCGCACACTTTTATAATACTATAATGTTCATATTATTGAATTTGAGTATGTAAAGACTGAGAAGTATTAGAGAATTTTTTCCTAAAGAGGTTTTTAATTTGAATGAGATTTGTTGATTAAAATAACAGTATAAATGATAATTAAATTAAAAGTACTAATAAAAAAATGTAAATAAGTAATTTTGGTTATTTAAAATAATCTTTGAGTAGATTTCTCGATGAATATCGATGAATACAGTGACTTTGAAATGTCACTGTAGTTTCTTAAGATATGTATTAATTATAATCATAATCATTATAATTTACCATATATTTATTAAAAGTTAATTATAGTAGGAAAATATTATGTCAGTTAATGTATACAGAAAAAACTAAATAAATAAAGAAAACTTTTCGGCTTATATTTACATTCCGAATATGTTACATACCACTGAATTATTAAAAATTAATTAGGCTAAAGCATTATTATCGTATAAATAATAATAACAATAAAATAATAATAAAAGAAATTTTCACAACAAAAATTTTTTTTTATTAGTATATTTTATTTGTAATACAAAACAAATTACACGTCATAGTATTTATATAAAAGCTGTTTATAGTATTCATGTTTTATCATCTCGAATATGTAAATATATATATATATATAAGTATAATATTTTCATAAAAACATATTTGTATATAATAAATATAAACCTATATATAATATATATATAGGTACATATAAATTTTACGTACAAGGATTTACTAACGCATTGCTCCTACTGACAATAAATCATGTCTTGGAAAGGGATGCTAGGGCTTATCCGAATTCCTTAGATTTACGGTTACCTAGAGCTTTCTATCTCGTGTTATTAACCCATCCTGAATGTTAATTACCATACCAAACTGTCGGTGTGCTAAACCATGATATATAACAAACGAAATTACTTGTGAAATACATTTCCTGGTATTGGTACTTTTGATATATTTCATTTTGGAGAATAATTTTTGTTTTAGGTTACTCTAATAATTCTTCAATAATTGAACGAGCGAGTATGGTATTATATTTCTATATAGGTATATCGGTATATAATATGATATCAATTGAGAACTCGTTAATAAAAATATATGTGTACTTTTTTATTAATATACTACAAAATAATGAATATTTTTATAATACAGTACCTAAATGTTCGTTAATAAATTTAAACGGTTAAAATTATTAATTAGGTTTTTTATCGCTCAGAACCTAATTAATCTAGATCTCTATTTTATAAAACTAATATGAAATAATCTTCAGTGAAATACGACTATATATATTTTAAATATAATTTCAATAATAAAATATTGGGGAGTTCTAGATGCAAATGAAGATTCTTCACAATGTGACAATGATCATTTTAACGATAAATTGTAGAATACATAAAATTGCAAGTAAACTATTTTTGAAAAACTGTAAATATATTACACATTTGAAGGTGAAAATTATTTAAAATTATAATAAATGTATCAAAATTATTGATTATAAATCAGATTTCCAACATGATTTTGATTTTATGTTTTTAATAATAGAATAATCCATTCCCATCTTTCTGTTCTTCGAAAACAATATCTGTACATCCTTATGAACAATTTAATACTTTTTATTCCTTAATTTATGAGAGTACATAAGAATAATTGAATATTATAAGAAATTACACATAAGTATATATACTTATAACATATAATTTTCTATTAATAGCATTTAAATAATTATCATAAATTTAATAAATCATTTTTCAAACAAGGTAATTTTAAAATGAATAATGTATTAATGCACAATATGTAATGAGAAATTGTTTAATGTTTGTGCACGCTGTATATAACGTATTTTATTTTGAAGAAATTTTATCTATAAAATATATTTCATGTAATGATAAAATCTACTTATTACTGAGAGGAAATAAATCAGAATCAAATATAAAAAAATGTATTACATAATATACATTATATCTATAAAATTAAAAGCTAAATAATAATATACGTATAGTGGCTCTAACTGTTCTGTTTGGAGAAATATTCAATAAAAAGTTTAAAATAATTTTAGCCAAAATATGTACATTTGATTAAAACCGTATTTATAATTTAAAATAAAATGATTACATTAAAAAATTTTTTTTTCATAATGTTTATGTGCTATATTACTATATTGCTGTAGTAATACTATAAATAATATAATGTTATGTTTATTTTTCAAAAGCAGATATTTGTGAATTTCTTACACGTGCACTCAATTCTAACCTGAAACTATAATTCTACCTCTATGGGTATTGTTTGGATATCGTCATGTACTCTCCATTTCATTATATAGTTAATTGAATTCACTTAATCCTATAAGGAATTTATTGAATAATGTCTAAACGTAATATGATTATTAATACATATAATATATTACTATAAATATAACATTCACGATATATACTGCACGATATATGTTGTAAAATCATAATAAATGTTTATATATTATATAATATATAATTATATATATATATATATATATATATATTATTATAATGTGTGTGTGTGTGTATATACTCGTATATATATATATATATATATATATATATATATATATAATATATATATATGTAAAATATGTAAATGTTTATAAATATGTAAATATAGAATCAAGCCAAAAAATTGTATGTATTATAAAGGAATATATAGGTGTTTTATTGAATTTATTTACTACCGGTTCCGACAAAAAAATTATTTTCTGAAAAAGAAGTTGTTTTAGTATATTATTATTATAAATAGTTCATACAATTTTAATATTAATTGCATTTTGAAAACAAATGCATTATGGTCAAACTAGTAAGCACATATTCCTGGTCCGTGGATTATAGCATTAAATAATATACTCGTATATATATATTTCTTTGAGAACATTAACGATTTTCATTATGAATTCAAACCATATTTCTTCGTGAAATTCTCTTGAAAGTTTTTTTTTTCACTTACCGAACAATTTTTAATAATATTTTTATTGCCTATTATGTTTTTGCTATAATCATATAAACGATACTTAAACATATAATTTTTACGTTTTTCGATATTTTTTTATGAAAGACTCGTACATTTTTTGAACTGTAGCTCAAAACGTTTTATTATATTCTGTAAAAAATTTTCTTTAACTGATGTTATTTCAACTGCGTGAATATATATTTTAAAATTTAAATTAAATATTTCATAAGTCCATTACAAAGAAAATCTTTTATAATATTAGTCTTACGGTGAAATAACAAAAAAAAAACTTTTTACTTCACCATCATAAAAAAGTCAATATATTTTTTTTTTCGGAAAAACAATGCGAATATACACTTATTTGCCTTTTGGTAATCTAAAAATTAGTTAACTATATTTGATATAAAAATAAATAATTTATATTAAACACCCGATTATTTTTGTCATCCCATTAATGTATTTATGTCAGGTTACAGAAAAAACATTTTTTTAAGTAATAATGGTGTGTGTCAATACGTGCTGACCATCTCCAAAGGACAATCTTGGGAATCATCAAAATAACTGTTCGGGCCGGGAGCAAAAAATAATATTTCGCGTGCCCGGACACTTTCAAATATAAATTAAAATATCTCTAATATTATTATATTATATTAACCAATAGCGTTTACCTACTTGTAACTATCATTAAAAAATGGTAACTCGGTTTAAGGTAATAATTGGTATTGCTGTATTGTTGGTACAATTAATTTATAAATGACAAAACAATATAATACTTACAACAACACAGAATTATATAAAAATAAAATAGGCACTTCACAAATCGGTAAATATCCCCTTTGTATCACTAAAGAATAAATAAGAATATTTGTAAAATGAATATGTAAATAAATAATAATAATTATAAAATTAACCCGTTTGGCTCAATAACATTGTAAAAAATTTATGTAAACAATAGTTATTTAGCATCGTTGGCTCAACAAAGATAGGTAACTATTACAATTAAAATACACAAATAAATAAATAATAATAATAATAATATAAATAAAACTCACAATTTCGTGGAGCTCAGACTGGCCAGCTGGATCTATACTATATAAAATAATAAACATACGACAATAAAGACCTAATATGAAACACCAATGTAAATGATTGAAATGCAAAGTCGCGTTCGCTAAGTATACCTACAATAAGTAAATAACAAAATGCCGTGACGATTAGCGCACACGGATCCTGACAAAGAAAAAATATTAATACAGCGAAATACAGTGCCAAAAGTAACAACAATAAAAATTGGTATAATAATTATACAATAATAGGCTATTCGAGCCACACAATTCACTGAAAATTCGCTATTTGTAATTTCCACCACAGCTATATTACAGCTCAGTGGCATAATTTCAGTTTTCGAAAGGGGGAGGCAAAAGATTTGACAGGCCCATTTAATTATTTTCCACTTATATTTAGCTCAATACGATTTCTGTTTTACAATGATTTTGATATTTTCCTTATCGTGGACACGAATCGCCCGACATTTTTTTTTTTTTTGGAGGGGGGGAGAGGAAATTTATTACTTTGTCATCTATGATAAATGACTATATATAGTACATTAAAGTTATAGTAGATTAAAATGTTGAAGTTTCCCTTGTCGCGACGTTAAACGTGTTAGAACTTAGAAATGACGTTTTGTTACCAGTTCTGAGCATTTTGTTCGGTTTTTTCTCTCTTTCTCGCCATCTTGGTCACACAATCTTTAGATTTTTTTCATTTGTACTTTTTTACACTTGCCGCTAACAAATTATCGATACAATAAAACATACGTTCAAAACGTTAAAGAACGGCTAAAAAAATTCGTTTATGCCGTACGCGATACAGGTACGTCAACCGTTAAACGTAGGTACATCGTATATTCTTCGAATTAACGTTCATAAAATTACGCACTGCATTTAGGTAACGATAACCGTGTTTATGGAAAATAATCCAGAACCGTGGTAAGTTGTAACCACCATTTAACCACCTTTAAATTGTGGTTATAACCTGCATATTTTTCAATTTTTTTAAGTAGTAATTTAATTTTAATCCACTGTTTGCCACGCGATTTATTATTAGGTACTCGTAATTCGTTAGCCCATTACTACAGATCTGGTTAGAATAACTGTTATATCAATTTCCGTCATATCGGCAAGGATCATGTCGGCCCACTGACCACCCTGCCCCCCACCAAATGACGCCAATGTTAGAGCTGTTTGTTAGAATTCGTAATTGATAAATTATTATGCTCAAAGTCTCGAAAATCGCGAAATATAACTTATAATTGCCGTTCGAAACGCAGACATCGGGTACGCGTTTACGTGCAACGATCGACGGATGACGAACAATTTTTACATACGCGACGACGATTCGGGACGACGCGTACAACAAGTTTTGAAAGACTAAGAACAACAATAATAATAAATATAACGACGACCGTGGCTGGTGCCGTTTGTAGATATTACAACAATATTATAATAATAATTTACAGTACATAATCGTATTATTCATAATTATATATTAATATTATTAAATCGCGTATTTTTGGCCGGCCGATGATTATGTCATTGAACTCGGTCTCACATTTAACGCGGGTAGGGTGTAGTACGGGCAATAATTACCGATCTTCGCTCACCGATATCGTCGCGACGAACTTGTATTATTGTTACCATGACGAAATACCATGGTATGCCAGCAACATGAACGAATTTGAGAACAGTTTGAGTTGCCACGGAATAAAATATAATTTATCAATTATGCCATGAAATTCTGACGTCATTTGGTCTTATCTGTAGCATTATCATATTAATGCTTATACCACAGAATACTGTAACACGATTATAAAGAATCAAAATTCAAAATAAATAATAGATAACACATAATTATGATAAGCGGACCGAGTGACGTAGGCACCGTGCGTAGAACTCGGTTGCTGATATACCATGTTATTTTGTCATGATTGTTAATAATCTAAACAATTACGAAGAAGAAAGTTTTCACAGAAATTGCACCAACTTATGTATAATATTCTACACAAAGCATGTAAGTTTATTAAAATTTAAGCTATAGTAAATATTAACGAGCACATTAAATTTGAAAAATGTTTTTACTCAGAATTTACCAAAAAAAAAAATAAATAAATCATACATGTTACTAAATTAAATTAATTATTTTTATAATATTCCAAAAGACAATTATCAGTGATGAACAGGAGATACGAATAAATATTTTTAATTGTCTGTGTAAGTTGAACCGTAATTTTAATTAGGGTTTTATTCATATTAATAACACGATGAAAAAATTTAAAACAAATTTTTTTACAAATACAGGACCGAAACGAATACGAGTTATAATTTGAATTAAGAATTAAGTACAACATTTTTTACACCATTTTACTAATGAAGGATTTTTATGTTAAAGCAATTTTAATGAGTTACAAAACACAACGAGAACTTAATTTCAAATAGTAATAATATATTGTGTAAAATATTGTACATAATATATTATTATGGTTATCCAACATGCTATTTTGAATATATGTATATTTCACATGCAGCCATTTAATCCTGTAAGTATCGTTTAAACCAGGATTAGCTCTAAAAATATTCTATCATAGTAATCTTGTTTGTGTGTGTGTGTGTGTGTTTGCTTATTCATACTGTAAGCGTACAAGCACACTTTTACAACATTTCGCATATCAACATTATTCTGACTCGTATTAATATTTATATGAATCATTGGTAGAAAAACAAACGCTCATAAATTATTGTATCAAGAGAAATATCTTTTAGTGCAAAACGTATTACAATATTATAAAAAGAAAACTAATGTAAAGTGGTGAAGAAAAACTTGATAATAAAAAAAAACTTATTAGAGAGAGAAGGGGATCGGGCAATTTATGTTGAAATACATCACGTCTGTGTCAAAAAATAGGGAAACACATGCTTATTCGAACGTGATTTGCCACCAGGTCAGCAGAATTCATTCTCACGGTATGCGCGTGCCATTTGTTTAGATTATACTAGTTCAGATTGTCTTTAGTTCTCTTCAAATTGGATCTTAAACGAACAAAATCTTCCTAATTCCAACCGCGGGTCGATGTCTTTCTCTTTTGGTATTGGCTATAATCTCGTACCCAGTATGAACGTCTTACAAAATTCTCTTCCAATTATATCGTGTTTTTCGTTACTGTACATCATTTTGTTACTTTCAGTCCCTTTCAACGTATACTTCTTTAATCGGTTTTTTTGTATTTCAGTCTTAGCAAACAGATAAAGGTACTGTGCTTAATACGCGACACGATCGATCGATATACTCGTAAGTCGTAAATATCGAAAATTTATAATATATAGTTTACACGCAATGATTCAGTCAATGATTAAGTACTATTATATAGTAGGTATGTATTATACGTATATACCTATAAACCAGTGGTTCTCAACGGTAGCAGTAGGGCAGTAGGGGGGCGGTAAGTGTATTTTGGCCAATATAGGGGGGCAGTAAGTATATTTTGTACGTAAACACTAAATTATAATTATACCGTAAGACTCAGTACCATGACTGATCTCATCACAAACCATCTCACTGACCAGTGTCCGCTTTTTTACTTTTTACTACTTCGTCATTTTTTATATTAAATTGTTTATGATTTTTAAATTTATAATTTTTTAATACAGAACGTTTTTCTGGCACACTGTTTTATTTTTTATTGGTCACATCATTTTGTTTTAGATTTACAATATAAACTCTGTCCTCTTTTACCACAAGCATAATAATTGATTTTTCATTTGGGGGTTGGGGCGTTGAAAAGTCGTTTGCTTTTAAGGGGAACGGCTGCTTTTAAAAGGTTAAGAATCACTGCCGAAAAACAATATTCGCAATATTTAAGACAAATATAAATCGCAGTAAAACTCGCATTGGATTTGTATGAATCCTAACTAGAAGAATCGAGAGTTGAAGTTTCAGTGTTATATTATTTATTATTAATATACGATAATTAATTTTGACAAAATCGCATTTGTGCCGATTTCAACAAAAATTGTTTGTACTTTTATGGGCCATGTTTAATAACAATTGAAAAAATTTGCTACCAGAATATTGGTGATAATATGATAATCAAAGCATTTTCGCTAGTCATAAAGTAAAAAAAAAAAATGAATTAAAATAAAAATCATTGTAAAACCAAAAGATTCGCTCAAAATCTAAAAAAAAGTTTTTTTTTTTTGCAAAATTGTGTACGTATTTTTTTCTGATTAACAATAATTATTGGTAAAATATTACATTTATTTCACTTTTAAATCCACGGTTTTTTTATTTGGAAGATGTATGGAGCGTATAACGTCAAATATTTATTATTAATTTTTTTTTATATACACAATATTAATTTCACTACAAATTAATTTGTGAATTTTTTTGAGAAATTGAAAAGTTGTCGGTTTTTAAAAAATAATAGCAACTTATCTATACTTGATACATACATATTATTACATATTCTATTACTTTTTATTATTACAATGACACGTTCTGATAAAACATATTTTCGTTATAAAATAAAATCTATAATCGTATTAAATACAATGATATTATTCTAAATGAAATGTCTATTATTATTATAAATATTAAATTACTACTTTGTGTACTTTTTTAACACACTGTCCGCTTTATGTTTCCTTTCATTAATCATATTGACACTGCTATGACGTCGTATAATAAAAAATATCGATTTTAATATGTATATATATACGAGTATATATATATATTTTAATGAAATCCCATTTACATTTATAATATTATTTTAGTTACAACTGGGCATTGGCGATTATAATACTAGTCACACGTATGTGCTGTTGGTGTTATTAAAAAATAATAGGATTGTGTCCTTTTTTATATTGGGCCATTAAGGATTACAATATAATAAACATACAGTTATAAATGTGAAATTATAACAACACGTAAGGTGTATTAATTATCGTACATGCATATGAAAAAGTTAAATATTGTTTGAGTAGAATGTGCTATTAAATTCGGGTCTTTGAAATAATGTGTAAATATAATGATGTGGACATTTCTGTGGGAAGACACCAAGCTATTATAAATAATGCGAACCCTGTTAAATATGCATGAGCTGGTAGCTTACTAATACTAAAGTTTGGAAGTTATAAAATTTTTGTTAATTACTTTTTTCGTCGTTCTAACCCTCGAGATGACCAAAATAATATATTGCGTTTGTAAAAATATTATTTTTATTACAACTAGTATTATGTTTCACAGTGTTTTATATTTAAAATTAGCGATCGACTTTCAAGGCAAAGAAAGTGTAACGCCCCATACTAGTTATAAACAGATAAAAACGGGGAGGCATAACAAACTAACAACTAAGCATACGACATAATGTACATTATGGTAATTAAAAATAATAAAAACAAAACTTCGGAGTAAACAGAAGTTCATTTATAAAAATCAAGAATATCGTTGTGTTAATGTACTTCAGCAATGCATGACGGAGTTTAGGGCGGTAAAAAAAATTAAAACTAAAAAAATTGTAAAAGCTAACTACAAGTAGTTTTAATGAACTGCGGGGTTGTTTTTTTTTAATACTTCAAGCTAAAAGCTCTACTAATGAACAGTATTTTAAGATATTAAAAATTTCCAATGTATATGAATGGAGAGAGAAAATAAAAATTAAAGAGGAAAGGATATTGCGTTATAATAAGAGTTTTCCGTTACGTTTTATGCCGTAAAGTCTGGCTTGTCCTTTTGAGTCTGTTGACTTTTTGTTTATCATGCATTATGTTAATGATGCGTAAAGGAAAATATAAATATTTAAGCAAATCTTATCGTGCAACGAATATGAATTTTCTATTATTTTTCGTGCTGAAGACATTTCCTTTACCGGAGGAAATGATTACCAGAAACTTGATTACAATTATTTTACATTGTCATCGTATTCGAAACTGAAATACAAACTAATTTTCATAAATAATTGTATAACTATTCGTATAATTTATGTAAACCTATATTTTGATTCGGAGATTTTATCATAAGATTAACTGAAATATTCACCCTAATAGTTTCAAAGAGGCAGTATAACTTTAATAACAATTGTCTACCTACCCATACTATACCATAGAGGTTTTTTGAAGTCAATAGGTACCTACCTACATAATAAGATGCTACATGGCCGATCGACCTAAATTATAAATAAAAAATAAAAAGACAACTTTGATATTGAGAAATGCCGAGAATTTGGCGATTAAAAACTACAGAAGTGGATAAAGTGATGCCGTATTATTATTGCTTACAATTATAACGTGTTGGTAATAAATGTATAATTAATATATTAATATAAATGTCATCATTGCTTGTAATATAATTTTATACGTATATAATATACACATTGTGACATGGATTTACATTAATAATATAACATATATTTTCACCTAAAATCATTACCTATTAATAACCAATTATTTTACTGAAATATTTAAAACAAAGTCTTTAAAACAATTTATTATTTTTTAAAAAATAATAATAAAATATATATTAATAATATTAATAATATTAAGAAAATTAATAAAATTATATAAATTATTATATTATATTTCTTAATATAATTAAGAAATTAATAATATTAAGAAAAAATAAATAAATAAAATCACTTATAATAATGACTATATATTATAAATGACTATATACAAAGTATATTATGAATCTTAAATCTTAATGGTCCGATAGTGAAAACCCGATTTTGTTAATAGAAATATTTCAAAAAAACATTAAAAGATTACTTCAATGAATACGTTTTTTTGGTATACCCTTAAACACGGTTTTTACGGTTACCGTAAAAAACTGTTATAACGATATACCGTTTAACACACAAATTTCTAAATACCGGCGTACCGGTATTGACGGTATACCGAAAATACCGTCAGCCCTAGTTCAGCTGTTGTGGGTGCCCGCATAAGAAGCGCATTTGTCCTCCATCATCCGTTGAAGTTTTAAAATTGTAATATAAATTTCGTTATTTTGTATTTTTGTTTTTTTTTTAAACAAAATTATGTTGCGACATGTAGTGTTTACTGCAGTCATTAATAGCTTATTGTCATGTATAGCGGTGTAAAAACGATTTTTTTTCTTGGGAGGAGATTCACTTTCAAAAAACATTAAAAATATTCTATACATTATTTACTAAATAATATTTCTTTCAAAGAATACCCCCGTAATATTACAAAACAAAGTCAACTCGCCGATTTTTGTATAATATACACTTCTTTCGCATTAATCGTTATTATTTTATATACGGTTTTTATGAACAGTTGATTTTTTTATGAGACACATCTATTTAAGTACTTAACTCTGTTTAAGAAATTATCGAATTTTCTCGTCCAGAATTTTGTCGCGTTTTCTACTTCGAAATCTGAAAGGAAAAACAAAAAACAATATTTTTTACATATTATTTATATCTTACAGTATAATGTTTCTGAATTTTATATAATTATATAGTAATGTGCACTGAAATTCGCTATTATTTTCGCAATTAACGAAACACAATTTCGACATTATTTAAATGGCAAGGAAAATTTTTTTGGAGGTTTAGGGGAGTGGAAAACTCTTGATGGTATTATCATGGCCGTAACTAGGATTAACTACTTAGGGGGCTCTAGCCCTGACTCCAGAGTATTTAAAGATAAAAATAATGATCGACATCGTCGCATAGCCAATTTTCAATAAAAAAATGTAAAAAGAAAAAAAAAATACACCTATATTGTATACACGTATACACGTATGCATCGTCTTATATGATAAAAAAAATTGTTCCAATTTTTAAAAGGATTTGACAGTGGTGTAGCCAGGGGGATTGATGGGGCTGCAGCCCCTCCCTGAAATAAATAAATGATCGGTTTTTTAGTTGGTACTGTCTATAAATATTAATTATTAACATATTAATTAATTAATTATCAGCCCCAGGCCCCAGCCTAAATAAAAATCCTGGTTACGCCACTGATATAGATATAGATATAATACTTAATACTTCATATATAAGTATACACTTTAATATACTTTATAAAATTTAAATATTATTGATATTTTGGATACGAAGAAATGTATATGAAATTTATCTTATTATGAACTAGAGAGCTGAGTACTGGATAATCGTTCAAATGTTTTTTTGTCCTTAAGTTGTTTTTAAAATAATAATAGGTATAATAAATGATTTGAATTGAGTTAACAACTTCTATTTCTATTTGAATCAAACATAAACAAGTGTAATTAAATAACCTCAGTCAACGTAAAATTAAAATTGAAAACAGTCATTAGCAGAATAATGTGCTCAGGGTTCACATACTAAGAAAAACAAAATTGAAATAATTATAATTATCTAATAATTCGTATATTATCAATAAGCTGTTTGAAACACAACATTACTTGTCCAGTGTTTCAAATCTCACCAAAATAATATACGTTGTATTTCTTTACATTTAAATTGATCTACAACAGTTTTTTTTTAACAAATAGGTACATAGGAAGCAAAAAAATATTAAAATTTAACATATTAATGATAATTAGGATGATAGAATACAATATTATTATGTTTAAATATTTATGAAAGCAAAACTTCCCTATATGATAAGTAGAACAGAGTGTTGATATTAACTCTTTTGCCGCAGATTTCAATATAAATAATAAAATATTCAAAACATCTTAATAACTATGTAAATGATATTACTCTACTCACTACATAATTGTCTCCACTTTTTTTTTGTAATCCAGTAAATAATCGGCAAATGAATTCATGCCTATATTTTTTTTTATTTAAGAGTGATATGCCAGTTTTTATATAAGCAGCATTATATTTTTAAATATATGCACGTGAAGGGGAAAAAGGAATTTCAATAAATCATAATGTTATTCATTATTAAAAAAAATATTGTTTAGCATATAGCATTCAAATTTCATTATTATAATAAATTCGTTTAAAATTTTTATTATACTTCCATGTTTATAAATATTTTACTAAATATTGTAATAAAAAATTGTTTGTACCCATTGCAAAATATAGTTATAATAAACGAATTTTAAATGATATTTAAGATTATACCGTTAAATTTACCTAACTAATTTTTATTTTTAATTTCCTTTTATATTTTGAAGAAGACTAATTAATAATTTGAGTAAATATATTAATTACATTGTATATTTATAAAAAATCTTATGGACTCTACCGTTTTGTGTAATAATATCTAATTGTTATAAAAAAATTGATTTAAGACACTATTGATTATAAAATGAAACATTAAATAAAATATGTTAACAATTATATTGTACTAATATATAATAAGAATTAAGCTTTATGAAAAAAAAAATTCATGATTTTTAAATGTAATGTTGAAGACGATAATGCGCATTGATTTGTTTGATATTTGATGGTTTTACTAAATTTTTATTGTTAATCTGAAAATTATAATTTATGTCACCTCGTATTTTCTAAGTATTTTAGTAGGCTTCCAATATTTGATTATTTTTTACAGTTTTATTTTCGTAAATTATTATTTATCTGCTGCTCGTCTCTATTGAAAGACATATTTATTTTCTTATATTCGGTCTCTCGGGATGTGCTAGTTTTTAAATATGTTTAAAGTACCTACATTTGTTGACTCTTATTTTCTGAAATAAAATCAGTGACCTTCACGAAAGTAAGAAAGTTTATAAATAAATTATAAATACATAACCGATTTAACGTATCGATGAAATTATATTATTTGAAATCAGAGAACTTTTAGATTTATGAGCAAAATTGTTAATGACAGACTTTGTGTTATATTAATACAAAAATGTTTAATCCAAAATTTGAAACAAATAAGTAAAAAGTTTTAATAAATTATTACTGTCCTTGTGGTGTATTGAATCAATAGTTAATACATTTTTTTTCTAGTAGTCCTTAAATAATTTGGATGTTCTTTTATGAATACTAATATACCTACGTATGTTTGTTTGTTATTGTATGTTTTAAAAATATAAAACTAAATAATACATGGATAAGTTGACAATATATTATATTTATAATTTATTGTAATACAATAATAGATTTTATTTGTTAAAATATGTTAACTGTCATATGCAGTGAATATATACGATTACAAAATGTTTAATACATACTTACTATTTGATAATTAATTTAATAAAATACACATTTTACATATATATATAATATATATATTTATACCTAAATCAACTATATTTTATAATTATCTTATATTATAATACTGACATTAATGAATAGCAATTAGTATTAATTGTTTAAGGGGAGACTTTATGCACAGAGCCTTAAAACAACAACAACAACAACAAACTATAAGATTATACATATTTTTACTATTGAAATATAATAATATTAAAATTATGGCATTCGTAATCTGAAGTGTTTCATTAAACAAAGATTTTAAAAAGTACTGAACATTTATTGTTCATTATTCATCAAAACATATGTATCGGAATATAAAACAAATGATTTAAAATAATGTGATATCAATAAATTGACACCGGAGATTATAACGTGTATCTTTTGCCACAAGTCATGTTATTTATTATAAGAGAGCAAAGAAAACAGTATTTTAGTGACTTTGGGAGCTCAAAAAGCACAATAAAAAGCTTATTACATTAAAAAAGTACAATATTGCATGTCAAATTCAATTATAAACTAAAAAAAAATAATTTATTTTCTTAAACTTCACTTTTTATTAGTGAGTAATAGAATTGCTAAAGTAATGGTCAAAAATGGCTAAATTTAATAAAACATACCTACAAAAAAATGTCAGTTAATTGGATATTTATTTTGAGATAAAAATAAAAAGTAACATCAATATTAAATATAATATATACATGTCATTTGACATGGCACGTTTTAAATATAATATTAGTTGTGAATCATAAAAGATTATGAGTTATGAATGAATAATCAGTTAAATATTTGAACAAAAAATGTATTTATATAACGTCTATACATTTACTAAAATTATGTTTCCTACTTAAATCCAAGTTCCTTCAAATATCGCTTCAACCAATAAAGTTATCAAATTATTTCGCACATGAAAAATTCACAAAAAAATTATAAAATCTGTTTGAACGAAATAACTAGAATCTTTGCGTGGAAATATCTGTAAAGTCTATAGCGTGGAAATTCAATATATCATTTTTATTTTGCTATCGGCAAAACGTGGGAATTTACGACTTCCGTGTTAAAAGATATACAAATTAACGCACTCTGTTACCAGTCAATAAATTTTCACTTGCATATGAAGCCACGTGAAAAGAAAAAAGGACAGACGACGGAAGTAATATTTTTTACACAACTAAAAATATAAATCAACGTAGGTAAAGTGTATATTTTAGAAACGTTTTTTACTACGCAATTCACACTGTTTTCCTGCATCAAACTCAATACGCTAAACAATTTTCTTCGAGTTTATTTATTGTCACACAAATATATATATAGAATAATGCGTGCCGTATAGAATTCTCGTTACGGCATAAATATTATGTTCTGCAACATATCGAAAGTTACCGTCGATTTTTGCGTAGGTATGTAAATATATTAACTTCTCCGTTGATGGTAAATCAATGGATTAATTACACACGCGTGTGTTTTTGTGCCTGTTTTTGATGGCGTCTTGCGATATCATATTTCCCGTACATGTATATATTCTATTGTGGTGACGATGTACTTAAAGTGGATGATTAAATGATAACAAACGGTCAATAGCTGGAAACGCGACAGACAGTGGTGGAGAAAAACGGATTTAATTTTGAACTAAACAAAACCTTTTTGGGAATGAAACGCGGAGGACCCCCACTTGAGTCGTTTTCAATCAAGAGAACCAGTAAGTACCTATTTATTATATTTACCATAGAAATTTGAAAATAAAACTTGTTTCAGTGAAATCGGCGAATAAGTGCGTTAGTGTAGAAATAGTAGCTTGATCTGCTTTAGCGCGAGACACGAACATTATTGCTTTCGTCTCGAAACGATTCGAAGACAAACTTGGATTATCTCCAAGTGTCGTAAGTAGTACACATCTCATATTATATTGTATATTCGAATATTGCCCCAAATCTCGGAATCGAATTTGTAAATACTATTTTATTGCAGTTTTGTATTATAATAATGTCAATAACGTGTACTATATATACTTGTACGAAATAATATATTATTTTTATCGGATGCATATTTTAACGGTTATATGCATGTTACAGCGCGTATTTACCATTGACACCCGACTACTTTACACGGATTTCTCTAAACGAAAATTACATTCAGTGAAGTATTATTACATTTATGATTAATATTCACATACTATATTTCAAAAAAAAAAAAATGTTTATTTTAGTGCCATATTTTTCAAATTAAAGGGTGTAGGCGTTCTGTTGGTCTCTTATGTAACTACACATACAGTTCCATACACGTATCTCACAAATACTTATTAACTATATATGGTATAAATATATACACACAATGCGTCACATATGTTTTGAGACAACCATTCTTAAATTATTACTAATATCGCAATTATTATGATATTTTGAGAAGTAATTACTATAACCCTCATAATCATCAGTGTATCGAACGTGTTTCACGTGTATCGAATACTTTCCGGCAGTGTAATCGCATTTAACGTAAATGTATGTAAGTAAATGTTTGTCATCGCGGTTATAATTTTACATAATTTGGAGAAAAAGAAATGCTAACATCAAATTGCGATAAAATTTAGTTTTAAGTTAGGAAAAAGTGCTACAGAAACGTTTCAAGGGTTAAATATCTGCATTTCGGCGGTACGGTCAGTTTTCAATTAGCAGGGAGTTATTTGAACAGAGAATTCGTAGCGACCGAAAAGTTATGGTTTTAAAAATCAAAGATTAAAACCATGTTGATTGTTTTTTTTTTATTCCCAAGAGATTATGTACAAAGAATTTGTGCCCCCGGGACATACTCTTAATGTAAAAAAAAAAAAACGTTTTGGAACGTCTCTATAAAAGAATTGCACGCATTAGACCTGCTTTGTGGAAAGATCGGTCTTTTTTCTTACAGCATAACAATGCTTTTTTTTGGCAATTTTTGACCAGAAAAATTGTTGATCACTCCCATTATTCACCAGACCTAAGTACTCCAGACTATTTCACTTTCCCGAAGTTGAAAACGGAGCTAATGGGAGACCGTTTTATCATCGCTGGTTCAATTCGAGTTGCTGTAACCTAGAAGCTCAAAAATATTTCAGAAACAGACTATTCACGTACCATTGAAAACTCGGTGCCTGTGCAAGATGTTGTGTATTGCATAATATTGATTATTAGAGCTAAGGACTTGGAGAATATGTTCGCATGTGTTTTAATAATCATTTAAAACATGGCTTAGTGATACAGAAATTTGTTTCATAATATAAGGAGCTCATAGAATTTGTTTTTCTTACATATTTAGTTCTTTTTCACTCGTTAATGTATATTTTGTTATATTTGAGTATCAAGAGCATATTTCACTAAATTATTTTAATTGTTAGTATTTTTAGTATAACTATTTTATAATTAATGGTATCATAACTTATTTTATGATTTTCCATAAATATATTTAACAACTAAATTGTCCCAAATCATAAAATTTGTCTATGTATATTATATATTGTATTATAAAATGTAGACAATTTTTTATAATAATAATTTGCTGAAACTTCATTCACAAGATGCCAAAGCCACCACAAGAGCAAAAATAATTTCTTAGTGTCTTTTCGATGTTAACCTATATCTTTCAAAACATTGGAATGTATTACGTATTTACGTTCGTAAATACTCTACAAAATATGTTAATTCTAAAAATAACTCTGATTTATCAAAATCATTTGATTATTTTATTCATAAATTAATTTCACAAGATCTTATTTTGTTGACGGTACAGGAAATGTGCATCTAAATATTCAAAATCAGATGCCAATTCTTCCATTTTCCTAAACCACCCTTCCACAATTAAAAAATTATTGAATAAAACACAGCAGTAAATTCTCTTCCGAACTCCCGTGATGAAGTTACCGAATGACTCCCATCGTATTAAAATTCTGATACCATGCTTTTTTCTTATTCTTACGGTATACGGAAAAATCTGTTTCTAAATTTATTTATGTTGCCATATTTTTCACTATCTCAACATAAGATGCTATACCATTTTTACACAAATTTAATTTTTTATGTTTACTAATTATTTTATTATTTTAAACATTGTCAAGTTACCGTGTCATCAATTCATCACATCATTTATTACGTAATTTGTATAGGTATACATTATACGTTCATGAGTGAATCTACGTTGGGGGGGAGATGGGGAAATCTCCCTCCCCCCCAAAAAAAAAAATTAATAAGACAAAAAAAAGGCCATAGACATTTTCTGTATTTTGCCGACAAACCTAAAATGTCTAACGACTAAATGATAGATCGACATTAATTTACCTGGCGATTTCCTTTCCTGAAAAATATTTTTTTTAAAAATGGGTCATCCCCTTATTAGTGAAGGAATTTCGTATACTTTTTATCAATTTTTTCGCTGTTACTCTGTGGCAATACCAATAAAAAAAAGCTCATCAGTTGTGCTTTAACAAGTACCTACCTGGTCGTTAATTGATAATTATCGATAGAGTCTAATAATATTGTCTTTTTGCAAATTTTTTTTTTACATTTTTATTTGTATAAGCAATATATGTGTTCGATCCTAGTGTAATTTGTATATCCTATGAATAAATGCATGTGAGATTTTGTAATTCATAAGAAATAGTAATACGATAAAGGTAACTAAATATATGATTTTAAAATCTATAATGTGTGGAACTTTTGAAAATAATTTCTCCCCCAAAAAAAAAAAAATTAGATCCATCACTGTATACGTTTGATTTTATTGAAACTTATTAATATTTTATGAGAACAAGTCTTTTACTCATATTTTAAGGAATTATTTTACTTACTAAAATGTATAACCAGCTAAAATTGATTCAATAATTCAATGAATTTAAATGTGCCTCTAAATTTGCTATGCCCTTGGCGATTGACCATTAAACAAAACTACACCAATATATGTATGTCAATAATATAAATACATAAATACCTATTTTAATACATTATATATCAATATAGGTACATAAGCACGAACACGACGTAAAAAGGTCAGAATATTTACCAAATGTCCCTCGTGTATCTTTACACATCGGGTCTTATAGTAGATATATAAATATTATAGAATCGCTTTTAGTTCCTTTAGCTTTGACATCATACACATGCATACACAATGAGGGTCCGTTTTTATCATTATCCACTATACATATTCGGAAACGTGTTGACCATGTAGCGACCGTAAAATAAATATTTCAACGTATACAGCATATGTATATATATATATGTACTACGAATAATTTGTTGTTTTACTAAACTTCTATTGGATAATCGAAAGTGAACGTGGTAAGTTTATGATAATTGTGGGGTTTGTTTCAAAGTTAAACGTAGTGGCGGTGTCGGTGGATAAAATCTATTAAGGATCAACATCATTTAAGTGTATAATATATATATACACTGGCGTACATTCCATTTCTCTTTAGGGGAGATATTTAAAATAAAACATAGGAACTTCGTCCCCACTAAAAACGATTTTAGTGATAATTGAATTAAAGTTTTTTTTTTTTTCGTAAGGAATTTAATAAAAGAAATAGCTATCTATATACAGTATATATATGTGTATATATATATATATATTTATTTATTTATTTATTATATATTTATTTATAAATCAAATAGTAATATATTACTGATCAATTAATACGAGTAGAACTTGGTTATTTTGATATATTTATTAGAACTTAGAAAACAGACAATTATAATAAAAATTCCAAACGTCTGTTTAATTGGAGAATTTAGTGAGAACTTCTTCCAGTTTTATTGCATTCTTTTCACTAATTGTGTGCATAGTTTAACAAATAACCACTAATATTATTCCCCTTTAAAAGTTATAGTCAATTTTAATTCAATGTTATATTTAATACAAATGAATAAATATTTCAGAAACACAGATGTAGAATTCCTCAAGTAAATATTAAAAATTTCATGCAAATTTTCACTATAATATTTTGTACAAATTTAATCATTTTTATTATTAAATAAAGAATTGGAGTAATATTTTTGCTGTCGACAATAGCGTTGAAATTGCTTATTGAAACATTGCATATTGACCCATGCAAAAAATAATTAAAATTTTGGCTATAGGAGGGGGGAGTTTAACATAAAAACACTTACCTTAATTACGTCACTGATTATGCTGCATTATGTACATACTTGTATAATTGTATATATTGTTGAATAATTATGTAACATAATTATAGGTAAATATATATATATATTGAAATAGAGTTGAACGTAGGATTTACTATCTTCGATAATATTTTTTCCATTATGTTTTGTCGACCAAAATAGAAATAAACCACATTTTAACAGTATATTATGGTTTTAAAAAATAATAATTGATGATAAATTGGGATGTAATGTAAAAGAAATTATTAATACTAACTATAATAATGCTTAAAATTATTATTTATTGAAAGTTCTTTAATAAACTCGTAACTACTATATGTAAATAAATTATATTTTTTTTCAATGTTAAACGTCATTATAGGAAGCCCTAATAGCATACCATTTTGGCATTTCCATTTTACCACAAAGACAACTCATTAACCCTGTTTTGGAATATTGCTCATTTTTGGCTTCCATTGTTGTTCTATTATCGTTATCTCGTGTTTTAAAATTAATTAAATTGCAAACTGTCGGTCGGTTAATTAATATATGCAGTCCCCGGGTGTTCCTTATCAGTAATAATTAGTTTTGCCCCCCGTTTTTGTCGATGAATGGAAAGTTTTACAAAGTGAGAGTGGGTGAGGTGTAACGTGGAAATGAAAGGGTCTTAAACGTGACAAAAAAAATAAATAAATAAACACAAGTGGACAAACATTTTGTTCGTTGATGTTAACAAATAAAGTTAACATCGTTTATTAAATCATAATAATTATTTAGTTTCAACATTTTCAAAAAAAAAAATAAATAAAAAAATACGTTTATTAACAAACATTTTATAACATAATTAAATTATAACTTGCATATTGAATATTATAAAAATTTGACGACAGTGAAAATGTTTTAAACGAATTATTCATTTTTTTATTCTATTAATACTGTTGGGAATCTTATAAAAATAATAGAAAAAATGGAATAAGTCCATGAAATAAATGAAAGTTGTTTCTAACATGTATATGTATCATTTAATGTTGTACCGTTGTGCTATTAAGTGCATCTTACATTGTAAATTGTAATACTAATTTTATTGCCTGTTTTCTCATATACTGGTATAATAACATGTCGGTATAAAGTAATACATCGAATGTCTAAAAACTCACTGCGTTTATTAAAAGAAATATTCATCTTTATTACACGCAGCTGGACTGCTTATATAGTGACATCCGTTTCTTACGCATGTACCTCACATAATTGCATTCCTTGTTGCTTTCCTTTCCAGTCCAGTACGGAACTATTATAAAAACCATTACTTACATAAAAAAAAATGTATCGCTTTAGTCAGTTTATCAGTTTAGGACTGCTTAGACTGTTACATAAACAAATTATCAAATATGTGTATTGTATGATGAATACATATCAATCCCACGTATTAAAATAAACTTAGTCTTCACTCAATTAGCATTATATATTAAGTTTCGAAATATCTGTTGTTTAGAATTGTTAGTCCTTTGAATTGTACTCCGAAAGTAAGAGATAGTATATCTGCATAATTTATTTATGTTTTTGATGTTTGAAGATACCATATTCTAAACTCTTATTGCGGAAAATCTTCAGAAAAGACAAGAAGTAATTAATGTTTTTCAAAAGACTTTAATTTTGTGCTCAAATAGTCGCAAACAATTCAAATAGGTTACACGGTTTGAGGTGTGAAAAACAGTTATGTTGTTGAACTGATTGCTTCGATGTATACGATAGATGAATATAATATAGTGATTCAATTACAGAATACTTTTCCGTAAAAATATTGTTCACGTTTGTCGCTTTAAAGGTGACGTAACGGAGGAAAAAAAGGATAGGTAATCGAAATATACGAGAACTGAGATAAAATATTGCTTTTGAAAAAATCGCGTCTTATACCGTATATATATATATATATATATATATATATATATATATATATAAACGTAGCGAGTTTGGAAAAAAGTATAACACAAGGAATGAAGTTCGAATTGCGGTCAATATAATTTATTATATAATATAATGAAACGCTCACAAGAATTGGAAAGAAAATCAAATGACAAATACAGAAAAAAAATCGATTACGTCGAGCAAAAAAAATAAATAAATAAAAAATAAAAGACGACTGCTACTACTCGCCATGTAATAATGCCGAAATAGGGCGAAATACAAATAACACGAGCCGGACGATATGATATTCGAAATGACCTAATAAACGCATTTGCTGGCATACAAATATATTATTACACGAGTATGTTTTCATATTCGACTGATAAAACAATAAATCAGTCGAAACGTATTCTCTGCGTTGCGAAAAACATAAGTGTAGGTAAGGGTTAGCTTTTTGGGTGTTTGAACACCGTCTATTGATGAACACCGAATGGAAAAAAATTACACTTTTCACTAGATGAAATTTACTTTTTTTTAAACAAGTAAGAGATTATAATTTGATTATCTATATTTTACATGCCATAACAAGATCTAAATGTACTAATATATAAATCTTCAGTTTTTTAAAACACTCCAATATTTCATTCAATTATTTATATATTTTTCCAAGTCAAACCACAATCGTTATCTAAAATAAAATAAAATGTTTGAAACATACACTTCAATTTTAAATGACAATTCACTGGAAGTTCGGACTAGTGAAGTATGAATTTAACGACAAAAACTCACAGATTAAAATATTCGAAATGCTATTGATGACCTTGATAATTGTTGCGCAGCTGATGCATTTCTAAATGTTTATCGGACATTGCGTGTAATGATTATAACGCCTCTAAAAATAATAATAATAATAATAATAATAATATGCAATAATTGCGTTATGAAACCGTTGTCTAACCGCCGTTTATCTGACTGTAAATGGCGTACCTACTACTGAAGACGCGCGCGCGTACGACTGGGCCACAAAGCGAATAATTACGGTTACGTTGCTGAGGACGTAATTAATTATTCCTACGCGGCGTTTATATAGTAACGCACCCATCATCGCCGTTGCCGTTTTCGCGCGCTTGCAATATTCAAGTGTCCAACCGGGGCGTTTTGAATAATGACATTTGCTTTAAGTCGCTGATGCTGCTCATCAGCCGCACGGTAAGACGAGTACCCTATAGCAGTGCTTCTCAAAATGTGGCCCTCCTAGGTAACCGTATGAATATTACTGGTGGGGAGAGGTCATGAAATATTTCTTTCCTTTTACCCATTTCAAAATGCGTTTTCGAATAAAAAACAAAACGTCTCACACTATACACCAATGAAATCGGGAATTATTAGAAAACGGGATTTAGGACTGCATTTTCACAACTAAAGTTGATAAAAAAAACAATACATGGATCATGCCAGTCTATATGGAGACTTCATAAGAAAACTATAGCGTATTGTTCTGTTTCTGCTATCACGCACCGGACATTGATTTATCATACAGAATGCAGAAATGTACAAGTCCACCTATCTCATCATAATTTTATAATTTATACTGTCATTTTGCCTAGTTGTTAGTAATTTTTTTTTATATTTATGCATATTTAACGCTTACAATTAATATAACATAATTGTGTTCAATAGTATTAATAACCGTATATATATATATACGTACATATATATATATATGTTACCGGCAATGTGAATAATTAGGCATTATGCATAATGCCGAAAATGATCAGGAAGTGTATATAATAATCACATTGACTAGGCATTGTGAATAATGCCTAAAATAAATCAGGAAATGTAAAAATACTTAAATGTAATACCGTTGATTTTATAATATACTATAATTATTTTGTATCTATTCTATATAATCAATGGTAATACTAGCTGTCCCCGTGCATTTTGTTGCCCGTAAAAAACAAATACACGAATACTTATATATTATAACAATATAACAATACTCGGTGTAAGGATGTTTAAAACTTGAAAAAAAGAAAATATTTAATTTTAAGTTTGATTTTTATTATACTTTCTACACAATAATTATATTTTGCACATTTCATCACTCTTATTGCGTTTAATTTATAGTACATTAAAGTTTTTATTCATTTTTATTTTATGAAATGCTTATGAAAAATATATAATAATAATATCACATCTATAATACGATATATTAGTATATTAGTACCTTCATAGCACAGGGAGTCCCAGGAATAAACCAGGAGTGTCCCAATAGTCTCCTATATAGGAATCCCAATTTAGGAGTCCTATGAAGTATATTCAGAACTTTTTTACTGGGAACTTTTAAAAATTTTTTTATATTAGGAGTCCTATAAAGCGATGTCAGGATTCCTAATTATCTGATTTTAGTTTTAATTCCTGAATTACTCTTATTGAGAGGATTAAACCACGGATATAAGGAGCTTATAAGGAAACTCCCAGGACTCCTTTTGAGAGTTTTGGGGGTATACCACAGAACTCCCTGTGCTATAGATTATAATAGTTACATTGGTGAGATAAAGACTTCATCATTAACGTGTACTAATGATTAAAATTAAATATAATATTTAACATCTATGTATAAGAATGTATACCAAATTATTAATTTTTTACTTTTCCTTATGATGTTTGGGCATTTTAAATAATGCCTGAAAATGTACAACAAAAATATTAAAGAAAAAATAATTGATTAAATTGCCTAAAGTCACACGGCATTTTACATAATGCCTAGGCATTTTGCATAATGCCTAAATTATTCACATTGCCGGTAACACACATATGTATAAGTATATGCATTTATTATATATTTAATTCGTGCGTTTAATATGTGTTCAACAATTTAATTTTAGTATATAGTTAAGAAAAAAAATCTACACCGTAGGAGGGGGGTCATAACAGTTTTATAATAAAGTAAGGGGTCCACATGACAAAAAAGTTTGAGAAGCACCGCCTTATAGGTACGCCACCCAACAAAAATAAACTAAATACGAGTAGCTTCATTCGAGTGTTTACTTAAATGTATAATTATAAAGATAATCTCGCGAAAATCATTTTCCAGCCAAAATTCGCTGCTCACATTACAATTTTGCAGGTAAATTCAACCTGCACACGTGCATTTAAATAAATACTTGCGTGTCGAGTGTAATAGACTTGGATGCAATATATGCGACAACCAGACGTATCGTCAAGATGCTCTGTAAATTACAGAAGCGATTACATTATTATGTTTGACGGCGAAAAGCAATTTGGATAACGGACACATCTCGCGTCGTCGACGGAAATTAAGGACGATATAATTGTGTCTGCTCATCTAGCACTTTACCACAATACGTACCAGAATTTTATTTCATATTAATCCTTAATAATAGTTTTATTAATATTATACGTTTTGTTTTATTGTATTAATGCTGATTTTGGAAATTATAAATATACAACAAATAATACTTATGGAAAAATTCGGTTTTGGAAGAATTACATATAATATTATACGACATATATTTATTTCACATATTATTTTTATTCTTGTATGTATTTTTTTAGCTTTTGAGCGGAGCGAGGAATGTATTGGTTTTACAACGACGTGTTTTTTTTATGTCTGTACCCGAAAATTCTACCAGAAGGAGTGCTACGATCTTTTCATATAGCACCTTTTCTGATTGCAAATTGCATCTAGTTTGTACTTTAATGATGTCAAAAGTCAGGAAAAACTATCAAAAATTACATAAAAACACTAAAAATGCAATTTCGTCTTAATCGATTGTCGTTTATTTGTCACACCGAAGCTCCGCTCAGAATCGTTTTATCGAATGCAATGATTTATCATTACTTTCAAATTCATAATAAAAACAAAACTCTAAAATCTTTATCCGATATCATCAACACCCCGCGGCTCGCTACCTTTTTTCTTATTTACTTTTACTATTCTATTAATTATTATTTTTCTATGTTAATATGTTACAAAACAAAATACAAATGCAATTACATAAATGTGATGCGTACATTTCATTATATTTTGTTACGGTATATTTTATATAAGCAACTTGTGTGCATTGTTTTATTTAAAATGTTTAATATAATTACTATTATTGTTATTTAACCGCTAGCAATATGTAATATATATGTATTTCCCCGCACAAAAAGAAAAAAAAATCAATATTTTTTTTTTAATTCAAATTTATAAATATCAGTCACTGCAAAAGTGAAAAGAATTATGTATATTTTATTCAATTTCTCAAGAATTTCACGATACGATTAGTATACATATATTATTATAATATATATATATATATATATATATATTATAATAATATTGAATTAAAAGATGGTAAAAGTTATAATTCATCTGGTGGCTGAATTAACGTTTATTTATTACCTCATTTAATTTTGTACGTATTTTTTTTATGAAAAAAATGGTTTTCAGGAATAAATAAAAGTCATAGACGCAACAAGATACGCTGAAATATTCTCGAATTTCTTTTTCTAAAACGAATGCCACCAGACATTCTCTCAACCACCCGACAATTACCTGCAGATTTGTTTTTTCCAAACGCACTGGGCCGGTGTCTCGTTTCAATATAATTTATTGCCTAAATATTTTTATAATTTGCAACTGAAAAAATAAAGAAAAAAATACTGGCCTATTACAGTAAACTTCTTGGAAAATTATTTCAAGAATAATTTATAATTTAACATTAAAAATAAAAAGTTAAATATGGATTTCAATATGAAGAAAATAATTAGCACAATTGGGTCGTAATTTTTTTTACATTATTCACGTTTTGATCAGTACATAAAAATATAATAATTCCGTGCCTTAAGATTACAACCACTTGTAATATTTATGGGAAAACAGCATTAAGTCTCGATGTGTAACAAAGGACATTCAATTTTTAAATTACATTGTACATATTCGAATATAACTCGCTATACGAAAAGTGTTTTTTTTTTGTTATTGTACGTATTGTATCTATATAATAAGTAAGAAGATAAGAACATAATTAATTACCTCGGAAAGCGAGGCACTTAACATATTTTGTTAGTTATTACTTTTTACCATACATTTATATCATCCTAACAGGCGTATTCACGGATGAATAATAATCATTGAAAAATTGTTATATTATTAATTTAATTTTACATTCATATTTAACATTTATCGGATTTACATTTCAAATGTGTATTCTGGTGAATTATTTACAAGTCATAATCATAAAACAACAAAACACATAGATACGTGTTTAAATATAAAAATTCAATTCTTATTTGTAAACGTTATTTTAATGTCATTAATTATTATTTAAAGATTTTAATATGGAAGAAAAATTAAAGCTAAAAATATGACCGGATAAATGAAGAATAAAAATTCCTCTCATTCTTATAAAAAGTATTTATAGAAAATTTTATTTATAAAGAATAATAAATGTTTTATTAAAATATAGTGGTATTTAACCGGTAGTAAATAAAACATTTAACATATTCTTTATGTATTTCTTTATTTTTCATATTACACTTTAGCTTGGTTGTAGGTACGCTCAGATATACATATTATTAATACATTTGTACACACACACACACACACACACACACACACACACACACACACACACACACAAAATCGGTATCTATAGACCTATTCTTGATATTAACATTGTATTTTTACAAAAAAAAAAAATATTTCTTTAATTTTGTTTCTTCTTTACTTGCTTTTATTAAGAAAATAATATTTTTTTTATTTTACGTTATCTGAATTGGATACATTCAAATTATTAATTTTTAATTAACTTATTAACTTAATATTTAGTGCTGGTATTATCATATTTTATTTGTCATATAGAATCATATGCAACAGTAAAATGTTCTTATTGAATGTATTGCAACATTGCAATGCGATTAAATTGTGTTAATTTCGTCGATGGGAACTTTATACACACAAATATAATTATCCTTATTTACGAATGAAATTATAAAATTAACCATCTAAAATAAAACAACAAAACGACACAAAAACAAAA
Organism: Slavum lentiscoides; assembly: GCA_032441835.1. Classification (NCBI taxonomy): domain Eukaryota; kingdom Metazoa; phylum Arthropoda; class Insecta; order Hemiptera; family Aphididae; genus Slavum; species Slavum lentiscoides. The sequence continues at coordinate 19,270,481 of CM063706.1, read as the reverse complement.
AAAAATGTTTAGCCGCATAGTATCTATGGTAATCGAAAATTTTCCTCGTGTAAAATATACTTCTGAGTTTATCACTGTTTCACTACCAGAGGGATATTTTTCAAACTATGCTTATAACCGTCTGCGTAGTTTACTCTACAAAATCAAAATCAAACTGCATAATGATTGGTTAAGTACTTCCTGAGATTAGCCATTATCAACAAATTTTTTCCCGACTTTTCCAATTTTCCGGGCAATTTTTCTAATTTTTGTTTCCCTAAAACCTTATTCGTACTGTTACAAAAATTTAAAAAAGAATTAACCAAATCAGTCCAGCCGTTCTCAAGTGATGCGGTTACCAACGAACATCATTTCATTTTTAATATATAGAGTATTAGAGTAATGTATATTATGTTATGTTATTTAATTAATAATCAAATTTTATTATTTCAATTGTTGTTATTTTATAATATCCCAAGTGATGGTTAGTTGTAAAAGTAAATAAGTTACGGCCAATCAGTTTTAGATTTATTTTAATGTGAAATAGAATATAATTTAGTTTATAGACCTACAATGATTTTCGATATTTTGTATAGCTGAGAAATTTAATTTGGGTTCATATAACTACTTTTGTAAAAGATGATTCGTAAAAGGTTTATGGATAGTTATTGGATTTTCTATAGTTATCATCCGCAAACGTCAATGAGATTATTTTATCGATATCACAAATAAGTAGGATAAAAATTTCGATTCAATGAACTTCAATAATGGCCTGTATATTACTATGACCATATAATAAGCGAATAAAAAGATTACCTATTATGTCTTATAGTTCCGTAATACTCAGAATACCTTTCATATTTATAAGATATTGAATAATAATCTCGAGGGATTTTCATGTCAATATATATAAATGAATTAGATTGAATTGAATTACGAAGGATCGACGGAACTAAAAACATAAATTTCCTGTTCGTCAAAAAGACCCTTGAAATAGGGCTTCTTGAATGAAAACTGATAATACAAATTATTTTGGAAAGAAAACAGCAATTTTCTTATATAAAATATATTTTTTAATATTATTATTACCTATCTAAATAACCAATGGCATAGCCAGGAATTTCTTTTTGGGTAGGGCTAATATCCTATATTACCTATGTTATAACAGTGAAGTAGTTGTAAGAGTGTGGGTGTAACGGAATTCCCTGCAAAAAACCTTTAAAATATTGTTCTTTTCATTTAAAATGTTGAAATTTAATTTCATTGATTGTATATAACAAAACAATGAAATTTCAGTAGAACAAAAATATTTTTTTTTTTTAAATTTCCCCTCTCCTAGAAAAAAAAATTGTATCTACACCACTGAGTAATATGTTATAATAATTGTATGATATCAATAACTTATCATAGAAATTTATACATCATTATATTTGATATTTTTACAACAATTACAAACTACAGCTATCACTGAATATAAGTGCAATCAATACAGCACAAATAACTAAAAAAAAAAACCACGGCCAATTGTATGTAATAATTGTAATTTTAGTCTCTCCCTGTCTACACCCTAGGAAATTATATGTAATATGTACTCGTATTATATAAATTTTAGTTTATATTAATATAATACCCAAATAAATAATAATTAGGATTTTATTATATCAAGACAAAATGAATAATAATTTTTACTAATAATGTTAGACAATTAAAAAATATATATTATATATTCTTGACATTAATCAATTAATTCAATTTTCAATAAGCATGCAATATATACATATATACTGTACATTTACAATTTTACATAATTTATTATACATATGTAAAATTGATAAAATCAAATATTTTATTTATTTAATTTCAAATACCAATGCTTGTCCTTGCTGATGCATGTCTATCCATTTCAACGTTGTAACTAACAAGTAGGCGATTATAATTTGTTTATCTATATTTTACATACCATACCTAGATCTAAATATACTAATCTATAATTCTTCAGTTTTTTAAAACACTCCGTTATTTTATTCAATTATTTATATATTTTCCCAAGTCAAACACAATCGTTATCTAAAATAAAATAAAATGTTTGAAACATACACTTCAAATTTAAATGACAATTCACTGGAAGTTCGGACTAGTGAAGTATGAATTTAACGACAAAAACTTATAGATCAAAATATTCGAAATGCGATTGATGACCTTAATAATTGTTGCGCAGCTGATGCATTTCTAAATGTTTATCGGACATTGCGTGTAATGATTATAACGCCTCTAAAAATAATAATAATAATAATAAGCGCTTATTTTATACATTACGTCGGTTCAAGACATATTTAAGGCCTACAGTGGATGAACAGCGAACTGGATGATGAGTTATTTTTACACCGAGTCGAGAAATCACTAAACTTATCATTAAAATAATCGTTTAATATTTAATAATATTTACAATTATATAAACTTTGATGAAATTATAAAAAATATTTCTTTTTTTTATTTGCAATAAATATGTAATATATTTACTTACATGAAACTACCCCTACTCGAAGAAATCCTGTGCACGAGACTAAAGGTATTATACATTACATATTACGGCTAATGGTGAAACAATATTGCGTCATAAATGATATTATTATATAAAAACAAATTCGTTTAGACTTTAGTAAACAACACGGACAGCGAAAAACAAACAAAACTCTTTGCTCGAATATTATGATTTTATTCAGAATTGTATTTTCTATATTATGCAAACAGAGTTCATAGTTTAAAACAAAAAAAAAAAAAAAAAAAAATGCGTTGACGAATGGATTAATAAGATTCGTTTACGTGACTTCTTGTATTATTCCTTTTTTATCCGACCGTCTGGCACATTTTTTTCCGTCCCTGGACACTTTGTCAACATTAAAGTTATGCAACAGACGTTAGCAATGCTACTTTATTAGCCGAGTTTATCTTTCGGGATGTGCTTTAAATCTTCGTTAACGTCCAGACGAAATGATATAACGTTAACAATATTTTTCTCTATATTCTCGTGTCGGATTTATGGCCTGGAGAAAAAATGAAAATTAAGTGCTTGTAGGTTTTTAAAACTAAAAGGACACTTTTATAACACATCCTGAAAATATGGTTAATACGATAGGTAACAAGCGAGTATATAATATACCTATACCATAAAAAATGTTACTCGATCTTTATGGCCTACAGAGTTCTTTTTTTACGGCATATCATGTAAAATAAATTAAAAATTTTCTAAGAAAAACGTAATACGTACTTGTTTTAAAATTTTATATTACTTTATTCTGTTACGTAAACAGTACACTTTTATTTAATTAAATTTAAATCAAGAACTCTTATAATAGTTATTTTGTTTCTTTTTTATTGCTCGTGTCGATACAAAACAGTTATAACCGATAGGTATTTTTATATTTTTCGCATATCAATAAACGCATTATTATATTTATATTACATTATAATATTGATAAATGTCATTTTGAATACAATAAGTTAGAAAGGTATTTAGTTGCGGACTGGAATATTTACATATTTTTATAACCCAATAAAAAAGCGATAAAACGTACAAATACATCAATATATCTATTTACAATATATCTATGTAAATAGATACATGATAATAAAATATATACCTATAATACTTTAAGTGCTTAATAGATGTAATATTTAATATGTTTAAATTAAAATATTACAAAATTGATATTGCCTCCACATATTGGAATTATAAGTTCTATTACAACGCTTTTTGTGAAACTAAGTCGTTCTGAGCATATCAATTACAAGAATTTAATATAAATGTTTTATATTTTTTGTAATATAGAAATGATCAATCGTGTTTTAATGAGTTTTAGTATTAATATTAACCTTTTATATAACATACATCAGTGCACATGCTATAATGTATTATATATTTCCATTATTTTTTTAATTACTAAATACCTAGTTCCAGATATATAAAAAATACATTTTAAAATTTATAATCGGTACACGAAAACAATTTGGTGAGGAAAACATTTAATTTGGCTTAACCTCAAATTATAAACATTTGGGAGTATGTTTACATATACTACTATATGAAAATTGGCTTTGTACTATATTACTTATATTATCATCCAAAAATTAATTAAAACTCAATGAATTTTAAAACATTAATACTCTAATCTTATAAATAATTAAGTAAATTTTCTTTTATTTCAATAATTACACAATTTATACAGTATGTTTTTACAATAAGGGTAAATTATACGTATTTGTGTTAGACTTGTTGACATGTTTTAAAAACCGTTCAACGACAGTAAAAGTTATATAATAAACAGGAGTTTTTTTTAATATTTTTAAAGACCCGCATTTGTATATCGATCGTGTGTATGGAATTTTCTCAGATGTTTTCTTTATAATCTCTTATATTAACCGTTATAAGCTATTTATCGTTTTCTCGTCTTATTAGACAAAACCAAAAAATAGTAGCTTTTCAACAATGTTTCTTTATCCAAAAAAATGTTCCCGAAAATAAATAAAAACCCTTTTACATTAATAGTTATGATTTCTATTTACAATTTATTATTCATACATCAGGCAGAATTTAAGCACGTTTTATTTCGAAGGAGTGAAAACATTATAAATTTGTTGTGGAAAATAATTTGGACATAGATATTTTATAATGCTATGAGTTTCGATTTAATACTTTTTTAAATCTCACCATACACATACTTTCAAAAATATTGACTACTAAGAAAGAATGGAACGTTGAGCTAACTAAAATGAGTTTGGTAAAATTGTTTCTTAAAAAGTAGTGTAGAATATTTTGCCTTTATGTATATTCTGAAAACGCAGACTCTAGTAGCTTTTTGAAGAGAAATGTCCTGTACACCGCATATTCCTATGACTACGTCTGACTTGCCCATCCAATACAAAACATTTAAAATTTCCACTGAAAATCTCTTACGGAATCACAAAAATTAATTAAATTATAAAGTCAAATTCACAAATTGGTACGAATAGATTTGAATTCGGATTGTTTTTTTTACTTAACCCGTAGTCCTATCAATAACTACGAACGTTTGAATCATTGATAGTGCAACGAGTTCATAGAGACAAAATACAGATGTGTTTTACTTAACTGAGCATTTATAAATAAAATAAAATATGTTTGTAGTTTATAAAAAATATATGCTATATATATTATTTCCTACAAATATTACACCTACATTATTAATAGGCATCTAACATTCATTTCGGGCGTAGCCAGATCAATAAAGCTGCTTATGTAATAAATCGATTCAGTAACACTGAATTTGCTTATATTTTATTGCTTGAAAATTAATCTATTCCAGCCATGATCACATATTTAGTGGCATAACTCGATTGCTGAAATAGGGGCATTATTTTTTGTTATTATCGTATCATCAATTTGTATAGCTCTTCTTTTTCCTTCTTAATTTATCACCTCGGAAAGTGCTTATTTACGTCAAAATTAATATTATTATAATCATTGGAACTGTGTTATTTTTTTATGAAGTTGGTAATTTTTATGATATTCGCGAATATCATCAATATTATTAAATATTAATTATAATGAGACAAAATTATTTATAATTTTTTTCGCGTATATAATATTTAATTATTTTATATTTTTATAATTCAGTGTTCGGTTATTAAACGTCAAACATTTTTTCAACTTTCTCTTGTAGTTGACAGTAATAATAATAATAATAATGTTCTTAAGTGACATAAAGGGGAAAATGCTAAAAACATTTGATCAAATATTGTTTTTACAAAAAAAATTTAATTTTTTTAATTGCCTATTATTTTTGTCATGATTTATGAAGTTGATTGAGAACATATTTCAATCTAGTATTTACTTTTCATTATGGTTTTCGAAAAAAAAAATAAAATTGTTAAACACGAACGCTATTCTAATTTCATTTATTTATAATTACAACCAATCGTTATTTTTTTATGATAAAATAAATATGTTTTAAATTTAACTAAATTATATTCAATTGAAAATAATTTTAAAATGTGGAATTTTAAACAGTTTCAAACAGTAAAATTTGTTTACATACATTCAAAAAAAAATTACTTAAATTATAAGGTTGAAAAAAATTATTATCTTTGAATAAAGTCCGTTTGTATATTTAATTAATTTAATTAAACCTATAGTTGTTACAACGATATACTGATAATTTGTTACCTTTATGAATATATTATCATGTATTGATTTAAAATATAGTTCATTAATTTAAGGTAAATATGTAGTGTGTTACAATAAGCAAGTAAAATAATATATTGTTTTGGCTAATATTTGCTACTCACGTGTGAAACACGGTTTTATATTTCCAAATTGTTTTGAATATTCATTATAGTTACAATAATAGTTGTATTTTATATATTACGTAATAAAACGTATTATGGAATAATGCGTTTAAGATTATAATAAACAATCACAGGACAATATGATATGGATAGATCTTTAGAAAAATAATAATGTTTTGGATAAATACATTTCTCTTTGATAATCTCTGCGTCAATAAATTTGATAACTCGGCTAAATGAAGACATTTTCATGTAGGTTTAGCTGATTTTGTGTGGTACCTAAGACAAACAATAATATTAAGAACTACGTTATAACAAAAATTTTAATAGGATTATACTGGATTACACGCTAGTGTAAATTTTAATCGTTTTTCGGATTTTCTACGTACAAAATTAATTTTAATCGTAACACATATTTTCAATAAATACAATATAAATAATATTTATAAAATAGAAGTGTACAATTCGCATAATATTTACTCCGCAAATGGCTGATTTGCAAAGTACTTTTTATAAAGTTTTCACCTGTCATAATTCACCGAAAACCCAAATTCCTATCAGTTTTATTATATACACGAAATGATTTGTAACTAGACAAACATTCGGTAATAAATTAATATCGATGACTTAGTAGAAAATTTCACATTTACTTGGAAAAAAAAAAGAGTAGCAATCGTGCGAATCTGACGTGCAATCCATTTTAGCGTATCTCTTGAAGATTTAACACCGATGATTGTTACTGGAGAATGAACCATATTAGGCAATCTTCTCGTCGTCACCGTTCTCGAAAATATCCCCCACCCTTCCACTGGAAGCGGTTCGGTTATCACAACGACCTTATTTGTATATTTTGCGATGATTGCTGCAGTGTATCTTACACGTCGCCGTGAGTTATCTCACGTTTTACTGCTTTATCGGTTGGAACGTGTTTTCACCGTCGGCCGAAAAGTCTTCTCGTCTCGTGTCCGTATAACCAGTGCTTGAATTGGAAAAAAATTAGAAGGGGGATGCAAAAGTACAAAAATAATGTGCGTTCCAGCAGATTGTAATGTCTTATAAATTCGTGGGGGGCTTCGAATAATAAATAATAACTTAATAATAAATAAGCATCATTTTTTTTTTAACTGTGAACATTCGCGCCACATAGTAAAGGAGAATTTATTATTATTATTATTATTTTTTTTTTTTTATTAATTTACGATTACTTTTATTTACTTGTTTAATTAAGCAAATACTATGATTATTATTATTGGCATTGATATTTAAATTTGTTGTCGTGTCATTGCCAAAATTATAATATTTCGTCATTATTTTTACAAAAACTATTATTTGTGTTTTGCGCAAGAAAACTTTATCGTTCGAGTATCCCTTGTATTCTGTGGATGAAACTCAATGAAAAGCTCATTGAGTTTCATCTATTCAAGGATCAGGTTTTTTTACTTTCTTTTTGGTGTATTTATCGTTTTATAATAATTAATAATTATATTATCCAGCAACTTTGTATGAAATGTATGTAAACATTATATTTAATATTTCCTTCATTTTTAAGATCAATTATTGTTTGTTATATTGAATTTCATCAATAATTTGTTAAATACAGTCTGCTTTTTTCTTTTACTGAACCTTAGTGTTATATTTTTTTTTTTGTTAACTTTAGTTTCGCACTGGTTAATTTTTCATAAATATTTTGTATTTTGTTTTGACGAGAAAACTGTGTGTTGAACAGTAATGTTCTTATGAAAATAAAACAAAACATATTTTATAAAAATAACAACATATATAATAAAGTAGATTACATTTTGTGTTCATAATAACAAAATAATACCGAGAAAAATTGACAATCGACGATTGTCATTTCAAGAAATATATTGTTTGTATAGTGCGACAACTACCGACCACTCCCTATAAATAAAATTTCTAATTTTCATTAGTTCAATAAAATTTTAGAGTCTTGACCGTCCGTTCTCTGCGTCCCGGTATGAAAAATTAGAAGGGGTACCCTATAATATTTTGAAAGAATAAAGGGGACTCCGTCCCCCCACGTCCCCGCCCCCGATTCAAGCACTGCGTATAACAATATTATTGAAATAATTGCATGCAAATAAGCGCGTGCCTCGCCGAAACCCGATTAATTGTGCATTTATACCTTGCGAACGGCCCTTTGAGAACGTTATGGCGATTAACCTGCAGGGATAGCGGAGAGAGACTGCGCGGCCCGTAATTACCGTTCAGGAATCCGGTCGGCAAATCTAATATTTTGCTGCTTAATCGCGGTTCGTTTTTGGGGCGAGAGAATGTGCGCGCGCGACAGAGCGCGGCGGAGGTGGACGGTGTGTCGGCGAGTAGTGCGGAGAGCTTAAATCGAAATTAGTCGTCGATTATTTCGTGAGAATATTGCTGCAGGGACTTAATATTGCAGCACGAACAGGACACGTTCTACGGGAGGAGACTCATTCGTTCCGTTTATTTCAAAACGAGTTTGCAAAATTGTCGAATTTCGGAAACAGTTTTCCGTTTTACCGTTGGTTCGTTTGTGAAGGTCGATTATTTTTCTCGCGAGGAACCTTCCAAAAAAAAAAAAATACTTATATCAATTTTTCCATTTTGGAGACTTGGCCAAATCCATTTCACGTTGTGTATTATCAGTAAAACCATTTTATATTTTATATTTAATTAGACGTAACAAACTATATAATAGTATCGCATTGTAAAATACGTAAAAATCCGTTTTGCTTCACTTCGTTCCTTAAACGAATTTTCTTTGTGACCTATAGACAAATCGATTTTTTTCATTCTATACAGTACATTTACGTGTTGTGCAAATCTCTCTATTTCCTCGCGTCTAGCACAATGGTATTAATATATTTTCATAAGCCAATTATTATAGTTTTTATGAGAGAAAATTTACTTGCGTTATGTTCCTTGATACTAAAATTAAAATTGTGCAACACGTATATATATATATATATATATATTCTGTTTTAACCCGGATCGCTTAGTGTTCAATAGGGGCATGAAGTGTAATAAAAGTATTATTAAATTCTGCAGCTATATACGCAGTAAACAATAATAAATTGCACACGCGATTTTTATTCAAATTTTATTTGAAATTCATATTTTGTTACACCTCAAAATTTATTGTAAATAAAAGATATAGTTTATTAAGTTTCGTTTTATTAATCACTTAAATTACGCATAGATTAACGAAACTTGAATCTAAGGCTGGTGAAGCTTTGCTTGCTCAATTTCCATGCTCACAGTGCTCGCTTATATCTACCGTAATGAATGTGCATTTGGATTTTAACGTGCGTACAATAATTAATATTAGAAAATAGGTAAATGATATGACTGATGAATCAAATCGGCAATATAATTACTATAATTATTCAATAATCTGCGAACCCATAGAATTGATCAAATAGGATGTCCATTTTAAAAACGGACAGTACTTTGTCGGGTAAAGAAATCGTCTTGGTTAAACTTACACGTTTACAGAATTTGACATAGTAAATTTATAATAAGAAATATTTTATTTGTAGAACTTGTCTTATCAGTTCGGCAATGCACATTAATTTTCAAAGCATTATAAATATTATTTTTTATACAAATGACATAATATTCACTTAATAATTATGCATACACATAAACCATTCATCAGTACCTATTCATTGTTTAAATGTAATGTGTATTTATGAAAAACATGTACAATGTATAAAAATAAAGACATCTTTATACCTAGTTTTGGGTAACTGTTAAAAACAAAAACTTTTACGCAACACGTGTTTAGCAACATATGTTTGCTCAACACCACATTTTTTTTTTTTTACTTTTTCGGTTTTAATTTATTACTGCTAAAGCGCTGATTTTATTTATTTTAAATCGTGTTTTATTAAACTTTTTAAATTTATAAAAACCCACGAGTTGTTTTCGATTAAGTTTTCCAAATGCTTTCTAAAGTACACACTCAAGATTTAAATAATATTTTACAACACGTCGTTCTGAATTATATATTAGTTTCCATTGCATTTATAATCTGAACCAATATTTAATAAATATATAATGTATACGTAATATTTCGATACAACTATCGAAAATATTATTATAATAAAAGAAAAATTTATTTTTACATTGCTTTAATCATCTTTACACAAATACAGTATGAACCATCACTACTCTCGAATAATCCAACATCAAACAGCAATACAATAGCACCAATAATATTGAATACAACGGTAATTCATAAAATTATTATTAACTACAGTAATATTAAAGTGTTTTTTGATTGTAAAAACGTGCATAAATTCATTATATTTTTTGAAAAATTACACATAGAAAACGAATATGCTTTTGAATACATTCGATTTTCAATAGAGGTTTTAATCAATTTTTCATTAACAAAACGAATTATATAGAAGTAGGTATAGATATTAGAAAATATACTGTTTGATATTATAATCGAATTGAAAAAATAACGATAAAAATAAATACGCCCAGGAGGTAGCTGTGTATCAATTTACATCATGAATACAAATAGTGTTGAATGCTACCCAGTGTATCTGTACACGGCATCTATTTGGATTTTAAAGGATTACGGGCTCAACTATAATAAATATAGGAATTGAGGATGGGAAGACAGTTAAAATACGGAACAGGATTTTTTTAATCAATGATATACAGAAATAACCGATGCTTTAAGTAAAATTATAGTGATCTGATCATAGATTATTCGGACCAATTAATGTTGTAGATAACATGGATAATCACAAAACCGTATATAAATTATCTTATTAGTAAACACCAAAATAATTTAGAGCCCTTTTTTCATAAAGCAAATTATCACAGGATTTAGGCTTTATTATATTAATAATCTAGGATTTTTTATCGTTTTACTTACCGAAGAATCCAATTAACTATCAATATTATTCACGTACCTGGTGATATATGGTTTGCATTTTTATTAAATCTGAAATCCTAACCTAACCTAACCAATGAACCAATGTTCGGTCTGAATCTCTTCGGTTCTTTCACGCAATTATGTACATTTTTTGCTTTGTGCTAATTACTATTCTTTTTTTATATTAAGACAAAAGCCATTGATTATAACTGTCAAACTAATACCAACAATTTTAGACAACAATTGACTGACTGAAAAAAATAATAATTGTAACGTATTCGTAGACTGTCACGGCACACGTGGACCTGTTTACACGTTTAAACTTTGAATTTGTGGTTTTTTTTTGTCCGGTAAAGAACGGGTCGTCAAGATAATTGGATGTCCCGGTTGAGTGACATTTGAATAATCGGCATACGTGAATTTCAACTGTTGACTTTTGAGATTTACAATAACTGTATTTAAAATGTTATCAGAACAAATAATCTGATTATTTAAAGGGTATTTAGCCTTGTTAATATGCATAGAACTTTCAGAAATGATGTGATAAGACTTTCAAAAAGTGATAATTATCTTTAGGTTAAATTCTATAAATGTGTTTTATACGCATTTCATAATTTATAAGTGTTTGTAAATTTTATTTTTTATTGTCTTTTATTAAAATTAATTTGTTTGAAAATTGTTAAAACCATTTAAAATCAAAAGAAAGTATAGTTATTTTATTAAATATTTTTAAAAACGTAATAATATTGTAGAGAATTATATAAAAAATTATTCAATCTTTTTACTATACACTATACACTTATAGTTCTAAAATGTACTTATAGTTATAACTTAAAGGTAAAATGTTCCTATATATAACCCATATAGTATATATTAGTATTATTATTCGACTGTTTTGATAATTGACAATTGCTTAAGTTCTCATTGTTTATTAAAATAAATGTATACAGGAGTTTATATAAACAGCGTATAGTGTATACATTATTATACTTTATTATATAACGGAGAACGTCGTTTCCAAAAAAATTATGTGAGACCTACAGTTATTTGATATTGAATATATATTTTTTTTTTATATGAATCAATTTTTTTTTATCAATTAAATTTCAAGATGACTTTATGACCCAAAAACGAAAAACATATAGTTTAAGAAACATAAAATTCGAGGTGATTTTAGAACATACACACTATTATTATCAAATTTGAAGGGAAACATATTTTTGAGTGTACCATATAGTTTTATCTTAAAATATTGCCCGAAAAAGAATTAACATTATTCATAATTTCTATTCCTGAAAAGCTCTACGTACGAGTAGACGGAGAACAAAATATTTTCATGAATTAAACTAATTGGCATTTTTTTTTTTTATTGAACTAAAATTATACATTGTTTGGAATAAAAACTAATAATCCATTGAAATTTTCTTCGTCAAATTACGTATATTTATGGTTATATATTTTTCAATAAAAGTAATGTACTCCCAACGAGCATGTCCCTCGATTAATAGTTATTTTTAAAAGCATCAAATAGAGTTTACGTTATATCCCTTTAAGGATACTTTTTTTTTCTTAATAAATTTCTACTAAATCTCTTTGTCGTTTTGAACTTTATCGTGTATTTCTTTTTAACGCCAATATCGTTCTTGTACCGTTAATCAGAATTTGTCAGTATCGATTCTGCAGCATTTGAAAGAAAAACAAACAAAACACATAGCGAATTTTCGTTTTTATTTATTTTTATTATCTGTAGTCTAGCTCATTAAATTTTATTGTCACCCCACACGTCGGTCTGCTCGCCAAAGGGGCATTTGGTGAAACAAAAACAATAAGCTTGGCTACAGGCAGTAAATCCAATTACCTTGTTGTATATACCGCTATTTCTCTCAATAACTTTTTTTGTCGTTTTGATAAATTCTACGGAAAAGCAAGTTAATTTTATAAATTCGTATTTTAAAACTTAGTTTATCTTGAAACTACAACCGTAAAACTTTTTACATTTTTACTTCAAATTACGATATTAAATCAAGTTGAAGAAAAAACTTATTTCCAGACGAAAATTTGTTTTATATGTTTTTGAGTGTTTAATTGTTTAGTTGTTAGTTCCATGTCGAAATAAATGTAAACCCTTTGATCTAAATTTGTTCGAGCGTAATTTTAAAACTTGAACAATTTTAAACCATTTTTTTTGTAATTATATTATCACACTAAATTTAACTTTTGGAGTCATCCAACATTTTTAAATTGTTCGGTATTATAATTAAAGAAATATTTCATGGTACTAAATTGAAGTATTAAAATGTTAAAGACATTTTATATATTTATTTGTGCGAGTTTTACCTCTAATATCTATAAAAAATATTTTAATCTAAAATTATAGTAAATTACAGCATGAAGTAGTTTTTTTTACTTAGATTAGATGCATCATCCCTGCATTATTTAAAAAAATAAAAAATAAACACCCTCGATATTATCTCAATTTAATTCACTGAAAATGATTTATCAGTAACACAGAATTCGCGAAAACGTATTTTCTGAACATCTATACACTAAAACGACTGATCAATCATATTTTTGGTGAACATTATGGATTATTTTATGTATATGACAATGAATGTCTCAGTAATTCATATTTTAAACTATTTGATATGGGTTTATAATATTACATTATAAAATGTGATAACTTAAATAATTATTATTTATTCATTTAATATATTATTAGAAGCCACGTCCACAATTTATGAATGCAAAAAATAAAATAAAATAACATGATTTAATATCAGAAATATATATATATTTTAATCGTTTAAATAAGTTACACAAATTTAAGTATAATATTTGTATTTGTAAAATATAATACTTTAATATTGAAATCTAAATAGGATTATTTAAATATCTACATATACATTAATAATTTTTTCTTTTAACTAATTATATTTCATATTGAATAAAATTTATAATAAAATCGTTAAAATATGATTTTTACGTTAAAAAAAAAAAATCTTGTAGTTCATAAAACTTGTATTTTCAAATTACAAAGGAAATTTAAGAGATGAATTAGTGATTCAATAATGTGTTAAATATAAACTCCACATATTCTATTAACCTTATTATTTCCTTTCTACTTAAGGCTGGTTTCTCTATTTAATTATTTATATATATATTTTTTTTTTCATTTTGCTTTTGTTTTTATGCATGTATCAAATCAACTAATTATCGTCATCATCATTATTATTATTATTATTATTATTATTATTATTATTATTTTTTATTACATATTTTAGTACACATTTTATTATACAAGCGACCAACATATATTCAAATTTTGATAATTGAATGAGTGGAGTGTGACATTAAACTTATAAGTTGTGAAAAAAAATAGAAATTAATATGAGTGCTAAATTAAGTACTAACCCAAAAACGTAGGGGAAATGTTGAATATAAAAATTGTGCAATACATGCGTAGTCCAAATTTCAAATCTGTCCACGGTTTTATTTGAAAAAAACATTTGAATTCTTTAACAACTGTTCATCAGACGAATTTTTATATTAAGTTTTTAAAATTTTCAATTTGTATCAGTGAATGTACATAAAGTAAATATATAAAATATTTGATAAACATTTAAGACATTTTGATTAAAATAAAGAGAATTTTCTAAGGCATTATAATATTAAATTACAAAATGCTTTTTAGTTTTTACTTTATTATTATAATAAAAATCATTTTTATTATATCCTTATTTTTTTTATTATAAGTGAATTTTTGAGAATGCGTGATTTCCATGATTATCTTCGATCGGTGAGTAATTCAATTTTTTATGTCTTTTTTTTACCAATATTAAAATTATTAGTAATTGAATTTTGATTTAAGAAAAGTGTAAGAAAAAAGGAAATAGGTTGATATTATAAAATATAATTGGCTATCAAATCCGAATCACATCAATAACGAATTCATAAAAGACAAAACAATCAAATATCACAAAACTAGCTGATTTCAATGCGAATCGTTATGCTTTTTAGAATTATTTCACTAATGGCTAATGACTTGCTTTTAACTTGCCGCTTATGTCTTCGTTACAATAAACAGTGGACTCTACACGAGATAAACTGGCAGCTAAATAGAATTTAATTTGATATTATTATAGCAGCTCTTAGCTTATTAAATACGTTATAAAATATATTACAAATTATTAATTACAATATTTATATATATGTAAAATAGAAGGTAAAATTCTATGGAGGTATTGATGGAAACAAACAAGACGAGTAATTGCTGGTAAAATATACCAATTTTTGTTTGAAAAGAACGTCTTCCTTTTTGAAACGTTTAAAATAATAGCGGTGTACATTTAAAAAATCATTAGGAAACCAATTCAATGTATTATGCCAAATGTTATTTTTAAATAAAACGAATTATCAATGATTTTGGATTTTAAATTATAATGATTATAATTAACTTAAATTAAAATAAACAAAACGTCATATTATCTAACACAGAAAAACATATTTATTGTTTGTTTATTTTAAGTATATGTTATTTATTATAATTTTGACCAATGATCGTATTAAAAAAAAAAAATTCAATTATTAAATCAAGTTTAAATTTTTCATTATTATTGTTCTATTTTTCCAGTAATTTTAATAAAATATTAAACCGAAGTAGACATATTAAAATTATTTTTTTTTTAGAATTGCTTGATAATTATTGTGTATTAAACTATAAGCATTGGAGAAATTGCATTTTAGAAAGCCGATTATGTGTTATCAATTTAAAAACACTTGAATTCACAAGAACAAGACAACAAGAGAAATAAAGTTAAACATTTAAAACTTTATTGATTCAAATTTATTTTTATATTATTTTAGGAAATTCGTGTGTATTATCTACTTAACAAAATTGAATTTATTTCTGTGTAAATTACATTTCTTTAGTTCTTAAGTTGTTATTTTATTTGAAACGTTTTTCAAATTCTTCACAATAGTTTCCCCGTGCGTTATATAAAACAACCCAAACACTGAATGAAAAATTTTCTTCTCAATAGTTTTTAAACGCGGCAAAAAAAGTCCTAAAATAATGGTCCTAAAGTCTTGAATTTTGCACCGAATATGTAACATTGTAATATATATACATATATAAATTAATTATAGAAATTATATTAGATGTTGAGATATTTAAATCATAAATGGGACGATTTTTGGTTTAAGTGCTGAAATTTTATATAACACAAGTCCTACGTTATTTCGATTATATTCATAAAATCTAGACAATCCAAAGTTGTAATTTTTTTTTTATCACCACTTTATATTTTCTGACAAAGTATATTAAACCGAAGCTGCGCTCAGAATAGTTTTATTGAATGCAATGATTTATCATTGTTTTCAATTGTATAGTAACAACAATACTCTCAAACTTTATCTAAGTAATTCATTTCAGCGACATCCACAACACCCGCGGCTATCTACCCTTTTTTTTCTGTGAACGATTTCACAGAAATTATGTGTTCGGGTTATTCCAAAATGCGAAATACGTGTCGATAGCGAAAATTTCACTTTATACATATAATAGGTTTTTCGAATTTTTTTTCAGTATATTCCTGATGCGTAATAGAAAGGAATTCAAAAACTGCGAAAAAAACTCAGTAAAACTCGGTGAAATTGTCTCACTCCATGTTTGCTTAGAATTGTTTTATTGAACACAGTGATTTATCATTATAAAATAATAATAAAAATCTCTGAAACCTGTGTATAGTAAATAGTTCACTTTAGCTGATATGCTCAGTTTCCACTGTTCGCCATCTCTTTGTTAAAATAATTTTAATTTATTAAATAATTATAATTATATTATATTAATTGTATAAAAAAATAATTATATTTCGTGTTTAAAGATAAAATTTATTTTATCAAAATAGATTTTTTTCTTAATGGTGAATGTTTTATTACAATTCATTTTAGCCGATCGTGATGTATACAAATGAATTGATCGATATTTTACATTTCGGATCCGAGATATTTTGTTGAAATTCAACAATGATCTCTGCAGGGCAAAATTAACGATAAATACGCCACGCAGTGCCGGCCATGTGCAATAAATAGAACACAGACTATTTTAGACTCTGGTATGAAGATGGGATTTAAACGGTTTGTCGACTACACGATAGAAAAAGAAATGCTTGGCCGTTGGTAAAATATCTTGCTCACCATAATGAAGCCCATTCTCAAATTGATAAAACCACTCAACATTTATCACATTTCTGAGTAATTTTTTCCAGACATTTAGTTTATAAAACTTCAGCCCCCCTCTTACCACCGAAAAAAAATGTATATTCACTCGTACCTTTCATGCCGTGCCTGTAACGCTTTATTATCGATAAAAGTTTGGTTTAGTGGGAATAATATACATTTGGTACTCACAGTACGGGTATTTATCATTTTTTTTAAAAAACAAATAAACGTCTAACTGTAAAAACAACTGATAAACAATTAGGATAAAAATTAATTAGTAAAATAATGGTATAACGCTTTTAATTATTATTGTATAAATTATTAACGTACTTATTAAATTGAATTCCGGACAATATCATAAAAGGTTTTATAATAGATTTTCTCTTGTTGTTTGGGTGTCAAATAGTCGATGCACAGTCGCGTATTTATCAGGATGTGGACTACGTGAATTTTTGGTATAAAAATAGAAAAAAAATGTTAAGAACGCGTATACCAAACCACCATATTAAAGAAACTATATTATGCTGATCTCGAAGCATTTATGTGATTTGAAATCAACCGATAATGAAAAAATTATTTTAGGTTCTGAGCGGAACGACGAAGGTACTAGTTTTACAATGTGTTTGTGTGTTTTGTATGTGTGTACCCAAAAATTTTACCAAGTGAAGTGCTCCGATTTTTCCAGTCATAGTTTGTTGCTGGTAGCGAATTTCATCTAGTTACTACTTTAGAGACGTAATTTTTCCATATTCTACAAAAAAATAAAACGCCTAAAAAAATTCAAAAATTATTACATAAAAATTAATTACATAAAAACGGTGAAAAACGCGATTTTGGCGATATCGATTATCGCGTATTATTTCTTTATCATTTCGAAACCTATGGTTGTAGGAACTCGAAATATTCACCAAATATAGAACTCTATATTATATTGGAGAAAAAAATTGTCAAACAATTTCTTTTAATTTTAGGCTATTCTAGGATATTTAATTCATCGAAAAGGTAATTTTACGTTTACGAATTTAATGCAACGCCAGACGTACGTCACTTTTCAACTATTATCAAAATATTTTGAAAAACGTTTGTCACAATTTCAAGTTTTTCGGCAAAGTGTATTATTTTCTGTAGAAAATTACTTATAAACGATCGTAGAATCCTGAAATTTTTAGCAACCTAGATTTATTGTAAGAATCAAAAATGATGTACTGTTAGGTAAATCCTTCCCCGGCGAGAAATCGAAAGTACGCCACTGCACTGTATACTCGCCCGTCGCGACGGCTGGCGGCATCGACGCCCCGACGGAATCGTTGGACTCGCGCGGTGAAAACAACGAGCGCGCGAAAACAATCGCGTACGATTTTTCATCGGGATTCTCGCGGCCACTCCGAGACGGTCAAGTTATATCCAAATAAAAATCAATATTATTTTTTTACATTAATCAAATATTATTTTAGTTTTATTGTAGTAAATAGTGCTACCTACACTGTGATTAATAGATATTCAGTATAACTGATGATTCGTATGAATTTCTGTAATTTAATGTTAATTAGAGAACATAATATATACTAAAGAAAATACAATTTTAGTACCTACTTTATAATAGTTGTTTTATTTTAAAAAATAGCTCTTTTTATGTAAATTTGAATTTTTTTCTCGTTCAATTTAAAACACTAATTACAAGCTTCATTTTTATGAAATAATTAATTTTTATACTATTTTTTTTATCCGAAAGGTTTTTCAGTCTTTAGTTTTCTTGAATGGAAACCATTGCTTATAGCTTTATATTATGAAAAAAAAAATATTCTCTTTCAAATTATTACATTTTTATAAAAGTGTTATATAACTAATGCTATGAATTTTACATGAAATATATTTCGAATTTGTTAATTTTTCAGGGTTAAAAGTAGGGTGAGCATGCTTAAAAAATCATTCTGTTTGTACATAATATACGTAATGATATATGAAATTGAAAATTGACTAATATTAAAGATTTTTAAAGATATTTCTGTATACAATCAATTAATTTGACGCTTGTTTTCATGTTTTTAAGTGCTACAAGTCCCGAACCCTAGTTATAAGTATTGTAAGGACTAAGGGCCCTTTGGACTACTGGGCTCCAGGCCCGGTAAACTCTTAATCCGGTCCTGCCGAGACCCTGTCATATGCGGCCGTTCCGCCGCCGCCGTCCATCTGTTGACGCAAACAACTTTCCCGGAAAGCCTTCAATTGCTGTCAGCTCCACGCTCCACTTGACCGCGCGGGCGATTTCTAATGGCGCTGCGGCGGCGAGTGCGCGCCGGCCCAGTTCAAATCATCCCGTGTCGTTCCGTAACCGAACACGCCGGCCGTTGTCCGTACACGGCGTCACACCGCACGCGTATGCGTACACCAGCAACTGCACGCCGTTATACGCAGTGTCGTTTCCAGGAATTTTCAATTGGGGGCGCGTGGGCCGTGTTAATGAGTGAATAGTTAGAATACATTTTAATTAATATTGTCATGGTAATATCAAAAGCACAAAAACGTCATGTTTCAAATTATGTTTCAATAGTTCACCAGTAATCATCGTTTCTGCAGTCTTACAATTGTGTACATTTGTAAATCGTTCTATAAATTAAAACGAATTTAAATTATAACGCACTAATACCGAGTTGTTCAATCAACGTAACACCATTAAAATGTATTGCGATTTTTAAAAATAAACAAAAAAAATCAAATACTTAGAAACTAGATTAACACACATTTACTCAACAGCTTTAAACAGCTATCAAATTTTTAAACAAAGTTTCCACGCTTGACATTGTAATTGTTTTATAATAAAAAAAAATATGTAAAAGCAAAAACATTTTTGTAAGTAATAATAGCTGCAATTAATTCAAAGAGCAGTAAAGTCCAATACTAATGTATTAACTAGGTGTTAGTATATTATGTGTGGCATTACTGTATAATAAGTATGGCTCGGGTTTGAAAAAAACAAAAAAAATGCATTTATGACGTAAAAACTCTAAAAAAAATGCCCTTTCAAAAATTAATTTAAACATAAATTTACATTAAATCGTTTTATTTTTGTATTAATGAAATAAATAAATATTGAAATTCAGAAAAAAAAATATGTTTGTTTAATAAGTGAAATTATAAAAATGTATATGAAATTATATGTAAGATATAAAAAAATGTGTAAAAAATTAAATTTGACAAATTACATTTGTACTATGTTTATATTTCAATGAAGTCAATTTTTTTAGTCATAATACGAGAAATATATTAAAAATGTCTTAAAAAATTAAAAAATGCATTAAAAACGTCGAAAATGCACCAAAAAGTATCAAATCCGCTAAAAATGCCAAAATGCTTAAAAAAAATTTGTATTTACAACATGGAGTACTTGAAACACATTTGTAGCTTGGAAAGCATCGTGTAAGACATTCCAAAAAAGATGAAAATGCATTGAAATCCGAGCCCTAATAATAAGTGATAGCTACTAAATTAAGTAATAAATACTGAATGAATATGCATATTAAAAATATAACCATTAGAATACAATAATATATATATTATATATTTAACATTTGTACTGTTTGAACTGTGATATGTGCATCTCGTTTAAAACACCTATTCTTCATCTTTATTGAACATTTTAAAGTTTAAACCGTTATAGTATTTTTTAAATAAAATTGATTTATAAACCAGAATTATTAGAAAAATATATATCATTTTAAAACATTTTAAAGTAGAGTAGGTATATGTTAAAATAAATGTATAAAATACTTTGAAACAATATAAAAATGTAGAATTATAAAATATAAAATATAAAATATAGAATATTTTGTTAAAATAAGTCCAATAATGATGTTTTAAAATTCAATACACATCATATCATGACTCTGAAACAGTTCTTATAACTAATAATTTGTTTTCTGTAGGTCGGCAAAAAAGACAATCGGGGGGGATATAACCCCTAACCTCCCCCCCTCCTTGAACACGCCACTGTTTATACGCAATAATCATAGCATACAGGTATTTTAAAGAATTTGTATTAAAAGGGTACTGAGCTAAGTACATATCCCGTGCAAGTACGTATTTAGTTAATATATAATATTTTAATATAGCCGAAACCGGACAGAAATAAAATAATTTTTTTTTTCAAAAACCGAACCGAATTGAATTGGAATGAAATGAGATTGGGATAGGACCGAATTTTTTTCGAAATCTATTAGTTGGTCTACACCAAGCGTTTTATTCCTTATGACCGGATTAAATCGGACCGTAGCTCGGTCCGGTCCAATCTAGTCCAGAATGATTCAGACTGAACCGTGCCGAGCACTTGTATCTTCTAATAAGGTAATATTGAAAAAATGCATTTTTTTCCGATTCGTTAGTATATACAAAATGACTTTGAAAAAATGTCATCCTTACCCTTTTTGATATAAATGTACAAAAATGACTCATATTCAATTGAGCAAAAGATGAAGTTTATATTAATTTTATAGAAAAATTAAGGACAACGCTTCCAAGTAAATGTTTTTTATGAAAACACTTAAATTTTGTGTACTTAACATATTTATAATGACGTGTAGTAGACATTCGTTATAATAAATTTTTTTTTTTGTTTTATTTTGTGTGATCATAAAACAAAGTTGTTGCTGCGGGTTTTTCGTGCATATTAGATTTATTTTCGTTTATAATACTTTTCATATTATTCTGTTAAAGGAATACATGTTCAGGAAACAAAATGGAGTACACAGGATGCCACGTAGCTCAGTATTTATGTTGAATTTAAAGAACTGCCCGAGAACTTTCATGCGCGTATTGGCCAATTAACGTCAACAGGAGATATTTACGTGGACAGGATTTTAATTAAATCCGGAGTCGGATAAAATACCGTCAGTTGAAGTTTTTTGTTTGCCAACCTTCCTGTGCAGGATTTCGCGTATAATGTTAAATCCTATACTCATTATATTATGTTTCTCAAATATCACTTTGCACAACGACTTTTTGTGTTATACCTATTGAATTGAAATAATTTTAAATCGACTAAACAAGTGTTTAAAAATCTTTCCTGACATATATTACATTGTTAATAGAAACATTTCGAAACATAAATAAAATTTTAAAAAATGAAATATTGTAAATATTTAATCAATATTTTTGTTATCTGCATATTTGATCGGAAACCAGAAAAGTGTAATATTCAGCTGTATAGTTACTTATATTTTATACAATTCCAAAGAAAAAAAACAACTATACGGCGTATAAATGGAAAAATCTTATTTTAACTTCACGTTATTTTTATATTCTCTTGTGTATTGAAATATGATTACATTTTTAAAGGAATGATTCTTAAAAGTATGAAATGATTTTCAAAGAATTCCATCGATATTTATTTTCAAATGAATTAATTCAAGAATATTCTTCGATATACAAAGAAACAGTATACTAGGTGTAATATTATCTTCTTTGCATAATACACGCACACACTACAATTTAGGATAATATCAAATAAAATATGTACATTTAATATATAAAATATTTTATACATGAACCTTTATGTTAACCAATGGGCAATGATTACACCAAATGATTATTTTACATATTATACTTAATAATAATAATAATAATAATAATAATAATAATAATAATAATAATAATAAATACATTTATATTTAGAATATTTAAGAATATTATTACAATTTTATTAATTTTATATTCTCATAGTAAATATATACCTGTATAAATATAAATAATAAAATGTCATTCATAATGGTACATCGTTAAAAAGGAAATGGTTATATTTTAATAATAAAATTTAGAAACGATTTTGTTAAGTCTATTAAGTATATTGTTATTAAAAACAAATATTATAATTAAGTTCAACTGTATATTTTTAAAAGAGAACTTATATAATATTAACATTTTTTTTTTTTTTAATTTGCAAATAATTTTTAAGGTATTTGATGATATTGAAAAATTATAATCATTGTGTTTAAAAATTCATATTTCAAATACGTCGTACAGTATATCGCAATAATATAAACATTTAATATCACCGTGTATTAAGTGTATTATTTACGTATATAAGTCATTTGGAATAAGGCGCGTCTTAAATCCTCTGTGTCTATTTTACACAAAACCAAACAGTAAACACATTAAAGATAGATGGGCAACTAAAATTTATTTGGATATAAAACAAATTCAATTGCGTCTAAGTCGTTTTATGTAGGACACAAGGGATACAGCGTGTGTGTATTATTATAAATAAAAGACTCGACGATTTACAAAACCGAATTCCGCAATATTATACGCGTTGGATCCAAATCGGTATGTTTCCATAAATCTATGCCATTAAGCGTCATAAACAATATTACGTTCATGACAAAAAAAATTAATGAACCTTTGATATATATTTTATATTTAATTCTTGTTTACACGTTAGAAGGAACAATAAATATAAGTAAATAAAAAGGTATAGGCGAGCGTATCGGCACGCTCCGCATCAGCGGCGATTACTCCTGCGTCGTTAATATTACATTACGTGCAAAACACGCAGAGTGCCCCGTATTTATATATATT
Organism: Slavum lentiscoides; assembly: GCA_032441835.1. Lineage (NCBI taxonomy): Eukaryota > Metazoa > Arthropoda > Insecta > Hemiptera > Aphididae > Slavum > Slavum lentiscoides. Next base: position 19,246,495 of record CM063706.1, on the reverse strand, counting down.
ATAATTAGAGTTAGGATGTTGATGACTTTTGCATTTTTTTCCTTTTATTCTGTACAATGCTATCCTAGCTAAAAATTTGTTTCATGCTCCCTTGATGCAGAATATTCTAATTTTATTTTGCATTTTTTTGCATTTTTTGCATTTTTAGCTATAAATGCATTTTTTTTGTTTTTTAACGTCATTTTTCAACATTTTTAAGTCATTTTTTCATCTTTTAGGGCATTTTTGTACTTTTTGTACAATGTGGGCATTTTCACAAATTATAGATTTTAGGGCAAATGTTACACCCAAGTTTGCAAACAAATTTAATTTATTTAAAATAATTTTAATATTATTATTGTGGGGTTTTTGTTGTGATTACATTTATCGCGTTCCGATAAGATTTACTCTTTGAGTGTTATACTTTGATGAAACAAATGCTCTTTCAGACATACGCCGATCATACACGCTTATCGAGTATTATATTTATAAATTGTATTTTAGATAATTTTTAAGGTCATTTTTTTGAAGTTTTTAGGGCATTTTTGCACTTTTTTTAGGGCTTTTTTGCATTTTTTTTAGGGCATTTTTGTGTGTTTTTTAGGTCATCAACATTCTAACTCTAATTATAATATATAAATATTAAAATATGTATATATATATATATATATAATTTCTTCTCTTCTCTCTTCGACACAACCCCTAAACGATCGTTTTTAAACGATTAAACCAATCCCTGCGCGTGTATCATTAAATGCCCACCGTCACTGTCGTTTTCGCGACTGAAAACGTATTATAATTATAATCAAGCAGTCATCGTGCGACGTACACACGCGTGTCAGATTATTCTACGGTCGGCAATCTTCGTGGCAGCTTTTTATATAAATTTATACTCGTGACTTATGCCGCATAGATCGGCGACGAATTCAAACATTGAAACGCGACTTACGTTATTATATTTGAACTCGACAATTCAAAATACGAAAAAAGTCCCCCCAGTGCAATTAATATTACGTGTCTGAAAGGTTTCAGTGGATTCCGTTTTGCGCAGGTTGGTGCAGTGACGACACGAAGTAATATAAACGATTAAATGACATTAATATATATATATAATATATTATATATACCTAATAATGTTTGTATGATATGATAAATCGTCAAGAAACCGTGCACGCAGTTTGCGGTCTGATGAACGAGAGATATTTTCCATATATTATGACAACCGAGTGTTGTCGGTTTTGAAAAGTTTTATCGTAGGCACTGAATAAGAAGTTCAAATCAAAGACGACAAACCGCACTGATCCGTGTATGCACAATAATATCGCGTAACATATACGTATTACCCGTAAATATAATCATCGTATTTATGCGTACACTCTTCGGTATTCATAATATGTTAAATATTTGAGTCATGAATGTATAACGTTCTCTCGGAAATTTGTTCGAAAGTAAATATATATATAAGGATCTGTGTTTTTTTTTTTATGATTTGACAAAACAGTTTATATCTCCGAAATAACGAAATTCCAATACGATATTTTTACACACACGTGGCAAAAATACTCACATAAAAGAGTTATATTATGTATTATATTTAAAAAAAAAAAATTTAAACTGACTACTAATGAAATGTGCTTTAAGTTAATACGTAACGATTAGTAATCGATACTACTACTGATAACAGTTTAGGCAATTTTTTTTTCTATGAGCATTTAAAATTTTATTTGATGCAAAACTTATTTATGTACGTACATTAATATATTTATTAATGTATATATTTTATATAAATTTCAAAATATTTTCTATTAATAATAATATATTATAATTAATCAAATTATACAGATTACATTATAATTAATGTACATATACATTTTGTAATTTAAATGGATAAATCGGTGTTTTTTTTTTTTTAGAGTATTTTAGATTCTGAGCGGAGCGAGAAATATATTGCTTTTACAGTAGTGGTTTTTTTTTACGTCTACACTCAAAAAATGTCCCAGAAGGAGTGCTCTGATCCTTACAGTTATAACTTGATTCCGGCAGCAAATTTCATCTAGTTGGTACTAAAAAGAAATCATTTTTCGATTTTCTCAGTATTTTTTTTCAAATGTACGAAAAAAAATCATTGAAAAATAACATAAAGACCGTAATAATGCAATTCCATTCTTTGTAATTTTGTAACTAACGAGTAGGGCTAGGATTTTAATGACCTAAAACACCCAAAAAAAAATGACTTAAAAACTTTTAAAAATTACCTAAAAAAATGACCCAACAAGAGAAATAACCTTTTAAAATGCTCTAAAAAAAAAAAGAAAAAAATTAATAATAATTATAAAAATAACTAAAAATGTTTTTTTAAATAGATACATTTATATATTTTATAATTAAAAATATTATATATAAGTATTACATCAGGAAAAATTTTAAATTATTAAAATTAGGAAAATGTAAATCTATAAGAAACTAAACTAAAAAAACTAAATCTATAAATGTGTATTTCTTGAATATTTTTTTTTAATGTACTTCTTGCTGGTATGAAATTAATACAATAAAAAAATACTGTCAAATTAAAATTATTTTATTTTGGTTCTGGAAATTACCTTTAAATTTTGTCAAAAGTTGTTTTATTATCACTCAGTAGTCCAACGAGCATATTATACAAACGATTGGTATTTTGAATTATTGAATATTTTCATAAAAAAATATTTGACGGTATTTTTTTCATGTAAGTATAATATGAATTTACGATTTAAAACTACCATATAAAAATAATTATTTTTCGAACGTAAATTAAAGTAAAACGAAAAAAATTACTCAGATTCAATAAAAGTATAAAAAATGACTTTAAAATTTGAAAAATGACCTAAAAATGGAAAATAAAAATTATATATTTGAACTCGTTGATGATTAAATCACATTTTGTGCTTGAAAAGCTATATCCTAGAGACAACGAAAAAAAATGCAAAATCCTATACTACTCAAGCACTATACTAATGAGTATTGAAACTTGAAATATTTATCAAACATGTAAATTTATATTAAATAAAGGAAAAAAAATTCAAAATTTTTCTTTTAATTTTGGATTATTTAAAGCTATTATAGGTTTTGAGTTCTTGAATTCATAAAAAGTTTAGGTTTTGTTATATACCCAAAACATTACACCGAAGTTCAGCTCAGAATCGTTTTATCGAATGCAATGATTTATCATTGCTTTTAAATAATTTATCGTGATAACAATGCACTCTCAAATTTTTATCCAAGTAATTCACTTGAGCGACATCCACAACACCTCGCGCCTCGCTACCTTTTTTTTTATTTGTCCATGAACGAAGGGAAAATGCTCTTACGCCCTCAATTTTAATTCCAAATGGATGATATTTTTATTTTGAACGAAATGTCTCAAGGCAATCCTATTATTTCTGTGTACAATTAGAATATATACGAATGAAAATTCAAACAGAAAAAGGTAGCGAGCCTCGGGTGTTGTGGATATCGCTTAAGTGAATTACTTGGATAAAGATTTTAAAGTTTTGTTTTTATTATAAATTTGAAAGTAATGATAAATCATTGCAATAGATAAAACGATTCTGAGCGGAGTTTCGGTGTAATACATATTGTAGAAAAATTTGGAAGAGTTATAAAAAGAAAATGTGACAGAAAATTTGCAAGATTTTTTTTTAATACAGTTGAAGTATTGGCATTTCAAAATTTTTGTTGAAAATTACAAAAAAATAGAATAATTATTATCGAAATTATAGCGAAAAATCTATACGTGATATTGACGAAATCCCATTTTTAGCGGTTTTTCGTATTTTTTCGGTAATTTATCGCGTCGCGTTAAAAAACTATTGAGAAATTTGAAAAATGATCTCTCTAAAGTACCGACTAGATGCAAATTGCTGCCGGAAACAAACCGTGACCGAAGAGATCGGAGCACTTCTTCCGGTCGAAAATCTGTACACAGAATAGAAAAAAAAAATTATAAAAAAAAAAAACATCATTGTAAAAACAATAGATTCATCGCTCCGCTCAGAATCTAAAAAAATAAAAGTTATATTTATCTTTTCAAATATTCAATTAATTTTTTCGGAATTTCGGTATAAATTACACTAAATTATTCAAAGAAACTCCAAAATTATTTGAATACATTTATGTTAAGTACGCAATCTTTTGTTGAATACAAAACGATTTCAAATACATAAAAATATTTCGTTAAAAATTTTAAATAATCTTGTAGTGTCAGAAATTTTTCAAATTATTTTTCACGATGTAACGAAAATTCGTGTTTTGATTAAATTTGATTAAAATAAGAGTTATTTAATAGCGTGAAAATTCGAATATATTTTGAAAATTTCGAATTTCTACGATGTGACATAACTCTTACTCATAATTAACTTTTATTAAAACACGAATTTTCGTTTTATAACGAACAATAATTAGAAAAGTATCTGACATTAAACGATTATCTGACTTCTGAAATAAATCAATTTAAGCTATAGAAATCGTTTCGTTTTTAACAAAATATAACGAACTAAACATGCTTTCAACTTATACCGGAAATTCTTTGAATACTTTGTGAGCAATTTATACAGAAATCACGAAAAAATTATTTGAGTAATTTAAAAGTTAAATAAAATCATCTTTTTATGATTTTTTTGATATCTTTAAGAAATGGTAAGTTATTGCTTCACGAACTAAGCAAAACTTATTATTTAATTTTAACTTTTGAAATTCAAATATTTTAAATTTTTTAAAAATTGTTTAAATATTATATGCCAAATGCTGTTTTAAATTTTGAAATTATAAGTATAAAAACTGACGCGTATGCTAAAAACTGTCATGTCTACATCGGATGTGTCAAACATTTTACAAGATATTTTCCTCGTATTAAAAATATTTTATTTGTAAAATCGAAAAATGCGTTCAAAAGTATCATATGTCCGTCGAAATACAATGTTTGTTACCAGAAATTCGCTACGAAAATATTAGTGAATTCTTTCGTCTATAAAATGCGTTCAAAGTACTCGTAAATTAAAAAATAAAATTACATCATGTTAAAACCGATAGATTATCTGTTTCGTTCGGAATCTGAAACACTATGTTAATACAAAATAGTTACTTATTAAATTATTTACGACATGTAAAATTTGTTAATGTAATAATAATTTATTATTTTAAAATATCTAAAACTATTTATAATTATTACACTTTCTATATAATTGGTGTAATAAGAACGGTCTTTAACTATTAAGGGTATCGAAATATGTACGTATTGAATCCATGGGTAACCGTTACATTTTCTAAATGCTTTCGAAAATAAAACCCGGTTATTGAAAAAACAAAATTAAATCGTTTTCGAACTTATCCAATCAAAACGCGAAAATATTTACACGTTTTAACACTTTACTAATAAAAAAGTACATAACGATCAAATTTTAAAACATAAAGGTTTAATGATTTATTATGTAACGTTATATTAATTATAAACATGACTTTAAATTGTTGCAACCTTAATGATTATTACAAAAAAAAGTTCTTTATTATCAAAATATTTCAATCACCAAAAATCTATTAACAATTTACTTTACAAAAACCTTGTATTACAATAAAGAAATTAATTGACATTTTACTGTATTGAAGCACAGAATTATTATTGTTGTTATTAAATTTATAATATCAATTCACATCATTAGTCTAGACTCCATAGAATATGAACACTGTCTATTTGCGTTATTATACGTAGTTTGTCATAGTCATAATATAGATTGCAAAATGTAAATACTACTCATTCTCATGGAATAAACGTTAACTTAATTCTGCAAGTATCTTTAAATTATTTATAAATCATATGGAATTGTAAATAAAATTAAATAATAATATAATAATCTATATAATTATTAGACAAGAATTTCAATAGCATTATACTCAATAATAGACTTGCAGTTACATTAATAATTATTTCATCTCCTGTTTCTGATTTCCTGTTGTTTGCTCAATATGTTACCAGACCATTTAAACAATTTAAAAATTAATAACACATATTACAGTACCAACAAAATATTTTAAAATACCTAAATTGATGATTGTTATTTGTTTTGTCATTCTCTTAAAAATATTCGTTTAAAAAAATGAAAACGCTATCCATATTTTAACAGAAAACTTGACATTAATAGTAAATTATAAATAATAAATAATTAAAAATTATTTTTAAATTAAAAATTATGAACGATCATTAATATAATAATTAAAAACTATAAAACTATGATGATTATATTATTTGTTTAATAAGAGATACTCTTATGTATAAAATAAAGGTGTCTCTGGAGAAAAAAAAAGCTTAAATTTATTTAATTGTAATATTAATTTTTTCAAGTCGTAACACAAATTGAATTTTGTTTCTTGGAGTTCTAAGAATTGTATCATATTTTAAAAGTAATTTTCAAACCTAACTAACAGTAACGTGAGAGATAGAGATAATGGGTTTCTACCGGAAAATAGCAGTAGGTAACTGAATTAAATTTTTAATTTTTTTTTTTGAGATACATGCAATGGACACGCTGTGCGTGCGTGTAACGGAATTGCCTGTACATAACGCCTCACCAACGCCGACTGGCCGACACGTAGTTGATAAAAATAATTTATTGTATTAAATTTGAAAAAAAAAAAATACATAAATCTACCATCATAATATTTTCGGAATTTATATATATATTTTTTCCTTGTAATAATTAAATAATGTGATTTATTACTGTAGGAATGTCTAAGGAGTATTTGTTTTTTGTAATGGAAAATGTTATCAAACATTTTCTGGTATTAATGTGTCCTTAAAAAACATCGTTTCATTTATTTTGATAATTTGATCTATTTATTTTTATGTTAGTGATAATTATTTTTTTTTATCTATATTAATTCTTCAAAATTATTATGACAATCAAAATTATTTCTGATAGACACATAATAGCTGATAAATAATGAATAATGCTTACATTTACATGATTTAAGCTTGAATTTAATTTACAATTTTTTGGAAGAAAACGCAAATGTATTTTAAAAAAAGCAACTATTTACTTTACAGCTCTCTTGCAATACGAAAAAATTGTACGAAATTATGAAAATTATTTTTCTCAATATATCAGACAAAATGTATATTTATATTAAGTTCCAAATCAATGGCGCCCAAAGGAGAGGAAAGGTGGTTCAAGTGAACCAAGTTAATTAGGGGGTGGTACCTTCCTCGTGATTTGTGTGCCCTAAATTATGATTTGTATACGTCATATAATTTGAATATTATCAAAATAAATAAGGATTGAATGTTGAAAACAGGTGGGTGGGTAGGCGGGTGGGTGAGTTGTGTTTTTTAACTATTTGGACCACATATTTAAAAAAAAATTGGGCGCCACTGCTCCAAACTGAATATTACATATGTATTATGTATTTTAATTATTTATTAAAATCTTATTTAATGGAGATATATTGAAATCACGATTTAAAGAAAATATATAACACTAATTGTATAATATAATTTTTTAAATATTATAAAACAACAAATAACTGCTAAAATATGACATTTATAATTTGTAATTTAGACACTAATTAAATTTTTTTTTTTGTCACAAACAAATAGTTATAGTTAATACGGAAAGTAATAAATAAAATATTTTATTATAAATCAATTAAATTTTTCTGTCTGTGGTTTTTTCTTGGTAAAAGAATAGAATCATTTATCCAATTTCACATTACACTGATTCCAAATTTGCAATATTTTTAATGTACTATACCCTTCAATAATGTTTGGTGAATTTAACCATTATTTCCGAAATCGACTGTTTATAGCTACCAGTATATTATTTAAATAAATAATAAATTTGACGTCATGTATAAAAAGATAATTAAAAAAACAAGAATAAAAATAACAGGAGACAATTATTTTCTCCTTATATAAATAATCCTAACTGGTCTAAAAAAATAAAACAATTATAATTTAAAAAGAACTTCCTGAAAGTACTCGGGTACATTTTTTTTTTTCATTATTTTCAATCGACGATTTTACTGTTGTATAGGTTTGTAACGGGAAATATATTATTCCCGGGCGGCGGATATAGGGAAAGGCTGAAAAATGATATTTCACCGTTTTTGGCTGCAACTCTTTGTCACGTCCAGCCAATCAAACGTGTGCCGCCGCTAAATTCTAAGTACGTACGTGATTGCCGATTTTCACAAACGCCATTATATAGCTCCTGAAACATGGCTTGGGTCTTATTCGTACGTATATAGGTATAACAAAACCGATATAGAAAAACCGTATATCCTGTAATACTTGCTTTATTCGATTTCAGTTTAAATAAATATAACTTCTTGTTTTGACAAATCGATTTGGAAATACGAGCAAAGAATACGTACAGTGCTTTATAAATATATCTTCATACGGTTTTAAGCTGAAATGAGTTTTTAATAATAGTGTATAAAGTTCGGAACGGGATTTATTACGATACATATTATAATGTATCTCAATACTATCAAGAAAAAAAAAAAATACGTGAACGAAGTAAAAATATAAATTTTTAAATACTTATATATAATATATTTTTGAAAAGATAAATATAAAATATCTCTTGTTGAAAAAAAATTAGGAAAACCTAATTGTAAAATGGCAGTTCGTGATAATTGAAAAAAAAATGTTCATTCCATAAAATTACAATATTATACTGAGAGGAAGTGAACAGATTTTTCTCCCAATCGCATGACACGGGTACAATCGGAATATAATATGATGACTGATTGTGTAATGACCTGAACATTTATATAAACTTTTAGATAACAAGGGAAATAAATTATCTAAAAGTTGAAATATAATATCGTAATATATTGTTTTGAAATATAATCGGTTACACGCAGTGGTATGGATAGAAATTGTTTACTGAATTGGATCTGGTAGGTTTCAGTGGAAAAAAATAAAAATAAAAGTTTTTGGTATTAATATCTTTTTAATGAAAAACAACAATTAAGAAAATTTGAAGAGAAAACAAATTTATTAGGAAAAATTAGCGTAGACAGAGATTATAATTCGGCCAACTTGCTGGTTGCGCCACTGATCACACGGTATTGACTCTTTATAAGAAAATTCCGCAAAAGGCTATAACTTTTTGAACATAGCAATCAGATGAACAAAATAATATTGATATCTGCAATGTTATTCAATAGTAATTTTATTAATATTTAATGAACCCGTATCCGAACGAATATCTATATCTGGACAAACGTTTATATTATGTCGTACACGATTGAAAATATAAAATATATAACATAAATGTATTCCGACTATAAGAATTCTTAACCGTAATATATCACAGTTTAATTATAAATCATACTTTTATGCATGTATATGCTATGCGTTTTCTAACCTTTGGGGGTTGCTTGCCGGCGGTTGAGCACACATTTCTGGGGGGCACAAGCAGTCATCACTGTGTAAAATAATTATTAAATTGTTTTCATAAACAGGGGAACAATTTGTTTTCCAATTTATAAGTGGTGAGGTGGGGGGAGGCGTGACATTTTTGAAAATCTACAAGGAGAACGTCAGGTAAATAAAATAATTTTCAAAAATTATAGTTATCCAACGACTATTACGGCTGTAGATAAATAGAGAATTAATTTTTTTTTTAATGAAATAGCTAATAGAACTGAATATTATTCTATTATTACGTTGATAATAATATTGTACGGCGAATTCAGATACTCGAAACAAAAAAAAAAAAAAAATGTTTAACTGACATCACGCGACTAGTTATTTTTGCGAGGATAACCGTTTTCAAAACAATGAATTATTATTATAAATCGATATACGCGACTATATACTGGTAGGTATAGGTGTACTTTAAAAACTTCGTCTCGTGTATACACGTTATTATTATATTAACGCGCTATAATGTTTGAATAAGCTTTCGAAACTTGTATCTTAACGTTGCCTATTTCTCGTTGCCATAGTTTTCGAGTCGAAGTGAAGTGTGAAGTTCGAGGGAAAACAATATTGTGTTTGAGATGAGTCGAGATCGATTGTAAACACACGGTATACAGCACAAAACTACGGACGGTTTGAACGATTCTCGGATATGGTCCATTCTCGGACCATATTTTCGTGAAAGTAGTGACGTATAAACAGTGGCGTGTTCGGGGGAGGTTAGGGGTTATATCCCCCTCTTGACATTTTTGTCGATCTACAGAAAACAACTTATTAGTTATAAGAGCTGTTTTAGAGTCATGATATGATGTATATTGAATTTCAAAATATTATTATTGGACTTATTTTAACATAATATTCTATATTTTATATTTTAAACTTTATATTTCTATATTTTTATATTGTTTCAAAGTATTTTATACATTTATTTTAACTCTACTTCAAAATGTATTAAAATGATATATATTTTCTAATAATTCTGGTTTATGAATCAATTTTATTTAAAAATACTATAACGGTTTAAATTTTAAAATATTCAATAAAGATGATGAATAGGTAGTTTAAATGAGATACACATATCACAGTCAAAACTGTACAAATGTTAATTATATAATACATATATATATTATTGTATTCTAATGGCTATATTTATATTATGCATATTCTTTCAGTATTTATTACTTTATTTAGTAGCTATCCACTTATTATACAGAGATGCCAAACATACACTAATACCTAGTTAATAAATTAGTATTGATTTTTACTGATTTTTCATTTAATTGCAGCTTTCTTACAAAAATATTTTTGCTTTTACATATTTTTTTACTATAAAACAATTACAAATTTAAGCATGGAAACTTTGTCTAAAAATTTGATAGCTGTTTAAAGCTATTGAGTTAATCTAGTTTCTACGTTTTTTTTTTTTTGTTCATTTTTAAAAATGCAATACATTTTTTCATTTTAATGGTGTTACGTTAATTGAACAACAACTTGGCATTAGTGTGTTATAATTTAAATTCATTTTAATTATAGCACAATTTACAAATGTAAACAATTATAAGCTAGAAACGATTTTGGAGAGCTTGGAGCATAAACGTATAAGCTTTTGGTGTTACCATGACAATACATTAAAACGTGTTTTTACTATTCACTTATAACATTCCCCTCCCCCCCATTGAAAATTTCTGGGCACGCCACTGCGTATAAGCAACACACACACACACACACACACATTTTATGTTTGTCGGTGAAAACGGACGGCCAATTATTATTAGACAACGTAAATGGAATACGCGGTGGCGCGTTTTACTCTTCCCCATTCAGAGACCACACAGGACGGTTAACTTTTGAAATTAATTACGCCCGATGAACTCGGTAAACGCACGCAGACACACGGCCGCGCGTGCACGTAAATACTGATCCGGTAAAGGCACTTGTCCTTCAAGCGTTTCGAACGAGACTAACCTGACGTTCGAAATAAAAGCAATTCGTTAAAAATTTACGATTTAATCGTTTTCGCCTTCAAAATAACATCTCCCGGCTTTATGCGATGTACGTCGATGGAATTACGTATATAATTACCGTGTAGCTGCCAATCGTTTTCGTTTTTACTCCTTTTCGGCGTTCCGCCGCTTTGGATTCGATACATCGGCAATTTTTTTTTTAATTTTAGGGACGGCATCGTTATTATAAATAAAAATATGTATTTTTCAACATTACTCATTGTGAATCTAAAATAAAAACAGTGCATATTATATTCTTTTGACCGGTACTGTGTAATATACTGTCATATTATATTATGTAATATTAAATAAGTACCTATTAATAAACTATAATATGGGCAAGCCGCTAGCATTGTTGCTCGTCGGTATTCGCGATTGTCTTTACGGTTTCCAGTTATACGTCGTAGTCTATTGACTGTGAATATTTTTACTGTACATTTGTACATGGAATTTGAAAACGTTTTCTTTTAATTATTCGTAGACGAGTCATCGTTAATGACAGCCATCGTAGCGAGCTGTGCATATTGTTTAGTCTATCAACGCGTCATTTTCATCATTTGGCGAGTGTTTTTTTATTTATAAAGTAAAAAGTAAAGAAGCAACACTATGTCGGACGGTAGACAGCGCACATGAAAGTATAACAGAAAATGTTGAATAAAATGTTTGCAGAGCTTTTGAAAACCAAAATTTTTTAAATTCTTTAATTAATATCACTACAGATCCTGCTTAATGGCCTTTAACGATTAATAACGACTTTAAAACATTGTCGGTTGAAAAGGGCCCACATGCTCCATTAGATGCGAATTTTGTATTTTCTTCGGATGATCAAGGACGAAAATTCACACAGTTTCATTACAAATGTGTAAAGGTAATAGGTATTGTTGTGCCTTAATTCAACCTATTTATAATTAATTAAATTTCCCATTTTCCCTACGTTTTTTTTTAAATTTCGCCGTTTAATCTCCTACAATATAACCCAGTCTGAAATTAATTTTGTTCATTTTGTATAAATAACTATGTTGTACTAATTATATGGCAACAATTTATTGAAAAGGGCGGCATTTATTTTCATTGCACAGGGCGGCAAAATACTTAGTGCCGGCCCTGGATACATCGAATTTTGGATTGATAATTACGTGTTAATATACTTTTAACGAATTTTCGGTAATGCCTTGAAGTCACGGGGAACGCGATCAAGTGAGTATGCGGGAAGTTGGAGTATTGATTTTTTTTTTTCAGTCACAGAATTTATAATAGTGAAAATTCATTGTGAGCTCTCTAGCGTTGTCTCGAGGAAGTACTGTCGTCAATCTTTCCACGGGTCTAGACGCGTCCTTCTGACACGTGTACACGTCCTGGCAATTGAATTAATACAATATATTTTTGTAATAATACTGGTCCACTAGGAACTCGTTCAACCGTTATTGTTCCTCTAATGTCAGAAAAAGAAAATAAACATTCACCATCGCTTCTTGCACTCTTAATTCCGTGGGAAGTTTGCGCTTTCCCTAGAAAGTAGTTTTCCTTTCCTTCGTTTATTGTACAGAATGTTTTTAGTTTCAATACCATAAACTCATATGCATGTCTCGTCACAAGTGTGACGGTTTGTGGCTTTTTGTGTGCCCGAACGAATTCTATAATGACGAATCAATAAATTCAATGTCAATTTTTTTTTTAAGATGGTAAAATTACCTTCCATACTCAAACAAAAATCCTGTTGACTTTTTCTGTATTGTCGTTCGTTATTGATGTAGTAAGACAACCGAGAGGATGATAGTTCTATCATCTACAATACTTCTTTCACTTGGTTTTAAAACCGTAATGATTCCGTATAAATTTTATTTAATATTAACTTTAGAGATAAATTTAATTTTAAAACGTAATCGGTTTTTGATTCGAACATGTTTCCAATTCATTGGAAACATGTAAAAATAAATTTAATTTATTAAATTATATATTGTTATATATTTTATATATATTATATTATATATATATTATTATATTAATAAAATCCAATTCATTGCAATTCAGCATTTATTTTGGTAAATATACGTTATCGAACTCAGTTTTACTGAAAATGTATATGTTTTTGTTTACTTATAATGCATCGTTTATTATCACTATATATAGCTAACACTAAAGGTTTAGATATTATGGGGAATATATCGTTATTTTTCGTGTAACATCTCGTGCACACGTATAAAATACATAAAACACTTATAATCCGTGGGTTTACTTAAGTTTTAATTGCGATTTTCAGTCCTGGAGTAACATCGACAACAGTATTTATACCGTCATGTCTTTTCTTGAATAACGCACGGCCAGTAAAAACAAATTATATATTTCGTGGAAGCAGTGGCGTAGCTAGAAATTAGTTAAGGGTGGAAGGGTTATTAAATAAATGTGATATAATTTCCTAGTGTATTAAACTCACAACACATTAATTCGGCAAGTAGTTAATGAATATTTTCTCGATGTATAGCAAACCAAATTAGAAATCCGTTCTATACAAAGACGAATTCAAAACAGGAAATTTTAAAAAGCATATTTTGTCAATTTCAGGAAAAAAAATTGTGAATTTACCGTAATTTTTATGTATTTTTGTGCATATTTAATACGACTTTTTTTTATAAAAATCGTGTTTTTTCACACAATTATATTATTATTAATATAATATTTAAGAAAATATATTGGTGGTTAATTAAATCGACGGCATATCAGGTAAAATAAAACATTAATTTTTTTTCTACATAAAATATTGGATATGTATTTATATAAATATATACATTTTTTTTACTGTTATTCACTGGTACTATTTTTTCAGTTCAATAATGCAGATCAGTTTCCACCAGATTTCATAAAAATATTTCTAATTTTAACCTATATTATATAGTGTTATATTGAATAATTAATTTCGCACGTTTAATAACAATTTTTCGCATATTTGGTCTATTTTACTTCCAACGACTTCCGACCTCTAATAATAATACTACCATAGAACAGTTCAAGGGCACACTGTCACTTGATAGTTAGATAATATCTTCGATTACGTTAGGCAATGGCACAAGTTGGGAAAATTCTAAGGGGTTGCAAAAATTAATTCAAGAATTGCTATGCACCACTCACACTCTCCTTCAAATCAAAAAACTAATATATATATATTATATATACATACAGAGGAAGATTTTTCAATAGGCCGAGTAGGCTGCAACTGCCTAGAGCGACAAAGTTTAGACGAATCTGGGGACACCAATATTGTCAAAAAATATCATATATTGATTCCTTTAAGAATTTTGCAAGAAATATCATTTGAGTGTTTATTTTTACATAAAGTCAACATACCAAATATATAGATAGATACTACAAGCCATCATACTAAATACATACGTATTAGTGACCTCATTCATTCTAGAAATACCCTGTATAACGTAAAGTTAGTAAATTTATAGTTACTGCAAAATGAATGGAATTATAATTTGTGATTACATTGTTGGTCGATACATTTGTTATTACCTCGTGATAAGCATTATAACTAAATTATAAGATAATTTTTTTGATAACAAACTAGCATCTGGCGCCGTCACCGCACTTGACTATCATGACGTTAAAACAATAATTTTTGATAAAAACTTTATATTTAATACTATCGTATTATATTTTTCATGGGGTCACAAAAATATACCTTTGCGACCCCGACATTAGTTTACGCCACTGACGCTAAGTATTATATTGATAAATTTTTCCATGCTTCACTGTGTAAAATCAAACGATGTACGAGAAGTTGCGTCATGCTGGCGGTGTAATATAATAATATGAGCAAGGCGTCATTTTTGGTTTTAATCTATCGCCTATCATATCACTATAGGTATTCAATTAAGAGAAGACGATCAAATTGTACATTCGTGCATCAATCAAATAGATCTACTATGTAACGCTTGCGTCGATATTATTAAATTTCAGAACTAAAATATTTGAGTGCAATATAAAATAAAATAAAAATTATTTCAAGACATGACATCCATTAGTATAAAACGGTAATGAACAAAAGATTATTAGTTTATTATACCTTTTTAAAAAAAAAGTCAATGTGGGGCGTTTGAACTGTTAAACCGTCGTCTCTTTGGCTAAGTAACTGCGTGAAAAACATATGTGTTTCATTTAATACAATATATTGGACGGGCAAAATTTGAGTGGAAATATTTTTTTCAAAATTTTCACACTGCACTTTCTCAGACACGTCGTGCAAAAGTTTTACAGACATTCACGTGCACCTTTGGACGCACATTTTTTACGGAATAAAACACGTACGACGCAAACGTGAATCCGAAAGACCGGGAGAGTTGTAATATTCTATGGACCGATCAGACGTTCGTACGTGTGAAGTGGTTGTTGTCAGGAGGGGAGTGAGAGTGTCAAAAATCGCGCGTTGTTGTACTTGTTAGGGTTCGTCGCCGCTATATACTCAGTAATGCCGTTAAATCGACTTTCAATAGTTGTCGGATTTGGCAGAAAATAATAGAATACCTATTACTCAATATTTTATTAAATGTGTGCAGTATAAGTTTTTCGGATAAAATCCCACGAGTAATGGAACACAATGTAATATATCGCATGATTCAAACGAATTAATTGTCGAAATACATAAGTTTTCGTACAAATACATATTGCGTTCCAAAATTGATAATAATATTAATTTATAGTTGGACGTTCGAGTAAACCGTGTTATTATCGAGTTAACGGTCGAGCAAAAAATAAAAAATAAAAAGAAAAGAAATTACAAAAAAACAATACAAAACTTGTCATTGTACAAAAAAAACTATCTACGTATTACCGAAAATACGGTGTATTCATTTAAGACCGTAAAAACAATTTTTGAATTATATTATTTTTTGTAGTATGATCTATTATTCAGTTAACATTTATACATTTTAAACGCGTTATTATTCGTTCGTTATTCTTTTTATAATCGTAGAAATTATATATTATTTGCACTTTCGCCCACGTTGGCCTTAATAATAGAATAAATGAAATGTTCCTGTTGTTTGTTTTATACTTTGGAGAGTTTAAATTATACGTCGCACTCGGTGTTTATATTTAAAACGTGTTTAATACGAAGTATTAAATTACGTTTATTTGTCTTTTGTAGCGAATATAAGTAATTCGAAAAGTCCGATTAGTTGTTCAGTTAAGCTCCACGAAGATATTATATTATTATATATTATATTCTCTTCTCTGAAATGTTCAAAAACTATAAACTAGGGAATAAAATTATCGCAATAATGAAATTGTTGATAAAATTAACTCGAACCTATCTCACTAAAACCTAATAAAAATAAGGCTTGTTGTTTTTATGATGCGTTTCCATCTAGAGTTTTATGTATATTCTTAGAGAAAATTATATTATCGAAACGATCCCCGTGAAACAACCAACTTATATTATGTTTTTCAATATATCTTATATAAATTTATGAAAATTTCGGTAAAATAAAACATTGAATTAAAAAATTAAAATTTACCATTTTAATACATATTTACTTTATGCTTATAGAACCGTGTTTCTAGGTGTTTATCATGGTAATAATGTTAATTATTTGATATCCGTGAAATAAACAGTAAAAAATGACGATTGTTAATCCGATTAATAATATTAAACTTATTCCCGTTCACACTAAGATCAAAGGTCTGTGCGTGCAATTTAAATCGTAATATATATTTTTTTGAGGATATTAAACGTTCTGTAAAGGTATTATTTTGGTAGGTTGAATAAAAATAAGTGATAAATATGTTTATTGTATTGATGTCGACGCTTTTTTGTCTAAAACACATTTACAATATATAATCAATGTTATTATGAGTTATGAGTTATAAATTCAATACTCTAATCTAGGATAGTTGATCAAATTGAAATGTTGCAGTGTATTTTACTTGAGCGAATAATCGAATAACCAACTGGAAACCATGTTTGAGGTAAATTAATATTTTTCAAGTTACGAAAAATTAAACATTTGTACGTTTAAAATAATAATATTTACCAACACGGACAACTCACCGTCGCCGTTTCGGCGTCGCATACAGGTTTTTTTTATAATACTTTTACATTTTTTATAAATTTCACCTATACGTTTTTAAATGATACATAACATATATTTATAAAATATTATGTAATATTTTTATTTTTTATTTTATTCCAAACAAAGGTTATCGTGGCCGTGCAAAATATATTATATCTGTGTAATAATGCAATGTACTGATATACTATGTAGTAACGCGTGCATTTAAAAAATATATAGATGTTGATCGTCGGATATTAAAGATTGTCAGCATTTATAATGTAGAAAACAAAAATTTTATTTCATATTTACGCGGAATCGCACAAAATATATCTCTTTAAAATAATTTATATTTTTATTATTCATATTTTTGATTTTTTTTTTTTTTATAATTTTTATATTTACACGGAATTGTACAAAATATAACTTTAAAATAATTTATAATTTTATTATTCTCATATTTGTTTTTTTTTTTATATATCTTTTTAAACCTTTTATACCATTTTTAGATATAAGATCTCTGTGTATTTTCAATTTTTGTTAATTAATTTATTCGAAAACATGGCTTAATTCTTAGATTGAAATTTGAAAACAATAAATTGTATACTTAAAAATAAAAAATAATTGCGTAACACATGTAAATATGTGTATTGTATAGGTATTATTTAAAAACGAACATGCGACGGCGAAAATGTCTTACGGCGAAACGGCCACGGCAAAAAGGTTTCACGCCGAAACGGCCACAGCGAGTTGTCCTAGACTGCAATATTTACCTTTATAATGCATATTCTTACATTTTAGAAGTACAGAATTTATGTGTGATTATTTAATTTAAAATAATTCATACATATTTGTATTAGTTACTTTACACCCATGTTGTTACTTAAATGTTTTACCAATAATTTTATGAAAATTAGTAGGAAAATTTATTTAGAATCGTATGTAAAATTAATACATATATGATTTATATAATCTAATACTTACATAACACAATGCGAAGCATGAATTGTTCGTACTTAATAGACAAATTATGTAGTCTTCTCTTTATTCAAATTTATTACTACTTATGACATTCAATATCACAAATATTATTCTATAATAATTGTATGTTAATGAACAATTAACATACACTTAAATAATTAGTAAATTATTTAAATTTATTTTATTTTCTAAATAGTGACAAATCTTCGTACATTTATACGTAAATATTCAATACATCAGTTAATCACTTATTGGTTAATTAATATAATTAAAATTAGTCTATTTTCTCATAAATACCGTTCGTGTAAATATTATACTTGAATTTATCATATCTATGTCATGATGTTTTAATTAATATTCAGAAAAACTGTTTGGTATGTGTTTAAAATTAATATTCAATTTGAAATTCATTTATTTACATGATAATATTTAAACAACCGCAATACTGTAAACACATTTTTTGATTAAATATCCACTACCCGACAACGTTACTGCTTGTGATAGAACGTTTATGTTACGCACATTTTCATTGCTATATTATTTATCTTTACATAAACACGTATGTATTCACAAAATTTTCAAAAATAAATATTTGAAATTGTACGTGCGATTCTGAACTGACTTTTATTTCCGTCCCATTTATAATTTATAAAAATTGTTTTATATTTCAAATAAAAATACGCAATTATCTTTTATTCTCTCTCTGCTATAATCTGATTAATATACATATTATATATTGTTTTTATTCCAGTAGTTGATTTTTCTTCAGTGAAAAATGTCTGCTTAATACGCTTGTCTTTGAAGTCATTAGAAATTTGAATACAAATTATAATTGTTTTTTTATTATTTATTTTTAATAATATACCTGCAGTTTAATCACGATATACGTTCTTGTTTGTAATCATCACAAGAACACTAAACATTTATTTCTGAGTGACTGTTATTGTGGAGCATTATTTTTCTCTCATACAGCGAACGGATTGGCAAACACAAATTGGATATTTTATTCATTCAATACCTGAACTACCGAGGTCCCTTTGGCGCCATCGAACGGCAGCCAATTTAATTTACGGCCACCAGACGTGTGTTTACATTATACCATCGAAAGATCAAACAACGTTAGACCGGAATAAACATAGGTTACTTTATTATGAGTAAAGTATACGTAATAATCATCTTTTGAAACATAACTATTCAAACAGTCTATAGCAAACTAGTTTATGAGACGGTCCTTAATCTGTATTTACCTATTATCAAACAAAATAATGTATAGAATATTATAATCAATAATGACTATTTCCAAGTTATTTTAAGCGAAAAAATTGCTCATGTTATTATACACCGACAGTATGTAAGTGTAGAAATATTTAATGAAAATATATTATGATTTAACGTGCGCGTGTATATCAGCAAACTTGAAGTTATGTATTGTTTCAAACGTTATGCATTTAAATTATTCTTCTACTTCTTATTTTTTTTTTTTTTTTTTATAAAATATAGGTTTGTACAACTTTTATCTTATTTTAAACTCTTATTGTCATTGTGTTGTAAATCATATTCTGAGTTATAATAATAAACATTTGATATAAATAATATATAATATTAGCACATAACATATAAGTACAAGTACTAAATAATATGATAGTTTTACGATATCACTTATCGTAAATATTAACACTCCATTTAAAAGTTTTGTATAATACACGTTAAATACCTAGAATAAGTCGAAGGTAACTTTATATATTTATATATATATAAATATATATATTTATTTATTTATTTATAATTCATGGTGCAATACAGTTATCCTATATATCTATTTATAGCGTGTTATATGTAGATTTTATAAATTTTGACAATTTTAGACGTTTTATTCCTAACATACTTTATTTCCGACGTCTCTTTTATTTAAGTAAAGACTTGATTTAAAATGTTAAAACGAATATTTTACTCTTCTATAGTATTTAACTTTAATAATGTTTTTATCTACCGGAATAGTAATTTTAATTTCATTTTTATAGTTATAATGATAGCACGGTATTAAGAATAAAACTTCTATTGAGTATTGTAAAACTTGTAAAACAATTATTTTAACATCCAGTATGAATTTACTATATAACATCATTTAATCAATGAAAATAATAAATTAAAATTAGTGATATTATAAAACTTTTATATACAAAAAAATAGTTTTGTTATATATAAATTATTCTTTTTTCAAGTTACAAAAGAAAAAACATTAGCAAAACTATTATTATCAATGTTTTAGCTTTCATTTAATATTTTTATTACTTTACTAAAATAGTTATTAATTTTAAGAAAAATATTAAAAATAATTCGACGACTTCATATTGACAATGAAAACAATAGTTAATTACGTAAATGATTCGATACAAATTCAATGTTTAAATAAAAATTAAAACTATAAATAATGGAAAATTTAGTTGTTTTGAACGAATTTAAGAAGATCTTCTGGGATTTATAGAGAGAGATAGTGCCGAATAAATATTATTGTGTCTTCTCCTAACCCGGGTTCGAGAAGTTTCTCGAAGAAAACTTGCCTTAATACTGCACATCCCTATTGTCCCGTATGGATTGTCCTTCCAATTCGAACTTTTACAGTTTCTTATGAAAGTATCTTTTGCAATCACACAAATTTGAATAAATCCCGAGATCATACCTTCAAATGTCTAGAAATAGATTACATGTAGGCCTGTTGTGAAATGGAAATCCAAAACCCTCTTAGTCGACAAATGTATACTTATCCAAATGTATTCTAGTATATATTTTTCGAAGAAGGGCCAGTTGAAGCCAGTCGATGCACTTTATACATATTAATGTGTTTAGATAGATGTAAATAATTATAAGCTTTGGGCAATCATTTCTCGTTACTAATAAATTTGCTTATAATTAATAAAATATATATATATATATATAAATAAATAAATATGTATATATATATAAACTTTACTACCTACAGACTTAGTTAACAAAATATATACATTATTATAATAACGCAAGTAATTTATTATAATTAAACTTTAAACTTAAAATAAATTATTAAAAGTTTCGCACTATATAGAACGACTAGTATGAGCATATGTTATTATTTTTCAAACGTATTACTCTTTGATATTTAATATATAAATTAATAAATTTCATTATATCATAGTTTCACAATAATCATAATTAATATAATAATAAATATATATTATAATAACTACCCTGATATTTATTTTTATAATTATAGGTACTAATTATAAAAAATATACCTGTTTGGTTTTGTAATTCGACAATCACCTGCAATCCTTTCCCCCGACGACCACGATACACCGCTGTATTCAGTCACGATAAGATCGATGACACCAGTGGTATCAGAAACATCTTTTCAAACCGAATAAATATCCTTAAGGTTGAAGGATGTCTTAGGGTATTATAATTTAAATATCATAATAATGTGCGAATAAATAGTAGTGCTATATATTATAGGACATCAATGACGATAGATTAAAGACGTTATTGTTTAGTAATAGTAATAAAAATCTAAAATAAAACTACCAGCAACTGTCGTTGGTGTATATTCAATTTCTTTCTAAGGAGGGGGGAAGGTGGGGAGAGGTTAAAATGAAACATAGACAATTTGTCTTCGCTGTAAATGATTTTATATAATAATTTGAATAAAACATTTTTTTTATTAATTAATGAACAAAACGGGTACCAATCAATTATACATAAAATCAAATACCTATTAATAAATGATTAATCAAATAATAGAACTTGGTTATTTAAAAATATTTATTCAAATTCAGAGGACAGAAAATTAGGATATAAATTCTATACGTTTGTTTTTATTGCAAAGTACGATGAGAACATCTTCAGGTTTTACTACGTTCTTCTCGCCAATTTTGAGCATAGCTAAACTATTAAGTCTTCCCTGTTAAGATAAAAACCATTTAAAATTAATGTTTTGTTTAATAAAGATGAATATATATTTATTATATATATATATATATATATATATATACTTTTGATGTAGAGTTTTCATGTAAATAGAAGTATGTATGTTTTCAAGTAAGTCTATCCAATTCTCTACAGATTTTTAATATTGATACATTATGACTTGGCTAAAATGTTTATAATGACCATTTCCTTTAAATAGAGAATTAGAGCGATGTGTTTGCTGTCAATACGTTTTGAACAGTAATCAAATTTACGACTTTGCAGTCGAGTGGAGTCGACATTTGTCCATTGTTCGCGTTATAAACAACGCAGTGTACAAGTATAATATGCATATTTATATAAATATTGTTCGGCGTGTATGTGGCAAATAGGTAAAAGCACAAAAGACATGCGTCAAGTTAGCGCCAATATTAATCTTCACAAACAATTTGCAAATAATTTGCTAATATTTGCTAATATTTTTAATACTTAAAAATCTTCTAATTTGAAGATACATATGTTTATCTTGCATGTAGTGGTGGCCAATTTCTCGCTGGTACTACCACTTTATGCTGAGAACATCCACCTATAATATTATATTATGTAAAATGTCTGCAACAATTGGTGGTGTCAACTTCAAGCATATACAGAAAAATATTTTAATGTTTTATGAACATAGTATGTAAGCGACCGGTTGTAATTTACAAAGTTGAAAGAAACACAATATGTGATAGACAATTTTATTTCGGTTATTATATGTATATTAAGTACGTACACGATTTAATTACGTATACATTATACGTAATTAGATATAGGTACCCCTTATATACTAGGTGGACCAGTGGCTAGGTATGAATATTATTTATATAGTATAAATTGTATTATGTATAATATTATAAAAGATACATTATTATATGAGAGCAAAAATTAATTTTTATATATGTTTCTATCAAAACATAGAAATAAATGATTAAACGTGAATAAATTGTTATTATATTATAATTTTAATACATACAAGACATTTAAACAAATAAACAAATTTTGGATTTACATTTAAAACTAAATTAAGTAAAGTTTAATATCCTGTTAGTACAAATTTAAATATGTATATATATATATTTATTTATTTGTACATAAGTATTATAAAATTATATAACGCAATTCAATGTTTTATTTCAATTTAATTTTTAAAGCGAATTTTAGATTAAAATACCAATTCAGTTTTGTTTAATTTCACATTTATATTTTAAAACAAATTAAAATTTTTTGTTAAATTCGTGTTATAATATTAATAACTGATGACTCAAAACACGTATGATTTTTCTTATTTTTTTTTTTTTGATTGTTCATATCTCGCCGTCTATTTTTTTTTATCACAATGCTGTATAAGTTTTCACAATAATTTACGTGCTCTTCATTTGTGACGGAGCTAAAAAATATTTATTTACTTTTACAACAAATACTACACTATAATTTTATTTATTTATTTTTGAAATCGATATAACGTGGTTTTTTGTTCACCAACTTAAAATTACTTTCTTTTTTCACAATAAACGACACGTTATAACGTTCTAACGCGTTGCCTTTCTATTCATACACATACATAATATATTGTATTATAAAATGTATACGATAAATTTATTTAATATTAAATGTCTTCAGACATCAAAAGATACGGTTTCTAGAATTCCTAAATAATAAAAAAAAAAATTTAAACGTATTTAATAATAAAAACTTAGACTTGTATATTTATTTATGACGCATAAAAAAAGTTTACGTGATGGTTGGACTGAGAGAAGCAGAAAGAAGATCGGAATGTATGTATACATTATATTAAAAGTACCGCCGTAAAACATTTATTATACTATATTTAATATTAATTCTTAAATAATCACTGTAAACTTATACATATTATAAAAATAATTTGAATATATAAGTTTTATCCTACATATTTAATATTAAAATACATTCTAAAAGATATTGTATTCATTTTCAAGAAAATATATTTTGATCCAAAGATCTATAGCAAAGCCGAACAAAAATAAAGGTACTATATCAAATATATATATACATTATGGTTTTATTTATTTATTATTACATACATATATATCTATGGAAATCGTCATCCAATTATAATAAAACCAGTTGAAATTAATAGTATTTTATTCATACATGTATACATATATTTTTGCGTTTAATTAAAAATAGTGGTTGTTAAAACTCATTCGATAAGTGTTGAGAAAAACGTAAAACTAAATTAAATCAAACTCTTTCGAATACATTAAATTCTAAAAAACAAGAATATTATAATTAATATTCGGTTGTTTTAATCGAAAAAAAAAATTAATTTACGACTTGTGGGAAATTATTCGTTAGTCTATTTATTAACATTTTTCTACGATTTTTTCGGTAATTTCTGTGAGAAAACAAAAAAATGCTTTAGTTAGAGTTCCGAAAAACAAACAACAATAACAATAGTCAATATTTCTATTTCTGTTTTAATATTATTACTGAATTCGAAATACTTGATTCCAGAAGAAATTTAATGCTGAACATCAAATTCAACTGCACACAGGTTTCATGATTATGCAAAGCGTAAATAATATAAACAAATCACTTTAGAATTAACAAAAACTTATTTCGCACCGTGACTTTGATATTTATTACAATCAATATTTTGTGTGCGTATTTTTTTTTTTATATATATATAATTAACTCTTTGTGAGTTAAATAAATTATAAACAGTGTTTAAGAACAGTAAGTACTTTATTACGCAAACCTCCGCAACGGTCTCTAAAATATTTTGTATGTATAATTTGTAATTCTGTTCAGTGAATATTAATGTAATTATAAATTCATAAAATTCATTTTTTCGCTATATAATTAATTCAAATGTTACGAGAAAATAACGTTTCCAGTATAACAGTGGATATACCCGTACGTATTAACAATTGCCGTTCGCGTACAATGTTTCAACGGATCAATAGAGTTATGTTAAATGTATATAACATGATACTACCTATATAAACGGTATTATTGTCATAGTTTACCGTTTTTATTCGCAATAAGTCGAATTTAATACAATAATCATTCGTTATTTAACGATATCTTCTCAAAAAAAAAATATATATATATATATATTTTTTCTAAAAAAAATATATTCATGTATAGTGTGTAATAAAGTATAAAAGGTATCCGTTATCGGATTTTTTTTAAAAATCTAATAAAATATGTATTTTCTAAACCTTTATAATTATATACATATTTATTCTGAAAAGTCGCATGTCTATTATTAGAACAGAATAAGTATAATTAGTGAACATTTTCGTATTAGGTATAACGAAGTTACGAGAATTATTATTTTTCAAATTTTTTTTTTTTTTTAAATTTATATTTCCAACATTTTTCATTGATTTTACAAAACAGTTGAATATATATTTTTTTCGTCACGTTATATCGGTTTAACGGCCATCGGATGAATATCCGATAATGCGTATTTATATATTCATAATGTAGGTTACATCATTGCCGATTAAATCAATTTTTTGGGAGTGTTTGAATTTTTTGGTTTTGTACAATTTTTATCACGCAAATATTCGAGGACACCCCATAAATGTAAATCATTTTCAGACCAAAACGTTTCTTCCGTCGTTTAAATTCAAATCGTTTACTACAAAACGTTATTCATAATGTTTATAATAAAACAAAACGGTGCAAATAACCTTAAAGTACGATTAAAATTTTAAAAGGTTAGTCGGCAAAGTTTGTCTCAGTGTACACGGCCATTTAAATTTAACGAGAAGGAACCGTATACCTACGCTTTTGGACACAAAGGGCGTATTCCGCAAATAGGAATTAATCGTCCAAAAATAGAATGGCCATTAATTTAATGGCCGTTGACCTCTTCAAAGCACTAACCCAGACACGAAACAGTCATACCGAGTATAGTCATTCGATTTCTGTTAATCGGATTGTGTATATACTCGGATATGAATTCTTCTGCGCACATGAAATCCATTTACTGGCTAGGATGGTCATAACTAGGGCAGATAATTATATGTCTTAAAAATCTATCAAATATGTATGCAGTTATGCGCTAAAAATTACCACCAAATTATGCACTGAAAAAAAAAAATTTTAAAAAAAAACCTAAGAAAATTCGAAAATTGTATTTTATTACTATTTTTAGTTATTACAGTTAATCTCAACAAAAATATTTTACATTTTTCATAATATTATAATTTAAAATTTTCAATATGTTGAATTTAAATATTTATTTTAATTTGATTTATTGAATGGCATTGTTTCACGATCCATGAAATAAACTGTAAAATGTATAGGTTACATTATTCGTCATATCTCGTATTATTAATAAATTGAAAAACCATAAAAACCAAATGAATAATATTTTATCTAAAACATTTGTAAAAAGTTATCGATTCGCCTGTTGATATTTATAAAATTATAAATTTTAAACAATTATTCTGTAATTATCGATTTTTTTTTTTAGTTGAAAATGACTTTAAAATGTACAAAATCCCAAATATGCCCTAAAAATTCAAAAATGGCAAAATATGCAAAAATATGCAAAATAAAAGTTTGTTTATAGAATCGTTAGGTCATGAAACACATTTTGGTTAAACTAGCTATTTTTTTTTTGACCCAGTCAATAAAAATATGCAAATGCATATAAATATCGGCCCTAGTCATAACACTATTCATTTTGGTCATTATAAATACGTTTACCCCGGTTAAACTTCATTGTACATCTACCACACTTTAATATAGAAAAATAATAGCGGTGTACGGCCAGAGGGTGATAAATTATAGTATAACGCTTAGGTATCCAGACACCAAAGATTTCGTGTTACTCATCACGTCTTACTACTTAAATACCGGTATAATTGAAAACGATAAGACAGATATTTTGGTATTGAAAATATTAACGATACCACAACAACTCGCGGTAGAACAGAAATTATATAAAACGAATGTTTAGGTCGGTAATATAAATTATAATATGACTGGTTCTTTTTGCTCAATAATAAATAATATTATTGAATATAATATATAAATACAATGGAAATTAAATTACAAACAAAAATAAATATAACATAAGATCTTTTGGCTCAACTATAAACAATTGACAATTTGCCTCAAGTACCTTATTTAATATAACAATAGAAAAAAATATTAAATAATTATAAAAATAACTCACAATTTTATGAACGCAGGTCGCAGACTGGCCATCTGATAACAAATTCTATATAACAAAGTGGTAATAATTCAAATACACACACAAACAGATTGATAACAGTTATAGATACGTTCACAATAATGGATTAATTACGAAAAATAAAATAAATTATGTGTGTATTTAAACTAAAATATACTCCTTTTTTTTTGGCTGTTAAAGCCATTATGAACATTAAAAAAATGAATTATATCTATTAGAGAAAATTACAGTATTAGCTATTAGAACTGCATCAAAACCGAACAAACGTTTAGAGCTAGCTAACACACTAGATTCGGACGGTTAAAATTGATATCGATTTAATGAACTCAATTTCAATAAGCACAAGATGAAATGAACGAAAAACGACGCGTATTCGACACGATTATTTCAGAATAATTTTACACACAACTTTTAATTTACGCGACGATTTCACAAATTTTTACCTACGTACGCGACAAACCAATAATATGACGCGTCCACGAAAAAATTGGTATATTAATATGTCACTAATTGATTAATTAACCCATTCGGAATATGGTTATGACGATGCTACACTCATGTTTTTATGAGGAGACATGAATGGGCGATTTAAAAATAAAAATCTAACAATTTAAAAATATATAAATGTATTTTTTTAAATCTTTAAAAGAATATTACACTTTCAGTATGATTTTTATTGTTATGTAATCACAATATTTATAAAAATAAAAATATTTTTTCAAAAAAAAACCGACTTCGAAAAACGCAATGAAAAGTATGAAATAATCAATATTTATTTAATCTTTTCAAAATCGGCGCCGAATTTCAAACAGCATTACATCGCAGAAACGCATTTTATCAATCCAATATAAATATTGCAACAAATTAATATATTAATAAAATTCGTTCCTCCAATGTATAACGTTTTTCGACATTCAGCGCTGATTTCGAAAAGGTTATTGATTATTTCATAATTTTTAGTGCGTTTTTCGAAGTCCGTTTATTTTCTAGAAACTTATTTTTATTTTATCCCTTTTAGTCATCATAGTACAGATATAGTAGTCATATCGTCATTCCCGTTCCTACATTTGGCCGCGTGGTTAGGCAGGGGATCGGGGTGGAACTCGCAGCGCAGCCACCTCTACGTATGGTGAGTAAAAATACAAAAAATTTAATTAGTGAAAAACTGTGACCGAAGAGATCGGAGCACTCCTTCTGGTCAAAAATCTGTACACAGGATAGAAAAAAAATAAACATATTCGTAAAAACAATTGATTCATCGCTCCGCTCAGAATCTAAAAAGTACAAAAACTAAATTACTAACCAAATAGTGGACCAATCCTTACAAAATCAGAATGGGACCACCGAGAGACAATACTCTTTCATATAAAAAAAATTATAAAATGCTATGACCTAGATAAAGTTTTTATCTATAATGTTGTAAAAATCTGGAAATCCTGCTAAAAATACCATTCGAGATATCTTGTCCCGTCTTATAATGAGTTTTACGCACGAGTTTATATGTGGTGATAACTGGGCACTGTCTAAAGATTTTTTTTAATTTAAAAAGCTTCGAATGCATATTTAAACAAATATATCATTGAAACATTTTTTAATTAATACATTTTTTTCCGGTATTTAAAACTTAAATGGTGGACACAGTTTCATTGAAAAGGACGACTACTAACAACGAAGGATATATTATTATGTAGTAATAAAGCAGGAATGACTAACGTAAACAATTCGATAATATATGATCTGCTCTTTTATAGAAGTTACCTCGCATATAATTAAATTCCATGGAATCTTATTGTACCACTCTTCAATAAAATTTTATCGGTATATTATTATTACTCGTATTATATATATATTGTTATTCATTTGTAAAATTCCGCAATTACGTTCAACAAAATATTTTGCATAATTCAATTATTAGAATTTTTGTTTATTTATTTTTTGCTTTTATTAAAAAAGTAATAGTCTGCAAATTTCTACTGAACCCGATCAATTTAAAGAAATGTAGCAAATTGCTCGATGAAATAAAAATTCGCATTACTTTAACGCTTTAACGCTTAATCAGATTTTGTGTAAAACTGATTTGCTGGTGGTGAGTTTATTGCATTTTACAATTTGTAATGGTGGAAGATATTTTCGACCGAAATGGTTGTAATAAATGTCATTTATCGAACAATACTATGTTAATGAAAATTTTTGCTTGCGTACTATAATATTAATTATAATCAATCATATTTAATTATAATCAATAATATCAATTATAATCAAATTATTTATAATATTAATTATAATAAAAGAATTAACCGCTTCCTTTCTCCCCATCAGTGGCGTGCCCAGGGGGGGGGGTGTTGATAGGGGTCAAACCCCTCCCCCCATAATAATATTTATAGTATTTGATATTAATTATTATACATCATAATTATTATCATTCATAGTTCATAATAATTTTTAAATCGCATTCGCGCTCTTGTCACAACGCGAACGTCAGACGTCAAAAAAATTTCAAAACTAGCTTTGTTTCAGCGTGAAACGTATTTGTTTCTTACTCTGCTATTTTTGTGATTGTGCAAAACAAATGTGCAACTGCTACAAGTCCTCTGCCCTAAAGTAATGACATTTATAATACGTCGTCAATGCGGATGTCGGGTGATTACATTTACGGCCGGTGGACGGACGGTAAACATTTTATTACTTAAATTTCATAATTTTACGTGTTTCTAAATGAAAATTTTTTGAATATTACAAGAGTGGGCAACTCCATTTACAGTATATCGGTCAGTGGCGTACTTTCAATTTCTCTCTTTCAATCTAGAGGGGCGTGGGGTTATATAAAACATTGAAACTTCGCCCCATAATATTTCGAATTTAACAATATATTATTTTAATAAATCAAAGAAAATATATGGAATATATATATTTGTCGAAAAATTTAATATGGTTATAAAAAAAATTGTAACTTAACGATTTTCAAGATTTTTTTAGAAAAATTTTTCTTGTTAATACAATCTACAGCTACATATTTCATGAAAAACTTCAGATTTCTATGACCGTTAGTTTTAAAATTACAAAGAAAAAACGATAATCGATTTTGACGAAATTGCGTTTTTACCGTTTTTATATAAATTTTCGGTAGTTTTTTTCTAATGCTTAAGAAAAGTATTGAAAAAATGAAAAAAATGACCACTCTAAAGTACCAACTAGATGCAATTTGCTATCGGAAAATAGGACTACACCTACGTCCTACACGTAAAGATCGGAGTACTCCTTCTAGTAGAATTTTTGGGTATTGACATAAAAAAAACACACCGTTACAACTATATAATTTTTAACCTTTTTTCCTTTGGTCCTGAGGGGGGAGGGGGGTTTAACCCGAAACCCTATCCTTCTCCGTATAAGTACGCCACTGGTATCCGTAGGATCAAAATTTGCAAGAACTAAAAAAATAATAGATTTAAAATGTTTTTCATTTCGTTAAAAGAAAATAGCCAACGGTGTTGTGGATATCGGTAAAAATACAAGAATTTTAGTTAACAAAATACAAAAAAAAATATATTTTAATAGGGACAAATGGAGTGTACATGTTTTAGGTAGCCAACATGATGGTAAATGAAATTCTGAACCTCCCCCCTCACCCCATTTCAAAACCCTGGGCACGCCACTGGATATATATATCTATATATATGTATAGATATCTATAGATAAAGATAATATGTCTATATAGGTACGAGGGGAGGAGGGCTAAGCTATAGGTAAATTTTTGTCACGTGTAAAAAATAAATGTATAATATAATATACAAAACCGATGTATACACTGCATGCAGTGTAGACATTCATTTCTTTACTTTTTTAAGCGTTTATAAAAGCATGAAGTCCCTAACCCTACAGTTATCGGTAAATCGCTTTGGAGAAATGATAACGTTCATCAAAGTCGATTTCATCATTCTGGTTTTGTGAAAACACGAGTTTTGCCACGCGCAGTTAAACCGCCACGTGAAACCGCCGGGGTAAAAAATTAACCGAAATTAAGAAATTTTACCCGGCGGGGGGGGAAGGAATAAGGGGAGGCGGGGACAAAATATTCCGTAATGAAATTTGAACGGTGACACGGTGTTCCGTAGTGAAATTTTTAACAGCGGTTAAATTTTACCGAAGAATAAACAAACAAACTCTAGTGAAATTTTACCTAGGTGGGTTAAAGTAAACGCGAAATTTCACCGATACGGACTCGGTGGTGCAGCCGGTGGTGGTCTAAGGCATAGGCGCCCGCAAGGGGGGGGCAAGATGGGTCATTTGCCCCCCTACCTGGCATTTTGGTAATATTGTATTGTATAATATATTAGAAGTTAATAAGTGATAATTTTTATGGTGAAATTGTCGATCGCTTTAGAAGAGATTCAAGGCATTTATACAATTTATTTTTCAGAAGTAATATATATTTTTGATAATATTAATATACTATATTACAAAAGTATGTGCTTATATTTAATTAAATAAAGAATTTAAAAATAATTTATATTTTTTTTTATACATTTTTTTTAAATATTAAAAATTGTCTGAAATCATTCCTGTGCATGTATAGTATATTTTGAACGCTTGCCCCCCCCCCCTAGAAATATTTCTGCGGGCGCCTATGGTCGAAGGCGAGTGTCGGTTTTAATAATAATAATAATAATAAAATGTGTTTTTCTTATATTGAAAATAAATCAATGTGATCGGTATACAGACGATTTATAATTTCGACGATATAATAAAATATTATATAATGACCAGGGCCGGCGAGAACATTTTCGGGCCCCGGGGTTGATTGACTGAGGGCCCCACTTACATATACTTGTTGGCTAAGATATATAAAATATACATATCTGTATGTATATAGATATATTGTAATTAACCTAACCTATAAAATAATAATACATACACCATTTTTTATTAAAATACTAACATTTAAGTTGATAATTTGTGAATAAAATATGATGTGAATTTGCGTTTATAACTCATTATAATTTTAAAACTACAAACAAACATGCACTTGCGGCACTTGTCGAAACACAAACTTACAAGCTCACACGATACGTAAAATCACAAATATAAAATAATTTTTGTAACATACGATGGTCTCGGGACACAGTGTCTTATATGAGCACGTTTTAACAATAACTAACACGTACAAATTTAATCGGAAATACAATATTGTAGAGTACATTGTGATTTTATCGTTTGACAAGCATTCAGTCGTTATCGAATTTTGTAGAAAAACGTAGGTAATTACCCATAACACTCAAAATCATCAATCAATAATAAAATTATTATAGTACACTGATAAATCTTGTAATCCAATATTAAAAAGCAGTAGGTACTGTGGTTTGCGTCCAAGTGGTATTTTTCTAGAAAACTCTTAAAATAGACTTTATCGGGCACTCGGACGAATATAATATTATATTACATTAAACTACTGACGATAACTACTGAAGCTATAACCGTATTTCGTCAATTGAATTAAAAATTATTTCAATTACTTGAAGAAGAAAAAAATAAATTTAATCTATTAAAATATGCTTATAACTTATTTTATTATACTTAAGTTCGAAACGACGGGCCCCCTCTAAAGAGCCGGGCCCCGGGGCTCTGGCCCCTCCTGCCCCACCCTCTCGCCGGCTCTGATAATGACGTACTATCTATATATTATATAAAGTAGAAGCCCCTTTTTTGTATGTACGCGCACAACACAAAAGGTGCCCAACGGATTTTAGTACAATTTTCACTAATGAATAGGTCTATACTCAGGAAAGGTTTTAATGTATAATTTGTTTTGGACATATTAATTGGGTGCCGAAAATAATAACAATAATGTAAATAATTTAACGCCTTACGTCGTATTCAGTGGTGTCGGGTTCGAACTACAAACGCGTTACTTATTTTTTTGCATTGTTTTACCCAACTTTTTACCCTACTTTGTATGGTTCATCAGGGAACAGTAACACATTAATTTTTTTATATCGGTTATATGGCACTGCGTGATCTTAGTTTTGTTTGTTGAAACAAAATAACCGAGTTATCAATACATAGTACACAATAAAGTCGCTTTTTTTGTTCAGGATAAACTCCGAAACGGCTGAATGGATTTCGATGTGGTTTACACTGTTAGATAAGACAATTAATCGAGGAAGGTTTATATGTATAATTTATTGATATTAATATCATTAATTAATATAATTTCTGTATCTTTGTTACGTATATTGATACGGCACACGTGTTGTGCGCTCCCCACGCTGTCTGGCTTCCCCACTCCCTACCTGCCGACACATTCGATATCAACCGTACGCTGATATTATTTTCGTTATTTGACAGTCAGTGTGTTACGTAGTTTGCATCGCTGTTTGCTGCATACGTATACCCGAATATATTGTATACTTTAAACAAAAGAGTACATCGTGGAGCAGGTTTTAGGCATAATTTTATTTCTATAAGTTAATCGCTTTAATTTATTTATAATTGTTTATTTTTTAAATACCACACGGCGCAGTGCGGCAAAAAAAACAGACGTGTGCTCTTCCACTGTCAGGCGGCGTCCCTACACCCCGCACCGTCTCCGCCACCATATCGATACTTAATATAGGTCGAAATTTTAGAAAATCAGTAGTTACGATGAGTGTGTAGTACCTATTTAGAACTTTAAAAAACAATTCGCTTGGGTTTTATTGTTTTTATGTTAAAACTATCGGTTACACCGTTGCCGGGCATCTAAATAAAAAATTAAAAAACTAAAAAAATTTTAACCAATAGAAACTTGCTGCCAGTCCTAAGCCTGGGTGAAAACGGGAATGAGGAAAACTACGATTTGAAAGAAGAAACGTAGCATATTACAAATATATTAATAATAAAAAAATACAAATCATTGTACGGGCAACGCCGGGCGGGACAGCTAGTATAAATATATATATATATATATATATATAATAATAATAATAATAATAATATATTATAGTATGCGACGCGGGCCATATTTTTCGAGTGCTATTCGGGTGTTGACACTTTTCGGGCGTTTCGACGTAGCGTCGTCGTGGGTTGTGAACGGGGGGGGGGGGGTGGCGGTGCACACCGCGGTGGTGGCGGATCAATAGATAGGCGTTGTGCGTGCGGCGGCATACAGGGCGCGTGTACAACGGCATCCACTCGGAAGAGCGATGCGCCCCCGTCGTGTATACAGAGCGCGTGCATTAAATCCGCTCCGTGCCGCTTTGCCCGATTGCCGGTTACCGCGCCGCGTCCCGCACGGTCACACGCCGTCCGTAAGCGCGCGTGCGGCACGTCAATGGCGCGCGACCGGCCGAATTAAGCGATTATAGTAATATTTTGGTAACAGATACAATATAATGATTTATCACGTTTCCCGGGCCCAAACACAGTACGCAGTCCGGCCAGTGGCGTCAGTTCAGTTTTCGAAAGGGGGAGGCAAAATATTTAACCGGCCCATTTGACTATTTTCCACTTACATTTAGCTCAATACGATTTCCGTTTTACATGATTTTGATGTTTTCGTTATCATGGGCACCAGTGGCGTCATTTGGTGGGGGGGCAGGGTGGGCATTTGCCCCCCTTGTTAACAGTGGGCCGGCATGATTCATGCCGATACCTATGGTGTAAATATAAATAATTCTAACCAAATCTATAGTAACGCGTAATAACAAATCGCGTGGTGAACAGTGGATTACAATTAAATTAATAATAAAGTAAAAAAGTATACAGGTTATAACCGCTATTAAAAGTGATTAAATAGTGGTTACAACTTACCGCGGTTCTGGAGTTTTTTCGATAAACATGGTTATTGTTGAAGGCAGTGCGTAAGTTATTGACGTTACCCCTAAATTCGAAGAATATTCGAATAAAATATGATAACGAAAATATCAAAATTATGTAAAATAGAAATTTTATTGAGCTAAATGTAAATATTGGAAATAGTTAAATGGGGCCGGTTAAATCTTTTGCCTCCCCCTTTCGAAAACTTAAATGACGCCACTGATGGGCACGCGCGAATCGCCCGATATTTTTTATTTTTATTTTTATTTATTTTTTTTTTTGGGGGGAGAAAATTCATTATTTTGTCCACTATAATAAATGTATTATAAATGACTATAATATAGTACTTATGAGATTCAAATTTTGAAATTTCCCTTGGCGTGACATTAAACATGTTAGAAATTACGTTTTGTGACGTGTTCTGAACATCTCGTTCAGTTATTTTCCTCTCTTTCTCGCCGTCTTGGTCATACGACATTTAGCTTTTTTCATTTTTATTTTTTCACGCTTGCCACTCACAAATTATGTATACATAAAACATACGTTCGAAACGTTAATGAACGGCTAAACAAATTCGTTTATGCCCGTACGCGATACAGCCATACAGATTACAGGTACGTCGTCAACCGTCAAACGTACATCCTATATTCTTTATAATTTACGCACTGCCTTTAGGTAGGTAACGATAACCGTGTTTATCGAAAAAAATCCAGAACTGTGGTAAGCTGTAACCACGAATTAATCGCCTTTAATCGTGGTTATATGACCTGCATACTTTTAAATTTTATTGGTAATTTAATTTTAATCCACTGTGTTGCCACGCGATTTGTTATTACTACTCATAACTCGATGATAGTCATTACTTCAGATTTGGTTAGAATAACTATTGTTCAACATCATCTCGGCACGAATCATGTCGGCCCACAATTATCAAGGGGGGAGGGGGCAAATGCCCACCCTGCCCCCCACCAAATGACGCCACTGAGTCCGGCCCGACGCTCGAATCGCGCGTTATTATTATAGTCGGGTGAATGAAAAGTGGCCGCTGGCCAATATGTTAGCAACCTTTTTCCTAGGGGTCCTCAAAATCAGTAAGAAATTAAAAATCTTAAATGCGTTATCATTTTGTTGTTATCACGTAATATACAGCTATTATAACCTATCGTGTAAGAGTATTAGCACATATAATATGTTCTGTGATTAAAATATCAATGTTATCACGATTTTAACACGTATAACTGAACTATTTTACCCCAACCTGACGTGTTTTCGCCACCGGGAGCGTAAAGATCAGCGGCCACTTTTCATTCACCCGACTATAGTCCCGTTGCTATTAGAGAGTTTTTTGCACGGCACCGGTTAAACGCTACGGTAAAAATAACGTACGGTTAAATCATACGTTAATATATTATTTATCGTAATATACATGAAACTTTTAGTTTTTGCATTACGGGATTTACCGGTAAAAAGCTTTTATCAAGTTTTACGCTGGTGGCACACGGACGGTACGAAATGCGTCGATACGCGCGTACTTTTTGACGTGCGTTGTAGGTGTACATATTTTTATCGCTTATGGGCGCGGGCACACGAGCCACGCGCGTTAAAAATAACGCGCGTTCATATACGGACGTCGTTTTCTTATCGACGCATTTTTACTAGTACGCATAAGCGTGCGCACGGGGTAGTCAGGGTAGGCACTTGACTACTCTGCGAACAACTCCCCCGCCGCCCTCAACATAATATTATGTTTGACCGTTTCAACATGTCCGTAAACGGTAAAATGTAAGAAATAAGAATATTGGAAAAATTAAAAAATATATATCGTCGTTAGTAACTGCTATGATAAAATAAATTTATCATAATTTTATTTTATTAATTTATTTTATCATAGTAACCACTGTCCAAGCACTGAATCCTATCGCAAACCATGTTTATTATATATAAAATAGTGTTGTTAAATTTTTACTTATTAACTAATTTAGGTATATTACATTATATTATTACTTATAAAATAATTTTTTACTTACTATGGTATTAACTTTACACCATTATTATATCAGTGTTTTTATTATTTTCGTCTGCAAATGATTCACTTCGTTAAAATTTCTACACTATTTTAAGGTAAGAACAATTTGTTAATTCTGAACGAATACTATTCTAATACACTTATATACTTCTGTACTTTGGTATTATGTATTATTATTAATTATTGATTGAGTATTCAATAGTTTAGGTTCAAATTAACATAATTAGTCTATGTGGGGCGTAATGAGACGTGTCATATGGGGTATGACGGGACTGTCCCATTTTGCCCCTTATACATTTTATATTATCAAATATTCTTAAAAGTATTTTATAAATAATAGTTAAATTAAACATTTTTTCAGGTAAATAAAATATAATTACATATATATATATATATATGTTCTGGGAAGGATGAAGAAGGGGACACCACATTCATTTGTGAAAATTGTTTGTAATTTGTTTTTCCATTGTTTTTAGTTTAGTACTTTTATATAACCAAAGACTGACGTTATATTGTATAACATAAAAAGACTAAAAATTAATACTATTTTTTATTTTTTTATTTTCTAGGCTTATTGTTAAATTTTATATTAAAAAATGATGTTGTTCATAACTTTAAGTACCTATACCTACACATTTTGAAATGTGTAACTAAAGACTGTTATTATTATGTACCTACTAGCTAATATCTAAAGACTAAAAAATTACTGATTTTTGATTTTTTAAATATTCTAGACCTATTATCATTTATTTGTTACATTTGTATTATCTATTTGTTATATTTCACATTAAAATATGTTGTTATTCATAATTTTAAGAACCAAAAGTTCAATTAAAATATTACCAGAGTCTAGCTATAAAATAAAATATGTTTGTTTAATATGTATGTGTTTTTTTTTGTAAAATTCTTATAAATTAATAGGTACCTACCCATGTTGAAATATTTGAAAAAATAAATCTATTAGGAGGCATTCACCTGTCTCATCTTACCCCATGGCGTGGATAAGATGGGACAAATACCTTTTTTTTTTTTACAACATTTTTCTGATTTCAATAATAATTTAAAATATTTTAAAGTTAACAATTTTAAAACTTAGGTACATTGACTTACAAATAGCACATAAATTCAGAATTTATCTGAAAAATTCAACGTACTACAAGGAGCTAAACATTAAGTGTCTCGTCTTGCCCCATGTTCCCCTATATTATACGTACCTTTTGGGCTTAAATCATCGTGCGATACGTTTTTATATCTGTACGCATTTGCAGTATAAATTAAAAATTTCATTCCGAAATTCCGAACACCAGTGGCGCCGAAGTCTAAATATACCGCTGTTGTCAAAAATTTTTCCCTTAGGTACCACCCACCTAAAAAATGTCAAACAAACCAGTGGGGGCTACTTACGCCCCCACACCCCCAAACACTACCATAACTATATTTTTAAAATACTTACTGTTGTGAACATGTGAATATTATATAGTTTTATATATATATATATATATATATATATATATTTTTAATAAGAGTTGTATTGTTAAAATTGTCGTCCAAAGGTGTTACCTACTGAGAAAGTGGGTACAGTGCAGTAATTTTCAAATGCGGTATTCCCATAATATTATGTTTTATGTGTAGTATGCCTAGTATAGTATAGTATGGTATTAAATCATATCAATTCATTAATGGCACTAAAATACTGGCGTGACGACAACTACAACCTCTAAGAACATAGTTTTATAAACTATAATGAGTCTTAACTATATAACTATTCAAAACTATTACCGTATACAGTCTCAAATCTCTGAGGAGTGAGGACCATCCATCATCCAATACAGCTATTGTTTTTACAATACCTGAAGGTGCCACTGCCGAACACAGAAATCTGGACAGTACTAATACCAATAAGTCCCGAAAATAAGTAATTGTTTTACTCTCGATTTGCGTTTGTATCCGATTGGCAAAAATTGTAACTATAACGTCTAAAACTACGTTAAGTAAACGATGCTAAACAGTGTCGTAATATTTAAAATGACTCTGACATTATCCTTGTAAACGTCCTAATTACCTAGATACGTGTTATCATTTGTATCCCGAACACATTCCGTGTTACCCGCGAACAAATATAAAACGAGGACATAACTAATATGCCTCTAGTAATAAATAATACGCGATATTTTCTCCCGAGGAAACAAGTCGTTCATATGATACTGTTAAAGAAGGTTTGTTTTGTTTTTTCAAATGAAATTTAATATAACGTATGCGGCTAAATCGAAATTTGAACGGCGCATTAAATATGCAATTTGAGTACAGCTGCGAGTAGTAGGTTCGCAGATTTTCAAGTGTTCACTTGTTGCACACATTTTTACCGACTTGAGAAATTTCTGTTTTCGAAAATTATTCTTCGGTATAAATTGAACGTTTTGGAATATAAAAAGGAAGTTGTTACGATATTACTCAAATAAATCGTATATTGTAATATTTCAGATGGTATAAGCTAAGAATACAAAATATTTTTCAATTTTTTTAATTTTTACATAATATAAAGTGAAATAATCACGCAATGTTTTATGTAGATATATTTTTTATTTAACAACAAAATATAGAATTCGTTTTTTTAACACATTAATTCACTGTGTAGAAAATTGCGTTGTTGTTTTTATTTCTTTTTAACTCTATATTATATTCAAAACATTCTTTGTGCAAATTTGTTCAATTTTTTTTTTTTTCTGTTGTTGTATTTTTCCTTTTCGCTCAATACCTCATGATTACTGTTTGTCTTTAAACCGGAATTAAATACATAAATTTAACAACATCGACTCATATAATATATTCTTTATTTTTCACAATAATTTCTGTGTTACATTCACACACACACACACACATATTATATTGTTATGAATATCTCGTTAGCACGTTTCAAATTCTATATTTAATTATTTAATTAAACAATTTATGTGGTTCTATCGTTCAAATTTTCGATAGAATATTAAAAATAACCCGATATTAATTATTATATATAATATGTATAAGAATCCATGTTTACAATATTAAAATGTATAACATATATAATGTCTTGGGAGAAAATTTACACTTAAACAACTAACGAAACAACGGTGCAAATACGTATAGAAACATATTTATCATCCGGAGGATGAAGGGCCGAACGTTAATGTGTAATTTTAATTTTCCCGAGTTCTCGACGCCTAAGCAATTCCATCAAACCGTCAACTTTATTTATTAGTTCAACAGGAGTTTTGATAGCCATTTCACTTGTGTTTTGATAATTATTATAATAATTTGTGTGTCGCTGTTACAAATTATTTCAAGTAATTCGTAAGCACCATGTTATATATACTAAAATAATATGACAAAAATCATGAATTAATACGAACTACAAAAAATGTAAAAACGATTCTTCTGGCTGTGCATTTTTCGAACAGTACCTATCTATTACCTTAATAATCTCTATATGAGTGTTACAATCGGATTTAATGATTACACCGAAAAAATTTATTTGAATTCTGAACAAAAATTGTTTATAAATTTAATTACTATATTATGTGTGTGTTCATAATCTATTCATCGATAATACGAAATCGACGCAAAATGTTTTGTAGATTTTATTACAATTTAGGTATATTATATTATGTAAGTGTCATTGTACATTAAACTTTGTTTTTATAATTACAGTATATATAAAGAGTCGAAATTATCTAAGTTTTTTTACGTGGACAGATTGTTTTTATTCCATAAGCGTGGGAGATAAATACATATTTTCTACTGGGTTGGAGTACTCACATATAAACGTATAATAACTAGTGATGGGCAACGATATCGATATCGTGGCAAATATTCGATATCGATATCGATTAATAATATCCTGCTACGTATATCACGATATCGAAAATTTTTTTATTATTTTATTATTTTTCAAGTGTCACATTTTATTTGCAGGTTCTGAGTTATAATAAATTGTACTGTGTGTGCTGTGCTGTACTGCTGTGTAATAAAAATAAACTATTAAATAATAATATCAGTCGGCTGATAACGTTTGGTGCACGTGTTCCGGGG
This sequence comes from Slavum lentiscoides, assembly GCA_032441835.1. NCBI lineage: Eukaryota > Metazoa > Arthropoda > Insecta > Hemiptera > Aphididae > Slavum > Slavum lentiscoides. Next base: position 19,204,965 of record CM063706.1, on the reverse strand, counting down.
AAATGTCAATTATTATTTATTTAAGGGGATTGAAAAAAAGTATTTTCTTTCTTTGTCTTACACACATGAAACATAGCAAAATAGACGTTTCGTACATCCAACGTACCGATCGATCTAATGGTGCGATAAGAAATTTGAAAACACATTTGAATTCCTCTTGAATTTTACTACGAAACGACTTTCCCACTTTTTTCATTTTTTTTTCATAAATCCCTAAAAAAATTAACCGAACAAATCAAAAAAAAAAAAAATTGTTAATAATTCATTTTTGAAGGTCTTAAAAAAAAGAAATTAGTATGAAATCTATTGACGTTATAATGTTGTCTTATCGGTAAAGGTGGACATTATGAATTGGGTAGTTTCTTACTGTTAACTATATGTTATGTTCAATATTATTATGTTTTGCCGACTCATATTCCACAGTGTAATTTGTGCCGTCGCCCGCGTTAATAAGTATAGGTAGATATACGTATGTTAAATATGTACGATGTTGGTGTACCAATAATATCTAGGTAAATGAGATGAATGTAAATTTGCTGAAATGAAAACGAAAAAAAAATTTTTTAAATAAAAAAAATCGATTATTCCGTTTTCGGAAGGTATTTGTACGATAATTTTCGATACGATATTGATATCGCAGGAATTTCTATATCGCGATACGATATTGTTAAGTGTTGAACGATATCGATATTTGAAATTATATCGTTGACCACCACTATAATAATAACGACAAGAAAGCTATTATTTTTTTGAGATAGTGTTAAAATCAAATATAAATTTTAATACATTTTTCGGATGGATACAGATTCTAGAAACTCCTGACCGTTTTTCATTCTCTCGAAATCATAAAGCCGTTCGCTTAATAACTGCACACATTTTTTAAATCGCGAAACATGTTATAATCAGTGGCGTGCTAAGGGGGGTGGGGGAGTTTAGGGGTTATATCCCCCCTATTGTCTTTTTTGCCGATTTACACAAAACAACTTATTAGTCATAAGAGCTGCAGTTTTAGAGAGTCATTACTTAATACTTTTCATTAGTTATTAGCAAAAATTTATTACTATTATGACAATAAACATTCACCATACATAACATATGTTATATTAATTGAACAACTTGGTATTATTGTGTTATAATTTAAATTAATTTCAATTATAGAACAATTTACAAATGTACGTAATTATAAGCTAGAAACGATTTTGGAGAGCTTGAAACATAAACATTTCAGTTTTTGGTAGTACCGTGACAATTCATTAAAATTTAAAATGTATTATTACTATTTAATTACTAGTTTTATTTATAACGGAAGTAAGATTGTACGTGGCTATTATAAAACCGACTATCACATATGGCTGTGAATCTTGGACGACAACTAAACGAACAGAGAGGAAATTGAGGACTTTCGAGAACAGGGTATTCAGGAAAATAAGTGGACCTATCTTTTATGAAGATACAGGAAGTTGGCGGAGGAGATATAATAAAGTGTTGTACGATATGCTGAATCTTGCACTAGCAACAAGCTTCATTATGGGCCAAAGGATTCAATGATTAGGCCACGTAATGAGAAAAGGTGAGAACGAAACTGTTAGAGTAGCACTGGAGTGGAAACCACAAGGAAGAAGACCTAGAGGGAGACCTAGGAAAAGATGGATTAACGTAGTTGAGGAGGACCTAAAAACCCTATGAGTTGAGGACTGGAGAGAGATAGTTCAAGACAGAGACAGGTGGCGAGGTGTAGAAATGGCGGCAAAAACTCTTAGAGAGTAGACTTGCCAGATGATGATGACGATGATGATTATTACAATTTACCTATAACATCCCCCATTGAAAATTCCTGGGAACGCTACTGGTTATAATTATATAGAACGAAAAATACGTACGAGCAAACTCGCGTTCTATATTATAATATCTAAGATCATATATTCAACAGATGATTCGTGCGTTTTAAAAAAATACGTGTTGATTCGGAAATAAATTACGTGCTACAATATATTATATATATACGCGCGTGATACCCATGGAGAATCGCTATAGAAGCGTGTGTAAAATGCTCGAATTAATAATACACGTCGAGATCGTTTGCTGACAAAATCCTACAATTAACGCGCATAGGCGAGAATTTTCGTGCTGAGCGAAATTCCATTCACGTATATATAATAAAAATAACAGTGTACGTGTTCGTGTTATACGGCGTGTGTATTGCGTTATAAAATTATACACAATACAAATAATATACGAAATATAATATACGCGTGCATTTATATTTGCTTGGGTAAATTTAATTCGCCGTAATTCTTTTCTTTGTAAACATCAATACCTGGTTCTCGGTAGTGCCTTCTTTTTTCTTTAAAAATTCTATTACAGCAGATCGAGGGTCGTAGTTTGCCGTTCTCACTCTACGATACAAATATACGTTTGTTTATTGTTTCTTCTAGTATATTTGATTTACGATTAAAAGACAAAACTTGAAGTCATAAATTACTTGGATAAATCAGTATTTGTCAGTATTTGACATATTTCAGTATTATACCTATGCATCAATATATTTTAGAAATCAAGAGGACACACAGTGATTTAAATATTTCATTACTGGGTGTCCGTCTACGCTGACCGGGTGTCCAATTGGACACGGAAAACCCCCTTAAAAAATGCACTGGCTTACACTGCTTATACCCACGCTACGCCACTGGCCGCAAACAACAAATAATATGACGACCCACTTTTTTTTCTCTCGTATTATTCCTTCTTTTACAATATTATATTCTAACTCCGGTTGTTAAAACGTCAACACACCCACGAAATTACATGCACAATTTAATGTTTTGTGTGTGTGTGTGTGTGTGATATTGGACGCACGGACGAACGGTAAAAAAAAAATCAAATAAACCTCGCCGCCACTGCCACTGCGGTCGCCACTGCAGCCGACTGTTATAACACGGTTTTTTATACACACTTATAAACTAGCCGGCTTGCTTTGCATTTAAATACACACACACATATATATATATATATATATATATTTACTCGGCCGTACGTCAAAACTTTTTTACCACCCCTAGTCAGAGATTCAAAACCCTATCTGAACTGTATCGGCCAGCCAATAACTGCGCGACTATGAGTTTTCTGCGCGCGCTGTGAGTTACACGGTTATTTCACGGGACATTGCTTCCAATTTTGCATCGGCGGCGTGCAAGATCTTCTCTCTCCAATATCCATCTAAAACGTATAGCCTCCGTAGTATATACGAATAGGAATATACTTATATATATATTCGTATATTATATACTGCGGAAGAAATGAGGTAAAAAATAAAAATAAATAAGGAAAGAAACAAACAACATATCCTTTCTACTAAGCACACGCACACACATCGTGTATCTTTTGCACAACATAATAATACGTGTAATATGTACGTCAACGTGTACAGTCGAGTCGCGGCGCGAAGGGGGTGATGTTCAGTTTCGTTTAAATGTAGGTACACACGTAGGAGAAATCCTCAAGTTTTGGACTGCGCAGTTCAGTTCTTGAGGATTTCCTTTACGGGTGTAGGGTCGGCCTCGAGGAATGTGTCGGCCTGCACAGTCCGAAAATCCTTTCCGAAATTCCGAAAGGAAAAACTGCGCAGGCCGGACCGTACAGTTCAAAGTCGCACGTGTGGAGGTACTGTGAGGTCCGCATTGAGAATTCATGCAATATCACTATTATTATTATTATTATCATTAAATGTGTAATTTTTTTTATATTGTAACGCACTTTCAAACCTCGAGCAAACGATAATACGTCACAATATACGAATACATTTGAAAAATACTATTTTAAATAAAATAATGTATTATAAAATAGCGCACAGCTCGCGATTAAATACACATTAGTGGTTTATCAGGTACACTGATAAGGACAATATCCTCGAGTACTTTCCGGACGTGTGGTGGCGAGGCCTTTCCTCGAGGCCGGGCCCCGAGGATTTAGACCTGAGGATTTCCTCTACGTGTGTACGTACCTTAAGTCACGTTGCCGGCAGTTTCACCGCACAATAATATGTGTGCAAAATATTCGCGATTTAAATTGCAAGTATACACATTGCAGCATACGTCAGTGTATAATATCTTTTTAGATTCTGAACGGAACGAATAGTGTAGTGGTTTTAAAATGATGCGGTTTTTTTTTTTAGGTCTGTACCCAAAAACCCTACCAGAAGGAACGCTTCGATCTTTACAGTCATACCTTATTTCCTGTAGAAAATTGCATCTATTTGGCACTTTAGAAAAGTCATTTTTCGATTTTCTCAACACTTTTTCGAAGCGTACGGAATAAATTAACGAAAAATTACGTGAAAACGGTAAAAACGCAATTTCGTCGGAATCGATTATTTCTTCTTTTTGGAATATTCATCAAAAGTGTAACTTTATATTATATCAAGGAAAAAATATTTTCAAAAATTTTCTTTTTTAATTTTGGACGATTTGTAGCAATTATATTATGTCTTGAGGTATTTAATTCATACGAATGTTAGTTTTTGTTACATACCGAAAATATTACACCGAAACTCCGCTCAGAATCGTCTTATCGAATGCAATGATTTATCATTGCTTTCAAATTTATAGCTATTGAAAATACACTATAAAATCTTTTTCCAAGTAATTCACTTAAGCGAATTTCACAACACCCCGCGGCTCGACTCGTTAATTTTTTTTTTTTTACAAAATACCTCATGTTATAATAACCGTTATTTTATTTATTATAAATCACACGTAGGTAGGTACTAACATAAAAAAAAACGTACACGTTTTTATAATTATTTTTATCATACTCGATTCTACGCAGAAACTTTTATATTTTATTTGTATGACACTTACAATCGTTTTTACAAATTTCACTTTTATTCATTTAATGCGAAGTACGGTGTGGCGCATTATAAACGTCAGGTTTTAGACATCCTGCAGCTGATTACTGGAAAACATTGATCGCAGTTCGGTCCCGACGTTTTAACACATGCGGTTTCGAAACTTGTTTTTAACGTGTAAACAAGATCGGTGAATGCTTTATCGCATAAATTAGTTGTGGGCACTCGAATTAAAACCATCCGAGCTTCACTCGAAATTTCCGAATAATTTTTCCGTACTCGCGACCGGAAATTTTCCCAACGAATTCCGATTAAAATGTAATTTTAAACTACTGTTTGTAGACATTTCTACAATACCGTCTTCTGCCGCGTCAGCCCGTTCATTCGATGAATATCAATTGCAAAAGGGCGTGTCTATTTCAGCTTTTACTCGTATCTAGAACAGGAGATTACAGTTTAGTGTCGATAACTCGAGTATAATATACTTTCAAATTTATACCGAATATCTCGGATTATTCGGCACACGTATGTCGTGTACCGAGAGCACCGTGGAACTCCAGCAGCCGCACGATTGTCACGGACCCCCTGCAGGAGGCTGCGGCCCACAGTTTATGAACCGCTGGTTCGTATAATATATCATGAATTGCGTTCACATATCCGTTCTCAAACGTCACGTAGCATGCGAGAGCAGACACGTTTTATTACGATATTAAGAACAGTATAATAAATGGAGCGCGAAAAACGATTTTACCGAGGTCGAAATGTTTATAATATTCAGTGAGAGTTGTAACGATTTGCGCATTGGAATCCGAAAGAATCACTCCGATGTATGTTAACATTTTAATACGTTAATATTTAATTTCATATATATATATATTTTATTTATTTATATGATACAGAGTGTTCCAAAATGATTTATCCGATTTTAGTAGGCTATAAATCTTGAACCTGTAGATTGTGGTAAATGAAACACCAACCATCTGAAAAGTGGGGTTTTCGAGTATTTATCGATTGCCGATAAGTTGTGATAAAGTGCACCTTAGACGAGTGGTGTGATTTAATTGAAGAGGAAGAACAGTTTTCCTACCGTATCATTTTTAGTGATGAGGCCACTTTTCATTTGAATGGGAAAGTGAATCGTCACAATATGTGGATTTGGAGATTAGAGAATCCACGGGAAGTTGTTGAATATGAAAGGGATTCACCAAAATTTAACGTTTTCTGCGCCATTTCTAGAGAAAAACTGTACGCACCATTTTTCATTGAGGATAACACAGTAACAGGAACATCATACCTAAAGGAATTAAGGATTGGCTATTCCAACAAATGCAAGCCGATGTAGATGATTCCGTCTTACAACAAGATGGGGCACTACCACATTAGTCCCTAGAAGTCCGCAAATTTTTCAACAATAAGCTATCACAACGATGGATCGGTCGCTGCGTGGTGCTAACGACGTTACATTTTGTTCTTAGCCGCCCCGTTCAACGGATCTTACAATTTGTGATTTTTTTTTCTTTGGAGCTACATAAAAAGCACTATTTATGTATGTACCTTCCCTTCCAAAAGATCTTGAAGTATTGAAAAGTCGCCTTACAGACGCATTCAACTTGATTGCAGTCGACATGCTTCAACAGGTTTATGAAGAATTTGATTATCGCTTAGATGTGTGCCGTGCAAGTAAGGGAAACATTATAACTAAAACTTAATATAATTTACTAACTTGTAAAACTAATCCTAACCTGATTAATCAAATTTTACATTAAATATGATTTTTTGAAATCGGATGAATCATTTTGAAACACCCTGTATTATAGACATAATTATATGATATAAATTAAATAAATTACCGTTCAACAAATAAATGTAAAAATAACTCTACTCGCACGAAGGAACACAATTATTTTAATGGAAACTCCTTATTTCATAAGGTCACCCAATATCGATGTGTGTTAGTGTTACTGTCGTTTCACTACATTTGTAACAAATACATATTTCAATGAAGTGTACATAATATTATACTATGCATTATTCGATATGAACTTTAAATAGAAATAAGGATTTTATGCTACTTTTTTTTTTGTCTCGTAAATAAAAATATTCGAATTAATAATAAACCGTTTCGTTAAAAAAAAAAAAAAAATTATGCAATAAAGTTATCGTTAAAACGTGTACATAATATTCCTTTTTATTTCTACTTATAATTTTTTATTTTATTTTTTTGTAAATTAAAAATTATTAATATTGACTCGGATCTTTTGATTAAAAAATAAAACAACAACGCCCGGGAAATCCGTTATTTCCTTAAATATTACATTATATAGAGTTTTTGTAATGTTTGAATAAATATCCTGTCGGAGTTATTACGTATAGGTAATTATTTAAAAACTATCTCTTAAATTTCTATTTGTATTATTTTGAGTAGGTATATTTGTGTACGATTAAATCACAGCAATATATAAAATTATCAAAACAATAAAATAAAATAAATCAGAATAACAATGACAATCTATGGCTCGTTTGGCTCAACAATATTGAATTATTAATATTACAAATTTAATGACAATATTGTATAAAAATAATAAAAAACAATAAATAATAATCACAGTGAAGATCTGTAACCCTTTTGGCTCAACAATATAAAATCAATAATATTATAAATAACAACAAATAAATTTAATACTCACAGTAGGTACAGTGCACACGAACGTAGACTGGCCAGTTTTACTTACATTTAAGTCAATATGAGTTTACATACACTTCTTAAGTATTCGATCACACAAATTCGTTGATTCTAGATTTACTATTTAAATGTGTACTCAACATACGCCGGCTCGATAGCCGTTATTTTATATAAACAGAAACGTCTGTAATTACAACAAAAACGAATGATTATTCGTCAATATATGCAAATAAATAATAATTATATACGTACGATTTACAAGACGAATCGACTATGACTATTACGCGATTTCACAAAAAAAAAAAAACGATAATTTACGAGATTTACAAAAAAACTATTGATTTATACGCGTTTTTACAAAACGATAATCTACGTTTATCTGAGATCACAGTAAAAATATTAATAAATAAATATCTGAAAAGAAATGTATGAAAAATATTATAAAAATTAACGTAATACTGTAATAAATAAGGCAAATTGTAATAAAGAAACATTTGAATCAAGATTAATTTCTAACAAATCAATTGCACCTATTTAGCTTTGAATAGTTTACGTTTTTATACAATATGATATTTTAATCGATGTGATTTTATTTTAATGCACAAACCGTGTAAACTATATACCGGCAAATTCGCTTGTTGAATTTTAAAACGTCCGAAAAAGATTGAGAATTCCAAAATAAGTTCGCAGAAGTTTTCTTTTTTATTTATTTTCGTATACAGTGGATTTATTCGAATCAAAGTTTATAGAATGTGAAATATTGTAAGGTTTAACCTTAGAATGTTTTTCTAGACGTTTTCGAAAGATCGGACCTTTTGATACAGTTCTCGTGGTGTATATACGTTTGTGAAGGGAAAACGAAAGAGAGGATGAGCGCATAAGAAAAATGTTTTCCGTCTCCAGCAAAAAAAAAAAAAAAACACAAAAAAACAAACGAGCTCGAAATAATCATCAAATAATTATTTGGTTAATTCCGTTTTCTTTTTCTTTTTTGGCGAATTTCAAAAAAAGGAAGACGTAAGCAAAATCTTTTTAAACATAAAAAAATAATTAAGTATTTTTTTTTTTAATTTGAAAGTCATTATTTTAAGAAACATATAATTATTATAATAATTAAAGTAAAATTCAAACTCTCGAAATGTACTTAATTGTTTTCGCTCGACACGATCGGAATAGGCACATTATCACGTTTGCACTTGATGTCTTTTTGGTAGTGAACTACACTAAACCGATATAAATTAATTTAATCACTAACGTTATTATTATTTGGGTGGTATAATATGTTTATCTGTTTCCCATACAATATGTAATAATATTATATAGATCGCAAGAAAGCGATATAAATATACCATAAATAAAAAAAGAATTAAAGTTAATTTTTTTAAAGAACGTAAACATTGATAAGTCAATGTTCCGAACACTGACAATATATAATAGTCTGATGGGTTTGTAAATTATACTTATTAACGAGATGTAAATGTCATAAATTTACTAAATTCTTTAAATTTAAATTATTTGCATTGATATTGTATTTTGTAGATTTATACCAAACGCACTATTATATTACACTTGTTATCTGCCTTCTGTAATATTTCTCTACACAAAAAGAATAAATTTAAAAAAAAAAACGCAATATTGTTGTAAATGTAAAAATACCTCTGAAGATAACTCGTTAAAATTAAAAAAAAAAAATAAATGATTAACTATAATTAAAAAATAATGAAAACACAACCCGTAACTGTGTATTTACTATATTTTATATAAAATATAATGAAATTTTTTTTTATATCCGTAATGTTTGATAACGAAAAAACAAAGCGCATTATTTTTAAGCACATTACATAACAAAAGACCGGACATGTCGAATAATATGTACTAACTTTGAAAAAAAAAATAATAAAAATTATTAAATAATATAATATATAAGGATAAAGGGTTACGACGGGAACAACACGAACATTTCGTATATAATGTGAGTGGAGAATTAAACCGCGTGTTATCCGATGTAAATGGTATTACTTTTTTAATATATTGTATGTAAATGAAGGGTTGACGGTGAAATAGGAAAAACAGAAACAGTGAAAAAAAAACAGAAACCTTATAAGGACGAGACCGAATTAGTTATTCTTGGCGTAATATTTTTCTAGACGTCTTGGCTCATTTTCCACTAATTTGGCGCTGATAGGTTTCCCGTACATAATTAAGCGACGCGACGAGACGGGTTCGCCGTTTTCGCAACGAAATAAAAAGACAAATTTATTCAATTAGTTCTGCTCGTTAGGATTCATGGGGAATATTCAATTAGGATGTTTAATTAACGGATGAGATTAATTTCCGGTTTTTCGTTTACTCGAAGAGCTTTCCGGTGTCAGCGCCTTCGTATAACATTTGCCAGAATCTGTTTCCGTGTTCATTAAGACTATATATTTTGTTTTATTAAAAAAAAAAATCAAATAAAAGAAACGCAATGTAAAAATATGTATAAAAGGAATACATAATTATTTCACGACTGTACAAGAATTGGCTAATATTTAAATAAGTTTTATTTTCATTTTTTTATTTCTTATTTTTTTGAATTTTTATTTGCCGAGGTTTATATCTAATATTTGTTTTACATATTTATGATGTTTGTATAATATTATATTTATTATACGTATACATTACTGAATAATTTATGCGCCCGCAAGTTAGTAAAAAGTTTACGTTTTTACATTTTAAGATTCTGAAACTTATCCGCTAGTATAAAACAAATTATATATATATATATACTAAGAAAAACTAAATGCAAAATTTAATTTAATTAAAAAAAAAATTGTACTCGCGTATTTATTTTAATATATTATGTAAATATTTTATTGTATTACATTTTATAAAGTATATGATATTAGAGCTAATTATATATATATATTATTTATGTATAATATACTGCAAAAGGTATTGCCTCGCTGTATTGTTCTTTTACAAGAGAAGTTTTCGTTAATTTATCTATAATTATTTTTTAAATTTACTGTTGTATTTAATTTTAATATATTTTACTTTATGATTTATGACATAAATATATATAAAAAAATTTTAGAAAACAATGTGGATGTCTTTTAGTCAAAGACTGAAATCGATTTATTATGTAGCACATGTTAGTTTTTCAATTACCGATTGCTGGCGATGGATTAAAAGTACGTACATATATTTTACGTCCAGTTTTAAAATTAACATTTTTATTTTCTATGTTAATTGTATTACGTATCAAGAATGTTCGTTTTATTTGTAACAAATGTTTACCTATAAAAAAATATAATATACACTATGAAACGGAAGTACACACACACACATATATATATATATATAAATTGTTATCTAAGGGAATTTCAATAGTGTAATGAAGTAAAAGGCTGACATAAAACATTATTCATTTAACACAGTAGAGTAACATAAAAAAAATGCAAGTAACGGCATACGTAAAATAGTAAACGCGTTAATAAATGCGTTAATAATTAAGCATAATGACATCAGTTAGTATTACGATGATTTACGATAATAAATATTATATTTTATACTCGCGAACCACAGCGATCCGTACAATAGTTATGGTTATAGTTAGGGCTAGGATTTATATGCACTTGCATGTTTTTTTTTCCTTCAAGTCCAAATTGATTGGTTGTCAGATTTGTCCACGATTTGGCTCATTCTCGTTTAAACAGAACCATTTTTTTTTTTGCGTATTTTTGCATATTTTGAACATAACGCATATAATTGCATATTTTATAGATTTGTTATTGCATATAAGTCCTAGCACCCTAGTTACAGGTAAATTGTCTGTGCATTTATGCGAAGAATGTGTAAAAAAAAAAAAGATTAATCATTCAAACTGTAATATTAATAAACATTTGAACATTTTTCCAATCCAAACGAGAAATTTTTACCGAATAGACGTCAAAAATATATTTATCATCAAATAGGTACGCGGTTTTTAATGCGCAAAAAAATAAAAATAAAAAAATCTCGCATTTAGTATGGAATTTTTTTCTGATTAATTTCTTTATTTGTCCGACACAATAACCCGTTACTCGTGTAGTTAGTGTATAAATCACACGAAACCCGTGTACAACACCTGTTTGCGGTAGGGACATACAAAATATGTGTGAAATACGAAGCACATGCACGCGTCATTGTACCCATACGTTTAATGTACGGAACAAATTCCGCGCTATGACACGCAATTAAACGGGGTGTTGTCATAGTTTCCAAGTATCTGTGTGTGCTGCGAGACCGAACGGCAAGTATAGAGCCACCCTCGTGCAAGAGATTAATTCGTGCAAACGGTGCAAAGGTATTTGGGGAAAAAAAACATTTGTGTTGTTAGTTACATTTCCGTTATTGGAGACGCGTCTGTTTCCCGTATACGTGTACGTGAGAACACAGGACGTGGAAAAATACGGAAGTCGAATATATTGGGCTCAGGGCCGGATTGGCCCGTCGGGATACCGGGAAACTTCCCGGTGGGCCGGTATCTTTGAGGGCTGCTATGGCCGCAAACGATTTTTGATTTGGCTATAAATTATCATGAATTTTTAAATTTTAAATTATATTGATACAGAAGGAATCATTGATAAGTTAAAAAATATAAGTACATTACTCAATAAAGAACTCTCATATTAAATTGTTTTGCTATATTATTTATGTGCAAATTTTCATTTTAATAAATATAAAAGTCAGTAAACAAAATGGTAATTTTTAAAATTATATATGGGGGGGCGGAAGGGGTTGAACCGCAGATTGCCTTAAGAAAACACGAGTAGTATTTGTTTTTATGTATAATATTAGATATTACAATATAGAGAGCTGGTCTAAATAACTTTACCGGGCCGAAAAATTCTGTCAGTCCGTCCCTGATTGGACTTAATAATACATTTTATACATTCTACATGGTCAGTGGCGTGCAGACGCTAAACAACCTGCGTCCCACATTCAAATATGGTGGGTATAGTAACTTTTAAGTGGGTAGTAGGGTACAGTAGGTACGGCTAAAGACCAATATATTGGACTATTGGTACGGCATAAAGTTAGATATTACCAAATACCAATACTATACCGTGGAAAATGGACTAGCAGATGCCACTGTCGCCAGATATTAGTTATTACGTCTTATTACGCGTGCAACATAGGCAGGGGCGCATTAAGAATCAATATTTAGGGATGGGAGGGGGGGCAAATATAATTTGCCGCCCCTAAATTTACAGTACAGATTAAAATTCCAACAGACTAAAACATATAATTCCAAATGTCCATGATCAGTGTACCGCCCTCTAAAAATTGCCGCCCGGGGCAAACGCACCCTTTGCCCCCCCACTTAATGCGCCCCTGAACATAGGGATATGGTTGTGATATATGAAAATAATCCATGTGAGGAGTATCCATAACCGTGATTCTTGTGAATCATTATATTAAAAACCCACGGGATAAATAGGTATACTTGTAACTAAGGTAGTAGGATAGTGCAGTAAGTACAGCCAAAGAACATTATTGGTAAAGTGTACGGTAAATTTATTAAAAATAGATTATTTCAAGGGGTTGGGTAGGTGTGAAAATAATTTTGCTCCACTTGGTGAGAGACCTGTGCATGCCACTGTACATGGGTGTATATGACAGTTGAAAGTACGTCATAATATTTTAATTTTTCAATATATCCCGTATATTTTTGCAAAACCCCAACTTTACAAATTTATTTTTTACAATTAATTAACAACACATACTACTACTTGTCATATATTTTCATAATTAATTTTTTCTATTTCATTTTTTTACGGATGCCGCTAATATTTTTGTAAGTATATATCACTGAATTAAATGAATTTCTTGTAGATATATATTTTTAAATTATATAAATGTAAATGTAATATAATGAAAGAAATCCTGGTCGACTTTAATTAGAGCACGTTAAGATATTTCGTTACATAAGGAAGAAATGTAAAATAACAGTTGTTTGTCTAATTAAAATTTACTTTGATGCGGACTTTTTCGTGATAACCCGTAAAAAGACTTTTTAGCGTAGTAATAAATTACATTTAAAATTAATTAAATACTTGAAAAACAATAGTTGCTATTATGATTATTTGAAACAATAAATTATTATTTTGTATATTATATAACAGGTGAAGAACTACGACAAAGTCAATTCCTTTTTGTTTTGTTAACTTACCAAGAATAAGTATAACTTACCTGTTTTTAACTCGACATTTTTTTTACTCATTTTTAATTAAAATTCTTTGAATAAAGGTTATAAAATATTTATTTTAAACGTTAAAAAATGAAATCCAATAAATATTCAAATTTGTTTTACCAAATTCGAATTTATATATATATATATATATATAATATATATATACCGTGTTTGGAAGGACCACTTAAAAATAGAATTCGTTTACTTTCACATCCAAAGCGTAAGAATGGAAATCGTTGACGTTTAAGTACTTTAAAAAAATTAATGCGTTCACCTATATATATGTATAAATTTTAATAAAACTTTAATCATTCATATAATTTTAATACCGGGATATATACAATATTACGGTAATTAATAAGACACACGATATAATATTTTCATTATTAATATTATACCGGTTTCAGACTCATCGTTTTTTATACATAAAAACAATTAATAAAATCTCTTACTTTAAAAAACCAAAAAAAGGAATGCTTTAGCACATAGAAATTATCACTACTCTTTTAATCCACTACTGGTTTTAATAGCATTCCACTTGTAGAAATTAAAATTATACTTAAAATATTGTACTATATACGCCGTGCAATAAACCATATGAATACAATTTATTAATATAATATAATAATCAAGGTGGATATAACTGTTTGTTTAATGCATTTTTGTTAACGGTTCAAAAAATGCTTATATTATAACGAGTCATATGTAATATTTTCGGCAATGATAATGCGATTTAATCAGGTCTTTTTCCAACTCGATTTCACTGTCAATAATCGTGCTGAAAACATTGAGTAATATGCATTTTAGGTATATTATTATTAATTGGCACGTAATTTGTGAAAGTTAATATGGAAAGCGATGTTACCGTTGACAAAAAAAACATATGGTCGGGTTAATATCAAAGTAGCTGCGGACAATATCTGAATTATTGCGTTCAAATGGCATTCTGAAGTGTAAACGTAGTACACGCTGTAAACATTGTCGTCAACAAGCCCCTGTATATCCTTAAACGGAACGAAATTTATCGATCATGTTTTTATGTTTGTCCACAAATGGTGATTAAAATGTATAAATATTACTATGGTTTATTTAAAAATGCCTTGTTTTACAAATAATTGTTATGTTTTACAACGTCTGATTTTGTGTAAAACAAAAAATAGAAAATTATATTTATCGTGTTGATTGAATTCGTTTACAGGTAAATAGGACTAGGGGCGTATACGAAGGTGGGATGTGGGGGTCAGATCTCCCAGATCATTTTTTATTAGGCTTTTTATAAGGTTTCAATGGTTAAATCAGAGAGTATATTTGTGTGGAGCACATTTTTAAGACAATTATGATTTGCGTTATTGATTCCCCCTCCAAGGCCGGATTTAGGGGAGGGCTGAGTGGGCTGCAGCCCAGGTGCCTCCACACTTTTATAATTATTTTACAGTTACAGATAATAAAAAATGGAATTTTTACGCGAGTGTATATTATATTTTTGAGTGTTTATTAGTTTTTTTCGACTCATTCACTATGGTAAATTTTTACCCCGCGCGACTAAAAGTGTTATCGGAAACCGCGCGAGTGGTGACGGGTTAAGTTTTCCGACATTCTTTCTCCCGTGGCATGCTCATTCACAGTTGAATGCTATTCTATACTAAGAGCACTTCAGTTTTTCTAATTCCTAAAAAATGTCTCTTTGTATCCGATTTTTGGTTAGTTATCAAGACAAACTTTTTTTTGAAGTTTTTTTTGCATATTCGCTTATAGGACATATTTTAACGGGTTTTTTATGATTTTTAACATGGTTTATTTAATTTTCAATTGGTTTCTTGTAATATTACGAAATAAAAATAAAAAACCTCTGAAGGTTAAAATCTAATTTTTTACTAATACAGCATCAGGCAATCTATTTTGTCAATAAAACGATTGTCAAAATCATCTTAATGTCACACCCGCCTACTGTATATATCATCGTAATATGATACGTTGTTTATATGATGCGCGTTGCCATGCCAACTGTCGAAATAAAAATTGCGATTTTATTTAACGCATTTTGTAGGACGTGTTTTGGTGTTTTTAGGCCATAAATTCGTTTTTAAAGGGCATTTAAACCCAAGCCGTAATAATAATGAAAAAGAAAAACGAAATTCAAGATACAATATCTTTACAATAATTTGTACAATACAAGATCGTACAAATTTATGAGCATAATAATATATTAATATGTATAATCTATTAATGTGCGCGTGCATCATTCAGTAGAGCTCTTTTCCTTTTACTTCTGCCAAAACCGTTATAACTGTTTTTGTATACATTTTTTTTTTTGCCATTTCACCGCGTTCTCGCGACTCTCACCCTAGTACTTATATAAATATAATATATAACATACATTATATACGTGTATTATGTACGGCGTACACTCGTGATGAAGTTGATGTATGACCGAAAATGTCGAAAAAATATAACCACGCGGGAGAATGTCGTTATTTCGTTTTGTATATCAAATTTGTACCTTTTGGGCTGACGTGAACAGATTGCGTTGATTTTTTTTTTTGATTTTTACTCATTTATTTTCTATTTTTTGCTCGCGCGCGGCCAAAGAAAAATCACCAGCCAGTCGATTTTTACGCGCTTATAATTCTCGTGTTACACTGACTACGCCATCGCGTTTTCCTATCAAATATATTATTGATATGCGAGTACACACACACACACGTTCGTATTTTTTTTTTTTTTTAACTTATGATCGATTTAACGTATTATTTAGCCCACTGGAGTTTCATTCGATTGAATATTACCATATCGTCTCCACCGTTGTCACCGTTACATCAATATATCGCGGGCTAGTTAGTAATATAATAACAATAATAATAATAATAATAATAATAATAATAATAATAATAATAATAATAATAATAATAATAATAATAATAATAATAATAATAATAATAATAATAATAATAATAATAATAATAATAATAATAATAATAATAATAATAATAATAATAATAATAATAATAATAATAATAATAATACAATTATTATTATTATTATTACTTTCATCACTGTCATTATTATTATTAACGTGGACATTTAATTAATAACATACGAATACGATGGGTATGTACGAGAAAGCCACATAATAGGTCCATTGTGAACATCTTTCGGACTGCAGAACTTGTGGTGATTGACGCGTTGTCCGCGATATACAACGATAACGTGTTTTATACTCCAGTGTAAATACGGTATGTGTTTCGGAAACATTTCACGCCCGCCGAAGTATAAATTATATTGTATTAATAATTATACAATATATGAGTTTTGGGTCTACGTTAAAATGAGCATGCTTTTCGTACAATAATTGTATTATTTATCAGTGGCGGATCATGCATATTTCATGCGAAGGTGCATTCGTACCCCCAACTGAATAGAAGGAATAGTACAAAATATATTAATCAAACTGAGTAAATATTATATATATATATATATATATATATACAAACACACGAGTATGTATAAAAAAAAAAAAAAAATTATCCTGTCAATATAATGTTAACACGATGTTGGATTTTTGAATTTTTTGAACTGTTTATTCTTATTTAATACTGAAAAAAATCTAAAGAATAAAAATTAAGTATACCTATATAAATAATATGTATTTTAATCCTCCAAAGACAACGATCTTATTTTAATGTGAATCTTATATCTTAATTTTTTGTTTATAATAAATTACAATAAAAAATTTTAATTGCATAAAAACCAAGTATTGAGAAAAGGATATGTCTTTATGGCGCCGCTAGTCCTTTTATTTATACACTATATACATGTACAAATAATGCATTATAGGGCTTTTTTTGTTTTATTGTACTTAGTTATTCAAAATAACATTTTTTTTTTCTAATTTAAAATTTGTCGTATACTTTTATTGAATTAAATTTTTTTTTAAAACTAAAAAAAAAAAAATAAAAAAGATTAATAATAAATTTAATAAATAATGAATTAAATGAATGAAAAATAGAATTTGTATAATTTTAAATAGTATGTATACATATAGTGTTCTGGTAGTACATACTATATTTCATAATGTAATGATAATTTTTGAAGCAAATCCAATTCACACATTTTGTTGGAATTTTAGAACCACAAGTAAAACCAGTACATACTTTTTTTCAAGTCAAGCCCACTTTTTTAATAATCAATAATATGCGTATTCAAACCGTGGGGTCATCACTATCAGCGCCGTGGCGGCAGTAGATTCCATAAAATGTGCACTGATTGTTGTGACACTATTTAGTATTTTAGAGGCATATATTTATTTCTCATATTTTTGTTATTATTATCATACCATGTGCGACAGTGTGTTAATTTTACCATAATCTACGTGCAAATGAATATTTCACAATTAAAAATAAAACGAAAAATTTTTTCCTGTTTTGTTCGATTTTAACATGAACACCGAAAGAAAGTAATTGACAGGTTTTGTGACATAAAGAAAAAAAATTATCGCTTTTTTGTATATATATTTTACCTAAATATAAATAATTAATAATCTTAAATATATTTTTTTCTCTTTTTTAAAATACGATATATGTAAATATATATTATTAATAAAATACGTATAATTTTTCCCGCGATAAAGGAAAAATCAACTATCATGTTTATAGGTAAATATTTGAGATTATTAAAATAATTTGAAATACCGAAAATTTACCGATATACATAAATGTAAATAATAACGTATCCTACGTTTAATTTTCATCAATTTATTATTATTTTATATATTAAAAAAAAATGAAACGAAGTTTATTGTGTAAAACAAAATGAATGTATAAAACCTAATGAAAATATTTCTTTTAATAATATTTTAACTAACTATGTATAAAGTAACACTATTCATATTTATAGTAATACCTATATTTTATAATACACCAGTATACTATTGGGAATGTGCTATTGTTCAGTTATCCACGTGTATGGTAGATTAATTATTTTTTACTTTTGAAAACGTGTATGTTTTTTTTATTATTTTGTGTTTTAGATAGAAAAATAAAAATAAATATATATATACATTTATTTTTTCATTTATATTGTTTGGATACGCCATATCCCCGTTTTGTCGGTTCGTCCATTCTATAGATTCGTTTCTGTAGTTACCAAAATCAAATATTGATAATATCAGTTATGAAATAATAATTTATCAATATTTGTATTGTTTAAAATAACACGACGTGGTCACGATAATTTTAATTAATAATATAAAAGTAATAATTTACTCACAAAATGGGATTTCCTAACTTTTTCTTTTTGTACAGAATTTATAAAAAAAAAACCCAAGAAGTGAAGATTCGGAAGCGCTAAGAACGGTTATGAAAATTAATGTGGAATGAAAAAGAGTAAGAAGAAGGCCGAAGAAGAGGTGGTTGAATGCGATTGAGTGTGATATGAAGACTGCTGGTTTGTGCGTAGAATATAATATGGGAGATCGCGTCAAGTGAAGGTTTAGGAAAATGGTAGCCGACCCAAAATAGTTGAGATTGAGGGGAGGCAGAAGAAGAAGAAGAAGAATTTATAAAAAAAAAAAAACAATATATACGAGTATACGAGTGTGTGTGTGTATGTAATATGTATAAAGTTTATAGTTTTTTTTTAAAACGTATACATGAATTTTTTGCTGCTTAACAACAAACAAATTTTAACTTAAAAGTTTAATAAATATACAAATTAATATTCATCAATTTGGAAATACTTCTAATTAAATTTTATTATATATATTTTTTTTTATAGAAATATATATTATTTATTAGGAACAAATTATTTTGTACGTGTTTTGCCGTAAAAGATTAAGTACAATTTTTATTTTATTTTGAATAGTATATTTCAATCTCCATTCTAGACGATTAAAATAATTTTTAAATGTTGAAATTACGTAAAGCTTACATAGTATTAAAATAATCATCCAAATAGTAAAAACAATTCAATGCGAAAAGTAAAAATTAAATAGTGTACAAAAATCACATAATTAATTATTATAATTTATAAATGTGTTGTCATATGAAATAAATAAATAAATATGTTACATGTTAACGAAATAGCTTCCAAAAAGAACACTAAGTAGAACTTAAAACATTCCTGGAAAAAAATATTAGTATGAATAAAATATATATTTTATGGATTATAAAATCGATTACATTTAATAATATAATATTGATTGGTTTTAAATATATTACGTTATACTTACTTTATTATATAACATACGAGTACTTATATATAATAATAATAATAATAACAGTAAAGATAATAAATTTAATTTCTTATTTTATTTTTATAGTAATAATTCTAAATTTTCAAATATTGTTAAAATTAATGCAAAACTCACTCAATTATTCAAAGTAATAGTAGAGCACATTTTTTACAGTTTATTTATATTGTATTTTTTATATTACAATTATATAGATTCAATAAGTTTTAGAACATTCAATATTTATAATCCGTATAACGAACTGACGACTATGAAAATACTATAAATGAATATTCAATCATGTCAGTCGCGTAAAAAAAGAAAAAAAAAGATGTCCATTAACTTATTGTCACTTAATATATAAAAATATTCATTGCCAGAGAGAAGTTATATTTTTCGAAGTTATTTCCTTTAGATTTTAACAAACACAATTTGTTTTAGGGATTTAAAAGGTTTTTGATCGTTTAAAGTGATGTGAAAAACCGTTCGAAAACTTGTAACTGGGGGAAAAAAAAAAAATTATTCTCGTTAATTTTGTTCACTCGCTCTTATTTCTTTTATTCTGGAGCACAAAAACTTTGTCTAACGACAGTTATCACCGTTTTTCCCTCCCTGTTTTTTCGTTTTATTATTGAACACTTGTCGTATCTAAAGTGTGTAGTTTTAAACATAAGTCAATAATATTTATTAATATATAACCTAAGTGTCTTTAAGCATTAAACGAATTATTAAGAAATAAAATAGCTTTCTTTGGTACGTTTGTTATATCTGAAGATATTGATAATGTGGTTTATTATATATATATATATATCTACTCATTAGCGTAAATAAATAGTATCAATATATAAATAAATTGGTATCAATAAATAAAAGTATTTATATAAAAATTAAAAGTATTCTGGTATAATATAATATACTTAAATATTATCCACATTAAAATTTGTTTTATATACATTAATTTAAAATAAATTTTCGAAATACAATTACCACAACTGTATTATATTTAACTGACTCATAGTAATAAACGGTAGGTATCTTGCGTAAAAATAAATCAGTTTATAGATAGAACGATGGAACACACAATAAATGCACACCATGTCTTCGCGTTATATATACGAGTATCTTATTTTTTTCGAGTGATCGTTATTTTTTTTTGACATTTCGTATAATTGCTTAAAATAAACACTAAAAAAAAAGAAAAAAATTAAGTTTAATGAGGCACATATTTTTATTTTTGAAGCCTAATACACTAAATAATACCAATTACCAATAATCCCGACGCGGTTGTGTTGTGTCTGGTAATACTATAAAAGCGTTTGAAAGTTGAAATATTAAATGAGAGACTGACCTTTTAGGGTAACATAACTAACGACATTAAAAAGAGACGCATTTATTATTCAGTGTAAAAAAAAAGCCCCACGTAAAAGACACCATTTTTCCCTTTCCTCGTCACTTTTTAAGGCTACTGACCCTCGCTTTTTACGTCACCGTTGAAAGACTAACGAATTTCTCGATCCGTAAAGCCCTATCGCTTATTCTGTCTAAAGATAAAACAAATAACCCTGCAAACGTCCTCAGGACATCCAAGGAACTTTACACATCACAGGATGTTGATACCGTGTAACGAATTGTGGTTAGATCACAGAGACAAAATTTGGAAAAACTAGTTTCTAATATCAACAATATATTAATATTGGTATACTTCGTTATTTTACGAGGCGGTTAAATAAATGTTTTAGGTTTTAAATTACTTATTGCTGACAATAACAATGTGCATAATTTTATGGGAAAGCATAATTTTTAATGATAAACATCATTATCAATTATCTGTAGGAATATATTATAATTAAGAATGTGCGTTTGTTAGTAATCAGTCACTTCGGAAACTACAAATGCAATCGATAACATCGGTAACATATTCCATAGGTCATTTCGGTGTTCTCATTGTTTTTTGTTTTGATTATATAACCTTTGGACCAACGTATGTAAGGTGTTAAATGAAAAGAGAATCTTCATTACGATGTGGTTTTGAAAACCAGTTATTCAATCACCATGCGGTTTGATTTTGTTTTGTAGAGTAATCTACGCAGAAAGTTGCAATATTTTTAAATGTTAACAATTTTTTACATGTACATAATATGCGTTTCAAGAAAATTGAATGGGTAATATTACAAGGAAAAAATTTGTGTCACTTGGCAACGGACAATTTTCTGCAGTTGAACCGAATACCTGTCTAATTTTGTTTCTGAAATAATCTATAAAGGTTTTCCAAAAGATATTGTTCGAGTAAAGATTTGGCGTCTTTTAAGATTCTTTCTTCGGTTACCATGGGTAATATAATATATATATATATATACAATAAATATATTGATTTCTATGGTTATCAATCTTGGTTGTAAGAATTGTTGTTCAATAGTTTTTTTAGTACGATTGGTCTCTTAAAGAAGATTTATTAATGGTCTTTAATATTGATCAAAAAACATATTAAACACTAGTGAAAAAATAATTTAGGATTATTTTTGTCATAAGCATTTCTATAGGGACAACGCCGAGTTCCAAATAAATAAAAATTAAACCCATCATAATATAACTACTCGTATAAGTTAAAAAGTTTATCTGTTCACGGATAAAGCCGGGTAATTCAGTTAGTTACATATTATAATGTAATCATACGATTTATTATATTACAAATAATTGCTATAATTGTTCAAAACTAGCAAATTAATTTGCGTTTAAAATGAAATCACTCAAATTCATAAGCATTAATTTGGTACTATATAAACCAGTGCTAGCAAATCAACTATAAATAAATAAATATATATATATATATAATACATAAATATATAATAATAAAAATAATAATAATAAATAATAATAAATAATAATAAATAATAATAATAATAATAATAATAATAATAATAATAATAATAATAATAACACTTATTATTATTATTATTATTACATTATAATGAAGTTTATATTGTTAGCATGTTAAACTTCTATAAAATGTAATTTATTCTCGTTGAACCAGCTTATTGTTGAATGTAGTTTTGAATTCTTCACGTATTATATATAATTGTTTTTTTTTTTATAAATGAAGTGTTTTTTCGTAAATAAATGAATAAATAATTAAAGGAATATTGATATATATATATTTATTTTTATTTTTTTGACGACTTAAGAATAATAATTAATTTTTAAATTTTAATAAAATCTTATAGAACAACCGTATTAATTCAAAATCTTAGTACAAATCTCAGTACAAATGTATATTTTTGTCTTTCGTTTGTCTTTCGAAATACTTCTTGTTTAACTGACATAAAAAAAAAAATCAAATAAATACAAGTTATAGTCCTGTGAAATTGTTTAGAAATAAATCTAGTAAAGTAAGCCGAGTGGGTGTAAGCCAAATAACGAATTAATTTTAAACAATTTTATGGTCCCGGTTTTTATATTCTTTAATATAAATTGTTGAGTTACACAACTATTTTCAAACATTGTAAACATTTATTATTTTGTAACAAGTAATAAGGGAATCATGCTATTAATTAGACGTTTGTCTTTTACTGGAATGCAATATTAACGAAACGAAAAGTTAAAATAATACTTTTTTAACGCGTAAAGTTATGGCATCGATTGAATGCTAACAAGAATGTTTGAAACTACCCGACAGAATGTCGTATCGAAAATTGTTTTGAGTATACAAATGCGCGTTGTTCGTTTATAATCACTCCGCTTAAGCTCAATTGATATTCGACTATGAGTTTTTGTGTCATTACAATAAAATATGACAGATAGATTCTACCATTTATTGTGTAAGAAAAACATGCACATTTTTCATAAGTTATGTAATATTTTTCTAGAGGCAAAAGTGGAATTTGATGATTGTGCTAGATGTGTGTTATATCACCCCCTATATGGCACAAGTTGAATTTTTTTTTATTAAATTATATATATTCTAATATATATATATATATATATATATATATTTATATTTATTTTTATGTATAACAAACAATTACTAAGAACTCGGTATATAATTATTAATAAAGAAAAGAAAAATATCGTAATATTTTTCTGCTCATAGCAAACAGATATTTTTGAATGAGGATTTATTAACAATATTGTCCACAAGACAATTCCAATTTGATGATGAAATATCAATAAAATTACAAAAGCAACTTAACGTTTATTGAACTTAATTCTTGAACGTTTAAAATATACAATTTTTAATCGTTAACCGGATACACGGTTTAAAAGTATAACATTATTGAAATCTAGTAAAAATTTATCAATTTAGAAAAAACAGGGGTTTTATCATTTTTGATACAAGAGGTAAAAGCACAGAGATTAAACTTGTCTTAGTCGTTCGCTAATCATGTATTTGACATAATTAATTATTTAGAAATTATCGTAATACAGTATACTATTTTCCGAAAATTTAAATCATTTTAAATCCAATTTAAAACCTCAAAACAGTTTTATAGATCTTTTACTGGTAGTATTTTAGTGTGTATTAAAAATTCATTCGCTTTAGACAATCGACTGTTCTTGTGTTTTTTTGATAACTAGGCAGTGTACCGAAAATCAACATAATTATTACATGCTCTAATCTCTAACCCAAAACGAACAGCGTTTGTATTGTACGGTATTGTTTTTTATAACTGTTATTAAGTACCTGCCTGAATATTATTTTGCGATTAATTTTATTTATTTTTGTCTATATAAATAAAATAATAATAATTACTCAAATAAATAAAATTAAAAAAAAATTTTATTTCTGTACAATCGCGGTTAATTAATAGTGAATTGATAGGTATTTACTATTTAACACGACGTACAAAAAAAAAAAATTAATAAATAAAGGAAAAATCGTTAAATTTGGTGATTCATACTTGATAAAAATCTTAGCACAACTCATAAAAATTCTTTTTTTTTGTGTCCGTCTTTGAGTATACGAGGTTATGACTCGTACCGTGTCTCGTAGCGGAAAATTGCGCGGTCAGAAATCGGAGACCAGATGCTGTTATACGTAAGCAGAAAAGTTTGAATATAAATTAGGGTGCGTGTTACCGGACGGCATTAAAATAACGTCTTCGGGTCGCCACCACGTCCCCTACTATATCCGTGCCCGGTCGCGGACGGTGCCCGTAATCCCCGCACGTATCTCCCCGGGATGTCCCCAAAGGGCTTCTCTTCTCACCACCATATCTATGCGTAAATCGTATCTTACTCGCATTTGCTCTCTGTCTCCGTCCCGTCCGCCCACAATCTCACTCTATGTCGTCTGTGACCGTGTATCACCACCTGTATCCCTTCACTACTCATTCACTCACTTCCTGTCGTCCGTTATTAAAACATATTCCGGTTGCACCTCCGTCCCTCTCTGCACCGGCCACGCACTACAATTCGTCCATGTCTAACTTAACCTTTTCATGCAACACGTACACACAGCCAAAGCGGGATGTACAGACGAATTTTTCGACATGGACATTTGCATAAATCACAATGTTCTGTGTGTGTGTGTGTGTGTGTGTGTCACGCCCTTTTTAATCCTTTTCGCTGTCCAATAACTATATTTATATATAAATACACAGAATACGAATTCCGCGCAGATATACTTTACTACCACCGTTTGAATTCACAATGACATTTCACTAGGGTCAAATCAAAATAGAAATTAAAAATATATATAAATGTATAAATACATACAACGTTGATCAAAAATTGCAGGGACTTTTCGAATAGCGCGCCAACGGATTGTCGGGAAAAAAACACGGTTTAGAGAGATTTCTTTTGAGTACAGCCGTTTTTTTTCGCTAGTTAATAAGACGTTCTGAAACGAAGACTTTTTTGTGTTTAGCGATTTCGTCTTCGTGGTTTTGTTCGTGATGGAAAGGAAAGAAGAGCAACGCGTTTGCATCAGATTTTGTGCGAAGTTGGGTAAAACGTTTACCGAAACTTTTCACATGTTGCAAACAACTTTTAAGGATGAATGTTTGAGTCGTTCGATGTGTCACGTATGGTTTAAAAGGTTCAAAGAAGGCCGAACATTGAACCGCAGACAATACCCGTTCAGGGCGCAAAACAGTTCCGACTGGAGACAATCGTGTTGCCCAAATGAATGACCTCGTGCGTTTGAATCGTCTTATGACCATTAGAGAAATTCATTCACTAGCTAAAAATACGGTTGTGTTCTGGAGGAATCTCTCAAACAGTGTTGCCGGCCGCGTTTTTTTCCGATGCACCATTGGCGCGCTATTAAAAAAGACCCGGAACTTTTTAATCAGCCCACGTATATATTATATTATATACATGTATATATAAATATATATACTATATATATATATATTGTGGATGTCGCCTAAGTGAATTACGATCGTACTAAAGATAAAGATATTAGAGTTTTGTTATTACTATAAATTTAAAATCAATTATAAATCACTGTATTTGATAAGACGATTCTGAGCGGAGCTTTGCGGTGTACTGGTATTATTAATCTAAATTTATATATAAATAATAATAATTATAATACAGTGCGTATAGAGTACATAATTTACGGTTAAACTTAGTTAAAGTACATCATTTTAATATAATTTCTTACAATAAACCTAGGTTGCTAAAAATTATCAAAAATTGTTTTCCCTGAAATAGTACAAATTTACATATTTGTTAAAAATTTCACGACACTAGGATCATTAATTTTGAATAAACATTGAGTTGAGTTTCAGTCATGTACATCTGACATAGTATTAAATTTTTAAACGTTTAAAGCAAAAATTACTTCTTTTATGAATTAAATACGTAACTAAGAATCTATAATTGCTATAAATATTCCAAAATCAAAAGACATTTTTTGAAACATTTTTTTCCTACATAATGTAAAGGTACATATTTGGTGAATATTTCATGTCTCTATAACCATTAATTTCAAAATTACGAAAAAAAAAGGATAATTGATTTCGACAAAATCGCATTTGTACCATTTTCATGTTAATTTTTCGATAGTTTGTGAATTCTTTTTTTTGTTTTTTTTTTTGAGGGACTGGAGAAAATTGAAAATGACCTTTCTAAAGTACCAGCTAAATGCAATTTTCTACCAGACACCGGGTATATCTGTAAAGATCAGAGTACAATTCTGGTAGAATTTTCGGTACAGACAAAATAAACACATCTTTGTAAAAACAAATCATTCCACGCTCAACTCAGAAACTAAAAAAAAAATAAAAAAACAAAAAAAGGGCGTAACTATATAAATATTTACACCCTTCTTTAGACGCCACTAAACGTGTCCATCAGCTCCCACAGTCCTTGGCTATTTTGTACAGTTAATCATACGTCCAGCTGTGAATATGCAGTACCATCGTAGATCGCTGTTTCCCTCCACGAGTTTTTTATTTTCGAATTTAGTTTGACCCTGTTGAAAACTCATTGCAGATGCTAACGTTGTTGGTAAAGTGTATCTCCGCGGAATTCGCGTTTGGCGTGTTTCGGTGTAAATACTGAGATTTAACCATTTTACCGCATCACTGCGGCTTAAAACCAATAGGACCTAAACGCGTTCCACTAGAGTTCCGTTTCGTCGAAGATTAGAAAAACGAATATACGACTGCGAAAGGACACAGTCTGTTTCAAAACAATGTATAGCTTGTAGGTCGTTTTACAAGTTATCGTTTCACTATATAACAGTACAGTCATATATTATAAGAACTTCGCAAACTGCAAATAATTTTACCATATTTTCCAACTGATTTTTCACGCTAAAAATACCGATTGAAATTGAATGTATTGTTACATGTAGAAACTAATAAAATATTTTCAATCAGTATTAACACCGAATACAATTGAAAAATTAAAGTTAGTGAGAACCCATACTAACACGTTTACATACATACGTCTACTCTGATCGTCAAATGTTAAATCACCGATTATTGATAATGTACCAAAAACCATATCTCCAAAAGCAGCTTTATGCCACTCCGATAATAATTTACAATACACACACACAAACACACACATCATCATCACATTTGTTATGTTTTGTTCTTTAGTTAAACTAAATTAGTTTACGTATTAATTGTATGATACGAGTATTATGATATGCCGTTAAACAAACATTTAATCTATTGAAATAACTCCACCATGTGGTTCGATTTAATATAATAAAATATGCAGGAATGGCACACAAACGGTAACCATTTAAAATGCATATCAAGTAAAATTTTATATCACAAAGAACGTTTTGTTCATGTAACACTTTCAACATTGTCGTTAAAAATTTTTATTTTTTTTCATACGTATTTTTAGAAAACTATAAAACACATGTTAATTATTCGACTATGTATTAAAAAAAATAATTCATGTCCAATTGTTTTTAATACAATTATTAATTTTTTCAATAATCTTAACGAAATTAAGATGCGTTTCATTCCGAGATAATTTGTGAATCGAAAATTTACCACCGATGAAAAATAATATTATACGTGATGCTTTATCTGCTATTACGTATATTAGACGTTTTTAATTATTCTGAAAGTTAGGTATTAGATTTTTGTTTTTAAAATTTCATTTATGATATTATTTAATATTTTTTCCTTTAGTTACACATTCGTCTGTGAACACTGTGTCATATAGAACGAGTTGTCTGCCCTTTAAATACTCTTTCCTGTAAAAAAATTGTTGTATCACTTATAAATGTAGGTAATTTTTCAATGTAATGAAAAACTGTTAAAAAATCTACATGTATGATTTGTTATTGTATTATAATTTTTTCAAATTCGATAATTTTGTAATAAAAACAAGGTATACCGTACGTATAAAATCTTATTTTAATAAAAATAAAACAATTTTTGATAACACGTGCTTTTCGACCAGCTTAAGTTCACTTCAACGTAAATATATTAATAGTTTTCACAATTTAAAAATAATAATACAATTCTAAAACTCTCTTATGAATTAGATCATATGAATAATCAGCATAAATCTGAGATTAGTACAGCATTTTGTCATGACCGATTTTTTAAAATGATGAAGAATACAATTTTCACACATAAATAATTAATTACTTGCAAAAATGTTTTGACTTATGTTTAGAATATACTTAGGTACAAAAAAAATATATATACATAATTGGAATTTGGTCCTCAAGAGAATTGAGAACAACGCTAATAGGCACCTGCGAATACCTATCTACGAAACCCCGGAAGTGGTCCATGTCCTATCAGCTGAGAACACCTGACGTTTAATATAATATGACAAAGCTTATCTGTCTACTTGTTCAAAATGTGAGCTGAATACTCAAGTTAATAATATATGACGTATGCTGGATATTAAACCTGCAACAGTGTGTAAATCAATGATACACTATATATGTCATTTCTTTGAAAGCAGCAACTGCAAAGGATTTACATTTTATATCCGTTTGATTTATATATCCATGGCTTACGCACCTTAATAACACATGTACACTTCCTTTGCTTCATGATGATTTACAGATAGAGCTTATAACATTTGACAGAAAATAAGACAATGTGAAAGTAAATAAAAATATTAACCACAATTTTTAGTTTTCAGTGAATAGTTAATTAATAAATATTTATTATTTGCTTACATTGATATGATTTTGTTAGACACACCACTGACCAGTGACACTATATGGAATCTTTAAAATAATTCATTTAACATCTTGCTAAAAGACTTAAGATTGTTTATTCATCATGAAAATTACAATATTACTCTCCATACGAACACCAGCAAGGTTTTGCATCATCTCGTATGGTATCGAAAATATTTATTTGTAATTACCTCCGGATAAAAAAATTCTGTTACAAAATAATCAAAATATTTCAAATGTCATTTAACAATCTAAGTACCAATTTTTCCTACATGTCTAAATTTGTTTTATACACATGTTAACATAAAATAAAATAAAATAAACATTTAGTTATACTTGGAATATCGTATGATTACATTGTAGTTTTTACATCATTTTAATAATAATTACATTATTATTTAAAAATAGATTTCTTTATGAATATAGCCTACAGGTACTTAAATATAATAAATTATTGCGTCTTTAATTATTATATGTCCTTAAATTTTTACTTGACATATTTACAATGTAATTTTATCCTATTGACACTTGTATTAAAAAGTAAATTAATTTAACATTATTTAGCAATTTCTTCGTTCTAAAATAAGTTTTCATATATTTTTTACAATATAATAGTTGAAAATATAATTCTTTGAATATATTGTATTTATTTTATTCGTTAATGAATACAATTATTTTCTAGAATTATATATAGTTTCTACGAAAAATTCAATAACTATAGTATGATAATATGGTTATATAAACCATACCGCAAAATAATGATTCTATTACTCAACATTAATCAAACATTCCCTTCCAATCTTGAAATGACAGTAGCTCATAAACACTAAACAGTTTATTCGAAATATGATTGTAATAAACCAAAAGCATAAAAAATACACTAAACTGTAATGTGTAGTCATAAATAAGATTTTCATTTTAAAAGTTTATTTTCCTCTTAAAAGCCTTTAGAAAACGACTAAATATATTTTAGTACTACAAAATATGATATTTTATATAACTTTAGACTCGCTAGTAGCATATTGTACTCTAGAAACACAAAATATGATAATAAATTAAAATTATGTACTATCTAAAACCTTTTATTTCCGTATTTTTAAAATAAATATGAATAAAACTACAATTAAAACATTTTTTGTACAAATATTTTTAAAATATGGACAAGATGAACTTATTGTATTATTTAAATATTTTATAAAGTGTTTCTTGTTTGGATACAATTGAAACATTAAAATAACACGTGATTGATTCAATATATCTATTTATAAATAAATATTAATTTATAATATAAAGAATTTTTAAAGGTTATATTAAAAGTTTATATTTGCAATTGTTTACATTGAATTAGGGTATATTATATGGCAAATACGTAGTGTCAAAATTATAACAAAATAAACTTTGGTTCGATAATCTTAATCTTAAATGAAACTAGAATATTGTTTTTGAAATGCTCAATCACCTCATCGACAATGATGTATGTTAATTCGTGTTCGATAAACATTTTCAAGAAGCAACCTTAACGTATGCACGTGTCATTGTACATCATATCTTTGTTCTAATTAAGCTGAGTTTTGAAAACATTCTTTCGCAGGTACGACTAGTCACTGGAAGGCAACAATTAATGTTTTAAGTATTCTGAAAAAAATTTAAAATATATTTTCTCTTCCACAACAAGATTCTTGCAGATGGTTAATCAATTTTTTAATATTTACGTTTTCATCATTTGGTACATCAGAATTCTGTTAACTTCTTCAATTTTTGTTAGTGTATATAAAATAGTAATAATTAAAGGCTGAAATAAAGCTGTAGTTATAGGTTTAATAATTTATAAAAGCGATCGTTAAGTTCAAAATATCTTGATAATGACTAAGGAGTGCTGCAGACGATCGAGAATTATCAGCAGCTAGTGTTGAGTAGTAGATCGTGCTAAATACAATGTAGACAAAAGCCATATTAATCTTTTTAAATAAATAACTATTGTTACTTGTTTATAAATTTTAATTATTTTCATTTATCACAACGACTTAATGAACCATCCTCAGCAAAAAACTAATTTAATCAATTCAAAAGTCTCCGTAGCATTTTTGTCAATTTCAAAACAAAATTTAATACATGCGCACGATGTTCCGCGTGATATTATCCGAAATCGTGAAATCGCTATTTTATACAAAACGTCCAAATTCTAAACGCGCACTGTCAATGATTGGTTTGTAGAATTAACCACTTTAATCTTATATAAAAATACATGAAAAATTATTTATAGTTTTTTTTTGTTTATAACTATATTACAGATAACATTTAACTATTTTCTGTAAGAATTTTTAGTCTTGAACACTCCTCGTACATGATAAAAACATCGAATTTTAGATTCTGAGCGGGGAGAGGGATGTTCTGATTTTTCAATGATGTTTTATATATATGTATATATATAATATATCCGTACCCAAAAATTCTACCAAAATGAGTGCACTAATTTTTACGGTTATAGTTTGTTTCCGATAACAAATTATAACTAGTTGGTACCAGTGAAGAAGTCCTAAAATAATTTATAAATATGCGCGAAATCCTAAAATATTAATAATTATTATTACCTTCATTATCTTCAACATATTAATATTAAAAATAATTAACATACACACGGTGCTTAAAAATAAAATATTTTCTTAACATTTTTAAACATATTGTCATATTACAATTTTAATTAAAGGTGTTTAAAATTGTATTTTTCGAGTTTTTGAATAAATTCATAATGAAAAATTATCAATAAATGGTTTATTCCTCGCGATTCCGATGAAGTGTGTCTGGAAATTATAAATGGTCACAGAGTATGTATTTTACTGTTATATATAAATCATGTAATTTTCAAAATAATTTTTTATCGCGTAAAACTAAAAAAAATATGACTTCACCAGTGGCGTAATACAAGGGTGGGAACAACCCCCCTGAAATATGTAACCCGAAAGTGTATAGAAAAAATTGAATTCAAAAAAGATTTTGTACAATATTTCGTAGATATTATAGGTAGCATTATGATTTAAAACACAAATCACAGTAGGTATGTTGGTTATAACTAACGATTTATTATGTTATATTATATTATAACTTATAGGTATTAAGTATAAAAAGATATAAAGTGAGATTATTTTAGAAAAAAATCGGACAACAATCCCCCTCCTCAAAAATGTTTATTACTATGCCACTTCCACTTGGCTTCATACCTTGTCTGTCTCAAGCACACCGGCCATGTTATTTGACATGGGTATACGGACATTTTGAACTGGGTACACGCACATTTTCTAACGCATACCTGCGGTCTTAATTTTTTTTTTCATTGTTATACGTACTTCTTAAAATATGGGAAGTGGGTATGCGGCGCATACCCTCCACTACACTACTGGTTGGTACTTTAAATTACAAAAAACTTTCTTTTAATTTTGGATTATTTATAGTAATTATGGGTTTTGAGGTATTTAATTCGTAAAAAGGGTTAGTTATTGTTATATACCCAAAACATTATATCGAATCGTTTTATCGAATGCAACGATTTACCATTGGTTTCAAATGTATAGTGATAACTATAGGGTCCGGATGTTGATGACCTAATAAACCTACAAAAATGCTCTAAAAAAAAAGTGCATTTATGACCTAAAAAAATTCAAGAAATTCCGTAAAAACTTACAAAAATGCTCTTAAAAGATTTAATTTATAAACTAAGAATATTTAAAAAACCTTTAGAATTGTTTAATTTATTTAAATTATTTATTTTTTTTTTTTTTAGTTATTATTTTATTAATCACAATAAACACGCATGCATATTAAATAACTAAAATACATATATTGAAGTTTGAATTTGAAAATTGGTTTTATGTAAAACATAAAATTGTATAATAAAAATAAAAATAATAATAGTAAACTCGTGGATTTTCTGACGACAATTGAAAAATAGTTAAAAAATGACCTAAAATAACAAAAAAAAAATTGCTAAAAAAAAATGCAAAATAAAAATTAGTTATTTAGATTCGTGCGTTATTGAATCATATTTTCGGCAAGGAAACCATCACCTAAGACGTTCCAAAAAAAAAAAAAATGCAAAAGTCATCAACATCCGGGCCGTAGTGATAACAACACACGCTAAAATCATTATCCAAGTAATTAACTTAAGCGACATATACACAACACACGGCGACTCGCTACCTTTTTAATTCGACCACCGAAGTAAAAGCCAGCCAACGCTTATAAGGCGTACGCAGCTGGCAATCAGGTCACTGTACGTATATACCTAAAGTGTGTACAGAAATTTATTATAAACAACTTGTAAGCTTTTGGGGTAGTTTTGGCATTTCGGTTGGTAGTCGGGTAAAAGGGTTTTAGGTTAATGAAGAAGGAATCGACCCGTGTGACCCACGAATTCATTATTAAACTCACTGTAATATCGCTGGCCAGTCAACTGGGCAGTTCGATATCGGTATATGCGGTTGCCAGAAGCGTCGGCGGCGGCGGCGGCGGTGAATAAGGAGCAAAGCCACACGGTAATGCATTTAAAGGGCCACTGTCCGGCAATACACTGGCTCCGGTGCCGCGGCAAAACGCGAACGGACAATCAGAAAAGGTCACTGCTATATTACTGTACACGGGGGGCTATTGTCGGGGACGGTCGAGAGAGCACTCGAGTTGTTCGGGAAATTGATTCGGTAATAAATAGCGCTCGGACAAATGGACAAAGCTCTCGAGTTGTTCGCTCTCACTTTTCCTTCTACACCCGTTTAAGGTGACCGAACGGCGATCGGTCACGTTGCAGACGCACGCGTCTCGCTGCAGTAAACAAATAACACAACTTATTCGACGTCCCGAATGTTTGTCTTGGACTGCGAACGATGTTCGAGTAACGGTCAATACTTGAATATTATCCTTATTCACTTTCAAAAAGACTTTGATGTTTCATTTTTTTTATTTTTTTTTTTAATATTGAGATTTTCCCTTTGAACGCAACGGAAATTTACCAAGGCACGAGTTGGAAATCCTCTCCGAAAATACAGCGGGTACAGCAAAACATTGTTCTCGTTATTAGGTACTGTTATTTTGCAATTGTTTAAAACATTAATGTGCCATTATCAATTTCCGGCAACTTGATCGACGATCGCACGGCACTCTGAATAGGCAATTCTACTTCAGCAACACCGAGATACACTGGTAGAAGACGTCGGGCGCAATGACTAATAATGTTTTATTCTGTTCCAATCAGTCTTGTAAAAATTACATTTAAAATTGTATTTAAATAGATGTACAAATACATTGATATAAATAGTATTTAAGACGCATTTCAAATACTCAAAAAAAAAAAAAAGTAATAACAAATACGGATACTTCGTATGTATTTAAATACAAATACAAATACTTATTCGAACGGAGCTATAAATTAATTTTTATAGCAATCGTATAACTTTTAAATCATATTTTTCTATATAGGTATTAAAACCTCTCTACCACTCAATTTTAATGTTTTCAATTGTTTGAGGTAATTATTAAATAATATAAATATTAAAATTATTACAAACATTTTAGCTTTTTCAGTATTTTTAAAAGTAGTAAGAATTATTATTACCGACATTTTCCATAGTATACGTGGAAATATTCATTTTACAGAGTTTATATTTTTAACCTGTTTTAAGACACGTTTCATACGGGCGATTGTCACACGTTCGCGGTTGCGATATTTATCAACTTTATACCCACATTCATATTATATAAATTTCTGTCTGTCAGTTCGTCTGACATGACATAATAGTAAATTTGAATCCGCCCTACACATATTTGAAAATTTATTTGAATTGAATGAAATGTATTAAAATCAAAACTTGTTTGCAAACAATTTTATTTACAAGTAATTAAACGTATTTGTAATTCTAGTACAAATACCTATGAAATAATATTTAAATACTTTATTTTAAAATGTGTTTAAAAAGTATTGTAAATACTATAAAAGTATTGTAAATACTTTTACTCAAATACTTTACAAGACTGATTCCACTTTGCCAATAATCGTAACGAGCAATTAATTTGTAATTTCCGATTTTACTTGCTCGGTAATTGTAATTTAGAATTTACGTGTTCGCACAGACGTGTTTCGACGGAATTATTTCCATGCAATTAATTTAATCATTCAGTCAATTCGTTTTATACATTTTATTAGTTTAAATTATAGTGGTTCGTTTTGCGAATAGCGTCAACTTTACATTAACAATATTCTAAAACACTGTTTAATGCTCACTGCTAATGAAAAAAAAATAAAAAATAAATAAACGTTTTATAATTATAAAATGGTATTTTATTTTAATCAACAAACATTATACTCGTTTTTCTCGTTCGCGTGTTGACAAAAACGGGCATCGCCTCTGGGATTGCGCAACTATAACAAGAGAATTGTTTTCTTGAATTTGTTTTCTTCGAAAGTTTGTTACGAAAATAACCGTTGACATCCGTATATCACCTTAAAATGCATTTGTTAATGTTCATGTATGTGGAAAAGTTTACGCGTTACGAGTTATGTCTGTGCAGAAAATAAAGTAAGAAGAAAATAACCGAAACTTCAATAGTTTTTTTTTTCGTTTTCACTTTTATTTTTTTGTCGTTGAAAAAAAATTAATATTAATAATATCAACGGAAATGTTCATCTTAGAAAATAGTAGGTACATACTGTAATGGCACATTCTTTTCTTTCTTTTTTTTCAACCTGGAAATCAGTTATAGCACAAAATATATAAGTTTTAATATTACCCTAAATAAATGTGCAATGATAGTATATAATTTATTACATATAAATATAATTTATTTTACTCTGATTGAAAATTTCAGTTTTTACTGTAAATCTCGTCAACTATCAATTATCAACTTCAAATCGCACATTTCGTTATCGTTTTTGTAAAAGAAAATTAATTACGTATATGTAAACACAAGCATAAATAATTGCGTGTACCTTATACATAACGTACACATTTTAAAATATTTAAACTATTTACATTATTATGTGGAGTATTATTTTTCGCGAATCGTAACTCATTATAATCATGTTTTCCATAACTACTCGTACTGAATTCACGTTTATTATATTAAAAATATATATTATGTTCACTATCATAGGCGGCACTTGACGATGATTCCAGGGGGGCAAACAATTAATTGACTTTCATAACCCAATACTCCCAAAATAAAATTTCAACCTTGATTTAATTTTTTTTTGGAGTGAATTTTTACCAATTTTGATTTCAGTAATAAATTTTTTTGACTTAATTTACTAAAATAAAGTATAATAATTTTAAAATATAACCTAAAATATTAGGAGATATTTCAAACTAATAACTATTGTATTTTGGGGTATGAATATTTGAATATTTTACATATTTTGAAATTGAATTAGTTAATAAAATTCTGATGTAGATAAAAACTTTTGTTGACCACTGTGACCAGTGACCACCACCGCGTTTATTTATCTGTACTTACTACTTAACTGATATCCTCTAATCAGTGACTGGCGTTGTTGGTAGTGCTAGTAAAGCAATTACTAACCATGTTTTCTAGATGAATTAATTTTGATAACAATTATTATCATTTTATCAATATTCGATTATTCAATAAACATGAGTATAATTCTAATATTCTTCTTAATCAGCTTCAAATTGAATTTGGAATTCCAAAAAGTATTTTCTTGTTTTACATCAGAAATTAAAACTATAGAGGGAATATCATTAATTATTTTAAATTAAATTCGGCGTTCATTAATAAAAGATTGAAATAACAGGTTTTTTCCTTAACTGTTTTTTTGAGGGGAAAGCAAATGTATACTTTTGCCCCCAAAATTTGGGGGGCAACTGTTCCCTCATGACCCCCCCAAAGCCGCCTATGTTCACAATTTTATATTTTATAAAATAATTAAATTTGATTCATAAATCAATATGAACAATAATTAAAGTAAGCTTTGTTATGATAATATAATTTCAATTATTTCAATTATTAATTACTATTTTTTTTTTAATGTGCAATATGTGCACGTTGTTTTTTATTTAGCTATCAAATTTTTAATGTCTCGAAATTATTCGATATAAATAATTGTATAACAGGAGTGTCGTTAGTAAAAACAAAATATTCTCTACACCTCGGGGAATACATTCATTAATAACATAAACGTTACGGTCTCGGAGTTGTAGTATAATCTTATGGGAAGTCATAACTTAGTTTCACTAAGAACATTATTCACGAGCCATTTTGTTTTATTTTAATTTGTAAACTACACGAATACGATTATTTATAATACTACTAACGTTATATTTATCTGATTTTTTTAAACTAAACAAACGCATTTCAATTATATTTTTTACATTTAATATTTTACCTCTGTAGGGCGCAGTACAATATTATATGTTATTGTATTACATTGTAATTATTACCACCTATTCAATTTAGGATTTTTTTTCCAATCGCACGCAAACTACAGTAGTTTCAAAATTATTCATTTATGTAATACCCATTTTATTTAATATAAAATAATGAAAGTTTTTCAGATTTAATTTTTAAAAAAAAAGAACAAATGTTTTATTAATGTCGATACCAATAAATAAAAACAGTGAATAATATATTCTAAAGAACTAATAAAAAAACTGTTTCTATTCTGTATAATCTGTTAATAAATCTATTAAAATATCTATAGAAAAAATACATAAAGTAAAATATGCAAGTGTAATAATTATAATAAATATATGCGCACATTTTGATGTAACGATATATTAAAAGAGACAATTGATCCTGAGTTATCTAGTTATGGTATTTTTAAGTTTAAGAATTTTTATTTATTATGACAACAAAATGAACTGTTTTTAATATTAAAATTTGTAAAGATCAAATAATTTATTAATCTGTGTTTTATGAAAAAATTCTGATTCATATAAAATATATATTATGTAATCGTATGTAGTAATTTTTATATAATTCAATTTTACTGCAATTAAAAATATTTTTCTTATAAAATTAATTAAAATAATATTATGATCTATAGTATCATCACGTTTTATATATGATATCGATAGGTGCCATCATAATAACGATCGAAACAACACTTGAAATAAAAAAATTCGAAGGAAATTATTATTGATTACAAAAATTAATGTGAATTATCAAAATACTATAAAATAAATAGTATAATAAATCAATACAATATCCAATATTGGCGGGGACATTGAGTATACAACACAAATTTTTTTTCAATAAAAGAATTAGTAATTATTATCATTTACCAAATAAAGAAATGTAAAATTCCAATATAAACACATACATTTACCATAATAGGAATAAAATCTATAAATTTATAAATGACGGGGTGTACATTTTATAATCTTGGAACTTATTTTAAGTACACACCAACGTATTAATATTTTATTTTCAAATAAACATAAACAACACACCATATATATTATATTGGTTTCTATATTAATATATATATATATATAAATATCTAAATATATATTATATATTTGTAGGTATAATAAATTACTTCATAAATTATTATTATAATTGACAGTGCATTATAACTTATTGTTTACGTGTCTTTTATTAATTGTAATTTGTTCTTAAAATGTCTACTAATTATTATTTACTGTTATGTTTTTAATTGTTTTAGTTTTGAATTTTGCAAACTTAACTCAACGTTGTGGCTGTAGATAATTTCATAATCTGAAGAATATAGTTTACTTATTCACTTAAAAATCGGCCACAATACATAAAAGTTTTACGTTGTAATTTATAACTCCGAAATTAATTATATTTTTAAAAGTACACTTAATTCTCAATAAGCTAGTGATAATTCCTCGGCGACTTTAAATTTAATTAATAAAGTTACTAATCTTCCCGGAGTGTGTTTATTCTAACGAACGAATATATTTTAATATATTTAATAAAAGTTACGACAATACTCTCGTCAGAAATTATGGAAGGAACTATGTCTATCTTTTAAAATAAACTTTTGCACAAATCATAAATGGACTTCTGATATATATAAATATATATATATATAATATTTAATTGTTGTTTCAATAAAAATGTATTGTTGGTACACAAAAAATTAATTATTTCTTAACAAATTTAATAAACATCATTGATTGTTTTTAAATTGTTTATTTTTTGAATATGAAATTATTGCATACCATTACATCTATACAATTATAAATTTATAGTCTATATCTATTTTTGTTCAGTTTAGGAAATATAGGTCTGTGTTGTCTTGGGAAAACAGTTATATCCGCTTTACGTATAAATTATACGGTATAATCATGTAGTGGCGCAAACTAAAATTTATAATGAGGCCCAAGAATGTTCATATTTTTACCAGCTATTTTTTTGCAACTATTCTAATGTTCCTACCCAACTCCTCACTACTCTAAAACAAACGCTTTGTTTATTTAATTGTAAAATAAAAAGTATGTATTATACGTAATATAATAAAATATAAAATAAAATTATTAAAATTTTAGTAGCATACAATATATTATTTTTGCCCAATATTATTCGAAAACAAGTTACTCAGTTATATTTTCATAACTCTTAAGTCAAATGTATGTAGAAAACTATATATTATGGATTCATTAAAACCCGACTTTGCATCATATTCATATATTTTATATTAAATACTAATTTATAATTAAAAAAATATTATGCTAAAAGATATTTAATGCAATTATTTTGTTATAATTTTTGTTATATTTTTTATACTATATTATAACTATGCAATTTTATTCTGTGTTATATTTTATCTAATTTGAATTTTAAAATTTAACAATGTTGTAAAATCTCTTTGTAAGCTAAAATATTGAAAATAGAATTTTTATTACATTGCCACAAACATACGTAATAAATTCATTTTCTAAAAATTAAGTCCTCATTTATAAAATATATTTTAATATTTATATTTATTGAATAAAAAATTAAAATAATTAATCACGTTTTTAATTAAAAAACCACACATGTTTCTAAATTCCTATAGCACAGCGAGTACAATAAATGAGTACCTACTTATCGATAATCTGATAAAAGTAAATCCTTTTACAAAGTACACTGAAATAACTTTTGCATGTAGAACTTATCAACCAATACATAGGCAATACTGTTTAAATTTAAATTTTATTTTCTGACATTCACTTATATTAATACGGATATATGCAATTACATTTTGTATTCATCTCAAATCAACCCATTTTCATAAAGCAGTATAGTTTAATGAGGAAAGATAGGTAACGCATTTTTTTTATTATGTATTATTAAATATTAAATAATAAAAGTTTTATATATTAATTTATGATGCAAATAGATCCAAACTAAACATACATTTACACTACGTTGGTTGTCTTATGTTTGATAATTTATTCCTTAATATAT
Source organism: Slavum lentiscoides (assembly GCA_032441835.1). Classification (NCBI taxonomy): domain Eukaryota; kingdom Metazoa; phylum Arthropoda; class Insecta; order Hemiptera; family Aphididae; genus Slavum; species Slavum lentiscoides. The sequence goes on along the minus strand of CM063706.1, from coordinate 19,163,965 downwards.
GTTGCAGTGCCGAAGGGGGGGCACTAGGGGCACGTGCCCCCCAAATTTTATACATATATAAATTTAAGCCACTAATAAGTTGATGTATTTTAGAATGACTATAATAGTGGTAAAAAAATCTAGTGCCCCCCCCCGCAAAATAAATTTCTGGTATATTTCTGATATGTTGTAGTAAATTTCTGATATGTTGTATATTTTGTTCATAAAAATAAAATATGAAATGGTTTACTTCAAATTTATTTTATTACAAATTTAACGCTATTCATTTAGAAGACGAACATAATGTTCAATTGATATTTTATGTTATAAATTATATAATTATTTGATCTGAATATACTGAAATATCGTAATGTAAAAATGCTTTAAAAATGAAATAAATTATAATTAATCACATTTCTATTTATGTTAAAACTCAAAAAGTGATTAGGAAAAACACAATGAGCAGTTATTCTGTATATTTTGTAATTTCGTAAACAGTCAATAGCAAACTTCAAAAATCACTTTTTTAGAGTCGTATGATATATTCGTATATACACAATTAAATATTTATTTTATTGATAGAAAATATATATTTTCAATGGTATACATTCCCGTAGTTCATAAAAAGGAAGAAAAATCATAAAATAGTTTCATATGTTCTTTGTATAATTATTTGTTAATATCAATTGTTAAAAAACGTAGTTGTATAAATTAACCACATATACGTACACTATGCCTTCTTATAGATTTTAATTGAAAATGAAGTTAAGTACATTAATTTCATTATAAAAAATTCATCATCAGACAGATAAAAACAAAGTTAAAAATTATTATTATTATTATTATTGTTAAATTATCATCTTTTATTTTTATTTAAATTTAAATCATTTCCATACTTCTTGGTTTTATTAATTATTAAGAAATTAGAATAATTGTCTGTCTTAATCAAATTATTTTTTCCGTCCCAAAAAAAACATGCTCTACAATTGTAAAGGACAACAATTATGTACTTACGTGTATCCTACAAATTGTTAACTAAAAACAGCTCTAATTATTCATATTTTGTTTAATGCAAGGAAAAAGGGACACTCTTTAGCAAATAACAAATTTGATTAAATAATGGCAGAAATGAAATGAAAGTAAATGTAAACATTTTCACTAACAATATTTTTAACATAGTATATATATTTTGTATGTTTTGTTTTAAAATATGAAAATTGTATCTAAAATTATAAATAAAACAAAGACTTCAATAATGTATAAATATATATATACACATACACACACATTAATACACGGAACTGTTAACTCTAATACAGTCAAAAGTAATTTGAATTTACGATGCATTAGAGGTAAATTATTTTATTTTGTGTATAAAATATTTACAAAAAAATATAATTATTTTATTTCTAGTGTTTATTAATACCAATAAAAATGAAAAAAATACACCGACTTGTATAATTCTTATATTTATGGTAAAGAAAATATCAAAATCATAGTAAAAATAGTTAATTTTGAATAAAAAATTGGAGGATCCCTTCCTGAAAAGTTGGGTTGCTATTATTATAAATATACCGTGTTTAATAATGCATAAAGCTTTTGTAGTATATACATTATACGTATAATTATAAAACAGTTTCGACGGAGGGACAGGACGTACATGAGAGGAGTTTCAACGTTTTATTTATTAAATTTTTATTTTTAATTCCATTATTTTGTGTATTAATAATCCATACTATACATGGCCCATGTTTTTTTTTGCACAATCGTTTTTAAAACGTAAATACATTATTATTATTATTATTAGGTTAATAATAATTTATTGGTAAATTAAAACTCCAATCGAGTCTTTTAACAATTAATTGAATAACTATACATAATACTTTGACTTGATTATTGCATAATTCGTTTGGGTTTAAACATTTTTCTTAAAAGAGATGTGGAATTTTATTGTTGTTTTATATTTCAAAAAAAGGAGAAAAAATACGTAAGTCTCAAAATAGTAAACTTCGTTAGTTTTCTGTTACAACTGCGATTTAACGATAAGAATGGAGAGGTCGGAGAGGAACGAGATCTTGTTTAAGTTTTTTCACTCACTCCTCCCGCTATTCTTTTATAGCAGTCGCAGAGATCGTATTCGTTGAACACTTAGCGTTAATGGGGCTTCTGAGATGAACCAAACGACTGTGTTCCGATTACGCGCATAGAATTCCGGAAGACCTCTAAGGAAGCTTATTCTGGATCTTACAATAGCACCGAAGGGCAAACCCAAAATATGTGTACAGAGAAAAGAAAGAGTAAGCGCGAAAGGTGGACAAGGAGGTTAAAAAGAAAACGGGGGAAAAAGTAGAGTTTTTCTACGTGATAGAAAATGTCATTGGATTAAAGGTATAATAGTGGGGTCGGAATACCCGTTAGACAGCAGTCCAAGTAGAAAATCCGAGCCTTATTATTCGGCGTTGGGACAATGGCATTTTTTAAGTCTTTGTAGCTGATGGCGATTTAAAAAAATGATGAGAGTACGATTTCAACAATTTAATAGGAGAAATAGATTTCAATTTTTCAATTGTGAAAACCGGATATGATATCCGGTAACTGATTGATAGCCGGGATATCAATCAGTTCGAAGTCAAAAAAATTTTAATACTTATTGAATTCATCGAGATTTACATAAAATAATTCATATTTATGAATTATAAACATTATTTCTCCACGAACATCAAATATAAAGATTATTACTTTTCATCGAATTGTCATTAGTACTATTATCGATAATAAATGATTTAAGTCTTAAGATACGGCAACTGACCCATTTTTAATTAAAAATGAAAATGCGAACGGTAAATAGTATTTTAAAGTTTAACTAGTAAAATAAATTTAACTTTTCCCTTGCTTCAATTAATATTATGCGTAATCAATTTTATAATTATTAAAGTTCCAAATATTGTGTTTTTTTTTAAATTGATATACTCGTATACCCTGAAATGATTCATCTATAATAAGTAATTATAAAATTTTACAGTAATATTATACATTTTACATTTTATATAGGCAATAACAAAAACAATATGTTTTAACTATTTGTATTACATATAAGAATTTTAAATTTTAAAATAGGAAATATGTTTTAAAAATATATTACAAATCTCATCAAAAATGCTACTCGCGCATAATCATTTGGATTATCTGTAATTATATCCACGCTGATAAATCGTTCGTATATGTTATATTTATCACAGAGAACATGTCAGCTTATTTGATAAGGGTCGGTTATATTTGATTCGTTTATATTATTTTGCAATAGTTAATCTAAATTCTCTAGAGAAATTTCAAAACTAAATTAACAAGTTTGATTGCTCGGCTATAGTGAACCTAGCAAGACTAGGCGAATAATCAAGTTAGACAAGTTTGATTTTCTAAAATTGCGTTTAATCTAATCGTAGAAATAATATATTATTTTAAAAATTAATAATGTTCAATTTCAAGCTTGTTCTTCAAATGTTTAATACTTTATCCTATTATAATTATTTAGGTGTTTTATTAAGAACAAAATTGTCTTTCATTCGAAAGTGTCATATTCATTAATTGCCAATTTATGATTTGAATTTTATGAAAAACAATTGCTTTACATAAATCCTACGCAATTAAAAATTTTTAGAAGTACTGCGGTATATTTACAGTATTATTTTTCCATTTTAGCCTTTCTGAATTATTTATCGGTGTATTTTGTTTGAGAATCCAGTACATTTTATAAACCTGTATAGTTTGCATACAGGCTATATATATATATATATATATTATATACATATATACATATATTTAACATTCGAATTAGGGTTAAAACGTATTCATTATTTTTTTTTTTTTTTGAACGAATTGTACTATTGTTGAGATTTTTATTTTGCTTTTAATATTTTACTTTCCGGTTTTTAATGGTACACATTATTCGGACATCAATGGGAGTGTTTCACACTACGCGGGTACGTTTATTTAACACTATACTTATGGCATTGTTCAATTCTGGTTTAAATTCCGTTTTTAATCTGTACGCGGTGTGGAAGGAAGGCGTGGGCAACAAAAACAAAAAAGATATATTTGGTAAAAGGTCTAAAAATTAAAATTAAAAAAAAAAAAAACCAATAGAAAGTGAATGGTAATAAGGGGACAAGAACAATATTTTTTGTTATATCGGGCTAAAAACTGGCTAAAGTAGTATTTTTATTAGCAGTTTGAACGCCACTCAGGAAACTCTGTAAATTTAAAACCGTGGACGGGGTAGAGAACGGAATAGAATTACGGGTGCCAAAGGTGGGCGTGAAAGGGACACATGTTCGGATAAATATTTATAACCCGGGCGCGTTTTACGGAATTAGTCGGTTATTTATCGTTCGCCGGGCTATTGGTTTCCGTTCGGATGTTCAACGAGGGGAGAGACTACCGAGAACGCATTACCGACGATCGCGGTAGTCCTTATGGCGATTCTCTGATCCCAGGCTCAGTTTAAAACAAAAAAAAAAAAAAAACAGAAAAAAATTATAAAATATAAATATCTACAAGTTTATATATATATATAGGTACGTATATATCTGCTTACTCGCAATTCTTTTTTAACGAAAACCAAATTATAAATTAATTTGGGGGTAATTTCGCCGAGCAAGGGACCCGAAATGAATCACTATTTAATCCGTTTCAATTATTTATGGCTAAACGGAAGGTGTACACGAAACACAAAAAAAAAAAAAAAAGAAAGGCATCTGCGAGTGCGATAATAATTCACACGCTGCAGACGTTTTTCCGCCGAAGTCGTGTATATTAATATTTTAAAAATCACGACCAAAAATAAATGATAAATAACGCTTAAGCGCTGTAAATATATAATTTATGAAAGTTGTACGGAAAATTTCGTTGAATTTATCAGACACGTATAATTTATAACGTTTTTTATCGTCAAAAAAAGAGCGTTCATTATCAAATATCTTTATTCTGCTAATCGTTGCATATTTTATTTGATATTCGTTTTAATTTTGACATTTATCATTATAACAATATTCTAAATCACTTTAAACATTTCTTATCGAGACACAAATGTGAATTTTTAATACATCTACAAATGTATATTAAGTTCAAAGAAAATTTAATATCTAATTAACAATTATACATTGTATGTAACACCTTTCTTACGTGTAATACATGTATTAAGTAGGTATAGGTATAATGCAATTTTTAAAAGCTTTCAGGTGTAAAAATAAATAAAAAAAGGATCGTGACTACTTTGTAATGTATTATGTAAATTTGTCATATACATTATCGTGTATGTTGTTACGTGTAGTCAAATATATTACTTGTACAAAGTGTGAAATGCGAAGATTTTTTTTTTTTTTTACCAATAATACCAGTAAAATTTAAAAAATTTAAATATGTATATTATAAGCTCAAAAAAAAAAAATCACATATATTTTAATATTTACCTTTAATAAGTACCATATTCTCATTGATACATTTTTTATTAATTATTCAGAAAACCAATATTCACACTTCAATACCTGTAGTATAAATATTCTATTATATCTTATTGTACTTTGTAGAGCCTATAGTGCAGTGCACTTGGGTTAAACATAAATAGAACCGCATTCAATGATTGCTTTTGAAATTTTATTAGGCCATTGTTCGTGATTTCCTTTTTGTTTCTGAGAAAATGTCAGTGTTTGGCATTAACTTAAATGTCAATGTATAGATTCAAAACTATTTTACGTATAAAAAAAAAGAGAACAAAACAGTTATAAAACAATCAAGACGGTCGTCAGAAAGTTCAAAACTTGTTGTTTTATTTATTATTATTAATATTTTCTTTTTTTTTTTTAGGAAGAAAATACTATTACAATATATAAATATTCAGTATGTTAAATTTGTACAACATTTGTTTAAATTATTATTATACACATATATATATATATATAATTTTAATTATTATTATATATTTTATAGACGACATATATTTATTCTGTTAACTATACAAATATTCTTATCACGCGTCTTGTACCTATTTTTGTACAATATTAAAATTGTTTTAAAATTTCGAAATACACAAAATTCTATATGTTGTCATTCCGATCTTCTACATAAATAATTTTCATGTACATATGTAGATTGTAGATACTTTTATCATTGTATTACAAACATCATTAAAATTATTGTTCAAATATAATGTTTTCCAGCCATCTACGATTATTGTATAGTTTATTCCTTCAAAACCGCTAAAGAATATATATATATATATATATATATATATATATATATATATATATATATATACATATACATATATATATATATATATATATATATATATATATACGTTACTAATAATGAAGGTTAGCGTATATTGTATACGTATTAGAATATAATTCTAACAATTATATAATTATTTATAAATAAATAATAATTATAATTATAAATAATTAGTTACAGTATACATTTATAAAAATAAAAATCAGTTTATTTGAGGGTATAAAAATTATTTAAATAACTAATTGATACATGTAATATAGTTATAAGAACATTAGCTATATTTTCGTAATATTAAACTAATCAATTCATACAAGTTTTTAGAAAATAAAAGTTACATATAGAAACCATGCATGAATATGGTGCCCAATATGGCAATATATCATGGTCATGGCACATGTTAGAATATGAATAAAAACGTAATTGAATTACTTTTAATATTAAATAAAAAAAAATTTCTTGTCGTCATGTTTTATAGTTTAATATTACGAATAAACGATATTGTAAATAAAATAAAATCCCATTAAGTTTAACGAATATTACAATCGTTTTTATGAGCATAGTATTTTTACAATCGAATTGAAAGACGTTTTTTATTAAAATTATAAAAAGTTTATTTAAAAAATTCAAAATATATTCTGTTGAATCATGAATTAAGTGCATATTGTAAAAAACTTTTATTGGATTTTGTCTTTAATACTATAATTTCTTAGTGAAAAAATTTTTTTTTATTTTACTTAATAAATTTGAATTTTTTTTTACAATTCAGAAAATATAATAGTTCGCAATAAAACATAGACACACAATATATTGTAAAGAACTTTGGGGTAGCAAATAGTTTTCGTATAGATTTTTTTGTGGATTTTTATCGGGTATAAAAGGAATGGTTGCACGCGCGTCAAACAGTGTAAAATTTTAGTTGCTTGGGTAAGACGAGTTTCTTTGGACTCGATGATAAGTGGGGCACATTACCTGGGGAATTCGTATGAGGGCGTTGAAAAATGGACGGGTTACTATCCCTTGTGGTAAAATACAAGGGTGGATGTGCAATAGAAAATGGGGTTTAAGATTTTTCTTCGTCGCCAAAAACACGATCGACCCTTATGCGCGTGTATAAGGTACAACCGCAGAGACACGGGTTCAGAATAGACAGACGAATGTTTATCCATTGAACAACTGTACTATCAATAGTAAAAAACGACTAGGTATTTGGTTTGTAATCAAGTAACACATTTTTATTGCGTTTTAATAGTCTAAATAGAAATATAAAAAAGAAAACGTATAATAACACATTTATGAAGGAATGAAATTGTTTGAAACAAACAAATAAATTAAAAATTAATGTTCTACGTATGTAATAATACTGTAATACAAATTGTATTATATAAACTGCAATGTAAACATCCAATAGTGGTGTTAGGCTTGGTTGAACTAAGTCTATAACAACATATCAAACGACTGCGTGCAATTGGTGTAGAGTGGGCAGAAACGTAATTAATAAAAATGAAGTTCAAACAGATAATTCAATTATTACAAAAGTTCGGACAGTTTTACCACAAAATTGACAACATTTCAACACGTATATCCGATGTCTCTGTTGGAAACACCAAATTGAATTGGTACTTTAAACTATGTGTAAGGTCTCTATAAATTATAAACTATGTTATAGAGACTAAGAGAAATGGATAGGTTGGTACCTAGTCTTTTGACAGACAACAATTTATATGCTCATACAAGATCACAGAAAATTATTTAAACATAATCCTCAACTACATTTCATCTATGACACATAAAACAAATAGAGATTGATAATTAAATAATTGTCCGATTGATGCACATGAATTAGGTTATATATTTTATATAATTTCCTGAACACAGTGTACATATGAATGTCTTTTAAATAACTTCTCACTGAAAGTTTTAGATTTCTTGTAAACAAAATTATGCGACTAACCAGATTTTAATATTACATCAATTACGTTATTTTGGTTAATAATACTCGTATACATGTATATGTGTGTATGTGTCATGTTGTGATATTTTAAATCGCCTTCTAATTTATGTTGTCCTAATTATTATCGCATAAAAATCAATGTTGTATTTATATTTGTATAAAATCTTAATTTTATAACTAACATTTATAATTTTTAAGAAATTTCAGAATATGAAAAATATTGACTTTAAAGAAATGCATTTTATTGGAATCATATAAAATTAATCTAAACGGCATTAATTTATTTCAAAAATGTTTGATGGGAATTTTTTAGCTGTAGTCTACTGTTAGCATGTCCTACATACTATTTTTTTATAGTTAATCATTTTTACTTAATATAAGGACAAAAATAAAAGATTTCTCTATTTTCTGTTTTTTTTTCGTACGACTAACCATTTTATAAATATTAATAAATAATTTATATTTTTTGTTAAATATTTTTCAGCAATAACAAAAAACAGACGTACCAAAAATATATTGGTTCCAAATTAGCTATTAATGGCATTTATACATGTGCGGATGAAATATAAAACGTTTGTATTTTTGCTTTATTGATGTCATAAAAATGCTTAATGGATAAGAAAAATAATCTTGACTTGTACACTTGCACTATAATCGAGTTCATCCGATTCAATAAGTGATTTCCACTACAGATACCCACATAAACCACATATTTTATATTATAGGGTTATTTGTTATTTTGATCAATTACCATATTGTTAAATATTGATTAATATAAAAAGAAAAAAGGATCAGATATATAAATAAATAGATTAGATAGTGTTATTAAGATAAAGACATTGACTCTGCTACTTAACAATCTATCATTGCAAGACTTTTTTTTTTTTTTAGAAAAAAAGTGTCGAACTTTATGATTTTAATAAAGGATAACGTGTTCTGGGACAACTAATTCGCTAGTAACGATAAACTCGTTTTAATAAAAAAAGGTTTATTATTATTATTACGTTATAGTTTTATACTCCCGAAAAACTGTCAACCAACATTAAAATTTAATATCGACAAATAAGTACGGACATTGCATAACCGTGACGCCGTTAGATCGTCATTTACCAAATTATTATTCAAATATAATATTGTACTATTTTTTGACATTTTTGCCGACGGTGGTAATAAGAAGTGTAATTACATATTGGGATATTGTTGGTATTCGACATGTATCCAACCACGTATCCTGTGCACACACGACAAATTATGATAAATTCGTCGATAACTATATAAACATGCACTTTCCTATAAATTAATTTTCTCTTTTCATAAATTTAAAAATAATACTTTTACAGAGTATCTTAGTGTAGGTAATTCGGTGCCGAGTATTAATCAATTATTCATTGAGCCAATCAAAAAAAATCGTTTGTCGTGATATTTTTAATGAATAAATTGACTAATATTGACAATTTAAATAAAGGTAACGAGCCGCGGGGTGTTGTGGGTATTGCTTAAGAGAATTACTTGGATATAGAGTTAAGAGTTTTGTTTTTATTTCAAATTTGAAAGTAATGATAAGTCATTGCATTCGATAAAACGATTCTGAGCGGAGCTTACTTTTCTCGTGAATACGAGTATATAGTCTTAAAATACATATTTGGTGAAAATTTCAGGTTTCTATGACTATAAGTTTCAAAATTACGAAGAAATAAACAACAATCGATTAAGAGGAAATTGCATTTTTAGCGTTTTTGAGTTATATTTTTAGGTGCTTTTGAAAAAATCGAAAATTGACCTCTCTAATGTACCAACCAGATGCGAATTGTTGCCGGAAACAAACTGTGACCCAAGAGAACGGAGCACTCCTGGTCGAAAATCTGTACGCAGGATAGAAAAAAGAAATAAACATCATTGTAAAAACAAGGGTGTAAAAAAACAATAGATTCATCGCTCCGCTCAGAATCTAAAATACAAAGAATAATTGAAAAATTGAATGAAAATGGAAACATTTCGTTTTTAGTGTGAAATATACTTAATAATGTTTTACTAATAGAAATATCTGACTGCAAATAAAACTTGCTTAATATAATTGTTATACACATAATAATAAATGAATATCGATTAACACGTTTCACCGGAAATGTACTTCAAACTAACTTCGCAATCAGGTAAATATTTACAAATCGGTTGTTATCATGCACCACATCATTACTGTTATAATCCAATTCCCAACGGCATAAATGCTACTGTAACAATAAAACGGTTGATCCAATGGACTTTTAACCCCGTTCACGTTTGTTCAAAACTAATGGTCCTAGAGTCTTGGAATTTTTACCGAATATAGAACTCTCTACGATTTTAACGAAAAAATGTTTAGCTACATAGATCTATTAAAAGGAATTATATGAAAATGATTTACTGTGAGGTTAAAAGTCAATTATGTACTCAAGACAAACTATATTATTGATAGTAAATAATATTGCACCGAAATCCCGCTCAGAATCATTTTATCGAATGCAATGATTCATAATTGTTTCGAAATTTTGTAATAATAACAAAAATCTTTATCTTAAGTAATTCTTTAAAGCGACGTCCACAACACCCCTGCGGCTCATTAATTCTTTTTTTTTAAATATTATTACTTTAAATACATATATATATTTTTTTTTTAAATTTGTTTCACCATAAATAAATAAGAAATTACGCAATAATTGTTTATACGTTAAATTAAATTTTACTGCGATAACTACGCGCTAATGTCTAGTCGTGAAGTAGGCGCTCACGATTCGTGTTTCAGAAACTTCGGTCACTGACATTTTAAAAACGGTCGTGGAAAAACACTGAACCCGTAGCATTACGCTTGTCAAAAATGATCGGCAACGGGCCTGCAAAGGTCATATACACGCCGCCATTTTCGTGCCGGTTAATGGTCGATTTGATATCTGTTCGCGTGATCGTTGACCAAGTCAAATTGGCGTCATAAGTCATAGTCACGGACGGACACTCACCCTATACCGTCACTCTAGCTCCCTCCAAACCACTCTCCCGTCCCAATCAACCACATATAACCATGCCGTGCCACTAATGACCTATACTGATAAAAATCGGAATTACTATCTTTTTACTCCCTTTTCAAGTAGTTCGGTTGTAAAAAAAAACCCCCTTTGTCGTATTTTGTTTATATATATTTTTTTATCCGATATTCTCACATATCATTCTGTCGTTCAGAGTGCTATTTTCGATTCAGTTTAGGAGTAGACAAAAAAAAAAGCGTGAAAGTACGATCAGAATAATTGCCTATCGACCAGGTGAAAACATTATATTTTATTCTGCCGTATCGACTATAATATATATATGGTTTTTATTTTTTCCATTTGGGTAAAATAAAAATTTAATTCGCGTTTTCATTGATTTGGACAGTATTTATAAGTTTTAAACATCATCATAATTGAATAATCTGAGTTTTTATAGAATATTTTATTAATGTTCTATTTTAACACTTTAACTTTAAGGCACATTGAAACCAAATTTATATTGTATTAAGCGATTAATGTTTAAGAATTAAAATGAATATTTATTAAAAATAAATAAATAAAATTATTGAAAAAACAGTTTAATGAAGTAAAAATATATTAATTATTATTTTGATATGTTATAGGATTAACATATAGAATTAACTATTTTTTTTTATATTCATTTATTTTAATTAAAATTTTATTTTTACATAAAAAACGAGCGATTTAAAAATATATATATATGCAATATATGTTTTTATCGACAAATATTTCAGATATATTGTTGCTATAAATATAATTAAATGTATAATTTTTCTAATTTATAAAGTTCCTTCATTTTCTAAAAAATATTGAAACTGTATTAATTCGTACAAACGTATTGTCAAGTGTTAGATTATAATTTATTATTTATTTTTTTTTTTATATGGTACATGTAACATTTTTCATAATGAGAAAAGAATATTTTATTTATGAGACTGTCGTAGTATAAGAACTTTACATCATATATTCATAGAATGAATATAATTGACAGGTTACAGATATTTATTTATGTCCATTAAAATTGATTGCATTTTTTCGCTAGTCTTTTAAATTAAAATCATAATAAATAATGAACTTTTTTTGTTCAATATTTAATTTTTATTTATTATACCACAAAGTTCAATAAATTATTCTATTTACAAGTAATAACTCAAAAAAAAATTATTGGCCGTTTAAAAGAAATGCGCGAGCCTAAATGTTATCATAAACCTTAACTGAAAATCGTTGAGTGATGTCATTGGAAATATAACAGTATAAAACAAAAATATCTATAAATATAGGTGCATCAATAAAGTGTAAAAGTGTACATTAAACCATTATGAGTGATTTACCTTATAGTTTGGCGCAATAATAATATCATGTTCTTAATGAATGTCATGTTAGCATTTCTAGAAGGAAATTATGTAGGACATCCTTTTAAAATGATTGGCAAATCTAAAAGAGGTAAATATAATTTATACGTAAATAAATTATGTGTTATAATAACAAAAGATTTTTAATTTCTTTGAGCTTGTACTACATAATGTTTTTTTTTTTTATATAATAAAAATATTATTATTGAAATGGCGTATTTTGTAACCACATTCGCTACATTTTACTCGTTAAGAAATAGCCAACTCCATCACCGCTAAAATTATAAATACTCACTTCCTTTATTAGTATTTATGGTCATTTTTATAATAATAATTTTATAAAAAAAATTGTTAATTATAAAAATAATATTAGTTTTAACGATTTAATTTTAAATTACAACTAATATTTTTAGTATATATTTATAAATGTGTATTAAAAAATATTTTGTCAGAAAAAATAAATGGGAGACGACCACTTGTCGGGCCGAAAACTATCTGGAATAATAACCCGATATGAAAGGATATGAGACCGGTAAACATAAATGCGACAACAGATTGGCGTTGAGTTAAAAGAGGTTAAGGGACTTAATAGTGGTAGCGCGGATTCCATACGGATCGCTAAGCTATTGAAAAAAAGGAAGATATTTATAAGTGTACAATAGATTAATAAATATTTGACATAATAAATAATTCATAACGAAATGTAAATGTTGACATCGTCAAATCCAATTGTTGGGCCAAAAAAAAAAAACATCCCACAATGTTGCCAACATTTATGCCATAGGCCTCGAAAAAGAAATCGCAAAGTTATTCACTCATTTGCTTTAAAGGTGTGCACCGTAAAAAGTGTGACAAAAGTTTATTTAGATATAACGCAATCCTTTCACTGCAGAATATGGCGTTAATCAAATGAAAATGTATTTTATTATAATATATATATTTTTTTTTTACTCCACCCTCCGGATATTATAATTAAATATTTAATTTAATAATATTAAAAATAATAATAATAATAATAAAAGTTAATCTGAATTCAAATATTGTTAATTGTATTTAAAAAAAATCATACTTTTAATTTTAATATAAATAATACCATAGAAATTTTAAACCTACAGAGTAATATTTATATAAATTGAGTTCTGGAAGAATTACATATTTATAATATAAATTTAAATAATAATTAATATAACAACATTCTAAATATATAAATTAAAGTATTATATATATATTCATAACTTTTTTATTAGTTGTGAGTAGTAATACATAGTTTTTTTTTATTTAATCATTATTATTATTATTTTCAAATATATCTACATTAATGCAGAACAGTCTCACTCGTATTTAAGAAAGTAATAATTTTTTTAAAATACACTTTAAAAGCGCGCGGGGGAAAGTAAACAAGAACAAAGTAACTTTGCAACAAATCTGTTGGGAATAAATTTCAAATATTTTTTTCAAATTAATACGTATAATATAAATGTTAAATTGTTGTGGGCCAAAATCAATAGTTTTATGCAATACATTAATATCAATATTACGTGTTTTATTTGCGGTTCGTTTACAGAGTATTTACTCCTTTTTTCCAAAGTTCGATATCATGTTATAAAATACAATGTTCAATGAATTCGAATGAAACGCAATAATAATCCATATTAGTAAAAATTACAAAATAAACAAAATACGCGTTTAAAAAATGTCGAAAATCCTTGTGTGTTTTAGATATCGGCTCATATGAGTTATTTAAAAAGATATTTTATAGTTTTTTACCATTATTTTGTATATGAAAGCAATCATAAATCACTGTATTCGGAAAATAATTGTGTAATTTATAACAGTTAATGAATATAATACATAATATAGTATATGTCTACGATTTGATTATGTTCACAATATTACCAATTCTTTTTTTTTCGATTATAGGATCGATTCAAGTTACATTAGAAAAACTATTTACTACAGTTATGTAAAACCGAAAAACGTGTCAAATTAACTACTGACTGGATACAATTTCCGTACCAAAACTCTACGAATGTCGAGATACTATATCACTTATATATGAAAATAAAGAGACAAAATAATGAGACAAAAATAAATAAATACATGTTTAACAACTGTTAAAATTTTCAACATATCCATTGACACGCGATTTCCTTCTTTTTTACGTTTACAATTTAATGTAATACAGGTTTAAAAACGTAACATTTTAACAGTACGTATTTAAAAAGTTGTTCCTAAAAAATAAATAAATGCAATTTCAATTTTTAAATACTATAAAATATAATAATAAAAAGAGAGTTATTCAGAATCTCTTTTCTTCTGAAATATTTATTGTTGCTTTCAAATATAAAATAATAACATCCGATCCAATAATTCACTCGAACTGACATCTACAGCATATGCGGCTCCCTAGTTTTTTTTTTGTATTGTTTATAAATAATTTTTCGTATAGAAGTAGTGCTCGGATGATCTTGACATATGTTCAGGAAACAAATTGCTTCCAGTTGGTATTTTATATAATTATTTGAAACGTTTTTCTATTTTTCTAGTGCAGGATTTCTGAAGAGTAATGAAAATAACACGTAAAAATGAAAAACCAGATAAACGCCATTTTTTAATTATTCGTCTATTTTTTATTTATTTAAAAACTTAAAATATAATAATAGCTTAGAGAAATATAGTATTTAAAATTTTTTATTTTATTATTATTGTAATTTATAACAATGACTACACTAGTCATTGAATTATTCGTCTACTTTTTTATTTATTTAAAAACTTAAAATATAATAAAAGCTTAGAGGCACATAGTATTTTAAAAATATTTTTAACATTGTTATTTATAACTTCACTAGAGTTGTTCAGAATCTTTTTTTTTCAAATATAACAATTTATTATTGATTTAAAATTCAAAATAAGAAAATTCGAAAATACATTTTTAGACATGTCTACCTTAGTAATTCACTTGAGCTGATATCTAAAGCACTAATGACTTTCTACCTTTTTAATTTATTTGTTTTAAAACATTTTATGTTCTCGAGGTTTACAACATATTTGCAGAAATTAAATGTAAAAATACTTTTTAAAAAAAAATCATAATTTCCTACAAAACAGAATTATTATTATTATTATTATTATTATTATTATTATTATTATTATTATTATTATTATTATTATTATTATTATTATTATTATTATTATTAGTAGTAGTAGTAGTAGTAGTAGTAGTAGTAGTAGTGCATTTATTAAAATGTACGTTGTACGTAGATTGATAAGATGTTATACATAAATATAGAAGTACACGCTACGTGATGTGAAGACTTTAAAGTTTAGTAGTCAATAAAGGATTTAATTTGTGGCGAAAGTCAAGAATTTTTGTTTATCTTACTATAAGACATTTTACAGTTTTCGTGTACAACATTTGAAAACAAGGTTAAAGGTATTTGATTGGTATGACCAGAGGCGAACGCAAGTAGGGGTTTTGGGGGTTCAAACCCCCTCCGAAATGTCTGAGAAAATTTGAAAGTTAAGCTGCGACGTATATGTAAGAGTATATATAGTACCAAATAATTTTACATTTTTTCAAAAACCCACCCCGAAATTTTTTCCTGCGTTCGCCCCTGGGTATGACAAATAACCTTAAAGCACTGGAAAAAAAATAAACTAGAGGACATTGAAAGTGTGTCCTTAAAATCGCAAAAAATACAAAGAAAATATTTTATAATTATTAATGGTAATTATGAATACATATTTTTAGTTATAAAAAAATTACTCTTAGTCTTAGTTATGTACAAAAAAAATAATAAATAATAATAAAATAAATCCAAACTATTTAAACGTTAACGTTTACACGATCTGTGTGTTATACCGGGAATATACCACAAAGGTTTTGCTCGTTACCTACTACGATTACGTATTTATTTGATGACGTATAAAAATGACAAAAACCACGGCATTCATTTATATTGAACTATTATTAACAGTAAAAAGTTTCAGAGCAATTGTTATGATCGACACAGCGTAGAAATAGGCAGTTTATATATAAAGTCATTGGTCTGGTGGACAGGCCGATTAAATTATAATATTTTGATTCAATCTGCATTGCAGTCATATTTATACGTATATAGACTACGAAATATTATACCAAATGTGTAAACGATATCTTGGTAATCGATCGATGTGTTTGAATAAGTAATGTTTTTTGACATGATTAAATTTCTAATAAGATCACAGTTGAAATATCCGCACTGGGTAAGCAGTTAATATACCGTTTAAAAACGTTTTATTCGTCAAATAGATGTTCGAGGAAGATGGCAAACCAGAATATATTTACAAAACGGATTACTCCCGTCCAACGTATTTGAACGTTGCGTGCTTGTACGCAATCCAACAGTGTAACGGCTAGTAAAGTTTCGTGTTTGGATTTTCTTTTCTTCTTTTTTTTTTTAATCCAAATAAAAAGCATTTTTCAACTTCCTTCGATTTTATTAAATAATATTATATTGCATGAGTCAATATATACGTTCCCAATGGTCTGAAATTTAATGATTTAGGCCATTAGAGAATTCCGTTTTTTTTTTTTTTTAGCGATATTCAATTACAAAACAATAATAATATCGACGTAAGCTTTTTCTACCCTCAATTTTTCCCCCAAAATAATGAGGAAGCGTATATATTTTTACTACCATTAGAACGGGATCGTTTTTCTTCATTAAAAATAAATGAAAACATTCACAAGCATGAGCCACTGTAAAACGTTATAAATCTTTGAATAAAAGAAAAATTTAATTTCCTTTATGGTCCATAGTGAAAATATTACGAAACGAAAATTCATTACAAAATATTTTATAACAAATCAAACTTTTTTTATCGTTCGATTTAATGAGACGCTCAATTGTGATATATTGTGTCTTCTATATTTGTGGAATTTACCAAGTGTGTAATTTACGACACAATTCAATTTTTTCCCCAAATAAATTTATTGATTAATGTACAACTAAATTTTAAAATCACACTTACATTTTTCAAAAACAACGTTGTAAGATGTATTAAAATGTTATAAAACTACGTATAAAATATATAAGAGATTATATTCCGTACTCAAACTTTGTAGGCCAGTTTAAAAGTACAAGTCCCTTGGGTCACTTTAAAATATACGAGTTTATAATATTATGTAAATAATATGCATATCAACATAAAGATATATCTCGAATACGTCTATTGATGTGATTTGAGAACAAAACACTTCTTAAAAACCGGTCTTATTTACAAATTTAAATTATCCTATAGAAGTATAGAAGGTATAGAAGGAATATAATACGTTCTGACCTAGGCCTTCGCAAGAACAGTGCAACAGGGGCATTCGCGGAAGTTCACTTCAGAAAACAAACTGTTACCAGTGGCGCCGAGTTCAGTAAAAATAGGTGGTTCGATTCCAACCAAGAATGATCCACCTACCTTAACATGACTCTGCGGCGTAAAGGTGTTTCTGAGATTTATTTATTTTTTAATAATATTTCAAACGTAGGCACGTAAAATATGTATGTGTACTATAAAATTAATAGCAGGAATGAAGAAAGTTAAATGCATAAACCTTTTATTTATAATCTATTCGTGAAAAAAAAACTTTTTTTTGTTAATTACTAAACATAACGTGTACTTTAAATGTATTTATATTTTTCATAAATTATTTTAAATGTGTACTAGAAATAAAATAAAGTTTCTCCAAAGAAATCAAAAAAAGTTAATCAAAACTTAGGTCGTGGACGGAACGTACTCGAAGCTAACATATAATATACGGTTCTTCTATTATAATACTCGTTAATTTTCGTTACAAATACAATTATTGAAATTCTTACATAATTATCTTATTTTTATTTGTTTGTTCTTTTACATAATGAAATATTACCGACTAAGACATACCCCACCCACCTACCCTAAAATTAAGATGATTCAAATGAACCACCTAAAATACGTAGTCGGCGCCACTGACTGCCACTGACCAAACACAACAGATCAGAAAAGATATTATTCATTCAATGTTTTCCAGAATAAAATTTAAATTGTTCAATGACAACCGCGTTTGTAATTCCCATATCAAACACCTGCAGAAAAGGTACTGTAATTATTAGTGCCGTGTGAAATAAAATAACGTTAATCGTTTACTGCGTGTCGACTTAGATTGTTATCGTAATACGAATTCTAATCCGTTTGAAATTTTCTAGAATTCATTTATTTTTATTTTTTTTTTTTTTGAAACCACATTTTTCTACTAATTTCGAGTATAATAAATGTAACATTATCTTCGGCGTTCCCAGAAAAAGTTTAGGAAAAAAGTATAATATAAAAAGTGACCAGCAGTATTGTTTTTCTCGTGGCTTCGCGATTTGTATCACCGGCACAGATCCTAACGTTTTCATACTCCGAGTTATTCGTTAGAAAATATTACGTCACGTACTTATTATCGTCGTAGACCGTAAAATCAAAAAAAAAAAAAATGCTATTTTAATATTCCAACGTTTGTATTCACACAGAAAACATATTTTGAAACCTACGCGAATACGTACGAGTTCAGAATATATTGGACTTTTTTTTTTTCGTGACAAATTTTTACTATATAAAAAGCGTAACTATTATAGCGAGATACTCGCTGTGCCGTAGCGTTATAGCGTTTCTCTCGTCCATACACCGCTGCAGTGTAGTGACTTCGGCGGCAGTGGCGGCGGCGGCATCCGGTGTCAAAGGAAAACATGCAATTTCCAAAACGATAATATTTATGCTAAAACCTCGAAATCCGTTTACGTCAGAATCCGCGGAGGAGTTTGGACCGAGTTCTCGTTTATAATTAAATTCCGGTAAGCTCCGAACCCGGGAACTCTCGGCGACATAATATATAAATATATACATATATATATATATATATATACATTATATAACAGCAGCTCTATGCCGGCTGGTGAGCCCAAGACGATACCCGGCCGTGGGATCGTCTGCACGTCGTATTATATTATATGACCGCCCCGTTTTCTACTCGTTTCGGATGGTAGCCGAGCAACTTTATCGGGGCGCATTATTGCTGTATATATATATATATATATATATATATATATATAAGCACGTTGGAAAATTATCGGCCTATGTTAATTCGTTTATTATATAACGTTTTCACGTTAAGCTTCCACCGCTGAAAATGTAATATTATCTCATATTTCCGCTCAGCCGTAGCCGGCCGACGATCCTTTTGTCCAACGGTAGAGCCCGATACGCGGTCCTTTCATCCATAAACCGTAACGGACCAGTGTAGAGTTCGACTAAGACCAGGACCGGACCGAACCGAACCGATGATAAAAAACATATATATATATATATATATATATGTTAAAACCTGAACGGATTGGACCGTTTTAGTTTTCAATCGACTAAAAACCGGGCCGCGTCGGGAAGGAAGCAGAACGGACAGGCGCCGCGGCGGCTGTTTAAGACCGTACCGGGTCGTACGGTTTTGAATAGAAGTTTCTCTACAATGCGCAGACTAAAACTTTGTACTTTAGAAAACAACGAACGTAATAATATGAAGTATTATATAACAATATGACGTACCTGTTTATCGATAATCAAAATTTAAAATCTGTACCGAAATGAATGGAAAACAAATCAAACGTTTACCCGGCACGACAACTGCACGCGTCGCGTAGCACACGATGCATTCACAATAGCGCGTTCTTTTCTCGTAGATCAGTAAAACGTGGGAACATTTCAGTTACAATTTTTAAAAAACTCATTAATTTCATTTTTTTTCTTGTTGATTGATAACAATAAAAACATAAATCCGCTGTTATCAAAAATCGTGAGCATTATCAGTGACGTCATTTGGTGGGGGGCAGGGTGGGCATTTACCCCCCCCCCCTTGTTAACAGTTGGCCGACGTGATTCATGCTGATACCTACCTATGATGTAAATATAAATTATTCTAACCAAATCTATAGTAATGAGCAGGGCTCGGAAGTTGTAGCATTTGCATATTTTTTTTTTGGTAAGCCTTATAGAACATCCTGTGTAAGATACAAATTCGTTTCACACGTCCTTCTTGTCACGTACGAAATTTTTTTTTTTGCTAATTTTTGCATACTTACGGTTTTTAAAGCTATTTTGCTAATTTAGGATTATAAGTGCTATTTTATGCATATTTTTACAAATTTTGTGTATAAATAAAAATAATCTCACGTTTCTTTACTGTTTTTCCACTCGACACGAATGTCAATCTAAATTAGAAAACAATAAATACATTATGTAGGACAGAGCCGCCTGGAATTATTTTTCTTGACTGGTATTAATTGGTGAAATTTCCCACTTTTATCTATAAATATGTATCGACTATGTTCCAATGACCGAATGTATACGAGGATTTTACTAAAATGTATACGTAAAACAATGTAAAACGAAAATAAAAATCTATTAAAAACAAAAAATTTAATTCAGAACATATTTAAATGTTTTTTGACAATTTTATTTTGCATATTTTGCAATTTTTAGTGCATATATTTTGGTGTTTTTAAGTGCATATTATAGCGCTAAAAATGAACTCATTTAGTGCTATAACTTCCGAGCCCCGGTAATGAGTAATAACAAATCGCGTGGCAAACAGTGGATTAAAATATTAAATTAATAATAAAATAAAAAAGTATGCAGGTTATAACCGCGATTAGAGGTGATTAAATAGTGGTAACAACTTACCGCGGTTCTGGGTTTTTTTCGATAAACATGGTTATAGTTTAAGGCAGTGCGTGTATTATTGACGTTACCCCTAATTCGAAAAATATGATGTACGTTTGACAGTTGTCAGTTGACGAACCCATTAATCGCGTAGGGCACGAACGTATTTGTTTGGCCGTTGTTTAACGCTTCAAACGTATGTTTTATGAAAACATGTAAATTTGTGTGAGTGGCATGTGTAAAAAATAAAAATGAAAAAAGCTAAAGGTCAAGACGGCGAGAAAGAGAGAACAAATATTGAACAAGCTGCTCAGAGATGATCGGAAAACGTCGTTTCTAACGCGTTTAATATTATACGACAAGAGAAACGTCAAAACTTGAATCACAGATAATACGTACGTACTATATAGTTATTTATGATACATTTATTATAGCTGACAGAGTAATGAATTTTCACCCACAAAAAAAAAATATATATACATCGGGCGATTCGTGCCTATGATAATGAAAATATCAAAATTATGTAAAATAGAAATTGTATTGAGCTAAATGTAAATGGGGCCGGTTAAATCTTTTGCCTCCACCTTTCGAAAACCGAAATGACGCCACTGAGCATAATATTATTTAATTTATCACATGACCGTATGGCAGGAGTCTAAAATAGAATACGATCAGAACCGGGCGAATTAAAAAATAAAAATAAACTACCAAAAAAAAAAAAAAAATGTATATATATATATATTATATGTAAATAATAAACTCTAGCAAACGGACCGGACCGGCATGCTATGAGTTATAAAATAAAATGACTGTAATATTATTATCAGACCGTACCCGACGGCGCGTCCGTATAATAATCTATAACCGATAATACTCGAACAAAATCATTTAATTATCTTTCCATTTAGGACATTTTCTGCTCGAGTAAACGCGTTGAGAATCCTCTACATAATATTATATTATAATGGAACGAAACGCTTTAATAATACGTACCTATAAATATATTTTTTTTCCATCGTCACTGACAACGACGCGCGCCGGACCGCTATTAATTCAATCTGGGCTACATTGCCGTCGTGAAATCCATAACGTTGGAATTTCGTCGGTTTTATTTTTATTTTTTCGACGTTATACCACCTGCTAGTGATGGGCGATCTGAATCGATCTTCTAAAAGACCGATCTTTTTCATACAAAAAATCGATTTTTTGAATCGATCTTTAAGGCTCGATTTTTTTAAGAATCGATCCAATTTTCCTAGGATCGAATCGAACGGGATCGGATTTTTTTGTTTTTTGTTCTATTTCAAACTATTGTTGCTAAGTACACAAATTTGTTATTTTTTAAACCCTAATAATTACCAATCATGACCACAGACTAGTTCAAGTGAGTATTGAGTAGTATTTGCACTAGTATCCATTAATATTGAATTTCTATATAAACTGTATGATTAGTAAAAAATGATGACACAGTAGAGATTAGAGGATTTTATTCTGTATTTAGTGAAATTACTGTATTGCATTTTAAAACTGTACAGATCTTTAACACATAAAGTATGATATATTTAGTGATGGGCGATCTGAATGGATCTTTGAAAATAATCGATTTTTTTATAATTGATGTTTTAACTATAGAAGCCTGGATGTGGGGGGGGGAATACGGTGGATTTCCCATCTAATTTTTTGACTAAAAGATCTAACTTTTGGCGTCGATTTTTTTTTTGGATCGATTTTTTCGTTTCGATTTAAATCGATTAAAAAAATCGATTCACTACCACGAATCGCCCATCACTACCATCTGCTCGAGCGACACATGAGCGTAGACAATTTTCGTAATCCGTGCCGTGTTGTTAAAAATTACAAAACTCAAACACGGTCCGAATAAAACGTTATGATTAATTAAATCGCGTTCCAGTGATATGTCGTCCCCTATGTCATTGCATGGGCATTTCGCAATACCGCGGTACGTCGTATCGATCCGTGTTGACGGTTATATTATGTTGCATTGTTGTAGTTTATGACGGTATTGTTTCGTATGAGATACACGAATGGATCATTGTAGCCTGTAGGAACGATTGAAATGATCCATGACGTCATTATTTGTTGTTATCAAATTTACTCATTTGTGCGCATGCGTGTACAAAATGACGTCATTAAATTTGCTTGTTTATGCACATGTATGTACAAAAAAAAACCCATGTTTATATTATAGGCATTTATAAATTTATATTTTTATGTGTATTTGCGAGTTTTGTGATTTAACTTATGCTTATACGTACTTGTGGATTCAATAAACAAGCGTACGAAACATAGTCCTATGCGTATATATTTTTATGTTTTTTTTATCATGATTAATAATTGACTCTTTGTCGTGTGAAAATTTTGGATTTCAAAATGGTCCTATTTAATTAAATCAAAATCCTAGTAGTATGTTCATATTAATAACTAGTTCTTTTTTTGTTATAAATCCGTAGATTTGTTTGTTGCAGCTCTCCATGCTTCTCTATCGTAGCACAATTCTTTCAGGTCCTTGTAACTTCCCTTATTCGTATCCTGCATTATCTGTGTCATGTATTCTGTTCTTGGTCTTCCTCTTGCAATGTGTCTTGCAATAACTAGTTCACTCTGTTTAAATTGATTTAAAAACGGTTACTAATAAGAAACAAATCGTGGCGATTTATAAAATATTAAAGGAAATGTCAATTTTTCGGCGATTATGTGATGATTTCAAGCGAGTTATATATTCAGCCATTCAAATACGAATTAAATAAGAACGGTTGATAACAACTGCGTTTTTTGATAACGACCAAATTCGGTAACAACAAATAATGACGTCATGGATCATTTCAATCGTTCCTACAATGATCCATTCGTATGAGACACGCGTTATACCTAACGTGACCATAATTTTTTTTACTCAAAGCGGGACACCTGTACATTTTAATAGGAAAACCGTAATAATTTTTGCGTAAAATAACAACACTAGAAATATAGTAAAACACAGTGTAGTGTGTTTTTAATTTTATTACATTTTTTAGAATACCGTATACCGTAGGGACCATATACCAGTGATAATTACCAGTGATAAGAGAAAACATAACCTAAAAGGAAAAAAAGATCGATTGTAAAATAAAAATACCAACTGATAAAACTTTAAAATATCTTCTGCACGAATTTAAATTCAAGAATTAACAACACTGGAATCGTCAAACTCCAAAATAAATATTTTATTTAAAGTCTAGATGATTTGTTGTTGACAGAAAAATATAACACATTTTTTTTTTTTAATAGGCCCGAACATTTTATTTTATTTTTCATGATATTAATTATATCTCATTTGAAATGAATACGTAAATAAATAAATTTGTTTATTTACGAAACTTTGTTTTAAAAGATTTTTATATTTCTAATTTGGCGCACGTGAATTTTAGTTTTTCGGAATGTAAAGTTACAGAGGCGTAATTAGAAATTTGTTCTGGGGGGGGATGACTTTTTTCCCTCGTTTTTCATTGCAGTGCAATACTACAAATTTTCTTGTTATGTACATACTATATTACAAATCAGTAAAAAAAAAAAAAAATTACTTGCAATCTAACTAAGTTAATATTATTCAAGTATTTAAATCAAAGTACACAATAGAAATATTTGATTACTACTCGTATATTTACTATTATTTTTAACTGGTAAATTATCAAATTAAATCCAATTTCCGAGGCCTATAATTTAAACATTATAATAAAAAAGCGATTTTAAGTAAAGTATAAAAATAGGAAAAAATAAGAAAAATTTTGACTCTACAATAGATGATGACAGTTTTCAGTTATTTTTTTTTTATACATGATTAAAAAAAGGCTCTGGGGGGGATCTATCCTTCTTATCCCCCTTAATTACGCCCCTGTAAAGTCATGTTTCTTATCACTCCGGGACAACTGTTACACACCGTATATGTACCAACATATTGTTTTTGGTTGTGATGAATAAATAGGTACGCACTCTTTTTTAGTGGAACGAAACGCCACAGATCACCTTTTTTCAAAGCGGGACATTTTTGGGATCCTTTGGGGACAGCGGGACACAAAGCTCGAAAGCGGGACTGTCCCGCCCAATAACTTATACCTATCGATTTCGAACAGAAACAATGGTAAAAGAAGAAAAAAAAAAGAAACGAAAAAGACATTACGCAAAAAGAAAAAGAAAACGATTCAAAAAAATCGATTTCGGCGCAACATCGTTAAATGCAAATAAATTACATCACAGTTCACTTGCGTCATGGGACAATATGATAATAGACACCCGAGTAATGATATCGGTAATATTTTACGGAATTTCGTGCAAATATTTTCTTCGAAAATACCCCGAATTGTACTCTGATGAAATATGCGTTTAACCACATGTTTCCAGTAAAATTTCCGGTATATGGTTTCGGAACAATGCGCTGTTGAATGAGAACGGAGCAATACACACGAATTTCATTTCCGTATAAACATTTTTTTTTTTTTTTGCGATAAACTTATGGTAAATACTTTAACTTTGTGGTAATCTGAAACTACCGCTTTGGTTTTAATTACAACGCCCATTGGTGTTGTTATCGATTTCGTTCAAACGAACGTAGTCTGATTCGCAGTAAATTCTCATTCGAAACCCTAAAAAAAAAAGAAAAAAAATATGCACAAAATCCACATTGGCTTCGAATAATAACAAAAAAAAAACGTTAAATTGTTCGAAACGAAAATGAAGAATATAATGTCCTAATATATATATATATATATATATATCAAATTTTTATAATGCAAATTAATTTCATTATATAATGACAATAGAAATACTGTTATTAAAAGACAAAAAAAAATCATAATACGCATCATAGAATTTCAACTACGTTTTTAGATATTTGCGTGTAGAATTGTTCAACAGTTTTTCGCTTATAAAAAATACATTATTTAAGCAAAAAAAGATATATAAACCAAATTAGTTTTATAAAAAAAAAATTACATAATTTAACATGGGTAAGAGTTTGCAATGAATAACATTATCATGTTATGTTATTTGACATCTTTATAGCGTTTAAAATATTATGTATATACTCTTATATGTAAAAGTTAATAAAGGCAGTGACGTAACTTGATCATAGATACTGGAGCTACAAAAATTATTTTACATCACCACGCTCTCCCTCACAAAAAATAAATAAATAATAATACTAATAATAATAAAAAAAATCTGTATATGTATATACATATACAGATTTTTTTATTATTCACGAGTATTAATTTTAATTTTAATTTTTTTTTTACATATCCTTTTATTTTTTATTAATTTATTTTTATTTTTTATTTTTATTTTTAATTTTGTCTATATTTGATTATTAATAATAATAATAATAATAATAATAATATTTAAGAAATCTATATTTTAACAAAATTATGATATTGTTTAGTTATTGGTTTATTATATGCTCTAACATTATTAATTATATATTACTATAATATAACAAAATATAAACATTATATTTTTTTCTGATCATGTCGATATCAATCTTTATCTTGCGGAATCCAAATTAAATATAATTTTTGAACAATAAACATTGTTCTTATAACAGTCTAAACACCCGTGTGGAAAAGCAAAATATATTTTTGTGTTTTACAGAATCTATACAGATTTACCCACTTAAATATCTAGCGAATTAACGTTTATCATTTAATATTATACTTATTTAATTAATATTTAATATAATATAAAAAATGATGGGTTTATTTTTAATGTTCAAGAGCTAATTTTTTTCAATATTTTTTCCCTATTCATAAAATACAAAACGTAAAATTATGTAAAATATTATAGTAATATTTTTTGGAGGTGCTAAAAATTATGCTTGAACTTCCAGAATAATATCGGGGAATGAAATGCACCCACGTACACTTAGCCCCCCCTCCTGTTACGGCATTGAATACATGAACATTGTATTTTTATAACTTTGTATTATTGAATAATGCAAAGGAATCATTTTCAGTAATATATTATTAAATGTAATCTAGTGCAAATATTTTTTTAAATTTTTTAACAATGTGAATTGTATTACAATTGCGGCACATTCAACTAGTAAAGATTAATTACATATTTTACTAAATGGTTTCCATATTATTATAATTTATGTAAAAATTTACTGCACAAGGTCATACTGAAAAAATTTGTTGGTTCGTAAAACGAAAAATTAAGTCAACCCACGAGATAAAAAATAGGATACTTCTTTAAATTAATGTAATATATAATATTTTGTTCTAAAGTATTCTTTCACAGTACTTTTATTATTATCATTATTATTATTATTATTATTATTATTATTATTATTATTATTATTATTATTATTATTATTGTTTTTGTTGTTGTTGTTGTTGTTTTGTAATTATATAAAACACTAATGAATTATTGTCAATTACATCGACGATTGCACGGCACTCTGAATAGGCAATTATACTACAACTACACTACGAGCAATGTGTCAGCTAGACATCAGGATATTAATGTTTTATTATATGCGATTTTTATTTTATTTTTATTATTTCTCGAAAACTATTGACAAATGTTTATTTTCATAACTAATTTGTTTTACCCAATGAATCATAATAGAATAAATCATATAAATAATAAAAATTGATAAATTACCGAAATGCTATAAGGAAATTTTTCACTCTTGAGAATATTTTATAGTATAGAATAATATATATTAAGTATAGACAATTCAGGTATTTTATATAATTTTGAATGATATTTATTATTTTAATAATACACATTATAATTAATTTTACTTTGAACAATACTTAGGCAAGTAAAGAAATTCTTTGGCATTATACAAACAAAAATATATATATATTTTATGCAAAGTAAAAAGAGAAATTTTCATATAAAAAATATAGAGTGACCCATTGTTTTAAACCGGATATTTTTTACTTATTTACACAATTTCAAACTAGTTAAGGGGATTGAAAGCGGGTATTTTCTCTCTTTGTCTTACACATGAAACATAGCAAAATAGACGTTTCGTACTTCCAACGTACCGATCGATCTATTGGTGCGATAAGAAATTTGAAAACAGATTTGAATTCCTCGTGAATTTTACTACAAAACGACTTTCCCACTTTTTTCATTTTTTTCATAAATCCTTAAAAAAATTAACCGAACAAATTAAAAAAAAAAAATTGTTAGTAATTCATTTTTGAAGGTCTTAAAAAAAAAGAAATGAAAAAAGTGGGAAAGTCGTTTTGTAGTAAAATTCAAGAGGAATTCAAATCTGTTTTCAAATTTCTTATCGCACTAACAGATCGATCGGTACGTTGGAAGTACGAAACGTCTATTTTGCTATGTTTCATATGTGTAAGACAAAGAGAGAAAATACCCGTTTCCAATCCCCTTAACCGAAATAAAAATCTGAGGGAAGGTAAAAAAAAAATAAAAATAAAATTCTACAATCTAATTATTTTTCAAAGATATGTTGTAAAATAGTTTGGGTTACTTATTAAATTATGAATAAATATTTAATATTTTTCGAACGTCAGACCAAATCGAATTATTTAGTATTTGAATAACACATATCATATACACTATACAGTTTATAAAATCGATGGTAAAACGAAAACCATTTAATGGTTCAAAATAAAAACACCACTTTTAAATAAAATAACATTTCAAATATTAAAAGGAAAAAATATTTATACAAACAATAAATTTGTATTGGTAAATAGATAATAAATATAAAAACTGGCTTGTAAAACAGGACAAAGTGTTTTATATGAAATTCATTTAGGTCACTTTTTTATATTCGGAGCACAAAACTGAAACAAAGTACAATCCCGTAAAATATAGAACATATGATCACTTAATATTATGATGACAAATATAATGATTATCTAATATATTATTACTATATATAGTAATATATTACTATAAAATTATATTATCTAATGAGTATTATCACATTATTGCAGAAAACAGTGCCATTTTATAAAGCAACCAATCTCTAGCTTCATCTCATTTTTATGAAATTGTTTTTTTTATAATGGAATAATATAATATTAGCATTTTAAAGTTATTTACCAAAAAATAATTCACTCCTAATCAAAGTTTAATAAACATCCACTTATAAAAATATTAAATTCATGTGAATATTTTGCACAATATCAGATTAAAATAAAGAGTAATATATGTGCCGATGTAGTAGCTTACCTAGAGTCCAAGGAAATTTTTAATATTACTACAAAAACATATATCTGCAAGCAATAATACAAAATTCCCTTTGTCTGTAATAAAAAAAAATATTTTATTTATATATATATATATATATATATTTAAAACTACATTATACAAAATAAAGTTAATAAAGTTTTAAATTGTTTAGACAATATTATTTTTCTTACTCGATCACGAAATAGAACGCATAGTACTGCAATGATATACTATGTGGATTTATTTTAAAACAGACTATATCTATAAGATCAAATGAAGTATTATTTAACTCTATTTTATTATAAGTTTAGGGTTGTGCGTTTTTTTTTAGGCATATCGAATTTCGAACAGGAAATTTACGTCATCAAAATCAAAAGGGTATTGTATTGCCCCGCTAGAGATTAAATCAATTATTTACATTGAAATTCTGTTAACCCCTGCCCAGATGTTAATATCGTTTTAAATTTGATTTACAGAGAATTTTTATGAAAAGTTCATCTATTAAAATTAGTAAATTACACTGGTTGGAGTGTTTAAATGTCTGAAATTAATAACAATATTTAAGGGGCTTAAGTGTAATAATATTGTATATTATTCACATTTTTTCACATGACTGTAAATTATTAATTTTTTTCGATTTTCTAATTCAATACTTCGATATGTTGAGAATTAATTGACATTATTATTTGCACATGATGAATTTCGATATTTCAGGCAGTCGACTGAATATTTGAAAAAAAAAAATTAATAATCATAAAACCACCAACATAATGCGCGTATATTTTTAGGTATAACATTCAATGAGCACAACACACTAAATTATACGATTAAGATAATATATTATTGATATTTGTATAATAATATATTATGTAAAAGGTGGAAAAAATTATTAAACTTTTAAAAATGCAACGATAAATATTATAAAAATTATTAAACATAAGAATACAGTAATTAATATAAATGTCAAAAAATGTATATATGTATCAAACACTTTAAAATATCATGAAATAAAAGTAAGCACTATAGTAGTAAATAAAGAACTATTCATATAATATATTTTTAAATAAATGTATTCAATAATAAATAATAATAATAATTACTTATCTAAGATATTTTCGATTTATCGACAATATGAAATGCACAAAAAAATATAATATTAATATGTTATGTTCATAAATTATTGTTAAATTATCATTTTATACATATGTAGAAAACCATAATAACCATAACTGTATAATTATTTAATACATTTTTCATGCATGTATAAATTTGAATTTTCCATTTATTCCTTCAAAGAAATATGTAAAAAGCGATTTCACGCAAAATTAAATTTCGATTTAAATCTTTTCATCGCTTGTACGCTTTTGAATACCTTTCCTTATAACCTTCATTGCATCTTTTTTGAACCAAATTAAATCCGGGTCGTCTTCTGATCAAAAAATAAACTCCTTAAAAAGTTGATAACAAATTGCTTTTTAAACCAAGTGAAAATAACATACTGTATAAAAAATAAATATTTTAAAAATAATTGGTTAGTGTACTATTTACCCAGACAATTAACATATAAAGTTAGTTAGTTAAGTGATATTATATCAATTTTTTTTTTAATGAAAAGAACTCCTGTATAAATAAGCTGATTAACGAAATATATTTTTATGAATTTTAAAAATACAAAATATATAAATCATTTTATTAAAGAAAAATATTATTATAATATGAATTCGATTTTACAAACGTACTATAGACATAATATATGATATTGTATTTATTTGTTACGTACTCTTCTTACGACTTTTCACATTCATTTTATGGTTCATCTACCAAAGCAAGTGACTCTCAAATTAAATGAACCATGTCTAGTCACCATTAAATCGTATAGAAAATAATAGCGTTTTTCATCTTAAAAGACAATGATACCAAAAATCATAATAAAAAAGAAAAAATTCTATTTTAATGCATGTCGAGTAATAAATCTATGTTGAAATGTTTCCAGCTCGTTATGTACTTCAACGAAAAATGCATTTTTCAGATTGATCGGTTTTGCTTAGTAAATTACAATATCAACGTTATCTTGTACATTATTTTTTAGAAAGAGGGTTGTCTACAAATATAAATGAAGTTCGGCGACGGTTTGGTATATTAAAACTACACCGTTATTGTACGTTCTTAATAGAGATTCCAAATTGCATAAACGGGTGTATTTTCGTAGTGAACAAATTTAATAGACTACTGTGTATAATTACTTGGCTGTAATAAATGCCTATACAATAACCGCGTAACTAGTAAATTTAATAACAAAATGCTATTAGCATATTACAGAGAGAAAGTGGCCATACACGTGTCGACAAATACTGTAGCTGAGGCGACCGTAAATAATAATGTTATACGTACGTCTTGTTATATTTGCATATGGTATGAATAAGTTAATGGTCCTTTTCTTTTTCCAACCTATGAATTATTATATGAAATATATAACAATGCATATCCTTATAACACATTATAATAATATAATTACACTGTTGATTTCATAAATGTAAGGATAATCTATAATACTCACAACGTTTACACTATTCATTGTTATTATAGCTCGGATGATATTATAATGAACAAAAATCCATTAAAATATGAATATGAAAACGTGAAATATGAAATTATATGCTCAAAATTAATTTTAATTTGGTCGGGATGTTTTTTTTTCAAATCAAACATTGTTTGAATACGCAGAAGAGGAGTTGATATACTAATAATTATTTTTCATCGGTGCACGAGTCACTGACGACCGGTATATTATAATGTATCAACGAGAATTTTTTGATATATAAAAATAACGAAAATAATTATATAACATTTATTTGTTTAATTGCTTTTGTACTCTGTAAACATGCAAAAATGGAGGCACAGAGAATAGATCGAATTACAATATTTTAGAAATGTATTATTGCGCGTGCCATGTACATTATAAGATTTAAAAAAATAAATAAATATGATTTGTTTATATTTCGAGTAAAATGTATAAAACAAAATTTCTTTAATAAAATATCCGGTTAAAATATGGAATTCAGAATACAACGAATGCAAAAACATGCTCAATTTTATTAAATGTGCAAAACAGGTTCCCGTATTTGTAATTTAAACTTCGCGAATCGAATTTTTGTCATGTACAACAATATTTTGCTTTATTTTTGCAATATTCTGTTTCATGTGAAACGCATTACGATCATCAAATATAAACCAGTAGACAAGGGTAAATGTATTTGCAGGTCATAATATTAATAATGTTCACTCTGGTGGAATTTTGAATTGCAATGTATCAATGTTCTCTTTTTTTCGCCCTGACATCTATTCGTTGAACAATAATTATAGCTGTATTTCACAAAGTTATTTATTAATAATAATTATAATTACTATATAATTATTATTATAACTAGAAAGTGAAGAGTGTAAAAACGAAACGAAAAATGTTGATATTTAGTAATACGAAACGGCATCAAAGCGCGCGTCTCGAGTGTAAACTGGTGGAAAAAAACGAATAATCTAATTTACTGTAAACCTGAACCGTGTACTAAAGTGTGAAATTTAATATTAGGACAAACCCTAAAATAATTCTAATGCATATTCTAACGGACCGTTTTAAAACCAACGACCAACTATATTACAGTTATCCGCGAAACCCGGCTCGGCGGGTAACTTGAAGGTTTTGATATTATATCGACTTGTATACGTACAGACCAAAAGACATCAGTATTTTCACTTAATCGCGTTAATCGCAGAATCTTGTGTGGGCGCTCATAACACGTCGTGTAAATCTATACGCGCGTATACACTTAACTACATTACGAGCCGTATTGTTACTATTACGGTATAAACGTGCACACGTTGGAAATTGGACGTATTTACGTCATAATACCAGCTGTTATTATATTGAAGGCAGAATGATTGATTGCGTACGTTTATATATATATAAAACGGGTCTCGGTTTGGGAGATTATACGTAAAGTATCGACGTGTTCAGGGCGGAGAAATTTGTTGTTTGTTTAAAAATGAAGTAAAAAAAAAAAAAAAAAATCCTCCATAAAAGTTGATGTGTGGACGAGGAGCAGCAGGAAGGGGTACGTGAAATCCCGATTAGTTTCGTTGCGGGATGTCAGAGCGCTGCCGTCGACTCACGTTCTATCGATTAGAGGAGGGCGTCAGCCGTGCACCGTCCGCGAGTCCGTCCGCGTCCTTCCCATCGCAACGTCCACACTCTGCCGTCACCGACGACTCGGTTCCATCGCCCGTCCCTCTTAAACCCTCCTCTTACGCGAACCACCGCTTAAACCCTGGGCCCCCAGGATCGCAGGATTTTTCGGCAAACCGCAATTGTCCGGATTTTTTTTTTTTGATCCGAAAAAATGTCCCTTATTCCTTTCTCCGCTCCGCGTACAAGTATATAGTGTTCTCGATGCCGTCACTCATCACGCACAACGAGCGCACACATAACGCGCCTACGTGATCATACCGCTTATTACTGTGCAGTTGATATTTTGGACCAAAAAAAAACACTTTTACAGACATATTATTGAGATTTTATTTTCTTCCGTTCCGGTTTCATCTTTCAGACCTACCCCACGTGTTTTACGCAGCAACAGTGTCTTAAGGCACCACGCGACAACGAGATTACTTATTCGTGTTGTAATATTACTATACTGCGACACCTGCAAAAATAACCAAACTATTTCTACAACTCCGGATACACGGTATCGTGACGATCGTTGTGTGTACGGCACATACAGCAACGATTTTTCTAAAACCAAATGATCACGATAATAATCGTCGGACACGTGTACGGTGTCGGTGTAGTTATGGAACGCGTATTGAAACGGATTCTGAAAATATTATCACCGGCTAGGTGGAAACGGATTTTCTATGGGTTAAAAGGGGGGGAGGACTCACTCACTACACTCAGCTTTACGTCGGTGAGATTTACATTATTCACCAAGGAAATAATTTTTCCGTCTTACATCGGCGATTACATCTTCAAATATTCAAATGCGCACCAACGTAAATCACTGCTTATGATAATGCGGTAATAAATCTTTGACACGCGAGTATATATTGGAAACACTGACTTTGCATTTACTTAAAAAAAAAAGAAAAAAAATACACACATTATATCGTGTATTGACTCACAGACGAAAATATAACGAAAACTATAATTTATATGGCTACTCGGTTTTTTTCCCTTTATTCCGTATTATTATTATAGGAATACGTTTGACCTCAGATAGCGGTTATTTGCTCTGCCGTTCTTGAGGTGACCGACAACGTTTCGATCAACAAGTTGCATGCTACTATATTTTGAAATTATATCTAGATTATTTTCGACAAAATACGTGAAATTTAAAAAAAATCAAAAATCTTTAAAAAAAATAATGAAATATTGAAATTTAAATTCACAAATAATGCATTATAATGTTTCAAACTCTTTTTCGATGATTTATAGAGTAATCGAGAAAATACAATTTAAATAAATTAAACGACCCATCTACGTTTTGGAATTAGAAGTTATATATTTTACTTTCCAATAAAATGACTCACGCGAAACAAAATGCTAATGATGTTTTATTAAAATATCTTTTATTTTTGCTCATTAAATTCATTCGTAATATTTTTAACGAAGGTACGAACAAGAAAATGCTTGTTAAGCTGGTATATTACATTCGATTTTAATTACAGTCGTAATATTTTGTATTTAACAAAACACCCATATCACTCAAGAGTATTGATCTATTTCTATTCAAAGAACATTAAAAAAATAAAATATTATTCCCCGAAAACAATTATGGGGATGTGAATAAAAACAATATTCTTTCAAAGTTGTATTTTTATTGAATATATAATATTTCCTTAAAACGTTATTATTGTACTCGGATATCAAACCTACGATGATGACTAGTTACAACAGCCGTCTTTATAAGTAATAATAATAAATACTAATAAATTCTAAAATGATGACAGAAATAATAATAATAATAATAATAATAATAATAATAATAATAATAATAATAATAATAATAATAATAATAATAATAATAATAAAATCTACAACAATGACAAAAATAATGATCGCGTATATGTTATTATAAATAATAAGTGTCCAAGAACAGATATGTCGCTTTCGGGCAGACCACAAACGTCCGGTATTCTATATGTATGTCAAGTGCACTAATATTAAATGGCTCTCAGGACGTTTCTTTTCCACCGAGATGCGATGGTGGAGAGATCCCATTAAAATATTATTTTGTTATGCGAATAGAGAGTGTTTTCGAAGTCTCCTTTATTGCGGAGAAGCCATTGGTGAAGGCCAATTGTTATATATTTCCTTGCAAAAATAAAACTTTCGTAATATATAATATAGGACATAACTTTATACTGTCTTGTTACAAAATTACCGAAGCAAGGGAATAATAGGTATTTGCGAAAACTTATTTACTTTGGATATACGATTACATAATCGTGCACAACAGAAGAAAAACAGCAACTTACTCGATGTATAGTTTAACAAAACAAAACGTATTATCAATCAATATGTATTATCATTTTCATGTCACAGCATTAATAATAATAATAATAATAATAATAATAATAATAATAATAATAATAATAATAATAATAATAATAATAATATTAATATTAATATTCTCTAGAAACGTATTTAATCAGCGGATAATATAGATTACTTTTTTTGTGAAATTAGCGGTTTATTTTATTGTTATGACTGTTAATATGATATAAGACTCAACGTTAATGAACAACTGATTAAACATAGTATTGTTTTCATGTATTTAAATATGTACCTATACAAAATAAAATATATATATTTATACGTTTTTCGATTTTACCTTTATATTGGTAAAATATTCATATAATAATTTTGAATATACATTTTTAATTCATATAGTAGGCACTAAAACACGATCTGCTGTTATTTCAAAATGAAAATATGTCAACTTTTCATTGAGCTTAAACGCCCGGTCAACTAACCTAACTGAGTTATAAAATGTATAGAATAATTTTTTTTTGTTTGCATCGATACACGTGACTTCGACTTTTAATTATCTATTAGGTACGTATTGTTGAAGACATACTTCTCAAATTCTATATTATTATTCAAACATCGCATACACGTATATAGAAAGCTATAAAAATATTATATAAAACCTGATCGACAAGATTGTTATATTTTATAATTGCAGAAAAATATCTAGTAATACATTATAAAATATATGATACATCTAACATAATAATATATGTCGTCTTGTAGAAATTACAATATTACACAATAACATATATACAGTTATATATTATTAAATTACTGTAACATTACTACCAGCGTACACGTTTTTAATCTGTACTAGATTTTCGAAAATCTATTTATATTAAGAAATCCATTATTATCTATTATGTAAACCAATTATTTTTTAAAACGAAATCGATACTTCTATGACTTATGTGTGTGAACAATAAGCATTAGTTGTCGTGATCGTTTTAATGTTATTTTTGCGAAATAGACAAATTTTAAACGACGTCATTGTGTAGTATTGCAGAAAGGACAAAAAAAAAATGCTATTGGAATAAATTCGATGGGTTCGTGGGAAAAAAAAACATTGTAGTCGTAATAACGTCAAGAAATCCATAAAATAAATGAATTATTGAAATAATACGATGATGCGCGACAATGGACTGTGTATCGTGGCAGTATTTTTTATCGTGCCGTGTGACGTTAAAAAGTTTTTCATTTCATTTTGAATTAATCGCCAGGAGTATTACCGCTGTACGGGTGAAATTGCACGTTTTAATGAAAAGCGATTCAGCTAAATAACTGTACTAGGGGACATTGTTGGCTCTTTAGTCTCCTGTCCGCCGTTCGCCACAAAAATACCGTATATTGAACGTTTTACCGGTATATTTCATTTGTGTCTGCCCCGTGATTTGTATCATACAAAATCCATACAAACGCAATGGTTAAATGGACTGAATATAATGGCAGGGTTATCCGCAGTATTTTGTTTAAGTATGTGTGCCTGTGGAATAAAATATGGTGTTCGTACATTTTTGTCTTTTGAATAATGCAGTAAAATGTCATGGCACATATACGTATATAAAAGAAGAGAGTATTTAAAAAAAAAAAAAAGTATCACGATAAAATGTTTTAAAGATTGGAAACAATTAATCTTATTGCTAATATATTGGTTTAAATTTTTAATATTTGTCTAAATTAGCTGTAAGAATATGTGATAATAATATCTTCTTTTAAATTTATAACGAGAGATTTCACATCAGTTATAGAAAAAAAACCCTCTACAAAGTGACAGATATATCGAAAGGAAAGTCTGTATTGCTCGTTGCAAGACACGGCCAGAGCATTTCGTTGTACTTTGTCAAATATATTTTGCAAACAGACGGTACTAAACACAAACCGATCGATCAAACAAATGATCGCAAATTGTTTCAAGATTAAAAACACCTTTTACAATTATTTTACGAGTGAGCCTTTATTTAATCTAAAACGCATTAATCATTAATAATAAAAACGTGATTGAGACTATTATATGGTATTAGAATTAAAACAGTCATTACGACAAAAAGAAATTAATAATATATCTACTTAACGTTTATGTAATGAATCATTAACTGTTTTAATTTTAATACAAAAATATAGTCTCAATCACGTTTATGATGTGCCAATACGAGTGTTTCTGAATAACAATCATCTGTGTTCCAGTGAAATTCGTCACAATTGTTTCCATAAATATTTTTTTTAATTAAAATTAATATGTTTAATTCGGCAAACAAGTAGTACGGTTAGTAGAAAATAAAAAACATCTCTTTTTTTTTGTATCATTATATTATATGCAGTCTTGTAAAAAATACTTTTAAAATTGTATTTAAATAGAGATACCAATACATTGATATAAATAATATTTAAGACGTATTTTAAATACTAAACGTATTTAATAACGAATACAGATACTTCGTATGTATTTAAATACAAATACAAATACTTATTCGAACGGAGCTTTAAATTAATTTTTATAGCAGTCGTATTATTTAAATTATATTTTTTTCTTTAGGTCTTAAAACCTCTCTACCACTCAACTTTAATGTTTTCAATTATTTGATGTAATAATGAATTAATAAATAATATAAATATTTAAATTATTACAACAATTTTAGCTTTTACATTATTTTTAAAAGTAATACATAATAATTATTTTTACCAACATTTTTCATAGTGTACACGGAACTATTCATTTTACAGAGTTCATATTTTTAACCTGTTTTAAACCACATTTCACACGGGCGATTACCACACGGACGCGTTTGCGATATTTATAAACTTTATACTCCTTCATATAATATAAATCTCCGTTATTCAGTTCATCAGACATAACATAATGGTGAATTTGAATCCGCCCTACACATATTTGAAAATTTATTTGAATTGAATGAAATGTATTAAAATTAAAACTTATTGCAAGAAATTTTATTTACGAGTATTTAAATAAAATTATTTGTAATTCTAGTACAAACACCAATGAAATAATATTTAAATACTTCGAAAAACATTATTTAAAATGTATTTAAAAAGTCCTAAACACTATAAACGTATTTATATATATTTACACAAATACTTTACAAGACTGATTATACTCGTATGTTATTACATGATGAACTAAAAAAAATTAAATTTGATATAATTTATTTGTTAGTTTAGTTATTTGTTTTGTATTGTTGTTGTAAGTATTATTTAGTTTGTAGATTTAGATAATTGTTGAGATTTAATGTGGTATCACAGAATTTCTTTTAAATAAAAAAAACAAAATAAAAAATAATATCACTCTTAGGGAAAATACGAATAAAACACGGTTGTTTATACGTCATGACGAATTAATTAAACAAATACTCGATTAAATGAATAACGAAGAAAAAAAATATCAACTGTTTTATACGTTTAATCGTGTTTACGTTTATCGGTCACGCGACGGTACCCCGAACAAAAGGACCGAATAAATACATCACTTTTCTGTGTATAATTAATATCTCCCACGACACCATATTAAAATAGTAACCGGCACCACACGCATATCATTACTTACAAGGGGTTTTATTTTTCTATCTTACTTTTTCCTTATTTGATTTTTTTTTTGTTTTTTTTTTTTTTTTTACGGCTTTACTCGTTTCAATTATTTTATACGATTTTTAAAATACGTACGTACGCTGTAAGGAATAGCGTACATACAATTTCAAACAAACTTTCGAAATATTAATATATTTATATTTGTTTACTCGCCTGAAACGCATTTCTTGTCGCAATATTGTTATTAAACGCAAAATACGCTTTAAACCTTCGCCGCCGCGTGTACGTATAGTCATATATATATATAGTTATATAATATTATGTATTCACAGTGTTTCTGTTCAACGTTATCCGAAGGGTGGCGGCGATATGATACGAGAACTGTTTACATACACCTCAAACCTTGCCTTGTAGTGTGCAGAAAAACACAAATTGTACAGTTATAAAACGCAAATTGTGCAGTTCATGGGGTTTTTTTTTTTTTATCAATATAAATACAAATAACGAAAAATTACTAATACTATTTCCGTTAGAATTATAAACCATCGATTACGTCTTTAAAAACAGAAAATACGTACTTATTCGTTGATAAATTACAACACGTCACTATTGTAAAAATAAAAAATATAGTACAAGGACAAATGGAAGACAACAAAATTACTTTCGCAAAGTTCTGGAAAAAAGCAAATAAAACCATATGTATGATATTGACTCAGATAAAAAAACAAATAAAATATACTATCGTTTAGACCAGTGGTTCCCAACCTTTTTTATTCTACGCCACCCCATGTAAATTTTAAAAAATCTTACGCACGATATTTCTAAAATAACGAAGATCTATATAATTGCAATATAAAATTTACAATTCAATTTTTAATGCAAGTATATAGGTTAGACAGAAAATTTCAGTCTTTTTCTAATCGAACAGCTTATAATATAGTTTTCCTGTATGCGTCAAAACGTTAGAAAAAATTAAGTGACCAAAAATATAGTGTGTTGTTTATGCCCCGTGTGGTTTGAGCTTACAGTGGCGTTCTTATGAGGGGGGTCGGGTTAAAAGTCTCCCAGGAACAAAGAAAAAAGGTTATAAATTATATAATTGTAACGCAATGATGTGTTTTTTTTTTACATTTTTACCCGAAAATTCTATCAGAACAAGTGTTTCGATTGATAAAGTCAAAGTTAGTTTCCGGTAGCAACTTGCATCTAGTCGGTACTTGAGAGAAATCATTTTTCGATTTTCTCACAAACACGAGATTTCGTCGAAATCTATTATCGAATTTTCTTCGTAATTTTGAAACTAATGGTTTAGAAACATCAAATATTCACCGAATTATGTAACTTTATATTATATCAGAAGAAAAAAATTGTCCAAAAATTTCTTTCAATTTTGGACTATTTATAGCAATTATAATTATGTAAATGATACCTATACTATCCATACACACTATCTCTATCTTACTATCACTATCATTATCTTATCAATTATTAATACCAATTATGAAATAATATTACACAGAAACTCCGTTCAGATTCATTTTATCGAATACAATGATTTATCGCATTGTTTTCAAATTTATAGTAAAAACAAAACCTTAAAATCTTTATGCAATAATTCATTTAAGCGGCCATCCACGACATCCCGCGACTCGCTACCTATCTTTTCGTATATTTATATTTGGTATAGTACTCTGCACGGTCCGGTCTGAATCAGTCCGGTCGGGTCCGAAGATATAAAATGAATCAAATGCTTAGTGTAGTCCAATTGATTGATTTCGAAAAAAATTCGGTCCTGTCCCAGTCCAAATTCATAATAGTTTGGTCCAGTTTTCACAAATAAAATTATTTCAGTTCTGTCCGGTTTCGGCCATATTATTTCAATTGATCTCGTCCGGTCCTTTTTTTCCATAATCGTCTAAACAACTAACAAGCATATAAATTAGAAATGAGAATATTATAAGATTATTATATGTAGGACGACCGCGACGATGTCAACATAATATACAAACGATGTATACAAGTTGTGAAATATTATTTAATTAATTTTAGAACGTGTATAATAAATAATAATAATAGGTTTTATAGTGATATTCGTATTTCAAAGAAAAGACATCGACGTCCAGTCGATCTTATCAAGGAAAATAAGAATTTTCCAGCACATAAAAAATAAAAACCAATAACTGTTTAATAATTATTATATTCAATGCAATTACGAATGATTGGCAATATTGAAAATTAAACGGGGGTCGTTTAGAAATTTGGTCCTGCCAAATCTGGCACTTCAATACAAATGGTTTAATTGATCCGGTTCGGTGTAAAAATAAAACAAATATTGGGTGGTCTGATGTGATCTCTGCTATATAAAATATCAGTCCGGTTCAGACTTTTTGGTCTGGACTGCTGGACCGTTTGATTTGGTCCGATTTGCTAAAAATGTTTTAAAATATTTTAAAATCGGTATGGTTCGGTCCGATATAAATAAAATGACAAAACAATAGTTCTGGTTCCGGTTTAGGTCATTATGTCTTACTGGTTCGGTCCTGTCAGTGTAGAGCACTAACTCGGTGTCTCTCGAAAGAGATAAATAAGTTATTGTGTGTTAAGTACACTGTATTTACTATTTAGTACTTGTGTACTGCTTATACTCACACTACTTTTTACACTTTATAACATTGACCGAGGAATATGGAAAAAATTGAAAAAATTATACAATTATTGGTACAGTGTTTTG
Source organism: Slavum lentiscoides (assembly GCA_032441835.1). Classification (NCBI taxonomy): domain Eukaryota; kingdom Metazoa; phylum Arthropoda; class Insecta; order Hemiptera; family Aphididae; genus Slavum; species Slavum lentiscoides. Next base: position 19,121,580 of record CM063706.1, on the reverse strand, counting down.
TGACTGCTACGGTGGTGGTAGAGGTGGTGATGGTAAAACACGATAGTACAATATACAACAGCCGGCGCTAATCATTTTGCCGCCTTGGGCATAATTATAAATGCCACCCCTATTAAAACGGTACATTGTGAATTTACCTGTACTCCAAATTTAATAATTTTTTACCCATAAAAAAGTTGTATACTAATAATTTAATTATAAAACTTCATAATTTCCTTCCCGAAACGCAACGGTCTTGAGCCCTATAAATATTACAAGTTTTATAACTATTAAATAACAGTAATACACAAAAAAAAAAAAAATGTGTATGGTAAATATAACAATTTTGATAATACTTTTTGAATAACGTAGAAAAACCAAATTCATATACGTCAAACTTTCGAGTGTAGGTCGAAATAAATTTGTCGAATTTATAACGCTTATAAATCAACTGAATTGACAATTATCTTTCGAAAATTTATTACAAATTTTAATATACGTAATTAATTTTAATTTTTAATTACAAATTCGTATAAATTACAATAATTATTATGACAAAGTTGATAATCCACGGCCCCGACAATACAATTACCGATTAATATACTCCAATATTTAGCCCGTTTAGCTTCCAAATGAATAATTTTTCGCGAAACGAAAAAAAAAACAAAAATTTAACCACAACTTTAATCCATATAAATGCACATTTACAAAACATTGCATACATAACAATAACATTTAAATAATCCGTTTTATATAACTTCATAATTAAGTATATGATATGTTGACTATCAAGCCTACCTAACCTTACCTGTCTGTGATAACGACAAAGGGAAAACGATTTAAACAAAAACGCGAATGCAAATTAATTATCATTATGCGATTTACAAATAGAAATATTAATATTATATATTATTAAATGAAATAATTCAATTAAATATTGAAAAATATTTTTTCTAGTTAGTGATTGCCAAATATCACCTAATCAGTTCATATTTTACGATATAGTTTCGGCACAATGGTTGTGGTCTCTGCTTTAACTGGTGCAGGTTAAGAAAAAAATCGGGGCTTATTTATAACAGATGTTACTGAATTCCGTAATCACGGTCTTAGAATATATTCAGAAGACCATGTACGTAATCATTGCTTATCAATTATTTAATTATTATTACGGTTATGTTTGTATTTTGTAAGTTGCAAATCGTATAATATTCGTCTAATAACTTATAAATATTTAAATGGTCTTTACATCACAGTAACTAATACGCGTATGTTGTTAATAATTGTAATGACTTAGTTATTACTCATTATTTATATTTAGTACAATTGATAATAAAAAAAGTATACTATAGTAAATAAAACAGAAAGGATTTAATTTTTCACTGCAATGAAACAAACATGTCAAATTCTGAGCGGAGTGAGGAATGTATTTGTTTTACAACGGTGTGTTTTTTTTTTATGCCTGTACCCGAAAATTCTACCAGAAAGAGTGCTCCGATCTTTTTGTGTAGCACACTTTCTGATTGCAAATTGCATCTAGGTTGTATTTCAAAGACGTCGTTTTTCGAATTTTCTCAATACTTTTTTCAAAAGTCAGAAAAAACTACCGAAAATTACATAAAAACGCTAAAAATGCAACTTCGTCTTAATCGATTGTCGTTTATTTATTACACCGAAGCTCCGCTCAGAATCGTTTTATCGAATGCAATGATTTATCATTGCTTTCAAATTAATAATAAAAACAAAACTCCAATACCTTTCTCCAAGTAATTCACATAAGCCGCGACAGGCACGTATACAGGGGGAGAGGTTTGGGGTTTAACTCCCCCTCCCCCGAAATAATTTCTTTGAAAATTAAGTCAAATTAAACACCTATTATTATAAAATATTTTTATTACCAGCTGTTGGCTGTTTTTCTTTGTTTATTAGTCAGGTATGAAATACAAGTTTTTATAGTTGAATGGTTGAGGTGATAACTGAGAACTACGCACGTGTGAGAACCGAAGCATACTAGTTGCCTCCCAAAATATACGAATTGCCTCCCGTCCTTATCGAAAATAAAAAAATATAAATCAGGTAGTTCTAAATTATATACGAGTTGCCTCTCAAAAATGAAAGGTAGTGGTTCATAAAATTTTTCATTCAATTTAATCATTTTTATTGATTTGCGCGACAACAGTTATTACGCACTACAACGTACTGTGATGTAAAATATCCAGCTATACACGGGGACACTATGGGCTATGATATAACTTTATCAACAGACAGCAGTCATATAAACATGATTTCTTACTTACAAATTTCAGATAATTTATAATAATACTTATTTACAGGCGTTATTCGTGTTTTCCGTTTGTTATAAAACCCATACCTGCTATAGAGTCCGTATGGACCAATGCACACGACATACAAGTTGTCTCTAAATACAGTTTATATTTAATAAACTTACCGCACAAACGCATCTTATCACACAGGCATGCCGCGTTATACGAGTATCCCGAGTAGGTACATATATATCGTATACTTAGGCACAGTATATTATCGTTACTATTTTTCGTGTTTGAGTAATTTTTGGAACCACTTATTTCTTATATTTTACTACCTACTGTTACTAGTATAGACCCTTTTTGGTTACGATAAACATCCAACTCGGATAAAAATGATCCGTCTATTTTACATCGGTAGACAACTATAGTATATCCCCGTGAGAACTGTATCATTGCGACCATAGATAATTACTAATGAATAGGTCAAAGTGCATCCATTCGTTATTATTTATTATAAATATTTATTATTTATAATATATTTATTAATTATTATTTATTATTATTATTATTATTATTTATTATATTATTTATTATTTATTAATTATTTATTTAATATTTATTATATATTTATTATTAATATTATTATATTATATTTATTATTATTTATTATTATACCTACCTATATTATATTGTATATAATATACCTGAAAAAATTAAAATTTTGTCAATAATCTCATCTTATTTTCTGTACTCGATCGGTCACCAAAAATTCCGATTGAATTGCTAATCTGTGTATTAGTCAATGCTGTAAGGTACATAATCAAAATAATATTATTATTATTGTTCCTATATAGTATTACTTCTGAACAAATGACATACTTAAAATTTAGATATTTAGCATAACTGTCACATTAAAATATATAATGAGTAAGGAGGAAGAAATTGTTTTTTGAGCCGTGATATCCACAACACTGCCAGCGGCTCGCTCTTTTATTTTCCATTCAAAGGAAATATTTGATGAAATTTTCATGAAATATTTAAAAAAAATAATAATAAAGGTAACGAGCCGCGGGTTGTTGTGGATATCGCTCAAGTGAATTACCTACTTGGATAAAGATTTTAGAGTTTTGTTTTTATTTTAAATTTGAAAGCAATGATAAGTCATTGCATTCGATAAAACGATTCTGAGCGGAGCTTACTTTTCTCGTAAATATAGTCTAAATAGTTTCATATTTGTTGAAAATTTCAGTTTTCTATTACTATTAGTTTCAAAATTACGAAGAAACAAACAACAATCGATTAAGGGGATTGAAAGCGGGTATTTTTTCTCTCTTTGTCTTACACACATGAAACATAGCAAATAGACGTTTCGTACTTCCAACGTACCGGTCGATCTATTGGTGCGATAAGAAATTTGAAAACAGATTTGAATTCCTCGTGAATTTTATTACAAAACGAATTTCCCACTTTTTTCATAAACCTTTAAAAAAATTAACCGAACAAATTTTTAAAAAAAAAATTGTTAATAATTCGTTTTTGAAAGTCTTAAAAAAATATGAGAAAGTCGTTTTGTAGTAAAATTCACGAGGAATTCAAATCTGTTTTCAAATTTTTTATCGCACCAATAGATCGACCGGTACGTTGGAAGTACGAAACGTCTATTTTGCTATGTTTCATTTGTGTAAGACAAAGAGAGAAAATACCCGCTTTCAATCCCCTTAAGACGGAATCGCGTTTTTATCGTTTTTGGGTTATACATTTAGGTGCTTTTGAGAAAATCGAAAAATGACCTCTCTAAAGTACCGACTAGATGCGAATCGCTGCCGGAAACAAGCTGTGACCGAAGAGATCGCGGAGCACTTCTTCTGGCCGAAAACCTGTACGCAGCAGGGCCGGATTGGGGCCCGAAAAACTTACCGAGCACAATAATTTTAGCGGCCCATTAAACTTATAAGTTGTCCATATATATACAGGTACGTAGATAACGTAGCATTGTATTATTATTTAAGTTTAAAAAAAAGTTTTAATATTAATTAGATATTTTAGTAAGCAGCCTATGTATCGTAAAAATCTTGCGGCCCAACGCGTACAGCGCGGTAGCTCGCCGGCCCAATCCGGGCCTGGTACACAGGAGATAGAAATAAATAAACATCGTTGTATAGTAATAACAATAGATTCATCGCTCCGCTCAGGATCTAAAATTAATTTCACGAAATTTTAAATCCCCAGGGATAACTATTGTCATCAGTGGCGTGCCCAGGAATTTTCAATGGGGGGTGGATGTTATAACTGTTATAAGTAAATAGTAATAATACATTTTAAATTTTAATGAATTGTCATGGTGAATGTTTCAAGCTCTCCAGCAAAATCGTTTTTAGCTTATAACTGTGTAAATTGCTCTATAATTAAAATTAATTTAAATTATAACACACTAATACCAAGTTGATTAATTAACATAACACATGTGTTATGTATAGTGAATTTTATTGTCATAACCAGGGCTCTCATTTGAAAAAAAAAAAATGTTTAACGTTTTAACGTTTTTTATTGTTATTTACCTTTTGCGTTTATCGTTATGGTATATTTTAGCGTTATGGATTATTTATGTTTAACGTTAAAGAAAGTTTTATCGTTATATAATAATTACGTTTTACGTTTATCGGTATTTTAACGTTATTTGGTTTAATACCGATTTTTTTTCCAAATAAATTAATTCATTCGTATTCCATAGACTATAGCACGTTTTCAAATCTCATAAACGTAATGTACTTCATTAAACTTCATTGATTATAAAAGTCCTAAATTTGTATCCTTAATTTTTTGATTTTATACATTTTTTCAGTGAGAACCTTGGTTTATTTTTTACTTTATATTGCAATGCAGAATATTTTTCTTAAAATTTTGATTATATTACCAATAGAAACTTTTCTGACTAGCTGACATCTTCTCGGACGCGTATCTTTGAATAATTGTTACGCGTCCACGTGAATCCAGCCTTATTATAGAACTATATTAAACCTACACCATCGGCTTATATTTTCCGTAGTAAATTGGAAAAAAATATTAAAATAACGGTAATTCTATTTTTCGTTTTTCGATATTTTGATACATAACGTTAATACATTATTTCGTTTAATGATATATGTATTTTAATTTGTGATAGTTTAAAATTAGCGTTTATTGTTTTCCGTTACGTTTTTTGATATTCATTTCAATTGATATTTTGCAATTATAACGTTATAATCAAAACGTTATTATAACGTTTGCGAGCCCTGGTCATAACTAATGATTTTTTGCTAATAACTAATAATGAAAAGTATTGAGTAATGACTCTAAAACTGCAGCTCTTATAACTATATAATAAGTTGTTTTCTGTGAGTCGGCAAAAAAGACAATGAGGGGGGACGACGACATAACCCCTAACCTCCACCCCCCGATCACGCCACTGATTGTCGTAACGAGTGTAACTATTATTATAATATGCGCGCGTAACAGCCGCGATTCGTTGCACCGCGCGCGTGAGGTCACGTCGTGTGCGGCGGCACGCGTCGGTCCGCGGCGCGCTCGTGCGACGACGACGGGCGGCTATAAGAGGACGTCGACGACGGCGTCGCCGCTCGGCACGACAATAGATCACCTGCTTAGCGATGGAAATATATACCGCGATACGAAACGACAACTGTACCACACGCATAATGTATACACGACTATACGGTATACACATAAATATACACACATTTATATAAATATACATCACGCGGTGTCCGCGTATTAACACGTCAACGCCGGCGTAGCGACCGGTATTGTCGTCGTCGTCGTCGTCGACGACCTCTTATCTATCTCAAAAGCTCGTTTCCGTCCTGTCCTCCTTTTTACCACATCACTCCGTCCGTACCCACCGAGAGGCACGAACAATAATATCCTTTTGTCCGATGTGACAAATCCACGCGCGTCCTCCGTGCCCACCCACCCACCGTATAGGTGGACCCACGAGACGTCTGCGGAAAACCCATTTATTATTCTTTTCCTTCAATGGACGTCACCGTTGACCGACCGACTGAAAACGTACGTAGACGCGGTACTACACAATACGCGTGTACTGTGTACAGCGTTGTATAATATTGTCTAGACAATTTTATTTTGGTTTTTTTTATCTTTTATCTTATATTATATAAAAAAAATCTGTATATATATATATATATATATATAAACAATAAATATACATATACATATAAATAAATGTATACTTAAATATACTATACTACTGCCAATGAGTATTACGTAAAAAATGTAATAAAAAAATATAATGTTGTTGTATAAATAAGTTTATTTCTTAATTATATCTTAGTTTATTTCTTTTATTTTTTTAATTTTATATTTCATTTTTCTTTTTCTTTCTGTTGTTGTATTTTGCAAGAAGTAATTTATACCTGATGATGACTTTTAGTCGAAACCGGTCGAAATAAACTTATTTATACAACAACATTATATTTTTTATTTCATTTTTACGTAATACTCATTGACAGTATAGTATATTTAAATGTATACATTTATTTTATGTACGTATATTTATTGTTTATATATATATATATATACAGATTTTTTTTATTATTCACGAGTATTAATTTTAGTTTTAATTTTTTACATATCCTTTTTATTATTTTATTAATTTATTTTTATTTTTTTTGTTTTTTTTATTTTGTCTATATTTTATTATTTATATTATATATAAATGAATTCGAAATGAGCTATCCGATTCATTATCTTATAGATTAACTTGTAAGTCGTCTAGATAAAGCGAATTTAACAAGCGGCTATTATATATTTTATCCGATACCTACAAAAATTCGACATCCTCAGTTGAATTTTTTTTTTTTTCAATTTTCTATCCCATATATAAATTCAATTACAGAAATCCCAAATTATCTTTATTTTCTGCAGTGTCAAAATATTGGATTTTTTTTAAATTTCTATTTAATCGTTTTATTCGAAAACGTTCCGATAACTAATACCAATGAATATACTATATATAATTAATAAACTTGTCGCATTATAGGTGCCTCAGTGTATTCTTTTAAGGTGCGTTATTTAGAGTGTTTAGACACTAGTTAGGTTTTTTTTTTTAGTTTGATGCTTTTATATTATTTGACTTATAACGTTTATGTTTTCAGCGGTCACTTATTGATTTATAAACTATTAATACAATTGTTGGAAAATATACTACAAACAAATCATACTAGTAGTAATGTTTAATGTTGCTAATTTTCCAGTCATTATAAGGTGTAAAGGTGATGTTTCATCATTATCAATTATAAAGTATTTTCTTTCAACCCTAATGACGATTATCATTGATGCATTAGAAATAAATATTGAAAATATTGTAAAATAGATTTAAATTTCCATACGAAGAGATAACTATACATACACTCAGAAAAAAAAGGTATTTAGTTTCAATAATATGACTATTTTAAATTAAATACCGGAGTATATAATTATATTAATCAAATAATTCTTTAAAATTATTATAATATGTTTAATTTTATGGAAATTGTTTTAATTTAATAAAACTTAAGGCCATTAAATCAATGAAAGTGTTTTAAATCTATTAAATTATATTACTTAATATAAATATAATTTTATATTAAAATAGATCACTTATTTATTTAAAATTATGATAATTTTATTATTTTTATGAAAATACATGTACCTTCAATTAATGAATATTTTCCCATTAACTTAAAGTAATGTAAGTTGTAATAAATAAGCATCGTATTAATTACATAAAGTTTTAAAAATGAATATTCCACAAATTCATTATTTTAATAATATTTTCGTTATTATTATTACAATACCATTAAATGTATAGATCGCAGGTATTTAATTTAAGGAAATTTTACATTATTCCAATTGCTATACGATAAATAGTTCGTAAATGCCCATATCAAACAGTCACACACACGAATAATAACGAGTTCGTATTGTTATTACGTTTACACTTTATTATATTTATTTTACATTTGCGCGTTCTATAAGTATTTGGCGGATGTGATCATTTCGTGATTTCTGTTTTTCTGATTTATAACGAATTTACAACGATTTTTATATTTTTTATTCTTTAATGATGTCAGATCCAGATGGTTACATAGATGATGCTGAATTTTCTAGTGTACATTTTAATACAGAAACTGCATTATTATTAGAAAAGTTAATTGAATTAAAAGGCGAGTGTTTTTTCAACGTATTTGTCGGTAAGTAATTAATATTAATCATATTTTATTTTAATTAAATTTTTAGAGTTAACTTATTTTTGTATAATATGGAGCTTATCCTGAGAAAAGCAACTTACTTTTTGACAACTGGTCCATTTTTGTAGATAAAATAATACCTCTTATGATATTAAAAATAAAAGATGGCAACAGTAAAGATGTACTTGAACAATAACATGAAATTCCAAACTATGAACTAGGTATTGTTAATCTCCATAATTTTTTTGTTTTTTACATAATATTTTATTTGTTTTGTTTCAGATTCAAAAAATGTATTAGTTTTTGCTCTTTTAAATTCTTTAATTGTACCAAAATCAAAGTCAAGTTATGTAGACAGAGAAACAAAGAAAAAAAGATTCACTAAAACTTCAATTGCTGATGGAAGAGATGCATTTTTACTACATGTTGTTACATTAAAGAATTTATATGTTCAAATATTAATTATTTTAATTATTAATAAAATTGATATTAAAATAACGATAAGTAAAATATTAATTTAAATAATTTATCCTTGATTTAATTATTTGATTTCTTTAATTTTAATAGCAATATATTCTTATTATAAGTAAAATTGGTATTAAAACAATGAAAATTATGGTATTAATTTAAGTATTTTATTTTTGATTTAATTATTTTAATGCCTTACATTTAATAATATTGTGTATTTATTATAAATCAAAGAGATGTTAAAATAATGAAAATGTATTATATTTAAAATATATGATATCATTAAATTTAATTCCTTTACACATTTAGTTTTATAACATAATTCCATAGGCTCCAAATCATGACCTTTTTTCTTTAATTTAGTAGTCATTTTTCATTAATCTGATGACATTTTTTTCTGAGTGTACATATATATATATATGTAGATTTACATTTTACATAATCTTAAGTACATTTTTTAACAAGAACAAAGAAAAAAACTGGAGATACTTGGTTATCGCACTGAAACGAACAAATTTAAGGTGATAATGTAGTCATAAATAACACAAACCTGCTAAACATTATAACTATGAATTATAGTTATTTTTTAAAACATAGTATAGATTGATAAAATGAATATTACTCCTACTTTATAAAAATAAAATAAACAAAAACCAACTATAAGTTACTAGGTAATAAAATGTTACAGTTTTTATAACAAAATTAAAATTATAAACTTAATAAATTATTTATTAACAAAATAATATATTTAAACTATAACAAAATTAAAACTATAAACTTAATAATTTACTTATTAACAAAATAATACGTATATTGAAACATAACAGAATGATAACTCATAAAATTGATATAATATGTTATCATAAAACGTGCCATATACAGTGTAGCTGATTGTTTCGGTACAATAACCGGATATCTCCGGGGATACCTGATAATTGCACCGAAATCTAAAAACCAGTTATCTCCTTTTGTATGATATTAGCCTATCTAACGGACGAATTTATCTGGTTATTATAGCACCAAACTGTAGACAAAGTTTTCCTTTGTCCGATAATGTACAAAAATAAATTTCGAAAAAAAGCGGAGGTACTTGGTTCTTGCTCCGGACCCTTCGATTGTCTTTAGATATTGTTAGATAAGATGATTGTCAATTGATGTATATTATACATTGATGTATATTATACAATATTATATATTGCCTCCTTCCAAAATTCAGCGATGTATAATCAAAATGATAATATATATATACATTCCAAAACTTGATAATATTTTATTGTTGGACCTTGTTCCGAAATTCGTCGATACCAACGAATGTTTTACCGATTTTTCTAATTGATATTTCTTTTCAGTAACCAGTATCGGAGAGTTTATGATAATAGAGACTTTATTATAATATATTATCATATGTTTTGAAAATATCTATTTAAATTACACGTAATAGTAGGTACCTATCAGTTTTGATAACACAGAAATAATGTTGCAATCATTTGATCATATTCCGTTATTCAACGCAATCTAAATATTTGGGCATCAAACAACCTTTCGACGGATCCACCGTAGAGTTGAATTTTGGAAGGCACGGTAATATTCAATGACCGCTTACACGCTCGGAGGAATTTATTTTTAAATTGAAATCAAATATATGGCGATGTATATTATCGTAGTTGTATATAGCTGCTAGCATATAGAGGCATAGGGCGTAGGGAAATAGGGGATTCGTTGGTTTTTTTTTGGATTATTTCGATGAAATATATTACATTAGTGTTAAATAAAAACATAAATGACGTGAGCCAGTGGCCAGTCTGCGGGGAAAAAAAGGTCATGGGGGGGATACGACACCCAAATTCCCCCGTAATTACGCCACTGACACGATTGTCCGCGTGATGTACACCCGTAATTATTTCTTTTGACTAGTTTTTTTAAACAAATCAATTTGGCAGTCGAGTGTTGAATTTAAACTTGTTCTTCGCCAGATTCTGAACGGAGCGACATTTACAATGTAGCGCTTTTTTTTATGTCTGTACCCGAAAATTCTACCGGAAGGAATAAATATACAGACATACCCGGTTCCCGGTAAAAAATCGCGTCTAGTTGGTACTTTATAGACGTGTCATTTTTCGATTTTCTCAAAAGCGTCTAAAAAAAAAAAACTCAAAAACTACCGAAAAAACCACGTAAAAATGCGTTTTTGTCAAAATCGATAATCGTCATTTCTTCGTCAACTATAATGGGTATAGAAACTCGAAATAATCTCCGAAAAATCGGGCGACTTTATATTATATATTAGGTCAGAAAAAAAAATATTGTCAAGATTTTTAGTTGTTTTATTCATAAATGAGGGTGATTATTGGTTTTAAGGCATAAAGATTTAATACAACGTCAGACGTACGTTACTTCAAATGTACATTCGAAAAATCTTGAAAATCCAGTAGTCACGATTTTCTTCTATATAAAGTAATATAAGTAATTTCAATACTAATGGTCCTGGACATATTATCCATTATTGTATAAAATATTCTTGGTACATACCTATATAAATACATATTTATTTATTTTTTTACCATTTCAAGTTTTCCGACAAATTGTATTTTTTTTTTATGGATAATGAAAATTATTGAAATTAATAAATATTCCTAGCTACTCAGGTTTATTGTAAGAAATTATATTGAAATGATGTACTGTAAGGTTAGTCGCAAATTATGTACTCTATAATATACGCTCACTATATTATAAATGAGTATCTTCCAGGGCAGCTGAATTTGTAAAAATTAACTAACTACATTCCAATGGACTTATTGCATGATTTCCAAAGAAATAATTTCTGCTAGTATTGCGAGTGTTCATTTTACATTATTCAAAATACATTGGCGTACGTACAAATCCAGAGATTGTTTGTCTTCTATCTCCACCGTAACGTTTAAATATTCTATTCGCTTTTGAAATTTTATATTACAAGCGTAGGCGCAATTAGCACTAAATTTTAGGGGGGTTAGAAATCAATAAGCAAAAAAAAAAAAGTGCTCACTTTCAGAAATTTTGCCGATTGATGCCAGAAAATTAGCAAAAAAAAAAGGTCATCGACTTTCAATTACCCAATAACTAGGAATATTAGAAAAATATATAGAAAATACTGTACACTTTTAATGTAGTTTAATTTATTATATTGTATCGTAATCATCATTACTGCTCTGAATTTTTGATAAAACAAAATATATGCATTATTTCGATGAGGATGAGCAAAAATAGAAATGAAAAATGTTTCATATACCATAATGTAGTGCATATATGTCATTAGTTTTTGGGGGGCTATACAACATTTAGGGAGGGGGCTTAGCCCCTCCAGCCCCCCTATTTGCGCCTATGATTATTAGCCTTACATTTATTAGTAATAATAAAACTAGCTATTATTTTTCAATAACAGTAAGCTGTATGGATTTATTTTTCGATCAATATTATCACTATTATTATTGTAACAGCTATACGGCGGTTCGAGTCGTTTAATCCACTATAAATACACTACTGCAGCGGATTACAGTTTAGCACCTCAATAAACGTAGGTACCGGCGTTCTCGCTACATCCACACGAAACGAAGCCAGGACTTTCTCATAAAATATTCCGCGTGACAACTATCGGAATCATGCATTAACCATCTGCTTGAATCCGATTAATAACACATTCTCGTATAACCCCGTTCGGTAGATGACAATGAACGTAACGCGTTCGGCAAAATAGTTAACAGATAAAATGTCTATGAAACATCCGTCAAGACGACGCGAATACATATAAGATATTGTTTATGAAATATTAATCGTATTCACGTCGCGAATACGACTCACGCATACTATACAGCAGTCGAGGAGGCAGAGCCGTGCAGTTCGAGTTTAATTAAGTTTAAACGGATGAAAGATATTTTATTCAAATCCCACGCGCATCCGTATTCAAGATTTTCCACACACACACACACACACGCGACACTAAACGAATGAATATACAACACATACACACAAATATGACGGGCCCGCGTCTCACAAGCACTTAATAACATCTACCGCGACGTTTCAAAGCGCGTTCTCCAGCTGAGAAAAACGAAAAAAAAAGAGTTTAATTAAAAATGACACGTGTCAGAAGAGAACGTGTGCAATACGCGGCTGGTTATTCAACGTTTTCTGTAACGATTCAACTAGTCCCGTTTTTCCCATTATTTTTTAAACAACCGTATTTATTGTGTTAATACAGTATTATTGGCCCAGTCAAATTAGACGTACTGTGGCGTGGACATTAATGCGTTCGCGGTATTATTTTTATATTCTCGTATAATTTTGAAAGTTCAACAAGCCGTGCACGGCGAGAACGATAATTTGTATATATAAAAAAAAAACCCCCGTTGTATAAAAGTCTGTCCTATATCATTTTTTGTTTCAAACATTTTATCGTACGACCAACAACAATCGAGACGTTTACAAAAAAAATGATTTATTATAAGGCAAAAAAAATCACATTTCCATACGTACCTATATAGTTATAAGGTATAACGCGAAAACGATAATTCTTACACTAAAAACCATCGATTCTGTATATTATACACAATTATCTCCTCTAAAATGTTTCCATTACAACGAACAGAAAATTAAATACTTATACGAAAAAAAATGGTCACCGTGAAATTTTAAACTCACATATATTATGGATGTCCATGACGCAGCGTTGTATACGTATATTATCTAGTTAAATTTTTTTTCATCTTTTATCTCATGTAGATGAATTAAAAAAGAGCTATCAGATTCATTATCTTAGATTAATATTTAGGTACCTAAGTCTTCTAGATTATTTATCCAATATTCCTATACATACAAAAATTCGAGTTTCTCGGTTAATTTTTTTTTTTCAATTTCCTATCATAAATAATTTAAATTACAGAAATCCCAAATAATCTTTCTGTTTTTTCTACGTCGCAATGTGCAGTTATTACTATACAGAAGTCAGTATAATAAAATCAGTTTGATACATTTCCCAAAATTTTGTTTTTTTTTTTTTTAGTTTAGTACTCTTAAATAATTTGTCTTATAGTATATTCCTGTTTTCAGTGGCATCTGATTGATTTGTAAACAATTAATACAATTGTTGGAAAATATACTAAAAATAATTACACTAGCAGAAATTAATTAATTTTCCGGTCATTAAATGACGCAAAGGTGAAGTTTCATTATTATCAATTACAAAGTATATTTTTCAATCCTAACGATGATCATTGATACGCTGGTACATTTATAATAGTATAAAAAAAACGTTCTTTTTTTTTATCTAGATAAATTTTAATCAATAATTTATCTTTATCTAGATAAAGGTATTTATTTATCTTTTATCTTAATCTAGATAATTTTATTGTCCGACATCTTTTATCCAGTGCTTGGCTTGGGAAAAAAGTAGTAGAGGTACTCTAGCTACTTTTCAAAGATTAGCGTCCCTAGCGTTTTACATCCCTCATATTACCGCGGGGGGCCTGAATTAATAGATAATGAATGGTTATCATTGATGACTACTTATCAGTTATCACGTGTGAAATACGAGGTATCTGATATCAATACATTTTGTAAATATTAGAACATTTTGTAAGCTTTATGTGTTTAATACGAAAATATAAGTTGAGCAATTTTATAAAAATAAAAAATTTAATAAAAACCTGTCCCATACGTTCCCTTTTAAAAAGTAGGGGTACGCTAGAATATCCAAAAAATTAATTGATGTACTCAGTCCCCCCCCCAAATCAAGCACTGACCGTCCCCACGCTCCTCTTTAAAAAAATAGTAGGGATACGCTCAAATATCTGAAAAAATAGAAGGGGTACTTAGTCCCCCTGCGTCCCCCATCAAGTCAACCACTGCTTTTATCTTTATCTAGATAAATTAATATTTTATATCTTTATACAACACTGACATGGAGCCATATCACATATTGTTTACAATAGCGTCAAATAAATGTATACCTAAAAACGTACATTGATACATTAAAGAACACAAATTCCGCGTATAATTATATATTAATAAGGTATCTCATATCAATGTAACGGTATTAATGTTAAGCGCGTAAAAGAAGCAACGCCCCGTCGACGAATACGTGAATTTGCCTACCCATACACCGAGTGTACATAAAATCGGGAGGATATAATATGATTGCGGATTTCGTGAATTAGGGGCAGTCTTCTGTCGGATGGAATTCACGAATTCGGTAAAACATTTTAGTCGATTACTAATCGACACTACACGGCAAGGACTTAAATCTGTATTCACTAGATATTAGGCTTGATATTAGGGTTAATTTTCTACGGTTTATTATTATTTATTAATTATTACTGAAAATCAATAAAACGCGTGCCCATTATACGGGCCCAGTACATTATTCGCACGCCATCCTATCAGTTACCATCGAATACATAATATTATTGACCAGCGGTTCCCAAACTGTGAGGCGCGCCTCCCTTGGGAGACGCGAGCACTTGACAGGGGAGACGCGAGCTGCGTGGTAAATAATGATATTTTTATATTAATAGTTATTGTTTTTTTTTTCATAAAAATTAAAAATTTTGTAATTTGTTTATTTTTTCTACTTGTCTTGTTTCTTCCGTACCGGTATTTATATACGTATAATTGTGATTTTTTTACTTATTAATTATAATTATTGGACCAAAGGGGTCATTTATTTATTCGTGTGTTAATTTATTTATTTTGATAACTTTCGGGCCAAAGGGGCCGTAATTAATAAAACGTAAAATCGACACGCGTTATATATATATATATTTTTTTTTGGTGATGTCCGGGCGCGCGTAATAACGCTATTTACGCTCTCGGCCCGAACACATAACAATAAAAATATTCGTATATTTAAATACTATAAATTTGTTATTTATTTATTCACGGGAGGCGCAATTAATTTTTTTTTATTTTTAGGGTGGCGTAAACTAAAAAAAGTTTGGGAGCCGCTGTTATAGACGATAATATAGTAAGGTAATTAGAACGAATATTAATAAAGCCCGCGGTTGTATACAAACGGTATTTTCGCGGAGGATTTCGCGAATTCCGGCGTAACAAACATTCGGCCAGTGTTTTTTTAATCGAAATCGGCATTTTCCCCGCTGCGGTTTCCATAAAATCTCCGATTTCGAGAATTCGGTGTAAAATAAAATGTGTACGTATATGTCTTCCGTAATTGTTTACGGGAACGGAAAGTGTATTGACCACGAATTTTTAATTTTACCGTTATTCTGAGATTACGCGTCGAAAGAAACGAAAAAAAAAAATAAAACAAGTTATATTTCACGACCGGAGGACGGGAGAAATTATTTGAATAACGGGAGTAAAGTAAAGTAAAAAAAAAAAAAAAAATTTCTCGGTAAACTTTGTACGGGATAAAGTTTGCGGATCGAGCGGTGGCGCTTTTAGCACCGGGAACAACTTTGGCCGAACGCAAACAAAAGGCTTTGTTCGCGAAGACGCGAGGGAATTGTAATCTCTATCGCGCTTGTTCTCTCGTCTTTTTAAGCAAAAACACAAGAAGACGACCACCTCGCCTTTTCCACATCGAGTCCTTTTCTTCGTCCGCACGGCGCCTCGTGCCACCGAGTATAGTCTCGTCTTTGACGCAGTCTACCGCCGTCCGATCCCCTATATACCGTCTCGTCTGTTTCGCACAGTTTTATCACAATAACGGTGTCGCACGCGAAATGTGTACACAGATAACGTGCCGTACTATTGTCGTCAACGAAAAATGCCGAACATGTGTAGGTTTACGGTGTTGTGAGCAACGCGAACGTTGTGTGAACACTGAAGGTGAAAATAATAATTCCGATGACGACGGATTGTTTTAGTGTAAATAGAACAGTTGGTGGGAAGGTGGGAAAGCGTATTGAAATGGTTTTGAAATTTAAACGGGTAGGTACCTAGGTGCCCGTTTAAAAAACAATTAAAACGATATTTAATTTCAGTATATATATATATATATATATATATATATATATATATACGTGTAATACGATAATTTTATATAATATACAGTTAATTTAAAATATCAGAGATGGTACTAATTTATAAACAAGGGGAATTTAATATTGCATTTAACTGTTTTGTTCGTGCGTACACGTTTTTTTTTTTTTTAAATACGAACGGCTTTGATGTGTATCGTTTAACTTTTTCTATATAGATAATATATGTATAGTAATTTTATAGAAATTATTTTTAAAAAAAATTTGAAAGTAATATAAATAATAATTTCGAATCGTCGTAACGTATAATACAAAATTGTAATGAATAATTTAAAAAATAGCCTATACGTACTCGATCTAAACGTATTTTTATTTTTATTTTTATTTTTCTTGTCAAATTTGTTTTCATAAACGCTGCGTTTGTTTTTCACGTTTTATTTTCGTTTCGAAATTTATTAAATTCCTTTGAGTTTCCCCGTCCGTTAATAGTAGTATTATTACATATTATAAAATTCTAAGACAGTCGAGAAACCTCATGGTGTTTTCACCAAAAAGTTATTGATTTTTTTCCTCCGTTGTATTATAATTATTTATAATTTTAAAATTTTTTTTTGTAAATGAAATAAATAAATATGTCATTATACAAGTTTACAATTGTGTTCCGCTGTCGAATATTCGAGTTTTTCAATATTTTACAATTGCCACGAAAACATTATATTATCTTCTATTAATATTGCAACAATTTAAATGTAATTTGCTTGAAAATTACAGTTATCATATTAAATCGAACGACAGGTAACTACAAATAAAAAATAAATAAAACCTAGTGGTTTTTTTTTCCATATTCGGTGTTGATGGTTCGGTCTTTTTTCAATTGGATCATTTTACTCCGGAAAAAAGAAGTGTTCCTCATATTAACGGATTATAGAATTGTTGAAATAAATTACGGTCAAACTATACGTGTGACATGAAAAAATTATCTAATTTGACTGCCAGCTGAATGAGAACGGTTGATATACATTGAAGCATAGAAAAATAAATCGAGAGAATATAAATAACCGTTAGAGACGATTTCGAACAGTAAAAATATGTACTAGTATTAAGGTTATAAATTGAAAAGAAGCAACACATTTCTTCTCAAACAAACGAATGAAATGTGTCACTGAGTATTGATTTTTTTAAATCCCATATTACCTCTTGTATTTGAATGATACAAAACCATAATGATTCGAAATCGTTGATTTTCTTAGAAAAATTCGATATTTCGGTCCACAAAGGACTTTCGTACCAGAAAGTTATACTGATAATCGATTATTCAAAAAAGAGTTTTAATAAAAAGCGTTTAGTGGTAAGTATAGTGAAACGCGTTGATCGAATCAATGCCAATATTCAATGTCTTACGTACCATAAACAGTTTTCATGATGTTTTACTGATAAAACGTCGTATCATCTGAAATAAAATTTAATAGTTTAATTTGAAAATTAAACGTGATACTATTTACGTAATAAAAAAACAAGTATAACATATAATATAACAGACGTTCATCCGACAATTAATAAATGAAATGTGCAACAGTGTCGCGTACACTGAACAATGCGTTTCCAAATAGATTTTTTATTTTTTTTTAAATTATTTATATATTTTTTAGAAATTTAAATAAGTTTTATTGTTGCTGTAATCTTTCCAAAACTGTATCTTCCCATAAATTACAAACAATAATATAAACGAACATTTTCCTTTTCTTTTCTTTTTTAATTTTACATACATACAACAGTAAATTTGTTTTACATTTTGAATTAATTTTAATAATTGTGTAGAATGCGTGTAAATGGAAATATTTTGCTCGCAAACTTACTATTATATTACTTAGAAACGCAGTTTTTCTTAATGTGGTGAATACAGTTTTTGTATAAATAAATACAACTTTACATATTACATGCACACAGACATTATATTCAGATGCGTTTTATGTCTTAAAATATTTCAATTGTTCCGTAGCGTGAAACATGAGATGGAAAAATTAAAATTTTAAATTTGCTTTCTTTACGATAGTATTTAAAAACGTATCACATAGATCTGTAACGTGAATAACTGATCCTTTTTTTACAACCGAAGAAAGGTCAGTGCAGTATTGTTCGAACACTTATTGTCATAAGGCTTTTAAGATTAGAGCTACACGTGTAATAGAATGCCACTTTTAACTTAATAAATTTAGTTCCTACATTTTAATAATTAGTGTAACAGAACTTGTTGGTATTTTGAACTGTGAATGTAAAAACAAAAGTATAATATTACCAGCAAATCGGCACGCACGTTGAATCAGCTACAGAAGGAATATTTAAAAGAAATTTGACCTATTACACCGTAATACATGTATAATATCACATTTCACATACCATTAACTATATAATTATATTAACTATTTTTGTAAGATTAACCGCATATAGTTTATAATAATTATAAATAATTTATATATCTATATATATACGAGTATAATCACAACAAATACACTTCGTATAACTCCGTGTAAAAAATTGGCCAAGTAAAAAAATAAATAGAAGAAAAAACATCATTGTAGAAACAATATACCCTTCATTTCACACAACGTCTAAAAAACTATCATTTATAAGGTGTTTAAGAACTATAAAGATGTGTTATCATGAATAAATGCAAAGTAAATTGAATTTAAATACATTTATTTTGTTTAAATAATGTATTTACTTGGCGAGGAATTATTTACTTCATAGTCCATTATACGACACGAAATAATATGAATAAAATAATTCATTAGGCATAAGGCAAAAGGCCTTCATTATTAATTAAAAATATTAAAGTAGATATTTTTATACTTGTCAAAATAATTTATTTAATAACTTCTTTTCTAATTGCACGATTTCGATGATTTTTACAAAAAGAATCATCTGCACAATTTTTCTGATATGTTAACGCTTACTAGGTATTAATTGATTCAGTAGATAATTAGTTATCACGAACTAAGAATAACACGGTTTAAATGGGTAACTCCTGCTTCGGGATAATATACACTGTCGTGCCGCCGCTGTTATTTTTTTTTTACATAGCTGGCGCCACGACCGTGGTGCTGGATAAATATTATATGTATAACAATTTTAAAAATTGCAAAACAATAATGGTGAAAAACAATCGTAGACTTGTACTGTATACAGCATTAAGTTTTAAGAGTAGCACACATTGATACCGAAATATTAAATTCACTTTAAATTTATTAATTAATATAAGTATTTAACAATTTTGACACAGGTTTATTTCCTCTTTTGTTAAAAGTTATTTGAATAATGTCGGGAGTGTTGAATACTTTTATTCTCGAGTGTTCAATAAAGTGTTTAAAGAATATTTTATTGGTTATTGAATGGAATAATATCTGAGTACTTTCCAATTTATAACCCTTTTGAGAAATAATATAATCATATTTTGTATACACTATTTATACACATTTCTATAAAAGTATTAAATTACTCTTTTAGCATTGAATACTTTTAATTTAATAAATATTTCGAGAAGTAATATTATTATATATTTTGTTCATCTTTTGATCGAGTTAACTGACAAAACTTTGAGGAAAGTTAATGCAGCCAGTCAACATGTCTATAGGAAATTTGCCATTACCAATGTCAATGAGTTGTTTAGAGAATATGTTTCCAGATTGGTCATTTTGCAACTCGACACGCATATTCTTGCTTAAATGAAGTACTTTGACATGTTTCCACAAACTGGAGGACTTTAGACATGCATTGAGTTCATCAGCTGGCGTTGATCGTGGAATCACCGGCAATGTTTGACGAAAATCTCCTGCTAATAAAATCATTGCACCACCAAATCGGTTATTATTGCTCCGTAGATCTTTTAAGGTTCTGTCCAAAGCCTCCAAAGATTTTTTATGTGCCATCGTGCATTCATCCCAAACAATCAATTTACATTGCTGCAAAACCTTGCCATTGCAGAGTTCTTCGAAACGTTGCAGGTTGGAGTTTCATTGTTTTGCATATTTAATGGCAATTTTAGTGCTGAATGGGCTGTTCGACCACCTTCAAGCAAAGTTGCTGCGATTCCCGACGAAGCGAGTGCAAGTGCAATTTTATTTTGTGAGCGAATTGTTGCTAATATTAATGAAATCAAAAAGTTTTTCCTGTACCACCAGGTGCATCTAAGAAGTAAATCCTCCAGTTTCATCATTTGTTACTTTCATAAGAGTTTCAAATACATACTTCTGTTGTTCATTTAACAGTGGAAGATTTGTTTGAATTAATTCTTTCAAAGCGTTGAGATCATACAGTCTTTCTCGATGCAACTCTTGGTTAAAAGCGTCATGCATTGGACGATTGGGCGGTCAGGCCTAATTGAATTAATAGTTTGTTTGACATTATCAAGCACATGTCCTCAATTGAAATCAATGCTTCATTGTAAATTTCTTCACTGATTTGTATATTTGGATTTCATTCTATTCTGTATTTGATACAAAATATCATCACAAATATAATCTTTGTACTTGATCCACAAATCAATTGGGTTTGATGGGAAGATGCACTAACTATATTGGCTAATTAATAGCCTTATAATATATATTACTTTTCACATGGCCTATATATTTTTGTATAATGTTTCCATGGAGATACGGTTACAAATATTCAAAATAAATACGTTTAGTTATTACGAAACCGATGTATTTTTTACATTTCCAATTTTCAGTCTGACTTCGATCTTATGTGAATATTACGTTAACTTTTCGTGTAATCACGTGTTAAGTCGATTTTAATATAAAACATATCACGTACATTTTTCGCAATGCCACTACCGAGCATGAAGAGATTGAACGAAGCCGTTGACCGCGTTAAAAACAAACGGATGAAATCTTCGAACCATTTGGACGAGGCGAGATTTCTATACCCCAGTGGCATCGCTTGCCATCTGAACGGCGCTAGGGGCAGCCATATAGACAAGTTGCGTGTGGAACACGACGCTATGATACACGTGACTAAATGCTCGGGTCCTCATGGATACTTGACCATCGTGGCGACCAACTACAATATTGTTCAGGTTATGTCCACGTTGTTGTGGCATTTTGACGGTAACTACAGCAGTTCGACCGAGACGACCGCCCACGGACGACACGAAAATCCTTCGGACACGGCGGCGAATAACGTCGACATTCGCATGTTGGTACACGAAAACGTGTTGGAGTCGATTGCTAAAGACGATGGATTGAAAGTTCAGGATTTCGCAGAGAAAAACGACGCGAAAATCGTCTTCTATTCCGTTAACTGTCCCTTGAGCACAGACCGTGTGGTCCAAATCGTTGGCAGTCCATCGGGCTGTCTCAATTGCATCGAAGAATTACTTACACTTATCAGGTCTAAACCGAAAAAGGAATTGTGTATAAATCGCTATGATCCGATCAACCACGCGTTCTACTTTCGTAATCGGCCAGTCACCGAGCTGGATGGACGCGCGCGAAAAGCGAATGTTGTGTATCAGCGTGTATTTGGGAACAGAATTGCAGCAACAGACAACCACGATGACGTTTTGATGGAGCTCTGTAATAGTTTGAATGACAGTGGTTAGAAACAAATGGAATTACTTCCGAAATATTTCGAATACACTGTATTACACGATAACGACAAGTGATTAACGATGAGAATATCTTCGAATACTTCTTACGCAGTACGCACTACGTATTTAAGAAGTATTTGAAGATATTTTAAATATATTTTTTCAGAGTTGAATCATAAATTGTTGCTCGAATTCAATCAAGTTTGCAACAATTTTTTTTTATACGTGAAACGAAATATAGATTATTTTGTGTTGTTTTTTTTCGCACAAAACCAAAATTAAAGCAAATATCATTTTGTATTTATAATTATTGGCGAACAAACATACACGTATGTATTTAAACTACTCGTGTATATTATATTCATAATAAAGATAATTGTCAAAAATAAATTATTTCTTATTTTTCAAAATTGGATATTATAATAATTATTACGTTATGTATATCCTAAATTAACAATATTTCGATATTTATTATCGCTAATGGATTTATTATAAATATTATTGAATTTTATTTTATAATTATTATATTAATGGAATAAAAAAACAGAAATAAGAAGAATTATTAATTAATTGTTATTATAAATCGTAATTTTTATTTAATTAAACGATGTATATATATATATATATATATGTACACACCCACACACACTCACATATACACGTATAATAAATATACGTATAATACGTCGTATACGTATATACAAATTAGTATTTTTTCATCCATTTTCTGGGTGTCCAATTGTTAATATTACCTATAACTGCTTATTAAATAAATTGTACTGAAAAATTATTATTGAACACAGCATTTACCACATACATAGTGAAAAATAGATCTCAACACACGAGTAATGTTCAATGTTATTTCAGTATAGTAGTGTATTCAAATAATATAATATTGTGAATATCATATATCACAATATTTTAATGGTGTAACTATGTAGCCATAAAGGTATTTACAAAATGTGTTCACAATTAATTATCCGCATAGTCCACAGTTGGAATGTGTTCACTTTAACAGCCGGAAGAAAAATGGTTAACGGAAATTTAGTAGAAAATAAATTGTTTATGTGTGGATATGTATGCTATCTCAAATTTGGGAGAATAAAAGTTTGATATTTATTAGCTTTTTATGAAATAAAACTAATTATTTTATAAAGGTAGCAGTGACACACTGAGATTTTACATCAGCACATACAGTAAGATTAAATTATATACCTACCCTACAAATTTTACATAACCAATATGAATACTGTTTTTTTGTCATTATTACTTTTTAGACAAAGAATTAAGAAACATATACATAAAGGCAAGACAAACAAAATTTTTTTATTTATTTATCTATACAAATTAATACCTCGAATACTTTTCTCGTTCCAAATATAAAAGATATATAAAAATCTTTTTTTTTCTGGTTCTGGGGTGTCCAAAACTCTTAGGCCTCTCCCCCAGTAAAAATACACCACTGTATATGTGTGTGTGTGTGTGTGTGTGTATGTGTATATACTGTACATATTTTATTATTTAAAGATAATAAATATTATAAAACAAAAAATATGAGTTTTTCCATTACGTTTGTTTACTTACTAACGGTTTCGAATAAAATTTATCGTCAGGTAATATGTGAAAAAGAAATTATACCAATAAAAGTGAATAAAATTAAGACGAACAATTTACATAGAGGAAATTACAGTTTGTACAATAAAAAACATAGAAATAAAATAAATAATATTAATAATAAATAAATAGAAGCAACGTAATTATATAATATAATGTGAATTAAATTTTAAATAAACAATCTATGGTATGTCATTAATATTATTTATCTGAAATAAAATATTTTTAAAATCCAAATGTATATTTAAAATATTATTAAATTTGAATACTTAATATAAAGACATTTTGTACAAAATTAAATTAATATATGTCTGACGTCGTGTTCGAATTTCAAGTCAAAAAACTCAAGATTAACTGTTTTATGAATAAAAAAAAACCACAAAATTTTAAAATAGCTATAAATAGCCTAAAATTGCCTTAAAATAGCCTTAAAGTTGTATAATACAAATATACAATTTTGTTGAAAATTTCAAGACAATAGTATTATTATTTTCGAAATTATAGCGAAAAGCCTATGCCTACGTTATATTGACGAAATCCCATTTTTAGCGGTTTTTCGTAATTTTTTCGTAATTTATCGCGTCGCATAAAAAAACTATTGAGAAAATCGAAAAATGATCTCTCTAAAGTACCAACTAGATGCGAATTGCTGCCGGAAACAAATTGTGACCGAAGAGATCGGAGCACTCCTTCTGGTCGAAAATCTGTAAACAGAATAGAAAAAATAAATAAATAAATAAACATCATTGTAAAACCACTAGATTCCTCGCTCCACTCAGTATCTAAAATTAATTGTGCGCAATAATATTTATACTTTATTG
Source organism: Slavum lentiscoides (assembly GCA_032441835.1). NCBI lineage: Eukaryota > Metazoa > Arthropoda > Insecta > Hemiptera > Aphididae > Slavum > Slavum lentiscoides. The sequence continues at coordinate 19,096,626 of CM063706.1, read as the reverse complement.
AGTTAAATAACAACATACATAATAATTTTGGAAGAAAAAAAAATATGTATATTTCATTAAAAAACTATTGATTAAAATCGTTGAATTTCTTTTTCTTTTTTTGTAATTTTACATCAATAAATCATTCGTGTAAAAATATGATTAGTCCCAATAGTTAATAGATTAGAAAATAACGACTAGTCCCATCTCTAATCTATACTATAAAGTATAAACAATGCCTATAGGCTATAACCTATGCGCATTGCCAAGGGCGCGCCCAGGATATTTTTTTGGAGAGGGGGCTAAATAAAATTATTTTTAGATATTAATAAGATTTATTTAATATATACAGAAATCCGATTAAAGCGATACATAATAAAATTACAAAAATATTAAGAGCTTAAGCCCGTTAGCCCCCCCCCCTTGGGTGCGCCACTGCGCATTGCGCATATAATATATATATATATATATATATATCGAATACCACGTCACTCTGGAGAAGTTTCTTTACAGTTTTTTACAGAGTCCGTTTGTCGTTTCCTTTTTTTTTTTTATATACACAATTTTCCTTTTTGCAGCAGCGATAGCTGCGTGTATGGAACACACGCGTATTTCAGTTTTAAGGTCTACGTTTTTAAACGCAAGCGAACTGTCGCCGGGACAAACGGTGGATGTCTGCCGATTTCAGACGGTTACAGTGTTGTAATATTAATTGCTCGATTTATATCCCGAACGATCGCCTGTTTCGCGAACCCGAATAATTTACTCGACACACATTTTCCGCTCTTAGCTAACGCGCGCGCGTCACTACCGGTTATTATTATATTTTATTTCACGTTTTATACGACGAGATTCACGGTTTTTTTTTTTTGTACCATAAAAATTGTGTATTATATATTATACTCTTGTACACCACTCCGATTCGGTTATACGCGCCTATAGAGACCTCCGATTACGAGGCGTATATAATATATATATATATATATATAAATATATGAAATCGCGAGGTCGAGCACTCGTGTATACTCGTATTCCAATAACGGCCCGTTTCCAGCAAGACGATGGTTATTTTTATAGACGCTACCGGGAGTTTTATGGGCGAATAAAAAAAAAAAAAAAAAAAGAAAAACTGCTTACGCTGTTTTTTTTTTTTTACCGATCGATCATTTTTCCGCGGCATATAGTGAAATTGTGCTGGGGAAAAAAATACGCGATTTTATACGTCGGCACGTGAAAACATAATAATAATATTGTATTCGTTTGTACTACTATCGTCCGTTAGGTCAACGGAAGTATTTTATTGGAGAAAAAAAAATCAAAAAAAATCAATACACACGTGCGCATATAATACGCGGTATAGTAATAATTGGTACCAGCGCTAAGTGGAAAATGAGTGATAAATCGCAGTTTTCGATCGACATTTGAACGACAACGATAATTCTACCAAGTGTCGATAATATACGTATGTGTATTATACCCCCTTAATCGAAAAGTATCGAGACTGTTAAAAAAATATATATATATATTTATTAGATAAAATTATTTACATTCAATCTCCTTCAAAATAAGCTCCTTCTGAATCTATACAGCGCTCCATTTTTAAAACACCTCTGGAAGTCATTTTCAGAAATTCCCCGGAGCTGCTCCGTCGCATTATGTCTGATTTCATCCACATCTTGAAAACGTTTACCCTTGAGCGCCATTTTTATTTTTGGAAATAAAAAAAAATCACATGTAGCTAGGTCTGGCGAATAGGGAGGTTGAGAAACAAATGGGATATCGTGTTTAGTCAAAAATTGCTTCACAACATTTAAGGCACACTCGTTGTTCAATATTTTCGCTCATAATGAAATCCGACAGTACATGAAAACACACTTTACTTAATCGCACCTAGCAGCCGACTGAGTCAATTTTTATCTAATCTTCTATGTCTTATACAGTAATACATTTTCCCAATATATTATCAAGGTAAATAAATATGGCACGTGTAAATTCATACTCAAACCGGTTTACGATTAATCTGATTAGTCTCGATACTTTTTGATTAGACCTCGTATAATATATCTGTGTATATAAACGAGACTGTGCTGAGTGACTAATTCGTAATAATCAACGCAGAATCCGAACCTATTAGACCTATCGATTTGAAAATTTGAGGACAGATTAATATTATAATTTCACCGTGTACTAAGAAAATATTTTGGAAACGTTTGATTTTAAGGAATTGAAATGTGCAAAAAACAAATTTCAAGTGCAAATTGTATTTTAAAAAAAACGAATTAAAATTTACGGTGTTACTACGGTTACAAACATTACATTAGACGATGAAAACAATGATGTTATTATTATCTATCCTGACCGCCTTTTAATATCGGTAATTGTAACGTTTGGTGCACGTGTTCCGGAGAAATGTCATGGAAATATTCATATTGTTCGTTATTATTATTTATTTATTTATATTTATAAACGTCTACAGATTCAGAAGTGTGATTTCGTTGCGAGAACGGGAAAAAAGACGTGTATGACATATACACGGGAAGCGTCACAAATTTCGATCGTTCGCGAGTTGCCGTTGAGATGTTATTTTTTTTTATTGAATTAATTTCTATATTTATTTATCTAAATTTTTAACAATTAATTTCATTTTTTTGATTTTTAATTTTATCACAAATATAATATCTAGTATATTAAATATAATATTTCGGAGGATTAAAAAGGCATTGTCTCCACAGCGAGTTACACCCAAAAGGAGTTGAACACTCACATTTTTTTTCCCCGGGGCGACGCCGGGTAATTCAACTAGTGTATATATGTTACCGGAAAAGATGATAATCAGTTAATGTCGACAATGACTAGGCGACCACGACAATGTCTGATTTAGCAAGGAATTGTCATAAATGGCTATAGTAATTAACGTTAGTTCCTAAAAAAAGAAGGCATTGATGCTAGATATTGCAATAATATTAAAATATTAAATTAATTAATAATTATTTATTATTATTTATTACAGCAGGGTGAACTATTGCGGCGCTTAGAGTTACATAATTTTGTTGAGGCACGACAAGCACATCTGTTATTTATACATTGTGTTTTACAGTTGCATCAGTCTTTATTACAGACTGTTACGATACGTTACGATACACAGAGTACGTTACAAAATAATTCAATTTTTGTGGGCAATAAAACTAAATATCGAGAAGTCTATAACATAAAACCGAATTGAGATTATCTATAGTCTGTTTCGATCAGCCGTGTCAATTTACAACATTGCCTAAAATAATACGGAAATATGTAGATACAACTACGAAATATTCAACAATGCCTAACATCATCAATAATTGTCAACAATAATGACTAGGGAATGATGACGATTCCTAAATGATCATCTTTTCCGGTAACACGCGAGAATATATACGATTTTATTTCACTGTTCGATACAGGGCCGGCGTAAGGGTAAGGCGACTCGTGCGGTCGCCTAAGGCGCCGTTCTGAGGGGGGCGCCAATTTAACAAATTAAATAAAAGTTTTTTTTTAAATAACCTGTGTCGTAAATTAAAACATACTTGCGATCTGCAATGGACAATGAACGTTTAGGTTCATTACCGATAATTTCTATTGAAAACGAAATGGCTCAAAAAATGGATTTTTCAACTATTATTAAAAAATTCGCAGAAAAAAAATCGAGAAAAGTATTGTTTAAATAATGTAATTATAAACACCTATTATAATTATTATCTATTTTTAAATTAATTATATTTGTATATTATAAATTGTCATAAATACTTTTGTTTAATAAAATGAACTAGTATGTGTATTACAAAAAAAAAATAGTTTAATGAAAATACATCATCCTATTCCATGGAGTTTTTTTATAATTACCTGGAGGGGCGCCAAAAGAAATACTGGCCTAGGGCGCCATATCATCTTACGCCGGCCCTGGTTCGATATATTATATTCGACACACATTTCTAATATGCTCATTGGCGGAAATGCGGGAGGTTTAGCCACCATCCACAAAAATTGCCTATTGCAAAAATTATAAAAATAATGTAGTTGTACGCATATTCTTATAGAAAAAAAAATAGCAATCCTAAGAAAATGCTATTTTTTTTTTTTTAATTTATACGCTGTATGTAAAATTTAGCATTGGAAATTATAAAACACAGTCCTGGTGATATATGCTTTTTGGTCCGTCGATCGAACGTTGTTGTCAACATTTTATTAACTTTTATCTCGGATATACTCATAAAAAATACGTGTTTTTGTAAAATCAACCGTTTAGTTTGTAAGGAAAAGAGAAAAGAACCCAATCTCTTTAATGATTTTATACTAACTACTACAAAAGGTGTCGCATCCGAACAAGTTTATATAACCGTATCAGTTATAATGACTATTATAGAACAAATATTATACTATACATCAGTACGAAGGAAATATAATGCTTGTATTATTTTTAACTTGTTTATATAAATTACAATAACATTTGTACTTATATAGTCTATATCGTATTCATACAGTTTATTTTTAAGTAAATGTAATTTTAAAACAGCTATACAAAGGCGTTATTACCGATTTTAACGCAAAAATAATTGTTTAATTGTGTATTTTAAGACTAGTTTAGTAGCGGTAAATAAAATATTCAAGCAGAAATGGCCGTTGCCAAGAATTGTTGTAAAAAAATTTTAAATGATTTGCTTGTTAAACGTTTGATTGATACAATAAAAAAAATAATATTTCCAAAATGTATATAAGAAGCTACGAGTTGCATAAAATTTACCAATTAGCTTTGCTACACGTGAGCGATCTATTTCAGCTATGAGAAGAATATTTTTAAAGAATAAATTGAGAACGTGTCTACACTCCAAGACCATTTTATGAATTTGTCTATTCTATACACATAGGAAAATATATAACAAAAAGTATTGACAGTGAGTGTATTTTAAATATATTTTCAAAATCCTCGAGGATTTTGGTCTTGAAATAAAGTTAAAATTTTTAGCTGTTATTATTAATGTCTATTTTTTGAATACAAAATATTAATTGATTTATATTTGTCAATAATAAAATAATTGATTTTATTTTAAGTATTTCGTATAATACAATCATTTGAATGTACAATTAAGAATTTTTCAAGAGCTATGAAATAAGTAGTTGTGAGAAACAAAACCCCCTAGGGAGTTCATGTAAATAACAGTAGCTCTTCCTCCCTCCCCTGAAATTTTCAATGGATTTCCTCCAGTGTATATACTACACAGTCTCAAAAATCCATTCGACAAATCGCGCTTCGGTCACATATACAACAACAACGCCGCTTTCAATAATATTGTCGTCCGCCGCGGCATGATTTGTTAGATGACGTTTATAAATACGTTCCGCAGTGATGACGTTATTTATCATATTTTTATTTCCTCTACGAGTCCTGGCAGGGATCCTATTTTAGATTCATTTATAGCAATTTTTCTCGGCGTTTCACGAATACGCGCGTCTCGTTTGTGCGGTCCCGAGTATATAATATATATATATGTATTAATATATGTATATATTAAAATACGATATTGTCGCGTGTGTCTCATCCCTTCCACATGGACACGGCCACGTTAAAAATGACAAATTGTCCACGATTTCCCAGGCGAAATAAATATGACACGTCAGCGTTTGGCGGTATGCCGCCGTCTCTTTGACACATCGCATGGAAACGATGGTAAATCTTTTGAAAACAGTTGCGACGGCAAACGGCGTTTATTAAATATATGTAGGTGTTGGAACGTTCGACTAGTATAATATATTATTTCGAAAACGTACTAATAACAATATTATTATTATTATTATTATTATTATTATTATTATACCGTATAATACCGGCGTTTATTGTGATTAATAATAATATTACAAAATCTACAAATAACTGTACATATTTTATACAAAACAATTAATCATGAATCACGAAATACATACTGTGGTATATGTATATATTATTTTCTAACACGTCACAAAATTGATTATAAAATTAATGATCAATTGAATAATGATTTAAATAAATGACCAACAAATAATAACATCAAATCAAACCGTAACGATATTTTTGCGTTATATTTCGTGTTACAAAAATGAAAATAATAGTTGAAATATTAATTTCAGTTGGAAATGATATCCGACTGAGAATATTATTGTAATTCGAAAGAAATGACTTAATAACGGAGAGAGAGAGAGAGATATTTTATTGTATAAAACGTATTTTATCAAACATTACCTATATTATAATATTCCATTCGAGAACTTTCGGGCATGCGTTAAAAGTGTTTAGCGACCAAAAAAACAACAATAATTCATATCAAATCGAGTAGATATCAGAAAACATCAATAGGCGCGTGCGTGCTATATTTATTGATAATAACGAATGTAAGCAAAAAGATGTAGATCATAAAACTCGAGGATTGTTTAACTTAAGTTATATTATTTCGGCTCTAAAGTTTTAAGTATAATGTATTGTATTTAAACTTTCGGGAAGTTATAAGCGAAAAAAGCGCACAGGGAAGAAACTTCGACATAATTTATATCGGTTTCCCTTGGATAAGTCTTGAACACCAATATACTATACATGTGTATATTGTAAACATTTTATATAATATTAGAATCTGTCTAAATTCAAAAGGATTAACCGTTGGGAAAACACTTGTCATAAACTTTTCTTCCTAGTTCCTGCTCATTAAACCTTGCACTATAAATAAGGCATTATAATTGTACTTACTAAAATAACTATTATGTTAAAGTTTGACGGAGAGCATGCAAGATTAGTATCATCAATATATTTTATTTTCACGTAGTCCGTCTTAACCTAGGTTAATGTTATTTTTAAAAATATAATTACAATAAATTCACTTTCCTGGATTTATTTCATGTAAACGGTTTAATCGTTTCGTTAATGTCTAAGCGTATTCAAAGACTTAATTCTCGCACCAACGCCTAGATTACATCAGTGGCGTCCCTAGACCCTTCAATAGGGGAGGAGGGTGAATTCCATACATTATATAACGTTATGTAGGGCATATATAACCATGGTAGAACTATAGATACCAGAAGAGTCACCTACCATCTTCTCGGTGCCATATGATAACATTCGTTTTATTTTAGAGCAAGTTACTCCAAAAACGAATATATTGTTTACTTAAAAAAAAAAAACGAATATTATTAAATAATTTTTTTTTTTGGGGGGTATGTTTGATTTGCGACATCACATGATTTGACTGTGTACTTTTATGTATTTTCCTATTGTGATATAAATTACAAAAATTGTAAGTAAAAAAAGGACATTGTAAGGGCGACTGTTCCATTCCCTCCTTCCTCGAGGACGCCCCTGTATTACGTACACCATTTAGATTATACAGTTAATTGATTGGAGCTACAAACACCGTTATGTCTGAGCGAGTATAACTTGATTTATAATGAAAAACGGAAGTACAAAATATAAAGTGTACTAGTCATAAGTTTGTACTTACTGATTGTGAGTTATTTTTAAAACGTTTGACCCAAAACAAATAGTACAATGAAAATAAACCTTATGTAATAAATTTTAAGTCTTACCCCGGAATGGTCGGATGTCTAAAATCTAAGTGTATTTTATATTTCGGAAAACATAGAAATTCATTAAAAATAAATTACAAAAACGCTTCTTGTCGAATACCAAACAAATTACAACTCTTTTATTGGGGGTATCAATAATTAGAATGTTGTAAATTAAGAAGCCTCGTGAGCCTTCTCTAAATCCCGGCACTGCAAATACCGACAATAATATCATAAGCACTTGGAATTCTCCTTGAATTATATATGCGATCGAATAAGACTGGAGCAGAGATAACTATATTTAAATAATTAAAATACAAAATAATTCTACAAATACAGTTCTATACTATTCTGTTCTGTATGCAGTAAAAATCGGAAAATCACAAAACTGTAAAAAGTTTTAAGTCTTATATTCGTAGGTTTTAATGAAAAAAGCAAAACGTAAAATGTTCGCGATAAAGTTTTTATTGAATTTTAATTTGCGTTAAAATTAACATCTTCATTAAAAATTCATTTTTTATCAATTTCCATACTAGTCATAAATTTAATATTGAAATTCATGAAATTATTACCATAAATAAAAAGTTAAAATAATACGAAAATTATTCTAAAATTAACGATAACGATAATTTATTTAAAAGTGATTTTGTAAATAACCCGTGAAAGACAAAAAAAAAAAAATGATGCCATATTATAATGAAATAAGTCACCTTTCCTTCGTTTTTATTTTCTCGTAAATTATTATTGTTTGAGACATAACATGACTGCGCCAATAAATCTATACTTTCTAGTTTCTGAAGAGTTTTACGAAACATATTTGTACTTTGACCATAAACGTTAACTGCTTATGGATGCGCAATGCACATTAAGGTATAGTAATAATCCACTCGTTTCCGATCGACATTAATACTAATAATAATATATTATTTATATTGATATTTTATTTATATCAAATTGGCTGGACTAAATCCACCGCGCGGTACGCGAATTACATTTTTCTAGAAATGACGATTGGAAAAAAAGCGTATTATACGTAAGTACGATGAAAGCATGAAACCATATATTGGACGGATGAAAAAGACGAGGTGATAGTAGATTGCCATTCCGTGGTCTATCGTCATCATATTAATATGACATATTGACACGTCATTTTCCAGTCGACAAGCAATTAAAGAAGATCAAATGTCTCCGGAAACGAAAATGCGTAGCGTATCGAAATGGAAACATCGGAGTCATAATGTACATAAAAGTGATAATTTAAACTGATGAATGTTTGTAACAGATAACCTCAGGCTGTATTACTTGGAGCAGGGAGAAGAGTATGCAGCTGCTCTCTGTGCGGGTTCTTGCTCTCCCTATAAATTGTTTAATTAATATTCTTATTTTTAATAATTTAAATTTTCAATAACGAATAAACAGGTTCCAGTATTTAAAAAAAAAAAATTGTTCGGAACGTTTCATTCTTTTTTTTTTACATTGAAGGTATTCCTTCTGATTTCATCTATTCTGTGGTGTAACTAGCCTGTAAATTTGGGTCAAATAGTGCTTTGTAATTTACCAGTATAGTAGATTTTACGCAGTTATTAGGCGATCGTCATCTTCATGAATTAAATTTGAACATTTCCTTGTGTCCCATGCCACGAAGGTCTATCTAATTATACGCTGATCATCGGCGGTAGTTTCGCTCTGGAGCCTGAAAACGCCAGAGTCGGAATGTGTGTGATAATATGCAAATTGAAATTTAATTTAATTTTTAACGTACGTATATTATATTACGCGTATATTGGGAAGACGGATTGGGCTGTCGAGACATCGGGGGAGATTTTTCCGATATATATTTCTTATAGTCATTTAAAAAATATAATTTGGTAGAAATAAGTAATAACTTACGTTTCTTTTTTTGTTTTGTTTTAACAGTTATTGTATATAGTTGAAAGTTATTGCCTGACGATACTTTATAAAATGTGATAAACATTGAAATAATTTAATAATAATATAATATTTTGCTCACCTAATATTTAAACCAATTATAAGTACACCAGTTTGTAAATATTCGATAGTTTTTAAACTGATCAAAATAATAGACACTGCGTGTATTTTTTTTTTTATACTTGAATTTGGCTAATTTATTGACAAGTCAATTTAATTGTATTATGTATATATTTAAAATTAAATATCGTATGCATTCTGCATTTTATCTAGAGTGCTTAGTATTTCCAGCTACGCCACTGGGAATATGAAAAAAACAAAAATATATATATATTTATTTGTTTATTAAATATAATGGAATTATCATTGAATTTAAATAATTCTAAAAGACGTGAAAACAAAATACTGCAAAAATTAAATTTAAATTTAATTAAATAAATATGTACAATTTTCTTACAAAAAAAACCGTAAAAAAAATCGAAGGCTCGGTAAAGAGTGTACGGCCACTGCCATTTTCAATGGTGGCTTATTTGTACATTTATTTTTTAAAAAACCATTGTTATCAAACATTGTTCATTAATATATATATATATATATATATATATATATATATATATATTTATATCAAGTTGATATTAATTATATTATTAATGCTCCGATGATTTTTATGCCATATTATTCTTAATTTTTTTTTTTTTAAATGGGCCGCTCACACAGTGTTTCACCGGGGCGAATTTATTTTACTGCTTATATACAGCTGAAAAACCTTAGATAATTACGTATTTTAGTTTGAACGACCATCAAAAGGCATCACACAACTCACTGATCGAAGCGGTTTGTTTTAATTTGTTAATTCACATCCGTTCATAGGCGTGCGCACCACGGGTCCAGTACAAGCAGCCTAGGCTGACAATTTAAAAATGTATTAAGAGGATGCTATACTGAAAGTAAAACACATGCGATTCGCCGTGACTTTGTGTAAAAACTAGTTCGCGCGAACATTAAACACCGGGGCTGCAATCAAAATAAAAACACCAAACACACAGAAGCGAACTTAATCTATGCCGTAGCGTATTTATTTTTTTCATGACTTGTTTTAATTTTTTTATATATTTAAAAAAAAAAAACACAAATCATAAAAGTTTAACAGTTGATTTACTTAGTTCAAAATGACTTTATATAAAAAATTAAAACGCTACGACATATAGATTAGGTTCTCTCAATGTGGTAACAAAATTTGATCGTTTTATTTCGATTATTGTAGCCCCGCGGTGTTTTATGTTCGCGTAAACCAGTTTTTAGTCTCTTATTTGAGATGTGTAGCGCGTCCTCTTATAAATGCGTTCCAAACGCGGCACATAAAATTGGCTAAATTTTTTAAAAGAAAATCTAAAGAGAGAACTTTTCCGAAATTTAAAAAAAGTCTCGGCAGTTATTCTATGCTATACCAGCAGTAAATAGCTGTCGCTGTGAGAGGACGTTTTCGAAGTGAACCATTGTAAAAACTTAAACTTGAAAATAAAATGTTGCGAGAAAGACTATTACTATTTGTTTGTTGAACAAAATAATGTATAACATTAACGTTAAAATTAAAAAAAAAAAAAAAAAACAGTAATAGACGAATTCAAAACAACGGACCCTGGATTACGCACACTATAGTATTATAAGCATAGCCGTCCCAAGGGGAGGGGGCAAATGGGGCAAGTGCCCTAGGGCGTCCAAAGTATTATGAATGCAGGGGGCGTCAAAAAAATGAATGACAAAAAGAAAAAATGTATTGTTTTATTTTAGATATTAATTTCCCTTGTATAGAGTTGTATCTATATGATGATTTCCAGGATGCGTGTATTTACTATTGAAATAAATAAAATTATGTAATTAGACATTACGTTAGTTGTAAATTTTTTTTTTTTTTTGGAGGGAGGGGTGTCAAATATTATTGCTCTAGGGCGTTATTGGTAGTTAGGACGGCACTGATTATAAGCTACACGTATTAATAACATAAAATTATGTAATATAAATATATTGCGAAAACATTTGTTTTCCTTAAGATTTCGGTGTATTTGTTTTTAAATTAATTATTACCGCGTACACAGAACAATATAATATAATGTACTCGCTAAAAGTGTTAACTTTCTAAAAATAAAAGGTATCGGGAAAATTGTGCGCTGCGCGTCTATTCGAACGTAGGCGGTAGATTTGGAAAAATCGAACTGTTTCCGACCTGCGACTGTATAGCTCATCGTCTCGCATAGGCGTGTCTACGGGGGAAGCAGGGTGGGCACCGGCCTCCCCCCAGTGACTTAATTCTTGGCCTCTTGGCATACAATCTACCGTGGTCGAAACTATAAATATAAAATATTTATAAAAAAAATAACTGTAAGTAGCACATTAGTTGATTGGCCTTGTTTATTAGTTGTAACAGCATAGGAAACCAATTTTAAGATCAAAATATAATCTTTAGTTTTGCGGGGTGAAAAAATTTCAGATGCTATATATAATTGCCATACAACAAAAAAAAAAAAAAAGTCACAAATATAGATACAGAATATAGATGGCTGTAGTAAGTATAAAATTTAAATTTTATAACTGGCCTCCACAGCCATGGAGGTCTGGACACGTCTATGCCGTCTCGTAAACGAAAATTTGTTGCCGAATGCGTATTGAAACCGCGTGTATTATATATATATATATATATTATTATATTATAAAATATATATAATATTATGTGTATCCGAGCGCGTGGAGTTTCGGAACGAACGGCTGACAAGTTTTTAATGGTTTGAGAAATTCTTGACGCCGCAAATTCGATCTGCCGTTGGTGGTGTGATGAAATTTACGCACGCACATACATATTATGATGACGACGTGCAGACGGCGGTCACAATTGTTTCCATGGCGACCAAACTCGGAAAACTGTTTCTGCAGTTCGGCTGGTGGTACGTGTGTAACACCGCCGCCGCAGCCTCCGTCGCCGCGCGTATAGTCGAATGACAGTCCGTTATGTAACGTTATGCGTAACGGTATTACTGCGTGTAACTGTTTTTTTTTGAGCGCACATCTGAAACGAATCGAATCGGTTGTTTTGAAAAGGCACCGGGTCCACATTTTGTTGTCATTCATCATCACATTTCGTGCGAGATATCAAGCGCACCGTCTGTTTCGCGAAGTAAAACCAACAAATCCGTACCTATCGTTTTTGTGCACGTCAATTTATTGGTCGATTGTCGAAAGGCACTGTGTCCTGGATCCCTTCAATATCAAATAAACACTAAACACGAAATGTGTGCTCAGCGCCTTTTCAAAATAACCGATTCAATTTATAAATAAAATTATCATACATTCAGAAAAATGCACTTACTAATATCCATAGGCGCAATTTGGGGGAGTTTGGGTGTGCTTAGCACTCTCAGTCTTGAAATTAGCACCACCATTTTTTTTTCCGTATTTATTTAAGTATTAATAGTTATTATGTACACAATACATACATACCAACAGTTTTGTTCTATGATATTATTCAAACGAATAATCGTGTGATGACTGAAAATATGTTGTCTTACAGACTGGTCAAAAAAAAATCAAAGGAAACAATTTAAATTAAGATGATTTTATAAATTTATAATATAATAATATGCTATTGATAAAATTTGTCAATTTGTTTAGTGTGGCGACTGGCGATAAAATCGTTCCGACTGTTCCGACATTCGGCGAAAACATCGCAGTGTGACAACATTCAAAGTACTTTTTTAGTTTTATCACAGATTAACATCGTTATTGATTATAAATAATTCTATTTGTAACTGACCAGTGTTTGATTGTAATTGTTATATTCTGCGATTATTTCGGCTGCGTGGGGCGTTTGTCGCTCAGTCCCACTATTCTTCACTGTTTGTTCGGTTTTTTTGTTTTTAATTTTGTAAACGATTCAAGTACTTATACCTTGAAAACGTTTTCAATTTTTGAAAAATATAAATCTAAGAAAAATTCAAATTTAAAATTAAAGTTGATTATTGTTTAATAATTCGTATGTTACGTTTATCAATGATTGTGTAATTACTGTAGTTAAATAATAATATACTTTACAAAGCATCATAGCCATTACTTAAATATGTAATTGTTTAACGGTCATTGAAGGGTTGCAGATATCGATAACTCTATAAAATAACATGAAAAATCGAGGGGCTTCAGCGCCCTCAGTTTTTTCAATGAAATTGCGCCCCTCCTAATATCGACGAAAAGAGTGTATAAAACGAATGCCGATGAAGTGGAATGTCATAGATATATTACATCTATTGTATCGCGTTATAATATTAAGGCGAAACAATGTGTTCTTTGGAGTAATGCATATAATTCTGTTAATTATTTTGATCCTACGTTCCATAATCAGTGGCGTGCCCAGGATTTTGAAACGGTGGGGGGTTCAGAGTTTCATTTACCATGTTGGCTACCTAAAACAAATCATTATTAACTATGAATGATAATTATGACCCCTATCAACAACCCCCCACCCGGGCACGCCACTGTTCATAATTAATACTCGGGAATTAAATTGACGGAAAATTATTGACATTAGTTTTAGTGAAAATTCAATTTACGTTTTTTTTTTTTTTTTTAACGATATGTTTTATTTTATTAAAAATTAATCTTTGATTTAATATTGCGGTATCTTCGAATTATTATTATCGATGATAATTTATTGAATACGGTTTTAGTTTAGAGAAAAAAAAAATCATTATTTTACCTCATTTAAACGTAAATTTAAAGCAAAACTTTACGCTTGTAGTGATGATAATGATTTAATCTCATTGATGCATGGAACGCTTTTTTGTCTAGGTGATATGTACTTACAAAGAACTTTTGATTACTGGGTTCTTTTATAAAGTTTCGTGTATTCCATCAGAATCTTCAAATCCTTCGTCTGACATCTCGCGGACGTTGACGTTTTTGTAAATTAATATTTTCGCATTTGTACGTGCAATGTACTTAGACGAGAAAATCGTTATATTTCTTTAACGATGCTAATATCTTATAAATCATATTTTATTACATTGTCCGGTTACTATTATATTTACTGCGGCGTTAGATCTAGGCAATGAAGCAAAAGGAAATGCCACTAATTTTAATAATATGAAACAATCAATATTTTTGCCTTTAAACGGTTTAAAAAAACGATAACCATTTTCCTTCAGAACAGTATGTTTTTGACCGTTTGACGGGTATTCCTATAAAAATGTATTCAGCGTATTCAAATCGTTCAAATAGTTCTTTTTCGTTTAGAGAAATATTATTACATTTTGTTGATTTTACAAAATTAACGGATACGTGGCCGATTTTCATTGACTATCCACGATAATGAATTTATATTTACTCTATTTTATGTTGGTTTCATAGAGTCCAATATGTTTACATAATTCATGAATAAGCACATCCGCGGTGTACTAGCGGCGAATAAATATTTTTTATTTTTTTTCAACAATTCGTAGACGGTATTATTGTATTAATTCCGAGATTACCGATATTTTTACACGTCCTGGTCGGGATTTAAGCGTTGTTAAAACCTACAATAACACCAGGACTAAAATCACGAGGAACCAGGCAACCAGTGTGTTTTTTTTTTTACACCATCTTACAAGTATTATACAGTTTTGTAATTACACACAAACGCGTAATTCAATAGTCACTAGGCACTTGTTTTAGGATCGTGTCACGAAAAAATAGGAGATCCCGTCTACTATTATTCGAAATGCGCGATTCTATCCAGTAGCGGATTTCCTAGAAAGAATTGGTGTTGCTAAAGATACTTCCAGAAGACTACCCATCCTCTCAGGTCAGGACTATCGTCAAATTTGTCACAAATCGGCCATATCTATATAAAATTGTTCTTTATAATTTTCTCGCCTATAAATCTCTCTCCCTCTTTTTCTTTTTAACTAGTCAACTATGTATTAACCATCTATTTTTTTTTAAATTTAATATTCTTTACAAGCCCAAATTTGAATTTTAAAATTTTGAATAAGGTATAACAAAAATTCACTTAATACTTACACAATAGTAACAATATTGATAACTTTTTCGGGTTTCAAAAACGTTCATTTTTTTTTTAGAGCTATCGTAGGATAACTAAATATATGAAACGGATTAACAGCGTACAACATATAGCAATATTATTTATCAATGGCATTAATGTTACGCACTGCATCGAATCGCTTTCGCTAAAATAAATAAGACTTATTGAAAGTAAGAAATATTTTTATTATGAAAAAAAAAATTTAATTTTTATAGATTATAAATACTTGGTCAATACTTACTGTTCTTTGTTCTGTATAGTTTTTAAAAAAAGATTTCGTGTTGCATATGCATTTCATCACTAATCGAGTAATAATACGTAGTTTCTTCATAATTATTTATACGTTGACTACTCGGTATCCCAGCCATCAAGTTTTATGTGTGTTGCTAAAGCAACACTTGAAAGTATGGGATAGCCGCCACTGATTCTATCGAAATCTGTATTAAAAAAATCACCATCCTCGTAAATTTATTCTATTGATCTCACCGGTCGTCTATCTCGCGGTATCGTTGAAAGTCATATTTCTCGCCAAGAGTTATATTTCTTTTTACGCGAATAAATTACGTCCCGTGTTTATCGTAGTGAATAAAAGAGTAGGTTTACATTTTCGGCTTGAAAACATATAATATGTTTTCTGTTCTAAGTACCGTGCCATTACATGGAAACTGGGCAAATTCCATTTTAATAATTGATCGTTCCATTATCACGGTGGGGAAAAAACGCACTAGGCTATTTGATTTTTTTTTTTATGAAACAGTTTTTAAACGTTTTATGTGTACTGTTTGTTCCTTTTTATTTAAAACTATTTTATCCTTATTTTGTAAAAAAAAAAGTTCTTTTTGGCACGGCTCATAACAATTCAAATAGCCTACACATAAAAGTGAACCGTAAAAACATTGTTTTATTCACGTATAGGTTGGGTTTATATTGTCGCTGCAGGATGTCAATTTTACAAACATTTAATTTGCAGTACTTATTGTTTATATTTAACTATATCAACACATAAATTATTGTTAAGTTATTCAACAAAAGTTCTGCCCATACTGTATATTACATAGAGTTATGCAAATCAGTTTAATGAAGTTAATCGTGAACAGCACGTTTTAATCGCCGAAAAAGTAATGGTTTTAAATCGTTACAGGCGATTTTTAAATTAATTATTATGTTTTACAGATTATAAAAAAAAATTTGTTTGTTGTGCATTTCACCACAGCTAAACATATAATAAATGTTAAAAGGTTCAACATTTTCATATCGAAATATAAAAAAATTATACAGGTATCTTTTACATTTTACATATATATATATTATATGTTATATTTTTTTAATATTAAATATTCATTTACTCGATTTCACTGAAAATCACATCAAAATGTTGTCTGGAACACTTGGACCTCATATTTTTTTTTATTTTGTGTGATCCGTTTAATCTGTACACCGATAGAACCGAATTATTTATTAAATAATACTAAATATTTCATTTCATTTTAGGTGTGAATTTTTTTTTTTTTTATTTGAAATTATTATTTATCAACTCTTTATAGTTTTAATAGAAATGAAAATATTATATTAATTTACTGTCAATAATTAAATATTTTATTTTATTTTACCTTCACAATTTCTTCCGTTCTACATCAGCCAATTTATGTTTAAAACATTAAAGGTTTTAACCATTAGGTTCAAAATAACGATAATAGATTTTGACGAAATTGCGTTTTTACCGTTTTTATGTAAATTTTCGGTAGTTTTTTAGTTATATTTTTAGGCGCTTTTGAGAAAATCGAAAAATGGCCTGTCTAAAGTACCAATTCAAAGCAATTTGCTACCGAAAACAATTTGTGACTGTAGAGATCGGAGAACTCCTTATGGTAGACGTTTTGGGTACAGGCTTAAAAAGAAGAAAAAAAAACATAGATTTGTAGAACCAATAGATCCTTCGCTTTGCTCAGAATCTAAAATACAGAGTTTAGTATTAGATTTGTTTGTTTATAAATTATGATATTAGTTTGGTTTTTTATTGTAAATTAATAAATTTAATACAATTAATTTATATTTTTCGATTTATTAATACATATTGGCTTTATTATAAATACGTACATAAATAAAAAATCGTTTTATTTTAAAATTAAATTACTTTACGTTTAAAACGTATCTATTGTTATAGTTAATAAATTTAATTATTGTTATGAAAACAAAATTTTTCTTTTAATTTACTTTTAAATATTTATTGGTTGATTAAAACTTTCCTTGTAGAATCAGGTCGTATTAAAATAGTATAAATTAAATGTCTTTTAAATGTCAAAATATATTTATATTCTAAACTATCCATTGAATATTGAAATGATAGTATCAAATGGTAATACATATTCTTAAGCCATTGTAAACATACGTATCACAATAAAACATTTATGTGTTTGATAAAATAATGAGAAACTGACTTTTTTTATTAAATATTATATGACTTCCTAACTCATAGCTGATCTTTTATTTTTATTTTTTCGGTACCTATAAAAATTGTATATGTAAAATGTCTCCGCGTTTTCGCTATACATTTTCGTTTTATATTGTAAAACGATATAACAAAAACCTATAAGTTATTCATCATTCATAACCCCAGGCCCAAGGGGACTAGGATGAGAGCTGCATATAAATATACGTATATTGACTACTCGGCTTCCAATTCAATGATTTTCACAGATTTGTTATATATATATCGTTATTTTCGGTCATTTAGATTGTATTCAAAATAATGGAAAATTAACTCGGTCGTATAGATGAAGTTACGATAAAAAACAATACACGATGTAAACTAGTAAAATTTAAAAAAAACATTTTTTTTTTATAATTTAGATCGATTTATGAATACCAGCATCCGATTAAAAACCGGTATGCATTATAGTAAAACATAAATTACGTTCAGGCAAGAGACACATTTTATTTAAAACAAATGTTGTGCCTCTAATATCAGTACATATTTTCCATTTATATATAAACCATGAATACGAAATAAACGAACGGTTTTAAAAAAAATATTTGTCAACAAAAGTTAACTACCAAGAAAAACGTGAATTACTACAGGAAGATATCATAAAAAATAATATTATACGCTAGGTTAGTTTTGGTGGTATTTTTTATGTGCACGGTTCAATGTGATAACGATAATTCATGTATAAATATAAATAATCACTCTAAAAAGAACTATATATTTATATATTATATAATCTGTATTTTTAAACTATCAATACTAAATTATGAAATTTGTGTACCGTAAAATTGTGGAAAACTGTATTAAAAAATAGTGTAATATTGTAAGCAATTAAATTTCCCGTCACAAATTATAATATTGTACTTTAAACGTATATTTATAATTTATTTATTGCTTTTGTTATTCCTAGTGCGCAATGTCTCGATTCTCAAATTTTTTTTCTTGATGAAAATACAAGATTATAATCCCGAAAATGATTATCGTCGAATGAGGAACTAAAACAGATCACAAACTTTTAAAGAAAAATATATACTTAAATATAAAATCAGAGGAATACATTTTTATATAATATGTTACTGGCCAAACTCAATTTCGGGATAAACTACAGGTTGACCCATATAAAACTATTTTGTCCAAAGGCCTTTAAGCATTGGGATCAATCGTTTTAAACAAGAATAATTTCCTAGATATTAATATTCATTCTTCAGGCCAAACTAATATGATCTAGGCTATTAGAAAATTAAATTAAATTATTTTATTATCTTTATAGACTGGCGAAAATTATAAATCGTATCATTTTAATTTAACGCCGCGGTTAATAGTGACGTTTATTATATTGACTCAGTGGCGCCAAACCTAAGTAGAGCAACTGACCTATCTCATAAAAAGGATGTTCGTGGGTATAGATTTAATAAGTTATAATAAATAAAGGATATTGTACTTTTATGCTTACATTTTTTCTTTTTACAGTTAGGTATATCTAACGTGAATCACAGAAAGAAAAAAAAATTAGATTAAATTTATGTCTGAGGTGGGTAGGCTCAAAATGAATTACAAGCATGCCCTACCTTAAACTTCAGGTTTCCGTATCACTGTGTTGTCTATGATTATTTTAATTAACAGTAGTAATAATAATTATTATTATATATAATTTCATAACACAGGAAATAATCAATTTTAAACGATCGCTGCAAAGAAAATTAATTATTTATTAAATTATAAATAGTTTTCATTAATTACGAGTATTAATTTATAGTTTTCTTATTTTTGTTTTCACGGATTTCCTATTAAATATATGATTATAAGTATCAAATAATGTTGTGAGATTTAACTGCAATAAAACTGTTCAACAAATATGAGATGTAATTTCAAAAGCAAAGTATAATGATATAAATATTAAAAAATAGTTTCTGGTATTTTATTTTATCATAATTATTTGTAACTTGTTTATAAATGAATTTGAATTCTTTGTATTAAATTTAGACGAGTTCTCATTTGCACTATTCTAAACCGGTTGGAAATTACTAATTATTAAATTAAATTTTCTATGAGTCTAAATCATATTGATTTGTACTGAAGTGTGAAATTTAATATTAGGACAAACTAATCTAAAAACTACATCTTTTCGTTTAACGTGCATGTATACACACATATTCGTACAGTATATATTTATATGTATATACAGGTAAGAGGTATATTTTGGTGGTATGATTATCCCAAAGGCAGCACATTTTTAAAAGTTTAGTTTGAATAATATTACTACTTAGAAAAGTAGGAAGAAATATAATTGTTGCACTTACATGTAAAAAAACGTTTCTTTTTATCATATTATTAAATAAACCTATTTTGTCAGAAAAATGGAATAATTGTCTGATAGTTGACATAAACCCTTTAATTATTATCCTTAAGTAGTTATTTATTATATTTTGGTCTATTACTTAACGAAAAATGATACTGTGCTGCAAATTTGCCTAGTGTTGCGAATGAAATATACTTTTAATATAATTTTTTTTTTTACATGCATACAGTAGGGTGATCAGATGGGAGTGACAAATAAATGCACCTTAATGTGTACCTAAGACAAGGAAATTCTAAATACGTCAATGATAAATATACATTTTAAGCTCTCAATAGCGGACACATTTTTATTTCTCGTGAGCCATCAAAGTCTACTTTTCATACATTTTTAAAAGTTTAGGTAATATTCAGTTGAGATTAAGAGCAAACTAATCGCCCATCAGCTGTATTACACATCACTATCATATCTATACTGTCGTACGAAATAGCCACGGTGGTATCTTCGTAACAGAGTTTCATTAATATTTCTTTTCCTGTAATGGATCACATGGATTTAATTAGATTTTTTTATTTAAAAAATGACATATAATTGTGGATAATATACTTCATTAGATGAGCACATCACTGCTGTCTTATATTATACTAACGTTTTAACGTATATGCTTATATTCACAAGCAGGGCTTGTATTAGCAATTCGATAAAAAACGTTTAAATCGTTTAATTGTAATTATATTTTTTCTCGTTTTTTACAGAACGTAGGCTAATTTTGTTTATTTTAAATAAGCGATTACATCGGTATTTTTCTTCAAATGCCATATGGGTAGAAATCAATTTTAAGAATTATACGTTTGTTTTACTCCTTCGTTAAATATTTTCTATCTCTCTCAAATAAAACAATACAACACTTAGGTACTCTTTACGTAATATATATATATATATATATATATATATATTCCGATATTTATCTGTATTATTATTACCGTGCCTTGACATAGAAATGTTGTCATGTTGACATAAAATATATTGCGCACATTTGAACGAATCGTTTATTTACCTTTGTTGTTATTGGAATAATGTGTTAATGATTTTACGCATCGTAAATTTTACAAAATTTGTACGACGTGATAAACGCGAAATGATCGAAAACGGTTTTGATGGTCTTGTATAATCCAATAGTACAACACCGTGTGTATAGATGATCACGTTGCAACCATGTAGAATACATTTTCGAAAACAATTCAATGATATCGCCGGATCGTCCACGTGAGCATTTCGTATCCGATTTAATACGGAATTTATTACTTTCGACTATTTCGCACACATGACACGGGCCAACAGCTTCAGTGATTCCACGGGTAGGGACGGCAAAGGAGGTAAGGTCGGCACGTATAAAATATATTTTCTATTATTATTCTTCTTTATGACTTCTCTCGGGAAACGAAAATCAAAACGAAATGTTGATACCCCAAAAACGATACTATCCGTTTGGATTTTCGAAACGTCATATTATTCTCTGGCACTTGGTGCTGGAGCACGACACGCCGCGTTTATCGTCTGTTAACAACGATTATCCACGTTCCGAAAACTAATTAATACGATTAGGAGTAGGGAGAACAGTGCGCGTTATACATAACAACATTATGTGTTTCTTAAATGGGAAACTACTACTTTTAACGACTCGTTTTTATCGACCATCTACTACTGCTTTTATTATCAGTATTATTATTATTAATTAATTAATTTTTTTGTCCCGTTTCTCCCTAAGGTAGTACATTATGGTCAGTGAATCAATCTTACTTTTTTTGACGAAAATCATTTTAGCTGGAATCGAGTTCAATCAGGATTGTTTTGGAATATTCTGCTTCCTCTTTTCTTGCGAGACCGAATAAAATCCTATTATATTGCGTACGTCCGTTCTCGGATCGGTACAATAAGATGGGCTATTCAAAAAATTTAAAATACACTTATTTTGTTTACCAATATTCGTAGCATTAGGATCCAAATATAGATTGTTTTGCAGTATTGTTATTATTATTATTTTTTTTTTAATATCCAGGGGTAAATCACAGTGAAACTTCGATAACTCGAATCGGCCGGGGGCGAAAAAAAATTTCGAGTTACCGAAAATTCGAGTTGTAGAAAATATTTTATTACACAACACAAAGACTTTATTTGATAATTTTATTTATTAACTTATATCGTGTATAATGTGTGTATGTATAAAACATTTTCAATTTTTTCACACTGACTTCACAAAATCACAAAGTTATTTACTAAACGTTTGCTGTGTCAGCGTTACATCAAATACCGACCTTCGAAAATATTTATCGATTTCGACCGGAGTATAAATTTACCAATATTATTTCAGTAATTTTCGATAACGTATGTCGATAATAATTCGAGTTATAAGCGAAAATTCGAATCAAATGATTTCGAATTATCGAGAAATTCGTGTTATCGAAATTCGAATTATCGAGGAAATATATCCCACACATCGTATACTGAAATGCCCAGGCATTCCTTCGAAAACTCGACTTATAGAGGTTCCATTGTAGTTGAAAAATGTGTAAAATCGTAACGTATGATAAATCAATAAGGTCTGAGTTAATATTATGTTGTATATTGAAAATAATGTAATATTGTACTAAAATTACTCAGTGCCTATATCATCATTTATTTTACGAATAAACGATTGTTATTAATTACTTCTAAATCTACCGTGTACTCTAATAATTGTTTTAAATGTTTTTAAAAAAATAATTGAAAATTCAAATGTTTCGAACTTAGTCCGGATTCGGATATTTAAATTGAATACTTCGGTTCGTTTCGGCTTTGAAAATCCTGATTTGTAAAATCACCAATAATGATAAATAATTACAATATAGCCTTTTTCACTGGCCTCATTACTCTAAAATAACTAATAAATATTTTGTATTTACTTTTGAAACGTATTACCAAGCTATCGCAATGAAATTATTTACACTCAAAACTACACTTAGCTGAACTCAACCGGCTTTTAAAGTCAAGCCAATGTTAACCACGAGTCGATAGCAATCGACAAAGTCCACTGGCCCGCGCAACACAATGTCATATTATTACGGGGTATTTTTTTTTGTTAATAAATAATAAATAATAAATTATACATTTTTCCAATACAAATTTATTATTTACTGACGATAAAAATCCGTAGAAACCATATTACTACAACCCTGTTGTGATTTCAAGACGAGTTCGTTGGAAATCCACTTCTTATATTTTTAAAAATAAATTATGAAAGGAAATATTTCGGAAAATTTTATAATATAAAATTTAAAATGTACATATTTATAATAGATACTTCAATAAATTCGAACGGCCCGAAAATCGTTCACGTCCATTAAAACTATGAACGCCGTTCACGTTCGCGTTCTATTTGAAAAAAAAAAAACGAGTGACGTTCACGTTTCGTTCACAAACTGTGAACGTGCGTTCGTGAAAGTCGTTCTTTCCGAACGCTGCTCGAAACCAGGAGGAAGGTAAGTACTATTATGCGATAAACGGCTATTCGTCGACGATAATCGGATCGAGTGTTGGAGCCAGTGGCGTATTTGAGGGGTGGGGCATAAGGTTTTCGCCCCAGCAAAAACAATTATATTATTTTATATTATATTGGCTGAGATCAAAATGGGGCAAGATCACCTAACGGGTTTGGCATTGCTTAATATTCACCATACTATAACATTAAATGTAGATGATGTAATTGATACATTTGCTAATAGTAAAAAAGAAAATAGACTTAGTTTTGTAAATTAAATAAATAAAATGATAATAAATAAAATGTGTTTTGTTCAATAATTATATTCCTACATATAATTTTTTTATTGCGAGAAGGGGCTTTTTACCGTCGCCCCCTGATAAGTCTCAAATACGCCACTGGTTGGAGCAAGTGCGCGCGCGCGTCCTTTATTATTGGTTTGGCACATATTCTTTTCCGAACACCGTACTCTCGGTACCGGAAAAGAGGGAATCGGTACGCGGTGCAAGCGGTTTATTAAATTGTCGAACGGCGGCGGCGGCGGCGGCGGTGAGACACACCGTTGTGCAATCTGTCGCCAGGATTATTTTATTTCGGGACGGTCGTATCGGACAAGTTCGCGTATTATAACTTCGGGAGGGTCTGTCGTGTATAGCGGACGCGGGACGGATCGCGTAAGGACCGTCGTCGTCGGGGCTACGGGAAATTAGTGACCGACTCGTGCAGTCAAAGGGACGAGGCGAAGGATACACCATTGGAGAAAGGACGAGAACGAGTAGAAGGACGTGTGTCTGGACGTCTGGACGGTCGCCAACGCTAACAGACCATAGGCGTGCGCACAGGGTGTGCCGGGCGTGTCGTGGCACACCCCGTGGCCCGCGGCTTTTTGTACAACTTTCATTCATTCGGCGGGGACTTTGTTTGAATTTTAAGCTATAAATAATAAAAATTAGAGAAAATAAATTAGGCGCTCTAGCAAAATTTTTTAATATTCTAATGTAGGTTACTAACCACTAGGTACGTAGGTGTATACTATATTGTAAAAATGTATCTAAATGTTGTGAAGCACAACATTTAATCAATAAGTTTTTATGAATTGATATTTTGCATTAAATTTATCCTTGTTTTATAGGTTGAGAGTTAGGTTAGATTTGTTTAGGCTCATATAAGGGAAAGCGGCCCAATTTTCTTCGTGGCACACCCCATACAAAATTCCTGCGCACGCCTATGTAACAGACAAGTTATTACCGGGCTTACTACTACCACACGCGGCGACTATATAGGATCATAATATGTTTCCAGTGCAAGGAGAGGTACCTAATTTCTTACACTTGCACTAAGCCTTCCTACGTTTCTTAAATAATTCTGTTACGGTCGGAGAGTCGGATAAAGTGTCCCGATCCCCATTAAAATAAAAATCGATTTTTAAACGACATATTGTACTCGGGCGTCTGTTGTATAATATGTTACATTAATATCGTTACGGAATACTTTTTGCCATAATTATCATGAGGGCCCGGATGTCGATGACCTAAAAACCCTACAGAAATGCCGTGAAAAAATACATTTATGATCTAAACAACACAAGTCCTTTAAGCCAACAAAAATGTTCTTTAGAAATTTGATTAACATTCTGAAACACAAAAAAAAAAAAAAACCATATAAAATTGTTTAAATAACCTGCCTAAATTATTTATTCATAATTAGTTATTATTTTATTAATTACAACTAATATAATTGCATATAAAACAACTAATTATTGTATATTAGATATATTTATTATATTTATATGACGTATTTTATATTTCTTATTCGCAGATATTTTTTCAACTTTTAATGGTTTTTTAAAACTAAGATTTATGTACAAATTGAGGTCAAAAAATATTACGAAAAATAATATAAATAATAAAAATAATAATAATAATTGTAAAATGCATGATTTGTTTTTTTTTGTCGATTATTGAAAAATAGTTTTAAAATGTTCTTAAAAAGTAAAAAAATGCTCTAAAAAATTTAAAAAAAAACAAAATAATGCTAAAAATGCAAAATAAAAATTAGTTATTTAGATTTGTATGTTATTGAATCACATTTTTAGCTGGGAAAGCTTCAGCTAAGACGTTCTAAAAAAAAAAAATTCAAAATTCTTCAACATCCGGACCCTAATTATCATTAATGATTTCAGTATTAATATTTATGTCGAGGCTTTATTTCGATTTTTAAAACTGACAATTTATTTTTAAATATTATTCTTTGTCCCATGTTGTTTCTTAACCGATTCGTTTATGCGTCTCAAATCAGTCAAATCTCAATATTTCATATATATTACAATCAGTTATGTGTCTATTCCGACGTTTTTATATAATTATAACATAAGTAATTATTCACTAAAATGACCTCATTATGAAATGCTTATCAATACGTGTTAACAACAGTGAATAGTTACTTAATATTTTAATAGAGATGAATAAACTCAACGACTTGCCGTGATCCACGGTACCTATACAAAATGAGTCAATCGATTTTGTCAATTGAAATAAAATTTAATAGTATTTAAGTACTACTCGGAATGTACCTACTTAAAAATTCTTCCGAATGCAGTATAGCTGAATAATCTGTTTGGAATACTAAAAAAAGTTATAATGATTATAATAATATGTGTCAGTGACGTGACCTGCAAGGCACGCGCTTCAACGTTATGGGTCCTATAATTTGAATGCACGTAAGCAGTAAGCAAATCTTAGTTCATTTATACAAAAGAAGTATTGAATAATGTGTATACCTAATTTTAGTTACTTAAAGCTATAGAACTATGATAAAGATAAAAGAGACAAGGATATAATTTAAAATGTTTACACAAATACGACAAAAATATACGTTTGATCTATTATTATTATTATTAAATTGTTTAATTGCCATTTTTCAGATGCATTTCCCGGCCTCCTACATATTATTATAGTACAGTGCAGAGTGTGTTGGGAACTATTCCTGCAGTTATTTTTGCGTCTGCAGAAAGATCTTTGAACTATGAATTAAGCGTGCTTGTTGATTCGTTTACTTATAAACACCTAAAATTTAAACTGAAATCTATATGCATATATATCTGCTTTTACTGGCTTCGTGTCTTAAAAGTTTGAGATTTTTTCTCTCTCTCTCTCTCTCTCTTATGTTTTGAGTGGCGGCTGGTAGTGAGTCGGTCAATGAAAATTCTCAATAGTTTTCAACTTCGCCACGCCACTGACACGTGTTTTTTTCCACTAGCGTTTTCCTTCGCCGTCTGAGGAGGATTCAATAATAATTCCGATTTCCACGACGAGATGACACTTTCCGCCGATGCTTTTTACGCCACATAAGCGCCGTACGTTCGTTACATTTTCCGTGACACGAGCAGGTGGTTTCGAAAGCTCTCCGAGACGCGCGTAAGTCTTCGACGTTATTATTTTTTCCAGAGACAGGTACTACACACGATGGTATTAATAACAGTCTGTACGCTGTGACAGGTGAGTTATGTGTGTAAGGCGCGAGCGCGGTGTATTCCGTATTCTGTCGGCCCGTGATTTGCAACGGAAACACGCGAATAATTCGCATACCCGTACGGCTGGTATAGCTGGTACGTTTCGGTATACCTATATGACCTTGCACATGTACGATCATTTATGAAGTTTATTATGCGATACTAATGTTATGCGAGTACAGCGTTCAATCGTGGCGCAGAACTTTCCGTAGCGCACGATAGCGGTCTGCATACGCTAATAATAATCTGTACGATTCAGCTACTTACAATATTATTAGCTACATTTTATCAAAACTCGGTAGCGAATTTTGAGCCCTTAAACAAACAGGTGTTGTGTATTACCAAGGTATAGATTTATCTAGATAAATTTATTTTTATCTTTTATCTTACGTAGACGAATTGAAAACGAGCTATCTGAGTCATTATCTTAGATTAATATGTAAGTCATGTAGATAATAAAATTAATTTATCATGTGGCTATTATTTATTCAGTACATACAAAAATTCGAGTTCCTCGATTACATTTTTTTTTCAATTTCCTATCATAAATAATTTAAATTAAAGAATATCCGAATAATCTTTTTGTGTTTTCTATGTCGCCATGTGAAATAGTTACTCTACAGAAGTCAGCGTAATAAAATCAGTTTGATACATTTCTCGAAAAATTGTTTTTTTTTTTTTTTTAGTTTAGTACTTTTAAATAATTTGCCTTATAATATATTTTTGTTTTCAGTGGCCTCTGATTGATTCATAAACAATCGCTACAACTGTTGGAAAATATACTACAAATAATTATACTAGCAGAAATGTTTATTGTTAATTTTCCAGTCATTATATTAAGTGAAGGTGAAGTTTAATCATTATCAATTACAAAGTTTTTTTTCAATCTTAATGATGATCATTGATACGTTAGTACATTTATAATAGTATAAAAAAATTACATTTTTATATCTAGATAAATTATAATTAATAATTTATCTTTATCTAGATAATTACATATTTATTTATCTTTTATCTTAATCTAGATAATTTTATTGTCTAACATCTTTTACCTTTATCTAGATATATTCAAATTTATCTTTATACAACACTGTAAACAACACACGTATTTATAGAATATTATGGCTTGTTAATAATTTTTCCTAAATAACAGATACTTACCGATAATTTAATAGGGGTTGCAATTGAAATATTCTTCACTTATATGAAATACCAGAGACACTTTAAAAAAAAAAAATAAAAAATTACGTTTATTTTCTCCAAAATCTATACCTTGTGTAAACATATATATGAATTCGAGAAATAACGATATGTTTTTTAATTAATTAATTAATATGTAATATCCTAACCCCTAAATCGCCTGTACTTTAAATGTGTTGTTATATCGTATTACCTTGCACACTGTTTATAAATGACGTGTAAGCGTATATTTATTTTCGAGTTTCAAATTTAAACTCGACAATTCGTCACGTTATAATTATTTTAAAATTACAAATATAGTGTCAAAGCAAAGTTAAAATTTGTGTGTGCACTTTGGTTTTTCGAATACGTTAAAATTTATTGAAAAAAAGAAGACAAAAAATTTAAAAATAATTTTATGAAATTAGACATAATACATTTTAGTGTTATTTTTGTATGTATACGAACATATTTGATAAATTCGTCCACTTGAGTAAGATGCTATGAACTGATGTGTTATCGTTTGTTATGAATTGAAGTGCGTGACGTGGGAAGAAAGAGGAATAAAAGCAATTAAGTTCCTAGTGTTTATTGCGGAATAACGGCGAATACACGGTATTTTACAATTCTCTATTTTGGAACAATATTTTGGATATTCTTATGCCTTGTGTTAGTTTCGTTTAGTCGGAGAAGTAATAATGAAATGTAATTTGCATAATATTATACGATTATGAATTTAGTGTCGAGCGTATTATGCATATTTTGTTTTATCAGTCGGTTCTGAAAATTCCATTACAATGGTGATTATTTAAAAATAATAATACGAATACATAAAACATAGTGCGTTCGAGTTAATTACATTAATTAATAAAAAATTATTAAAATAACTGAATACGGTGGTGCATTTGCGTATTTCAAATAAATTGAAATATGTCGTCGTGCAGAGCAATAATTTCATATAGGATGTATTTCTGTATCAACTAATATAACGTATACATTTTTAACGGTATAAATTACATAGAATGAAAATTAATCGAATGAGATTTTTTTGTGCAGATCAACACGTGTGAACTTTTTTCCTTTTGTACATTAAGAAAACGTTTATTGCATTTTTTTTCAACGAATTATTTGATAAATAAATCACGTATTTTATTAATATAATATAATATGCATAAACATAAACATCTTACATAATATACGAATACTTTAAGACATTAATTTATTATTTTTACACACACACACGTATGTTAACGGAAAAGATGATCATTTAGGAAATGCCATAATTTTCTATTCATTGTTGAAAATTATTGGTGATGTTAGGCATTGTTGAATATTTTGTATTTGTATCTACACTTCCGTGTTATTTTAGGCAATGTTGTAAATTGACACGGCTGATCGAACCGACTGTAGATAATCTCAACTCGGTTTTATGTTACCGACTTCTCGATATTTATTTTTATTGCCCATAATAATTGAATTATTGTATATCGTACTCTGTGTATCGTAACGTATCGTAACAGACTGTAATAAAGTCAGATGCAACTGTAAAACACAATGTATAACTAACAGATGTGCTTGTCGTGCCTCAACAAAATTATGTAACTCTAAGCGCCATATAGTAGTTCACCCTGCTGAAATAAATAATAATAAATAATTAATAATTAATTTAATATTTTAATATTATTCCAATATTCAGCATCATTACCTTTTTTTTTTTAGGAGCCAATGTCAATTACTATTATTTTATGAAAATTCCTTGCTAAATCAGGCATTGTCCTGGTTGCCTAGTCATTGTCAACATTAACTGATTATAATCTTTTCCGGTAACATTTATATATAAATATATAAATGTATTATGTACATAATTTATTAAAATTTTTAATTATTTATCAGTAAAATTTGAAAATATTATGTTCTGTAATCAATATCTTACAATAAATAAAATATTTTTGAAGATATTACGTAGGTTTTATATGACTGGGTAAATTAAAAATTGTTTAATATTGTAGTACCACAAATTTTAAATGTAATGTAACCGACTAGATACTGGTTTTGTTTTCTCAAAACAAAATCACGAACTACTTATGCAAATAATATGAATATCGTGAAAATAATGGTCCTGGTTAATATCGATGTGTATTAAATAGAAAAAAGAGTTAGTTACTGCGTAAATAACCGATAAAATGTTTGTTGCAAAAACTCTCTTTTTTTTTCTTAAAAGTTTTTGTAAATTTAGTGTGTTTTATACTTTTATAGCATTCAGCGTGCGATTACATAGTTGGTAAACTAAATTATTAATTAATTAATAACATTTATATAATAAATTTACTATGCGTTATTTGTTGTGATAAAAAATTTAATAATAATAAAAAAAAAATTGATTACTCTTTTTAACAAAAGTGAATTTTACGACAGACCAAATGCTATTAGTTACGATGTAACTGAGATAATTTGAATCTTATTTGAATAATTATATTTTCTGATTCATTTTTTTAATCTATATTAATATTATATAACAGTAATATTTCTACACAAATAAAACAAATAAAAAAAAGATTAGATGTATATAAATAGATAGTGCACAGTCTTGTGTGGGTATAATATATACGCTCTTATGTATAATATTACATTTTTTTTCTTTTAATAAAATAAAAATTCAGATATATATGCAGTCATTTCAGTTGGCCTCATAGTTTTTGCATAAATTAAAATCCGTTTTATCACAGAACGTTTATTGAAATTACAATAATACGTTTAAAATTTAAAAAAAAAAAGAAACTAAATCTTAATAAAAAAAGAACTGTGCTTTTTCCTTTTTTTTTTTTTTGAGGGGGGTAGGATTAACAATGAAAAAGCAATAATTTTTTTCCTCGTTAATTCGGAGTATTATTTATTTACGCTCAAAATATTGTATTATTCTTCTCGTTAGTTTCTTTTTTTTATTATTACAGAGTCGACGGTCGTAGCAATAAAGGCATTTCGTCGTCGTATTAAAACGCGACCATTGGTTAAGAGGAAGAAAAAATCTATATTACACGAAAAGAGCGTGTAGTGCCACCTTTTTTTATTATTATCGCTCAAATAATCGACGTGTTAGGACCAAAAATATCAAAATGAAAATTAATTTATTTTTCAAATGAAAAAGAAAAAAATGAAGCGTCGTTGCGCCAAACTATGCGATTTTAAAAGTTTATCCTTATTTTTCATTGTGTACAATATTGAAACAAATTAAATTTGCATTTCACAGACGTACAAATATATATATCTATTTTATGGATTCACTGCGATTGTCTGTAACGATGTTATACTCTTTTGTTAAGTATACATTTGTAGGTTTTTATCTTAGGGCGGCTGCCGTCTGTGTTGTGCAATGCAATTTAATCAAAAGCGGCCATAATGTTTTACGACGACTGAATACTTTTTTTTATGTGTCATACAAGTCTGTGCGACGGGTAATTTGAATGGGACATCATCTTGAAAACCGTTGTTTTTACTGGAATAATTGAATTAGTGAGGGGAATGTTCTAATATTTTGTGTGGGTTTGGTGAAATTGAAATCGATATATTATTATTTAGCTATAGACACGTTGTAAAATATCGTCGGCTATATTTTATATATACAAATTATGGTAAGAAGGCGATAAATTCATTTATATACGTTATTAAAATGAATGGATTTTATTTACCTAAATATATTTTTTAATTTTCTCAAATAAATAATTAAATATGTCAAGGGCGTAATTACGGGGGATACGGGGGATAGATCCCCTCCCATGGGCTTTCTTTTTTCAATAACGTATTATCTAATTTATGAAAAATATAATAAAAAATTATTATAATTAAAAACAAAAAAAATTTTTTTTTTATCTAAACAAAATTTGTTAGTATTTACCATAATTAATAAGATTCCTCAGTTTATTAACTGGTAACTACCAACTGGTATGATGCGATTAGTCACCGAAGAATGGTTTACTCGTATTATACGAAGCACTCAATAAATTAGCTAAAAACCGGAGAAGAGTAGAAATTTTGTTATAAAATTAAAATAGGTACCTACGTCGTTTTTGTTAAAGAAAATAACAAAAGCATAAAATACGAATAACAATCACTTTGATATTATTGGTTATCCGGTGATAAATTTTATATCCCCTCCCATATAACATACGTAATTACGCCACTGATGTATGTGTGTGTGTGTGTTTTATATAATATATATAATATATATATATTTATATATTAATGTATTATATAATATATAAATGTTTAATTAGCAAAATAACAAAATGTCACGTTTCAAATTAGTTTAATTTAAAGAAATTACATTCTTTAACTTATTATTTAACTTGTAATTAAATTTAAAACAATAATAAATATTCATAATTGTAAAATGTTTAGTTGATTGCATACACCCAATTAAACTAATTATCGTGTTAATCACGAGGAAATCAAAGTCAAACTTTAAATAAACACGCATTTTTTATGTATAACACTTATATTTAATTTAATAGTTCCGTCGTTAATGATGATTATACGCGTTTTTTTTTGTTTGTTTATTACAATAATATTAGTTTTTTTTAATGAATAAGATAAGTTATTCAAATTTTATTATAATTATTATTATTATATATATATATATATATTTTTTTTTTTGTTGTCTTGTTTGTATAATTTCACAATTTATACTCATTTACTCGCGTATTCATTAAAATTGTCTACGTTCAGTGCAGTGTCAACAATAAAATATTCTGACTGTTTAAATTTTAAATAATTGTATTTGATAATTATAAGTTTAAACAAAACTCATAATTATTACATTATTTTATATTTTGTTGTTTTCTGTCACTAAATAAATTTAAATTGGTTTATAAACATATTATAATACTTACCATCACAATAACCAAAAATAATAATTAAATTTTTAACCATATATGGTGAGTATATTTTTAAAATATATATTGAGGTAACAAGTATCAAAATAAATTGTTGTTTAAAATAAATAAAAATAAGAATACATACATTTTACGAATTTCCAATAATAGTAGTTAACATTATGCATTTACTTATAGATCATTTACATTTGTTCAATTTTAAACATGAGTTTTTGCCGTGAATCAAATAAACAGAATAATGGAGAATCATTAATTTTTATTTCTATAATAATAATTAACACGTTGACTGCCACAAGCC
Organism: Slavum lentiscoides; assembly: GCA_032441835.1. Lineage (NCBI taxonomy): Eukaryota > Metazoa > Arthropoda > Insecta > Hemiptera > Aphididae > Slavum > Slavum lentiscoides. The sequence goes on along the minus strand of CM063706.1, from coordinate 19,062,916 downwards.
CGCCGGCGACCCAAGTCGTATCAGCGCGTGTCAGACCATTCTATTTGTACATCGTATCTCGTAAATGTTTACATTTATAAAAATAGATCCATTTCTTAGATTTTAATAAAATTGATATTTTTATAATCAGTTAATTGTAGGTAATATCATGGAAAAAAGAAAAGTCTTGGGTCGCCGGCTGGCAAGTGGCCTGCCAAAAATGTAATATTTCGTACAAGCCACTTGGGTCGCCCGCAGTCTCGTGCTAGATTTAGATACGATAATTTGTTTTTATAGGTTAAGATAATAATAATATTTATTTTACACATTTATACGTCAATTATCTTTTAGTATTCGTCTTGAATAAGAAATGTGAACTTCTCGTGGTTATCAAGTTCTGGATTTTATTATTATTTTTACTTTATTTTACGTAAAAATTGTTAATATAATATCATAATGGATGAACGCATGATTAATAATGCATTAGATGATTCTGACAATTTTTCTAGCGACAGTTTTGACGATAGTGATTGTGATCCAATATATTGTGTTGAAAGTGAAAATAATAGCGATTCTCAAGAGTCGTCAGACGATGAGGATCAAATTGAGAATCAAACTTTACCAACATCTAACAATAGCCAATCAAACTGGAATAAAGTAACAGGTACTAATCAAAAAAATTTTAACTTTACGGGAAATTCGGGGCCATTAGTCATTTTAGACGACGATATTGGACCTATGGATCATTTATTATTTTTTACTGACGACGAAATAATTGAATTAATGGTCATTGAAACAAATAGAAACGCTCAACAATTTTTAAATACTCAAGAAATTACACGTAGTAGTAGATTTTCATTTTGGCAACCAATAAACAAAAATGATATGGAAAAATTTATAGGACTTTTGATGTGGATGGGACTCGTAAAAATGACTTCAATAGCTGATTATTGGAGCAAAGCTGAACGTTATAAAAATGTTGTTGCACCAAAAACTATGAGTCGGAATAAATGTGAACTCATTCTTAGGTTTTATTATTTTGAGGACAATGAGACTGCTGACAAAGCCGATCGCTTATACAAAGTAAGAAAATTACTTAACATGGCAAATGAATTAGTAAAAAATATACAGAAACCTGGAGAAATAATTGCGGTAGATGAATCTATGATACCTTTTCGAGGCAGACTTAAATTTCGGCAGTATATCCCAAATAAAACACATAAATATGGTGTAAAATTTTTCAAAGTATGTGGGACTAATGGTTACACGTATAAAATTATTATATACGAAGGAAAACAATCTAAACCCGGAGAAGCGTTGAGTGAAACAATAGTAACTTCTTTGTGTGAAAATTATCTGAACGAAGGGCGTACTATTGTCACTGATAATTTTTATACGTCTGTTCCACTAGCGGAAACACTTTTAAGGCAAGACACTCATTTGGTTTGAACTCTTAGAAAAAATAGACGTTTTTTACCAAAAACAGTAATAGAAAAAAAATTGAAAAAAGTGGAATTTGTCGGTATGGAAAACGATTCTGGTATAGTAATATTTAAATTTAAAGATAAACGCGACATTCACTTACTTTCAACGCGACATCAATTAAATATGACAAACACTGGGAAGAAAAATAGGAATCATGTAGATATATTCAAACCAGATATCATATTATTCTATAATGCTGGAAAAGCTGGAATAGATTTATCGGATCAGTTAGCGTCATACTGCACTCCTATGAGAAAGAGTGTTCGTTCGGTGGTATCACAAGGTAGCAACTGAGATAATTTTAAATACATTTGTAGTAAATTCTCAAATTATGTATAATGAACAAAATTTTCGAAATAAACTCACCATACATAAATTTCGTGAAGTGCTTGTAGATAAACTCCTTGAATTAAAACCTACATTTTTACGTGTTTCAAATTCTGAACGACATCTTGAAAATAGATTTCAAAGACAACAAATAATAAAACATAAACTCGAGGGGACAGAAGAAAAATGTTCAAGAAACAGAAGAAAAAGAAAAAGGTGTATTGAATGCTATACAAAATTTTCGCAAGAACTAGGATACAAGTGAGTTCAAATTAATATGATTTTTTGATTTTTAGTTTATTATTTCTAGGGAAGCTTTAAACAAGGCTAAGAAAGGAACAACCTTTTGCAGTCTTAGCCCATCAAAACCATTGGTTTGCATACAATGTTTTCAAGACCATTTAAAAAAAAAATGTATGAATAAAATTTTGTTACGTTCTTGTATATATTTTTATTTTTAAAGTAATATAAAGGAAATTTTTTTTTTATCAATTTATCTAGGGTACCTCTATATTTTTTAAAATTTTAATTTTAACGTTTTATACTACTATTTACTACACTTATATATTCAAATATTAAATTGTTTTGTATAAAATATAAATGTATTAAAGTTGAAGGATTTTATTGTTTTTTTTTTTTTTAAGTGATCAAAATCGTCTTGTCTACGCCATGGTCCAATCTAAATATTGTTCTCTCCAATCCGTAAAGAATTAGATACATTTAATGTTGATGTTAAGTTTGGCAGCCGGTGACTCAAGTGGCGTCACATTAATAATATGATTTAGGTCGCCGGCGACCCAAATAGCTTCACAATAAAAGACATCACTTGGGTTATTCGTTACTCGTATTTAATTAAGTTACTTTTTTCTTCATTAAAAAACAATATATATATATATATATATATATATATATATATAATGAATTTATTTCGTTTTTCAATGAGAAAATTTATATTCCCTTCAAAATTCAAACAATAATTAATTTCGATAAAACGTTTGATATTTTAAATACAAATTCAAACAAATTATAAATTAAAAATGTGCACTGTCAGAACTTTAAAAATCCCATTATTTAGTGTGGGGGGGGCTGGAGAAACGTTTCTCCAGCCCCCCCAGGTTTTAGAGATATATAGGGGGTATGAGTGTCAAACAAATTCTGAAAACTATTAAACAAATTCAAACAAATTACAAACTAAAAATGTGCACTGTCAGAACCCCAAAAGTTCCATTATTTAGTGTAGGGGGGCTGGAGAAACGTTTCTCCAGACCCCTCCCAGCTTTTATCAATATAGTGGAAGTATGAGTGTCAAACAAATTACAAACTAAAAATGTGCACTGTCAGAATACCAAAATTCGAAATGAGGGGGGGTCTGGCTAAATGCACGTATAATTTTCAGCATTTACATTTTTTATAGCACAGTATTAACACAGCATTTGCAATTGACCGGTATTTGTTTTCTTGTCGAGGACGTTAGAAATATTTTTTAAATATAATTTCTTCTCTAAAATAGGTCAATGGTTTTAAATGTTCAATATTTTCGTTTTCATCTCGTGAAAACTAAGCCCCCTGTGATTGTAAAGTTGTTCAAACTCTTCAAAGTTTTCTCCGCATTTAATTTTCAGATCGTGAACATTTTTTGTTTTTGTACAATACTATACTATTAATTATTAGAATACATAGAACATTTTTTAGGCCCGTACCTTACAATATTGTTAAGAATAATTTCATTCGCGTCATTCGGGCCACAACGGGGAATGCGTTGGTCGATAAAATATTCTCTGTACCTACAGCTGCAGTATACACGTAGGCAGGGCCCCCACAAAGGGGGGCGGGGGTTCAGTGAGTACTATGGTCCCGGGGCCAGGGTTCTTTGAGGGACCGGGGAAAAAAAACATAATATACCTATACATATTATTAATTTAAATTAGAAAAATAAAATGAGACATAATATGAGTCATGTCACCCTAGTCACCATATCTTCATACAATATTGGTAAATAAATAATTTGATTTCTTACTACATAATTTTTTGTAACAAAATGTGTAGGCGGGTGGTGCGTGCGGCGCGAGCATTTCTTGGAAAAAATAATAGGGAAATAAATCCTGGAAGACAAGAGCAATTAGTCCGCTGCTATAGAAATATTAATGTTGTCTATTACCTGTCCTATTAGTACTATTTTTGCTGGTCGAAAATGAGATAATTATGGGTTTTTATATATTTAATTTTGTCAATAGGTATTCGTATTCGTGTATTCCCACAAAATGTACATGTACAAAATATTATGTACAATACAATTGTATTTTTGTATGTACAAACGCTATTTTTAATTTTGAATAATTTACATTGAATTTCATTGTACATAAATACTTTTTAAAAAATGTTGATTTTTATATTAAACCGTAGTAAATTAATCTACTTGTGTTTTAATAACTTATATTTTATAGAGGTGTATAATGGAAAAAGAAGCCGCGTAACCCATGTTTTAGGTAATTTTTGTAAAAATAAAAAATTACATATTAGAATAATTTATAATTATAAGATGATTATAAATATTAATACACAATGAGGGCCCGGATTTATTTACAGTACCGTAGTTGAAAAATTCATGTGGGGAGGGGGGGCCTGCACGTAGGATTTTATTTTTTTAAAACCGCAGTGAATCGTATTCACCGTAATAACAATAATTTTAATCTAGTCCCAACGTTCAAATTGTTTAGAATACAAATCGCGGTCGAAAATGAAATTACTATTCAACCGACACAGCGGCGGCGAAAATTAGTCCATTGGAGTGCAAATCGTCATCGGTCCGTTTGAACGGCGGGCGGGTGGGAGGGGGAGGGAGCGAAAATTACAACGCTCTGCGCTTTTTCAAGCCAAACATAAATTGTCGGTTTTTAGTGACAATTAAATTTTATTTTATTTTTTTTTTCCTCGGCGCCCCCTCGCGAAGGGCTTCTGTTCAAAAGAAAAACGATTATTGGTTTGATGGCGGTGTGAGGATGGTTATATTTCGACTTTGTTTTTTCTTTTTTCTTCTCTCCTCCGCCCAATCTCTTTTACTTTAATTGTGCAGAGACTATTTATTATATATATATATATATATATATATATATACGTGAACCAGTAATGGAGGCGTTTTATACGGAGCGGACGTGTCTGGGGTGCGAATTTCCCGGGGTATACGGACGGAAAGCGACGATCGCCGGCGTGTAACAGTTATACGCGAGTATTCTGTCGTCCATCAATTACGGACCTGACCGTTGTTGAATTTTATCGTCCAAATCGAAATAAATCCATCCGAAACCGGTACAGTGATCGCGGTGAATATTTTAACACGGCGTATTATCACAGAATAGGTGAAATCAGAATGGAAACCTTTTTGTAAACAAAAAAACGGCCGCCATTTTTTCAGTGACCCCATCTGTTATCATTTCGTATGCGTTATCGTGGTATTCTTCAGATCGTTGTTTTCGTGATTAAATGTTTGTTTATTTTTATTAATTTGACTAGGCGTGCCTCGGTTTTGCTGTGGATCTCGTTTTAGGTGTGCCTCGTTTTTGGGTAGGTAGCGACTACCGGCGGTAACAGTCGCTGTAAGTTAGGTCGTTGTAGGTGTGCACTACTGTGCAGTCTCCTAAATCGGTGGTCGTCTAGATACAGGGTCTTTCGAAATCAATCGCCTGGTCCATTAATAGCGGACGTCTAGGTGTCGGTTTTCTAAGTCGTTCGGTTTATTTAAAAATGGGAAGAGTCGGGTATTCGTGTATTGTTCGCACTTGTAATAATAATAATTATTATTGTTTTAGTGTTTGAGAAAAATTAATAAGACAATATTTAAAATTTGAATGCATGATAAGTGATGACTGATAAGTGAACAGCTGTTTTCGGAGTCACTGAGAGAGTGGCCGAAGGTCGTAGGCAATGCGTCCTATACTACCCATGTTAAATGATCAATGTTTCCATTCTGATTTCACATATTCTGTGGTATTATACATGCAGGGCCGGCGCAAAGGCGGGGCACGCGCCCCGGGCCCCGCGCCTGCTATAAATAATTATGATAGAATGAAACAATATTTAAAATGCTCTTCTGATATCATGAATTATAAATTCAGTGTTGTAAAAGATACATTTTAAAAGTATACAAATACAGACGCAGGTACTCGTTTTTAAAAGTATTTAAATACCTGATGAGAAAAGTATTTGAGTATAAATACAGATACCTACTTAGTAAAAGTATTAACAAATACTTCTGATTAAATTTTGTTTGACATTAGTTTTACTAATGATTGGACTCTTAAAACTAAAATCACTTACTCCCTTGGACCAACGCTTAACACTACCTATAACTTTTTGTGTAACTAATAATTATATTCTACACAGACGACACAACTCACAACACACACGAGTATAGAGTAACATCCGGGAAAGAAAAATTACAAAAATATAATTTTATACGTATAAGATATACGTTGAATAAAATGGAAAATGGACTTCGACCTGTTGCGACCTGGGATAACAATCTGGTCGGTCCAATCGGGATTACCTACATCGACTTGAACGGAAAAATCACAGCAGTGGACAACGATACCCACGACAAAAATAGTTTGCCAACTCATCATAAATAGTTATTATAAAAAAATGACAAAAGTTTTATCGTAGTTCATGTAGGTAACTGCGAAAGATTTAAAAACATATTTGATTTTAAATACTTATACAGATACTCTAGAAAAGTATTTAAAGTACCACTTGCAAATACTCTTTTTAAAACTATTTAAAATCCTACGTATTTGAGTACCATAAAAGTATTTGAATACTTTTACTCAAATAATTTACAACACTGGTTACTATTAAAATAGTTAACGACACAAATTTTAATGATAATTGATAATTATATAGAACAGGTGTCGGCAATAGGCGGCCCGCGGTCCGAATCCGGCCCGTGGAGGGGAAATAACTGGACCGTTTAAAATAAATATATTTTTTAATGCTAGTTTTTGCACGTAATAGAATAATACAGATATTCGATCTGTTTTTATAATGTATAAAAATGAATAAATTTATTAACTATTATTCAAGTTTTTTTCTGGCCCACGAAATTTTGTTTTCAAATTATCTGGCTCTCCGTCGAAACTAAATGCCGATAATATTTGAAATAGATTATGTACTGATCAACTGCCCGTAATGTTTGAAAAATCTTAGTATAGGTAGGTATAAAGTAATCACTCTCGTATTTTACATACATTTTGGTGACAAGGTTCTGTCCTTGAAGTCCTTATAAAAAATCAGTTATTTTTAAAAAATGATTTTTTTTTTTTATATCAAAATAATTGAAAATTGGATATTAAACGAAAAATCCGTAACGTCTCGTAAAAGCGGAGTAAAAAAAAATACTTATATTTATGACATATTATAATGGCATTATAGTGCACATTATTTTTAACCTCAATAATGTGGTCAGAAATGATATTTCGGTGTACGGTGTGAGCAGCATACAAAACAAGAACACAAGACATACTGGAAATCTGTTCTTTTCTATTGGATTTTTCTCCCTTTTTTACGCCCTTTTAGTTATTACTATATTTAGGGGGTAAAGAATATTTGGTTTGATCCTGTCTTCCAAGAAGGAGTAAGAAGAAATAAAACAAAAAACTCACGACTACCTACTTATTTTATAATCCCTTAATAAATATTTCACATTAAGGTTTTCTTCGAAAGAATTCTGTAAGAATAAAATAATTCATATATCCCAATATAATCCAAGAACTACTATATAACTTATTTTTCTCCCGAAGGATGAAGATTATCATAAATTTATAATTTTAAAATTGACGCGTTCGAGTTCATAAAATAAAACCTAACAATAAATAACACACACACACACACATATCATATTATTTAATATATCTCGAGTTTCATTCACGTAACAATGAACAAAAAACGAAGAATAGTTTTCTGTGTAAGGATTATATGGAATTATTTTTTGTTTTTTTAATCAATAAAAATTGTACAGATTGTATTTTTCTAAACGTAAAGAAAATTAATACAATTACCAGCGGACTATTTAAATATAAGTGATTTTCGCCATTGAAATAAAAATTAATAAACGTATTCTGGACTTATTAGGGTGTTTTTCAACATGACAGAATATGTTAGATGAATATAGATAAAAGATAAAATCGCATGTATAAAGACATTTGACATTTTGACGTTAGTCTGAATATTATTTGATTAAAAACGAATTCAATATAGCGTTTCGTTGATTATTAACGTGACAATAAGTGTTAATAAATTCAAACAACGGTCGTTACACATTGACGTTGGCGTATAAAAAAGTATTTTACACGAAACCGACCTAAAAGTTTCCTATCAGTCGATTGAACATAATACATTGGTGCACATTTGTATGTAACAAACACACACGGTTTGATACAATACTACATGCATGACTTGCCCGTTTTAATATATAAACATTCGATACGTTTACTGCCCGTCGCAAAAGGTTCCACGAAAAAATCGACTTCAATAAAAAAAATCTACCGATTCCATTTGTTTTCTTGGAATGCAATGTATATGTGTAGCCCTGTTTTATTTTATAGACAGACATATCAAAGGCTGAGCTCATCAAAATTTAAGCTTTGATAAACACAAGTGTATATTTTCAAGAACTGTGTAAAATATCACTCACTTGATTTTCATACGGTTATTAATTATTCACATCATAATGATACAGTAAGAAAATCTTAATTTGTAAATAATCCTATATTTTACACAGTTGTCCATAAAACGAAAAACACTCAGATTCGCAAACAATTTTTTATGATTCTGAAAATATTTTAATAACTTTTACAACACTCTTACCAAAATAATAATAATAATAATAATAATAATAATAATAATAATAATAATATTAATTATTAATAATAATAATATATAATAATAAGAATCTCATTTGTTTTAATATTGTTCCTAACAATTAATTTAAAACAAATTTAGGAACATAAATATTTACAAAAAAAAATAATAATAATAATAATAATAATCGTTTTGCGGTAAATGAATCACTGAAAAATATACATATATTAGATGGACTACATTTTTAATTTATACAAATATTGAATTTATTTTGCAACAATATTGACATTTTACGTTATTAATGCATCGTATTTTAACTGTACATAATATTTATTACAAAAAAAAAAAAAATGAGTTATCACAGCGTATTTAATCTAGACTGAAATTATTATTTTTCTATACGTAAATATTTATTTGCATATGTTAGTGTTTGAGTTGCCATAATATCAAATTATTTTATCCCTATTCCTATCGTTTTGTTGATACAACGTGGAAATGCAAGGACTATATTTAACGTATCAAGTGAATTTCTTATAGAGAAATATTTTACAGTTGTTTTTATTTTTATTTGAATGTAATGACTAATGATGAAGCAGTTTATTCCAAAAAAAAATTTCTGGATAATTATGTTAGTTTATTTAATGTATATGATCCTGTTGAAACAACAAATATTACTATGCCTGATTTACATTTAAAGGTTTGAAAAATATGAAAATTGTCTATTTACAATCCTAATATGTCGACAATTCTACTAATTTTTTGCGATTTTTGAGTGGTTTTAAATTACTGGTTGTTTAAAATTACTACTGTGAAGATTGAATAATTTGTCAAGTAAAGTACAAATTATTACCGATTCGTTTTCAAAATCATCCGAGAAATCATCTAAAAAACGTTAAAATTTTCACTGACAAAAAACAACACATCAATACAAAACCTATTCATTCTTCGATTCACTCAAAATTTAATATAAAGTAATTATTTTTACTAAATGTATTGTGTAAAATTTAAAATTCTCCATAACCCTGCAATATTCAAATTTATTCAAATTTACTAAAAAAAATTATACAAATGATTGACTCTAGAAAATATATATATATATATTACAATTTACCTTAAATTAATATAATTTTCTCTATTGTACATTTTTTTTTTGTAGAGTCAATCATTTGTATAATTTTACACAAAATATAATATATATGAATATATATAATATAATTTTATATATATATATATATATATATATTGCCGAATATTAGACATAGAAATATGGTGACAGTGTTCTTGTTATCGAAGCTTAATCAAACGTCTTTTGAGATTTAATTTTTGGAGGAATACTTAATATTTTCTATTTATTTTATGATATTTAAAAAAAACCATAAAAATATATAATAAGGTAATTTTAGTATTTTAATTATTGCACATTACGATTGTAAATTAACTAACATACAGTTACGTATATTAATGGTTTCTTTTAAAAATACTATTTCACCTCTCCAAAGAAAACTTTTTTTTTTAGTTGTATGAATAGATGCGTTGATTATTTTCTAAATTGTATTATTTACGAATATCAGACTTACGAATGCAATTATTTATCTATAATCAATTGTGACGGTATTCCAAATAAAACATCACATTATTATAATTTGTTTTTTTTTTAATTTAAAAATAAAATCGACATAAATTATGAGTTTGCATTTAGAATAATAAATAATAATATTTCAATGTGCTTAATTAATTATTCGAATTTTTTTTCTTTTGTTTATTAATAAAATTGTTCAAATAAAATAATATAGGTTAATTGATATATACAATATAATTTTTAAACGTTCTCATTTATAATTTTGCCTCACAAAATATAGTTATAAGTTTAATATAATATTTGTCAGTTTAACGTGTAATACTTTTTTTCACATTTGATAACCGAATATTTAGAAACTAAAAAATTCTACTCAAATAACATTTTTTTTTTTTTTATGTATGATTTGGTTTTAAAGCCTTGGAAATGCCGACAAGTACGTATAGTTATTTTTCAAATTAAATTTTTGAGATATTTCTAAGGGAATTGAAAAGAAGTTGTCAACTTATAACAGTGACTACACGTTTTTAAGTACGTCATTAAATTTATATTAATTCGCGTTTGCACAAATAAATGTGTTATTTAGGATTTAGTAAACATAAAATACGACCTACCGACAAATCGTAAAAAAAAAAAAAAAAAAAGATAAATGGTTTAAAAATTATGAGTAAATGTATTTATACACCCATAAAATAGTTATTGCCAAATTAAGAAGACATTAGAATGCCGTAGAATACGATATCCTATATTATTATATTTATAAAAGAAAAATGACGAAAAGAAATATTCGTATTAGCATACTAAATATTTCTGAATTAAAATATTTGAGTAGGCTTAAAGAAGAAATACCATCAAATTCAATAAATATATAATTCAATGTATACATTATATATATATATATATCAGGCCTTTGGTAACGAATACGAATATTTTAAGTAATTCCGTTCGCATAAATGAAAATGCCAAGATTCCATGAAAGGTTAGCAATTTGTTTTCGCGGGCGTTGCAGGACTGCTAATTTAGTATATATACATATATATTATATAAATGCTCGGCGAGGTTTCCGGAGCCGGCCTAATAAAATTGCATCTAATTAAAAACGATAACAGTAAATCACGGAATTCTCTTCCTGATTGCGGCGGGGAGATTTAAAAAAAAAAATAATAATAATAATAATAATAATAAAAAGCGAAAAACTCTGGTCGTTCGCGAAAAACAAATTGGAAGGGTGGTGGGAGAAAAGTAACGAATATATTATAGGAGACGATCCACGTGGTACAACGATATAGTTGTCCAAGTTTTTGTCTTGCTTTTGCGTCTAGAGTCTAGACTACACATGTTATACGCAATACGAGAGTTATTGTTTTACGGTCCAGCAAGCTAAAATTTACTATCGGTTATAAAATGTATATTTATTTATTTTTCTCCATAAATATAACTGTTTATACGTAGCCGTCGCTCACATATTTTGTAAGGGGGTTTTTTTTACCTTAAATGCGGATTCATTCATGCCGAACAAATCTATCGTTGCTAAATGTCATCTGAGCTGATACGGCTTTACAGACACGATAAAATATAATAGCTATTAATAGGATTTCGCGAACCTCCTGTAAATGAGTGTGGCATTTTTCGAAATTAAATGTATCAAACTAACGTGTTTCTAAATCTAAGTTCTAAATTCTACATTGGTAACTAAACTTGGTAGAAAGTATCAGGTGACCTATATTGCGCTGCAGTTCGCAGTATATGCAATCGCGTTGTAACGCGTGATTTTTAAATTTCAATTTACAAAAAGGTTTTCTGTTTTTTTTTTTTTTTTATATTACTGTAAAAAATAATTAGAAACAACGTTAAACAGTTAAACAATCGCATTAATTTTGTGAACTTATTTTATTTATGTATTAAATTTATTATATATATATATATATACATATAATTATTTATTTACAATAGTTAATTATAAAATATTGTATTAATGTATTATGCAATTTTGTACAAATCATAATATGCTATATTTATCTGTAGATGATATTTTGAAGTAGGTTACATATACGTGTACGGAAATTTTGTGAATTTAGACGGTTTATTTTTTTGCTGATTAAGAATAAAAAAACATTCAATTCTCATAATAATACTTTTTCTCGTTTGATCTACATATATAATGTGATAAATTTAAAAAGAATAATTACTATTTTCCGTTTTTTAATTTGAACATTATAAAATTTTGATGAATTTTTTCTGCAGATTTCACACAAAACGCGAAATGTACTTATTCTCGAAAAATATTCGCACATATTATGTCGAAAAGGGATTAAAATTAGTACATTAAATACGTTTCAAATATTTGAATAAACTTAAATGTTAGTAAACTTTATAGAGAATTATTATTTACAGTAAATTAGTTATTTTTTTACAATAAACAAAACAATTATGAAAAACACGAGAAAAACTATAAATTAATATTTGGAATTAATCAAAAATGTTGTTTATTTACAAATTATAATCAAATTCATATAGGTATAAAATAAAGTTAATAAGCGTTGTAAAATCATGAAATATAAAATTACTATCGTGGATTCCGCTAATAATTATCGTCAGTTAAAGAGTGAAAAGAAAATACAACGAAAATTGTAAAAGAAGTTAAAATTGAAAAAGAATACATAGAAAATTATTCAACAACTTATTTTAATTATTTTATTTTATTTTATTTTAATATTTATTGGCTTTATTTAATAACATACATTTACATATAACATTGTACATTATATAATATACTCGTATATTTTATATTTGTATATATAAGATTATATCCATAAAAATTTCTATACGAACAATAATATTTTTTTATTTATTTAAAGACGTAATAGATTAAGTGCCCCAAAACTATAGACCTCGAAGAGTTTATTTTTCAAAAAAGAACAAAAAATGGGAGAATCAACATACATAGTGATTGGTGATAAAATCTTTAGAATGTATAACCGATTAAATTGTGAGAGCATTCATTTTATCGTACACTTGGTAATAATCACAACATTTTTAATTTATCGAATTAACTTGTTCAATAAAAGCCAATAATTCAACATGCAAATGTAAATGTATTATAACAAGTATGTATATATGTTTTATTAAAATATAACTATAAACAATACATTTTCAAATTAATTAATTAATGTTAAATTTGACTGTTTATTCTACTGAATTTTATTTGTTTTTATTGTAATATATTATACATTTAGTTACCCTTGGAGAGTTAATTTAAATACCTAAGTCATTAAATGATTCTGTTTAAACCGTAATATTTGTGATTTTAAATAATCAATATAGACGGATATTGATTAAGCTATCAACAAATAACTAACAATATAGCTGTTTATCGGAATAATTATATATATTTCATACGGTATGTATTATCGACTGTATAATATTAATACCACATAAATGTATTGAATATTATTTGAGTTTGAAGTTGTATAACTGTAAATTTTCGTACTTTCTACAAACAAAGAAAATATTTGATTAAACGAAAACATGAAATAATTGAATGACAATTTTGAATTCGAAACTATATTAATGTTATGCTGTAAATGATTCAATGCAGGCAGTTCCGCGGTAAAACCAAAGAAAATCGTGAAGCACGTTTATTATTCGATTATTTCATACTCCGCCTATCCTCAGAATAAATTAAATAATTTGACTGAAATACCCCAAAGTTAAAACGGCAATTTAGTGATTATTACTATAAGTTTATGTGGCTGATATAATTTCTGTTGAAAATTTAGATAGAAATAAAATAATAATAAATAAAAAAAATATACAGTTTAATAATATTTCTGTATAGAATAGTCATAATTCTAAAATAAACGCACTATCTATAATTGATGACAATAATAACGAAATAATTTTCATAATGTAATAATATATTATTTCACATTATTAAATGTAGGTACCTACCAGTTTAATGTATTTCGTAGGTATATAATATAATCTATTGATTATCCTCTTTATAAAGGTTTTATTCGTATTCCTTTTCTGTGAGAATTAACATTTAATCTAGGAAAATTTATGCTGAGGACAGAGGGTTTAAAAAAAACAAAAGATTTTAAGTGGCGTGGCATACCATAGAAAAAACGAATTCGTTAACTATTTACATAAATGTATGTATATCATCCGGTATGTACAGTTTCAATGCGATATTAATAATTCATTGCTTTCTGCAATACAATCATCTCCATGGATTTGACATTTTATTCTCAAACCGAGAATCCGTATGAAAATCTATTTGGGATTAATTGTTTCAAAATGTTATAAAATATAAATTAATTTTCAAGTGAAAAAATTTCTTAACGTAAATCTGAAAGCGTATATAAGTAAACACGACGAAATCTTCATCGCGATGAAGACCATATGTGTATGTCAACGATATATTATTCTAATATTCAATTAACCGTACAACAATCACACAATTTTATGTAAAATGTGTTCTATATTAAAACAGATACAGACTGTATCAAAATTATTGATATAAACTAAAAATAAAATTTAAACGAAAAACTCTACAGACATTGTTATTGATTAATGAGTTCATATGAAATGTATGTTTATAGAAATAAATTAAATCTAATATTAAAGTAATTACTAAGTGTTTTTATTGTATGTAAAGTCATAAAGTCGGTAATAATATTTTACATGTTTTTATATACAACACTGATTTTTTTGATAATGTGAATTTAGATTTATTTATCTGTGTTGTTAAAGCCTTAATATTCCCCTCCGGATTATTTCAAATAAGAATCCGTCTGTAATTTGTATATATTATTATACACCGCAACTGATTGTATCTTTTGGCAAACACCACAAAGATCTCTTTTGTTCCAGCCGATATTCATTTCCGACTGTGTTATTAATAATAATATATACAAACTATGACTATTTTAAATTAGATTTATCATTCGAAAAAATGTACATATATAGAAGTCAGAAATAATAACTGAATAAATATTATATAGGTTTTCATGAATAAATTATAGAATTAGTCCCAGCAATTACATTGTAATTAATTATTCGGAAATAATTTTAAAAAACATATTAATCAGGAATTTAAACCATAACTGTGGCTTTGTATAAGAAACATTTATAAGGCAATAATTTTTTAATATTTTTAAGTCGTTACGTTATTCAATTATATCTATAAATTGTTGAAAGTATATTGTAAAGAAACCGTGTACAATATTATATTGGTCAATGTATCTATTTCGATAATATCTGTGACTTATACAAACATAAAACGTTTTTAAATGCTTATTGATACATTAAATAATATTCTAATAATTCCTAATGTCCATATTGTTACTAATACAATGAAAACGCTTTGACTGCTGCGTATAATATGCACAGTATCAATTTGCATCTCGGGCGCCCAAATAAATTTAAGCCAAACAGACCCGCGTAGAATCTAATTTCGTAAAAGTTATAGTATTCTACCTGATAAGATATCTGAGTACTGTATTAACGTTGTTCAACATATTAATACATAAAACGATATGAATAATTATCAAGGCTGTAGAATTGATTAATGTTCATCGCAGTTATACGCATAACACTATTTAGTAGTTATTACATTCATCGTAAAACTGTTTAGTATATTACAATTATTGTTGTTTATAAATCATAAATTATGATCATTCTCGTCATATGCGTCAAGAATATCATCTGCTAGTATTTGGTCAGAAACACTTATTTCAATACGAATTATTGACAAATCTGTATAAATCTGTTTTGTACCCATCCTATTGCGCAGGCAGTGTTTGATATTCTGCGCGTGACGGATAATGATCTTTCGCATTTGACAGAACTTACAGTGACCTTAAAAGATAGTTTGAAAAGAATATACAAATTCGGTTAAATATCACATATTTTATTACTTGTTGCCAATAGTCGTATAATTCAAAATATTTTTTTTTTCTGTTTGGAATTAACGATACAATTTTTTTCCACCAAAATTTCGCATTTGAAAAATACATTATCAGTTTTCAAAAATTCGCAAAAGTATAAATATTTTTTAACAAATTTATATTTTTTATTAAAAACTCTCTTAATAATGAATGACAAATGGTACCATCATAATTATGTTGTATTAATTTATTGGCTCCTTCAGCCATTTTAAGACATTTAATAGATGATGGTGTTGTGATAAATTAACCATGGCATCATCCTATATTTTTATATTTGATATTTTGATATTGAATTTTAATATTTTATGTACGAAGATTGATATTTACACGAGTGAATTGCAGTGTATTTTCAATGTCAACATTTCAATTCGGGGAAAAGGGTTTTAAAATGTTATTAATTTCGTGTTTCCTCATCGGGTACAATAGTGACTACGCGAGGTAATGTGAGATGTAGAGTTCTCTTCTTGTATCATCTGTTCCTCAAAATTCTGTGATGATGTGTTTTACAGTTAAAATACACAAGTGCTTAAATTGTTGTCATCTCCTTGTCTCGAGTTAAGTGACAATTTATTTATTAATTTTTTTAGTTATACATTATTTAAACCTATACCTACATTGTAATTTAATCTCTTTAATAGTTTACAAATATTATGTCAATTATTTAATTTTGGAAATTACTTTTGCATTAATCATATTATATAAATAAAACTACAATAAAATGTGTAATTTTGCCAAATTACAAAGTGTTTAAATGAAGTAAATAATTTTCATTTAGTTAAATTCAACTTTGTGCGCGTTATTGTTGAAATATATGTTTTACATTTTTCTGTCGTTAGATCTCTTATATTGTTGAAGAAGAAGAAAATTGACGTGTCTCGACTGATCGGACGGATTCACAATAACCTGTATCATTTATAGGATCTTTGACCTACAGGATATGTCAGTTTTGTTATATCGCACGCTGTTCATTATTTTGAAACTTTCGTATATTTTACCTGAAGAATGGTGAACGACGCAACTGCTTATACTAATACAATATAAACGTTTCGTCATAAGTTTAAAAATAAAAACATTCTGTTTTTAACACGATTCATTCAATAATTTATTGCTTTTTAGTTTTGTTAAAATAAATACGAGCGACTGCGTTTTCGGAAAATATTATGTACGATGAACGCTTGTAACTTCGTGCATCAAATCAATGATTCTAACTAGTAATAATTTAATACATTTGTATGCGTTATACACTATTATATGAAATATAATTTATGCGATCAAATCATATAGTGCAGACGAATTCCTTTCTAAGACGGGAAATGATCACCGGTTGTTAAATTGGCTCTTTTGTATTACAGTCGAGATGAATAGTTATCCACATGATTCCGAAAATTCTATAAAGAGAAACGAATGACGGTGAACGTTTCCAGACTTCAAATTAATCTATCTAAGCATTTGGATTTTTCTTGTGATTTTAAGTCGATTCAAAATGAAAATTACCATGTACTTATACACGCTTGAAAGATATACCTATATAATTTAATATTATATATCGTATATAATATAAAGCTCAAAGGCACAGGAAATGTATTATTTTTTGAAAGAAATGGAAACTAAGTACGGTGATTTTCTATAACATTTTGATGTAAGATGGCCAAGTGCAGAACATGTGGTTTTTTTGTGAAGGAATAAAATTCCTTAAATTAAACAAAATTAGACGAATTATGAGGAATCGGAAAACATATATTCTTTAAAATTTCTCTTATTTTTCTCATCAATTTAGCATCATTTAAATGTTATGTTATGTTTAAACTTAAGAAAATTTGTTAAAACAGTATGTTATTTTAGTAAGGGTATTTTCGCACTCTCTGTGTAAGTAGCCTATATAATATTTATCCATGTTTTTTAATCCATATTTTAAGAAACGCATTAAGAAGAATTGTTGACACGTGTAATGGTGGGAACTTGGACTACCGTATGGTGAGCATTGTATGATCCACTCCGTAAACCACGCAGTAAAAAGTACTAAAATAATATTATTAACACATACTTACATAAGACGGTCAATTGCAAATTAAATATATAATATATAATTATATATATATATATATTTAGTATATTTTTGGTCATTTACTAACTGGAAGGAACATAATATAACTCAACAATTTGTACACAAGTTGACTCCGATAAAGATTTATCAACAATATTTTCTGTTATGTTTTGAATAGTATGTTTTTTCGAAACATGGCTTTGTGATAGGTATTTTAATATTTTTTTAGACGGAGGGGTTGCAAACTGTAGAAATTTATTTTTAAATTACGTAAGTAATTTAAATTTTTTAAAAATATTAATTTTAGTAATTACACGAGTACAATAATACTCAATACATAATATACTATTAAACGATTATCGATAAAATCAACTAGAAATTGTATGCATGCTTTAACAGTGAGTAGTTTCCTAAATTTTGTTTTAAAACGTCATCAACTATAATCAATCATCACCCTATATAATACCAAAAATCTCTTCGTAAAAACTTATAAGAAATAATAGTATGGGCTTGTTGCATAAACATAATAATTGTAGTTTTTTTGAACGTAAAATATTCGATACAAAAATATGAATTTTACAAAATGAATATAGCTTTAATATTACCAGAATATATACATAAGTTTGATTTCGCCTCGAAATATTTTACACAAAAAACATCATCTCTAGGGATAACTCGATGACGAATAATGCGCCGTATTCATACTGAACATAATTTTCCAGTAGTAAACGATGCGTTTGGTTTCGTTACAGTGTAAAACAATATGAAATCAAAAAGAACAAACCGTCATATTTTATTTTTGCACTGATAAAATTGTACACGCTCCGGTCAATTTATTATATGTTATCTATTCAAATTCGCTTTTAAACGTAACAACATACATTACAAATTATATTTAATATTTATTAATATTTCATAAAAGTTCTATTGTAATATATGTTTTTATTTTATACAATAATACAGATCGAAAAACGTTGCAGAAATAATTTTTAGTGAAGTCAAAAATGAAGGTAATATACGTACACCATTCGTGGACTTTGTACAACGTAGGCACTGCGATGTTATGGCTGTTAAACGAAAATACCAAATCGCTCGACATATTATAAGTGAATATTAAGGTTTTTAGGAATTTACGAGTAAAATATGCATAGTTTAGCAATTTTTTTTTTTTTTTTTTACTCTTACATTTTTTTTTTTTAAATATTAATATTTCACAAATTGTGTGAAGTAGGTACTTATCGAACGATTGCTTAAAAATTACTTATGCATAAATCTTGATTCTAAACGTTTGGAGCCATCGACGAGTGTCCTTTTTACTCCGCCATTCATTGTCCTCATTACAACGAATACTCCTTCAATAAATTCACCCATTGTACAATATTTTGTATAGATTTTAAATTCATAAGCCAAGTCTTAAATAAGTATGGTTTCAAAACCGTTTTGTAGAACAGTTTCTTTTTTTTTTCTCTCTTACGCATTTTAAGTATACTTTAATATATATTTAAATGTGAACGAGTCTCGTGTAAACTTTTGTTTTTCATAACATGCCCACGTATTTCAGCTATATTTTAAGTTTTAAACAATCCGAGTCACAATAGTAGTGCTCGATTAGTTCGGGGGACACGGGTGCTGGTTCTTATAATATTTATTGAATTATTTTTATTCGAACCATTTATTTTATTAAATATTTTTTAAAATCGAACAGTCCATATCGCAGAGCACAAAAACCGTGGTTTTAATAGTGGAGTTGGATTTATTTTTAAACCAATCGTTATATCGGAAATGTATATTCTTGCAACGATTCGCCTCCAGGTAGGTTATAATATAACACACGTAGAGTAAATTGTTACTGTACCCATTCAATAATCAAGAAAAAAAAATTTTTTATAAATAAACATCAGAACTCGGACTATAAAATGTAATATAAGAATTCTCGTAATAAAATAAGTTTAAAAAAAAAAATCAATCGATTACCAATACAATATGCCGTATAAAAATATAATTTTCTTCTAAACACCCAATCATCATTAAAGCTGTCATCAATTTTATCACCTTTACAGGCTTGCGCGTTTGAAAAACTTTGGTCTTGCCAGTTATGTATTTGATTATTTTTTTGTTTATTCTGTTACTTTTTGTTATATCATATACTCGTATATTATTAAACTAATATTAAGTACCTATATTATTATTAAGTAACTATTTTCCATTATATTTTAAAATTAAATTATTGAGGTGTAATAGCTACCGGCTAATAACTATTAATAATAATAATAATAATAATAAAAAAGGACGGTCATAGACAGGAAAAAAATATATATATAATTTCCACTTTCGTCTTTAGTTCTGTTTTTTTTTCAAAAAAATGTTTAAAACAATTTGGTAATTTGTTTAATATCGTAATATTTGTAACAACTACTTGTTGTCGACAACTGCAAAATGAAACCGGGAATATTAAATAAGCGACAACCGCAAAAACACCCTGCAATGGTGTATTATTTAAGATTTTGACTCATCTAGGTATAATACACAATTAAAACACGTTAGCTGCCCCGAGCCAGCCGACGACCTAACACTGATGTGTTATTGTCGGGCCATGGGAGAAGTGCTGACGCATTACTCCTGTGTTTATTTTGGAATTTAAAAGTCATAAGAAAATTCCAATAACATTTTCATAACCTACTATACATACGTCAATAATACGATATTAGTATGAAAAACGTTAGGTCGCCGCCGGACAACAGTGGCGTAGTCTGCAGTGGCGTATCCAGGGAGGGGGGGTTTGGGTGTTTGAACCCTCCCCCATTGCATTATTTTTTATACTTTTTAATCTAATAAATGTATACAATTTATACAATTGTATATTTCATTAATTCTAGTACCTACTGCAAAAAAATATGATATATTTTGTCATTTTACAAGTAAAAGCATAATACTTTTGAAAACTCGTCCAGAGTCCAGATTGATAACAACAGATTTTCTACTTATTTCTATAAAACAATAGAATTAAAATAATAAAAGAATTTCATATTGCAGTGCTTACATATTTATTTATTTTATTTTTATTTTTTTGTATATACACCACTGAACCCGGTCCTTGAATGGTTCAATAAGAATATGAGCATTGTGCAACAAACTTAACAAAAAATGTAAAAGCTTATAATTTCATTTATACTCAAACCCCCCCATTACATAATCCTGGCTACGCCACTGGGCGTAGTTATAATTCAATATTGGTAAGGCGCCGGCAGCCTTGATATTTTTCAATCGACAAATCGTACATTTATTATTGTAACTGGTCACACAAAAATGTGATAGACGCGTGCTCGTATACATTATTACATAAAACATTTTTTCGTTCAATTTAATGACTTAAAATCTATACAAAAAAAAAAAAAAACGCGTATTAATGTTTTAGGGAAGCGTTAAATAAGGCGAAGAAAGTCATTACAACACTTTGCAGCATATGTCCGTCTCAGCCCTTATCGTGGCTTCATTTGTTTATTGTGTTTTTCAAGGCCGTAGCCAACCAAAAATTTTTTTTTTTTTGGGGGGTTGAGAATATAAATTTTTTTTTGACTGAAAAATTTTAAAAAACATAAATATTCTCAATATAGTATGAATTTATGAAATTATTATTTAAACTAAGTACATGGCATTTTTTTTATTTAGGTAGTTACATTATTTTACATTTTTACTCAATTTTAAACTTTATACATTAATATATACAAGCTAAATATTTTTATTAAACACTGTTTTTCGGATCATATATGAATACCTAACAGCAACAAACAATTTTTTTCAACAAAAGGTATTAGGTAATTTTTTTTTTCTCAAAAAGTATAAACATTTTTTTCAGCATTATTAATACAAATCAATAATGAAATATATTAACATTTTTTTTTTTCAACCAAAAGTAACACTATTTTATTTTCATAGTATTAGTGAGTAAAAGACTAATATATAATATTATAAGATTATTTAATTTAATTTTTTTTTTTTATCATAAACTCAAAGTACCTATTTAAAAGATTAAACTATTTATATAATCAATTTTTTATCGAATAATACTGTTGTTCGAAAACGTTTACAACCAGCCCCTTAATAAGACTCTCATCAACATTCAGCCGCGCCCTGGGGCAATTTTCCCTCACTAAAACAACACTCAGTGCACTCGTCGTACACTTTGCCATCCCGCGCGGTCACGGACGTTTGCGAAAATATCATTTTTCTTTCCCCCTGCCTCGTCATTATTTATATAACATTTTTGCAGCGCGGGGGGTAGCCGGGTAGGTTATCTGTGCTGTTGCGTCTGTCGGTGGACGCGATGTGATTCCGGTTCGCGGCCCCGTGGCGCAGATAAGCGGTCGGACGCGCTCGCGGTTTTCGCGCCGCGGAAATATATTGTTTTTAAATTACGTTCTCGCTGTCATCTCCTTATCAACGGCCGATAACCGTGAAAAATATTGTGTGTGTGGTGTGTGGGGACGGGGACGGTCAGCAGCATAAAAACGCCACAACGCCTTAACGCTTTCCGCTAGGGGATTTCGCGCGAGAAAGAAAACGACCCGTAATCAAAATCCAGTGTTTTGGCGTGTGTATCGAATATTTCTCATCCACGCGCAATCGCTGTAATGTTATAACGTCAACAAACGGCACTGATTGAGTACCGACGACGGCAGTGCGTATAACGGTGATGTTGGGGGTGCCGGCTCATTGCGCCGGGGCCTCGTCGTCATTGTCGTCCGGCCACGAATCAAGATAGACTGGATGCCGAACCGCTGAATAAAACAATCAGAATGGACACCGATAAGAAATAACACGAGTGGTACCTATAGGACGGCGGCAAAAATCAGTCGGCCATTTTGTTTCGGGTAACGCAGTGTGACCAGTGGCGTCATTTCAGTTTTCGAAAGGGGGGGGCAAAATATTTAACCAGCCCATTTAACTATTTTCCACTTACATTTAGCTCAATACGATTTCTGTTTTACATCATTTTGATATTTTCGTTATCATGGGCACGCGCGAATCGCCCGATATTTATTTTTATTTTTTTTTGGGGGGGAGAAAATTCATTACTTTGTCAACTATAATAAATGTATTATAAACGACTATATAGTACTTATGAGATTCAAATTTTGAAATTTCCCTTGGCGTGACATTGAACATGTTAGAAATTACGTTTTGTGACATGTTCTGAGCATCTTGTTCAGTTATTTTCCTCTCTTTCTCGCCGTCTTGGTCACACAACCTTTAGCTTTTTTCATTTTTATTTTTTTACGCTTGCCACTCACAAGTTATGTATACATAAAACATACGTTCGAAACGTTTAAGAACGGCTAAACAAATTCGTTTATGCCGTACGCGATACAGTCATACAGATTTAAAGGTACGTCGTCAACCGTCAAACGTACATCGTATATTATTCTTTATAATTTACGCACTGCCTTTTGGTAACGATAACCGTGTTTATCGAAAAAAATCCAGAACCGTGGTAAACTGTTACCACGAATTAATCGCCTTTAATCGTGGTTATAATATGACCTGCATAATTTTAAATTTTATTGGTAATTTAATTTTAATCCACTGTTTGCCACGCGATTTGTTATTACTACTCATAACTCGATGATAGTCATTACTTCAGATTTGGTTAGAATAACTGTTGTTCAACATCATCTCGGCACAAATCATGTCGGCCCACAATTAACAAGGGGGGCAAATGCCCACCCTGCCTCCCACCAAATGACGCCACTGAGTGTGACCCACCTTGTATAAAATTAAATACGTTATTGATTAAAATAGGTATTTTATACAGCAGTAGTGCACAGTAAATATCACAGAAGTCAGGAATCAGAATGAAACGATATACATTATGTACCTTATCACAAAATAAATTTGATAAAAACTACCTGAAATAAAATGGCGACTGATTCTCTGTTATCGGCTCGCCGCCCAGAAGTGTCCAGCCCCTGGCCGAACGAAGCCTCTTATCACATAAAATATTGAATCCCAAAAGTGCTAAGGCAGTCATCAGCTGTTGTGTGTCAAGACCACTAGCGCTCTCACGCCAAATTATTTCCTGCGCTTACTTAAAAACTGCCACTAACGCTATTCATTTATCAAGATCTTAGGAAATGATTATCGATTACCCACTGGCTTGATAATAAACGATTGATAATAGATGTCAATACTAGGAAATAAGGTAAGGTAGTGGTAATAAATTGGTATATAAAGAATCCACTAGAGCCGAATGGCGCTAGTAGCTTTGACACACCAAAAGCACTCTCGTGATTCCGTTTTTCCGTTTTCGTTCGGCATTCAGTCTTTCTTAATCCGTGCGTCCGGCTCGTGAGAACGAACGGGACAAAATGAAAAATTAGCGAACGCGTAGGTATACCGTCATGGGCGGAAATGGAAAGGGGCTTAGGGGGCTAAGCCCCCTCCACATATCTTATAATTTGTATGCATTTTGGATATTTGACTGATTATGACTGATGTTAAAAATGTTAGCCCCTCCAGAAAATGTAATAGATTTCCGCCTATGGGTACCGTTCCGTTTAACATTATCCGATTAATCGCGAAATTCAGCAACAATAAATACAGTCGACTCTCGATATTATTAAATGAAAAAAATTTAACACCCTTATGAAGAAATGACTTCGGCAAAATAACAAAAATAATTTGTCCCGAAACAATTTTTAGAGTTGGCCAAACTACCAACTTTGACCCCTCAATAAAAACCTCTTCGGCACGCCCCTGGGCCCATTCTATAAAAATGTGGTCAGGCCTTGGCCTGAGTTCAATATGGGGATCGGTGCCACTGCGACGAAAACATAATGAGAATAAAATTAGCAGCAATTGTAAAATAAAATATTCTTCGATAATATTGTTGAAAAAAACGATTATTTCAAAAAAAAAAAAGGATACAACGATAGTTGTAATTTTTTTAAATTCTATATAAATCAGAATATTATATTATTATATAATAAGGCGTGTGTTATAATATGGAACACATATAATACGATAGTTGCTGAAAATCTATTTAAAACTAAGTATTCTAAAATCACGTATATTCGGCAATCAAAATACTTTTACTTTTTTGTTTTATGAACTTCTCGGCGTTGCGTAATCTATAATAATTATTACGAAATATATTTTGCGGCCACGAAGCGAATAAAGACATTTGTCCGCTAAGCTACAAAAAGGACAAATGAATTTGGCTATTGTTTACATTGAAAAAGATTCAAACATATGAAATTATTTAGAATAAATTGGCAAGTGATGGAAAATTACCGTTTTTGTATTAAAAATATTTGTATTTTCGATTTAATAAAGGTCATTTATTATTATTATAACAATGATAATATCCTTTGTGGTATTCGTATTATCCACGCAATCAGAGTCTATTTGAATTACAATTTTCATCTAATAATACGATATTGGAATGTATACTTCAATTAATGAGTTGAAATATGGTTTCAGATATTGTTAGCAATTTGAATTATGCCGTAAATCCTTTGAATAGATGTACTATGAATATCAAATGTTCGTTTGATATCGGACTAAATTATACCCACTAATAATTATATATCCTCCTAGAATAGTCATTTTATTGCCGTGAATAGAAATCCGCTATTACACTTCAAATGTTAAAATATAAAATACATAATATTAAATTGGATAATAAATAAATATAAAATATAATCCTTATAATCTCAAATATATTTGTGCTTCAACTTATAATAATACATTCATTTCGAAATTATATAATTTTAAAGAAGACCTATACAGACCATTTCGTTCGTAATGAATCAAAAAATATATTAGGTACATCAGCGATAACGGCATAACACTACACTTTATAAAAGTAATGCACCTGTATTGGGTCGATTAGCTAATACTTTCGTTTCGAATCACTTCAGGGTACTGTTTACAATTTTCGTGAATATCGTGTAATGAATTAACGGGATACCATTCAAAAGAGAGTTTTTACACGCCATCGGTAATAATATCGTTCTGTTAAACTCTACGTTACCTATATATTTAATACAATAATAATAATTCAAAATGTTGGCAATTTGTATTAATCGATTTTTTTTTATTGCAATTTTATAAAAATGTTTCGTCTCTTTTCAATACGTTTGAAAAAAACGTTTGAGAAAATTGAATGAGTAACGTATAAATTAATGTCAAAAATTAGATACAATTTGCTGAAATCCGAGTTATAGTCAACGGAATACTTCTTCTAGAAGAACAATTACCTTTTTGAAACAACATATATAAATAAAAACTCAATATCTAACATGTAACATACGATTTTTTTCATACTTAAAACATTACTATAATATAATTTATTAATTATTCATGACTTTACAGTTTCGACAACTTAAACCATGTTAATATAAAGAAAAACAAAACAATTTGAAGATTTTAAAAATGTTATATTTAGCACAAAAAAAATAATCGAGCTATTTCAAAAAATAAACTAAAAATTATATGTTTATTGTTTTGAAATACATAGTTACAGGTAAACTCTTCTTGAATTTCGCGTTATGATTTCTGGAATATTACTAACAAAAATTAACCTTAACTGTTTGTCAATACGTCCAGGAATAACTTGCATAACGTTTCTCATTAAACTTAAATCTGTTTCTGTTGATTCACTTGTCCTTCTATTGGAAATCAATTTTAAAGTAATTCACTTGGTTTATAGTACACTTTTTAAAAAATGTGACTTTTCCGTTATGAACTGAGTTTATTTTCCTGTAACATGCGTCTTGCCAATGAGAATTTTTGCTTTACATTCTGAATTATCTGTAAAACCTGCAACTAAACATATTATGTTATTATTTTTAATAAATAATTACTTATATTTTGTTATTGACTTTCGCTTAAAAAAATCTATTTTATTTGTGAATAAAATACATAAAAAAGAGAGGAAAAAATTGAAATACGTGTTAAATGGATTAACGATAAATAAATTTTACTAAAATTATATTTTATTTGAAAATCGAAATAACAAAAATATGACATTTACAAAAGGTGTATACAAATAAAACGAACAACAATTCAAGTTTAAGAACAATTCATGTAAAATTAATTTGTATATTATATAATATATATAATATTTTCTACAAGAAAATAAAATGTAATAATTTTACAAATTAATATTTTAGTATAGTTGAAATAGTTAATTTTAGGAAATCTTGAAAGAAATATAATAATTTCAAATGGAATAAATTTAAATCGATAAAAGACAAAGAGAAATGTTATTAATTGTAATCGGAGCACAAATTACAATTGGCAATGTCATCATCATAATAAAATTGTAATTAATTGTAATTTGTATGTAAATTGTAAGTAACATAATTGTAACAGAATTTAGTGTCGTCTCGAAAGTTTATACAGTTACATGTATTTTTTTATTGTAAAAAACTTTCGGAAAATTTTCTATTATAAGTTTAAATAGAAGTTACAAAACTTAGGCCTTTTCGCTCTTTCTAAATCGCTATATATTATTATAAACCGGTGTACCTGGTATAAGAACAAACGACTGTAATAATATTATCTGTATAAATTCAAAAATTACCGAATTAATTGTGTAACAAGTAAAATAATTACATCATTTTAGAAACAATCATACATCTAAATCCAAATTAGATGAAAATATAAATACATTATGTACGGAGAGTGTGCCTATATATTGTATCCAGGCGTATTATAACTGAAATAAATTGCTTGTAAAACAAACATTATTAATAATACTGCTCGAAAAAGTCCAAAGACCATTAAAAATCATATTAGGTACGCATTTCTAATATAATACGTTATCTTCTACTAATTTATTGCTTTTAACGTAAAAAAAAAAAAAATTATTTGAATTTTATATTTTCTCTTATATTTTAATGGTTTCCATAGTAGAATACAATAGAATTTATATTAGTTCATGAACAATCATAATTTTACAAATGGCTGCGCATTTTTTTTTTTTTTTTTTGTGTTCAAAACTTATCTTGATTAAGTAGTGATTATCTGTGTTTGATTTCAATGCCGTCGAAATATAAATAAAGAATTTCAATAAAAAAAAAAAAGCTTTATAAATGCTTTACAAAAGAGAAAAAATTGATTAAATAGTCCACAAAAATGTAAAAGGTATAATAATTGTTTTGTTCTTCTTTCATAATTAAAATATTGAAACTATTAAATTTTGTACTTCGATTAAACGTACAATAATGATACCACGGCGTTCATATGTTTTATACTACACAAATATGTGTTTTCTTTTGAAACATCGTAATCTAATTAAATATGACTCAGAGTAAAACATTTTTGAAACGTGTTATATAAATTTATGAATAACGCAAAAATGCTCGTCAAACACAAAAACTCTTAAATAACAATAAAAACATGTGGGATAATAAAATCGATTATTTTTTAAACGGAATTTTTAATTGGTAATCTATATTGAATCCGGCCTTCTCGCGCAGACCGCATAATTCACGTAGCCCGCAATTAGATTAATCGAAAACTCAACTTGATCAACACGACGGCTCGGCCGATCCATAAAATGGGTAGCCAGCATCTGATCCTAACCAACAGCGTCGACTCTACCTGTATGTACCACGGATACCTTAGTAAATTTTATAATTTCCACACTCATTTTGTCTGTATAAATCGAACCATACAATAACAGCTGTAGCAGCTTGTCTGACCACAAGTTTCACGTCCACGTGTATATTAAATACGTGTCTTGCCCACGATAATCTTATTAGTTGCGCTTCCACCGTAACAAGAATAACCTATACGTACTCTTAGTGTCATTCGTAGGATATTTGGAGTTATTAAAAAAAAAATTCAAAACATCAATATTACGCAAATAAAGAAGTGTATAAGAAGCGAACATACACGTAAGTTTTTGTCATTCATTTCGCAGGTCGCGATTTTTTTATACATACGTATTGGGTTTAATTCGTAGGACAATTTTTAATTCATTGCTTAAAGTAAATATTAGCCTGAAATTTCTTAAACGTGTGTATCCACTAATGGGGAACGTATTATCGTCGGTGCATCGAAAAAAATATCCACCTCCCGTCGGTGAAATAATGACGGCTTCAAAGACTAAAAATCGCGTTTAGAACTGCCTTGTTTTAATTGTACAATTTTTGACTCTATCGTGCGAGAAAAATTACCTACAGTCACGAGACCTATCGTACTGTAACAATATTTTCCATAATGAAATTGGCCAGCAATGATGGGACCGACGAGCTGGTCGATATAAATGAAATGACCAACATATGTGTTCATACGGAATACCCGATGAAAAAATACTTAGAACCGAAGTCCGTTCAATCAATAACATTATCAACACTTTCACTCAAATGATTTTAAAACAGCTATATATATATATATATACATAATAATTATTTTAATTAGTTTAAAAATATATATGTATATTTTTGACCAGATTTTATTTAACAACCATTTATTAATAGACCATAATATAATCTTGATTTTATCTTTTAATTAATTCCTGTAATTTTTCTTAAAAGAAAAATACATTTTATTTTATAATAATAATTTTATTAATAATACACTTGAAACCTGATGACTTAATTAATATTTATAATTACATTCATTGTTATACAATTAGGTAATATTGCATAAAACAAGAATGCATGATTAAATATAAAAGTAAATTCCATATAAATATAATCAGAATTATTTGTTTTTGTGTAACTCGTGGATTTGTATCTACTTAAAAATGTATATTGTATTTCAAATATTATTCGTCATTTTTAATACATTGGTAATATTATATATAATATATATTAAAGTGGAATTTTAGGAATGAAAAATAAAAGTAAATAGACCTAGATGGTTTTGAACACGTTAAGAGAAAGAAGAACAATAAATTATAAAGTGACTTAGTTGTATAAAAAAGTCGAAGCAGGAGTAGGCTAAAGAGAAATTAATTAGTGATCGTTAATTCGGTTATAAATTTTTTTATGGAATAAAAAGAGGTAGTCTTGACTGAGAAACGTGGAGGGCAAAAATGAGAATAACTCACCCTATTTTCGTGGGCTAAAGTCAAAAATAAAGAAGACACTAACATGTTCTACATTGCATACACTCGATGAATCAAAGACTACGTTCATAATATATATATAAATTTCACATAAATTAAAATAAGTAAGATACATTAGAATGCGAATTTGAAACCATATATAAATTATCGAGTTAACTATATACTTTTTTCGTATAAATATTATATTTAATAAATTAAAACTGCATTTAAGAAAAATTTAATAATTAAAATAACATTAATCGTGAGCTGTAATATATAAATTAAATTTGTTAATCCGTATTATCGTAATAAATTATATACAGTTCTCCCAAATCGCAGTAATTAAAAAATAAATGAAATTGCGAGCGTTGTTGAATTTTTTTTTCGAAATTAAAACATCATAATAGTCAATAAATAGTATTGCAGTCGTAGTATAAAAAAACATTTTTAAACTTCAAGTTCGATATTACACTACGTAACGAAACGATAAAAACTATATTTTAATATGTCAATGTAACTTATAAGTGGGAATTTAATTAAAATCATGCAATATATTTTCAGCGTATAAATACGAGTGTGCGTGAACAAAGTTTTGTGCTGCAGGATGGGTTGTTTTTTTATCTCTTAAACAATTTATTACGCTATTAAACGTTGTATATAAATTAGTCAGAGAGAAATATTAGAAGTTTACGTGTTAAGGATACTATGAAATTTTCATATACGAGTTTTTTTTTTTTTTTTACGACGCGGGTAGGTTGACAAGGGTCAGTGTTATATTTTAAACGCATATTATTATAACGCTATTGTCTATCCAGTAAATTAACATGCGATGTATATATGTATATACCTAAAACAAATCAACCGATGTGTGAAAACACATTTTATCGGTATTATTTTACGGAGAAAATAAAATATCAATGAAGCGAGAAAATTGTTAAATGTATAATGTTTAGAATAAAAATATAGAATTGCTCATCTAAAATAGGCTTTTAATTTTTTTTTTTTTAGTCAACAAAAAATAAAATATTGTGATATAACTGCAGAAAGCCACGCACGGTTAAGTACTAATTTTTGAAATTATATTTATTCGTTGATGATTTGAATGAGGAATGTAATTATTATTATGACCACTGTAGAAGTTTATATTTCGAAAACACGTCTTCATCTCATCTGTCATTACTCATTACCGATCAAGCCATTGAACTGAAACATTTTTTAAATAATATTCAACAGATTAACATTGAAAACTAGAGAAATAAATAATTATTAAATCTAAATATCATACTCCATTTATTTTATTATTTTTTTGTTTGTTGTAATTATGCGTTAACATCGACTCTACATATACGTAGGCTACTGACAATTTATATATTATATTGGTATTATTGAATGTAGAAAAAAATTATCTCATACAATAAAATTGAAAATGTGGGATATATTCGTATTATTGGATAATAAAATAGACTATTATTGAAAAGTGTGACAGGATTAAAAATAGTTTGAGACTTAGCATAACAATTTCCACACCATATGCGTACGTACATACGATCCAGTTAAATGTTCTACTAATTCAACAAAATATGTTACTGTTTGTAGATCTATATCATTTTTAAAGAAAGGAAATTGGTTGCCTCTAATTTACGAGCATAATTTACATAAAATTTCTAAAACACATTTTTAAAACATATAAATCAGAATTATCTTTTACTTTTAATTATACCTATTATCATTTATAGCATAGTAAGAAAAAAATACGATAAAAAATACTACTTTTAAATACTTTTATTAAAAATTCTACAATGACTAAAGCTAATTTCACATTTGAAGACACAGTGTGTGTGTGTGTGCCACTGTGTTAAAATAATTAAATAAAAAGTATGCCATTTTTTCGTACGTCATAATGTATTATAACAAAATGTTTTGCATGTGCTTTATATTTTATTTTATGTGGATAATATAAATTAATCTACAAATGAATATACATACATACATACATAATGTATAATGGAATTAAATGTTGAATAAGGTAAAGTAATATATTGTATACAATATATCGGTTCGCGTAATTTATACGTTTCCTCTCAACTATTATACGAGACTTGTTTGGTTTTCGTGGTCAAACTAGTTAGTACAGATTAAAGTTCCAGTGAAGTCACAGGTGGTTCATCTGAAACTTTCTCTCTGAATGCGTATTAATTTAAAAATATTCGTTTATATTTATATATAAAATTAGTTTTTGTATAAATCTAAATTTATGTACAACGTTAGATACGCATCCGCAAAAATAACTTATTACTTTGCATTTAAGTAACAACGCACGTTTTTCGATTTGTTTTCAAGTAATATACGAATGTAAAATTGACTCGAGTACACTACACCGTGGCGGATCCAAGAGTCGATTTTGAAGGGGAGGGGAAATTATTTTCAAAATTTGTTCCACAAATTATAGATTTAAAAAAAATCGTAATTTTAGTTACCTTTATGTTATAACTATTTCTTATGAATTACAAAATCTCACATGTATTTATATTCATAGGATATAAAAATCACGCAATAATCGAACACATTTTCTCGGAGTTTTTATAGGTATAACCACAGAGTAATAACAAAAAAAAAAAAAAAATTGATTAAAATTATACGTAATTCCTTTACTAATAAGGGCAAGACCTATTTTTTTTTTATTATTATTATTATTAATTTGTTTTCAGGGTAGAAAATCGCCAAGTAAATTAATGTCAATCGGCCATTTAGTCGATAGACTTTATAGGTTTGTCGGCAAAACACAGAAAAAGTCGATGATATTTTTTTTGTCTTATTAATTTAATAATAATAGAAATTCACAACACATGTGGCTCGCTAACATTTTTTATTTTATAAATACAATTTTACATCAATAATATATATTTTGTCTTTATTTATTCATTTAATTTTAATTTTTTTTTTTTTTGGTAAAAAAAATTGTTTATTGCTATTTTCATTAAAAATTATTTTTATTCCTAAAATATTACAAGGACGGTTTTAAATAGTTTTATATCATTTAGAAAAAAATTGTATTCAAGTTTTTATTCAATTTTCAATATTATTAATTATACTTCTGTTCTTTTTACATTTTTTCGGCTATATTCAGATCATTTACCTTATTTAGCAGATAATAATTCGCCTATAGTTATTTACGCTATATAGAAAATTTAACTTAAAATAACTTATATAATTTCTCTCTTAAAATCGTGCCTAGATTTCATAAATATATATACTAATTCCGCATTCGACCTTCGATCCTTAATGTATTTGCTGCGTATTTAAATGTCATTTACCGAGTAATATAATATTGTTTGTAATCTATATTTTTTCTCTACCCCCCTCCTTTTCCCCATAACTCCATTATAATGTAACGTGTCTAGATTATAACATTCTTGTTATATATTATTCGATTCTTTTGACCTAATTGGAATCGTTTTATCGTTCAATGCCCTTAGCGTTATCTTCCATTGCGCACGTTCATATTTTACACTTTACGACGAAGCTATATACCTACACCCTTTTCAAAACTACGATTCTTCTTCGCACTTTTGACCCTAAATTATTAAACTTATCTACCTTTACTTATCGTTACTTCCCCTACATTCATTTCAAATCTAATCTGAGTCATACTTAGCTTCATTACTTATAAATCACGTATGTAATACGGCTCCGCCTTTTTATACCCGTATTCACTGCTTTCCATTCTATTCCTGTACTGTGTAGTCTATAATATGATTATTGTTCTCAGTAGTTTCTTGAATTAACTGATAATAATATTACGTAACTCAAAGTTTTGTATGAAATATACCAATACATATTCACAATTTTTATATCATCAAAAATGTACACTAATTATTCTTACGTCTTAGATTCGATATTTTCTAGCAGAATTTAGTTAATTATTTGTGTAAATATTATAATAATGTTTTCAGTATAAAATTCGTTTTTCGATAAAGCGAAAATTCACATTCAAGAGTAAAACGTAAACCAAAATGGTATGTTAAAATGTATGAACAATTTCGTGGTAGACGAGTAAAATAAATTATAAGAAAATACATTTATTTTTATAAATATTAATTAAAAAATTATGTAGAGTTTTCCATAAAGATTTATTTCCACGAACCTTTTGTTATAGAATAAATTAAGTCCTAAAAGCATTTTTTTTTCTCGGAATGTTGTTGTTTTTTCACTAAATAAAATTTTAGATTCCAAATAAAACGATAAATGACTTAAGGGGCCTGCGAACGACCTGTATGGCTGTATTTTTTGCTGAAATACATAGGTTACTGGAAAAAATCTCGCGCCTTATAGAGTGATCCGATTTCCAAATTTTTTTTGTTCTTTTGTTGGAGAAAGGAAAACATTTTGTATGGCGCATTGGACTTCGATTTTAGATTACCTTAATAAGGATTATAAAAAAAAAAATTTGTTAAAACTTATTCATATTCAAACTCTTGTCATAGATTTTAAAAATGAAATGTTGAGAATCGAAAACCAATGCGCCCATTTGGAAGTCTTCCTTTTTCCAACAACAACAAAATTAGCGAAGTCGGACAATTCTAGGAGGCGTAAGAGTTTTTCCTGTAAAGCGTATAATATCGAGCATTTCATTTTCTGCAGCCTGTCGCTGCAGTTGACATGTGCATGATAAAATTTTTAGAATCGGAGTCCAGTGCGCCCTGCAAAACGTTTTCCCCAATCCAACTTAAAAATATATCGAAATGGGATCACTCTACAAGGCGTGAGAGTTTTTCCAGTAACTTATGTATTTCAGCAAAAAAATACAGCCATACAGGTCGGGCGCAGGCCCCTTAAATTCAAAATTATGATTTCATTTTCAGAATTTAAAAATACCCGTAATAATAAACTTTTTTAGAATTCCAAATAATACCATATATTATATTAATAAAATTATCCAAACGACGCACCCAAACGTGTGATTTATTGAATCGACATAAAAGCAGTTGTTCATATTAATTTTTTTTTTCGCGATTCAATATTAATAAGGAAATTTGTACGAGTGCTTAAAAATAACCGCGTTAATACTAGTAATTTAAATTAAACGCAAGTTTTAAGACGATAAAAATATTTTATTTATCATTTAACACGTATAATTTTGCCTTTTTGAAGTTGTACTTCCAAAATATTTATTTATATCGAATTTATAATATTATAAAAATATTTATTTATTCATAGTGACAAAAGTTACGGATAACTGAAAATTTGTGAAATTCGATCGAACGGTGGTTGGGTGAATCTTTTTTTTTTTTTTTTTTATAACGAAAAATCGAACAAATTATTAACAATAATTGTCCGCGGCTCATACAGATATGTGTATGCACGGCTCTCCGAATAGGCATTTCCGCAACAGCCATGCCCTACGAGTTCACCGAAGGTATGTACGGGAGGCGGAGACCTGTAACCGATAACGATTAATTATAATATTATAATATTGTGACATGTTTAGTCGTTATCACGGAGAAATCCGTACACTATAATATATATATATATAATAAAATGAGTTTGTACAGACCGATAATAAAGTACAGTTATTTCTTTTGGTCTAAAAAGATTTTTTTTTTTTTTTAGAAAAAATTGCGCTTGGTAAAAACGACGATATACCCAAATTCATATAGACGGGAAATTTCCCGATTTTCCGTTTCACAAAGTATTTCCAACAGCTCTTACTGAAAATAATTTATTAAATTATCGAACCGTTCTCAGTGTTTCTTCCAAAATTCAACGTCCCACCGGTGCACAAAGTATATACAAATTTCACACGGTCCTCAGAAAAATGTGTGCACGAACAGCTGACAACTTGGATTCGCTAACAAGAAAACTTCCGAAACGATGTCGTAGCTCTTCGCAGTCGAACTCGGACGGAATTCTTCACGAGCAAAACATTTAGAGAATTTCGGTGTCGAATATAAAACAAACTTGGATAACAGTTAAAACTCATTATGGAGTCGTCGTCAGCGGCAAAATGTTAAATTGTATTAATAAGACCAAGACGAATTTTCGAACGTATTAAAACCACTTGAAAGTCGTTACGCACCGTCCATCATTGTAGGACCGTAAGATTCTCATGATCGCGTGCGTCTTCCTTCGTAGCGTTCGTAGGACGTACGGCGCGTTTAATCGATACGAAACGCAACGATTTAACACAATAAATAAATAAATAACAGAAACGGTCCCTGTTCAAATGTCTATGTCGTTAAAATCGAAAAAGAAAATCCCGATTTTTCGGCGTTTATCCGAATCAGTTGAATCGCGCATTCGACTTATATTTACCTAACGATGCGACGGCAACGAAATTAATTACTTTCATTTTTATCTCACTCAAAACAGACAAACCGTTTGCAAAACGGTAAGTCGGATCAGTTTTGGAGACCATAAATATTACTTTATACGCCGTGGGATGAAAAAAAAAAAGTAAATAAAAATGAATTTGACATTAAAGACGCGTATTATTTTTATTACTTTTATTATTATTACAGGTACAGTGTCACTTGTATAATACCGTAGAGGTTTACATAATAATAATAATAATAATAATTTGTCGACACTGCTCCGACACTCATAAATTGTCGCACGGTGTTAAAATGGGCGTTTATCTTAAAGCGACAGAGCGACAACGGTACAAATGACAAATAAAGGAGAGGCTGAAAAATAAACACGAAATAATACGACGTCTTCGCCCGGGTGTAAACGAACGTTATACGACGACTGTTCGCTATTATATATTATATATTATGTGATCACACGAAGCAGTTGTGTTCTCTTAATTGGACCTCCAAAGAAGCCGAATTCAAACACCGTGTCCGCAGCCGTAGAATTTTGGCTACCGCGAGGACGATAAATCAAACGCGTCGTTCTCCCGGTCCAGCGGCAGCGGCGGCGCGCGGATGTCATTGTAATTACTATTATCGTTATATTACCGCACCGCACTGCGCTGTTAGACAACAAACTTTCGAGCAATATTTCAACGGTTTCTAAATAATTGTCGCCAACGTTTGGCTTACGAGTACAAACTAATTTCGTTTGCTATCAGCTCTGCAACTATTATATATATATATTTTTTTTAACCCTAATAGGTTGGTTCACAACTCCATTTCTCCATTTTGACCGTAGACATATTAACATAATATGCGGACTGCGCTTCGTTAGGAATTGGCGTCCTCATCACGTGATAACGAAAACTATTCCCTATATATGGGAAATAAAACGAGTGTAAAAATGTTTCATCCATGATGTTAGTGATAATCAGTCATTAAGAACACTTAACATTCACAACGTTTCTAAATGTGAACTGTCTTCATTACTGATAGGTAATTTGGTAATATTTGGTAACGAAACGGTTTATGAAATTCCATGGAAAAATTGAAATTTATCAAATTTTTTCTTCCAAAGGGAATAGTTTATCCTGCGGACACAGTTATATAGGCAGGCGGGTAGGAAAGCGCAGTCCATATGTTAATATGTCTATGATTCTGACCTCTGACTCGCTTTTCCTTTAACGCCCTTAATAAAGGTTTTGACTCTTGCATCACGTTTAATTTGTCCTGTATAAGAGTTTCGAGGGCGACCTGCGGTTTCCTCTCCTTCTATCATACCCTATAATATTATGCGCTGTGCAGCCCTTCTGGGTGTCTTAAGGCATGCCCAACCATTTTCCAACGCCTTGCTCTAAATGCATCTATGAGCGAACGTTTTTCTTCCACAATTCCAATTTGTTTCTACGTTTGTCTATCGCTCTATCCGACTTATCCTTTCCATACGCCTCCAGCACCAAAAACCTAACATTATCTAACCAACAAAAAATGCTTGTGTTTTATTTCAGTGGCAAATAGAAACTTTTCTGTTTTATTTATTATATGGTATATACTTTTTGTATTACCAATTATTGTACTAAATATAAATAAAAACTAATTTATCACAATTAACAACATACAAGTATTATAGTTATTTTAACCGTATTTAATCATTAAAATTTCATAAGTTATTAGGCGAATATTATACGTTTCAAAACTCACGAAATACAAACATAACGGTAATAGTAATTAAATAATTGAAAAGCAACGATTACGGACACGGTCTTAAAATATCTTCCAAGACCGCGATTACGGAACTCGGTAACATTTGTTTTTTATTTTTTATACCGGTTGGCAGTTTTACCAGGGACCACAACTATTGTGCCGAAACGATATCATGAAATATGAACTGATTAGGTGACATCTGGCAATCACTGTTTCAAATGTAAAAAAAAAAATATTTTTCAATATTTCATAAGGCGTGAAATTTTCAATTTTGAAACATTTCAAATTTAAAAATGCCTATAATCATGCATATATATTGACATATTGACATATTGTTGTATTCGTCGTCGTCGTATTTTTTTAGATACTCAGTGAAACTGTCGGTTTGACAATGGTGTTCATTATATTTTTTTCCGAGAACAACTTTTCCGAAAATTAAAATGCGTACAATTTTGTTTCTCCAATTTTGGTCTAATCTATTCGATTTTAAGCTGTATACACGATAAAAAGAGAGTAGGTAATATTTTATTTCCAGCATCGAACATTTTATACAACGCAAATCCTACGTTACTTCAACCGTATTCAAAAAATCCTGACGACCTTTAGTCACATTTTTTTTTTGTAAATTAATATTTTCGACAAACTGAATGCATAATTTGGTAAACGAGATCACAAAAAAATTACCGAAAATTGTTGCTGTAAACGGTAAAAACGCGGTTTTGACGAAATTCGTTATTTTATATTAATAATATTATATAATTGTCACACTGAAGCTCTACGCAGGATCGTTACATTGCAAGACTCTAAAATCTTTATTTAAATAATTTGCTTAAACGATATTGATAAAGCCCGAAGCTGGATACCTTTTTTTTCACATGTAAACATACCGAAAACATGTATATTGTGATGACGAGGTCGTTTCAATTTTTTTTCAATTTTCTATCGAAATGATATTGTAGTATAGTAACTAGTAGCATCGGAAAATATTATCATGAACATTTTCCGTTACAGATTTTGTGCATAGTGACGAAGCTATATATATTGGTTTAAAATTGATGTTAATTGTTTTAATTTTTTTTAATTTTTGTTCGTATGATCTCGTTATACTCGTTACGGTAGCAAATTGTACCTTGTTTTCCTCATTAATTTCGTTACGCGTAATTCAAAACAGCCCACAAATTGGAGAAAAAAAGTATTTTCTCAATATTTAAAAATTACTAAAATAATAGTATTGAAGGCTTGATATTTACGTCGAATATGTAAATTTCTATTATATATACACGTTGGAAAAAATTTCAAAAAATATCTTATTATAATATATGAAGTTATTATAATATGTTGAGCTGCTCAAGTCATGTTAGGAGAATTTTTTGGTTTTAAGGGCTGTACAACGTAGGTCCTACGTCGGACTATATCCGAAACCTCTTGACAACATTAATTTAACATTTTTTTTTTTTATAATCACTTTAAATTTCGCTGTAATGTGTATTACACCGAAACTCCGCTCAGTATCGTTTCAATGAATGCAATGAATTATTTTTTTCGCCCTATGCTCAAATTTATATTTTTAATAAATATCTAAAACATCAAATAAGTAATTCACTTAAGCGACATTCACAACACTAGCGGCTCGCCACCCTATATATTAACTTTTGGTTAAAGTAATAATTCAAAAAGAAACAAACACGTAAACACAACGGGATTTTAATCGTCACCAAATACATATGAATATTAACTTAATATTAATAAATAATTTATTTTAAAAGTTAATTTACCATTAAATGGTTAACTACTCGTATTATAATAAAATTATACATTATAATATAAAATCAATACCGTTCTAAACACAACGTAATATATTTTTCAACAAAAAGTGTATATTAGTTTTTTTTAAATTTAATTTAAAATTGTATTGCAATGAACATTTTTTATGAAACGTAATTGAAAATTATTATCGTTATCTTTAAAAAATTGAATATTAAAAGTATGACATGCGTGTACAATGCGTTTATCAATGGGCTCAATATTGCTGGTGGGATTTAAATTTAATTAAAATAAATGAATATAATAAATTATAAATGCTCGCGATTGTTATTAAATTCCATTATAACATAATATAATTAAGTACAATATTATTATTATTATTGTTATTACACAATAATAATGTTAAATCTATCACTATATGTCTATGTCCATATATGATAAGTGTTATATACAAAATATCAATTTTATGAGAGTCCAAAAAGTTGCCTATATAAAACGCCTTAAAATAAATGAATTGCGATAATTTTATAATCACGTATCCTACAATTTTAACGTTAATTAAAATACACGTGTATAATTTTTTGAGAAAATATTTTACCTAGTTTTAATTGGTACACAATTACACAAATAGAGATAAAATCATAAATACATCGTTTTATATAATTATAATACACGGGTTAGGAACAATTATTTCTCTCTCAATAATATCGACATTACCATCGGGTTCTGAGTTTCTCATTTCAATTAATTCAACTAATTCAAGACATAAGTCTTTAATATATATATATATATATATATATATATATTTATTTATTTTAAATATATTTATTTTAGGCTTATTTTTGCATTAACAAAACAAATTCACCTTATTTATGTATAATATACATATACGAGTAAAATGTATACATATATATAAAATATATAGATTTTTTTAAATCTCAAATTAATTTTTAAAATTTTATTTTAAATATAAAATTATTGTCACTAAAATAATATTCAAAAACGTTCTATACAAAAAAAAAAAAAATCAAAATGATTTACCAATAGAATTTTTTTGTTTCTGAATAATGTGTTTTTACTGAATGTGCGAAACTATTTAAATAATGACCGAATTATTAATTTTGTCCAAATATTTAACTGCCGTATAAATCTATGAACCACAGAATCATATAAAATTCAATACATAATTAACAGATAATGATTAACCGTACATTATTTCAAATTTATTTTCCTGCTTTTTTAAAAATACTTATCCAAAACAACAGTGCTGAGAATAAAGTGATGTACTGTAAATAACTAAGTTTATATAGATACGCGGAAAGAAAATTATAAAAAAAAATATTAAGTTAAATAATTCAGTTTGTATTTCACAAAATATTGGTAATCATATTTTTGTGCACAACATTTTGTTTCCGAGCTTAATGCGCGTGCACACCGCATATAGTACAATATAATCTATATTGTTACAACATCATCTGTATAGAAAATAAAACATAATACTGATTAAATTATTATTGGCGAATTCGAAACCTGAGCTAATTTAAGGTTAACGTATTTATGAATCGCTGCGGTTAACCGCGGTATTGTCAGTTAAATATAATCTGAAGTGAATAGGATGCCTAGTAAAAGCGTAAAGGCATACATACAAATCCTTATTTGTCAGAATACGTTTTAATATTTTACGCATTAGTGAACACACCGGCGGAGGTCATAATATGTTCAATCGGATGGTATAATAATCAACCAGAGACCTCATGTTTTTTTTTTTTTTTTAATAATAATATTTAATTTTAAAACGATCAAATTGTCATAATGGTGTAAAAAGTCAGTAGTAATACTTGTTATAGAAATTATGTGAGATAATCTTTATACACTTTTATTACACTAACCATCGTACTCGATTTTCATAATGGTTTATTTTATTGATGATTTGTATTTATTTTTAAACTATTATCTTCTAGAACACTATTTCAACTTCATCAGTAATTTTAAGTAGCATATAATAATATTTTATACATACATATACATATATATATATATATATATATATATATATATATATATATTGTGGTGAACGTCGATTCACTCGACGTACACGCACACAAAAACACACACAAATATAAATCTGTACAACACGTTGATTTTGACACGACAATTCAAATTTATTAAACACAATCAAAATTAATCGTCCGTCAAACAACCGCACACACCGTGGCTGTTGACGCACTCCACCTCTTTCAGCGCTACTTGCTCTTTATATTTTCGTTAATTTTGTTGTCTCAGCTTATTTGCTTCATTGACCTATTTTCTAAACAGTATATATATATTTCATATACAACAGTCCCTAAGTTTTAATAAAATATGACCTCATATTTTACATTTTTGTTAAGATACAAATTTAATAATCTTAATAATAATAATAAAATAATGTATAAAATAGTAAAGAAAAATTTTAATAATAACATAATAATTGCCATGTCCCAAATATAGAAGTAATAATAATATAAATGTTAGCACAGCTCCATATATTATACATAAAATATTTATGGCATGAAATAATTAAAACAAATTAGATATAATTTTCTTATTGTATAAAATATATATATATAAATAAAAAAAAAAAAGAGAGCACGAGACTCTTAATCTCGGGGTCGTGGGTTCGAGCCCCACGTTGGGCGCCACTTTGTGGTGAACGTCGATTCACTCTCGACGTACACGCACACAAAAACACACACAAATATAAATCTGTACAACACGTTGATTTTGACACGACAATTCAAATTTATTAAAACACAAATCAAAATTAATCGTCCGTCAAACAACCGCACACACCGTGGCTGTTGACGCACTCCACCTCTTTCAGCGCTACTTGCTCTTTTATATTTTCGTTAATTCTGTTGTCTCAGCTTATTTGCTTCATTGACCTATTTTCTAAACAGTATATATATATTTCCCCTTACATATACAACAATATATACTATTACTTTAAAATAATTGAAATATAAGAAAAAATACGTGTCGAATATATGAGAAAAATATCATTTTAATATTACAAATATATTACAGTATCAAAAAAATTAATACATTTCAACAATTGGCGTGTATAGTTCTAGTTAAAATTTCAATATTGTCACGCGGATAGAAATTACTTATACTTTATAATATATAACAGAATAATATTTAATAACCTTTATAATTATTCATATACATAGCGCAATCATACATTCCTTGTTTGCATGTTTCATTATTGGTTTGTATACTCGTATACTCTCGATTCGCTTGAGAGTTTTTGTTGTGTTTCTGTTGAACTGTTTTTTATAATTTACTGTAGACGAAAAAAACATGTCAAAATAGTGGTTAGTTTAAACTTTAAATTATGTCTTTATAAACAACATTTATATCCCTTCCCGGGTGCAAAAACAAATAAATCATATAATGACACGTGACTGGACTTCGTATAATTGGCCATGCAAAAAATATTGATGTCTTAGTTCATTTAAACACTCTTTTATAGGTAATAATTGGAGCGCTTTGAATTGAAACGGCACATCAGTTTTTATCACTGGGATCCTTGAAAACAAGACAGCTTCACCAGCTCTAGAGCCTGTCATAATTGTGCATTCAATTATATAATTTTTAAAGCACATTTTATGTAATCTATTACCGTTGCATTATTTTAATAGCTTTAAATTGCACAACCATATTTTCTATAATATCCTCCTACAACTCCGATGCCCCTACTTTTGAAATCAGTTTGTGTAGCGAAGAAGAGAGTTTTTGTGAGCTGTTGAGAAGAGATAAATAATTATAAAATTTTGTTGGCTAATACACTGTCTCCTCTATACCGAATACTGAGTCAACTTGTAAATTAAATTAAATTTGTATCAATGCATAAATTTTTGGAAGGGCCAACCTATTCACTACATTTGTTTGCTCATTATTTGGTGATAATATTGTTCTTTCTTTAAATCAACTAAACAATTTAGTAGGTATGATAATAATATCCGGGAATACATTGTCAA
Source organism: Slavum lentiscoides (assembly GCA_032441835.1). NCBI lineage: Eukaryota > Metazoa > Arthropoda > Insecta > Hemiptera > Aphididae > Slavum > Slavum lentiscoides. The sequence continues at coordinate 19,018,798 of CM063706.1, read as the reverse complement.
TTAAATCTTGTATATTCGGCGACAAAACGCATACATTAAAATTTTTAAGATCAATTATTCCATTTTTCTTTGATCATTCTCTATTTTAAGCAATATATCAGCAATTGGCCTGTTGTCAAGTCCATACAATAATACCCTTATCTTCGTATTATATTTCAATTTTGTTACATGCAACAAATGTTAGGACCACTCTTATTTACTCAATCACCTCTTGTCTCGATTACTACAATAACTAACAATATTTGACAAGAGTTTTCAATGAATAGCATCAGACAATGGCCCATTGGGCGGTTCTTATTGCGCAAATCTCGCATCTTCCTGTCTAATGGCTCAACATATTTGGACAAATATATTGGACATAAAAGTCTCGTTATAAACAACTGAAATGCAGTTCCACATTAATTTTCCCAATTCCACCTTTTTCTGTTGAAGGGTTGCCCTCTAAGTCATTCACTAAACGCACTTACCTTTCTTCGTCATTTCCATTATTGCGTTCTTTCTTTCGCGTTTTACACACATTCTTCTTTTGGCATTTGACGTAATGTGTCCTACATTTGGCTTTTGAAGCAAATTAAAAAAATTAACATTTTTTTTTTCAAAATTGGCATCAAATCAACACATTAATAAACTACCTATGGTACTGAATAGTAATAGTATTATTCGCCATAGAAGGGAGCGTGCTCCACCTATTTAGATACCAGTCAACCGTACCTGTAACTAGGGCATATTGCAACGACACTATTAATTAATAAATAAACTATTTACATTTTATGTTACGATTTAAACATAAATTTTCGACGATTGTGTTTTCCAACTTCATGCAATTTACACGAAATATCGATAAATTATACACTTAAAATGAAAAAAAGCTATCCATTAATGAAAACGGGAATAGTAGTCCGTCAAGTAGTTGCTGTGAGAAATTCATGCACGGACAAATAGATTGACAGGCAGACACGAAGATAGACTTTGTTTTATACTATGGTATAATAATGATATATATATTTTTTCTTTTTTTTTATTAGCAAATGTATTTTTGAAATACGAAAATATAATTATGTACATTTTTAAATACTTATCTTCCAAGTTGAATTTTAGAAAAAGATTGGAAATATAAAACGTTTTTCGAGAGGAATACGCCTGTATCTGCTGTTTCCGGCTATTTATAACAGACAATACGTAGCAAAATCACACTACTCAATGCTTAAACGTTGATTGATGGATTAAATATAGAGTTTGAATATTTATTTTCAATTTTAAAGATGACGGCATAACTATATTTCAAAAAATAATCTTTTAAATGGATATTTTTTACTTTAAAAATGACAATTTTGGTAAAAACGGGACAGAAATGATAGATAATAGTTATCATTTTTAAAACTGGTAATAAGTGTTTTAAACCCTGAATTTAACGAAAATACTACAATTTAAGAACTATGTAATTTGATTTGGCTCTATTATTAGTTAAATAGACGAAAACTATTATAAATGTTTGTGTTTAAAATTTTTGTCAATTATTTTCTACGATTTTTTGAATTGTATTAAATATTGATAAAATATACTAATATAATATAATGTAGTCACTAGTCAACCTAGTTGAATATAAGAATTCTCCATGAAATAAGCTTCACATGAATTCCAGACCTACATACTTATTATTTATTATATGTATACCCATAATTCTCCATGGCAAATCAATATAATATTCACACATTCGCATAGAATGCACGTTATTATGTCAAACCCCATTTATGGTTTTTGTTTTATAAATAACTATAACGTTTGATAAACGACTGCATTATAAATATTCCTAGAGCGTATAAAAATTAGCCATATTTCTTTCATTTTAAACCATTTCTTAACAATAAAATGTATATTATGACAATATAATAGTACAAAAAAAATATATATGCAAATAATTAATAATATTTCAAAGTATTAAATATAGATAGTTTAAACTCTTAAACTAAAATTATAGTGGCATATATAAATATTAAATATATTGTTTCTACAACATCATATGATGTATACCATTTGCAAATTTTCTAAAATTGTATTCAAAATTATTTTGCCAAACTTTAAATTGAAAAAAAATGTATAATATTAATATTCTCACGAAGGACTATATGGGTCGAACAATATAAGTAATTAATTTCCCATTAAAATAAACTTTAAATCAAATCGTTTACTATTACTTAAATAAATATATACAAATTAGTAAATTGAGTTAACGCTAATATGAATTATATAATGTAGTTTATATAACGACATCACGTGTTATACATGTATAAATGTAAAATAACATGATTATGTTTTATTGCAAAAGATAAGCAATGCGTATTTAAAATGAATTAAAACTTTGCCCGAAACAAAAAAAAGTATTATTATTAAATACAAATCGAAAATCGATTAAAAATTGATTACAACGTTAATTTCGACATGACAATGTGAAAAAACTCATACAAAATTATATTTGTAATAATTCGCTTAAAATAGATTAATGACTTAAAATTAAGAATCGGAACATGTAGCATGATATTCATTTTGTGATTAATATTTTTTTTCGTCCATCATCGGAAGTAGAGAAATCTAAACATTTTAAAATAGTCAAATTTCATTCGTTCTTCTATATTAATGCATTATACGTCTAATTTAGAATTTTAAGCATTATTTTCCTAATTTAATAGAAATAATCAAAATAAATGTTACTTTTTGTCAACTATTGTGAAATAATTACTATACGTGTAAAAGTAAAATAGTGGTTATTGTACTTAGGTGTGAATAACGCACGTCGTAAAAATACATTAAAAATATTTTACATTATTATTTTTAGAATTACAAAAAAAAAAGCGTATACGATTTTTTAAAACAATTTTAGCAGTTTTACTCGTTTTTTCCTTACGCTGAAAAATCAAAACTACTATGCAAATCAAAAAATGCCATTTGTTCACGATTTTCTACCGGCAAGTGCGGATGAAATAAAAGTCAAAACATTCGTGTTATAAGTGCCACTAAATGCAATACAAAAAAAAATATGTTTTTACACATATCATTATAAAAATAAAATATATTATTCGCTTCGAAAAAACGTAAAAGCCTTTAATATATTATATCATATTAATTTTTTTTTTTTTTTTGAATCTTTATTTATTGTATGCACATTAATTTTAATGCTATACTTCGTGTAAAAAAGTTAATTTTTTAGCGGGGTAAAATCAAATCACTGATTAAATTATAACATTACGTAAACGTATATTGCAAGGTCAACAACAAGAATTCACATTATACAAAGAAAAATGATTAAAGTTTAACAAATAGTTGGGCGACAAGTGAAATAAATGTTATTATAAAGTACTTAACAAAAATTTGGATGCAACAATTCCCAAGCGAATATACACGCGTTTCGTTAGACTCGTTTCTTTTCTGTTAGACAACGAGTACTAAAGTGATTTCGTTAAAAATAAAAACTTTTATTCCTTTAAATCAATATTCTTACTACACGTGTTCAAAGAACTAAAAGTTATACGATTCTTTTTTATTCGTCTAATACTTCAATATCATAGTTACACATATTACGCAAATACAAAAGTATTATAAAAATTATTTATTTATTACCATTTATCATTTAAATAATAATTGGTATGAATAAAGTAGATACGTAAATACAATTTTTTTCAATAACATTATTCTCACATATATAAAATATAATATATACGTTTTACTAAAATGTTGAAACAATAACAAACGTCAAATATTTCATATTTATATTTTTTTAATTCCAATAAACAAAACAAATTGTAAATATTTATTTTAAAACGTTCACACTGTTATTTTTAATTCTATTATCTTTTCCTAAATTAAAAAAATATATATTTAAAAATATCGACTTCACAAAACATTTACAGGGAAATGAATGATAGGAAATGGACATAAATAGATATTGTTTAATTCCCATAGGTAGGTAATGGACATAAAATTTGGTTATACAATAATTTTTCCTAATTATTAGGAACAATTATCATCGCACACACAAGAGTTTACTTTAAATTACTAAAAAAAAAACATCATTCTCAAACTAAGACAGTATTGAAATCACACAGAATTTTGAATTAATATTTACATAAAATAAAAATTATAATTTTTATTATAAAAAATAAAACTAAAATAATACATTTGATATTTCATGGGATACAAGTAACAACTATATGTAAGTAAAGTTTTAGTTATAACTATGATAATATCATGGCTTGAAACCATTTCGAATATTGAAATCGATACTCAAATTAATATCAAGATGTCATAAAAAATCAAAATCGGTATTTAATGCATCTAATTTTAAATAATAACTATGAATATACCGATATTCGAAATTAAATCAATTATAGATGTAATAATTATTGGTATGATATGTATGATATATGCGGAAGAATATAATATTAAGAAAATATGTGTAAAAGTACTAAAAATGTATTGCTATATATTGTTAAATTTCTGTCTACTAAAGTGTAGCACTAAAATAAAATTACAAAAGAAATGACTAAATATAATGATTATAAAAGGAAATGTTAGCATGAAGAAATAAAAGAAATAAAAGTGAAATTCAATATATAGAAAACGAAAACTAAAATTTAACAATTACATTATTTAAAGCCAAAATTGTTGAATAAAAATCGTCAGTTGACATTCAAAATCGAAAACAAACATTTGTAAAAAATATAATATTGTTATTTAATTAATCAATTTAATTAATCAAATTAATCTAGTGTTAATTAGAATCAAAGTCGAGACCGTAATATCTGTAAAATCAATTTTTAAACTATTATGTCCCCTTGAGAACGTGGGAGAGAATAAATTCTTGGTAGTCCATGCCTCACGTAGAAGACTACTGAAGTGTACCAAGATATGGGCAGCAACATATCTAAGAATAAGTACGGACTTTTATTTCTACCTGGACAACATCCGTTATTAATACAGAATGCCATTGCGGCGTGGAGGACAAAAAGAAACCATCACATTATTATCTTATCGAGTATTAAAACAACAAAGTAATTGATACAGATCAGACAATTTTAACGAATGAAGAAGACTTGATCGAAAAGAATAAATGGAACGATGTAACAAGCGAATCCTTAGTGGAAAAATAAGGTAAATTGGAAAACGAGAAGGATGGTACAAAGAGAAAAATGTGAAAATGTAAAAATTGACATGTACAGGAAAAATTAGAAATATTATGACTACGTAAAACCGAGATAGGTTTGAGGTGGAACTCAGGGGCAGATTTTAGGGGAGGGGGTGACGTAGCGGACGCCCCCCGCCCTTGGACTTTTTTTATTTAATTGTAACATAATTTTTTAATATCTTTAAATATATTAAGACTAGGTACATCATTTTATAATATTATATAATTAGGAATTTTCAATTAAAATATTCAATCAATAAGTTTCCTTCCGATATTCGAAACCACGGACTAAGGTATACACATAATATATATCTTGGTCCGTGTTAGAGACTGTTCGTTTTCTGTTCGATTTACGACTTTACGGGTACCTTCATTACGAACATGCGAGTATCCGATATATCACATGACGAGTTTACGCCCTAGTAATGATTGACGGTTGTCTATCTCAGTAACCGACAAAATGATAAGGTGGTGCACAAACATCGTATAACAGAATAAATTAAATCAACACTGCACGACATTTAATTCGTTATCACATAAAAATGGAACTGACCATATGTATATTGTATTTGTCAAAACATTTGAATACGTCGTAAAAAAAATTGCGACTTAACGATTTTCAATATTTTTTTGAAAAATCTGTCTCGTTAATATAGTTCAGAGTTACACATTTGGTGAAAATTTCAGGTTTTTATGACCATTAATTTTAAAATTACAAAGGAGAAAACGATAATCGTGCTTTTGCCGTTTTCACGTAATTTTTCGGTAATTTTTTCTGGCACTTAAAAAAAGTAATGAGAAAATCGAAAAATGACCTCTCTAAAGTGCCAATAATCCATGCAATCGGAAAACAGTGCTACATATAAAGATTGGAGTATACTCCTTCTGGTAGAATTTTTGGGTACGGGCAAAAAAAAAAAATAAATAAAAAACACATCATTGCGTTACAACCATATAATTTTTAACCTTTTTTTCTTTGTTTCTGGGGGTGAGAGATTTTACCCAAACCCTCCCCCCCCCATTAGAATGCCACTGTATGCTCAAATCACACGGTGCAGAAACAACACTCTATATTTTTGGTCACTTCATTTTTTTTTTCGTTTTGACGCATACAGGAAAACTATATAAGCTGTTCGATTAGAAGAAGACTGTCTACCCTATACTTGCATTAAAATTTTAATTTTAAATTTTATATTGCAAATAGAGATCTTCGTTATTTTAGAAACCAGTACAGTGTAATTTTAAGCGTTTGATTTTATAGAAGTATTATTTTAATAATCTTAAACAGTAACTGACAAATGACGGGCCTACAGGTCTCGATAAAGTTCAAATCACGTTTTACAACACTTAATAATATGCGTAGCTAATATTTTTTTTCGAAAAGCGGCTTACAGAAGGTAATTAAATATAAAAAAACGATATGAAAAATTGTATAAATGTGAAAAACATAGACAATTAAACGATTAAAATCGCTTTAAATACATTGTAAATAAAAAGAAATAACTTATAAATTGTTATTGTAAATGGCTGTGGCGTATTAACAAACCTCCCCCCCTCCATCGAAATATTCAGTGTTTTTTAATCCAGCTCTGTACTAGTAGTAGTTGCCACAAAATAATTTTTTAAATAATTAGGTTTATTTTAATGATATAAGACTTTTTTTTAAACGTATTAAATTTTTAATTTTAATACAATACTCGCGAGCAATACAAATATATATAAGTACTTCAATAATTATAAATACATATTTACTTTTATTTTAGTTTTATCCGAGACAAATAACACAAAATAACTGAATTATATTTCGTTTCACGCATAAAAAAAAATTGTTGCAAACTTGATTGAATTTGAGCATCAATTTACGATTTACTTCTGAAAAAATATACTAAAAATATATACGAATACTTTTGAACACGTAGTACTCAGTAGTATTCGAAAATATTTTTATCGTTAATGACTTTTCGTTACCGTACAATACAACGTATTCGAAATATTTCGGAAGTAATTTCATATGCTTCTAATCGCTATCATTCAAACTATTACAGAGCTCCATCAAAACGTCATCGTGGTTATCTGTTGCTACGATTCTGTTCCCAAATACACGCTGATACACAACATTCGCTTTTCGCGCGCGTCCATCCAGCTCGGTGACTGGCCGATTGCGAGAGTAGAACGCGTGGTTGATCGGATCATATCGATTTATACACAATTCCTTTTTCGGTTTAGACCTGACAAGTGTAAGTAATTCTTCGATGCAATTGAGACAGCCCGATGGACTGCCAACGATTTGGACCACACGGTCTGTGCTCAAGGGACAGTTAACGGAATAGAAGACGATTTTCGCGTCGTTTTTCTCCGCGAAATCCTGAACTTTCAATCCATCGTCTCTAGCAATCAACTCCAACACGTTCTCGTGTACCAACATACGGATGTCGACGTTGTTCGCCGCCGTGTCCGAAGGGTTTTCGTGTCGTCCGTGGGCGGTCGTCTCGGTCGAACTGCTGTAGTTACCGTCAAAATGCCACAACAACGTGGACATAACCTGAACAATATTGTAGTTGGTCGCCACGATGGTCAAGTATCCATGAGGACCCGAGCATTTAGTCACGTGTATCATAGCGTCGTGTTCCACACGCAACTTGTCTATATGGCTGCCCCTAGCGCCGTTCAGACGGCAAGCGATGCCACTGGGGTATAGAAATCTCGCCTCGTCCAAATGGTTCGAAGATTTCATCCGTTTGTTTTTAACGCGATCAACGGCTTCGTTTAATCTCTTCATACTTGGTAATGGCATTGTAAAAAATGTACGTGATATGTTTTATATCAAAATCGACTTAACACGTGATTACACGAAAAGTTATCGTGATATTCACATAAGATCGAAGTCAGATTGAAAATTGGAAATGTAAAAAATACATCGGTTTTGTAATAACTAAACGTATTTATTTTGAATATTTGTAACCGTATCTCCATGGAAATATTATACAAAAATATAAAGGCCGTGTGAAAAGTAATATATATTATAAGGCTATTAATTAGCCAATATAGTTAGTGTATACAAAACATGATTATATTATTTCTCAAAAGGGTTATAAATTGGAAAGTAATCAGATATTATTGCATTCAATAACCAATAAAATATTCTTTAAACGCTTTATTGAATACTTGAGAATAAAAGTATTTAAAATAATATTCAACATTATTAACAGTATTTAAATACTTTTATTCATATAACTTTTAACAAAAGATGAAATAAATCGGTGCTGAAATTTTTAAATACTTATTAATTATTAAATTTAAAATGAATTTAATTGTTCGGTATAAATGTGTGCTGCTTTTAAAACTTAATGCTGTACACGTCTATGATTTTTTTTTCACTACTGTTATTTGCCAATTTTAGATTCCGAATAGAGCGTGAAAGCTATTGGTTTAAAATTGTAATAAAACACACATCGTTATTGTTAAAAGAATACATTATTCACTATAAATTTCGATTAGAATCTACAATTTTAGATTCTGAGCGGAGCGAGGAATTTATTGGTTTTACAAAGCTGTGTTTTTTTATGCCTGAAGCCAAAAATTCTACCAGAAGGGGTGCTCCGATCTGTACAGTCACAGTTTGTTTCCGGTAGCAAATTGCATCTATTTGGTACTTTAGAGTGATCATTATTTGATTTTCTCAAAAGCGCCTAAAAAAAGGAATCAAAAACTACTGAAAATTTACGTAAAAACAGTAAAAACGCGATTTCGTCAAATTCGATTATCTTTATTTCTTCGTAATTTTTTTGAAACTAATGGGTATAGAAATTTAAAATATTCATCAAATATGTAACTGTTTATTATATAAAGGAAAAAATTCTCAACAACTCTTTTATAATTTTGGACTATTTATAGCAATTTTAGGTTTTGAGGTAATTCATAAAAAGAGTTACCTAGTTTTTGTTATATACCTAAAATGTTACAACGAAGCTCCGCTCTGAATCGTTTTATCGAATGCCATGATTTATCATTGCTTTCAAATTTATAGTAATGAAAATACACTCTAAAATCTTATCCAAGTAATTCACTTAAGCGACATTCACAACACCCCGCGGCACGTTACCTTTTTTAAATTCATTTTTGTTTTTGTTTTTATAATATGTTATGAATTATATATTTACGTTTATTTGCATAACATAAAAATATCGAAAGAAAATTGTAATTTTTATTTTTCAAATTGGAGGTCAATAAATATTCTTATTTCAAACATCGAATGAATTTACAATAATAAAAATAATAATAAGAAACTGTTTTGTTGTAACATGATACGAAACCGTCCTTAGACGCAGTGAAATCGTACGGGCCTAGCGGAAAAATGATACTGGTAAAATATACAACTAAAATAAGGTGTAACTTTATTATATAATACATATATATATATATTAATAGTATTAAAGAAATAATGCATTAAAAATCTACAAAGAGTGAATTCAAAAGCAGCTAAAAATGATTTATAAATGCCAACAATTATTGTCTAATTAATACATTTATCGAATTAATTCCTAAAAAAAACCTAAATAAAATTGTATAACTATCTGAAACAGTAAATAACAAACCGTTTTTCTCTCTACACTGTTATACTGAACATTATACGTAAATGACTCCTACGAATTTTTAAATAAAAATGATATAGTGTGCTTCGTTTAAACAAAATATGTATACAAATATTTTTATTAACATTTTAGTTATTCATTAATACAATTTTAAAATTCATCTTAACAATTTAACATTTTGGCGAATATGTATATGCTTATACGTAAGTAGTTAATAAATAATATAAAAGCTAATACACTTTGACATGAAAGTATATCGAAAATGGTCTCATTCTTAAAAATCACAAGAGTGTAAAAAAATGCGGCACATACAATTTTATATTAATTGAACTCTTGTGATATATAAGAAGAATTTTTTTTTTCAATGCAAAAGGCTAGAGTATATAATGATAAAAAAATTCGAATGATACAAATTCCTATTGTTCTATAGTCATTATATTGTACTCAGTGGTGTATTAAAGCGTATAATATATATAATATAATATAATATATATATATATATATATTATATTATATTATATATATATTTCCTGTATTTGATTTAAAAACACACGAGAAAAAAAGAAGATAGGTATGTAACGCACGTAGAATAAATGTATGAAATGTTGATCCGATTTTTTTTCTTCCAATAACTTAAGAATTCTTGTAACTTGCATTAGATTCAGAGTTTAGAGAAATAATATTTTGTCGATTTTGATATTGACATATTCGAGTTTCAAAACGATAACAATATCGTATATAGGTCAATGTCTTAAGTGTTTTAAAGAATAATTTTGTTAAGAGGATGTTACACATCTCAAATAAGAGACTAAAAACTGGTTTACGCGAACATAAAACATCGGAGCTACAATCAAAATAAAATTATCGAATTTTGGTACCACATATAAGAGAACCTAATCTATGTCGTAGAGTTTTAATTTTTTTTTTATAAAGTCATTTTAAATTAAGTAATTAACTGTTAAACTTGTATGATTTGTGTCTTTTTTTTTACATATAGAATACAAAATTAAAACAAGTTATGAAAAAAATTAAAACGCTACGACATAGATTATGTTCTCTTCTATGTAGTTCCAAAATTTGGTGTTTTTATTTTGATTGCAGCTCCGGTGTTTTATGTTCGCGCAAACTAGTTTTTGCACAAAGTTACGGTAAATTGCATGTGTTTTACTTTCAGTATAGCATCCTCTTAATGCGTATTGGTTTTTTTCCGCTAATACAAAAATATTTCAAATCATTTTATTAACATAAAGATTCATAAATTAAAAATAACTAAAAACAAATTTCAAAAATTTTTAATAACTTTCTCATAAACTACATTTAAACTTTTAATTATGGAATTAAAATGCATACATTGCTCTTATTTGTAAACTTATACATGATTTAAAGTTCTGAATACTTATGTAAAAATTCAATAAAATTGTATAAAAAACAAATAAATAATTAATTTAAATAAGTTATAACTTATATCAATACATCTAGTTTATAATATTACTTAAATTTAATAAAATGAATTAAAATAATATAAAAATTGAATAATATATGTATATTGTTATTATGCATAAAGTAATTTAAAGTAAAAATTTAAATGTTATATGCACGATTATAGGATAAATAAGTATTATATATTCAAATATGTCAGTATTGTGCGTTAAAAAATACACTGCGATATAATAATAATAGTGAAAAAATAATCTTATTCGTGCGCAGTATAAGTTCCAAAGCAGGCAACAGCGTAAGTTTATTCCATCCCTATTAAGTCATTTTCTATGTAATAATTGATAAGTGTATATAATAATTTTTGACAAAGTTCTGATTCTTTTTTATTGTTACGTATTTCTATAAATTTATTAAATTACTCTTTTAGTATTGAATACTTTTAATTTAATAAATATTTTCAGGAGTAATATTATTATATTTTTTATGCACTAACTATTGGCTAATTAATAGCCTTATAATATATTACTTTTTACATGGCCTATATATTTTTGTATAATATTTCCATGGAGATACGGTTACAAATATTCAAAATAAATACGTTTAGTTATTACGAAACCGATGCATTTTTTACATTTCAAATTTTAGTCTGACTTCGATCTTATGTGAATATCACGATAACTTTTCGTGTAATCACGTGTTAAGTCGATTTTGATATAAAACATATCACGTACATTTTTCGCAATGCCACTACCGAGCATGAAGAGATTGAACGAAGCCGTTGACCGCGTTAAAAACAAACGGATGAAATCTTCGAACCATTTGGACGAGGCGAGATTTCTATACCCCAGTGGCATCGCTTGCCATCTGAACGGCGCTAGGGGCAGCCATATAGACAAGTTGCGTGTGGAACACGACGCTATGATACACGTGACTAAATGCTCGGGTCCTCATGGATACTTGACCATCGTGGCGACCAACTACAATATTGTTCAGGTTATGTCCACGTTGTTGTGGCATTTTGACGGTAACTACAGCAGTTCGACCGAGACGACCGCCCACGGACGACACGAAAACCCTTCGGACACGGCGGCGAACAACGTCGACATCCGCATGTTGGTACACGAGAACGTGTTGGAGTTGATTGCTAGAGACGATGGATTGAAAGTTCAGGATTTCGCGGAGAAAAACGACGCGAAAATCGTCTTCTATTCCGTTAACTGTCCCTTGAGCACAGACCGTGTGGTCCAAATCGTTGGCAGTCCATCGGGCTGTCTCAATTGCATCGAAGAATTACTTACACTTGTCAGGTCTAAACCGAAAAAGGAATTGTGTATAAATCGATATGATCCGATCAACCACGCGTTCTACTCTCGCAATCGGCCAGTCACCGAGCTGGATGGACGCGCGCGAAAAGCGAATGTTGTGTATCAGCGTGTATTTGGGAACAGAATCGTAGCAACAGATAACCACGATGACGTTTTGATGGAGCTCTGTAATAGTTTGAATGATAGCGATTAGAAACAAATGAAATTACTTCCGAAATATTTCGAATAAATTGTATTGTACGGTAACGAAAAGTGATTAATAATAAAAATACGATTAATGCTTTTCAAGTGTATTGAATCGTAAATTGATGTTCAAATTCAGTACCTAATTAAATTTGCATCATTTTTTTATACGTGAAACGAAATATAAATTATAGTGTGTTGCTTTTCTTGCATAAAATTAAAGTTAAAGCAAATATTATTTTTATTGACGTACAGACGTACACGCATGTATGTATTTAAATTACTCGTGTAGTCGTGTATATTGTATTCAAAATAAAAATAAATGTTAAAAATAAAAAATTGTCACGTGTTATATATACTAAATGAATAATATTTCGATATTTTTTATGATAACACATCGCTAATGGATTTGTTATAATTATTATTGAATTTTGTTTTATAATTATGTTAATGAAATAAAAAAAAAACCAAATCAAGAAAAACTTTTAATTGTGTGATACGATACATTTTTAATAATTAAACAATTTATATATATATATATATACATATTTTACAACAATAAATATGTACGCATATTTTATTATTTTTAATTATAACTGCCTTTTCAATACCATATATGAATAAAATTATTTAAAGGAACGTAAGAACACTGCCGTTATTTTCTACGCTTCCATCCGTCGCAATAATCGTGTAGATCGTTTAGCTGCGCTGTTATTTCATATTCGGCCAGCTCATTTACACGCAATGCTCATTTCGTTTCTTAAATCGCGAAGATTAATATACGAGCTGTGTTGAACTTCTGTCTTCAAATGTCACCATCCATTTAAATCAGCATATTGTGCACACAATATTATAATATCTGGGCTTTGCGCACACGCGACTGAGTTTTATTCGCGCGTGTTAATCGGTTTTCAGGCGTTTTGTGTGTTCGGGCGTATGTAAAACGTTATGAAAATTAAACGTATTCATAATAATTTATGATTTATTAATAATTAATTTATGTACGGTATAAATTCACTTTTATAATATTTAGATTCCGAACAGAGCGAGGAATCTATTGGTTTTACAAAGCTGTATAATACTGTGTTTCTTAATTATTTGTCTAAAAAGTAATAACGATAAATTAAAAGTATATTCATATTGCAGGTTACGTACAATTTTGTGGGTGGATATATATAATTTTTTAATCTTACTGTGTGTGCTGTTGTAAAATATCTGTGTGTCACTGCTACCTTAAAAAAATTAATTAGTTTTATTTCAATAACTATATTAGTAGATAAAGGTAATAAATATCAAGCTTTTATTCTCCCAGCAAATCCGAGATAGCATATATAATACATATCTACACATGAAATTTTCTACCGAATTTTCGTTGCAGTTCTACTAAATTTTAATAACAGTCATAAAGAAAATCTCGGTGGTCGAAGTGGGAGCGGGAATACGGGGGTACGCCATCCCTACACTCCTTTTAGACATCATATTTCATCCCCCCTCACTTATTTTGTTTAAAATTATTAATCCCCCTTGGATTTTTAAAAATACTTTTATAATTCGTATAGTTGACTATTTTTTTTTTTTTAGAAAAATAAGTTAGTATCATTTTTTTTCTTTGTAAAAACTATTTCGTTTTCTAAAATGTTATCGTCCGGTAGATCTAAACGTCATCGCTTCATCATAATCATAAAAAAAAAAAAAAACGGTTCGCCATCAATGTTTTATATGGCCGATGTTGGAGTTTTTTATTTTTTTTTTGTTGAAAAATGACTTTTTTTTTCCGACAATACGTGGATCGTCCGCAACTTTGCCCACCTCCCTCCCGTTCAAAACTCGGAATGGTGACGCTGCTTCCATCCCCCTCCCCACCACCCCAACTTATTACGATCGACTTTGTCCGTACTGGAAAATCTATATAGCCGAATAATGTCCAGGAATAAGCGATTGTATATTGTTGAAAAAGATAATGGTGTATATAATGAAAAATAAATATACGCGTCGAGCGAAAGAATATAAAAACGCTTCTCGGTTGTGGCGGCGGCGGCGGCGGCGGGGGAGGGGGAGGGGCGAGCGGCAGAGGGTGAAACGTCCCCGTTTTCCCTACCGTCGAGTACGCCACTGCTGCAGGATGGCGTGCGGCAGGAGACGATAATAGTATAAAGTATTATTTTATTATATAAATGACGCTCGTGCAGTGGAAATCACGCGGTGGTCCGGTTACGGAGCAGACGGCGTGTGCGTGCGTGTGTGTGTGTGTAGGTCGCGGAGAGTCTGTTGCGCGAATCTTAATAAAAAAAATATATATATATATATGTATAATGTCCCTTTTGACCCTGCACGAGCGGGCGCGGAAGGGCGTTTGGCTGGCGCGGAAGGGTAGACGCCCGGCGACGGAAGGGACGGAAAGAAAGTGGTGTCAGGGTAAAAGGGTTGCGGGCGTGAAGGGTGTGGTCGCACGTGGCCGCGGGCGTGTATTGATGTGTGTGTGGCGGTGGCGTTGGGTTAGAGCGTGTGGCGGCGGCGGCGGCCGACCGCCACCGACCGCGGCCGACCGCGGCCGTCTCGGGATGGCGCGCGCGCGCGCGCCCATCGTTCACGCGCTTCGTAGGCCCCCGACGGACCCTCGGCCGCGCGGCCACGTCGTCGTCGGAACGGGCCCCGCTCGGAGCGCGCTGCGCCGCCGCCGTCACCGTGACCCGCGGCCCGTGACGGCTCGGCGGCGGCGGCGGCGGCGGCGCGCGCACAGGTATCGCACGGTGCGAGATGCGCGCCCGCGCGCGCGCTACAGTCGACCGGAACGGTATCCGTCGGCGGCAGACGCCCGCGCCGCTAGTCATTCGTACGACTGCTGCACTCAACGACCAACGTTCTCACGCACCGAGTTTTCTCCGGTTCTCAAAAATGTTTTAATTTTTTTTTTTTTTTGCTATTTAAAATTTACCATTTATACGCGTAAAGTTTTTTATTTTCCGACTTTTTATTATTTTTTTTCGCTATTTCCTATAGAATTTCAAAAAAAAAATTTTTTTTTTCCGATCGTTTTCGAGTTTATTTCAAATCTTTTCTTTTTTTTCCCCCGCGAACGCAGCTTCGGATTTTTTTTGTCGACTTTCGATTTCGGCGGGGCAACCGTCTCTCGACCGTATTACTTTTTCGTGTTCGTTTTTTTTTTTTTTTTGAAATTTTCTTCTGCCCCTGCCCCTCCCCCGTCAAAATGAACGTTTCGCGTACGCGACAACAACGCCCGCGGGTTACTAGCACCGGCTGCAGTGACGCGAGATCAATCGATGACCATCGGTGAGTACCGCATATTTTCGCCATCTAATCACAACGGTGAATGTCACTGTAATTTAAAAATCCATTGAGGATTCGTGACGGTTGTGGGGTGGGGGACGCGTATTCATTACGTTTTCATCGACGGTGTTAATAATATATGTGCAGTGGGGCGAAGGAAATATTTTTCCACTTGGGGTTTTAAGGATTTTATATGTATATATTTTTTTTAGTACCTAACGTTTATAAAAAAAAAAAACTCTCACCGACATGTTTGAACATAAACGTATAACGATTATATATAAAATGTCTAAGAAAGTGTAAAACCCGCAATTAAACACAAAAAAAAAACACAATACTTTATTTTATTTTTTCTTCGTAATGTAACACTCGTCGCGTGTGTAAACAATATTCGTGTGCGCTCCACGTCTCGACCGCGTAATAACCGATCTTACGACATAATAATATTGTTAACGTAGTATACGTTTATTCAATCGTTTAAAGTTTAAAGGAATAAATTATTGTTCAAATATAATAATAATAGTCTTGTTTGTCGTGTTTATCAATTTTTTTTTTTTTTTTTAAACAGCATAAAAACAAATCGAGTGTAAAATAAAAATAAAAAAGGTAAATAACCTTTTTTTTAAAAAAAATAATAATAATAATGTGAAAATTTCGATAAAAATAATTACTATAGAAAGTAAACTTAAAAACTGCAGTAAGGTACACGCGGAATCGGAGTAATAAATAATAATTATTATAATATTATTTACACGAGTAAAATGTTATAGAGTAAGTGAAAACATTCGAATTTATTTTATCCGAAGGGCAAAAATATGATTTTGTCACCTGGTAATTAAGTGTGGGGAGCTATTGCCCCTTCTACCTCCTCCATTTTTCCGACAACAACTTGTCAATATTGTAATGTGTATACGTGTTGAAACGTGCAAAAGAACGGGAAAAAATGTTATAATAACGCCTTTGTGAGCAACAAATTGCATTCGTATAATATCCATAACGAATAATATTATTATTAATAATATATATTGGCCCGGTTTCACCAACGTTTGTTGACGATTTAACATTTTGTTAATTGTATTTAACAGTCAGTTAATGAAAATTAGTTCTCACCTGGTATTTGTTTAGCCATTTACGCGTCGTTACGTTAACCACCCGAAATCGGCTTGTTAAAATTTGATCGGCATTTTAAAATGCCATAGATCCACTATAGTAAATTAGGTTATTAGTCGCCTATTTTTAACATTATATTATCACTTATCAGTTATTACATTTCGTGATAACCGATGAGAACCGAGGTTACCGTCTTGGTAATTACCCAACTAACATTTTGTTACTCAACAATAATAATAGAATTCAACAATAATAACGTAATGGTGAAACTTGTATAATTAAACCAGTTGTTAAATTCAAACAAACTGTTAACTAACCCGGTGTTAGAGTTCACATTTAACAATAATTGGTGAAACCAGCCCATTATATATATATATATATATATATATATATATATATATATATATATATAAATAATATTTATCGTTATTACCTACATTTTCCCGTTTTACACGGATCCAAAGGTTTAACTTTGGACACTTCGACTACAGGAATATTATAATTTTCACCAGAAACGTCCGTGTGCAGACGCGGCGCGATAAAAAAAAAAAATAATAATAATAATTGTAGTGTTCTCCTGCAATCTCTTGTCCGGCCAACGAGTGACATAATGTGCGTCCGCAACTCGCGATTTCCAGCCAAGTTTTTCGATTTCTAGCTCGTCGCGTTATCAGTGGTGTATTTGGGGCGTATACCGGGGTATACGGCGTACACTCTTTTTTAGGTTTTCAAATATTGCGTATACCTACAAAAAAAATAAATAAATAAATAAATGACGTGATACGGTGTATACGTATACCCGTTGTCCGACAAAATGGAAGGGGAATAGGATTTATCAGTCCGACTTATCATTGATACCGACACACATTTTATCTAAAATTATTAAAAAGAATTTTTGTGTTCTATAATATGTGTCTCTGAATTTTGTTCGATGTAGTCAAAATTAGTTATACACTTCGTTAACGACTTAACGTTGTATTCACTTACTTTTTGTGGTTCAGTTGTTCGTGCACGTGTTTAAATTGTAGCAGTAAATCGATAAGCAGTAGTTAAGTATTTAGTTATATTTTCGTCAAATTCATTATTATATTTTTGGATTTTAGGTTTCTATAGTTGGTAACAAAAAATTTCTTATCAATTTCTGCCCCCACCAATCTGTCGGACAACGGGTTTCCTGTGGTATACGGCCGTTACGTAGTGTATAATATATTTTGTCTGAGAAGTTCAGTGTTATACGATTAACGTAGAAGTTTTTTTCTTTATATGCTTTTTCAATAATATTTATATTACGTATATTATTATCATATCGGTACATTATATTATAAGTTATTTCTATAGACACGGGGAATTTTTTGACGATGCGTGAACTAATCATAGACATATTAACGCTTCGTCAGGAATTGGCGTCCTCATCACCTGATAACGAAAACTATTCCCTATGGAAAATAAAACAAGTGAAAAATGTTTCATCCATGATATAAGTGATAATAATCAGTCATTAAGAACATTTAACATTCACAAAGCTTCTAAATGTGAACTGTCTTCATTGCTGATAGATAATTTGGTAATATTTGGTAATAAAGCGGTTTACGAAATTCCATGGAAAAATTGAAATTTATCAAATTTATACTTCCAAAGGAATAGTTTATCCTGCGGACACATTTATGTAGGCAAGAGGGTAGAAAAGCGCAGTCCATATATGTTAATATGTCTATATGGAACTAATCGAAATTTATCAAACTGTGTTTTTACAATTATTAAAATTATTAAATACCTAATAATAATTGAATAAAAATTAAAATAATTCAATAGTATATAATAATATTCATAAATTAAATTTCATTTTTCAACTAATCATATTGTATACAATTTTATAAATAAAATAAAAAAATATAAATTTACAGCTATATATTTTCGTTTTTAATTTCTTTAAAATTGTATCTGTATACATATATAGTGTATAAATACATAATAAAACAGAAATAACAGTGTTATAAATAAATATAGATAGTGATAAAAAAATTTGTTTGAAGCTAATCATTTTTTTAAATGGCGTATATCTGCAAATAACATTTAAAAAAAATGAAAATTCGTAAGTTGAAAGTTGCAAGTTTGAAACATAGATTGTAAGTTTTTCGAGCGAAACGAAAAAATATTTTTTTGGAACCTATATTTTTTTTTTTTTAGAATGGCGTATATTTACGATATTTTTTACCAATACACCCGTTATACTCGGTTTTTATCAACCGTTTCGCGCCTATTTATAATAAATCAATACTAAACTTTTCGGGAAAAAAATTTAACGAAGGTACGTTTATTGTTCGATAAAATTTAAGTATTATTTTTCTGTCAGTAACTAAATATTTCGAGACGAACACCGCCTTATAATATTTAAAAGTTCGATAAACCGATCTTTCTCCGAAAAAATATCAAAAAAAAAAAAAAATGTACTTGTGCGTGTTGAATTACAGTACTCGTATATATTGCCGCGTTTGGTCATATTTATATAGTGACAGTCGTAGTCATGGCCGTAGCCAGGGGGAGGGGTTTAGGGTTTAATGTCTTCCAACACCGAAATTTTTTCTTAAAAAAATAATTTAAATAATTAGTTTATAATTTTTATTTTATTTCGTATTTAAACTCTCAGCCCCCCCCCCCTCAAAAAAAAAAATATTTGCTGGCCACGGTTTTGATCGTAATACGTGTCTACTGTTTTTTTATTAGTTATCGTTTACATTTTACACGCAAACGCCGTTTGTACCGCGTGTATTCCTATAGAGAAGGGACGGCGAGATTGTGAAAAACGAGTTGTAATATTTGTGGCCCGGTGTGTGATAATAATAATAAAAAGTTTTAAAAAAAAAAAGTGTCGTTCGTATATAAATCGAAAATTTTTTTTAAAAAATCGCATTAAAGTATATTTTTTGTGGAATTAAAATACAATAATTCACTCGTAACAAACTGCAATCCGCATTATATAATAACGATACCAATTTTGACAATATATATATGTTCAATATAAACATTTGGAAAGGTTTTTGCGTTAATTTTCATAAATAATTTCTAAAATATTTATAAATTTTTATCGTTTCACCGTGATTAATAAACTAAATATTGTTGAATTTGTCGAAATAATATATCGTAAATATTCTGTTATATTGTGTAAAGGCGTTTAAGAGTTTAATTTAATTTTTTTTATATATATTATATTTTATATATTATTATACTATAAAAAAAACCCCCCGATTTACCTATAAACATTTATATTATTATGTACAATAGCAATCTCGGAAATCTTTATTTTTCTATGTACCAATGAAATTTATCAGTATTATTAACTACATAATAATAATGTTAACTGCAGTATAGTTTGTATATGTTACCGGCTATGTGAATAATTAGGCATTATGCATAATGCCGAAAATGATCAGGAAATGTATATAATAATCACATTGACTAGGCATTATGAATAATGTCTAACACAATTCAGGAACGAGCTACTTACATGTAATTAGAAACATTTAAATGTAATACCGTTGATTTTATAATGTACTGTAATTGTATTATATTCATTCTATGACCAATAGTAATACTGCTAGATGTCCCCGTGCACTTCTTTGCTCGTAAAAAACAAATACTGGAATACTTATATATTATAACAATATAACAATACTCGGTGTAAGGATACAATAAACTTAAAAAAAAAGAAAATATTTAAGTTTAAGTTTGATTTTTATTTTACTTTCAACACAATAATTATATGTTGTACATTTCATCTCACACTTATTGCGTTTAATTTACATGAAAGTTTTTATTCATTTTTATTTTATAAAATGCTTATGAAAAAGATATAATAACAATATCACTTTTATGATAAGATATGTCAGTATTTTAGTATTAGTATATTAATATTTTTTTACTTTGCCTAATGATGTTTGGTCATTTTATATAATGCCTATATCTATTATGAATATAGCCTAGGAAATGTACAATAAAAATAATTTATTAAATTGCCTAAAGTCATACGGCATTATGCATAATGCCTAGGCATTTTGCATAATGCCTAAATTATACATATTATCGGTAACATATACACTTTTACCCCTCGCTCGTGTTCCATTATCGATTATACCTGCGTAATATTCAAGAGTATTATTCATTTTACCACCCATAATTATTTTTCGTATAAAGCTCTTTTTATTTTTCTAATAAAGCAACAATCATCGGTTTCAAAAGTTTTACAATTGTTTTAATTTTTTTATTTAATAATTACCTCTATTGGTTCTCACGCGTTATTTGAAAATACATCGTGTTCGATAAATAGGCCCTTATTATTATTAAAATACAGCGTATACACGGATACGTTTTAAAAAAAACTTACTATACCGACGTGTAATTCATTAGCGGCTATTGTCACTTATCGAACGCACACAAATTTGTTGAGTAAAAAAAAAAAACACGCGCGCATTGTTTTTATCTCTATTTCATATCAAAATGTGTATTCGTGTCCTGAACAAAAATGAAATAAAAAAATGCGTACGTTCGTTCAATGCAATATATATATATATATAATATATACGTAACGAAATATGACGTACTGCTGCTTTTTTAATAACACATACACGCGATGGGGAGAGATTTTTCACGTGGCAGCTGTCCGATTTAGAAGGGTTTCGACCGAATAAGCGTTTTCGGGGAGGATGTGGGCACACATGTATGTATTATAAAACACATACGTACTATTGTTTTTTTTCTTTCCCAGAGAAACTACCGTTCCTGAAAATTAAAAAAAAAAAAAATTACTTCCACTATATTCGTTTATATTTTATATATTAATATATTACGCGAGATAAATATTATTTATGTACATAATATTTACTTTAATTAAATATTATTAAAAGTATTATATCACTAAGTATCAATATACGAGAAATACGCTTTACATATTATAAAATTAGCAATCGCGTAATTTATAAAATATTTATTCTCGTAAAATAACCGTTTAATAGAAATGGTAAAGAAATTTAAATGAAATATGTTGTTTTTTTCTATATAGGAAATATATGTTGTAAAAAAATATATTTAAATATTCGGCGGAATATTGTAGTGATTGATTAAAATTTATTTAAAGTTTTTCGTTTTTATTATATTCGAATACAATGAAAACAATTATAGAATTACAATTATATGTACATTTATATAATTGTATATATATTGGTTTAGCGTTTTGAAAAATAACCGTTTTTTTTTTTACTTTAATATTTACGTATTCAATACACATTTATATGTTAATATATTAACTTAAAGGATAATTTTTCGCCCACTTACATAAAAATAAAAAAATTAAAATATTATTATTTATTTAAATGAACGCACAGTTTGTGGTATAGCGTCCAAAGGTTATGTCACGTTAAGTGAAATCTAATATCGTATAAATACCAATTATATAAAACGGTTAGCCGGTTAAACGAAATTACCAGACATTTTTTTTTTTTTTTAACAAATTGGATTGTGTAATATTATAATTATTAATTTTGCACCGGCCTCTTTCATATCATTCATTAAGATCAAAAAACCCTGCCCCCTCCCCCCATTAAAAACTTTAAATATCCGGGTTAATTTAAACTGCTTCATATAACTTGTTTTCAGTTTACACGACCGTTATTCGTGTATACGTTTTTTTAAACATTGATTATCTCGTAATATTTTATGCGGGAAGAATAATATTATATGAGTTAATATACGTATATTATATACTCGTATATACCTACACTATCGTCTACCCCATTTTTAAACCGTTTATTTTAAAATATTAAAAACGTAGACGCCGATGGGTAATTTTTCGAAATACTATTAACATATGGATACGTATTGAAAGTAAACAAATAGAAGGACAAAAAAAAACATTGAATCGTCTCCGTATTTAAAAACACGTCCACAATATTCAATTTTTTTTTTCCGCACAGCGGGGAAAATACGATCTTATTTCGTTTACTTTCGTCTCTGTATATGAATAATATTTTCTTAACGGGTAAAACTACACATTGCCCGAGCCGTTCCACGTTGGATCGTTAAGTCATGAAACAATAGAACTTAATATGTACCTACTTCACACTAATGGCACATCACACACACACACACTACGTTTTAATTTGTTCTACTGGAAGTTAGAAGGGGTCACGGGCATATTATTATAGCTTATAACTAATTATTATTGTTATAACCTGGACCCCCCGGCCGGTTAATAAAACTGTTATAACCGTTGCATTCCAAACGTCGATATGATATCCATTTAGCTATATATAATATATCGATATATCGCCATAATCTCTTGAGCGTATTCGTTTACTTTCGTTTCGAGCCACGTATTGTTAAAAAAAAAAAAAAAAATTAAAACTTTTTTATTTTTATAAAATATTTATTAAAACGATACGTTTGATTTATGAATTCCGTCTTAAAAATACGATAAGATTATAATATTATCATTATTATTCGGTTAACAAACGTACTGAAAACGTATTGAAGTGTGTCTATAGAAAAATTAGGGCGAGTGATTTTTAAAAGCGTATCGATGTATTATAATATGGTACGAGTATAACGTGCCAACGATAAATTATTTCTGACGAGGTTATTCTACGGTATATATTGTGGGACGCGTTTGTGAAATACAAAAATGACTTATAATGTTCGGGATCGCCTAAAGTATCATTTTTATCAGATAATGAAATTATAATAATATGTGATGACCGATATCGTTTCTTCTGTTTAGGCATCATAATGAAATAATAATAAAATATTTTATTTTTAATATACGGTGCATATTACATATATATATATACTTCGTACACGTATAATAATATATTCGACGCGTTTATGTGGGCGCATGCGAGGGCGTGGGACTATATTATTATATAAAGGTACTTCAACGACTAATGTGTTGGAATATAATTCAACATTCGTATAAATATATTACATTATTCAAAATTTTTAAATATATACTTTTTATTAATTGTCTTTTGGATTTTTTTTTTTAAATCCTCTCGCACTATGTTTTTTTATGTTTTACTTGGTTTAAATGAAAGTGAAAAAAAAGTTTTTTTTTTTTTGTATACCTATACATGTTTTCGAGAATTCCTCTTTCATAAATGTCACGTTGGGATCGAATCGAATCAAAGTTAGCAGTTTTTCACGTTTTCCTCTTTTTAGGCGTTTTGGATGAAACATCCATGTACCCCGCATATAAATGTAAATTTGTGAAAGAATGAAGTGTCCTATTTGGTATAACTCGTGGATGTGCGTATCATGCTAATATAATGATGTTTTAGGCTACGCGATTTGTGAATAGAATATTAGTGATAATTTCAATGCATATACGTAAAGCCAGTTCGTGTTTTAGTATTTTATTTCCCGGGAGGTCTATTTTGTTGGTTTTTCAAAGGAAATTAAGACGTTATTGTTTGTAGTGATGGGCTAGGCTGGGCGTGTGCACATTTGCTAACAGTAAGTTAAAAACTAGTGGTTCTAAAACGTGTAAAGTAAAACGTACTATAATGATATTATTATAGGTACACGGATATGCAACATTTACAATTTTAATGGTGGTAACATGTTAGGAGAACGAACGAGGATAAAGCAAATATAATTTAGTTAGTGTATGAATTATCCGTTTTAGGTGAAAGCTTTTAGTAACGTCACTCGACCTTTTAGATCGAGAAAATTCATTAATATTACCCTAACATTTTTTTTACCATCACATTCTATTAATGACCTTTTATAATTATCTAGCCTTTTAAATTGAATATATTAAACACAGACACACACTTACACGTATCGCATTACATATACTGTACACCGAAGTTCTATGCAGAGAAATAAAATTACATTCATTTCAATAACATAATAATTTGTGTAGTCGTGTGAAGATAATATTTAGACGATAAACAATGCATTATACGTCAAACTTTAATGTTATGATATGAGTGATATCTGCTTATTTTTAATGTTCTAGTAAATTTTTCTTTTTGAACAAAAAAAAAAAAAATTCACTACCTATTCCTATTTATATTATATTTGTTAAAAACATAATTCCACTGGTGGCAATATATTCAATGAAAATATAATTTTTTCAGAAATATTTACTTATACCAAGGAACATATTTTAAAATCTTTTAATTTTCTCTTTATTCAATTCATATACTGTATAAATTGTTTTATTGTATATTTTACGTTTAAATAAGTCGATAACATTTCGTATATTGTATCGCATCTGCCATGTGAATTAGTTTTCGGTATTTTTTTTTTTTCAATCTGGCTGAATAATAAAAATGATTTGTTCGTAATGCGTATTGTACAACTGAAAACCCATTTATTTGAAATTTTTACTCAATACTGAATACACCTATTTTACCATTGAAAAAAACTGGATAGTATATGTTTTATTTGTTAATACTTTGAACGAACAAAACGCAATATTCTGTTAACCGGAGCGGTATAAAAATTTAACGTGATAATAGACGTTTTCTTATTTTTAAATATAAGTATTTCCATTCGAACGATTTAATCGTATAGACGGGATTCAAGATCGATCGTTTTATAACGTTTAAAATATTATTATCAATTCAATCGCAATGTGAACCACGCGTAATTGTGTAGAAGGCAATAACGAGTCTTAAAAGCTAAATTTAAAATATTATTCAGAAGTCACCGGACCGCCGATATTTGCCGATACACCTAGCCAAGGAAAACACACTAGAGGAAATGATTATTTATAATTTGCAGCTGCGCCCGCGATATTTAATATTACAGTTGAAATGTATTTTTAAACTCAAGCCCAACGATGCAAACTTGAGGTTCTCCGGTCCAGAGGTACAGCCGTGCGGTTTATAAATAAAACGTCGTATGAAAATTTTTTTTTTTTTACTATTACATATATGCCGTTTATTATTTTGTTCCCAGTTCGTAACGACAATTTTGTTCGATTTGGTTTCTGCATAATATTCTTCTGTCTAAAACCGCCAACCAGTGACAAATAATATTCTTTGTAGGGTCCCGTGGGAACTAACCACCGATGACCCTTTTATATATGCTTGACAACAGCCCTACCCCTTGAATAGAAAACATTGAATTATTCAAAAAATACACTCACAAAAAAGAAAGGGTATCGAAATCAATTCTTCATAATTCGACGGTTAGCATACAGTACAGTAATATATGCGCGATTATTCGAAAGATTTTCTCCGGATTATTTCTTATTGCTGAATAATAAAATAAACATCCGAACATTAAGAAAAAGAAAACGTTTTACGACGACGTTGGAGATCTTATAAAAAAAATAATAATAATAATAAAAAACACATCACTGTGGCCGTAAAATAAGTGAATATAATTTCCATCGAATACTGTATAATATGCAATGAAGGATTTGATAGAAATTTACATTGAAGACCGTATATAAGTGATTGGAAAGAAAAATAGATATTATTAATGTCGAAAGTTATTTCTAAAAGATCGGTTTCAGAAAAAATCAGTTACTTATATATAGGGCTCTTACTTAAAAAAAAAATGTTTAACGTCTTAGCGTTTTTTGTCGTTATTTAATTTTTGCGTTTATTGTTATGGTATATTTTAGCATTATGGATTATTTGTGTTAAACGTTAAAAAAAGTTTAATCTTTATATAATATTTACGTTTTATGTTTATCGGTATATTAACGTTATTTGGTTTAATATCGATTTTTTTTTCCAAATAAATTAATTCATTCATATTCCATAGACTATAGCACGTTTTCAAATCTCATAAACGTAATATACTTCATTAAACTTCATTGATTATAAAAGTCCTAATTTTTAATCCTAATTTTTTGATTTTATACATTTTTTCAGTGAGAACCTTGGTTTATTTTTGACTTTATACTCTAATGCAGAATATTTTTCTTAAAATGTTGATTATATTGCCAATAGAAACTTTTCTGACTAGCTGACATCTTCTCAGACACGTATCTTTGAATAATTTTTACCATCAAGTAAACAAAAATAATCTGAAAGGTCCAATAACAATAAACAGTATTTCAATTCGCGATATCACACGCAGAAAGAGAATTTCCGCGAAAGACATACTCGTATAGGAAACCGTATATCTTAATACACATGTTTAGCTGACGCGCGTGTACGCGTCCATTCCATGTGAATCCAGCCTTATTATAGAACTATAATAAACCTACACCATAGGCTTATTTTTTCCATAGTAAATTGGAAAAAAAATATTAAAATAACGGTAATTCTATTTTTTGTTTTTTGATATTTTGATATATAACGTTAATACATTATTTCGTTTAATGATATGTTTTAATTTGTGATAGTTTAAAATTAGTGTTTATTGTTTTCCGTTACGTTTTTTGATATCCGTTTCAATCGATATTTTGCAATTATAACGTTATAATCAAAACGTTATTATAACGTTTGCGAGCCCTGGTTTTATAAAACATTTCGTATACGTTTAATATAAACGCGTGCGTTTAAATGACATCAACCAAAGGGATAAATTGCACGATATAATTACAGTACGATACGATTCGAAAACTCTTATTTTGAAAAAAAGCAACGTACCTATACTGACACAACAATGACGTTACATTTTTGTTCTCGTCCATTTCCCTGTAATCTTTATTGTCACTCATTAGTCATTATTGTTCAAACACTATTATTACGTCGGGTTTTGTGCCACTATACATTATACTCGACGACATGTATTCAATGCAATAAAAACTGCAGTATCAGTTGTATCCACAATTATTACAATTAAAACGTTGTCGGCGCATAGTTTTCAGCGCGTTCTGTTGGAGATCAAAAAAAAAAATTAATCGTCATACGGTTTTTTTTTTTTTTTTGTTACCTCTTCTGTATTGATCGCGGTCTACGTTTTATTTTTTATTTTTACGGTCAGCCGTTCACAAAGGATCCCGCGGCCGAACTGGTTTTATTTACGAGGACTCACCAAGAGCAATCGTTTCCCGCGCGCGCAATATTCCAACGATTTACAAAGACAATTTCCAAGATTTATACACAGTGTCTGTTTCTAGTCTTTCACGAGTGTCGTCACATCCCGACCATAATTATTGTTAAGCCGTGTGTGCGTATTATGTGCGTTTTGTCGATGCAGATTTATATTTTATCCTCTTATTCCGTCACGTAACGATTCATTACAATTAAATGTCCCGCAGTAACTCAACACTGTGTGTGCGCGCTTACGTTTATATGTATTAAATTATCAACGGGATTTCACTCGGGTGTTTTTTTTTTTTTTTTTTAGATGCTCTGGCGACCGACAGGACAGTATCTAGCGAGCGGACAACCGCCGTGTATAGTCCGACTACTTGTACACACGCCGCGTGTGACTTTATAACGGTAATTACCAACGAGGAAACCACTTGACAATATTATTGTCAACAATTGAAACGAAGACGATGTGAAAAAAAACAAACTCAGTAAAATATAATATTATATCAATACGACCGTGTGTCGTCGTTATAAAGTGCAGGCGCCTGCCGTGTCCATTCGCGTACAATAATATCGTTTTTATTATTATTATTATTATTATTATTTTTATTATTAATAATATCTTTCTCGAATAACACTCAACAGCGAAAGAAACGCATTTATGTGTATAAAACGAAAAACAAAAAAATTGACAATGAATGAAGAATAACGGTTTCGAGATTTTAGCAATAGCAGTGCAAATTATGCAAATTGTAGCTGCGATTCACAAAACTCGAACGTATGCGAGAGTAGATCGTCTGTGAAAACTGTCCCACTACTATCATGAACAATAAATTTTAAGCTATATTCGCTCCGAGCGTTTATATTTGGATTTACAGGTAGTCCAAATTAATCAAAATTTAAACTTTAGTTTTATCATACTTGTAAATATTACAACAGTGCAGAGTTTTTTTTATCTAGTAATAGTAATTTATTACGTTATTATAAACCCCGGTATGCAACAGTACAAAAAAGTACTTGAGAACGAATATTCTATGTACAGTTTTGAATGTATCTTCGGGTCGAATATGACGCGGGCGAGCTTACAATAACATAATAGTATAATATGTGGTGTTATTGTTTCAATAATATTGTAATTAACGATATTTGCGTCGTATTAATCGATCATTTTCGTGCATATTTATACGTTTAAACTGCATCGCCGTCAAATATCTAAGTACAAATTATCCTTAAAAATCGAAATGTCAATTTTCAATATCATAAGAACTTTTTTTTTTTTAATTGTCTCGCATTTAATTAATATTATTTACATATGTCGAAGTATTGAGCAAAATACCGTATTATATCTGTTTTCAACTCGGACGACTAAACTAAAACGAGGCGCATTTGCGCGTTATAACTCTAACCGACCACATTTCTGCCTCGACTTTGAGTCATCGTTCCACATCGAAGCCAGTGCCAAACGGCACACTTTGTCTGCTCGTCTTCTTATACGGCGTGTAAACGTGTAATTATTGAAGAACTATCTTCACTATCTGACAAGAGCCTTCACAAATAATATATTCCATCTCGCCAAAAAAGTTTTATTATTACATGTTTTTTTCTTTATATACATCTTCAATGATTATAGTTTTATTTTAATCAGTTTCCTCTATATTTTAGCTTAAGTTTAGCGTCCGTTTTAGTTTAAATTTGGGGGATCGGTTTGAAATGTTTATTCAGTTATAATAATATTTTCCGTAAATACATTAAATATTCAAAAATTATTTGGTTTATAACGCGACAATTGTATAATGAACGATAATAATTATCGACAATCTTGTTACGGTCGACGCTCAGTCATAATGCCGTGCGCCCGTGCCCAAGGTGAATCCACAGGCTAGATAAAAGCTGAAGGGACACTCCAATGTAAACGAAAAATTGACGGCCATTTTCCCGTTTGTTCATCTTATCTATTTAGTATTATCAGTTGAAAATATTGATATTACGGTTTTTTTTATCCACGATAGAATTTCTCATGCCTCGGAAATTGATAAATATTAATTACTACCTACATATCGCACAAAAACGCGGCGGCCATCTGCGAAAATACAAACCATTATATCAATATTTTGAACTAATAATACTAAATTAATAAAATGAAAAAACGATAAGATGGCCGCCGCGTTTTTGTGTGGTAAGTATGTTTACCGTGTTAATTTTTATCAGTGTCCGGGGCCTGGTAGATCTATAAGGTATATAATCACACCGCGTATTAGTTGATAAAAAAAAAAAAACCACTTGAGAACGCGCCACCAGGAGCGCTGTTTACCCGAAGAGGGCTCAAAATTATATTTAAAGTGTATGCCGGGATACGGAAAAAATAGTCAAATTCACGTGTTATTATAATATAAAAATATTGTTTTTTAAACATACAAATTGTACATTATTAAATATCGGAAATTTTTCATCAATTTTCTTTACTCGCTATTTTCCCGTTATCTTTTTATCCACATTTTCCCGTACTTTTTTGGTGTATAATAATAAATTTATATATTATATATACTTAACGTAATGTTTAGAAATAAATTAGTACTTTTAATATCGGATTAGAAATAAAATGTACATTTCTACATTATTTTATAACTACGAATTAAGTCAGTGTTCGAGAAATATCTTCAAGAGCTGATTGTTCAGAACACGAAAAGGAGTTAACTAAACGTGTTATACAATTTTACTCAAAGAAATTAAAGTCTATTAAAGTATAATCTCAACTGATTTGAATAATAATAATATAACCACCTTCGTTATTGGTGGTCATTTTGAGACGATCTACCGGGCAGATGGTCCGTCTGTCGTTTGGATTTAAATATTTTATACGAGTGCTAATCTTCATCGCGCAAGGTAAACTGATAATAATAATAAAAATTTATCGTAATGCGCTAGTCTGTATCTGGTGATGACATTTTCATCTCGAGTCCATATTCTTTCGCATTCGCGATTACAAACAGATCTGCAGTTTATATATAAAGTATTATATATTCGTAAGTGCGCTCGCGTGTCTCGTGAATAAATAGCAATTTTTTTTCACCCCAACTCTCCACTCCTCGTGACCGTCAGTGACAATATAACGATACTGCGTCCGTATTCGAGTAATCCATCATAAAGTTGTAGCCCACTCGACGATAATAATAATCAATGGTAATCATTTCGTGCGTCGTGTCTGCGTGGTTAACAAAAAATACAATACAAACAACTGAAAATAAGACCGTGATGCACGTCATATTGTTGTTTATATGCGAATGTGACTCGTAATAGTGTATAATTATTTTTATCGAAACGCGTTTGTATTCGTTTGTATTATAAATATTTTTCCATAAATAATACGCGTGTGATTGGGAGAAATTGTTTTTTTTTTACAATTTTCAATAGAATTTTCGTATTCAATTTATTATTATAACAGTATTATGCACAAACCGAAAATAAACCGTATATATAGCGATGGTACACACGAGTTTTTATATAATTCGATGGATATTTCAAACTCAATCTTATAACCGCTCAATAAACGGGAATATTTTTCGGTATAATGGCTGGACTACACTAACTTTTATTTTCCGGTTTGTATCAAAAACTATTCAAAATCTATTATCATTACAAAAACGCGGAGTATTTTATTTTTCGATACCAGAAATTCCAACCGGAATTATGGTTAAAATTGTATATTTTAATTATTTCTCTACTGATTGTACAAAAAAAAAATCCTCCCATGTGTACGTTTTTCGAAAACTAAACAGCCGAATCGAAATTAAATTGTTCTTTTTTTTAAATATTTATTGAATCGTTTTAAAATTTGAAAACATAATAACGCGCAGTATTAATTATCGGAAGATAGCAACAAAAATAAGACTCCTCGAGTAATCCGAAGCAACATGTATTATATTCATTCGAGTATAGGTACAGTTAATATGCTTAATAAGCAAAAATTCGTTTCAAAAACGTTTTCAACAGGCTATATATATATGTATATACATTACGCTTATTATAGTGTTACACAAACTCATCGTGTATTATACGATTCAAAAACGTATTACATTTACATAAGGGGAAATAGGTAGTGAATTGTGGGGGGGGGGAGGAAGAGGAACTCGTAATTATGTACACGTGTATTTTGCAATTATTTTAAAATATTGGTACGCGATATTATTAATTTTTCCTTACTGCCCGTTCATCGGTAAAAGCTTATAACAGGAGAATTACGAGGCATGGTAAAATGTTATGCGACCGCAATATAAGTGGGCGTAGTAGGAATTCAAAAGGTTTAGTATAAGACCACAATAATGTTCGCTGCGTGTCGGTGTAAGCGTATAGTATGTGTGGACTCGTCTTTTACGGGATTAATCACGTATGTGCAGTATATAATACCTATTTGTAATAAATGTGCGTTATATTTCCAGTTTTGAAACCTGTCAGATTCTACATATGCACAATATACAGTGTACCTATACAAAGGATGTGTCACGGGAATCTGAGAAATCCTACAACTTTTGTACATAAAACATTTAAAAGTTTTTTTTTATATACTTCTGCGCTAAATAAACATTTTTAATTTAATTTTAATCGTAGGTATTAAAGACTTGAAATTCAAAAAAAAAAAAATTATATTTTCTCCTATTTCTTTTAAAAAGAAAATAATCAAGTAGCCAATTACAAAATACACGTTTTAGAAAAATGTTATTGTTCGAAAGTCATGTTTAACATTTTGTTATACCTACATCATTGGTTTTTAAATGCTTTTTTTAAGTTTCTAAAAAAAAAAAATTAAATATTTATTCTCGTTAATCAATAATAGATAATCGATGTACATATTGAATACATTTCTCTAAAAAAAAAATAATAATAATAAGACGTAATTACTTGTTACCTTTAGGCAATAATCTGTAGAACAGGTTTCTGATAATTGTTACAAAAAAATTAATAAATAAATATATTATTAATAAAACAAAATATATTGCATTTCTTAGATCTCCGTGAGTACACCCTGTATAATATGTGACGTGTTGCTACTGTCGTCGACCGACTGTACACACACACACACGCATATAAAATTTATGGTGTTCTTTTTTTTCCAGGCTAGAAATTATGGCCGTTTCCCACTCTAGCTGCGATGATTGCCGTTGGAAATGTCAAACACATTTGTTATGTTCACTGGGTACCGAATTTCTCATACACGCCGACGAAACAGAGCAGGCCGCAGTACCGACGGCTGCATAAACGTAAGTATACTTATATGTGTACATCAAATATTTATTACTCGATGAATAAATCAGCTAGCAGCCCAATATTACTGCGTAAACAGCGTTATTTTAAATTTCCATAATACACAGTCAATATAATAATGTTATAGTGACACGGACGATGTTGTGTAAGACGATAGGAGGAAATTCGATCGAATCAGTGATATTCCATCACTATATTATTGCGGTGTAAAAACACTAACGCGTACATATTATACTGAATCCTTATTATAATACTTTATACATATATACAGTGCTCGTTTAGGCGTTACAGAACGAGTTTTACCAGTCAGTCGTGGAAAACAATATAGTTCAGCGTCATTTCTATATACGATGAGATAACAATTCCGAATTGTGTACATATAATGTAATAGCTTAGGGCTCGGATTTTTTTCCGAACAATTTTTGCATTTTTATCAGGTTTTTATCGTTTTAAGGCATATTTAGCCTATTTCTATAGTAGTATTTCGAAATAAAAAATAATGATTTTTTTTTACATAAGGTATTAGTAAACAGTACTGGTTTTTTAATAAAACAATTCTCAAGCTTAATCTTAATGTCACATATACATACTGATAAATCGATTACGTAAGTCTTTCGTCAATTCGTCTTCTTATCATATGATAACATTGTTTCAGTAATTGAGCGTGGCCACGTCAGTTGTCAAAAAAACCAATATTTAATTATGTTGAATGTGATTTTTTTTTTATATATATATATATAAAATATTGTTAGGGTGTTCTTGGAGTGTTTAGATCACCAAAGGCATTATGTTTTGATATTTTTATGACATTGAAATCCGAGCCCTAGTAATAGGTTATGCGCGGTTTATGACGACAATGTTTTTCCTACGTGAATTTAAAACGACCGAAATGGTCAGTATAAAATATATAAATGGCATATGGAAGTAGCTAATGGTTATCAATAATATTATTATCGGTTGCCGCGTAAAAATTCAATTATATAACTGGTGAATTGTCGTTACGCGATACCGCATGGCACATACGTAATATAAAACTACTTTTAATACACAAATATTAAAGAAAGAGAGAAAAAATATTAAAACACCTATTTGGTTTACTTTATTTTAAACGTTTTACTCGTTTTACAATATTAAACCAACTGAATCTATCGAGTTTTCGAATACGTAATGTCCGTAATGAACACTCTGTGCGGGAAAAAAACAAGACGCGGCGGTCGTGTAGACAATTTAAACAGTTTTCATCGATTATTATAATGCAACAGAGTTTGTTTGTCATCGAATTGCGTATGGATCCGATTCAAAATTTATCAGATAAAAGAAATAAACGATTTGAAAAAGTGTATTGAATTCTACGGCTTAATCAAACTCGACGTAAAAGAAAAAAAAATCACAAGAATAAAAAGTTTTCTCTTTTTCTATAGCAGTCGAGTAAATTATATGTTAAAACTTCTTTTAAAAAAAAAAAAAAAACGATAATGTTACCATGTCGCATTATTCGATTTACCATATTTTTTTGTGGTTTTTAACGGGTAAGAACAGAAATATAGTTTACGATACGTTCACAGCCTATTCTATAATAATACGATTTATCACAAAACTTCCGTGGATTATTTCCTCCGTCGTTTCTTTACTATCCGGCAATATTCCAAATCTGCGGAATCTGGTCTTCTCCTATAGGTGTTCAAGTCCTCAACAGATTCTGTTTTCTATGCGACACAACATGCCGTATTCTCCAAGACAATGCCAGGGGTCACCTAATCACAGACATACGGGATCGGAGCGTTGACGGATTGTGTAAAAGACGGTTAAGTGAGAAATCGAACATTTTTTTTTTAAAAAAAACATACGTTATTTAATATTTGTTCAAAAAAAAAAAATTACCATACATTTATTTAATATTACTATTACTTATTGGTAATACTATAACTACGAGACGAATCGGGCAAATGATTGAACGAAAACGCGTTTTTGTTTTTCACTCGTTGTTTTTGAACGTTAAATATTTACATACACAGAGACGAAAAAAGGCGAAATTTTTAGAGCAGCTAGAAAAGCTTGCGAAAGACGCATTCGATATATGCGACTTAAAATTCCGACACTCACGTTGAAGCAAACGACTCGTTCTATATATAATATTATCAAACGTACTCTGTTTAAGCGTGTACTTCCGTTGGAAAATGTATGCAGACAAATATCTCAATGAAAATACGGGAAACTTTTCAAACGCATACGGACTGATTTCTCGGTGGATATTCCGCGACTGAAAAAGTGAGTTACTCGAATCGTCATGCTTCAACGATCGAGTCTCAGAATCCACCGTTAACGCCAAGCACGATAACTTGTGGTGTGGAAAATTATCCGGGCTCGAATAAGACGCCGAGATTGTAAAAGTGTTGTTATGTTTTTATGGCACGAGCAGATTTCCAACGATCGAATATCTTTTAACAGTTCTGCAGGCGCACTCTTCCGGTCACAACGGCAAGTGTGGAGTGATCGTTTTCGACACTGAAGAAAATGACAACACACACACACGAAACTCAACGGGGGCAACGAAGGACTCTGCAGCGTACTTGCCGTAATGTCCATCCAACCATATGTTGGGGTTTTTTTAAAGTGTTGATCCGTTTTGAGTTTGTTGGTCAGCGTAATATTATTTTATTGACAATGGAAACGCGTATGCGCGTAATTGGCACTTGAAAATACGCCGAGTACATTAACGACAGTAAAAAAAGCCGTTTTTCAATTTTTCCTGATTCGATAACAGAAATATCCACGTAACACCCCTCTCCACTCCTGAATCATAATAATGTTCCCCTGCCAAAAATTTTTTATATCTTCCGGGTCCAGCCAAACGCGATGTTAAATTAATTTTGAATCACTTTTTATTTTTTTCTCAACGGGCGTATATACGTAGATACTCGTGTATTATTACCGCGTGTATGTCATTTTTCTTTTTTTTTTTTTACTGAAACGTAGAAAATTTCGTTTCGAGCTACGCGATTTACGTTAACGAACGCCATCACCATTAGTGTATAAAACGTCTTATATACGGTGGAAGAGACGCGTACCTACAGAGAGAGAGAGAGAGAGACGCGATGCAGAGGCGGAATTCGAAAATATTCCGGAACGACTTTATCCATTAAAAAAACGTTTGCTGGTGACTGACACACTGGCGCGCAGTCTGTACACGCGTCGTACAATGGAGGAGGCTCGGAAATTTATTTTTATTTTTTCCTTTCTTTTATAAATGTATACACACGCGCGCGTATATACTGTCACTACGCGACGATACTCTGCTCGTCGCGTGCACGTCGCTCCACTTTTCTCTGTTCAAACACAGTCACGAGCTGTGCAGCACAGCCCGTTTACGCGGCGCATTCATATTCAAATGTGGTCCGCGCGTAACGAGCAATTAATAATTACCGGCCCCGTGGCTCTGGGGTCGAAAAAAGAAAAAACGCGTCGTCCGCGTACGTGAATAGACGCTATTGTGCCACTGAGAACCACTGGTAAATATAAACGTATTAAAAAAAAAAAAACCATATTATCCTAAAACAGTATGCACGCCTGCGCTGTCCACCCACTCGTGAAGTGTGTGTGTGTGTGTGTGTGTGCTGCAGCGCTATACAAACGGCTCGCCAATGAATAATGAATCGTGTGACTTTTGGAGACGCGACGTATAATGACGAGGAAAGAGTGCGCGCTCATACCTCCTGAAATTATATTTCATAATATATTACTATTATACGCGTTCACTGCACATATAATAATAATAATAATAATAATAATAATAATAATAATAATAATAATAATAATAATAATAATAATAATAATAATAATAATAATAATAATAATAATAATAATAATAATAACAATAATAATAATTATAATAATAAATTATTAAATTTAATATTTAATTCCGTGATCTCTTTTAAACAATTTTTCAAATGAAAAGAGTCAAGTATTCTGTAAATGTAAATTAATAAAATGTTATAACACTATATTTACGACGTAATTATGATTTATATATTCCGATTAATCACGCGGGAATTTTTTTTCTAATTTTATTTATTATTATTAAATGTTATTATACTTTGAATGGACTGGGAGCATTTAATTTTAAACGCGTACGACGCGCGGATTCGAACAATATTTCATTCACTCGGTTTATATAAGTATATATGTATGACTTCAATTGCCGACGATGAACTCGGGCCGTTCTAGATCTTCGTGGCAGTGGGGGAGGCGGAACAAAAAAAAAATTTTAATATTCAATTAATGAAGGTCTTGTCACTCCGTCAAATCCACTACCGGTAAATTATAAATACTATTTGGCCCAAATTTATAAGCTATTTACAACACAGAATAGCTTAACGCAGTCGGGATGTTCTTAATTTTTAAATAAAAAAAAAAACAAAAACGTTTAAACAATTTTTTTTTTTTTTAAATTCTGAAAATGTTTTATTTAATTACTGAAAATAAAAATATTTGCGTTAAAAAAAAAAGTAAAGTAAATTACCGTACAGAGCAGGGGTCGGGAACCTGTGGCTCTGGAGCAGCATGCGGCTCTTTAGCATGCAGTCTGCGGCTCTTTGGAGTATGCATCAATTTAAGACTTATTATTGTTTTTAATGCCTACCAATTCCCAGTGAAATTGTTTAGTGAAATATATTAGTCGTTTTTTTGTACTATGGCGTGTTATTCATCTTAACCAGTGAAAAAATGGCTCATTTACACGAAAAGGTTCCGGATCCCTGGTACAGAGTATATTGTAATTAGAAATTATTTTTTTCCCCCAAAATGTATCATTTGCGCGAGCCTATGCTAATAAAATTTTACTAGTTCCGCTATTACGATCACTGTATTATAATATACGATCGGAGTCATGTCTGTGGTCAGACATATCCACCGCTTATGCCTAAACGGAATTCGTCGTGAAATACGTGTGTATGTGTGTGTGTGTGTGTGGGTGTGTGCGCGTGCGTGCAGCGAACAAAAACCGGTGATGATCTACGTGCCGTGTACAGCACTGGAGTACTATACGCCTATAAATAATACATACATTTATACGCAACGCGTGCAGGAGTGAACACGGTTTTTGAAAAATTATTATAATTCCACGATAATAATAATAATATTATTATTATTATTATTATTATTGTTGTTGTTGTTGTTGTCGTCGGGGTTAGTCGACCTCTCGTCACCCCACTACTCTTTTTCTTTTTTCTGTTTTTTTTTTTTTGCTCCTCGCCTCGCGTACACAAGTCATATTTGTAACCGGACGAAGACAAAGAGCCCGCGGGGGCCAAGTGAGCGCGGGTCACGCGTGACGGGCTTTGTGTTGTCGGACTACGTCGTCGTCTTCGTTATATTGTAGCCGAGTGGGAGAATTGTGCGTTGTGGAGGAGTAGTTGTGCGTGTGTACAGATCATCTGAGCGGGCCCCGGTGCGACGAACCTGCAGAAGGGAAATAAAAAAAATAATAATAATAATGTAAATATATGCCGTACGGGCAGAAAGAAACGGAGGAAAACGACGGACGTGCTCTGCAGTTTGTGCGCGCGCTGAACAAACCGTTGGTTTCGAGTGGCGCGCGTGCTTGTGCCGTTGAATACCGAGATCAAAACTGCAGCTGTCCGAGCGACGCGATTTTGCTGAAAACGAGAACGGGAAAAACTTAAGCCGACCGGCCAAAGACGGTGAAAATATTGCGACGGAGTACTGACACGGTCCGTGAAACGTTTGGATGCGTAACGAAATTTTTACCTGAAAATTTAGAGAACATTTGGGTACATAGTTTTGGGTTTAACATTTTTTTTTTCCGCTACACGTTTCGGGTAAAAATCGATAAAACGTTTGGGCGCATCATGTCCCCTAAGAACATAATACGTACACGTTTTCTAACATACTTTTCCAATTTCGATTTTTACAGCAATGTTAAGAGAAAATAATCGAAACGAACTGAATAGTTTAAATGTGATAATATCTCTTTAAAATTTCAACTACCTATGACGGATTGTGATTAACATTTTCATGAATATTTATGGTCAGATAAATACTATAGATTTCTAGTGGATGACGTATTTTTTCTGTATTTAATTCAATTTTAAAATATGTGTGCTTAAACGCGTCATGTGTATAATGTATACTCAATCGTTTTGTAAATGTTCAGGCATACATTTTGAATGTACCCAAACGTATCGTTACTCGACGTACCCAAACGTTGTGTATATTTGAACCCAGTGGCGTGTTGAACGGGTAATTTAAGAGCAATTGCTCCTTCAAAATTGGAGGTGGGTGGGTGGGTGGGTACTAGATATTAAGTACCGGGTAATGGATTTAGTGGGTACTATAATATCGTAACACACTCAGGTGTCAGACAATCATAATATACTAGTTCGTAGTTTGTAGTTATTAAATTTATTCAATCATGATTACTACATCATTAGACGCTAGATGTCAGAACTGAGAATGTGATCGAAGGATCTCGCTAGAGATCCTCGTTCTGCAGTGCTAAATGACGGCCGGTTTGAGTGCAGCGGCGCGAGGGCCGTGCGAGATTACTGTACAGCGATTTCGGAGTTTTCTCTCTCGCTCTCGTGTTATTCTTATGGTCACCGGTCGAGTTACGCGGTTTTGACGAAAAAGTTTTGTATCACCGATTTCGTGAAAAGCGTGTTGATATTGTATTATTTTTTTTTAAAGGTCATAATTGGAAAGATGTAGATCAACCCCCCTCCCTAAAAATCTGAAACGACGCAATTGCAGGTGGTGAGTGATACCCGAAGAGGTGGGTGATACCATTTATTAATCTTTGCTACTCACCAGGAATAAGTTCAATACGCCACTGTAATTGAACCCTAACGTGTTGCATTTTGCGTAAATTTACCCAAACGTGGTTCACCCCTGACACACACACATTTAACATTTCGATTTTTTTTTTTTTTTGTCTCCGTTTCATTGTCTGTCCGTCCAGACGACCTTTTATATATATATATATATATACCGTTTACGTTCCTGCGCAAAAGATAAAAGGTATATTATATAATCTTAAGTGCACTTAACAAATGACTGTTACCAGACGTTAAAAGCCGGGGACGGCCTTTTAGGGAAAATCGCGTTTATTCCTCTCCGGGCTCGGAGCACAAAAGGTGCGCGAATACGGAAGAACGGGGAGGGGGGAGGGAAATGTGAAAAATGCCGGAGAAAAATAATTCGAAACCCGTAAAGAAAAAAAGAACGAAAACACGAAAACGGACCGGGGAATTAAATAATTTAAAACATGACGTGGTAACGGATATAACTAGTCAAATTACTTTTGAAATATATATATATATATGCATATTACTAGTTGCCCCCGTGCACTTCGTTGCCTCTTGCATCGTTCAGATTTTGTTCAATTCGTTATTTTCAGTAAATTTCCTGTTTTTATTTCCCGCCTTTTTAGCTCAGCTGAGGTAACGCGTCGATCTATGACTGACGAATAAAACTTTTAAACACTTATTTCATCATCAAATAACTGATATTGTGGACGT
This sequence comes from Slavum lentiscoides, assembly GCA_032441835.1. Classification (NCBI taxonomy): domain Eukaryota; kingdom Metazoa; phylum Arthropoda; class Insecta; order Hemiptera; family Aphididae; genus Slavum; species Slavum lentiscoides. The sequence continues at coordinate 18,977,896 of CM063706.1, read as the reverse complement.
TGTCGGCCGCCGACCCACCGCGTCACATGGCCCGCCCGCGCTATTAATAGAATAGTTTTCGCTCAGCGTTCTTTCCGACTAATTTTTTTTCTTCTTCCGTTGCTCGGCTCCTAAGGGGTCGTACAGTGATGTTAAATAACCTTCCTCGAGAATTGGACTATCGAATGCAAAAATAATTTTTCAAATCGGACTGGTAGTTCCACTTTCCAGAGATTCAAAAAAAAAACATCTTCCGCTTTATTATATCAGTGTAGACTATAATTATTACCTATATTAAGCGTAGACATATAATATATAGGCCGCTATTAGTGAAAAAAGTACGGAGCAACGATATGTGCGAGAGAGAATGAGCCATTTGAGGTTTTTTCACGGATGAACAAATAATCGTGTATCACCATTCGCTGCGGATCCCGATATCTTGCTGCCACAATTTTGTTTTATCATCCGTGAAAAAAACCTCGTCTAAGTCTGTCCCTCTCATAGACCTATTAACTATAATTAACAGGTCTACGGTCTCTCTCGCACACATCTATTGGATCTAGTGCGTTAGACGTGATACACTGGTCGTTCGCGGTCTATATAATATTATAATATGTCTATGATATTAAGTATCGATATGGCGGCGGCGATGAAGAGTGGGGACGCCTGATGACAGTGAGAGAGAGAGAGAGAGCACACGTCTGTTTTTTTTTTTTGCCGCACTGCGCCTTGGGGTATTGAAAAATGAAAATAAACGATTATAAATAAATTAAAACGATTGACTTATTGAATTGAAATTAAGCCTAAAACCAGCTCCGCGATGTGCTCTTTCGTTTAAAAAAAAAAAAAAAAATCAAGATAATCGGATGGGTAGGTAGTTTCAGAGAACGCGCGTGACGAATATGTCCATTTCACATTTATTATAGATTTAAACAAAATTATAATTTTTTTTTTTTTTGATAAAATTGCCCATATAATATGACGCCTTAAAAACGCGGTGACGGAATATCGATAGGTTTACATTTCTTTTAATACGAATCGTTATAATATACACTCGTTCGGCAGGGGCGTGGGTAACGCGCGCGCGCGCGAACCAAATGATATTGTTAACATCAGTGGCGCGCGCACGGTGTAGTGTTTCTACGAGTTATTTGCCGCGAATTGTCCCTGTCACCCCGGGTCTTTTTTTGACAAAAACCGATGAGCCGCAGAACCGCTTCGCCACGCCGCGCCGCGCCGGGTTTCTCGAGAAGAACAAAACGCGGAACCGTTTAGAAAATTCATCGCGCGCATATTTCGTCCCGTATTGTTTTCCCGATTTCGGGTCAAGGTGGGTCAACGCGCGACGACGGTCTAATACTCTGTACGGTGGCGGTATTACAGTGCAGGCGCAGTTAACGAACTGCCCGATCGGTTCGTATGGTAATAGGACGGCCGGAGATTACCGAATTTATTCACAAAATACACGTTTGTGATGTACGAATAATATTCAGAGAGAGCGAGAGAAAAAGCGGGGGCGGAGGTGGGGGGGGGGGGGGAAAGATATATACACAGGCATGTACCGAGACGTGAAAGAGGAGATAGCGGCGCGTGGGAGTGGGTTGCTCTGCAGCGGCGGCGCGCTGCAAGGTCACGCCGGTGACCCTGGCCGTGTTGGAAACCGATGGCGGCGATGACGGTGCCACCGTGTTCAAACGACCGGAGATCCGGGGCCACGGTTCGTTTCTCTGTCCTCGGCGCGCTACGAAGAGAGAACAAAATGATATTGTTCCGCGGCTGCAGCAGTTGTGCGCTGCAGCACCAGCACACGAAACGAAATAACGAACCCGTATAGGTACCTGTTACGAGGATTTTCCTCCTGCCGGTCCGCGTGCCAACAGTGAACCGAACACTGTTCGAATTTTTATTTTTGATTTCGGTCGTAGGCGCTCTAGAAAAACGAGTAACGAATATTTTTTTTTTTTTTTTTTTAACGGTTTATGTCCAACATGTGTAGCGCACTTTTTTTTTTCTTCTTATAATTGCCGCGTAGACGGTGACCGTCGACGCTTTAGAAAAATAATAATAAAAAAATTGCGTGATTTACAATAGATCAGCGGTACCCGAACTTTTTTTTGCGACGGTGCCCTTTTTCGGACGAAATTCAGTCGCGGCGGTGCCCTGCCGTGATACACCACGAGGGATGTACATAAAAAAAAAAATCAACAATAATTCTCATGGATAATAATAATCAGTTTTTATAATTTTACTGAATTTAACACAATATATAGGCGTTCTAAGCATACGGCCGACTTAATATTAATACATTTTTATACTTGAAAAAAATAATGAAAAATATTAAAAAACAGTTATTACGGCGTCCGAATCGGAATATACGAAAAAAAAAAATGTTTTTAATAACATTCAATTCGAAATTTAAAAAAATTCAAAAAAAAAAAATTACAATAAATTACAACTCATTTTTTACGAATGACGGTGCCTCCGGAAAGTGCTCGTGGTTGGAAACCGCTGCAATAGATTATTATTGTTTGTGCGATTATTATAATTGACGATACGAAGAATAGAAACATATTATGCATTCTGAAGTTTCGCTTCTTGAAAGCGGCGACTAACCGTGTTGTATTCTGATCGAGAACTATTCCGATATACTTTCTGGGAGCATTTAGTGTATAATCTGTTATTTGCGTATATATATATATATCAAGACATTCTGTCATAATGACGTTAGGTTTAACGCGGCGAGTCGAGTTTCGCAAGAAAGCGTTTTTTTTTCCACTCATTAAGTAACTGTGGATAATTTCTGTGCGTAACCATTACAAAGTCTAGATCGGGAAATTTTCTTGGAAGTTGTAATAGAAACCACCAAACTTTGTTTGATTTCCAAGAGGGTTTTGTACGGGATGAGTTTCAATTAATTTTTGGGTTCAGATGTAAATTCTGTTGGAGGGCGAATACGTCTATTACAGTATATTGTTCGGTTACGATTTGAACGTATATAGGAACGACGAGATTATTATAATACGTAGGATCCGTTATCGCGTTTTTTTACCGCCCGATCTGCTAATTGATTAATTTTTTTAATGTTTCAAACGCACACGCATCCAAACCGTATTATAACCATTGTCTTTTGCAAAGCTTGACGAACGTTGTATTCTCGTGCTTACGTTCGTTTGTAGCACGTGTTTTTACCGTTAAGTCGATCTGATGAGCTGGTGAATACGATGATTGTTTTCGGTAAATTTCATTTCCTGATTTGAATTTCATTTTCAAATTTTCCTCCAGGTGTTCCGTTTAAAAGTTGACGGTAGTTTTGTTTGCGTATAAGTATTGTATTTGTAGCGCGCAGCTATATTAGCAGCGACGTGTATACATAACAGCGTATAGTAACGGCGGGGTTACGTGCCGGTCCGGGGATCAGGTTCGAACGACGAAGCCGCCTGGTTGTTGTTGAGCAGCTCCCTTCTCTCACGCGCGTACCACGGACGGCTGTAAAAACGAAAACAATGAAAACCAGATCGGATTCAATTCGCCATTGTTTCCCAGTCCTGCTATAGCTACACAGCAGTCCACCGCGCTTGATACTGCACTGCATAATCCCCGGTACCGATTTGCAGTTTAATACACTCGCGGGTATATATATATATATACGAGTATATATAAGTGTAAAGATTGTTTTTTTTTTTTCATTTTCTAAATAATATTGAGGTATTTATTAATTTTTTTTATTTTCTGCTGCTGCCCGCGAAATATTACTATCGTTTATAATAGCTTTTGGCTGGGTGACAGATGCCGTAGCACTAATGCCAAAGTCGTTTTTATGATCTATTAAACTTTATCGAGAATAATGTATTATAATATAATCGTATATATAGGACGCGCATTGAACGGTCGGTAATGGAAACGGTATTATAAACGTTAAGAGAAAAAAAATAATAATCGAAATAAAGAGTGAGAAATGGAAAGGGAGGAGGAAAGGGGAAAGCCATCAAATTTATTGGCAGTCTGTTTCGAGGCGTGGCCGCCAAATCTGGAGACCGTGTAACGACGCGTGCACGCTGTCGTCGTCGGGCGAGCACGTAAAATTGACGACGTTCCGATAATAAAATAATGTGAAAAAGCTTTGAGAAATATCGGCCAATAGTCACGTACGTGTATATATATATATATATATATATATAAATTTCTCGTAATATCCTTTCGGTACGATGTGGCCGGAAGAATGAAATATCGAATTTCGATTGAACCGATTCAGAAAAAAGAAAAAAAAACACGAAAATTATTCAAATCGCGTATAATATATACCTATTATAATATTTTATACGTCGGTTTAGAACGCAGGTGAGGTGTACGGGCAGTTCTTAAGAACGGTTGTTTACGGACGAATCGTGACCCGCGGCCGTCGCTCCGAGAAATATGTGCCCATTCTACTTATAATTAGTTCGGTTTAAAAAAATAATAATAATAGTAAATATAAAACGAGAAGAAGAAGAAGAAAAAAAATTACACATATATATATATTATAAGAACCGCTGCGTGTCGTACAAGAAACTCTGATTACAGCGGAGGAGATGTTTCACTCCGGTTGAAGTGTGAACGGGTGTCGGACACGGAGACCATCTGGACGCTGGTCACGTTCGCCGCAACGGATTTTTCACCTCTTTCGTTATATTATACACTGCAAGAATCGCGCGGGTGGTACAGGCGGCACATAATAATATTATATACTTTTAAGACACGCCACAGATCCGATTATAAGTCGATTCGAGGAACGATACAATAAATTGTGTATTTACGATCTGTGACGACTACGAAGCTGTACAAGTGGTGACGAAACGTGAGACGATGGTGACGATACAGTTTTTTTTTTTAATAACTTATAATTTTGTATTATCCACAAGCGTGTGTGCTGACGAAAGTATAAATCTCTGTTCGCGTCTGCTATAAATATTGGACGATCCGAGATCGTTTCAGAGATCAATTCAGTATCTCTCATTTATCCGAGAGGATATGTAAACCCGATTAATTCAAAGTCAAATATTGGTAATTTACTATCGAATAAGCGTCGTAGGCTCATCTTCCCCGCGCATTATTGTTTTTTTTCCGGGCGAAAATCACTAGATTTGCGTCTTACTGCTGCTGCTGCTGCTGCTGTAATTAATAAAAGCGTACGAACGAAGGTCTACGGGGCAAAACAGTTTGCATTCTCGAGACCTCATCTGGTCTAAACGATATATTTTTTCCATATACGCGTCGCCACCTCGACGAGCAGCTCCTATCATATAATAATATTTTCAATCTCACACACACAAATAAAAGCCCGCGGTGAGTTTTAGACCCGTTCGCAGTCACACTCGCCGACCAACACCGCATTAAGTTCGTGCGGTCCAGCAGCGTATTTATGGGAGAGGGGGGATCGACCGGATAATAACCCGCCCCCCCATGACCTAATAAAATATTTAAAACGGTTGATTCTGACGTTTGTAACATTATAACTGACATCGAATTACGTCTCACATGGGAGCTATCATTTATTATTTCAGACTAAACTCTAAAAAGAAATATATATTTTTTTTTTCGCGATCATTTTGAATTTTTACGATATTAAAACCGATTGTGAGAGGGGATAAATCTGCCCGTGATTCAAATATTGGAAAATTCTATGATCTTTCCAATTTGAAAATTCCTAATTACGCCTGGTCGTACGCTCCGCGCGCACGCAACGTTATGTAATGTTATCATCGGACTGGACTCGTAGTATACAACTGCGGAGATATATAAATCGCATCGACCAACGTAATTACACTTCTGTACGCGTTGAATTATTATTACTATTATACAATACTCGTCCGCGTATATAATAATATACCCGAGCGCGTGCCCGTTTATATATACATATTTTTTTTTTTATATATATTATTAGAATAATATATTAAATAGTCGCGCGGTCGGTATGAAAAAAAAATAAAATAAAAATTGTACGTGCGTATAGATTTACTGTGTATCGAACGAATAAATACAATGTCGTCGGGGACTCGCGTGTAACAACAGCTGGCTGACTGGCTGGCTGCGCGCCCGTAAAAGGGAAAAGAAAAAACAAAAAGCAGCACATCCTTAAAGCGAAGATCTCGAGTGGAGATATTATGTTATTATTATTATTATTATTATTATCTCTATAATATAAGAAAATCGCCGCCGCCCTATATGAAATACGTGCAGCGTGCTGCTTGCGTGTGCGGATAAGTATGCAGAAGACGGCCGTCGTCGAGTGATTAACACTGATTGAGCATAATATATTGACCGACGATTGTTATTCGCGCTTTAACATTAATAAATAGGTGGGATTTTTTTTTCTCTGTTTTTGGATCACAAGTTTCTTTTCGAAAATTATCGCGATTTGACGATAAATAATATTACATATTTGCTGCTCGTCGTCGTCGCGCGTTATTTTACTACAATATAATATGCGCATCATATATTTTTTTTTATTCGTAAAAAATATATATATAATTGTTATTCAAATGCGACATATTCTGTGTGAATAATACGAATCGAATATAAAAATAAAGACATGTTATAAACTTATATTACACACGAACTGTTTGACGTCTGTAGAAGTGACGCAAGTCCGTATATAGATACATTTTGAAAAAGAAAAAACTGCGCGTATCTGTTTGATTTCGATGGTATAATCTTACTGCAGTATCGGTATATAATGTATTCAACGACACGCTAATTAAGCTCCTATTTACTTACACGTTTTAATTTTATTGAATTCCGCTTCGAGAAATTCTAAAATGCCAATAAGAATCGGGTCGCTATTTTTGCACGAAGATGAGAATTTAGAAAAAAAAACTAACATAACACACTATGAAAAAATTCAAATTATTTTTTAAATTTATATTGTTATTCAATAATAAAACACATATTTTTTTCTGTATCCGATAGTTGTTTCGTGCAATAAAGTTCTCAAGACCAGAACTCGCGTTTAGGTACTTTCTCGCGTGAAACGCAAAAACCAGGTGATCATTTTTGACTCCGTACTGTTTTTTTGAAAAGGAATGAAAGTGTAAACATGGTATGCCAAAAATGGACTTGTGTCCCGCACACAAACATGAAACCATTCAGTTATTTCATATTCTGTACTGTATAATATTATATTAATTATATTATTATTATCAACGCAATATTTGGCTATACGGGTGCTCTAGGGCCCAATGAGTTTTGGGGCCTTTTTAGAAAACAAAAAAAAAAAATCATCAAAATGTACATTTGTTTAATGATTTTGTTGGTTATTATGGTCAGCTATTTATACGAATTCGAGTGATGCGAATAATGTTTCAAGAATTTTAATTGCATTCATTATATTAATGCGCGGTTTCTTTCTGAAGTGCAAAATCTTCAATTACATCCTCAAAGTCAAATTTCTAAAGGATTTCGCTCTTTCTATACACACAAATAACAAATTAATAAGTCCTTTTGGTAATTCATTTTTATTATGGAAATGAACGCTATTCGCTACAGCAATTGGTCACAAGTGAGCAAAGTAATATCATCGCACAGCGAATTCCACGTTCGGAAAAGTATCTTCTATAATTTCTCTGCCTTAATATATTAGATTATAAGTAGGCTGCGAGATACAGGAGCGGCGCGCGAATGAAAACATTCTGATTTGCAGATCTCATTAGCAGTGTTTACGTCTTCGCGATAGAATTCTTCAATACGTGAAATTAAAAAATACATTCGTTGAATTTTATGAATTGTATACATGTTGTGTGTGCGTGTGTATTTTTTTCGACAAAGTGTATTACACCGAAGCTCCGCTCAAAATCGCTTGGTCGAATGCAAATTTTTAATAAAAACAAAACTCTAAAATCTTTATCCAAGTAATTCACTTAAGCGATATCCACAACACCGCCGCGGCTCGCTACCTTTTTTTTTTTTTTTAAATTTTCTATAACGCTAAAAACATATACATACTATAAATATTTATTATAATATAACGCAATTCTTATAAAAAAAAAAATTTTTTAAAGCGGCATCCGAAATATTATAACACACTAGGAGCGTTCTTTATCGGACTGTAAGGGTCCCGCATACGCACGAAACGCGTGTTAAAACAGAAATTATATAATAAAAAGCACCAGCTGCCGCCGCCGATTGCTGTTCCGGTGTGCGTTACACGCGGTGTCGTCTAACCAATTTCGTGCGAGCGGGTAAACACACAGGTGGAACCCGAGCCACGCGGTAACACCTGCACCAACATTAACAAAATAAGCTATTCCATAAACTATTATCGTGTGTGTGTGTGTGTGTGTGTGTGTGTGTGTGTGTGTGTGTGTGCTCGTCGTGGTTTATTTACCAAAAACAGAAAAAAAATTGTATATAATAACGCGTGATCGCTATACGCGACAAACTCGTGTTGTAACGCGTTTTTACCGTTTTTTTATTAGACTTGCGTATAATAATATCAAAAAATAAATAAAATAGTCGTGCACGGAAAATAACGAAATTATAGCGCGACACGGCGGAATAGTTTTTTTTTTTTAAATTTTATAGATTCCGAGCGGACGCGGTGCGAGGAACGTATTGGTCTCACAACGATAATGTTTTTTTTAAATATCATTCTGTATGCGGAAATTCTACCAGAAGGAGTGCTTTATTATTTACGGTCATAGTACCTACCGGTTTACGGTAGAAAATTGTGCATCTACTTCGGGGATCCGAAACATTTTTTCGTGTAAACGAGCCATTTTTAGAAAAAAAAAAAATTGCAAAATCATGTTGCCGCACTGGTTGAGATAAAAAAAAACACGCCATAGTACAAAAAACGACTTATATATTATTTCACTAAACAATTTCGTCGGGAATTTGTAGGCATTAAAAACGATAATAAATCTTAAATTGATGCGTACTCCAAAGGGCGACCATTGAATTGGCTCCCAATATCATGTAAAGGATCTCATCGAACATTGGATTGACTCCCAAGGAAAGTAATATTCAATTGGCTCCCGTTAACATTTTTAACAAGTGGTTCTCAAAATGTGAAAGTTGACAAAACATGTTTAGAGTATGTAAGCCATAATATTGTTAGCGACACAGTGCCGTATCGCCGCCCGAAATATTATCCAGTCGTTAAGCTGATAACGCACTCAACCATAACAATATAACTTGATTCGATATTTCACTGATATCGTACAACACAGTAATCGCAGTTCGTTGTTTGTATTCGTACGTAATGTTTTTATTATATTGATCGCTTAAGATGAATTCGGTCGAAAAAACGCTAAATGAAAAGGGAGAATTAATTTTAATATTGAATAAGTATAAATTTAGCTATCATAAACCTCTCATACGATTTTTTTTTTTAATTCGGCTGCGTATTTTACTTGAATTTTTTTTAATTGGTGAATGATTGGATAACTGTTTTGATAACCAATGTATACATGTTGAGGGGGGCCAATTCTACCTAACCTAACGCAAATTTCGGGAGCCAATTCAATAGGTAAAAATTTGGACTACCTAATTTTGGGAGCCAATTCAATAATCCCGACTCCAAAGAGCCGCAGTCACATGCTAAGGAGCCGCAGGTTCCCGACCCCTGATCTATTTGGTACTTTAAAGCAGGGGTTGGCAATCTTTTTAACAATGTAGGCCATATTTTTTTTTCATATTTTTATCGAGGGCCACATTAATAAAAAAAAAAAAACAAATTTTACATAATGTGATATAGTGTTAATAATTATTTACTATTATTCAATTTATAATATCAGTTAATCGTATCAGTGTTATTTTATATGTAAATATGAGTATAAAAAAATACAAGTCTCTTTCTAGAAAAAATTTGCTTTTTGGAAAAAATTAAATAAAAATATGTAAAATTGTAGACTAAAGCGATTTCTAATGCACTGGATTAGATTCAATTTTAGAAAAATCCCATAAATATATACATATATATATATAATAAAATAATTTTTTTTAATTTTACAACTTCATGTGGGGGCCATAAAAAATTTGTTCGCGGTCCGTAGGTTGTTGACCCCTGCTTAAGATAGTTCGTTTTTCGATTTTCTCAAAAGCGCCTACAAAAAAAAAAAAAAAAAGTCAACAACTACAAAAAAATTACGTAAAAATATTGGGCGATTTATTTTTTCTTCATTTTGAAACTAATTGTTATAAAAACTTGAAATGTTCACCAAATACGTAACTTCATATTGTATTAGAGAAAATAAAGTTGTCTTTCAATTTTGTGCTACATATAGCAATTTCGAGGTAATTATTTAATTCATAGAAGAGGAAATTTTTGGTCTTCAAGCAATGTAACAATGTAACACAATGTCAGACGTACGTTACTTCAACTATATCCAAAAAAAATAAAAGTCTTGAAAATCTTTAATCACGATTTTCTATTATAAACGTTTCTAGTTTTTCGACAATGTGTATTTCATTTTTTGTGGGCAATTGCGTTATTTCAATTATAATGCGGTCGTAGATTCTTGAATTTTTTTTTTTTTGAATTTTGATATGATTTATCGCGTTGCTTTTATAATTATATTAACAACAAATCACTAAAATTTTTATCCAAGTAATTCACTTAGACGATATTTACAACTCCCCGCGGCTGTCTACCCTTTTTTTTTTATCGAATTTTTTTATCGTGTTTTATTGGCTAGTTACTCGCGTATACGTGCAAATTTATTCACGTTTCGGACAAGTATAATGGAAATCAAACGGCAGTAGAAAATTCATCGTTCAGATATGGTTGCGACGGACTCGAATATTTATTAAGTATACCTGTATTACATTCGACGAACCGTTGAGAATAACTCACGCAGAAAATGAAAAAAAAAAGAAGCGACTTCGTTATTTTACACTCAGAAACACGAATTAATGATGTACGGGAGAAAGACGAGAATGGTTCTGAAGAATATACTGTTTAGCCTAAGTGGATTTTTAGTAAAATTACGATTAAATTTTTGACGGTCATTCATTTCATTAACTATATATATCTATGAATTTAAAAAATCGAAATTCGACTGTCACCAAACATTCGTGTGTTATACTTCACTGTTTTCTTTTTGGGTTTTCAAATCAATCCGCGTATATAACAGAACTGGGAAAACAATATTATATAATTAGTTTTAATAATTTTTGCCATTATAACTTTGTGTATAATATGAATGATGTGCTCCTGCACTCTTGTACACGACGACCCAATATTTTTCACAAAAACGAAAACGTTTGCATGAGAAGACGTCCTCTTAAAATTTGGAAGGTTAATGCGCAACCTTGTTCCTTTGTATACCATAATAATAATAATAATAATAATAATAATAATAATATATTTGAATACGTTTTTTAAACACGGTTTAATGCGATGTTTTCCACCCGATTTATCGTTAAATATTAATTCCACCGATTTACGTTAATATTATAGCTAACCGTATATATATATATATATATATATATATTGTCTTTATAAATATAGAATAACGCACAACGATTCTCCTCTTCATTATTGTTTCTCGTATTATTTTTCGCTCGGCAAACAGAAGCAGTAAAGAAAAAAAAACAAGCACATTATAAACGGCATTAATATTTACATCGCGCGTATTATTGTAATAATCGTTTAGTTTTAAATAAAATACGTGTTTTATGGGATGTCATTTATTTATTTATTTATTTTTTTATTTTGCACGGAACGTGTTTAATTTTTTATAAACTCATCACTGTCATAAAAAAAAAATGAATATCGCGTAACGGTGTACAGGAAATGACTATTAAAATAAAAGGGTAATGTCGAGTTTCTTTTTTTTCCACACCCTATACACGTACATTACAGTACGAATGTTATTATTATAATTTTTTTTTTTTTTTACGGTGGAACGTCCATCTGCAACAGCGTACGATTCTACTAAATTATAATTCATTGAGGTACGAAAAAGGGTATATAAAAATTCGTATCTATAACTGAAATCGAATTTTATTTTACGTCTGCCAGTCGTACTAAGTTTCTGTATAAATTTGGTTGTCATTATTCCACGGGGTTGTATATACTTTCAATCAGATTACGCGATTTATTTAAACGCATGAATTATGCATTTGTACCGGGTATTCGTTCACTGCAAGACGTTTTTCATATTTATCAATTTCTTTATTTTTTCAAAAAAATATACGTGACACACGCACGTACAAATGTTTATCATATTTTTGTATACATATTATGTTCGTTTCCGCTTCATACATAATATTATTTGATTACATTAACGGACTGGTATTTTTACGAACAAAGCATACATTTCTTACAAGTGTCGTCGTAAATTATATCACAGACATGATGCTGGGTTGCGTGAAAATTTACAAAAACTTGTTATCGGTTTTGCAAAATTAAAAACCTTTTTGTAAAATAATCAGATTACATCAAATATATACGCGCGTAATCGAATCGACAGGTTGTAAATAGGATTTCGGTTCTTTAGGTATATTATACCTCTTATTCCTTATCATTTCGTTTATCACGAAAAAACATCAATTTATAATTTTCATACTTATTTCGTTTTCATATTTTCTTTATTTTACTTTTTTGCCACTTCTCTTTTCTTAATCCATATTTATGGCAATTAAAACTGTGAGTTTCAATCATAACAATAACGATAACGCACAAAATATCTTATCATTGATGAAATTAATAAAAAAAAAAAAACGTTAAAAATTAATGCGAATCGGTAAAACGATACCCACAGCGGGGATGAGAACTTACTGCAAATGAACCTCAAATAGTTTAAAATCTATTATATTCAGCCTAATCCGACGCGAGAAGACCATCTCGCTTCGGAAACGTCTCGACGCTATGAAAACTTCAAATGTGGAAAACGCATTTCCTATATAATCACGCGCGGCTGATCGGATGTTTTCCACAACAGTACAGTAAAAAATGCAAAACGCTCCTATTTTACGTGTCGAGACGAATCAACAAACTTAGTTATCGAGATGGAATCAGAACTCGCCGAAAATACCGCCGACCTGGACGCGGTACACGCACGGTTCTCAATGAAAGAGACCAGGAAGCGGATAGTATATATAGCTGAAGATTTACTTGATGACCGCAGTAAGCCACCGCTATTTTACAGTGTTTTAGTACTAGAGAATATTTCGTTTTTTTTTCTTCTATACTAATAAAGGATTTTTATCGAATCAAATATTTTTTTTTTCTATTCGCGTACGATCAAACTCGAATGCTGCGGGGTATATAATCGTCTAAAAATGGTACGAGCAAAAAGTCAGGAATTCATCGGCTCCAACAGGACCGGGTTTAAGTATGTGATGATCTATGGGCTGAATATAATTTGGGGCCCCAAAGAAATAAATAGGACAAAACGTGTATTGCTTACCGAATAACGTTTAATATTTGCCTGTAGTACCCATACTATTCATACTTATTCAATTTATTTAAGTAAAAACAATCAAACCGGGTAAGTAATAATATCATATTATGGAATCGCGTTATAAAAATACAAATTGATAAAAAAATTAGTGTTAGTGACTTTAATATAAAAATAATAATGTGTTTAAGTCATAATTAAAAATTAAATGACCGCAACTATTTTTTGATTTTATTTTTACAAAATCTTCTGCCTATTACATTGTACCTATTTGTTTGATGAAAATCTTTATTTTTTTACTATCTATAACTTTTTTTTCTCGTGTCGGTCAGCAATATTAAATTTCTTTTTCAAACGAGTAACTGATCAATTTGATGACCTCGTCATTTGTTTCCCTAAAGAGGTCACTCCTCTCGCATTTTGCGCTGGTCACCTTTTACATCTCCGCACTCACATTCTGAAGTCTCTTCTATATTCCACCTCACAGGGATCTTTTTTTTTTTGCAACTTCTAACCTTAGGCGGTTTAAAGTCTTCCAAAGTCCATATTTCAAATTCCTTCTCGGAGGTACATTCTCTATTGTTCTTTTCCACACAGGTTCGTCGGCTTTGCATCTGTTTTCCCAATTCTTGATGCGTTATATCTGTAACTGCAAAATAATTACAAAAGTGTGGGGCGGCCATAGGCGCAATTAGGGGGGCTTGAGGGGGTTTAGCCCCCACATTCATCAGTAGCCCCCTCAGTTTTTTTAATTAACTTGGATCATTTAATTATTAAAGGTTAAACGTGTTGTATTATTGTTACGTATTAAATATTTACATAATAAACCATTATACGTATGTAAAGGAAATATACATTGTACCTACACATTTAATGCAAATCTAATTGAATTTTTTTAAATGTTCATTCTGCAACTGCGATCGACGATTTTTAATCTAATTATTCGTGATTGGCTTTAGCCTTCAGAACAACATCCATATTATTGAAAATTATATAAAATTCGGAATTTTATATCTACTTTTAGTTTCAAACAGGTAAATTCATAGAACGGTCCATAGAGTTTAATAATAATAATTTATTGGTATACATATAGCCTATAAATAAAAGTAATCATACACGGAATACGGACCCTCATGGACGGTAAATACCTTTTTTTTTTTTTAAATTTAGCCCCCCCCCCGGTTTTTTTATCCTAGTTGTGCCTATGGGGGGGCGGCTCCAAATTTGTGGGACCCCCTGTGCTGCATCCCACTCAGCCCCTCCCCCCCCTTAAATCCGGCCCTTGGCCCCAGGGCTCATAATAGCTGATGTCGTCCGTTCCGTAAATAGATCATTTACGGAACAGTAAAATATACACACTGAATAATATCGTAAAACGTACACACACACACACACACACACACACACACACACACACACACACACACACACACACACACACACACACACGATTTTTTTTTTTGTGACTGCGGAATATTCCGTTTGAAATATTATACGCAGAAAATAAAAAATTAATAAATTCCGTCCGTCCCCCGGGCGTTTACGAATTTTGTGTTTTGCAAACGTGCTCTCGTCGAACCGCAATGATATTACAAACGCGTACACACACATAGGTAAGGCGTGTATTATTATTATTATTATATTACCCTGCAGGGCACGAACGTGTGCCCGGGATAATAGCGTCGCAAATTGTTTTAGGAATCGCCCCGGCGCGGCGGCGTCGGCGCGCGGTCCCGGTGGTTTATTGTATTTACTTTTCTCGCGGGATTCGAGTTATTTGGCGCGAGCCCAACCGGACAATATTGCCGGCGTATTAACCGGCGGCGGCGGCGGCGGCAACAGCTGTTTCCACGGCGCGAGGACACACGTAATAACATCACATATTATACCGTTTTTATACCGACCGCAGGGGCGTAGTAACGGGGGGGGGGTTTGGGGACACACCCCCCCCACCACCCGAAATATTCAGTAAAAATATAATTAATATAATATATTATAATTTCCCAATTTTATTCTTGTAAACTCGTATTTACTTTCACCTAATTAACGCTTCATTATGGTTATTAAAGATATGCAAGTAATTTTCTAACGATACTTAGACTTTCAGATTCAATTAATATGTGTATACAACCCCCGAACCCCCCGAAAATTTTTCTTACTACGCCACTGACCGACCGTGTACACATCCGCGACGGATTATTGCATTATCGCGTTCAGTGCTCTAATTCGGGGGGGGCAGGGCGGAGCTCCTCTTAAAAATTTTTCTTATTTTGAGAGCGCCCCCTTCAAATTATTTTCATTTCGACGTGGGGGACCGAATGCGTTACTCTGTTAAAATAATATTGAAATTTCGGTTTTGTAAAATCGCATTGAATAAGATAATAAACAATTATTTAAAGGATTTTTTTTTTTTTTTTTTTTGGTAATTCATTACGAGAACAGTGTTTATTATTATTATAATTTATAATATGGGTGATTTATGGTGTGTCGGCGGCGCGTATGATGATAGCTCGTGAGTGAGACGTAACCAACAGTTGTAGAAACTTATTTGAAAATAATAATTATAGCTACCAAATTAGGTATGATACATTTTTATGTAAATATTAATTTTTTTATAAGTAAATGATGGTAAGTTTCAAAAAAAAATTGTTGTTGTTATATTGTAGGTATATATCACATGGTACATATAGAAATGCTCTCACATATACTCGTATACAGAGCAATGTGGAGCAAGCAAAATAGCGAAGTGCAGTGTGACCAGATTTGACGGAGTAAAATATTGTAGTCACCTAGTTAGAAATTTTATTGATTTTTATCAGTATTCATTTGAGCACTGACGGATTGGCAGAATTTTTCGGTCCGGGAAAATCATTTAGACCAGCCCTCTATATTATAATATTTAATATTATACTTAAAAGCAAATATTACTCGTGTTATTACAAGGCAATCTGCGGTTCAACCTCCCCCCCCCCATATACAATTTTAAAAATTACAATTTTGTTCACTGACTTTTATATTTATTAAAATAAAATTTGCTCATAAATAATATAGCAAAACAATTTGATATGAGAGTTATTTATTGAGTAATACACTTTTATTTTTTAACTTATCAATGATTCCTTCTGTATCAATATAATTTAAAATTTAAAAATTCATATTAATTTATAGCAAAATTAAAAACTGTTTGCGGCCATAGCAGCCCTCAAGGATACCGGCCCACCGGGAAGTTTCCCGGTATCCCGATGGGCCAATCCGGCCCTGCATTTGAGTGTTGTAAAATATTTTGACGGGCGGACGAGGCTGTACATAACCACACAGTAATTTAACGTTATTATTAAATCCGGAACATTTTCTGCGGATGATAACACATAATGTGGGTATAAACAGGATAGGAAATAATTTGTACAATATTTTTTTTTTGCCGGTACTTGGTCATACTGCAGTTCGCTATTTTGCTGACTTCATATTTTGGTGACTATGGCCACACCGTGGAATATATATTATAATATTGCAATACATTGATGAAAATGACAAGGTGGGGTGTGTGGTGGGAGTGATGTCCCCCCTCCCACTAGTCAGGTTGAATTTAATCATTGTAAAGGACACTAATAATGTTTTTAATGCCTTGGAGTTCCTTTTCTTAAATTTTTTCAATTCCAACACTGATCGTATTATAAAATACACTTGAGTGTACAAAAAAAAAAAAAAATAAAAACCCATAAGAATGAAAGCACACGAAGCGACTGGAAAAAAGAAATAAAGTTTGCCTACGAATTTATACCGTCAAGTCGTAGATATACGAACGCAATAATATACGCCGCCGTATATCGTACCGCGCGACGCGTAGTACGTGTAAAATAAACAAAAAGCGTCGTGTACACGCGAACGGAAGCGATAAAATACATAAATAATAATAATAAAAAAAATATTTTAAAAAGAAGTCTTAACGATACAAATAATTAAAATAACGTTGACGCCGCTCGTTTGCTATAATACTACGCTCGTCTCCATCGACCGCGCGTTTATTCATTCTCTCCCGTGAGAGATATATACACACACACACACACACACACACACAGAGAAAGAGAGCGATAATATATTTTACAACCGGTTAGGTTTGCATGTCTTTTCATGCTATCTTTGCAGTCGGTTAAAAAACCGTGTAAATTCTATATATACACTCGTATATATATACAATAAACATTTTTTTTTTTTTTTTTGTCGAACAAAGAAAGATCGCGCTCGTTTTTTGTTTTTAACAGTATGTGCTTCGCGATTCAAACGAGAAACAAAGGCAAAAATAAACCACTATAATAATAAATATTGTTTCAACATTAAATATAGTCTGTATATAATATATAATTATATATAATATAAAATTATATATTATTCTCGAATAAAGGTTTCTCAGTAAGTATATATATATATATATATATATATATATGCACATTCGAATAATTATATAACATAATATATAATGACGTAATAATTGTCTTAAACAATCCGTTACTAACAGATTAGTAAATAATAATTATTAACGCGTTTAATCGTATAAACATATATATTATGAATCGTTATTAATAAATAATATTAATATTTTATATATATATATATATATATACCGGGTTTTCAAAGCGTTTTTTTTTCCTGTAACATTTATAACATTATATTAAATATACGTATATTATTCATTTTATTTAAAACGAAAATAATAATAAACATTAATCGATTTAATACAAACCGCGGTTTGGCACACATTCTCGCCCGCAATTATTACATAAACGTATATCATGTGTGCGCGTGTCATATTATCGATTTTTTTTATTATTGATCTTAAAATTTTTATTATTGATTTTAATAAAAATTTATTATTTGATAATTTTTTATTATTATTTGATTCGTTGATTTATCAGCTTTTTTGATTATATATACGATCTACAAAAAGCGCGTAAAAATGATAAATAATAAAAATTATTTATCGCGGTAAATAAGACGTTTTTCCGTATAGTTTTCTGTAATGTTCACGGGCACCCCGAAATGATATAGCGCGCTATATATTATATAACAGCTGCAGTAATGTATGAATACGAAATGTGTAAATTGTATATTATTAAAAAAAAAAAAAAAAGAGTATTAAAATAACGTTTATAAGAAAAATATTCTTGAAAACACTTTTAATTCATTCTTAAATTATACGTTTATTATGCAGATTACGTAATCCATAATATATATTAATATACAGTTATTCTTTTAGTTTTATATATCTTCTTCTTCATAGGTAAAATCGAACCCCAGGACCATCCCGTCACACAACCTTGCCTCCAGTTTCCCCTATCCGATGCCTGTATCCTCCAGTCTAAACCTGCTCCTAACGCTTCCACATCCTTCCTTACTACGTCCTCCCAACTCGAACGTGCTCTTCCCAGCGGCGGTCTTTTCCCAGTAGGATTTTCTTCCATTACTGTACACGTACAATTGGATTTTGACTACGCCAAACATATAAATAAATATACTTATAGGTACCTCGTACGAAATAGCAATGTGGACATTTTACATATTTTTACGGAATATATATTCATATAAACGTTTTTTTTTATCCACGTATATATTATTTCGATGATTTTGAATATATTTTTTTCGGCATAACATCATCCAAGAGACTGTTAAACAAAGAATATTATATTAAATGTGTTCGAGGAGTGTAAAAGAATAATTATTATAGGGCGACAACGCGGGTGTAAATTGTCGGCAAAAAATTTAAAAAATATACGAAACCCTTTTGAAATGTAAACGCGCGTAATATTTATAAACCGTCCGTATATTATGTGCAGGTAGAGTAAAACAAAAGAATAAAAACTAACGCACGATTTAATAATTCTATGCACTTCCAGCGATTCGCTGCAAATCTTTAAAAATAATAAAAAGCGATTAAAATTTAAAAAAATTTTTTATTCAATACGCGTATATTTACGGATTATCTTAATTTAACTTTTACCCAGTGGTGAGCTAACGACCTCCCCCGATCATGGAGTTCAACCTCCGCCACCTCACCATTGTCGGTATTATATTATAATGTTCATGACTCATATCAGTTACGGACAATCGGGATATTTTAATTGAAAAAAAAAAATAAAAAATTCCATAAAAACTTTTCGAACAGGTCTGTATTCAAATCATCCCAATTTTCAAAAGTTCAGGACAGGTATTTCATGATTTAAAATATGTATTTAGGCATCGAAATATAATTCAAATTATTTAACAAATTTCAATCGACTTTATTGTCCGTTATAAAAATTAACATTATGGGCCGGTTTCACCAACTATTGTTAAATACACTCTAACACCGTGTTAGTTAACAATTCGTTTAAATTTAACATGTGGTTAAATTATAAAAGTTTCACCTTTGCGTTATTATTGTTAAATTCTATGCGTTAAGTAACAAAATGTTAGTTGCAGGGTTACCAAAACGGTTACCTTGATTCTAACGTTCTCATCGGTTATCACGAAATGTGATAACTGATAAGTGATAATATCGTAGATATATTATAATATATAGACGGCGATTGGAGAAAGAAGTGCGGAGCAAAGCTATGTGCGAGAGAGAAAGAGCCATTTGAGGTTTTTTCACGGATGAATAAATAATCGTGTATCACCATTCGCTGCGAATCCGGATATCTTGCTGCCACAATTTTGTTTTATCATCCATGAAAAAGCCTCTTCTAAGTCTGTCTCTCTCGTAGACCTATATTAACTATAATTCTCTATGATCTCTCTCGCACATATCTATTGGCTCTAGTGCATTAAACGCGCGACACACTGGTCGTTCGCGGTCTATATAATATTATATGTCTATGGATAATATAATATTAAAAATAGGCGATTATAACCTAATTTACACTATAGTGGATCTATGGCATTTGAAAATGCCCATTAAATTTTAACAATCTGATTTCGGGTGGTTAACATAACGAGTAACAACGTGTTAAGGTTAACAAATCTCCGTGAAACTTATAAATTTTCACTAAATAGTTGTTGAATACTATTAACAAAATGTTGTTAAATCGTTAACGAATGTTGGTGAACCGGGCCCTATATAGTTTTTAAAAAATAATAACACTTATAAAATGAAATATCATAACTCCAAAGTGGGGAGCGGGAAGGCGATACATAATATATCGCCCAGGAACGTATTTAAAATTTTAGCGCCCCGTGGCAATTTTTTAATTCCTTTTATATGGTGCTGGGGGAGGGGATTACAAATAAAAATTATAAAAATTAAAAACCTTACTTGTAATTTTATATAGGATTTTATGCGTACTAATATAAACTAATACGATACGCACTACGAAACTATTAAATAATATTATTGCCTAATAATGTATAAACACATATCGCACATATTTTGAAGTCGAGTGAAATAAACGTATCTGTATGCATTATGCACAATTAACATTAGTAACTACGCCAGCTGCGGGTTGCATTTTGCGTAATGTCGTAATTATTATCGAGAAGTCCCATGTTCGTACAAAAATTATTTTTCCACAGTAAACATCCTTTTTCCACTAAATTTCACCGAAAAATCGACAATATTGATTATGTGAAACAAACAAAAAACGTTTTACTTATAATTAATTATAAATGTATTTAACTATAATTATTATACTACGCGTATTATAGACACAAAAAAAAAAAGTTCATACAAATTTACCACCGCCAAAGTTCCAACAGGAGGGGCAGTTGCCCACCCTGGCCCTCCCATAAATACGGGCCCGGCCCCTCCCCCCGTCAGATGTCCGCCACTGCGGCGTTATCCCGCGGCGGGCCCATTCCGCTCCTGCAGTGAATAAATAATAAATCAAAGCGCAGGACATTGTACTTTAGTCTAGACTATTTCCGCGGTGTACTATATATACGAATAAATCAATTTTCCGTACAAGAAAGCGCATTTATTATATTCGTCAAGAGGCGGATTTTTCGTAGAGGCTTTTCCATTTCCGGTCGAAATGTTTCCGTATATCAGACATTATTATATTTTCTATACAGTTTTTTCCCTCCCTTTTTTTACCCCGCTTATTTACGATGTACTTTTCGTCGATATTATTATATATCAACAGTTATATACTGCTGTTACCGCTGTATATATTACATATTATTATTGTATCTCGATATGATTTACCCGTCCGTTATACGTTATAATGAAAAGACCGCGACCCGTTTAAATCGATTCCATTTTAGTTTTTTATTATTATTATTATTATTATTTTTTTTGTGCGCGTCCTCTCGGCTTCGGTGGTGGTGGTGGTGGTGGTGGTGGTGGTGGTGGTGGCGGTGCTACGCGAACACAACAATGCGCGCGTACAACGACGACCACACGTTAAATCGACCGAAATAAACTGATAAAATATACGCGCGCGCGGTTTATTTATTTATTTTCCGTCACCGACAACTACTACACCTCTGCAGTATACTGTACAGTATTGTACGAACAACGTAAACGTGGTGTAGGTATAATAATTAACGCTTTTTTTTTTTGTTTATTCTCTTTGTCTGTTTACTGTTTGCGATAAAAAAAAAAAAAAAATAATGATTATAATAAACAAAAAACAAACTGTTCTTTTTTTTTTGTGTAAAATTCCACCTCCCCCCCCCAACGAAGCCGCGCGCGTTCTCGTCGATAAACACGCGACACAATAACAATAGCAGCCGCATAGCGGTGCTGCAGTCTTCGAATATAATATTATATAATATACAGTCTGGTCGATAAGCGCAAAAAAAGTAATAATAATCACGCCGAAAACGGCTCGTCGTGTGTTAAATAAAACGCGTGCGGGTCTTTATCGTTATTACACGAGTGTTGTTGTGTCGCGCCGATTCTGTAAAAGAAACGAAAAAAATGAAATAAAAAAAAATACTGCCGTCGTTAATGTGATAATAAATACGTTTATAATGTCCCCTCCCCACCCCTTACCGCGGTAACGGTAGTGTAAACCGTGACCGTGTTCTACCGTACCCACCCCCTCGTCGTCGTAGTCGTTTACAATATTATACCTGCAGTGTTTTGAGAAAGAATAGTAATCGCGCGAATAATAAACGGCGCACCACAACGCCGCGCAGTTGCGGCCGGACGATCGCGGCGGTTTCGGTAGTATGTTTCCGGTATAGGAAATTTTCTATATTTTTTTTTTTCTTTTTTCCGTGTGTGTTTCACGTCGATTGTCTCGTTTAAAAATCGCTTAAGCCCGCGTCGTTTAAAACCCGTTTTATTGTACGATTTTAATCGTTCGGTTCTGCGCGCGCGATATATTCCACCGCCGTGTAATTATACTGCACGCGTGTCTCTCTGTACTCGTATATATAATACGTTTATAGAGAGAGAGAGAGAAAAAGACGGTCTCGTGCGACGGCGACACTCTATATTATAGCAGGAACTAACTACGGCTGCTAATGACGCTAAACGGCGTACACCACCACCACCACCACCAGTGTAATTTTCCCCGACTTAATTACACCTGGTATCGCGAGTGTGCAGTGTCGTGCCGTTATGAACAACACGGTTTTCGTTTGAACGCGAAATAATGCGACCGTTTTCACCGCCGCGTACCCAGAGCCGGATTAAGGGTTGGGGGGGGGAGCTAAGAGGGCTATATCCCGGGGCCCCCTAAGGAATAGGGGCCCGAAAATTATTTTTGGGACTATCATTTGTGTTTCCAAATTTATAGGCAGGGTCGGACTGGTGAAAAAAATGCCTACCGTGCAAATTAGTTTCAAAGGCCCACCAAACCAAAAAAAAAAATTTGCTCGCTACGCTCATTTTTTTGTATAAAATCATTAAGGTTCCAGTCCCTACTTCTAGCGGCATCTTCGGATGCACAATAGTATACAAGCACGGCCCGTCCGTGTCTTTATTAGCTACAATGGTTCTGTCCGATAACAGTAATTTTATTAATTATTACCGGCCAGTGGCGTATTTACGGTGGGAGGGGATATGGGGGTCATACCCCCCAAGAGGTTATTTAAAATAATATTTTGATAATTGTATGAACGAAAACGAATGATATTAAATTCAATTTTGAAAATATAAATAAATAAATCAAATGTTGTACACAAATGACAAATGTTTGTTTACATACAACATGTATATAATATAATCAATATATGTGTATAATGAATACAATAAAAATATCTGTAAAAATTTGCATATCTCGCGCTCATACTGCAACAACACAATCGCGGCCGTGTTGTGTACCGGCGTACGACACTGCCGCCGCAAGTGTTGTTGCGTGTGCTACGCGCGCTTCAAATATATTTATATTACAATACCGCGACGTCTTGTACGCGCGGTGGAAACTGGAAATGATTTATGATGGGCCTGATTAATTACGCGCGTGTGTGGTGTGTATTACGTATAAATTTATTTCTACTGATTGTAATGGGTTGGCGTTTCATACATTTCACAATTCACACTGTCGTCGTACCGAAAAGAAAAGTATACGAGTAACGAATGAACGACGCGTACGTGTGTATATACGAGCCGTTTGAAAATATTGGATTTAACGCCGTAACACAACGTCATCGTCAGTAGCGCAACTAGGATTTTGGGGCCCCGATGAAAAAGTAGCAGCAACATTTAGGGTGGGTCCTAAATTTTATGACTGTCCGAAACAAAATAAGAATATTATATCAAAGGGGAGTATCTACACTGCATGCAGGTACATCGGTAAATGTATATATATATATATCATTTATTTTTTACACGTGACAAAAAGTTACCTATAGCTTAGTCCTCGTCTCCTCGTACCTATAGACATATCTATATCTATAGATATCTATATATAAATATATATATATATATATATATATATATATAGATCGCGCTGTCATCGCCGTTCCAATGCAACTGGCAACGACGGTATAGAAGTGGGGAGACCTGGCCGGGTGGTGAGTAGAGCCGGGTTCATGACGTCATGGTAACGCTCTCGGTGTCGCACAAATTTATAGAATGACCCCAGCCATAATACATATACATGTCAAAATATGGTGGTCGAAGAATGAGGATCACCATATTCATGGGTCAAGGGGGTGATTCATTAAAATCACAAAAAATTGTTTCTCTCTCCGCTCGATAAAATATTACATGGCATTTTCTATCGCGAATTATCTTAATTAAAACATAATGTTGTATTACATTTATTCCATCCTAGGTACTAATTATGTTGCTAAAATACAGGGTGTCTTACAAGGATTCACCTATTGCGTTATCAGTTATCACATGAGATAATCGAATTTTGTTTTTTTTTTTTTTATTCATATAACATAGAACAAAAGGATAACAAATAATTTATAATTTAATTACATATTATAAAAATTAAATTTAAAGAATTATAAAATAAACTTTTTTTTATGATTTTTGACAAATTTGAATTTTGTAGAAAATATTTTTCTATAAAATATGTATGGTTCAACTGTCTATTTTTATTAACTTCGTGATTTTTTTATCATTTTTCTAAATTTACAAAGGGATAGGTTTGTCTATTATTGTATCATTTGTTTATGCAAATCATCATCAAATTGTTAGAGATCGTTCGACTCATTATCGTCTACGCACTCATAGGTTTTGCACTTGGTTTTTTTTTTATATATAGAAGGCTTGCATAACACTACGTTAAATGTATGTACGTTAAATATTTGCAATGAAATGTAAATCAATTTCTTTGCGTTGTTTTCAAAAAGTCATCGAGCATTCCGAATAACTTAAGTTCGTCGGTGCAGATCAGGTTCAGAGACGGTTACTAAACGCACACGGATTAGATAGAGCGTACTGGACAGTACTGGATACGATAGAATATAATCGGAGCTAAGAAAATTATAACAATCCTTTTTGAAAATGGCAGAACACGCACTAACGGGCGTATTATTTGATAGAAAAAATAAAAATTACGCCTCGCGCCATATTCCGTCGGTCAATATTTCTATTACTACACACTCGCGACCGGGCCGACGTGTAAGTACGGTTATTCGATTAAAATATTACAAGCTGCATTTGAGCGCTATCCGTGCCTCATGTACCG
Source organism: Slavum lentiscoides (assembly GCA_032441835.1). NCBI lineage: Eukaryota > Metazoa > Arthropoda > Insecta > Hemiptera > Aphididae > Slavum > Slavum lentiscoides. Next base: position 18,952,470 of record CM063706.1, on the reverse strand, counting down.
TCACAACACGAACGGAAAATACGATATACCAGCGTTATTATAAAAACAAAAAAAATTAATTTATGTAATAATTTGTAGTTTTCCTCGCTGTTATTTTATTATTGCTTGTGTGGCGACGGCTGTGAGGACGGTCAAGGTTGGTCTAATTAAACGGACGACCGGCGGTTACAACCGCAAAGCGAGGCCACAAATTGCACGCACACAAATTTCGTGTTTGAGCTTCATTACGAACAATACCAGACTTGGGTGAAATCATTTTTAAAAGCATTTTAAATACGTATTCCAAAATATACTTTCAAAACAAAAAAAAAAAAACAAAAAATATTTATAACGTGTGTTCGCGGAATACTTTTTGAGGGTAGTATTCCCTAAGTATTACAAGTACATTTTTTTTTTTTTACATTTTAATAATATAAATATCGAAAATATTAATTATTGTAGAATATACTAAATAAACAGTCATCGACGTTTGCACGGAGGTTTAATAATTTTTATTTTTTTAATTCTGTGTTTATAAACTAACACAATAGGTAATAGTTAATTTGACAATACGCCTATAAATTATGATATTATATCTCCAAACTGATAAGTGTTTTTGTATATCTACAGTGCTGATGCTCATTTTTTTTTTCTGAAATAATGATTTTTTACATTTAAGTGTAATATGTGAGTGGAAGGCGAGTTTTTTTTTTGTAAATCTTAATATAAAAGTTTTTATACTCTCAACTACTTACAATTATACACATTCAAAAATATATGATATCTCAAATCGCTTTAGTATTTAAATAGGTATATGGTAATAAATAAATATTAATAACTTCCAAAAAAAAAAATTGTGTAACTGCGCGCAGTAATATAATATTTGGCATTTCTGTTCAATAAGATAGTATTAACTTTCAAGACGTACCTGTTGTATATATATTTTATTGATATTATTATAAACACAGCACGTACATGCACTCGTGTATTGCTTATATTCATTACCCGTTTATTACACCGTCATATACACCTACGTTATCGTCAAAATTGAAAACAAATAAACACATTATATTGTCCCATTAAATATAGTAGTTGAAAATTAAAAAAAAAATCGATTGAGCTTTAAAAAGTATTCCATACACTTTTAAAATGTAATTAAAACACTGTGTACGAATATGACTAATAATTTTATTATTTTTACTCAGATTATTATTATTAACCTAAATATATAATGATTTTATTTTTTACGATTTTCGAATATCATTTGCGTCGTATAATTGATTATTACGTACCTTTAGCATATATTTTATACTTGGGCCTTTGGATTTGTAAAATGTTAATAATAATAAAAATAATATACACACATATATTTATATACTCAATGATTTCTCGGTTATAATTCACTTTTTCTTTTTTTCTGGACTCGGAAAATACACATTTTATATTTTATTTATAACGCACGTGTTCACGACGAAGACGGTCAGCGAAACAACACATAATATTACTGCAGGCCGTCGCTATATAAAAGTGTTTTTTTTTTTTTATTCTTTCAGCGAAGTTAATTCAATTTTTTATTACGATTATATATTATATAAAAAATATTAAGTCTACTTATGTATATATATTTTTGTTCTTCGACTGAGATATCTGTCGTCACGAATAACAGTAAATGTTTTCGTGCTGCACGCGTCATTTTCAGGTGTGTTTTGTTAACGAAAGCCGAATGGATTATTACTGACAGACACAATTTTTTTTTTTTTATTATTATTATTTTATTATTTTTTTTTGTTGTGGAATATTTAAAACTAATAAAACGAATGCGTCGACAATAAATGTATGTAACGCGTGCCGTGAGGTGTTTCTAAGTTTTCTGGCCTTGAACCGGAATAGGTAAAATGACGATAATATATTGTATTCGCATCGATACCGTTGTTCCAAGATCAAGAACTGCGCGACCGGCAGATCGGATGCCCCTCTTAGTGTATAAGCCTCGTATACTTTCTTTTCGTAAATTACGTCAAATAGGAATATGTGTATTTTTCATTTCATTGCTTCATCATACATTTATTAGTGTACATATATGTTATCATTCTAATGGATATTCGTGATAAAATACTAGTGAATTTACTTACACGTAGACCGCAGTAAATAAACAGGTTTTTGTCGTTTTCAAAGTAATCGTAAGTTTTTTTTTTTTTTTTTTTGTAGTTTATCTCAGTAAATTATGTCAAGGGGAACAAACGCTAATATTATATAAGAACTTGAACACAACACGTTTAAGTTTTTGATAATTAATTTTTAAAATAAAATTTATACTTATTTCGTTAATAATATTACATTTTTTTTAAAGAAATATTTCATAATTATATTTTGTTATAAAAAATTACCGATATAAAATGTCCGCGCTCGATATGTTTAAATTAAATTTTCTCATTTTCTTTTTCTAATGTAAGAACGGAATCGAGTGATTTGTTTTTTGATGAAACACAATATTCACGGTGTGTGAATTATTTTCTTTCACCTTTTTTATTTTATTCAATGGTTTGCACGCTGTTTTTTTTTTTTTTATTATTATTTAAAAATGATATAAAAGAATTATTATTTTTTTCGTATCGTTATACGAGAAAGATTCGAATAAAAGCGAATCACTCTCTTATATTATATTATTGTCGTCGCGGTGCTTTTCAACAAGCGTCATTAAATTTATTGTTTTCTATAGAGTACGTATATTACTTATAAAAACAATGTACGCGCATATATATATATATAAATATATTGGCATTATTACACGCATTATATATAGCCTGTAGGTACTTTAATCCGTGATTTACATCAAGTCCATCGCTGCGCGGCCACCGCACCACCATCATCCAGTTCGATGTGTATAAATTGTATATATTTATATATTGTATAAAAAAAATATATATATATATATATATATATTATAATTCGTGACGTGAACGGTGTGGGAATCGTCTCGAGTTCAGGTCGAGTGTTCTCGTCATTAGCGTGGAACGTTGCCGGCGTATTTTCTGGCCCAGGGCTTACGAGACCGCGCAGATACGCATCTCCGGGGGAAAGAAAGCTGGCGCGTTTACGCGCAAATAATAAATAATATTATAATATGGACGCGTTTGTATATTATATGTATGTACCGTTCGCGTTTCAAAACGCAAAGCGTTTTCGATCGGTCGTTCGTATAGCGATTGCGAACAATGTTCGATGCAAAAAATCTATTATCGCGAGCTATTTTTAAAACGTCATAAGAAAAACTAAAAAAAAAAAAATACGAGTTGATTCTTGTATTTGCCAGCAAAACGTGTGTAGCGCTTTCGCAGGGGCGTATTTATTAGAAACGTGTAATGGTGAGGTGGGACACCAACAAAATTTAAAATGGGTATAGATATAATCATATTTCTATAAAAAAAATTACAAAGTTAAAATAATGGCGTTTCAAATAATCAAAATTTAATTTAATAACGTTATTTGACTTTCAACGCCATTGTATGTATTATACCTACTCGTAATAATATTTGTAATAATTCGTAATAATTACGGGGTTTTTAATCGGTAATTTAAATTAATAAACATTGATTTCGCGTTCATATAAAATACAAATTATTATTTAACATTATATAAATTCGCCACTGCGCGTTCAAATACTTAAAAAAAAAAAAACAGTGGTATTGTATTAGAGCGTTACGCGCGTTAAAATGATTACATACAAAGCCGTAGCCAGGGGGGTGTTTCAGAGTTCAGGCCCTCCGAAATTTTTTCTTAAAGTAAAATTTAATGATTTATATTCTATTATTAGTTTATTATTTATAATTTATATCATATTTATTTTCTTAACCCCCCCTCAAAAAAAATTTTTTTCCTGGCTTCAGTCTTGATTAGACAATTATAATATTACGCTGTTAAACGTAGGCGTATTGAAAAAAAAGTAAGACCATAACCGCGTTTAATTTTTTTTTTTTTAAATGTCGTTTTTTTTCTTTAAGCCGTTTAAAAGTTTTTTATTTTTACGCTCGCTATAACATACGATATCGTATGAAATTTCATTAAACGATCATAATTGAAACTAAATTGAAGACCCGTGCAGATGACGGCACGGAGGTTAGTCACATCGAAATACTTTCGACAATTAATGACGCGAGAAAATGTCCGACGACGATAATATATTGTCGTCTGTGTATCTGTGTGATCGAGGAAAAAACTCGAAACATTTTATTCGGACATTTTGACAACGGAATTCGTTTATAATCTGAGAAATCATCACGTTTAATAAATATCTTAAATAATAACAATAATATTGTTCCATAGTACCTACACTATTATGCGGCGTTATTATACTTATATCGGTTGTATTGATATATTATGTTTGTTATATGTAAAAATGACATAACGATCAGAATATTGTAATACTTATTTTCAATTTTGTTTTTCAGAAATTGACGCGTGCATACTGACATAAATCACGTGAATGAAAAATGACCGTATACACCGATCGGTAAGTATATATATTTATACGATTTTCAATTTGATTTTATAATATAGACAAACCGGTGACTATATAAATCTAAAATCCCTTAAAAAATAATTATTGTTATCACGTCAGTCTCACGGGAATAATATACGATTTCTTTTTCTCTATATTTTATACGATTATGTGTATATATATATATATATGCGTACCAGAAACACACGTTCCCTGCTTTTATTGACAATGATTGTTGTTAACCAAGTACGTCTAATATAATATAGTACCGTTGCCAGTACGTGATGATGATGTCACCGGGGCGTGATAATTACAATTTTCGTTTAATATAATCGTACGCAGTTGTCGATTATCGTATAATTTACGACAATAGGAAGGACAAAAAACATAGTACATACATAACATTATTGCTTTTTAACGAATAAAATATAAAAATCTACGTTTTGCTTTTATATTATATAACAAAAAACTAATACATAAATTATTATCCAATTCGATATTTTAAATCGTAATTTAAGTGTTTGGAATCAAAAAATCTAAAACGACACACAATTATATTATATATTTATATGTAGACTTGGTTTAAATATTTTAAAAATATTTGTAATACATGTTTCGAATACTTCGAAAAAGTATTCATAATGTGTATCCGAATTTTGAATACTTTACAAAAGTATACCAAATACTTTTAGAATACTTTTATTTTTACTAATTTTCAGTTACAGGAATATGAAAATATAGTATTTATATTATTATTTTAATCGAACATAAACAGTCATCAATATTTGTATTTAAACGGTTTAATAACTTTTTTTTTTTTAAATTCTGTGTTTATAAATAATCACAATAATTACTAAGTAAATTAATACCACCAATTAGTAATAAAATATAACACGATTATAATGACATAGTATAATAAAATATGCTTGATTATTTGAGTAAGGCCGGGTTTAAATACCAAAATAAAATGATAAAATAATTGGTGTCGTTTTAAATATTTACTGCTCTTGATCGCTACTGTTATCTTCTTCTGAAATGATTACTTTTTACATTCAAGTAATAAGTCATTATTTTTATATAATTACTATTTAAAATACGATTGAACTTTAAAAAGTATCCGGAATACTACATTCTGAATACTGTATTCGGAATATACAACCCAAGTTTGTATAATATATATATATATATATATATATATATATATATATATATATATATACATATATGACAGTAAAATGAAATTTACCTTCATTGTGTCTTCAGAATTTCTATCTCGTTTCAGTGTGTTTCAATATGGCTTTATCGCATTTACACAAGCCAATATACAAGTAAATGTCTAAACATTTAATAATCAGAAAATAAGAAACGTTTTTTTTCGCAGACTTTCATTTTCCGGGGTGAATAGTTATTGAACACGAATCCGCGAAAAACAATACAGTTCAAAAACTAAAATGTCGTGATAAGAAACATTAAAATGTACTGAACAAAAGCCACCGTGCCGATCGTATCCGAGAAGTTTTCATACTCATACATACAGTTTACTGCAGTGTACACGCAACAAAAGGAAGGGGGAGGGGCACCCAAACGTAGTGATCAATCGTGTAAGACTACAATCGAATATTGACCTAATGAAAAGTTCAGGAAATCGAAAAAGTTTCCTTCTAGTATTCTATGATTAGGTGGTTTTTATTTTAACACGTGGAGCGTTTTATTGTATACTGTACGTCTCGGTAAACTGAAGAGTAATAAAGATTGAAAAGCGTGGGTCATAAATTTCAGAGTTTTTATCAAACAATTCAACGTGTTCCAAGGTGAAAATTCCGTTATAAAACTATTATTGCACACATACACGTATAACGGGAGCCCGACTTTTGTACTTCTGAAATGTTAAATGAAAGTAGACGCTGCAGGCCTCATAAGAATTTATATTTTATTGCGTAAACCGAAATTAATTTAGAACCGCGCCGGTAAATATGGATTTTTTTTCTTAAATTTATTTATTAGTAATTTTTACACTTCGAGAATAACTTTTGCTTTTTTGAATAATAATTATTTATTCACTTATTATATTATATGAGTCATACTTAACGAGATAGTTTTATGTACATATTTAAATAGGTGCCTGTATTTATTGAAATTACTTTTTAAACATAACATACCTTGTTCCGCATTAATGGGCATTTAATTATTTATTTTTATACTCTTTATGTTCTCTGAGGACGTACGAATCATTATTCCATTACATAAGAACATAATTACATCACGTAAATTGCAAATTATTTAACGTCTAATTTTCTCGGTACGAACAATTATTATTTTAAAACGAAAATATACATCGCTCGATCTCTTTGAAATAATATAATTCAATTAAAAATACTGTAACACTGTAACAGATATTAACGCATCCTATTCCATGATGAGTACTACTTAAAGCTTACAGGCTACAACTATAACGAAATTAAAACGTCTTCCAAGTATAATATTATAGTCGGATGGAAATCATGTTGATGATGATATATCATACCGTTTTTACGAAATTTTTCATGTATTTATATGTGGAAAGATTATAGAAGCGTTGCGAAAATTCAAATGATCAATGTTATTCGCCTACGTTAACATAATGTAGTAAACCTTCGATCGTAGTAAACTAAATTATTCAAATGGTTTTGCAAGAATTATTAATCGCCGCGTCTGCGTGTGAAAAATCGTAGTGCTGTGTTTAATCAAAGTAAATATCGTATAGTCGTATTTATAGTATATTATATATTTTTTAATTTGTATAAAAAAAATCAATTATATCTGCGATATTTTACATATATTATTACTATATATTGCCGCCGATGTCGTCACTTGACTTTATGTACGAGTTTTCGTAGTTGAGCGAATAAAATAAATAATAATACAACCAGCACTCGTGCTTATTTATTATTATTAGAATATAATATTAATCGTGTCGTCGGCCATCGTCGGCAGCCAATATTATCGTCACACGAGACTATTGCATTTTATAACATCATTAATAATAATATAAACATTATGTTTTTATGTCGGTAAATTTAATGTATCAACAGGTGTAGGTGATATTGTACAATTCTTCTTAAATTAATACGTTTTTGCGCATAAAACATTGTAAAATAAACTCCATTTTCAATCTCTCGAGAGTTGTATATCGGTACTCGTGTTTTTAAATACTGTAGGTCACAACGTCATTTACGGTTAAGCTTCAAAGTGATTCGATAATAATTCATTACATCAATTATAAACAATTCCCGCTTAGTCAGATCTCCATAGAAATATGCGCAAGCACATGCGTATTTTTTCAACGCTAACACGACGTACGCGGTCTCGGAAACGAAAAGCGAGAGTCAAGAGAGACAATATAATCGCCTCGTAGTCGAAAGATTTATGTAGGGAATTTTATTTATTGGGCCGGTCTTAGGGATTCGATGTGATAACAATAATACTACAAATAATAAAATCCGTTTTTCTTCTCTGCTCCTACGATCGAGAGGGGCTTCTCCTTTACTCCAGAGGCTGTAAATAACCGTATTTCTCTGACGAGACAAATAAAACATATTATATCGCCATATATACTCGTATATAGTTGGGGATTATATATATATATATAACACTCTCGTAGTGTGTGCGCGCACATATGAAGAACAAGTCAATTGTTCGCCTTAAGACAATAGATGGAAAATGAACGCATGGAAGAGTGCCAGAACCCTTTGCACAACGTCCCAGCAGCTTCAGATCCGTTTGATTTACGATCGGTTTAATAAAATTATCTTTAAATACTGTCCAGTGATCGCGGAAAATATCTGAATTTTTGCGTGAAATTCTAAAATCACTATACTAGCCGATATTAATATATATATATACATTATATTAAAGAGAATATTAAACTGAATAGTGTTTATTAAATACAACGCGATCGAATATTGTATAAAACGATTTTTAAGAAAAATGTACGATTTTATGATGTTGTTTAGTGGACATCGTTTTGGCTGTGTTCTAAAAAAAAAAAAATGAAGAGATATTTGTGTGCGCATTTATGCACTAAAAAATGGCTAAACGCCTTAGTTATATAATGAAAATTAAAGAGTGTAATTGTTTAAAAAATAAATAAATTATTAGCAGTTTACGCCCCCGGTGTATTAAACAAATTATTATTGTTACGCGATACGAGTGCGCGTTATACGTAATTTGAATAAAGTATAAGAAAATTGCGTTGGGCAAGGTTTAGTTTGTTTTAAATTTTCAACGGCCTGTATTTGCGCCCATATATTTGATGCTAGTTAATTCTCGAATGTATTAGAAACAAAACGTACGTGGTAAAAAAAAACAATGTATTTATACGAATAAAAGAACAAAAAAAAAAAATAATAATTACGTTATTTCCAACCAGAAAACAGTAAAATACATGATTAAAACGGGGGGTGGGGAAAGCCAAAATACACACTTTTCCTTGAAATATATCGGAAAATATTCAAATATGGCAAATAAAACTTTGATATTTAAACAGAAACGAATTTCTGCGCGTAAAAATGAATGCGATTGTAAGAAAAACTAAAAAAGAAAAAAAATCATAAACTAACCTCGGTTGTCGGAAAAATAAAATCGAGTCGAACTAAATTTTATGGAAATACGTCGATGAATACGCGTTCGTATTATGACTTACGACGTTATGTCTACTACAATTAAAAGTCAATAAGCGTTTTTATAGTAATAATAATATCGTTTTTTCCCCTTTGTTCTCAGGTCGAGTCGTACGGAATCGCAATAATTACGTGTATATACAGAGGAAGGACTTTTCATCGGTACTCACTGTAAGTATAAAATATTAAACACGCAGATAGAACGTGAATAATAATTATTATAATCAAGGGAAACCGTAACAAAATCACTTTTTTTTTTCTGTTCTCTCACTCGTTCACGTCACACTGAGCAACATTTCGGGCATCGGATATAGACCTATAATAAATAAAATAACGGAATAATTAAAACGAAATAATAATAATAATATATACTCGTATTCACTCCGCGTGCGTCCAATTATCACCACATCGACGGCCCCGGTTGTAAGCCGATATTTTCGATTGAAAATATTATGTTTTTCTTTCTCCCCCGACCATCGTTATGTTATTATACGTGCTGTTGTTTTTTATGGTTTCGCGGTTGACGATTTATTGTTGTGTCATTCCTGTAAAACCGGCGTGCCGTTGGCGTGTGGGCAGTGGACAATTATTATTTAAGGAGCCGTCGTGGACCGCGAGACTCACTACTGTATATAATAATAAAATTCCGCTACCGCAAGCCGCCTTTGTGCCGCCCGGTCATCAACTGTTTGCTCGTACCATCGAATAGATTGTAATATTAATTGCTGCTCACGAGTCTCTGCAATTAATATACGAGTAATATAGTGTACATCGTTGCAGCCACTCAATACTAACTATACTATACTGCTGTTGTGTGTATTCCGTTCGCCATCGTCTCGTGAGTCGGTCGTCGTCGATTCGTCAATTGAGCACGACCCGAATTAATTATTATTAAAGACCGGAATTAATCGCGCTGAAATGGCAAGCAAAAAAAAAAAAAAGAAAATAGATAATAACCGCTGCTTGCGTGGCAATATGGTATACCGGAAAAGTCCTACGAAAATCGAAAACAAATCCGCCCAAACGATTTCTGTATATTATTAAGGGAATTAAGGAATCGTAAATTTTCTCCCTTCATCATGCCCACACGAATTGTAGTAGAATAAACGTTTCATACTTCCAACGTGCCGATCGACCTAGTGATGCCATAGATATTCTGATAACAGATTTGAAGCCTTGAAGATTTGATATTATAATTAATATAATATAATATTATAATATTTATAATATCATAATATAATGTATAATAATTATAATTTTAGATTCTGAGCAGAGCGAGGAATCTATTGGTTTTACAAAGCTGTGTTTTTTATGTCTGAATCCAAAAATTCTATCAGAAGAAGTGCTCCGAACTGTACAGCACAGTTTTTTGCCGGTAGAGCAAATTGTATCTAGTTTGTACTTTACATAGGTCATTTTTTGATTTTTTCAAAAGTGCCTAAAAATAGAACTCAAAAACTACCGAGAAATTACATAAAAACGGTAAAAACGCGATTTCGTCAATATCGATTATCGTAATTTTTTCGTAATTTTAAAAACTAATGGGTATAGAAATGTGAAATATTCATCAAATATATAACTGTTTATTATATTGAGGAAAAAAATTCTCAAAAACTTTCATTTAATTTTGGATTATTAATAGCAATTACAGGTTTTGAACTATCTAATTCATAAAAGGAGTTAGTTTTAGTTATATACATACCTAAAATATTACATCAAAGCTTCGCTCAGAATCGTTTTATCGAATGCAATGATTTATTATTGCATTTAAATTTATAGTGATAACAATACACTCTAAAATCTTTATCTGAGTAATTCACTTAGGCGACTTTCACAACACCCCACGGTTCGTTACCTATTTTTAAAAAAAAAATTCAGCCATAGGTATGATTAAATTATTTTGGTGTTCGTTCCATTTATTCACCGTCTAGTCACATAGTAGTGTACGAAATTCTGTAATTCTCAGTTCGAGACTCAGTAACCTGCATTAATAGCGCGCCGGAAAAAGGAGACCAGTGATATTGTGATTATATTCTCCGTATTATATTTTCCTTTTCATTCTGCCGCTGTTCGTTATGAGTAAACAATTTTCATAGTGTGATCAATGATAGTAAATTAAATCGCGTGGCAAAACCAAGTTGTTAACACATAAAAACCCCAAAAGAATTTATCGTTGTTCGTATACTATGAAGAAAAACCTATGTTCGATTTTTTATCGGCAAGTTTTGTTATTATTTTTTGTTCTATTTTTGATTTTGTAATAATATATCATACAGCTATATTATGTTTATTGTGGTACATTTTCAGACTGGTTAATTAATATGTTTGTCTATAGATAAATATATATAATAATATTTCGTGGGAATAGATTAATTTGGTCAAGAACGCAACATGAATAATAGAGTAGACGCGTTATTAATTATAACAATATTATGCTTTTCGTATTATCAACCACCATTGGCTAAATATCGGTTTTTAACTTATATATAATCATTAATCCAAAATAATTTATATAATTATGTAAAAACAACTCCCAACTTGTAACGCTAGTATTAAACCCTCTTACGTTATTATTATTTTATTATTATTATTATTATTATTATTATTATTATTATTATTATTATTATTATTATTATTATTATTATTATTATTATTATTATTATTATTATTATTATTATTATTATTATTATTATTATTATTATTATTATTATATTTAATATTTTTTCTGAGGAATATTTAACATTACAAAAAAACTCAATATTGGATGTTGGTTTGAATATTATTTTAGTTAGTGTAATCTAATTTATTCTACGCTATAATGAAAATCAACGAAGAGAAAACATTTATTTTAAAAGTTGTAATATATTTATATATATATATAAAATACAAAATTTATTTTAAAACTTTTCAACGGCTTCTTTGCGTTATTATACGAAAACATAAAACCAAATGTCTTTATGCAAAAAATAAAATAAAATATACGAGTATATCTATATCTTTCAATATCATTACAATCATTAATGCTCTAATAGTTATAAAACAATTTTCTTTTTTCATTTAATTTAATATTTTAAACAATATTCCATTACACTTTTATTTTAAAAAATAAATAAAATTCCTTATTTCATGTATATATATATATATACATATACAGTGCCATTTTATTTCATTTTCCACGTATATTAAAATATTTATATGTATATATATATATATATATATATATATATATATATTACATTCAATTTTGATACGAGTATTTTATGTATCCGCTCGCATGTACCGCAGTATGACATTATTTTTCTCGCATATATAATAAATTAATATATTGACGTAAAAATAGCAAAAAAAATAAAATTATTTTATGTACCTATGAATTATAGTAAAGGTCCCCACGCACACTGCACAGATATCACGATAATTTAATGTTTAAAAATAGATTATAATGTGAAGTATCTAATGAAATGATATTTTAAACTCATTAAGTAATTGGGAGATTCATGAAAAACACAAAATTATTTAAATTTTAAGCAAAAAATAAAAATAAAATAATAGCGCTAAAAGTCTATAACGCTTGAAATACGTAATATAAAATTTTATGCTTGGAATTCTTGTTGCATAATACAAAATTCATAAATTACTCTGTTGTTTTTTTTTTTTTTGGAAGGGTCGTCTGCATCAGAATATTATAGAGATACCCTCGCATATACTTGCAATATGAAGTAAGAAAAATAGCGAAGTACAGTGTGATCATATTTGGAAGCGTAAAATATTGCAGTTACCCAGTTAGAAATTATACTGATTTTTATACGATTTTTATCAATTATTACGTATTTATTTTGAGTGTTGTATATTATTGACTATAGGCGGATCGACAAAGGCCACATTATCGTAGATTAGTACAGCAATATTATTGAATCTGGCACGTTTCTTAGCATAATTTTAGGTATAAACAGGGTAGGGTATAACAATTTGTACAATTTTTTTTTCTCACACAATATGGTCACAATACTGCAGTTCGCTATTTTACTTGCTTCATATTTGTCAAATTATGGCCAGCTCCCGGGCGTGCATTCAATAATAACTAGCAAACGCTATGCTGCTATAGAATCCGAGTCCTACAGATAATGACTAATATCAAAAATAAGCAATAATATCATACTTTTATGTATATATTATCAATTATTTAGAGGTGTGTATTTTATTTGAAACGTGCAGTCTATTGATTTTTGCGCGTTGAAATGATTTCGAAGCAAATGTTGTTGGAAATAACGCGTGTACGCGGATTCAGCAAACGTATAAGGGTACCGTAAAACCGCAGGACGTATATACGTATGTATGAAAATAAGATGATGGCCGTGCATTGTGCGTATTATTATCTACATCGATGATGAGTTTTTCGGTGGGCAAAAAAAAAGACCGTCCCCATTCTCCTCCTCTTCCTCGTCTCTTTTTTCTCGTATATAAACTGAAGGCGTATTATATTATATTAAACGGTAGAGTATATAGGGGGAAAATATTACGGGCTTTTTGCCGAGCCAACGCACAATGTGTTTGGATGGCAAACAAAACCTTGAAAATAAAAAAGTCAGCGGTCGGTCGTCGTCAGCGTGTAAGAAGGTGTATATATATATATATATAGATGGAAAATAAAATCAGTAAAAGTTCGAATACGGCCACCGGGGGTCGTTTTGTTCATCCATCATTTTGACTATGATTGAAGACCGTATATACGTGTGGTCTGAGTATTTTGTTTGGTGAATTCGGCCAATAACGGATACATATTATACGTATATACTCGTATATAGTGAAGAAGAAAAACGATTTCCTATACCGTATCGTATAGCCGCAGTAGGCCGCCGGGTATCGTTGCCGGAATCGAATACGTTTTTCACTTACGACTATCTCGTTTGAACTTATTAGGTACACACACACACACACAAACGCAGAGCCTGATTTACAGATTTTTGGCCGGGGACTTTGATCTTTAAAAGGCCACCATTCCCATTATAACTTTTGAATTTTTTATTCCATCACGTTTCGAGAATTTATTCGTTGTTTGTACCGTAAATTCGTAACAATTGTTTAGAGTTCTTTGCGATTGGCTTACTGATCGAAAATTCGTTATAATATTGGTATTTAATGATGCCATTTTTCGATTTTCCCAGTAGGTATAATAAAATAAGCATTTTACTACTGAAAAATAGTGGTTTTTTTATGCATAAAGGAAAACTACTTTTTCAAATTAAATTATTATATTCACGGATTAAACTATTAATTTTACTAATAATTTTTAAAAATTAATATTGAATTTTTTTTTCAAATAATTCAGCAATAATAATAAAAATAATAATACCAAGTATAAAAATGTATAAGAAAATGTGTCAATTTATTCAGTGCTTGTACAGTACGGCATAAAAGTCAAATCCCCGGCAGTGCAAGTGTAATCTCTCGTCAACGTTATTGCTATACTATTTAGAAATCGTTCAAAAACTAGCGTATTACTTATGTACGGTTTTTATTTCACGCCACGTTTAACGCAATATACGTACATGTATATATCCTAATCTACAGAGATCAAAGGGAAAAAGGAAAGAAAAAAATAGTTTTTAAACTGTCGACGTAGAGAGGTTTGGACGGGTTGTAGAATATATTACATTATTGTGACAGACGGCCGCGGCCAGAACAAACATCCGTGAGCGATTTACGTGGAGGCTGCGAGAATTTAGGTGCAATAAAATACTCGTATAAAAAATAAATTTGATTTCTTTGGCAATATAAGACATTGTCATCGTCTCCACGCTCTTGCGGTCAACGTGTGTCTCTCATCTAGTCTATTTCGCACTAAAAGTGAACTTTCTTCAGTTCGATATCAGACGTGCCGACGCCAAATGGCTTATACGAACCTGAACCACTTCCAGCCGACAGACTTGGGCAGTTATCCGAATACAGTATTCTGAATACTTATTTTAGAAACTGTTGAATAAAGTATTTTAAATACTTTTGAAAAGTATTCAGAATACTGCAGTATCCCGAATACTTTTTAAAGCACAATCTTATAATACATACGTAAAAGTAATAACTAATTACTCAAAATATGTAAAAATAATTATTTTAGAAAAAAATATGACAAGCATCTAACAGCAGTAGGTATTAGAAGAAACATCAATTATTTTATCAGCAAACTTGCTATATTTGGGGTACGAACCCTGCAGTCTTATTCAAATAATCAAGTATATTTGATAACACTATGTTATTAAATTATGTTATATTTTATAACTAATTATAATTATTAATTTACTCATTAGTTAATGTGTTAATTTATAAACACAGAATTAAAAATATATATATATATATATATATTAAACTCTCTCCAAATGCCAATTGATGACTGTTCCGTATTCGATTAAATAATAAATATGTGTGGTACTTTTTATATTATTTGATATTCATATTACTGAAAACCAATAATAATAATAATAAAAGAAATTATTCTTAAAGTATTTGAAATACTTTTTGCGAAGTATTCAAAATACTCAGAGTTTATTATTTTTACGAATACTTCAGAATATTCGGAATACATATTTTGAATATTTTTTTTCGAAGTATTCGGAATATGTATTTCAAATACTTTTAAAAAGCGTTTTATCCATGACTGCTTTTAATGCGTATTCATGACGGCGGCGCTTCTCTTCTCGTCTGTCGCCCATTACTCGCACATTTTCCGTTCGTTCAAAGCGTGCAGGCACAATTACCTCGTACAATTGCTCATTAAAAAAACGTCGTTTATTTGTCAGAAACCGTAAATTTGCTCTGTAAAATTAGCAAAAAAAACATTAAAAGCGAAAAATACGAGTTAGATAGATTAAAAGAGGAATTTAAACGATATAAAAGCTGACGAGGAATGAGAAAACGTGAGTTCATGGAGATATAATAGTTCAAATAGAAACATAATTTGCCAACATATTAGATCGGATTAAAAATTGATTAAAAAAAAAAAAAATGTGACGCTTATATCAATCGTGTTTGGTAAATATAATTTCCTAACCCGTTTTAAAGTCAATATTCATCGGAAGAATTTATACTCAAAAAGCAAATGGGCTTCAACCATTTTTTTTAGTAATGATTTAGAGGCGTCGCTGTTTTCCTACGAGCGTCTTCATTTCCGGTCCATATCCTTCGAAAATAACTGAAAACGATGAAAATAATTTTGGAGTTATTGAATTAGAGTTGTTTTTTTCAGTGATAATAACGACACTATGAAAATGTATATGATTTTTTTTTTTTGTTTTTCCGTACTGCAAGCACCAACTCTGTTCTCATTTCGAGAACAAATCGGAAGACGTGTGAAAAAAACGAATCGACGATCGCTATAGTATATACTGTAGCTGCGGTACACGAATATCATTGTTTCTCCGGACAATATAAATCCTATTTTCGGTATGACGGAAATTCGATAGACTCGAGAGACCTTTGAATAATACGTTTTCTACAACAAAACATCGCGCGTACAATTTGAAAGTCTGCTTTTGAATTAAAACCAAACAAATAAAATGAAGAAACTTTGTAGTTTGAAATCGCGCGCGTACCGGTACGCGCGGGATATGATAGACGAAAAAAAAAAACCGAATATTTTTTTCCACTCCGCGGACAGAACAATATTTCGTCCACGATTACAATCTCGCTAACGCGTCGTGACTGCTTTACGTGAAACGCGAGAGTACGCGAGAGACTTCGGTGATTTTTCCGAGGCACTCGCTAATACACTGCTGTTGCTGCTGCTGCTGCTGCTGTTGTTGTTGTTGTTGCTGCTGCTGCTGCTGCTGCTGCTGCTGCTGCTGCTGCTGCGGACGTATAGTGAGTGCGGTTGTCCAGCTGAAGTACAATGAGAAACGTCTGATGGGGCGTCATTATAATATAATATTTTGGAACGTAAAATAATAATAATAATAATTGAGACGCCGCGCGTACCGCGTCGTCGTTGTCTTTCCTGCATATTATTATTATTATTATTATTATATATATTATATTTTATCTACATATAAACCGGTTCTTCGCCTCTCCGTCACACACACACACACACACACATATATACGTATTTATCGTTAATCAACGTGTCGTTGTTGAAGTGCTGCTACCGGTATTATTATAATTTTCTTTTTTTTTTTTTTATTATTATTATTATTATTATTTCGCTGGACCGACGACTTACCGGTGCTACGCTACAATCGCCGCGTAGCGTAGCGATTTTTTCTATATGAAGAAACACTCTCGGACGCCACCACATCTGAATAGGAACGGATCGTGACGACGACGTTTGGAAGCCGTTATCGTCGTACGCGCGTATGTGTACGACGGGCACGTCGGAAAACAATGACGCCGATCCGAAGCTACGTCATGGATTATTTTAAAACGCTCGCGGTAGCAGCCACAGCAGCAACGTTTTTATTGTATATTTTTGTTATTTTTTTTTTTGTTTTGTTTTTGAAAACACTCCGGGCCGGCAAAAAAAAAAAAAAAAACAATGGAAAAGCTTTAACGACGATGATTAGGTATTGTTCTCGCGTCATGATGAACACGACTGGCGCGTAGAACCGAGCAGCAATCCGACACGTATGTGTGTACGCTGTGTGTTTATCGCAATGTGTTTTATTATTTCGCTCGTGAACTCTTGTGGGCTCGTAATAAAAATATAATAGCGATAGTCTCGCCTAGCCCGCGTACACTCGGCTATTACGTATTGAATGTATTTTTACCTATTCGTGTTTTGTACGGCGACGCGTGACCGACTGCCGGGAACCGAACGGTGTGTTTGAATGAACTGTAGTGCCCGGTCAGTTTCGAAAAAGGGTGGAAAAAAATTATTCGTCTATGGGTGCGAGAACGATTATGTCGGCCGGCTGTTTGCCGTTTTCTTGGATACGCGCGCGCGCGCGATTCAAGGCGCGAATTTTAAAAATCGTCCATAGTACGCTGTACTATCTCCGGTCGATCGGATTTCGTTTCTCTGATTACGACTCAATCGAATTCCGTGGGCGTAACTTTGAATTTCTGTGCCCACACAGGAAGATCAGAACGATCGGATCGATCAACTGGTAATCGAGGTGTCGCCGAAGCGAGAGATCCCTGAGAACGTGTGGCGAACAATTGTCACCGACAAAGTTCTGACTTGTGTGTCTATCTTCAATAAATGCGTGACCGTTGCGATTCAGCACTCCGAAATGAGTGCGATAACCCCATGTCCATGTTTTACTCGATAATGATCCCCCTCGAATCGATGAAATGGCACACGTCGCATATAACGATCGCTACCTAAAGGCCTTTGATGGATTTGTCGAGGCTTTTCGTCAGACCATTAGCGACAGTTTTGTTTATTAACCGTCTCGTTCGAATGAAAACGCGCTTTGTCGCTCATGATCCAAACAGCGTTTTCGTTATTACTAAAAATGATTTGTGTATTAACGATTGGATATTCACGTTGTGCACGATACGTTTGCTTTATAGTTCAAGTTAATTTAAGTGATCATTATTTTTATATGAACGGGATCCCAAATTATGATAGGTTACAGGCATGTTTTAACGAAGAGAATAAGACCATCCGTGCCTCTCTCTAACATCAACGACTTTTCATGTACTAACCATCTCATTCAAACACCGTTCGGTTCCCCGGATAGTCACTCTTTAACAACGGTGCAGCGTGTCTCTACGCATTTACCGTATACGAAAATTTAATAAACTATCGAAAATCTATGCGCACTCGTGTCCCAGATACGTCATAACGTAATTAACATAACGCATTTGAACAATATATACACACACACACATATATATATATATATATTATAATGGTCGGCTTTGGGTGATTATTTTGATAAAGTAATTCGATGTCTAAAAAAATATGGTGGCTGTCGCATCTTCTACATCTTCTTTCATCGTCTGTCTTTCACACACACAGTGGAGAGGCTTCGTTTAGGTGGATTTCTTTTCAAGATTTTTCTATTGTTTCGGTCCAAGTCCAGTTGTGCAACGTTTTATCATAAGCTCGTATGAAACTGTTTTTTTCTTTTTGCATACAAAACAAACAACCATATAACCATTTTTAACAAAAAAATATATTTATTAAAACTTTTTATTGCAATCCTAAACGGCAAATAATAGTTTTCCTTTGTCTCCCGTTCTTCAACTGTTTCCAACGCTCAAAAATCTTTTTGTCTTTTAACTACAAGGTTTTCCTGCCCAACCACTCGTTATTTTATTCGTTGGAATTTCGTTAAAATCTAAAGTCAAGGAGTTAACTTGTCTTGAATGGCTGAAGGAGCATGACAAACTTGTATAAAATAATTGATGCCGAATTATTGAAATTTACGGATTTCTATAGATTAATATTATTATTATTATTATTATTAACTATTATTATTATTATTATTATTAAATATAATTATTATTATTATTATTGGTATTTAATATTCTGTAAAAATTTAAATGGTCTCCACGGTTAGCTGTTTTTCCAGTTGAATCCAAAATTTTTCCGTATTAGCAGTCATTGCATTTTCGGTTCTAATAGGAGATCAGAAGTGATCACATAATATAACGTAAATGATGCTACATAATGTGTAGTTTATAACGAGTAACCCATATTTTGTTTTTCATTTAGAATTAGATTTCGTGTGAGCTCATCCAGCAATAAATAAAATATGTAGTAAAACAAGTATCAGACAAATGAAAAATATTTAATATATCGTTTACAAAAATCAATACGGATTAGGTCGAACCACTAATTTTGGACCTCTTCTTTAAGCCGTTTTTCGAAGAATTCGAAATAAATAAACAATTTTTACTGTTAACGAAGCAATTTTTTTTTTTTTACACTCGTAACAAATAATATTATTATACCGCACCAAATAAAATATAATCGTATATTAAAGTTTATGTGCTTAAGGAAGTAGGGTAGGACAAATCTAAAGGACTTTTATTTTTGTGTCACCGTATGTGTGGCGATTGTGGGATTTGGTGCGGTCAACCGAGATTCTTTATCGGTAGTTGGCCGATATACGGTCCGGTTCTGGCCGACGAGGATGCGAAACGCGCTGAATTACACGCGTACCGACTTGGTGTATAATAATGATTGTATGTAAAAAGTGAGGATATAGGGATTCGGATATCGTTATTTTGTTTCGCATTCACCGCGCGTGACGCGTTTTGTACTGGCTGCAGAGTCCCACGGACTATTCGCGCGTCCACGACAGCTCTAGCCTTCGTGCTTTTGTGTTCAGCCAACGTTAACTCTTCGATTCGTCCTGCAGGTGCGATTCAACCGTCTCGCGTATATAATATATAATGTGTATCATCCATACTATCTTATACGGTATTATATATAAATAAATAAACATATATATATATATATACGGAGTATGGTTGTTGTAAACGACGACGACGAGTGTTGCGAGAAGAGGTTTTTGTACATTCGATTATCGCATTTATTCTACCGTATCGTCGTCACAACGTCGCGGCTCACGCGTTGCTTAGCACACAACACAATTACGTGTACGAAGTGAAAAACTTGACTGACATACCACGCCGCTTCGTGTACACATACATCATATACGAATCCGTTTCCTCCTGCAGCCATATATCGTCGTCGTCGTCGTCGTCGTCGTCATTGTGTGCAGTGTTTCTGTTGCGTTTCCGGCACAACGGTTCGATACACTTGATTTTCATTTATCTTCAATCCGTATAATATGTACAACAATATACCGAGCGGTTCGAAAAACAGAAAGGAAAATCGTCAAGTTTTATGTTAGGTTTTGTATCTGGTATACACTGAACATGTAGTCGTTGTTCGTAACGGATGTTTTACTATTGGAAAAAATGTTACGTTTTTAATCGTATTAAAAACGTTATCCGCCGCGACATTGCGCGCGCGTCCTACATATTTATTATGCAGATTTTCTTCGAAATAACGTATGTTTTTCGCGCTTTATCGAACGAAAATCTATAGTTATACAAAAGTAAAAATAAGTTAGCTGCGAGGTGTACACGCAGTAGATGTCGTTTGAGTGAATTAGCTACTTTGCTAAACATTTTGTTAGTTCTATACATTTTTAAAATAACGCGGATAAATCATTGCATTCGATAAAGCGGTTATGAGCGGAGCTTCGCTACGTAATATTATATTCATTATTAATTATTAATAGAGTACATGATTTACGATTAACCTTACTTCAATACGCGTAATTTTAATGTAATCTCTTACAATAAACGTATAAATGGCTTGTAATGTTTGATTTCAATAATTGTCATATTTCAATTCTCAAGACTCTAAGATCATTCGTTTTGAACAAACGTATAATTTTCCACAAAAAATCAAACACACCTTGTTGAAAATCTCGAAACGTTTCTCGAAAAGAAAATTGTTACCAACGATTTTCAAGATTTTTTTTTGAATTCATAATTAAAATAATACGTACGTCTCTCACTGTATAACATTTTTAAGACTTAAAACCAAAAATCACCTCTTTTTTTTAAAATTAAATAACTAAAAATCTGTAATAGCTCAAAAATAACAGGCATTAAAAAAGAAACACATCATTGTAAAACCAATACATTCCTCGCTCCGCTCGGAATCTATAATATACCTGTACATACTGAAATAAAAATAAAATAAATATTTGATGGTATATTGTAATACTACGATATACAATTATTGCACAAATACGGGACGTTATCATATACACTACTGCAGCAGCAGCTGTTAAATGGCAGGGACCAGTGACGACGCGGAGTTAAATTGGTCGTTTTACTAATGCAGGGAGTGTCTTGGACGGAAATACAGATATAGACAACAATGTTAACTGCTGTTCTTAGCAAGACACAGGAAAACCGCTCCTCTCGTTTTATCGTATACACAAAAACCTTAAGCTATAATAATAATAATAATAAACAAAAAAAAAACAATGACGTAATAATAACAGAAAACTAATTATCAGTTTCCGGATAATTGCGTTTTTTTAAAAATTGTTTTAGGAGCGGTTCAGTTCACTTATTATATATATTATTTTTAATTTCTGTCATTAAGAATTATATTATTTCTTTTTCTTAGTTTTATCCCTTTTTCCGTGTAATTTCTATATTATACTCTAGTTATTATAAGAACACAGGGCCGACTGAAGTCAAAATAGGTTATTACTAGGCAAAATCGAGTTTTTCCGTTCCTAAGAAAATTTTAGACCACATCCCTATAAAATAAAAAAGGGTAAGTCATTTTGTCATTTTGATGATTTTTTTTATTTATAAATTATCGTATTAGATAAACACGTATTATTTTTGATTTTATCGAAATATATATATATTTATATATATTTACCATCGACATTTATAGGATACAGAATTAAAATAATATGAACTGGGTATTATTTCTTAATGACATTAATCCATCAAAATACTTTCATCACAGATGATATTAATATAATCTTCTTTCGAATACTATGATATTACTTGATACCCTGGCACTATCGATATGACTTTTTGAATTAATACTTTACTATTGTACGCAACAATAATATTTTAACATGTATGTAATCAGGCTTATCTAGTACATTTTAAATATATGTGTTTTTTCTATTATGTTGAGAAAAGTCCTTGATAAATGTTTTTTTTTTGGAAAATGCCACCCTTTTGAAAGTGCCGCTCATTGCGGTAGCCAAGCTCGCCTGTACCTTGCATAGCCGGCCCTGTATACGAATAATAATAATAATAATAATAATAATAATAATAATAATAATAATCAATAATCGCTATTGACGGCTGCATGATATAATGCGTATTACATTTTGGACTAAACGAGATTACATTTTTTTTCTTACAGTATAGCTAGTATAGGTACGCGGTTTTGGTTCTTAGATTATTATAACGCGTCAGTAATATATAGCCAATCGGAGGAGTGTTGTACGCAGCTGCAGTCTCGCGCGAAACATATTATTATTATTATTATTATTATTACGAAAGCGCCAACTTTGAAACGTCGTTTCACCCTTTTCCCTTCGTATCTTTGAGATTTATCTGTGAACGGAATTTTACTGTCACATCAAGATAACGCGTAACTTGATTTATACATAAAACTCGAACGAGTCGTCTGGCTAATTGTTACAAGGGTCGATGTACGACAAACCGTACCCTGCAGTGTCCATATACCAACCCTCTCTTACACCGCGGGTTAGGAATTCGTCATCGCGGGACCCGTTTTGTTTGCACCGAGTTTGTTTCGAGACAATTAGTCAACGTTATTATCTCCTATTAAAACCCTCTCTCGGCCTTGTCTCCTTAGATCCGTAACCCGCATTAATCTCCCGTACAAACGTTTTTGTCCCTCGAAAGTGTAATTAATCGAACAACATCCGACGTTTGTTGGAGATGAAGTTCTTGAACGCCAAACTACGCGGCTTCTTTTACCGACGCTCGTATCTGTATTTATACACACACATGACACATGCATAGGTACACATCTTAGATTGATCCCTCCGAATCGATATGCGTTTTACTAAATTAATTTGATTACATTTTTTTTTTTTTTAATATTGTACTTCCACGCGCTTAAACATACCGCGTATTCGAGTCTTTCAGAGTGTACGCGTGACCAAAAGTAAGTATTGATTCGCACGTCATGATTACCCGTATGTATATGTCAACGGCCAAACCCGATTCCAGGGTAGTTTAGACTAGGATGACCTGGTTCGTCCTATAATATTATTAAAGTTCACACTTTAACACAGATTATAATTCGGCCCAGACGAATAATTGGTAAATTTGATTAAATTACTCGTTTTTTCCAACCGGTTTCGTATCGTTTTAATGTAACGCTCGGCTAATATTAATATTGTCGAATATATTCGACTTTTTTTATAAATTATTATTACAATCGATAAAAATAACACTAATGTAACAGCCCGACTTAGCCGCTACAGAAAACAAATTATTAAATAAATAGTTATTTAATTATTCGACAGTTTTAATTGTAAAATAACAAAGTAAGCGATAAAATAATTGAATTTTTTGATAATAATTCTATGTAATCACTGTTAGCTTCGCGTTTCACGTTAAAACGAGACGATTTCTCATTTTCGCCAGTACAAACCGGTTGAATAAACAGTGGTAAATACATTTTCCAACAGCCCGGACAATATTAGTTTATCCTATGAAGCATGAACATTAAAGAGAAATTATAACTTATCCTAGTCTACTAGAACTGATCGATTCTATTCGAAGTATAGACTACATAGTTTATTCTCAAATCTCGGGTTTGGCCGGTGCAGTGACATATTATTTTACTGTATACTTTCTAATCGACGCGCACGAAACACGTCGAATTATAACTTTTTGGACGATTTTCAAAATAAAACTTGTAGGTCGTATTAATATAACTTCGCGGAGGTGTGAGGGTAACGCACACTGGTAAAGCAAAAGTGCTTTAAAGCGACGTTAGACATTAGATTAGTCATTGTGCTTTTAGTCACAATAAAGCACATGATAGCACACTGATAAAAAGAAAACATAATTAATCAAACCGCAAATAGTCAGCAAAATGTCATCCGAAGATTAAGACGTTGTTCCCATTTTATGGTGCCTTTTACGATGAATTGAACGGGAAGAAAATAGCAAACTATTTCGGGGTTCATCCTTTGAAGTTAGAACATGCACAAAAAATAATTCAATGAAATGACGAAGGTAAATTTAAAAGTTCTACGCGAAGGAGTATACATACACTTTTGATTATTATATTCTTGAAATAATCAATTACGATTTTTTCTTTTATATTCTGAGCGGAGCG
Source organism: Slavum lentiscoides (assembly GCA_032441835.1). Taxonomy (NCBI): domain Eukaryota; kingdom Metazoa; phylum Arthropoda; class Insecta; order Hemiptera; family Aphididae; genus Slavum; species Slavum lentiscoides. Next base: position 18,927,515 of record CM063706.1, on the reverse strand, counting down.
AAAAATGTATTAGTTACAAAGATGTGTTTTTTTTTGTGGCTGTACCCAAAAATTTTACCAGTAGGAGCAGTGGAGCACCCCGATCTTTAAAGTCACAATTTGTTTCCTGTAGCAAATTGCATTTAGTTGGTAATTTAGAATGGTCGTTTTAGGTCGTTTTCTCAAATGTGCCTACAAATATAATTCAAAAAACTTCACATAAGTTACGTAAAAACGGTAAAAAACGCGAACTCGTCGAAATCGGTTATCGTTATTTCTTCGTAATTTCGAAACACTAATGGTTACAGAAACTTGAAATGTTCATCGAATATTTAACTTTATATAATAATAAGGAAAACAATTTTCAAAAGCTTTCTTTTAATTTTGGATTATTTATAATAGCAATTATAGGTTTCGAGGTATTTATTTCATAAAAAGAATTGGTTTTTGTTATATACCCAAAATATTACAATGAAGCTCCGCTCATAATCGTTTTATCGAATGCAATGATTTATCATGGCTTACAAATTTATAGTGATAACAATACACTCTAAAATATTTATCCAAGTAATTCACTTAAGCGACATTCATAACAACCCGCGGCTTGCTACCTTCTTTTGTTTTAATAATGTAGATAATAATAATACTAATAATTGATAATAAAATATAAAATTAGCCGATTAAACTGTGCGTAAAGTATTCGTAAATACTCGGGTGTTAATAGTGTACGTAGAATCGATGTAGCAACAAAATATACTCGCCAACTGCATTATTGTGACTAATCGAAATAGAATACATGCGTTAAAAATAAGACATATTAAAAAAAAATATTATTAATGCGTTATAAAACACGATTAGACACGGCTGAAGGTAAAAATGTTTTGCCTGCGATTTATCAGCTAGCGTGCGTGTCGCCAATGAAAAACACGCGTTTCACTTTTACGTCAGTCACAATAAAACCAGTGCCGCAACTGCTCATTACCGGGCTCTTGTGCGAGCTTCGTTTCGGGGCCTAACTTTGTTGGTGAATAAATAAATGTTATTGTCAGTGGGCAATGGTTGTCCCCCCGTAGACCGTTACATTTAATTCTAAATTATTAAAAGTTTTTTTTTGTGATAGGTTTCTGGGTTTGAATATCGCGTCAGAAAAATTATTAACTTTAAAGTGTCTTCCTAAAATATGTTATTGAAGATCGTTTTATGTTTGAAGATGAATTCCATATACATAGACAAACCGTGGTTACGCGCACTTACGCCGCTGGTTATTGAATAAGTGAATTTCATAATAAATCTTAAAATAATGTGTAAATTTATATTTATTATTAATACATCGATTATAAAATGATATACAAATTTGAAACTTTCATTATAAAATCAAATACTTATCATCATACACTAAAACATTCGGGTGTCAATTCGGGGGCCTAAATTAGTTTTGGAGGGTCTGGGGCAGTGCACACCTTGCACACCCGGTAGTTGTGGCACTGAATAAACCGCCTTAAGTCGCTTTAAAGCGCTTTTGCTTTACCACTGTGCGGTCACCCTATAAGAGGGTGTGTGTGTGTGTGTGTGTGACGCACCGTGATTGTTTTATTCAATATTTCGTTTTTACCTATTCGGTCCGCCCTACGCTACACTAATAAAAAAAAAAATATATATATATATATATATATATATATATATACCACACGTACAATATAATACCGCATATATATATATATATATATATACCATTACGCCGCGGTCTTGTTTCCATTACGCGTTTTTATTTGATTTATCGAAAAAGCTTTTGCAGGACGTGTGTACATATAATGTATATGTTGTACCTACACCACTATATACTTCTCCTACTGTGCAGCAATACAACTGCAGTGCTTCGCTTTATATACGTATTATATCATTATATGTACTCTCCTCGCCTACGAACTTTGTTACTACTACTACTACTACTACTACTACTACTACTACTACTACTACTACTACTACTGCTGCTGCTGCTGCTGCTGCTGCTGCTGCTGCTGCTGTTCCCCTTCTCGTCACCCGGTGCCGCTTTCAACCCGCGGCGTCCTGACCATTAATCACGTTGTTTCCGCGTCACGACCATTGTTTTCGGTCCGTAGCGTCACGGCGTTTAAACCGCGCGTTACGCCAGGCACGGGAGGAACCCCAGGGACACGGCGGCGGCGGCGGCGGCGGCGGCGGCGGCAGTGGGCGATGGCTGTCAGCGACTCCGCTCCGGGCATCAATCATCCCCGACGATATCCTTCTCCTATCCCTGCAGCGCCGTCATCGTCTCGATCCCCTCCGCGCTGTCTGCAATTCCGTCCTCGACTGTCCCTCGTTCGCGTTTTATCAATCCCGTATCCCTGTCCGCACGATAATCACCTCTCCTCGCCTCGTACCGCAAATTTGTTGTTACGTTTTTACGCGCTCCTGCACACGCACAGGAGCGTATGGTGGCCCGAATAACTATCTCCGCGCACAACGCATTCGCGAATTTTCTATCGGTCTTCCATACGAACGCGCCGCTATAGAAACGAAAAATTTCATATACATTTTCACACAATTTAAGTACCACGCGATTCACTTTAGATTCTGAACGAAACGAGAAATGTATTAACCGGTGTTTTACAATGGCGTGTTGTTATTTATTTATTTATGATCTTCGATCTTTGTGGTCACACCCGATTTCCGGTAGCGAATTGCGTCCAGTTGCTACTTTTAAGCGGTTATTTTTCGATTTTCTCAAAATCGCATTAAAAAAAATTAACTACCGAAAAATCTACTATCGTTATTTCTTCGTAATTTCGTAACTAACGGTTATAGGAACTTGAAATATTCACTAAATATGTGAAATTTATATTGTATTATGTGAAAAAAAATTTCAACGAATTTCTTTAGACGTTGAGCATCGATTATGCGATTGTATTTATCAAATTGTTAAAATGACCCCGTTATTGTATAAAATATTCTAGGTACACATACATTTTTTTTAACGTTTGAAATTTTTTGACAAAATTTGCGTATTATATCAATGGCAAATGACAACTGGAATTGAACATTTTTAGCTATACCTAGGTTTATTTTAAGAAATTATATTAAAATGACGTACTGTAAGCGGTTAATCGTAAATTACGTACTCTGTACACGCGCTATATTATTATTTATATTATTAATATGTAATAAATATAATATTAAACCGAAACTACGATCATAATCGTTTTATCGAATGCAATGATTTATTGCATTGCTTTCAAATTCATATAGTAATAATAAATCTCTAAAATCATTATCCAAGTAATAATATCCACTGTACAACACTTCGCGGCTCGTTACCTTTTGTTCACTATTATTTAAACACGATTCACGCGTAATACTGACTGGTTAATACAACGAAATTTTAAAGAAAAAGGTTTAATACGAATGTACGTATACTGGTATAATTTTACAAATGCACACACACACAACGGTATACCAAATAGTCAATTGTTCATAACATATAAAGACGATTTACTATCTAAAATCGTGTTCCTGAACAATTCATTTTTATTTCGAATTTTTTATTTTTTTTTTTTTAGGTTATATTTCGACATTTTTATGTAATTTTTACCCATTACCCTTCCCCCGCCATTAGTTGAGAAAGCGTTTTATCGTTAGTTTTTCTAAAACATCACGGAGATCGGTGTAGAATTTTTAGAGAAAAAAATGCCCACATTTTCCTTGTCATATACGATAATACACGTTTGAAAAATAAACCTAAATCGCTTCGCTGTTAATCGTTTCTCCCGTGTCGACCGATCCGTAATATATTCGATTTTATAAGTAACTCCATTAATGGCGAAGTGGAAAATGTTTTTAGCTTTTTACAATTAATTAGAAAAAAGGTTTTCGTACTTGTAAAATAAAGTTATGGGACCTTTTCAAAATGTCTATTACATCATCATTATCAATATTTAACCATTTTCAGAGCACTTATTTTTCAGCTCATTTTTTCTAACGTTCTCAACGCCAAGTTTCGAGACCTGACATTAATAAACGCTTCGCATAATTTACCGATGAAAATTTTATATTTCGATACCGAACGTTTTTAGTATACAGTGTGTGTGTGTGTGTGTGTGTGTGTGTGTGTGTGTGCGATTTTCGGTATACGCGCGGTGTGCCAATTGGTTTCGCGCATATTTCTTCGAGGAATATCGAATGTAAATAAAAAAATGTATATATCGCCGAATCGAGCGAGCGTTTCCGAGAAAACATGTGTTCTGGTCACTGGCATTTGTTTTACGTACGGCGGTTCTTATAACGTTTATAGTGGTTTTTAAATTTTTTTTTCATATTTTGTTACAGCGGTTGCCCGCGGAGTACCAGAAATTCACGAGAATTCGTTTTCGGTGAGTATAAACAGCTCTATTTAATAATATTGTACTTTCTAGGAATCCGTAATAGATTAGCCGTCCCGTCTATGACGATTTCGTCATCGTCAACGCGCAGCGTGTTATAATGTTATTATACCGGCGATATAAATAATAATAATAATAATAATAATAATAATTGCCAGTGATTTCTGAAAACGCAGACTCCGTTCGTTTTGTCGCAATAACGGAATTCGATTAGACGACAAATTCGTATTCACGCTCCTCCCCACCCTCCCTTGATCCGAAATCCGTTTTATCCGCAAATATGTAAGGGCCCCGTCCAGGGACGTAATTACGGCCGGGAGGGATATGGGGATAGATCCTCCCCCATACGGTGTATTCGTGTATTTATTTTACCACGCGTTATTTCTACAGCACAAACGTACGAACATATTTTGTAAAAATATACCCTTTAAAATCAAGAATACGAAAAAAAAAAAAAAATTCGATTATCAAAAATATTTTATTTTTATTATTTAAAAACGTTTTCATAAAAGTGCGTACTCATTCATTCTCTGTGTTATTATCGACGTGTTTTCAATCCGAAAATCCAATATCAAAAAAATTTTTAAAAAAATTATGTGGTCAAACGAAAATAAATACGGATATAACGAGCGGGCCGATTGTTGACGATAAAATTCATTGTAAATATTTTTCTAGAAAAATATGTTGAACCAAAATATATACGCGTAAAAAAACCGTCTGTACGCAGTGGAAAATCGTAAAATGCAGACATATGCGGTACATGTCAAAAAGAAAAAATGACAGAACATACGAAATAAAACTTTGTATTACAGATCTGTGTCGACTATAATAAATCAAATTTGTAGTTTATCTAGCTACTTATTGGGCTGTTAAAAAAAAAAACAACACGCGAATGCATATATATCAATGCGGTTGCCTCAGTATTTAGTCATGAGTTATCAAACGTTTTTAAAAAGGGCGTGGGGGCAAATCGCCCAACGGGTTTGTCTTGGAAGTTTTATTTTTACACCCGTCCCCCGCTCAACCGCAATAGAATATTCTCAATTACGCCACCGGCCCCGTCCAATACATATAGTGCTTCGTCGTTTTATGTTCTGAATGGTGCGAGGGATCTAGTGGTTTTACAACGATGTTTATTTTTTTTCTTCTATTCTGTGTACAGATTTTCGACCCGAAAGAGTGCTCCGATCTTTTCGTGTAGTACCTTTTCTGAAAGCAAATCACGTCAAAACGATACTTTAAACATGTCATTTTTCAATTTTCTCAACAGTTTTTTTAATGTGACGCTATAAACTATCGAAAAATTACGAAAAACCGCTAAAAATGTGATTTCGTCAATATCACGTATAGTTTTTTCGCTATAATTTCGAAAATGATCATTCTATTGTCTTGAAATTTTCAACAAAATTGTATTATACAACTTCAACAATTTTTTCAAATAGTTTCATTCAATTTTAGCCTATTGATAGATATTTTTAGGTTTTGAGGTTTGTCATTCACGAAGCAGTTAATGTTGAGTTTTTTTGACTTGAAATTTGGACACAACGTCAGACATATATCACTTTGATTTTGTACAAAAAAATAGACCAAGTGTATTACACGGAACGTTCGCTCAGAATCGTTTTATCGAATGCAATGATTTATCATTGTGTTCAAATTTATATAATAAAAACAAAACTCTAAAATCTTTATCCAAGTAATTCACCTAAAGCGATATCCACAACACCCCGCGGCTCGCTACCTTTTTTTTTTTTTTACATAAATATTATATGAAAAAAAATTATTATTTTTATTATTTTAGATTCTGAGCGGAACGGTGAATCTATTTTTTTTTTTTTTATACATCTCTCGAGAAATCCAAACCGCGCTTTTCAGCGTAGGCCGGCCCACTAGCTACTATACGAAATACACGCAACTGTATCGAATTAATTTCTCACCGTACATGAACCGTCGATCGAAATCGACACGAGACCAAAACTACTATATACATAGCAAAACGAACGCGTTATTCAGAGCGTGTTTCTGTATAAACAAGTATTTCGTATAGACATTTTTTCTTCTTCTATTTACTCGTCGTCGTCGTCCATAGAGTGCAGACGCGCGCAGCTGGACAGATGCCCGTCGCATAGTAACAGGCGTATTATAAACATTTCACCCGAGCCAAACCGCATAATATATTTTTAAATTCATCATGTGGCGTTCATATTTTTAGCTTTCGTTACGACTCGGTACTGTTGTACTTGTACAGTATAGCGCGCACAAGTAATGTGTACATATAATACTGGTCGTAGGTACACGTATAAACCACTCATTGATTTTTTTTTTCCCCCCCGTCCCTTTTTTTATTTTATTTTTATTCTCCTGTACAATAATAATGCCCACGTTTTCTGTTTTTGTATACGACGCGCCAGCAGTCTGCTGTGTATCGAGGGTTCTCATCAATCAAGACTCGAAACGCGGTAAAAATCGAGCTCTGACGGTTAAAACTTGTCACGCGACCCCTCGTTTTCGCCCTGCCGCCCCTTTTCCCCGTGCAGTCCTGCTGTCCCTCCGACCCCGAACCAATAACTCACTCACTCGCCGCGTATACACACTTTCTTTCTATCTTTCCATCGGTGTTCGCACGGACTTTATCTTTAATTAAAAAGGTCTCTCTCGGTACATATTATAACCGTACAGCCGTCTTGTACACTGCGCACTTGTGTTTCGCACTATATTATATATATATATATATATATATATATCGCTGGAAAGCTGCGAACGCGTGCGAAAAGTTTCTTATTTTCCCAATTAATATAAAAGCAGTGTCGCCAGACTGGCTCGATCATTATTATCAAGACGCCGTGTGTTTTATATATAGACGTCTGTGAAATGTCTTATTAAAATACGGCGAAAAATAGTGGTTGTTTATTTTCTCGTCTTTTTCTTATAATATAACGCGCAACAAATCAATGAAAAATAAAATTAACGAATGTGCACTCTGAACAAAAAGTAATGAGACTGTATTTTTTTTTTTTTTTTTTTTAGAAGTACGCGCGCTATATCGATGTGTATATTTATTTGGTAGATTCGTGTAACTGTTTTGAACGGCTGATTTCATGGCAATCGCGGTGTTTTTTGTGTTTAGAGAAAATTGTTGTCAGCGATTTTTAAAATGATCTGTGAAACACTGAATTTTTCGTCAAATTTTTGTTATAAAACAAAAAATTGAAATTTCTTGTTCTGATACGTTGAAAATGTTACGCCGATAGATATTTATAAAAAAAATCACAAGTTTGTAAGTGTTACGCATCATTTGCTGAGCATCGCGAATCAGTCGAAGATGAATAGGAAGACCATAAATCTCAACTACTGATGAAAATAACAACAAAATCAAGGAGCTTTTACTTTCCATATTAGTCGATTGACTCAAAGACACCTTGCAATAGATTATATTGTGAGTATATCACAAGGTCAATGCAGACAATTTTAAAGGATAATTTGAACTTGTCTCGTGTGTCTTCTCGTGTTTGTTCATGGCTTTTACATCACGACAATGCGCCGACTCATACTGCCATCATTGTTCGTCAGTATATTTGATCGAAAATCATAGTGAATGTCGTATTCACAGTGTTCGCCAGTTCTCTGTGTGATTTTTTGCTATTTCCTCAATATTGAAATTACCACTTCGTGGACATCGATTTAAGTCAATAAAAGCCATACAAGGGAATACGCTGGCTGCTTTGAAGGCTATATTATATCGGAAACTGAGCGTAAGAACACTATTTTGAGAAGTGGAAAAAAACGTAGGAATAAGTGTGTTCTAGTGGTAGGGGATTACTTTGAATGGGACAAAATAAATTTGGATGAATAAGATATTTTCAGTTTGTTTAGTTCAATCAGTCTCATTACTTTTTATCCTGATTAGTATAGTTGGCGTATTGACACCGGGACCGCTTCCTAATAACCCCGACTTCCGTCCGCGACGTGAAAACATTATTTTAATGAAACGCTCACTCGTTGAAACGTCGAACCGAAAACGGTAGGCTGTAGTCGTTGTTGGACTACTGTTATGTAATCCAATACGTGGCCTATTAAATTTAAAAAAAAAAAAGTTAACGATCCGCGGGGTGTAGTGGATGTCGCTAAGTGAATTACATGGATAAATGTTAGATTAGAGTATTGTTATTACTATAAATTTGAAAGCGATGCTATAAATCATTTTAAAATTCAACAAATTTTAAGAATCCAGGACCGTTAGTTTAGAATAAACGTAATTTTTCACAAAAAATAAAGTGCACTTTGTCGAAAAACTTGTAATGTTTATAAAAGAAAATCGTGTTTAACGATTTTTAAGATTTTTTTTGAATATATATAGGTGAAGTAAGGCGTACGTCTGACACTGTATTAAATTTTTAATCCTTAAAACCAAAAATTACCACTTTTTCGAATTGAATACCCTAAAATCTATAATTGCTTTAAATAGCTTAGTGAAATAAAAGAAATTTTTTTGAAAATTTAATATAAAATTACATAATTTAGTGAATATTTCAAATCTCTATAACCATCAGTTTCAAAATTACGAAGAAATAATAAAACTCGATTTCGACGAAATCGCGTTTTATGCAATTTTTCTAAAATACTACAAACATTTTCCGGTATTTATTTTTTTTACAACTTATTTGGGTCAATAAACACTTATTACCATGTTACACATTGCAGTCGACACATAGTGACCGCTAAAAGTTTACGAGTAAGACGCTCGGTGCTCCGAAGTATTATTAAACTTTATTACGTGTCGGCATCCGGCCAAAAGTTAAATAGATATACTATTTCCCTTATCTCCGTTGCCTTGTTGTAAGTTTGCCGCCGGCGTTTTACTCTTACGTATTCAATTAAATTTTCCAACCACCGCCGCCGACGCGGGAACGGGTGCACGATGAAAGTGTCGAGGACTTTGCGGAGGTTCCGGTCTGTGAACTGCCAAAAGGTTTTCTGGTTTGTCTACACGCGGCCACGGGCCAATGTTAACGAGATAAAACTCATCTCCCAACAAACTTCTGAAATTGTTTTCGTCCGAATATTCCACGTAAATATTAACGATTTCAACGTCAACGATGAATATATACAAATATGAATACGTCATAACGGGCGAAGAAAAAGCTTGTAGACAATACGGCGAAGAAATTGAAAAAAATATATCTGAATAATATAATGTGAAATAACTTACAATTAGTCTATGGACATCGGCGCCATGAAAAGGTACAACGGGGTGAACTTGCACCCCCCAACATTAAAAAAAATTTATTATTATAAAATTGATTTAAATAATAATTAAAATCTCCTAGGTTTTTGCGCAAATTTTTCAATTACACTGTCAATACATTTGGTTTTAGTATCCTCTTGAGCTCTCCTTCTATATACAGAATACGCTTATCATATACAATCCAGACAGTCCGCTATCGTCACCCATACTGGCCTGATTCCAGGTCTTGACACGCCTATAAATGATCATTCAAATATTACAGGTTGTCGTTTGAAGAGTCAAGCCGATCTTGAATGCTTTAGCCACAGATTGATAAATATATTTTGAAAGATCGATCATGCAATAGAGTTCATTGGTTTTGTGTTATTTTTCCACATTTCAAACCATGTAGTTGCTTCATTAACAAAATTTGATGGGCAACATTTTTTCATATATATTTTTCAGTATCATTTTCTATGCAAATAAATTGATTTTTAATCAAGATTTTCGTAGTGTAAGGATTAAGCTGCACAAAAGAAAATGATTTATTACGAGCATTAGAAAAACGTTATTTTAAAGAAGATATGCGACTAAATCCAGATAGGAAATAGAAATTTATCTTCCTAAAAATTGTCTATATTTTCAGAAGGATTTTCGGATTATTCGAGCAGCTTTGCGAGGTAAATGTATTTCAGTATCAAGTGATTCGTTATTTTTTGAGTTATCGCTAAGATCACAGAAAATTCACACGAAGAATATTGTTCCTATAGGATTGCAGAATATCGACTTGTTTCGATTTTATACGATTTTTTTTTTACTATTTTCAAATTAATGTCCACCTGTTGATGTTTACTGCATACTGGTTCAAATCTAACGGAATAAAAGGTCATTACTTGCAGTGTAACAATAAAAATTCGTGTGGTAGCAGCTATGAAAATTTGGTAGTTTTGTCATTGAATTTGATATACTCATTGAGAGTTCATCCAGAACTTAGACAATAACGAGAACATTTTCAGTAAATATCATACAACTTTTGTATTTTGCTGACCAACGCGATTCACAAAGCAGAGGGACGTTATATGTCACTTTTCTGCGCAATGTGCTCTCTCTCTTTCTCGCCCCCTCTCTGAAAAAATATATTTATTCACGCGGTTAATATAATATTTCAAAATACTATGTACCCCCTGGTAATTATCCTGTCGGCGGCTATGTCTACGGACTCTTTGTTCGGATCGGTAATAATTTTTTTGTCTCGTAACTATTTTGTTTTCCGATTCAACAGTTCCGTATATACCATATTCGATCGTTGTTGTTTCGTTGTAAAATTTAATTTAACAGATGTCCGTAAACAGAACGTACTGCATATTGCATAATATACGAGTATATATATATATATATATATATATATATTCGATACCGATAACGCGTTTAAAATAAAACGTGCGCGTGTGCCAGCAGCAACATATTATAATATAACAGTCGAGCGTTCCATAAAACAAAACCCGAACAAAATAACGCGTATGAATGTTTTTGTGGTTAAGAGAATGTGCGTATTATACTCACAAGAGGAAGTTTTAACGCATAATCGCTGTTACGTGCACAGCTGCGGCTATAAAAAAGTTTTGAAAATATCTAATAAAAACATAAATTCTTGTCATGTCGCAGGGATCGATCTCACCGTCCGGTGCGTTATTCTAAACGATTAAAAGATATGTTTTCAAAAAAAAAAAAACGAAATTCTTTGACCGTGGACTTAACCAAACGTAGTGTCCAACCGCTTGAAGAATAAATTTACGTTTAAATTGGACGGCATACTGTTGTATTTACTGTTTTATCGTTGCAGGGCGCGTAGATAGTTCAGCGTGTCTGGTAATGATAAAATGATAATGATAAAACGAGAAGAGATATAAGTAGATTTAAAAATATCCTAGAATAATATTCCGATGGCATAGCGGTAGTCGCAGTCTGACCAATGATTGGGCGCCAGGGTAAAAATTTTCAATTTTCAAAAATTCTCAATTTATGATAATGTTGTTAAAGAAATAATTTTTTTTAGATTTGCTGCACTGCAGAGGTTGTACGTACATGATTTAAAACACTATGTCATATTAGAAATTGTATTATTATTCATCATAATATAATAATTATAATGGAGTAGGAATCATCAAACTGACTGCAGCATTTTGTTGCAGGAAGGTAGGTACATATTTCTTATATAATTTTTAGCCAACATCCAAAGGATTATTGATCTGATGACTAAAATTAATTGTTTTAAATAAAATATACAACAATACAAATCTTAAAATCATTTCTATTCTAAAATAAAAATTATCACACCAAATAAGTTTATACAATATTTAAGTGTCAAAATAATATTTAAAAAAAAAAACAAGTTGAAAATTATAAATTAAAATAAAATCAATAATAATAAGTATTTACCACCTATACATGTTTCAGTAGTTTTCTATTTTTTTAATCGACGTTCTGAAACCAATTCTCTATTTAAAAATTTAACTGATGAAAATATTCTGAATCTAAAAAATAATTTAATTAAATAAACATAATCAAAATATGGACATGGGTGTTTATAAGGTACATTACATAAATATTCATTTAAATTAGTCCTTTAGCAGCTGAAAGTAGTGGAAAACGTTGGAGTAGAAATATTTTCGAGTTTAAATATTTATTATATAAATATCTCGTGTCACGGTGTTTGTAGTCGCACTCCTCCGAAACGGCTCGACCGATTTTATTGAAATTTTTTTTTTTTTTTGTACATTTGGTAGGTATGCGAATAGATCGTTAACTGTTTTTCATTATAATCGGCCGAGCCATTTCGGAGGAGTGCGACCACAAACACCATGACACGAGATATTTATATATAAGATATGTATATAATTATTCAACAATCTTATTTCTTTTTATCGTAACCGGGCAGCGACGGGTAATTCAGACTTCAGCTACGTACTGTTTATCACACGACGAGTGATGTGAAATAAAAATCTATTTATTTATGTCTCGACCATTTCGACATTCGGTCCGCACGAACCGCTATACCAATAATTCTCCCAATTAATCTATTCTTCCAATTAACTATTGTTCCAAAATTTGGTGAACTGTACACATTGGGACAATTGAATTTTGGGAAACACTCGCCACTCCCCGTGCACCACGACTAAAGACAAGTCGAAAGACGAGCTCATTGTCACTATACTATAATAAACTCTCCAAATCAGCCAATATATATTTTTACGAGTGATATAATAATAAAAATAAAAATATTAAATTCTCGACATTTTTCTAGGCTGTAACGGAGCATATTAATTATAAAAATTTAAAAAAAATTTGTTTTTACCGCAAGCCGGCAGCGACGGGTAATTCAGCTAGTGTATTTATAAAAATCATTTTCGGTATTGTGTATGTCATATATAAGGCTCGGATTTAAATGCCCTAAAAATATCAAAAAAATGCCCTAAAAATATCAAAAAAATGCATTATTTATTAAATAAATTCAAATTAAATTATTATTAAAAAATTAGGAACAAATAAAATTATGTTTGCATTACAATGTTCAAAAAAAAAAAATTAAAATTAAAAATTAAATTACATTTGCATTGCATTGTACAATAAGAATTTCTTTAATGTTTTGGAATTTAAATGATCGACGGTTGTCTGCCAATAAGTTTTTATATATTGAAAATGACCTCTCTACATCAACTGAGGCGATAGGAGCAAACTTGAAAAATGTCAGATAAAATTTATATTACGTAGTACTATACTACTATGTAGTAGGTACTTATATTTCAATGAGGTCAATTTTTTAAGTCATAATACGACAAATAGGCCAAAAATGTCCTAAAAAATTAAAAAATGCATTAAAACCGTCAAAAAATGCCCTAAAAATTATAAAATCGGCTAAAAATGCAAAAAAAGCAAAAAAATGCCCCAAAAAATTATTGTGGTTAGATCGCGAAGTACTTGAAACATATTTGTAGCTTGGAAAGCATCGCGTAAGATATCTCAAAAAAAAGATGCAAATGCATTGAAATCCGAGCCCTAGTCATATATATTGTTTACGCATTAGAGTGTCCTTTCTGCTTTTATCTATTCTGTAGTATAGCGTGATGTGACGCGCGCAGTCGGTCGGTCGTTGTCGCGGCAAAATCCGCGGAACGAGACCGTCACGGTGCGCGCGTATATAAATAATTTTATTAAAGTACGGAATGTAACGTTGTCGTGGAGAAGAAATCGCGGGAGCGAGCGAATTTATTTTTATTTTATTTTATTATTATTATTTTTTTTTTACTGTTTTACGGGCACTGAGCAGTGCTCTGTGTAGTGCTGAGCAAAAGTCACGTACGGCGTACGATTTAATTGCGTATACGAACGGGATTTAATCGTAAATTATTTTCTTATCACGTTCTTTTTTTTCCGCCCCGAGGGGAGGAAAACCGACCTTATTATATATACTTGCCCGCGCGCGCGGTACACTCTATACGCTGTTATAATAAGCGCGACTTTTCCCATAGGCATACGCATATGCACGAACGGGCACGTCCCCCGCGGGTCGACTCATAGCGTTTTAATTAATTCTGGCTGTTAACAGCGTAAACCACGGCCGGCCGATAATATTTATATATATATATTTTTTTTTTTGGAAAAAATATATAATACAGTCGTGCGTAGCCCTGAACAGCACCCGTCCCTGAATTTCGATTACGAGAGAGAGAGAAAGAGAGAGAAAGAGATTTAATTTAAATTTCTATACGCGATGAAATCGATCTGCAAATATGCCGAAAATAATGTAATTTTTAAAATTTGATTTATCGATTTGATTTGTCTGAATAATTTTTTTTTTTTTTTTATATAGAAAATAAAAATCGATTTTTTTTCAAAGGAATAATAAAACCGCCATTACAGGAGCGATGGTTTTGTTACTGAACGCTAAAAAAAAAATATTTTTATTTCCATTACGCGCTTATAGGTATTTTGTGATTTTCTATAGCAATAACTGCATAACACGATCATCCGTATCGCGGACAAACACAAATCTAAACAGATCATCTCGTGTTTAATGTATGTGTGTGCAGGTATCGGCAGTGGCGTAAATTAAGAAGATATATCTCCGCCACCCCCCATGACTTTATTTTTTAACATATAATATGTTACGGTTGTGTTTTCCTTTTAACACTTTTTCAGTAGGTAATAAAGGGATATATTTTTTTTTCCGAAAGACATGAATATTGCTAGGATGCGAATCCGCTTTAACTCCTAAACGCATATTTTCATGTATAATAAGATTAAAAACATATTTAAGAAATACAATCACACAAATTCCATACTAAATATCTGTGCAAAAAAATTATCGAAATCACAAAATGGGACATACGTTATTTAAGAAACTCTGTATGAAATAGATATATATTATTCATTATTAATACTTTGAAATATTTTTCGTATTTAATAATTGATTAAAATTTTTAATATCATTTTAAATGTAGAGTACAGGTTGAATAATCTTGCGACGCAATTAACATTAAATATAAATATAATTAACGTGAAATCGGATGTTGAGGGGAAATAATCGATGAAATTGCCAGAAAAAAAAAAATCTATAAGAGAATGAAAAAACGTTTAAATGAAAAAACATCTAAAATTTCTCTTATAAACGATACAAAATTTATTGTTAATTTACTATATATGAACATTAAATATAAATATGTAGTAAGTAGTTATTAAAAATAGATAGTACCTTCTTCTACTTATCAATGGCGTATTTAAGTTTTCTCCGCCTACAGTAAGACACTTCCATCCCTCCTGAAATTATACATAAAATACGTTTGAATATACAATTTTTTTTTTGTTTTTTCTTCTATGAAAAAGGAATACAGGCTTGCACAGTCTCCAGTTTCAGGTGTGGCTTATATTTTTTTTTACCACTACCCCCCACCTCAAAAAAGAAAAAACATTACATAAAATTTACATACAAAACATAGGTTCAAATAAAAATAAAATGTATTATTAAAAGTGATACACAGCACAAACATTATGTGAAATATTACAATTATTTAAAGTATTAATCTTCATTCTTTTGCTATTAAAATTTTGAACTTTTCAATTACTTCATCAATAACAATACAAAACAAATAATAGAATAAACACTACAGAGCCACAACCGACTGACTCATAGCTTACCGTCCGTAGTGTGGTAACACGGCAGCACGCCAGTCACGACAATTTTTATGATAAAATTGATACAAAATTTCTGATTTTCCAAAAAAAAAAAAAAAGATTTACTGACGCCTTTCACTTCAGTACCTAGTACCTACCTAAAAAACAAAGTTCTTAGGAGTGGCTGTAGCCCTATTAGCCACACTCGTACGCACGCCTATGAAAAAAAAAACATTATTGAAAATCAAATTGTAGGTAATATCTTTTTTTTAGTAATTTACAAGTGTATAATACCTACATAAAATTATGTAGTTTTATATTAAAATACTTGCCACTTTTTTGGACGGTAATTTGCACTTTGATAATATAATTCGTCTCTTGACGCACTTTTTGTTTTCGAATCAAATTCATCCCGAGTTTCTTGAATAAGATTTATAAGCGATGCGTGTAATTTTAACTCGCATTTCTGAATAATATATAATTTGTACGTAAATAATATTTCTACATAAAAAAATTAGTAAAATTTGATATCGTCGAATGGAAAATACTTCATGTCATTTTGTAAAAAAAAGACGTTAAAATTTGCCGCCTCCAAAATGTCGCCCGTGCCCGTAGGGCCTGTGGCTGAATACGCCTCTGCCTACCTATGTACTTCCAGTGGAGGGAGAACATATTTTTTTTACTGTCATCTCCTCCGACAAAGGAATCCTAAACACGTCGCCGCTGTGCGTCGGAATGGAGACCGAAACGTATTTATTTTTACAAATATTCGAAACAATACGTTCGTAATTTCAATAATGTCGCCGGTATACGTTAACACAGCAGAGTAATAATGATACGCGTATTTAATACGTTTTTGTTCCACCGGCCGTCACGTGTATCCGAATTCGGTCACGTGTGTCCGCGCGTGCCTATATAGAAATTTTCGGATTTCCAACGCGTACTGTGATTTCGGTGCGAGCGCCGAAATAGAACTCCTTGTGCGTATTGTATTGTGCGCCACACTGAACTCGTATATCAATCAAAATATTGATGCCGCGCCATGTGCATTCTATGAGATATAAAAAAAAAATCATGGAGGATACGATGAAATATAATTTTTTTTCCATGATGTTTATCGTGTTTTATTATTTACTTTGAGATAACAGGACACACAAAACGACGTGTTCATAATATCGATGATAGCACCAAAATCGCTTATTTTTAGTTAATGAAGTTGGTAACAATAACAGAAAGATAAAAACGGAATGCACATGGCGACTCACTATAATAGGGGTCCATAATATTTTGATATAATACGTGAATCATACGCGTTCCGTGTATTATTGAGTTTAGTGGTGCGCCGTCATTATACGCCTGCAGTTATGTACGTCGCGGGATCTACTGTAGTAGTTTTCAGGTAAAATGGCTCTCGACGGTGGCGCGTCTGGTGGACGTTTTTACGCATGGGCTCTAAAACGTGTGCCAAACAAAGCGCGGCAAATTTAAATTAATTACTTATTTGTATTTTGTTTATACATATAATTAATTAAATGCTGTAATTTAAGTGCAATATTATACGGAAGAAAAAAACGATGGGTTGGTAAAATATTTGGTGTAGTTATAGGACTGAATAATATAAAATACAATGACGATATTGTTGTTCGACCACCTGTTGTTGACCGGCTCTCTACCGGCCAATATTGAGAATCGCTGTTTTTCAGAAATACACGTCACCGGACGCGCCACCGTCGAGGGCCACTTTTCATGAAAACTACTATAATAACCGATAACACTGCGCGTCCATCGCGCACCGCATTTCACCACCGCGGACGACCCGTCTCAACCCGGGCAATTCGTTTTAATTTTTCCCCGATTTCAAACGACATTTTATTTTTGCCGCTTTATTATTATTGTTTGGATTCCGTGACAACGAGTAGGTGTGTACGTTATATAATATACATTTTCGACGTGCGCTCATATTCTCGCGAAATACGTGCGATACGCGTGAATTATTACTTATTAATTATATTTTATATTATATTATAATATTATTAATTATATTACTAATTATGTATTATGCGCGCCGCCTCATCGAATCGGATTTTACGATGATGATTTGTTACGATCAGCGGTAGTGCCACGCCGGCGGCGGCGGCGGCGTCCGACACGCGTACTACTTTACGCGCATATGAAATGAATTTTTTACACGGTTTTTTTTCTCCTTCAATTTCGGCGATATTATTGTGGTATGTAGTGCTACAGGAAAATAAAAAATTCCAATCACAAAAACAACGGCGATATTGTCGATTGCGCGGCGTGAGTTTCCACATCGTGCGCGCATCTCGCTATATTATACACATAGCGCGTGCAGGCGTATAATATAATATATTTCGGTACCCGATTGGACGCACGATGAACTCGTTAGGCGTGGGTCCTGCACCATCTGAATATCAAATGTGCGTATTCGTGACAGACGCGCTCCTGCAACGACGATCACTGCACCAGTCGGCGTTTCGTTCGTCGATTTGAAAACAAGAAAAATATAATAAATATATTTACTATCGATTCGTCGCGTATACGCGTTTGGTAGGTATTGCGAACGTTTTTTTTTTTTTTTTTGTCAAACGGCGACTGAGTCGGTAAAAATACGCGCATTTTCGTGTTACGCGTGATACGATCTGCGACGCGTTTCTTACGGACAATAGTACAAAACTATATAGGAGAGAAGCATGTCATGAGGATGAGGAGCAGTGGCGCTGATTCATATAAATGTAAGTGAAGCGAAATCGAATTATTTACACGCCCACCCACCCAATCGTTGTTAACTGAACTGTTAGCAATTATTGTAAAGTAAAAACAAAAACACACGTACCAATAAGACCACCCACCCCTTTCGTTATATGAAGCGATCGCTTCAGTTCGTGTATGGGTTCGTCACCACTGGAGAGGAGTGTACGGAATAAATGTATGAGCAACAGGTCGCGTTAGGTACAGCGGCACACGTGGTTACGGTGGAGGCGCTAGGATGGTGGTCAGCGCGGCCCAACACAAATTTGTTTTTGCCCCACCTACAAGACCAAAGGAATATTTAAATTTAAAATTTTTTTAATTTAGCAACACTCTCTAACCGTTGGATCGGTCACAACGGGCGTAATGATTTGACACTTTATAATTGGCCTCTTGGGTTACTGGCATGTGGATTATTTCTTTTGAGGATGTGTTAAAGATACCGTGTACGCATCACCGTTACCATCGACTCTAGGTGAGCTGAAAAATCGAATATTACAAAACAGCGATGATGGAGTCAATTACAAGAGATGTGCTGCGCAACAAGTATGGAGTAAATTTGATTATCGACTAGACAGTGTTTGTGTGACCGAAGGAGCCGACATAGAACGTTTATAGGTACAATTAACTAAATTCGAAATGTTTTTCTTTAATTTCATGTATTATATATATATATATATATATATATATTGTTCTAAACGTTAAAATTAAAAATATATATGAGCATTCGAAATCGGATTAATCATTTTCAATAAAATCCTGTATATTGAAATATAAAAATATCGTATTATCGTTTTGAATAATAATCCATTATTAATTTATTCTGTAATCGTATAACCGATTGTTCCGATGTTATTATTAATTTATTAAATATTAATTTGTTCGGATGATCAAATATAACCGTTATGAATGATAATTTCGGGATCGTTAACGGCGCTAACAAGACAATCGTATCGGTATTGCCGAGGATTTCGGTGATGCGCTCTTCGGACGATTTCGCCCGCGCGGACGAAGGGACGCGTTGACCGTCGTTCCGCGATCTCAGAACATTCCGAGTCCGGGGCTGCTAAAGCTGCTTGAGCGACACCGTCCGGATAATAATAATTGCATTCCGCTCGGTACAAAAACGCGCACCGTCTATATAGAATTTTCCGACGAAATTCCGTCGACTCATTCGCGGCAGCGCTGTTGTGGTGGCGGTAACCCGCGTACAAAAATTCGCAGAAAAAACACAATAAAATAATATCTCGGTTTGAATATGACGAGAGAGAGAGAGAGAGAGAGAGAGATAAGTGTTTGTTATGAGACCGTACAGTTGAACGGATGGATGACGCGCGTGGGGTTTCGTCGAACCCGATGGCAAGTACATAATAATATCGCGTGAAATTCTCCAACGAACGTATTATTATTATTATTATTATTATTGCCGAACGAGCGCGCGCGGTTAGTAAAGAGTTTTTCGGTTTTCGGATTATTTAAAAACGAGGACAAAAGTTCTTGACAAAAGCGCGTTAGGTATTATTTATCTGCCGCGCGCACAAAAGACACGCCTCGGGTATTTTCGTTTTTTGTTTCAATAATACCTATAATGCCGTAGAAAAAGAAAAAAATGTGCAGCTCGCGTTCTCCCCGTTCGTTAATTATATACACATAGGTACGCGTGACGCGTATGTACTGCACGTGCAGTTTAGAGTCAAATCTTGAATTCTTGTTGGAACGCGTATTGACAATGTGTATAACACTATAGTTTTTTTTTCTTTTGAAACAGAATCTCGCGTTCGCTCCAGCCCACTACACAACACGCTGTTAATATTTTCTAAGGTGTACACAAGGTGTTTACGTCCTGACCCGCTCCCACGCGTTATATTCTCGTCCGAAAATATACGAAAATCTATAATAAAACAGGATCAGGTGGGGTAAATGAGACACAAAAGTGCATAAATACATTTTTAGTTTTTCAGTTATACAGATAATTTTTGTAAACTTGTATAGCTTTAAACGTAACAAATTATAACATATACAGTATAAGTTTAATAATTCTTCATTTATCGTTGAGATTTTTTTTTAGTTTTAAAAAAAAAAAATTCAATTGTCACACTTGCCTCAGTTCCTGGAGCAATAGTAAAATCGACTAGTTTCGTTTAGGAGTTATACACACGAAATATATTGGGCAAGATGACGGAAATATAAAATAAAAATGCTATAATTCTGTTTTTATCTTATTGAAATACGTTGATTTATTAAAAATTGACAGCACATTTAAAAATAAAATTATTAATAACCGACATTACACTTTATTATTTAGTATTATTAACTTTCTCAGATATTGTGTACATACCATATTCACCTAGATAACAAAATAGAAATTTAACATTTGAAAAATTAGATTATATAAGTGATAATGATATTTTTTTTTTTTTTTTTTTACTAATACATCGAGGCATGTATGCATTGTATATATACGTCCCCGTGTAGTGATTATACTCTTGCCCCCGGCTTGCATTCTTGCAATGGCAAATGTATAATCGACAAAAAGTTGTAAACAGTCATAAAATACATTAAAACAAACCTTAGATCCTTAAAGTACACATAATTTAGAGCAGTGGTTCCCAACCTCTTCTATTCTACGCCCCCTTTGTAGATTTTCAAAAATCTCACGCCCCCCCCCTCCTCCCCCTATAAATTGAAAAAAATGATCACCTAATTTTTCATTTTTTCCCTACATTGTATAAGACTAAAATAATTCAATAAATAAAATTTTACTTTGTAATCACTGCTTGCGCACCTCCCCAGCAATGTTTACACGCCCCCCCCCTAGGTTGGGAAATATTGATTTAAAGAAATCTTACCTTATTTTGAACTCATTATTCAAATTTGACGACGAAAAAAATACTTTACAAACGCATCAGTTTTCAAAAAAAAAAAAAGATATTTTCGATAAAGAAATATAATTAGTGATAACAACTAGAAAAATTACTGTACAGTGCTACTAATTACATACAAATATCCCTAAGAATATTTCCCTTTAATACCGATATTTTTTACTATCAACAAATAATGCGTTATACGTAATAATATACGATTATACACTTGCACCGTTTATTCACTTACCCCGTCTGACACTAATTCTTTTTCGTTATGAACGGCGGCAAACGCTATGTTTCACACCACGGGTTGTCTCGTTCTCACAACTATATATTATACACTTTCTACAGCGGCAGTGGCGTATTTAGGATTTCTTTGACGGGGGAGACGACTACATGTATTATATTTCATTTTCATACATTTACAATAAATTTATAGTGTTTACAGAACCAACTCTTGTCTCCTAGGGTTTTTTTTCTTGGCGATTTTGTCGATTTTTTCCCCTCGACATCCGATTCAATTTTATTATGGCTGCGGATATAATATCGCTGCAAGCTCATTCAACCTATACTCTACATTTAAAATAATATTAACAATTCAAATCTATTATTAAATACGAAAAATATTTCAAAGTGTAAATAGTGAAACATATATATATATATATATATAGAGTTTCTGAAAAATATATGTTATTAATATTTTTAAACATGAAAATGTGCGTTCAAGAGTTGAAGTGGTTAACTGCAAACACGTCCTAGCAACTGATGTTTTCCGAAAAAAAAAAATATTATCGCTTTATTTTACCTGTAATGATAAAGTTATATATATAAATATATATATATATATATCCCTAATCTCCCCTCGTAAATACGCCGCTGAATAATTGAAGTTATATACTGCAGAACTGAGTTTTACATATAAAATGTCAATTATTATTTTATATATAATGTCAAATGTTGTACGTGTTATCACACAGTGTACCGATGAAGACGATTAGGCGTGTCCGTCGCATCGGTTAATTTCTTCCACTAGCTACGCACACGTCAGACGACGCTTGAACAATTTTTTTTTTTTTTTTTGATGCGTGGGAATTGGGACGGAAATTTGTAAGCTGTTGTCGTGACAACTAGTAATAATATTTATTAATATTAATTAATTTGTAATAATTTGTTTTATATTAATTAATGTGTAAGCTGTTGTCGTGACAACTAGTAATAATATTTATTATCGAAATTACTTTGAATAAAGATATCAATATTCACAAATCCCAATCACAATTCCGTTCCATTTTTACCGCTCACGCGACGTTTACACATCAATGTCTCGAGTACTATAGCAGACTAGTTTTTTTTTTAAAGTCGCTTCAAAAATAAAAAAATATGCGTTACGGTTACGCGGGTTCTCTCCCCCTCAAAAAATCTAAAACCGCTACCACGGTTGGTGGTACGATATCCTTGGTATCACATACACACACACACACACACACACACACGTCGTACAAAATAAATAATAAATAATGCATAATGGTTGCGAATAACCTCCTTCGCGGCTTTATAATACGTACATACCTAGTAGGTTAGGTTCGTTTCCTACGCGTCGCCGCGAGTTGATTAAACGCCATCACGCTCCGATTTCGTGCGACCAACAGATGCGATCTCGCTATATAGCGCGGTGCCTGCCTATACAGGAGGTACATAATATAATAATATTATTTTCGTTTTATGCGTTCTTTTTTATGTAAAACGAGCGCGCGAATCGCGTAATCTGTGTAATAATATATAGTACAACGGAGAATCGACGACGACTATTTCGATATACGGTCGCGTTAAAATACGTATAACGCGTATATTATTTAATACGTGTGTGTGTGTGTGTGTACGTGTGCGTGATGCGGTCTATCGTATTACTATATATATATATATATATATATACGATAATATATTATAATTTATAATATTATTATCGCGGTGTACGGGTTTCCAAATATTGTTTTGCCTCGGCGTTTAAACAGCGCGCGTGCGCGATGGTTGGCCCCGGCGGAACTGGGAGAGATCTAGAGCCGTCGAGGAGCGCACGCATAGGACGAGAGTCGAGACCGTACTCGTGACCGGATCCGAGAGCAAAAAAAAATCGTGAGCGGTAGTAAAAAAAAAAAAAAAAAAAATACGGTAAAATAATAATAAAGGAAGAAACAAAAAAAGAAACGGACTGTGTACGGGGACGCGGCGAAGAGTATCGGTACGCGCGCGATTATTTTCCTTCTCGCGTACATAAAATATTTTACGCGCAACAGCGGCGAATCTCGTCGTCGCGGATACAAGCCCGGATTAAGACCTCAAAGGGATCAGGGGCCGATATTTAATTGTGGGACCCCCATCAATGAAAAAAATCAATTTTTGTTCAAATTCCTGCTTGAACCTTATAATATTGGCTGCATTGACGTACACATAACTTTACAAAATAACACAGTTATATATTATATTGGGTACCATTGATCAATTAATTTTTGTTTCATAAATACCCGTTAAAACATTAAGTTTTATGCATGTTAAATAAATATACAAATTTAATGAATAGTATTAGGTACACCTATTTCATTTAAAATGACACATTTATTGAATATTTTTGTTGACTGTTGTCGGCACTCGTCGTCAGTGGTTATCTTCCGGGAAAAACAATATAAAAAAATAAAATACCGTTTAGTAACGTTTGTTCATCGGCGGTGATCGGCAAGGTGATAACGGAACTGTGGCGTATTATACATTTATAATTTAATTTAAAACGACCTCTGTAAAATACCAATTTGACGATGCAATTTGTTACCGGAAACAAAGCACGACTGTAGAGATCGGAGCACTCTTTCTGGTAAAATTTTTTGGTACAGACATGAAAAAAAAAAGAAACACATCATTGTACTCGTAAAACCAATAGATTCCTTGCTCCGCTCAGAATCTAAAAAATATATACATACAAATTATCACTTGAAAAATTATGGGCCCTTTATATATGTGGGCCCCGGAGACGTGGCCCCCCTTGGCCCCCCCCCTTAATCCGGGCCTGCGCGGATACTGCACGAGCGAATACAATTGGTACGCCTATTTCGCCCGAAATTCAAAAGAATATTTTATACTCGCGTATATCCGCTTTTCGGGGGGTTACAGTTTTGTGCTATTGGATGTCAAGTCTTGAAATTTTTTTTTTCATTGTACACGGTACTACGTCTGAAATGCGACAGAAAAGTTTCATTTGACTATACGGTTCGATTTTCAAGTTAAGGTAGAAATTTCAGTTTGTTTTTTTTTTTTTTTTTAAAAAATGTGATTTTTCTCATTTAACTAACCACATTTCTTGAACTATTGGTCCTACACCAAATTTGAAAGCCCCATTGAAAAGCTCATTACATTTTCTTGAAAAAACGTAGGTACCAAGCAATGTTCCAATATTATTTTTGCAAACACAGGCACAATCTCGAAATTCGAAAACTTCTAAATTTCAAAAATTATCGATTCTTGTTTAACGATTTTTTTTTTCGTTACTCAGAGATGTGCAAATTTCATAAAACTTCTTTTTTAATGAGTTTTCCGACAATATACTCATTTTTAGAAAACTTCTGTTTTGAGGAGAAGAAATCGCTCTTCAAATGTAAAAAAAAAATGGTACGGTAAATGGTACGCACTACTTTCATAAATGAATGCATGTAATTACATGTGAGCTACAAGTCACGACGACTCACATATGTTACCCGGATTCATTTCATGGAAGTATTGTGCACCATTTAACATACTGTTTTTTTTTTAAATTTTTAAGTGCGATTTCTTCTCCCCAAAACAAAACTTTTCAAAAAACCAGTATTCCATTGGAAAGCTTATAAAAAAAGAAAATTTTCGTGAAATGTGCACACCACTCATTTTTGAGTGACAAAACAAAATCTTTAGGTAGAAGTCGAATTTTTAAAATTTAGAAATTTTTAGACCGTGCTGGTGCTTATGAAATTAATATTGAAACCTTGCTTTGTATGTTTTCTTTAAGAAATTTCAATGAAATTTTTAATGGGGTTTTTAAATTTGCTACAGGACTAATAGTTCAGGATATAACGTATGGTCAATTAAAGAAAAAAAATCAAATTTAAAAAAAAACCAAAATTTCTACATTATACTAGAGAATTCAATCATAATCAAAATGAACTTTTTTGTCGCATTTGATGTGTACAATAACCTCCTGGCGTTTGAATACTTCATCGCCAGTCACCTCGTGTTATTATGTGTATTGTTACCACAAAAAAATAATTTCAATTATACGTAATTGTATTTAATAAAACAACATATATTTGACACAGTAAGCATAGGCGGAAATCTATTAAATTTTCTGGGGGCTAACATTTTTAACATCAGTCATAATCAGTCAAATATCCAAAATACATACAAATTATAAGATATTTGGGAGGGGCACCTAAGCCCCCCGTATTTCCGCCTATGAGTCTGTATGGCCCGTAAAGCTGAATATATATCATTTATTGAATAACCCCTCCCCCCCCCTTGACTAAATTCCGGCTACGCCACTGCGTGTGCGCCTCATGACGGCGAGTGTTACTCCTGCGGTGGTTCACGTCCGCGTTGGCACCAGCAGCGCTGTACGACCGACACACATGTGCGCGGTCGTCGTCGTCGCGGTTCATTTCGCGCGCCGTGTAGATTCGTCTCCGGTCGTCGTCGTCTCGTTTCATTCGTCGGTCGTCCGTCGACGCGCGTGCCCGTACACCTGTCGCCTGCAGCCGTTCGCGAATTCGGCAAAAAAAGAAAAAAAAAATTTCCGCTGCACCGTTCCAGCACACCACTTGCGGTGGTTAGGTGGTTAGGACACTATATTATAGTGTCTCGGGTGAGAATTTCCACAACAATAAACGTTTACCTATTTTTTTTCTCCTTTTTTTTTTGTCCATTATTATTATCCGTCGTCGTTGCAGTATATGTTAATAATATAACGAGTCGGTTTCGTTTGTTTAGGAAAAAAAAAAAAACCGTACAGCACACCGGCGGCGTGCGCGCGATTTCGTATTGCGCGTTTTCATCGGCACTTGTACAACGTGGCGTTCGTTTCCTGCGTGGCGTTTGACATTAGCGCGATTGACCAGCGGAACGACCGGGAGCCGAGACAGAAAAAAGTATACAACAGAATGTGTGTATGTGTGTGTGTGTGTGTGTGTGTGTCCGAAAACACCGTTGCTGCTGCTGCTGTAGTGCCACGATCTCTGCACGAGATAATTACCGGGTGTATTACAGCTGCAGAGTGTACTCGGTCCGTGAAAAGTTTTTCTATCTTATTTAGGTGTATACACTTTTTTTTGTTTTTAAATTTATTTATTTAGTAACTTTGTTTCGTTTTCATTCCCCCCCCCCCACACACACACACACACACACACAGCGAAACGCGTATTAAACTTTTACAAAATACACACTGCGTTCGAGTATTGTTCTTTCATAACTCGACGCTTCTCTCGGGATCACCTGTAGTGTTTTATTCTTCAGCGCGTACGCATTTATTTATTATCCGGAAATCTTCTTGCATACACTCAGTGGTTGACTGGGGGGTGGGAAGCGGGGGGACTGAGTACCCCTTCTATTTTTTTCAAATATTCGAGCGTACCCCTACTACTTTTTTTAAAAAGGAACGCGGGGAACGGTCAGTGCTTGATTTGGGGAGGAGGGGACTGAGTACATTAATTAATTTTTTGGATATTCTAGCGTTTTAAAAGGAAACGCATGGGACAGGTTTTTATTAAATTTTTTATTTTTATAAAAATGCTCAACTTACATTTTCGTATTAAATACATAAAGCTTACAAAATGTTCTGATATTTACAAAATGTATTGATATCAGATATCTCATATCTCACACGTGATAACTGATAAGTATAGCCATAAATGATAACCGTATTTATTATCTATAAATCCAGGTGTTTTAATAATTATTATATTCTGTTTTGTTATGATACGTGTTTATGGTTTTGTATCAATGCTTCTTAGGGGAAATGCTAGGGGCGCTACTCTTTAAAAAGTAGCTAGAGTACCTCTACTACTTTTTTCCCAAGTCAAGCACTGCATACACTTATATATACATGGCGAGAACAAATTTGGAATTCGCCGAAAGTTAATCCGAGAACACTTTTTGCGTATTAACGTTTCGTTTTCTCGTTCTTGTTGTATATTTGCATATTCGCATCTTACGCGAACGCGTCCGCTGCGTTTTTTAATTCAATAACGCGCGAAACAAGAACACAACGTATACTTAGATGTTACCTTAGTACCTCGCGCGCGCGTTTATACACAAATGAAATAATTTTGTTACCAAACAAAACGTATGCCTATTCGGGGTTTTTTAAAATTTTATTTTCGTTATTTACCTATAATTACAGCGTTATTAACAGCTGTGTGTTCCACTGGTCTCGTGTCTCTGCCGTTCGCAATGCTGTTGTAATCGTTTCGTTATTATGTCCTGTACGCCGCGAGGTGATATACGCCAGTCGCGGCAATGACGCGTACCTCCGTTATAACGGGAAATTTATCGACTCTCGTTTTTTCGAAATCCGGTACGTATTCGCGATTACTACTGCACCGAAAGACAGAAATGTACACAGAAGATGTACGTATGCCTACGGGTCGTGTATATAACGTAATTATTTATAATAATCGCGTCATATCGTCTTATTCTTCTTCTTATATTATAGAGGAATATATTTTTTCGTCATAGGCGCGTTTGTGTACGAAAAATCGCGCAATTTGCGTGCATTCCGCGTTCGTTCTGAGCTACCTGTGCACAAACCGGATCGTTTTGAAAAATTTAAAACATTACACGCGACCCGTGACAGCCGTTAAAATTCTCTATAATTCTCCGCAGTAATAGCCGAAATTCGTTTTTATTTATTTGTTCTTTTTTTTATTTGAATCCTACAAAACGACGACGTCTCACGCGATCGCGGTCGGTTTAAGAACTTTATTATATTATACGGATAATAGCAAACGACGTGGTCTTACGCGTTTGCGTTGCTCCTCGTTTTCTCGTAATAGTCCAGTAAAACAGGATTTTGGCCGAGTCATATTTGTCTAGAACGCGCGCAAAGAACCGTTCCCTGCTGCGTTTTGGCCGTAGATTTCCGCGCAGTAATGTCTAAAAGCTCGCGCGTATAAATAATCCCCGTTTTACGCGTTTTCCCGGGGCCGGTCGTGGAACATATTATTAAATGCAACGTCTCTGTCTTTCCGTTTGGGCGCTTATGTCTCTATACGCGACCGATTTAACTGAGGGCTGCGTCAACGGATTCGTCACAATCCGCCGGGTTTCGTGGTCTATACGATTTTCTTATCTCGTCGAAGAAACGCGAAAACGGTAGTTTTACAATCACGCGACGCGGTGATATCCACGGAGATAACACGTCTGTAATTTATTTCGGCGTTTCGTTTGTAGTTTGCGCGGTAAGTATTGGACATATTCTTACTGCCGGATTATAATCGTTCGGCACGGAGACACAGTCGTCTTATTAGGCAGAAATACGGCAAAAGGCCTAGGTCATGAAAGTAGCGTCGAGAAACGATAATTCGTCTAAGGCCATCTGTAAGACGGTTGCGTTTGTCAGAAAAAAACGAACGGAATTAGTAGACCACTGGTACGTCATAGTTCAGATGCACGGTGTGCATCCGCGGCCGGTAGGTCGAGACACGCTATTGTAAAGAAAAACTTCTTTACAACACGCAATACAATATTACAACAAAATCAAAGTCCTATACACCAAGAGACGTTCCGAACGCCTAAAGTTAATATCCACTCCGCGAATGGAAATTTATTCTAAAACAGAAATAGCCGAAATCTCACAAAACGTCCGAAGAACTGGTAGTTCGTAATGTCCGACGACGGATGAATAAGCTAGCTACCTGTGTGCACTTGACTATCGAGTACGGACAAAACGGTTCGGCGGTATATCTTACAGGTGAATAATGTAAATGTAATAGTGTCGTTTTCGTATTGCTGAAGAGTTTAAACACTATTGGGTCGTGTTGCCAACGGGTCGAGATTAAATAATTATCGAGCCAGCTTTACGTGTCCGATAAATGTTATATTCGTATCATATAACACAAAACGAATTCTAGCTTTATAGAAAAAGAAACGTAAACAATAATTACAGGTATAGTGCTCGCGAACGGTGCCTATACAAAGTAACACTATTATTAATGTCGTCGCCGCGAGACGTCCCCGTTATAATAGTAGGAAGGAAGTCACGCAAAATACTGATTATAAGTAAAGCGTATTACAATATATTATAGTCTAGATATACATGCAGGAACAGTGTAATACTGTAATATAATATACGTATAGGACGCACAAAAAAAAAACCGTTTTGACGAAATATTGGGAATTATTTATTAGATTTTACTTAAAACGATTCGTATCGGATGATGTGTCGGCGGTTGCTGCAGCGTAGATGGTGTTGTTTATGCGTTTCGTGTACATATATATATATCTATATGGACGTTTTTTTCTTTTTAAGCAGGAACCGCGCGTACGGCGGGAGGGGGAAGGGGAATATATTATTTTAAACGGATATTTTAAGAACTGGTCGTCGCCGGCGTATTCTTGCCAGAAAATTGATTGTTTTTATTTTCCCGTTTATTTGATAAATATTTGTGCGCGCGCGTATACGATGATCCATCTGGTCGCGGCGCACCGAATGTAAGTAGCTTAAAATAAACCGTCTTTTTGACGTGGCACGTGTGCCTCGCCGCTGCGGCGTGTGCAGGGTTGACGCGTCGTTTCCACGGATTTTATATTAACTGCCGCAGTTGCAGTCAGGGACTGGAAGAACCTTAATGATTTTATCGGTCCTCGTTTCGGTTCGGTTATCGAAAAAAATACAATTTCGGTACCGGTTTCGGTTCCGGTTTATGAAAAAATTGTGAATTTCGTGTTTCGGTTCCGGTACTAATCT
This sequence comes from Slavum lentiscoides, assembly GCA_032441835.1. Classification (NCBI taxonomy): domain Eukaryota; kingdom Metazoa; phylum Arthropoda; class Insecta; order Hemiptera; family Aphididae; genus Slavum; species Slavum lentiscoides. The sequence continues at coordinate 18,897,134 of CM063706.1, read as the reverse complement.
GTACTTCAAAATATCGTAATTACGATTAAAAAGTGATAATATATTAATTTATAATGTATTTTTATATTTTATTACGTATTACGGACACGTTAATTTTTTTAGCGTACCGATTTTTTGTTCAGTGTGTTTTTCACCTTTTAGCATACAAGTATATCCAGTATAATAGTAGCCCGACCACCTAATCATTTAAAGTTTATACATTTTAATTTTTTTTTTTTTGAAAGTTTATTAGAAATTTATAGGACTTTTACATAATCTCTTGTGATAAAATATATTAGTGATATAATTGATAAAAACCCGTATTTCCAAATACCGGTTCCGGTTTTGAAAAAAAAAAAAATTACGGTTACGGTTAGGTTCCAACATTTTCAAAGGGTTTCGGTTCTAAGCCGGTTTTTTTTCGGTTCGGTTCCAGTCCCTGGTTGCAGTACAATAATGATTCGGCGCGTACAACTGCGGCAGAACGAGCGTTTTGCACATAAAGTTAATAATATTCGTAAAATTTACATCGCCCGAACCGATATAAACGGATCGGCAAAAGAAAAAAAGAAAAATAAACGTTTTACAGGAGCGTATGTGGGCGCAGAATAGGTGAAATCAGAATGGAAACATTGATCATTTAACATGGGTAGTATAGGACGCATTGTCTATGACCTTCGGCCATTTTCTCAGTGACTCCGAAAACAGCTGTTCACTTATCAGTCATCACTTATCATGCATTCAAATTTTAAATATTGTTTTATTAATTTTTCTCAAACACTTAAACAATAATAATAATTATTATTATTATTATTATTATTATTACAAGTGCGAACAATACACGAATACCCGACTCTTCCCATTTTTAAACGAAGTGAACGACTTAGAAAACCGACACCCTAGACGCCCGCTATTAAGGGACCAGGCGATTGATTTCGAAAGACCCTGTATCTAGACGACCACCGATTTAGGAGACTGCACAATAGTGCACACCTACAACGACCTAACTTACAGCGACTGTTACCGCCGGTAGTCGCTACCCAAAAGCGAGGCACGCCTAAAACGAGATCCACAGCAAAACCGAGGCACACCTAGTCAAATTAATAAAACTAAACAAACATTTAATCACGAGAAAACAACGATCTCAAGAATACCACGATGACGCATACGAAATGATAACCAGTCTTGTAAAGTATTTGAGTAGAAGTATTCAAATAATTTTATGATACTCAAATACGTATTTCATATACTTTTAATAAGAGTATTTGTAAGTAGTATTCTAAATACTTTTTTAGAGTATCTGTATTTAAAATCAAATACGTTTTTTAAATCTTTTTTAGTGACAAGAACTAATAATAATGAAACAAAATTTTCGTCATTTTTCGTAATAATTATTTATAATAAGTTGGCAAACTATTTTGGTCGTGGATATCGTCGTTCACTGATGGTTTTTCCGTTCAAGTCGATGTAGGTAAACCCGATTAGACCGATTTATGTGTTATCCCCGGTCGTGACAGGTCGAACTGCATTAGTTCTAATAAGAGTCTAACCATTAGTAAAACGAATGTTAAAAACAATTTAATTACAAGTATTTGAAAGTATTTGTAAATACTTTCAATAAGTATCTGTATTTATACTCGAATACTTTTCTTTTTAAGTATTTTAAATACTTTTAAAAACAAGTACCTGTATCTGTATTTGAATACTTTTAAAAAGTATCTTTTACAAGACTGATGATAACAGATGGGGTCACTGAGAAAACGGCGGCCGTTTTTTTCTTGTTTACAAATAGGTTTCCATTCTGATTTCACCTATTCTGTGGTATGGGTACGTCGTCGTCTCGTTAAAAACTCCCTCGGGCACAGTGTCGCGCGATTGTTAAAACACAACGCGATCGCGTCCGCGCGTTGTCGACGCGACACGTCATTTTTCGTTTGAACACCTTCCATCCTCCTGGCGCGTTCGCCACGCGTTAACCGCCGTCGTCGCGGTATAACAAAAAAAAGACGTGCACCTGAGTCCCGACGACACGGAGAGACAGAGAGAGAGAGACAGAGACAGAGACAGAGACAGAGACAGAGACAGAGACAGAGAGAAAACCAGCAGCCGGTGGATTTTGCAACGCGATAATAATGCACGCGCGTAATATGTAAACAAAACGGTAATTTATTGGCCGCTGTCATTCAGCTGCCAACGCGCGTGCACACAGTGCACACCAGTGAAACGACGTCGTCGTCGTCGTACAAACACCGTGTTCGGCCGATTGACAAGCTATAAGCCGCCGCGGCAACGGTGGATTCTATCCCTGCGCGCGCGTTACAGCCGTAGTCGCGTTATCCGGCACGGTCAGATGCCTTCCACTCCCGGCCGGCCGCCGTATACGCGCGCGCACGTCGCGTTTACCGATACATATTATTATATAGTATATAATTTATGACGTACCTGTACGGCCGCGGTTAGACGGTTAAAAAGGCGTGTGCTGCTGCAAAAACGTCAGACCGCGAATGGATCATTGTAGGAACGATTGAAATTATCCATGACGTCATTATTTGTTATCAAATTTGGTCGTTATCAAAAAGCGCGGTCGTTATCAACCGTTCCTATTTAATCCGTATTTGAATGGTTGAACATAACTCGCTTGAAATCATCAGATAATCGCCGAAAAATCGATATTTCCTTTAATATTTTATAAATCGCTACGATTTGCTGCTTATTGGTAACCATTTTTAAATCAATTTAAATTCGACATTATAAACGACAACGTATGACCAAAACGAACGATAAATTCAGTTTGAACAGAGTGAACTAGTTATTAATATGGACATACACATACTATACTAGGATTTTGATTTAATTAAGTAGGAACGTTTTGAAATCCAAAATTTGTACACGACAAAGAGCCAATTATTAATCACGATAAAGCAAAACTTTTTTTTTTTTTTGTTCATATGACCTTTTGCACTTGTTATATTATTATATAGCATTTCAGCATTTTGTAATAATGAAGAAATTTTCTTTTTCAGTAAAGTTAAATTATCAGCTCATCCCTTTAAATAAAAATCCTGAATACGCTGTTTTATTAGAATGCCAATAAACTTTAAAAACAGTGGATAAAATAATATAGAATAGTTCAATTCGTAATAAAAGAAGCATATATAGATATTATACATATATTCACAATACTAATAATAATAGTAAACAATAATAATTTAAATACACGAATGATCAAACATTGAAGTTGAACTAACATTTAAAATGGGTTTTGTAATGTTCTTCAAAGAAACAAATTAAATGACGTAATTTTGTACACGCACGCGCATAAATAAGTACATTTGATAACAACGTAAATAATGACGTCACGGATCATTTCAATCGTTCCTACAATGATCCATTCGTATCAAACAAAACGGTCAGTCAACCGGTACACCGCGACCTCGCGGTTATCAGCTAAAAAACGGTCTCGTCGACGATATTGTTGTGCGAAGCGCGTCGTTGTGCAGCCACGTCGTATTGAAAGCAGATATCGTTTTTCGATTCGACGAGAGAACGTGCAGCAGACGCGTGGCCCTTTAAAAATGCAGAATGATCGCTTTAAAAGAATACGTTGATAGTCCGTATCTCGGCGACCGGACCGCGGAGAGTACTTTACGCGTGGAGACGTTCCGGAGTTTTGTTCGGATTGCCGACGGATGTCGCTGTGTAACAGTGTTCTTCATCACCACATACAGTACCTAACCACTGTTGTCCGCCGCAGCGTTCTTTGTCCGCGGTCTTGCGCGTTAAGACGGTTACCGTTCAGCCCCGAAGGCTGTGTTATCGCATACCGCGGTACGAGATGGAATCGGCGCGACGAATACGCGGTACACGTTTTGCCGGCCGGTGCAGACGTGTCACACGTCGGTCTCGTCGATTCGTCAGCGAAGAAAACGTTGACCGCGTTCGGCGAGCCTTCGTCCGTAGGTGGTCCAAGGAAATCGACCCGGCAAAGGACCGCGAAACGACCGTACGGGGGAAAAAAAAAAAAATGTTGATAATGAAACCCGAACGAAAGGCGTCGGCAACGATGAATCGGTCGCCGGCCAGCTCGTCGTGATAACGTTCTTCGTGGCAAGAAGCCCCCCGGTCTCTCACTCGCTGTGATTTTTTTTTTGTCTACGTCAAAGACAATGTTTTTCGTCTCTACCTCTGTCAGTTAACATTGTGTTAACGGCGCCTAACAACAACGGCTGTACCGCTAGTGTCTCTATAGGAGATCACATCGTTCGTAAAGATCCATCGTACTGTAAGAAAAAAAAAAAAATTCTTTGTCCTACAATACAATATTATAATTCATTGACCAAAGTTCTAAAACGTTTCGTTTGATATAAAAATACAATATTTTCAAAGTTTTTTGTTGTTGTTGTTGTTGTAATCACTCCGCCGTACGCGTAGAGAATCTCGCCGCTGCGTTCGGCGCACGACGAGCTGTTGTGCGGGAAGGAGCAAGCCCGGATTAAGACCTCAAAGGGCCCAGGGGCCGATATTTAGTTGTGGCCCCCCCCCCTCCCCACAATCAATGAAAAAAAAACCAATTTTTGTTCTAATCCCTGCTTGAACCTTATAATATTGGCTGCATTGACGTACACATAACTTTATAAAATAACACAGTTAAATATTACATTAGGTACCGTTGACCAATTAATTTTTGTTTCATAAATACCCGTTAAAACATTGAGTTTTATGCCTGTTAAATAAACGTACACATACAAATTTAATGAACAGTATTACACACCTATTTCATTTAAAATGACACATATTTTATTGAATATTTTTGTTGACTGTTGTCGGCACTCGTCGTCAGTGGTTATCTTCCGGGAAAAACAAAATATAAATATTCTAAAAATAAACAATAATCGAAAATACCGCTTGGTAACGTTTGTTCATCGGCGGTGATCGGCAAGGTGATAACGGAACTGTGGCGTATTATACATTTATAATTTAATTTAAAACGACCTCTGTAAAATACCAATTTGACGATGCAATTTGTTACCGGAAACAAAGCACGACTGTAGAGATCGGAGCACTCTTTCTGGTAAAATTTTTTGGTACAGACATGAAAAAAAAAAAGAGAAACACATCACATTGTACTCGTAAAACCAATAGATTCCTTGCTCCGCTCAAAATCTAAAAAAAATATATATATACAAATTATCATCACTTGAAAAATTATGTGCCCTTTATATATGTGGGCCCCGGAGACGTGGTCCCCCTTAATCCGGGCCTGGGAAGGGGTGTAGAAGGCGTGCGTGTGAGTGCGGAGTGACGGCGGCGAAAATAAACCGCGTTTTACGGTCTCCCAATAATAATAATAATAATAATAATAATACGCGTCCACGTATATAGTTGTGTGTGTGTCCCCTTTATAGTATATAATAAAAATATGTAGTCTATGATATTCCTCCGGACGACAGCTGCCGCTGCTGAACCACCGCCACCACCACCACCACCACCACCACCACCACCACCACCGAGAAAATATTATATAAAATCTCCAAACGTTTGTTGCAGGTTTTCGTCGTATTACGAGAGTATATATACGTATATATATATATATTATATTGGACGTCTTTTTTTACGTTTTTTTTTTTTTTATTTTCTCTAACATTCAACCCGCTCGCGACGTATCAACGGGTCGTAAAATAAAAAAATAAATAAAAATAAATAAAACGTCGTGTACAAGACGCGCGTTTATATAGCCGCGATAAACTGCGGTGTATATAGCAGTCGCAGTCGGCTATCGCGCGCGCGCGCGTTGATGCCGGACTTATTGCCGTCTGGCTGACTGCTGCTGCTGCTGCTGCTGCTGCTGCTGCTTTTATATTATATACCGAGCCGGAGTAGGAGGTGTGTTACACGCGTACCGCCGACCCGCTGGGGCTCGTTTTCCACTGTTGCAGCACGCGCACCGCCGCGTATACGTCCGCCACTATTATACCGTCGAATATTCTCCACCGCGGCGTAGTTTTATACATAATATTCAGTGTGTCGTTTTCACGCGCGCCTCGGCGTTGTCGTTTTATCGACGTTTTACACGAGTTCCCCTTTCCTCCCTCCCGTCGTATATTTACACACCGAACGGCGTGTTTCTCGTGTTATTATTTTCCCCGGGCGGCCGCGTTAAAACACTGCGAAATCCCCGCGCGGTCATAATAATATTAAAAAAAAAAAAAACACGTGGAACAAATAAAAGCTTCCCAGCGCGCGCCACAAACGAATTTCGTTGTAAATCGAGCGCGCGCGCGGATTTCGACGACATAAAAACGCGGACCCGTTAGTCTCGTTAGTCTCGTGGCCGCGGCAACGGCGGCGCTCATCGTTATTATTTTCTGCAGACGAATTGTTATTTTTTTCTCTCTCTCTCTCTCTCTCTCTCTCTCTCTCTACTATTCTCGTCATTATTATAATTTATATATTATATATATATATATATATTTTTTTTTTAAACGCTTTTGAAATGCGTTTTTTTCTATATTTATAAATATATATATATATTTCGTCAACGCGCGCTATAATAACAATACGTAAATAAACAGTTTGGACGATCCGCCAGTGATTTCAATTCATTCTTTCGCCCATGCAGCAGTCGGTGAAACGGTACAACAATTGACGGTGAATCGTCGCGTTGTTATTAGGTACTCATTAAAAACGGCGTAAAGTTGCGGCTGCTTTTGTCAGTCTATCCCGCAACTGCCCGAACACCGGGTATACCGTGCGATCGTGTTATATTATATAGGAGTTATTAGGATTCCCTCTTTTTCTTCCACTCCTCGGCTATTATAACGCACCGTATTCGCGGGATTAAACGAAAGTTTATATATATATATATATATATATATATATATATATACGCTTATAATATTGTCTAAGCCCATCGCTTTGGCTCTGTTGATGCGGGGAGAAAAAAAAAATGATCGTTTTATATCACTCGGCCGACAGCTTTCTGCAAAATAACCCCTGTATCCTGTCGTTCCGCTTAAAAACTTCGTTTCGGTACTGAATGCAGAAAAAAGAAAAAAGATTAAATAAATAAAATCCGTCGAGAAATTTCACTTTCTCTCTCTCTCTCTCTCTCTCTCTCTCTCTCTCTCTGTCTCTCGTATATTTCTTTCGTGCCAATACGCCGCGCAGGTATATGTTTTCGTAAACTTTTCACATAAAAATATACTTATTTTTTTCTTTTTTTTTTTCGTTTTGGATAGGATGTGTATTTAACGGTGAAATAATAATAATATACGTTCATTTTTATTTATTTTTTCCTTATAGATTATATATAGTTTTCTAATGAATATTATTTTTGTTTTTTTTTTTACAGATTTGGAAAACAAATCCAGTAATACTGCACAATTCATATTAAATCGATATAGGTAAGTATTTTTACGGTTTTTTAAAATTTATATTATATGTATATATATACCTTAAAACGGTATTAATAATATTACCTGCAGCCTCCTATATGTCTATATATATATATATATATATATATATATATATATAGGTATATAAATACGTCCACACTCTATGTCAAATCGAGATTATGTGTGAAAATTTAATATTTTTCGAGTCGATAGGTATAGTATAAAACAGATTATTTTATAACGTTATTTTACGTTCCTGTTATACCAAAAGAATATATTGTAATTTTCGCATTTTGGTTATAATAAATTATTGTATTATACAGCGTGAATATGCGCAAAAACTTTATAACATTTTTAAAAACATTTATTAAAATTTACATTAAAATAAATACAGTTGTTAGAAAATGACGCTCATATATATATATATATATATATATATATATATATATATATATATATAAATGCAAACGGTATAATGTACAAAAAAACAATATGATTTTATAGGTAAAACGAAAAATATGTTATAAACTTCTTTGTCGTATTTTAAATAATAAATTTTCTTTGCAGTTGCATGGACGCGCATATGTTTTTTTTTTACAATTTTGACATTATTCTATTGGAACGGCGACCATGCGTGAGACACATCCAAGTGTAAACGCAATTAAATAATACCCTTTTAATGACATTATATTTTTATTATTTTTAACCGATTATTATTCGACGCCAACGACTTTAGTTCGTCTTTTTTTTTCTTTAAGCGTATTTTAATTATTATATATTATATTTGCGTACGTTACAATGTAGCACAGGGTGCAATTTACCCGTAATTTTAATCAGACCGGGACTCTGTCTAATATTGAAGTATACTATTATTATTATATCGCGTTTTTGTCTTTACAATAATTGCCGTTTATATTTTACTGCGCCCAGAATTTAGTGTGTGGGTGTGTGTCTAATTCTGAACAGTATCGTATTTATATATTGTCACGACGATTGAGGAAATGACCATATTTATCGATTAATAATAATATAGACGAATATTCAGTACTTTTCTTCTTGTATAGTATATTATGACCATTAAGACGTGTCAAACAAATTCCCAACCATTCCACCACGTTCATCGTCAATTCGTAATAATTTGTCCTGTGTTGCATCTTTTCCACATCATTTTTCTCCCGACTTTCCAGTAGGTATATCGTCCAACGGACTACACTCCCACTGGAATCGCCTTTTTCGAATTTCACCGAATATATCTGTTTGCAACGGCCGGTACACAAATGCCTGAAAATATATTATATAATTATATACCGCGTAATTTATTCAAATATATTTTAAATCGAATAGTGTCTGCTGGAGAAGTGCTTTTTATTTTATGTTTATTATTTGTACATACTCCGTTATTTAAATTATGAGAATTTTAAAATAAATTTTATTCGAAAAAAAAAAACAATTCGCGTTTTGTATATGTATATTGTGTACAAAAATTTTTCTATGTACGACTCACTTCTGATAATTTTCAAATTTAAGTGACCCACCCAAATCAATTAATTAATTTTTGGTACGAAATAATATGGACAATTAGAATATTACCAAAATATTTTAATAAAAATAATGTACATATAAATATATATATATATATATATATCATATAATAATGTTGTATAAAGTATGATTTAATTGTAAAAAAAAAAACGTAAAAAAAAAAAAAATGACTGAAATCTAACTTCACAAGATTATATGAAGAAACAGATGGGAAGCAGCGTTTATAGCTTTAGCAGGTGTTAAGTATATTAAATTGAAAACCAGAACTCAAATTCCATTAAATATTTACGGCTGAAACTCTTGTTTTTAATCAATTATTTTCTTCAAAGTTTCAAATATATTAATAATAATTCTTTTTCAGCTCATAAGTCCTTCATGTGACAATGTTTCGCGACTTATCAAACACTTTATTGCGACCCACATTTGGGTCGCAAGACCCAGAATTTGGGAATCTCTTGTGTACAATGTATAATATGTTATTTCTTGTAAAAAAAAAAAAAAAAAAACCGTTTATTATTTATTCATCGATTGTTCATAATATTATTGTATACGCGTATTTTCAAAATGCGTGTATTCAATAAAATTATAATTATATAATAAATTATCAATATAATATTATAATTAAATATATTTTGGAAAAAAATTTTTTTCCCGACACATTCAGCTATACAATCACGCGGTGGTACGTCATTTATTAGATGAATATACAGTTGGATCACTATCCGCCCTAGAACAAAATAATTGCGAATACGCTCTTCCGATTCGTGGACCCGAATCATTGTTGGTACACACGCAACAATATATAAATCATTGTATTTATATTATATACAATGTTATTGTATTAACTGCTTCATTATCTTAAATAATATTGACGCGTAAACATCTACTACGGCGGTATGAGGGTAAATCTCGGGAAACGGCACAGAAATGTGTAAGCTGTCGTCGTGACAACTAATAATAATATGTATTAATATTAATAATATTAATTAATTTACACGCAATTATAAATATTTATCATCGAAATTACTTTGAATAGAGACACCAATATTCACAAATCCCAATCACGATTCCGTTCTATTTTTACCGCTCACGTAACGTTTACACATCAATGTCTCGAGTACTATAGCAGACTCGTTTCTTATCATAATGATGTTTATAAGTTATAACATAATATAGGTACAGGTACAAATTTAATTGAGTCAATAAACGTCCACAGTTTTCTTAATGTATCTACAACGTAAATCAGTCAAAATCCGTTATCGCTTTTTTCTCAGACCGTCTTTTCTACCGGGTTACGTACATATTTTTAATATTATAATTTATTCGATTGACTCCCGCGGTTCTTTCTGCGTGTTTTCACGGAAATAATGTTTATGTGTTTTATGTACAAAATATATCGCGTGCTATATTATCATCAATAGTCTGCCGGATAAAGTCGTTTTTTAATTTTTTGCATCGCCAGTGGATTCATCTGTATTCGTCCGACCCTTGTTATTATAATAAACGCATTCGTGCTGGAGATATTGTACGTAATATAATGTCGTTGAAAAACGCGCGTACGAAACGAACCCGCGGGACGAGCAATTCGCGCTCTGAGAAACTACCCGCGGTCAATTGTGCCGTCGGTGTTCCCCCCTCCACCTCTCCACCCCCGTCGGGAGTGCGTAGTGAGCGAGTGAGTTAGTGAAAAAAAACCCTTTTAAACTCTTTGTGCGCCCAACAAGAGTTTCCGGTCGATTGGCCGACAGAATTACTGCCCAGTGTCCCTTTCACCGCCGCCGCCAATTCGATTTGGACCCGACGACGACTATCTCTCGAAAAACACCCTCGTTGGAACTGCAGCAGCGCAACAACGTTTTATAACTTTTATCTTTTTAGTGCACACGCTACGGCCCGGGCGGTTATACGGACGCGCGTTCAATTCGTTTAAGTAACAGCGGCCGCCGCCGATGGGAGAACATTCATGTGAATGTTTCGTTTTGTTTCCCTTCGACACATCTCATCGCCGTCGCACGCCTATTAAGTATTATTATTATTATTATTGTTTGTTTTTTTTTTTTTTTTTTTTTTTTTAGAACTTTTAGTAGACACTATTTAGTTCGACAATTAATTGAAAGCACAACAAAATATATATATAGCATAATAAAATAGAAAAAAAAACCAATAACAACAATGATGATAATATAGTAATCATAATATGTATAACAAAATTAAGAACAAATTAGATGATAAAATACATACATAAAAAAAGAAAAAAAAAAGAAAAGAAAATTTATACATATAAATTAAATAGAGAATCCAGCCGCCTCATGTAAGAAGGAAACAATAAGGATAATAGCAAGTGTGGAGTTTGACTTCAGGATAGCAGGGAGATTTAAAGGAATATTTAAAGAGATAAGATATTTGGATAGAATAATACGTTTGGTGGATAAAGAGGGACAATCGAAAAGGATATGGGATAAATCGCAAACGCTTTCCTCCACATGGAGTGTACAAAGAGGTGAATTGTTATTATAATCATTAATTTTTTATTATATTGTAATGCATACAACGTAGTCCGTATTGAAGAGCGAAAAAAAAAGATAAAAACGCCAAAAATATTATATAATACGATTTCGAGTTTTATAAAATATACCTGCGAATAATAATATTATAATGTTAGGTATTTAAATTATATTATTATAAAAACTTCAACGGACGCGTCAATATAGACTTTCTTAAAACCTTCATCGCCTCCAACTTCTTCAATAGTATTTTTATTCTTCAATATATATCCGTAACACTTTTCCATACTATTCATTTTATTCTACGCTAATGGTTCAGTTTCCTTACCTTCAGCCGGGTATATTCTTTTATCGTTCCTGATATCTATATATTACGGCCTTCTTCCGCTTCCATCTACACCACACGTACGACTGAATGTTTTGATCTCTTCTGCAATTTATTTCCGCTTTACCACTAAATAAATTTCTTATTTCCACCGTTTCACTTTCTTGCCTTCAATCTCTCTCTCTCTCTCTCCTTCTCTTCTATTGTTTTTAAATCCTCGCCTAATTCCCTTATTCTCCGAATCAGACATCTTCACTTTTTGAATGATACGGCGCTTTGACATTCGATTTCTTTAGGTTCCGGCTACCACAATCCTTGTATTGAATTTTCCGATTCCTCGGGGCCAATTCGTTCCGATTTCAATCGGTCAATTTGTTAACTCGGTCTGAATTCTGTTCGAAACTTAAATCTTGTTTGAAATCGGTTTGAATCTCGGGAAAGCCTGCCTTCACATTTCGCTACCCGGTACAGAAGTTTAAACTCTATTATCCCATCTCGCTCTCGGTTCTATAAACTTTACCATGGTAAGCATGGTAGTAGCAGGCTACTCTTTTTGCCGCAAATACGTTTCGGCCACACTATACTTTCTATTCACATAATTTTAAAATATCCCTAAACGATTCTCCTCTTTGTACACTTCACAATACTCCGGCTATCTGTGACTTTAATCATATTCTTTTCAATTGCCCCTCCTTGTCTTTAGATCGTTCATGCCGCTTTCATTCTTAACTAAATTCCCTTAAAATCCCATTTAATTACATTCTTACTATCGTCGTATTCGTACCATCATAACATCCTCGTCATTATATACCATTTCTTCAAAAATCCAAGCTAGTTTATATAAAACTTACAAATTGTAAATATAACTATAATACGAAACTAATTGTCAATATTCAGTTTTACACCATAATTTATTTCTTCCTTTATAATAACAATAATAAAACGCTTGAATTCGGCGGCACTTTACTCGTTCCCTTTTCGACGATACACGATATACGCGGTCTGAACAGCTCGTCAATATGTTATAATAAACCCGCAGTAAACGTCGAAGCGCTCGTTTTTTTACGAAATGAAAACTTTTCTGGTTAATTCGTTTCGTTTTTTTCCTTTATGTATTATTGTAACAACATTGACAAACTAGTTTTCAGACACTCCCCATATTCCATCTTCTCCGTCGCATCACACAATTTATACTCAATCGTGAACTTGGCCGCGGTCACGACTGCAATGCGACGCCTCAGGGTGCTCTCCGTGAATAACGGTACAGAATATTTTGAGTGCACAAAAAAGCGCTATTATCAGTCGTCGTGATTGTTACGGCCGGCGTTTATAATAATAAATCGATTTGTATTTCATGGCGTATTAGCCGCCGTAAAGCGCTCCAACTCTAAATACGTGCAGCCAATATAAAATATCCTATACAATGTACAATTTACTGTATTTTTATAATGATAGGTACATAATTATTAATTAGGTTGCAATAAATTTACAAATACTTAAAATACTTTATATTAGGAAAGTTTATTTGATCTCGCCAAGTAAATCGAAAATTTTACTTAGCATCACAAATGATATCACAACTTTATGATGCTAAACACTTACGAGATACGTAATAACTGGTGATAGATTGTTTTTTACTTAGCCGTTTTTTTACACGTAGCTGCAGGCGAAGTGTTTTTGTTGTGATTATACAAATACTATAGTATTATTTAGTCGCGAATTATACGGTATTTATTAGACACAAGCATGATTTTTTTTCATGTATCTTAAAATGTCAGCTCGTAAATAATAAATAATCTTGTTCGTTGAAAACATAATGTACTACGAGTATTAAGGACGTACCAAGGACTTCGGGTTTCCAATTGAAATTTCAACATTTAATAACGTTTTCGTATGATTCAAATTTAATCAAATAAGACTTTAATGAAAATCAAACAATATTATAATTATAATCGAACGTTTAGGGAAAACGTTATGGGAGTCAAGAGCCGCAGTCTTACTGCAGGTTTTAGTCCGTCTGAATTGGGACGCGTCGTGTCGTTGAATCGCGATAAATTAAATTTTTTTTAAAAACTGTAATATACAATTTTTTTTAAAAATCATTTTTATAATAGCACTTTTTAACGTCGCCGCGCGATATTTTCAACATTTTTATTCCAACGAACTCGTATACTTTACGTCACCCGTGCGCTCCTTTTGTAAAACTGCAGTAATCACCAATTTTTTTTTTTTTTTTTGTATTTAAATAATCTCGGGCTGTATCTCGCGCGACGGTTACGCGTTACTACGCGTGTATTTACGTAGAGAAAAAGTGGAAAAAAAGGTAGCGAGTCCGCGGGGTGTTGTGGATATCGTTTAATTGATAATTACTTGGATAAAGATTTTAGAGTTTTGTTTTTGTTATATAAATTTGAACGCAATGATAAATCATTGCATTCGATAAAACGATTCTGAGCGGAGCTTCGGTGTAGTGAATAAACGACAATCGATTAAGACGAAATCGCATTTTAAGCGTTTTCGTGTAATTTTTGGTGGTTTTTCTTGACTTTTGAAAAAAAAATATTGAGAAAATCGAAAAACGAACTCTCCAAAGTACAAACTAGATACGGTTTGCGATCGGAAATGGTGGCTACACGAAAAGATCGGTGCACTCTTTCTGGTAGAATTTTTTTTGGGTACAGACGTAGAAAAAAAAAACACATCGTTGTAAAACCAATATACATTCCTCGTTCCGCTCAGAATCTAAAAAAAAAAAAAACAACGCGTAAAATATAATGTAATATTACGAAAACACGATGGGGCGCTCGTGCGCACCGTGTTTCGCGAAATCCAATTGAAATATAATGTCAATTTCCCGAGTATTTTCTGTGCACAAACGTACCGCGCACGGAAAACGCTACAGTTAATAACTTTTATAATTCGATCGCGCGCGACAAAATGAGCGTGTCGTCGATTCGACAAAATATCATCATTTCCTCCCCCATTCACTATATAGTATATATATATATATAGTATAGAATATTAAAAGTATTTTAAATAATATTATAATAAAGTTGTCCCTACTGACGTATTACTGTACGCGTATATTATATCGGTACGCGAGATAAAATCACATTTTGTACGACGACTATACTAATCCGGCTGCGCGCAGCGTATATATATATATATACGTCGCCGCCGCCGTAATTGATTTTGCGAGCGATTTAATAATATTCCCACCGCGCTCCGGTTCAGCTGGTGGCGGGGGCCGTGTCGCTATATACGCGCGCATTTCGTATAAAATAATATATAATAATAATAATAATAATAATATACACAGCTCGGCGTGTATGTTTGGGGTGTTTTATACGGGGGAAAAGCGATGATATACACGTAAAATATAGGATACGGACTTTCAATTTCCCAAAATCGTCCCCAGCCGCCGCCGCCGCCGCCGCCGTGGGTACATTATTATTATTATTATTATTACATATTAATATTATATATATATATAATGTTGTTAGTTAGCGGCCGAGTGGTACAGCGGCCCGCGATTTAACGCCGTCGGAAACATTACAAATCTAATCACGTACGGCAACTGCGGTGATCGGCGTCAAAAATAATCTCTGGCCTCGAGCGAGTACGTACCTATATATTATTATGTAGTGTCTATTGGATTACACGCGTCACACTGCACGAATCTGGGCCGCGGTTTGTAAAATTTTATTGTATTTACCTATTATACACGAATAAAAATAAATTATTATAATAATATGTGGTCTACATCAGAGGTTCTCAAAGTCAAATGAATCACGGACCCCTACCTAAAGACCTACAGTCTTCGAGGACCCCCGGTCGGGTTGGGTTGGGTTCCAGGCGTAAATTTTTTTTTTTGCTCATCATTATTTTATTTTTCGGAAAAGACAGCTGCGATGGGCAAACTAATATTAAATACTATTATGGTATTATACGTATCTGAGATTAATGATGAGCGATTAGCCTGTCTTTATGTTTGTTAGTTATCAGTTTTCACCGAGTATCGATAATAATACTGGTAAATACAAAATTATAAAACTATTAATAGATTTATCGCGGCACACCGGTTGAAAACCACTGGTATAGATTATAGAAAGTGCTTTCAAACACAAAATAACGTTTATTAACAGCAGCCTATATTTGGATTGGGTTGGGTTTGGGTTAGCTCCACGGACCCCCTGGTATGGGCTCGCGGACCCCTGGGGGTCCGCGGACCACACTTTGAGAAACTTTGGTCTACATAATAATATAGTGTACTGCAAGACCGGGGACAGCAAAAAATTATTTATTTTTTTTTTTTTGGGGGGTAGGGGATTGAGAGTATAAATATGAAATAAAATAAAAATAATAAACTGATAATAGAATATAAATCATTTTATTTTAAGAAAAAATTTCGGGGGGGCTCTGGAACCCTAATCCCCCTCCCCCCTCTGACTACGGCCTTGCTATACTGGTTCGAGTGGAGAATTCGTTTCAGAACACTCGATTATAATATTATATACTCGTACATCATTGGCTTGTCTAGAATAATTTGCGAATCTGGCCATATAGATCTGGCCGCATGCATCTGCTGTATCAGCATTCGTTTTTTTTATTCTTCATATATGTTTACAAATTTTGTTTGATATGAATATAATACGCAATTATTAACATCGACTTTATCTCTCAACTGTTCGTAAAACCTTATTGTTGTACGCGAAGTTTTTCTTTTTTTGGCTTTGTGAATTATCCGTACAAATGTTTTAGATTTCCATCGTCTTCTTCGGTCTGTTATATACAGATAAAACAGTGTCATATAATATAAACCCGGAAGGTGTATTTCTATTGTTTGAAAAGCTCATGGCTGGTTTTACAGGCGGATGCAAAATCAAAAATTGCGAATCAATTCAGTTTTAACTTCGCGTATTAAACGATACAATTCGTACACAATTCACATAAAAGAACACAAATGACAATAACGTTATATGCGAGGTACTTGACTGTGACCGTATAAAATATTGTGAGCGGATCGCGAGTGACCGGCGACAGTCTCAGTTGAGTTTTTAAATATTTTCTAATAAATTATCTAAATATATTAAAAAAATTGTTCGTTCTTACTATGCTCATTATATATATATATATATATATGTATTAATGTATTATCACTTGTACAGTTATACGTAATATATCCTTTGAATTTGGTCGGAGTTGATTTCGCAGTTCCGGCAATTGTCTGCAGATCCGTAAACATGCCTATTATTTTCAGTGTACACATGGCACCCCCGTCTCTAATCCTTTGACCGTTTCCGTTTAGGAAATGAAATACTGCCGCGTGTTGGACGGTGGCGAGGCATACATCGTACATATTACCGTAAAAACCGTTACTAGTTGAATACGTTAATAAATCTGTACACAAAAGTATCGTATATAGTGGGAACATCACGCGTCCGTTTTTGATCATATAGTAGTGTTGTCCTTCGAAGGATTAATGTGCTCTGAACGCTCAGATCGCGGCCGCCTGCAAATACGAGTTTACTGTAACGTACATTTATTTATATTGTTTACTCTCGTATATATATATATATATATATATTAGATTGAAAAAACAAAAAAACAGTATCTTTAAAGTCCAGGCGAAGCAGTCGGTTCGATATAAATTCGTTATACACGGTTCGGTGGTCGTCGAGAAGAGAAATATCCGTGTTTATCTCGTGCCCAACACACGCGTCGCGTGTTCAGTCGCGCGCGCTTAATGACGAGAACACTCGTTACACACACGATCCGCTGTCATCGCACGCACTTGAACGAGCTACGATTATTTCTCAATGTTGGCGGGCCTGACTCGTTGCTCAACCTGTGTTTACGATACGTTCTTAGGTGAGCAAAGTTTCAGGTGTGCCAACGTCGCGAATAACACGAGACCACCAACACTACCAACTATACGGCCGCCGCGCCAACGGAATAACGATCCACATGTCGCCTGAAACTTGCTTTGACCTAAATACATTTGCACCGAGGTGAGCAAAGTTTCAGGCGTGTAAGTGAGATCGGACCAAAGTCGAATCGCGCTGTTGTACTGTATAATTACGCCGTGTAAAAAATGAAGCTAGTACGGTTTTTTTTCTTTTTTGTTATTTGTATTCGTATTCGTATTTTTATATATTTTTTTTTTTTTTACATATTACTATTATGATATTATTGTTTAATAATGTATTATATTCAGTCGTGTTTAAGTCTCCAGATATTTTATAAATCTTTAGATTTACCCATTAAAATACACAAAACCTGTACGTAAATAATGACAATACACGTCATAATGAACGGAAGATCCATTAAACGGAAAAAAAGTATATTGTTACAAAAACTAAAAATAAATATGTTACAGTTTACCCGAGTAGTGGTTTTTTTTAGAAAATAAATAACTTAAAACGTATTTACATTTTTTTTTTATTATTATTACTATTTCTTGACTTCTTGTCTCGCTGTCGTAAATTAATATTTTTAAAAAAATGTCTTCTTCTTTTCTTCTTTTTGTCATCTTAAATAATCGTTTGTTTTTTCTCCACTTAAAATATTATAACGTACGCAAGACAAGTGCGTTCTAAAATTTTCTTTCTGTATTTATTCTTTCATCGAAATTATTAATATATGTAACACTGTAACGCGAGTCCACTGCGTATATTAGCTGAGTGGAAAACGACGTGCTTTTCAATGAATTAACCACTCGATTTAAACTTCAAATTTATTTACCATCGTTAATTATAATAATATTATATATATACAAATGTAATGTTTGATCATGTGTGGATCACGCTATTTCTGTATAACATGCAATACTATTAAACGTATCGTAGTCGATTCACATTGGTGACGTCAATTATTATACCCAGTTGTATATACCAAAAATAGACACTGTTAATAACCGTACGGTTAATGTAAGTACTTAAAAATTAATAATAATCAAAATATATGTATGTATATTTATAATAAATTAACCGACACTCAACGTGAGTTTTTGTTATATAAATATATGCGCGTACACGTTATTTTGTATTTGTTTCAAGCAGTTTGGCGTTCTTTTTAAAATTTTTTTTCTTATTACACATAAAGAGTATAACCATTGTTTTTATATAGCTCATCAAATAACTGCATGCGTAACAGCTTGTTGTTGAATCATTGATAACCGTGTTTGACGTGGTAATTGGTGTTTGTATATCCAACCGATATCGATTCGATTTAATATCGAAATAACTGATATCACACACAAATTTATATATATATGTATTTTTATTTCAAAATATTAAATTTAGGTTTCAACAACAACTTTATGCGGTACTTTAAAATCTTTTGGTAAATTTTACTTTGTATTGTTTGTTGACGGTACGTACCTATAGACGTATAGTTTTACCAGGTTAAATGTTAAATGAATTTCTTTTCGGGGCATAGACGGAAATATAGGAAGGTATACGTAATACGACGTTATGAATATATTGATGTTGGAGTTTTTACGTTATGTCTACTCCTTTTTTCCGAAGTAAAGTTGAGTATCCACACGAATAAGATATATTCTTATCAGTATTACTTCAGCTGGGCGAAGGTTTAGTGACAAAGGTTTTGTTTTTTTTTTTTTTTGACACAGGATTTCCAAAGGGAATTTTTCTTGTTAAAAACATAATATGTAAATTACTTTTAGTCACGATAATTTCAAAACGTTAGTGGAGATGTGGGAGTATAACTCTTCACTGTTCGCTTTGAACTTTATAAAAAACATGGTCGCACGAAAAATTTTATAGGTATCTTTAGTCGTATATACACGTGTAAAATACTTCAATAATTTTTTCTTCTTATTTTTGGAACATAGTACAGTTTATGTTTATAAAAATGTTTATAAATTATTTAAACTATATTCATAACACACCACATCAATATCTGTTTAAATTTATTATCAGTCTGTACTATAATAATATAGTTTTTTTTTGGATGGGAGAGGCTTTAGCCCTAATGCCCTCACGCAGGGTGCGCCGGAATGGTTGTATATAATAACTTATGCCTTATTATAATATAATTATTATACGCGTATTTAATAATATAACATAATCATAAATAAACTTTATAATAATATGTACATAATGAATCGATTTTTACTACGGTAAAATAAATTTGGCACGTCATTTAACGCCTAGAAATATGTTTAGAATATAATTGACGTTTTAGTATGACGTTTCGGAGCTCAAAATGTTAAAACCAGTAAGTATTTATATGCAGTAACTGTGCACCATAGCTAATTATCCGTATTGTCTTATGTTATAGCTTATACGATATGCGTGAGTGTGTATAGTTTTACAATATAGTATTGTTTTCGATTTTAATTAGCTATATAACGATTATGATTTACGTTACAAAACGATAATGATAGTTGTGGTACAAAACACAATATTTCGAAACATATTCACAGTATTTAACGGATTTATTTGTATTTATATTTTCCCACGCTAAATTTTGCTAATTAATATTTACACATACGCATATACACACACAAGGCTATTTAACGTATTAATTTTCGATATTTATATATATTTTAAACACGTTTATTTGTGAATTGAGTCGGTTTCTTTATTATTATTATTATTATTATTATTATTATTATTATTATTATTATTATTACTATTACTATTACTATTACTATTACTATTACTATTACTATTACTATTACTATTACTATTACTATTACTATTATTATTATTATTATTATTATTATTATTATTATTATTATTATTATTATTATTATTATTATTATTATTATTATTATTATTATTATTATTATTATTATTATTTAAAGGGCCAACTATTATGAAAGTGTTAATAAATTTAAAAAAAAAAAAATTAATGAATTCCATGTAAACGTTCCGGCAGACGAGTGTCATGCGTATTTAATCGAAATCATACACGACTGCAACCTGTAGACGATCTAAAGGTAATTTTTTACAATTTATATTCGTATCGAAGATGGAAATCCTTGACGCACGACTCAACAATCGATTTAAAAATAATTTTTAACCAACAATGACAAATAGTTATAATAACGTGTTCGGCGATTATTAGCCAAATTAAATGAAAGATTTTTTTTTTTCTCTATAATCATTATTATTCATATTTTTACGAATTATTATTTGCATACGATAATGCTGACGGTTTCATTTCAAACCAATCATTCATCGCATTGCACAGTGTCAGTATTATTACCACGCGCCTTTTTACGGCTTCAACTCCATTAATATCATATAGTCAGTGGTGTAGCAAAGGGGGGACTAAGGGGGCTATAGCATCCCCCATTGGTTGTGATAATACTTTTTTTTTGGTTGTTCGTGCTATATTGATTGCAGTGATAGTTGTAGTTTTGTTTTATTCTGTGGTCGTAATTGTTATAAAATATAATATGTTTATGTATACTACATTTCTATGGTAACATAATATTATTCAGTAGCGTAGATACGATTTTTTTCTAGGGGGGGAGGAGGTTAAAAAGGACTTTTGAAAATTATTGAATACAATTTTTTTAACATATCACGGTTTTACAACGAATTAAAAAGTATAAAATAATTTCTCCAAGCCCCATATACAGATTTATACCCCAAACAGATTGTCCTGATAATTTGTGATTGTGAATTTTTAATAGCTATGAAAATTTTCGTATTTTTAGGTTTAAAACGCTTAAACTTGCATGCGCATGGCGCATGCCATGAAATCGATAATAATTGATACACGAATAGTTGACCCAAGTCACTGAAAAATTTGAATGCGCTGCAAATGATAAGAACTTACATAAACTTACACAAAAGTTTTCTCAACGAAATATCTCTCTATACGGTTCCTTACTATTATCTATTGCACGCGTCCCACGTTTTTCGTTTTAAATCCGAAAAGCATTTTCATAGCTATTTTAAAAACCCACAATCACACATTTTTAGGACTTGTTATATGGTGTTAGAAATCTGTTTGGGTTGTGTAAATCGGTATGCGGTTTGCAGAAATTATTTTTTAATTTTTTGTCCGTTTTATTTATATCGGAAAAACATTTTTATTTAAATAATTAATTCAAGGCACGTCCAGTAATCATTGTATTTTGCTTATAGTAATTGAATGTGAATAAAAATATTTTGTAAAGATAGAAATGTACACGTTATATACAGCTAAACATTAAAAATTTAAATTTTTCAATTATTTTATTCGCAATCTTGTATAATTATATTATAACAAAAACCGACCTGTACTATTTATTTTGACAAACAATAATTTTAATTCGATTGGTCATCATGGTAGTCGGTCATAAGTTATTGATTAATTAATAAATTAATCGTAAAATTGTCCATATTATGTGTCACAAATTCGGTCCGCATTAGTGAAAACCGGAGTAAAATCTGTTCAGTACAGTTACTGAGAAAATCGTGCACAACATTTGTACCAGACAGACAAATACAGAGAAGAATGCGAATTTATAAAAACGTGGTCATAAAATAACAATATTTTTGTTCTACTGAAATTTTTTATTGTTTTCATAGACACAATAAATTTGTCAACATTAAATTTCAGTTTAGTGTGCACAATTAATAAAATGAAATTTCAAAATTTTAAATGAAAAGGATAAGTTTTTTTTGGATTTTTTGGGAGGGAACCCCTTGCACCTCCTCCCCCTGTATCTATGTCGCTGATATTATCACATGGGTAATATTGGATCTTAGCCCCCCCCTCCATACGAAATTCTTGGCTACGCCACTGCATATAGTGTTGGCTAATACAATATTTCTTTCGCTCAAAAAAGAAATAAAATATATATATGTATATATAAAATTATAAAAGCGCTTTCACATTTTCGAAATTAAGAAAGGTAACGAGCCGCGGGGTGTTGTGGATATCGCTTAAGTGAATTACTTGGATAAAGATCTTAGAGTTTTGTTTTTATTTTCAATTTTTAAAGCAATGATACGTCATTGCATTCGATAAAACGATTCTGAGCGGAGCATACTTTTCACGTAAATATAGTCTAAATTTACATATTTGGTGAAAATTGCAGGTTTCTATGACTATTAGTTTGAAAATTACGAAGAAATAAACAACAATCGATTAAGACGAAATTGCATTTTTAGCGTTTTTTAGTTATATTTTTAGGTGCTTTTGAGAAAATCGAAAAATGACCTATCTAAAGTAGCAACTAGATGCGAATTGCTGCCGGAAATAAACTGTGACCGAAGAGATCGGAACACTCCTTCTGGTCGAAAATCTGTACACAGGATAGAAAAAAAAATAAAAATAAACATCATTGTAAAAACGATAGATTCCTCACTCCGTTCAGAATCTAAAATATAAATAAGTCACAAATAATAGGCATATCTACGAGTATAATGAATGCGTTATTTATTTTTATAGCTTTTCACACAGTATACGAATTATAAAGTGTATATAATTTACAAAAGTTATGTGATGTGCTACTAAAATTTAATATAAACTCTTTACTTTTCAATAACGTAAGACGTTAAAAAAGTGTGGCTTTTTTTTTAATCTTGAAATGATCTGCAGATAGATCAAATCAAAATTTTGGAATTGTGATGTGTTAAAATCTATAAAACGAAAAGTAATTTTATGTACATTTAAATATTACATATTTGATTTTCAAAACGCTTCTATAATGAACACGGCGGTAGATATATTATTTTTAATTCGTTATAGTGATCTATACCAAGAGGTGTTGAATTCATGAAAACTCGTTTGAAGAGCAAAACCGGGCGAAAAATACATGATTATCATGAAAACAACGAAATATCCAATAATATCTAAAAAATGTATATTTCTGTATGCCGACTGGTAATAATCAGAAATAATTATTCTATGTCCATAGAATTAGTGATTTAACTTGCAGTAATATTTGAAATATAAGAGTGGTCGTATATTTAAACTTGATTATATTCATTAAATTAGACGTGATTTAATCCCACAACAAACATTATTATATTTACATATAGGTATTATTTATTTTTAAACAAATTAATTAATTATTTATTTATATTTTGCTGGTAATTACTACTATATGAACGTACATATTCGTATATATATATATATATATATATATATATATATATATATATATATATATATATATATTTTTAAGTTGAGTTTTAAAATCACTTAGATTAACTTAAACCTTTTATAATTATTTTATACATCTATACTCGTATATATATATATTACAAAATTAAAAATAATAATTTTATTGAAATAAAATAATCTCATTTAAAACATAGTTCGTATATCAATGTTTCTTGTAATTAAAATAAATAAGTGTGTCTGCAATGTACAGTAGACACAATAATAACGTTGCTTATGAAAAATTAATTTTAAAGAATTAAACAAAAATATATCATAGATATTAAAATAAAGCTATAAATACATTATAAAATATTAAATGTTCCGTTAAAACTTGTTTTCTTGATATAATAAAAAACTAATTTCACATTTTTATTTAAAACTTGCATAAATTAATATTAATTTTATTTTGTCATTTTACAATCACAAATATTTATTATTGTAAATACAACCACAATAGAAAATTATTTATTTAATATATATGTCAAACTATATAAAAATAAGTACAACGTATGCATGTTCAGATAATATAAGGTACATATATTTGGAAATCCTATATGTGTTATATAAATCACAAGTATTTAATGCGTCTTAAATTACAATTAAAATTCACTTTTCGTTTATTTATTAAATTTTTCATCTTTCGTCAAAAGTTATTTCATTATTTTTATTATTATTTGAAAATTTTTTTTCTATTTTTCTGTTTAACTATACTAATATTTGATAAAAACGAACTATAAAAACTTAACAAAGTTCAATATTATTACACATAATGTCATAAAATGACGTTTTTGAGACTTTATATAAAACGAACAAACGTACAATATACCGTGGCAATAATATTTGCGAGCACACGCGAATGTGTGTGTGTGTGTGTAATACGCATTGGAACAAAATCGTTATTTCACAAATAGCAGAAAAGTCTGTGTTGTTTTTGTAGGATAACACCGTTTAATACAATCCCAACGGTATCTTTAATTTTCACTTTCATAATACTCGTACATCACTTTACAATGCTTTATGTAAATATATTATAATATATTATCATATACGTACCGAGTTGCAATACAGTAAAAAGATTCCAATGCGCAAAATCTTGTGTTATTCTGATTTTTATTGTATCACCTTTATTGTTATAAATTGCGTGTAGTGCGGTTCGCGTTTCGTGACATTTTGTCAAGATTCGAGTTAAACAAATAATAATATTAAATGACATGTACATCATACAATTGGCAAATTTGTACCAATGCTCAGGATTTTTGTTTTCTACATAACTACATGAGTACTATACACTCTACACGCTTTAATAGTGCAATAGCAATTTTTTATTTTGTATATAATATGTACTTGAATTGTAAACTTAGGAGTGAGTACGGTCATGAAATTACGTTGCTTATTATGCACGTTTTCATCTGAAACTCGCAGTCTTATTACTGATAATGACCAAGCGCGGATCCAGGGGAAGCGAAGGGGCTTTAGTCCCTCCCTTGGGCTGTAGTCATTGCTTAAAAGTTACACTTATAATACCTATAATATTTGTCAAGCATTTATTTATTTCTCCTCCCAATTTATAATTTCTAGATCAAGATCAGTACGTAACTAACTAAATAGGTATAATTTTAGGTAGCTGATCATCGTATATATAACTGATCCCCGCCTGATAATGACGTACTAGTCTTTCTTCATACCCGACCAACTTATACCAGAAAATTAATTCGTAATCTATTATTAGTATTAAAAAAAAAAAATTATAATTCTTAAATGTATTTTTGTTTGGGGATATTATATAGTTGTAATTACCAATGGATAACGTCTTCTTCGTCACACAATATTGTAAATATATTTGTGTCATCCGAATAATAAATAATCGTAATAAGGGTGAAATCATTGGCGAACTCACGGGGGGTTTAACTTCCCATTGGCCGTACTTTTTTTTTTTGCAACCAATTCGTATTATATTTGTAAGGGATATGAATATTCGTTGTCTTATCGTATAATTCATATTCGTGATTACAATCCTATTGTAATATAATAAAATAACGGAGTCCAAAGTCCAAAACAGAATTTGTTTCATTTTT
Organism: Slavum lentiscoides; assembly: GCA_032441835.1. Classification (NCBI taxonomy): domain Eukaryota; kingdom Metazoa; phylum Arthropoda; class Insecta; order Hemiptera; family Aphididae; genus Slavum; species Slavum lentiscoides. The sequence continues at coordinate 18,871,180 of CM063706.1, read as the reverse complement.
TTTTGGGAGAAAAAAGTAACGCGTAATATATTTTCTTCTAAGGCGTTTCATCGAGTTTACCGTCTAAATACCCGGTACGAGTGATGCTTAAAATGCGTTTTCGTTATTATTAATTGTTACTTGTTACTGAACGTTATTAAAAGTAGACCCGGCTCAATGGACTTACAGTGTTAGCTGTTCATTAACAGCTGAGAAAGTGGTAGATGATCTGGCAAAAAAACCAAAGAAAATTAGATATTGTGTTATAAAAAATAAAAATTGTATCGAATATTGTATTATTACTTTTTTATATATATATATATTGAAATTATTAAAAATAATATTAAATATCATAATCGGGGGGGGTGGGCCCAGAGATTTTACATGTTTTTCTAGAAATTATCCAATAACCCTCCCCCCTTAAAAGATGCCCGAGAACGCCATTGGTTAAATACCTACTCGTAATGCAACTATAATATGATGTTTATATTCACCTGGATCTATAGTGTAGGTTGGAAAAGAAAGAATTTGATTAGTTTTTAAGAACGGACACCAGGTTTTTGCGAGGCGAACGGTTGTGCAAAAGAATGAAATGCTTTTCTCGTGTAATGCGTATACATATATGTAATTGTAATCTCATAGTTTTTGTGACAGAAACAATTCAAATAACAATACGAGTGGAATAAAACAACGACAGTGCTCGAAATAATATTAACGGAGTCAGTCTTGGCGCTGTTTGATTCGAACGCCGCTGCCCGTCTTCAGACCGCGCGATTTCAAGTGTTTTCCGCAACACGCGAATGATTTGAAAATCGAGTAAGCCACGGCGAACGAGGCGGCCGACACGGCAAACAAGACGTCCAACAGGTAATATTGGAACCAGTACAATTCATTGGCCGCCGTTCTCAAGTGCTTTGCTCCTCCGTGTCGAGTGACGTACTCGATCCAGTAGACGGCCGTGTCCAGTGGCTTCATCGGATTGTCGTTGAATATTCTCGACACCCTCTTTGCGTTGACCGAATATCTGTGTGCAATAAAAAAAAAAAAAAAAAAAAGAGAGAAAAAAAAGCCAATAAAATTTTTATAATATTTTGTCGACTTGGGAAGCAAACCGCTATCAGGGGTCGGACACTTCTGATGTAATCGAGTATCAATAAGTCGCCATTTTGTGTCAGGTAAAATATTATCATTTTAGTTGTTGTGATAAGAATTATTGCCCGTTGAGTCACAAAAGTTGCTGTTCTAGTATATATACTTAATCTATTCTGTAATTCTATATAGACATTAATATTATGAAAAATACTTGAATACGTACACAGAGTGTCAAATATGTTTTAAAATAAAAGTAAAATTAATATAAAAAATTTTTTTTTTTATTATTACAAAATTTTGTTACAGAATAGGTCAATAGTAATAGGTTGACAATTTTAGTGCAGCGTAATGGTCACATTGATTTACCTTTCTTAAAATGGCCGACTGATTTCTACCTCGGGCCTATGCTGCCCGTGTAAATTTTTATCAGTGTCCATTCTGATTAATCTATTCTGTGCCGCTATTTGCCCACCTCCTCTCTCTCTCGCTCTGTCGCCTTTCAAACCGTTTTTATTAAATTCTCCGTTACACATTTTTGAACGTTCCTCGAACGCGCTCGGCGGCGCTGCTCCGCGTTATAAAACCCGTTTTCCGTTATGAAATTTCATTTCCCCCACACGCAACACCGGATTAAAATTATATTCGGTTCGTTGAGTCGACGACGAATTCCTTTTCGTGTTCCGCCACTGCGCGCACGAACGATATCGAATTTAAGAAGAAGAAAAAAATGTTTTAATGAATATACACACGCGCCTTCCTAGCTCGATCCGCCGCCATTTAATCGGCACGGATTATTATCCTATACCAGGGATGGGGCGAACCTATGTCGCACATCATTTCAGTGACACGCCAATTTAAATATAATTCATAATTTTTAGTGTTTTTGACTTTAGTGTTTAAAATCATGTGTTTATATTAATACGTGACAGTAAATAATGTAAATTTTAAATGTAACAACAAATCAAATTCTGTTTATATGTTTAATTGATTATTATTTCTTCTTCTTCTTCTTCCACTGGCACTCAGTACTCTCTAAGAGTTTTGGCCGCCATCACAATATCTCTCCACTTTTCACGGTCCTGGACTACTTCCCTCCGTTCCTGTACTCCCAATCTTTCAAGGTCTTCTTCCACCACATCCAGCCACCTTTTCCTGGGTCTCCTCCGAGGTCTCTTTCCCATTGGTTTCCAATTTAGTATTTAAGCGGCAAAAATAGGTCGGCAGAGTTTCTGACACGCGAGGCAAAAACAAAATCAAACCAAAAATTTCAATTCGACACGCGGTTATCAAAAGGTTCGCCATCCCTGGGTCCTATACGCGTTGTTATAATGTGAACGTACAAATAAAAGTAAATCGACCGTTTCACTCACGATGGGTCGTCGACGAGACGACGCAGTGCGTTCCCAAAATCGTTTTTGGTCAGCCCGAAGTACGGCACGTGCACGGCGTACCCCCGTTGCTCGGCCAACAACACGTTTTGCGCCTGATCGCCGAACACCGAAACGCCCAACATCGGCACGCCGTGATAAGTGGCTTCGATTGTGCTGTGTATACCGCCGTGAGTGATGAACAACTTGCAGTTAGGATGACCTGTATAATCGTTTTCTACATAATTCGTTCTGTTTGGTTTTTTTCTTTTCACGTGTCCCCTAATTCTCGCCCGTTCGCAAATCAAACGCTGCACGCTACTCGTTATACCCAGTGTTGAGACTTATCTAGATAATTTTTTTTTTTTTTATCTTATATCTTATCTAGATAACAATTTTTTTTACTTATCTGAGAGTTATCTTAGATAAAAAAAAAATCATTGTCTTTCTTGTAATTATCTAGATAAAATATTTCAAAAAAAAAAAAAAATTTAACCGGCTTATTTATTTACGAATAATTAATTTATTATTATTTTTCACGAAAATTAGTCGAAAAAATATCGGGTTTTTGCGATTTTACGACTTTACGACCGGCGATTTCGATGTGGACAATACTGCGGTTTTACCTACAGCACGTGTACATTTTTATTTCATTTGTTTATTGGAAAATCGTCGGTTGAATGCGATTATTAATCGCAAAATATCAAACTATTTTGTTTTTGAGCGTTTCTCGCGCGTTCCGCCCGAAACGCAAAACGCTTCTTATGGGGCATAGAGTACATTCTATGGGCCATCCGTATATATTTATATTGTTTTGATAAAATAGCGAAAACGCGGAAATCGTTATCGTTATCGCAAAAACGCAAATCGCCTTCGGTGGGCCCGTGGCGGGAGGATACCCGTTGTCCGACAAAATGGAAGGGGAATAGGATTTACCGGTCCGACTTATCATTGATACCAACACACATTTTATCTAAAATTGTTAAAAAGAATTTTTGTGTTCTATAATATGTGTCTCTGAATTTTGTTCGATGTATAGTTAGAATTAGTTATACACTTCGTTAACGACTTAACGTTGTATTCATTTATTTTTTGTCGTTCAGCTGTTCGTGCACGTGTTTAAAATGTAGCAGTAAATTGATAAGCAGTAGTTAAGTGTTTAGTTATATTTTCGTCAAATTCATTATTATATTTTCGGATTTTAGGTTTCTATAGTTGGTAACAAAAATTTTCTTATCAATTTCTGCCTCCCCCCCACCAATCTGTCGGACAACGGGTTTCCTGTGGGCCGTGGCTGTAGTCGTTAACGTTCCGTGAAAAAAAATATTGTCTTCTTGCTAAAAATAGCCCAAAGAATACCCAACTATACCATTGAAATAATATAATTTTCTTCCTCTAGTTCGGTTATCGTCGTTTCATATTAATGATTTATATTGATGTGATAAGTGATAATTAGAGTAGTTTTATAAATTGAAGCTCGTTTTGTTTATCTATTCACACGCGATCGAGTATTATCTTATATAAATAATAGGGTCAGGGGCAGTTGTCCGAAAATGATAACAGATATGAAATCGAAAATGGCGGCGTCGAAATTGTACCAACATAACATTTTCAAAAATTTAAAGACCATTGTTTTTTTTCCTTTTGTATGTGTACTGTTTTGCTATACGATAAAAGTTATATTATGATATTAACAGAGGATAATAATTATATTTGTTTATGTTATAGTTTATAGAGTATTTGGAATTTTGTAGTGTGTTGTGAAACGTAAATATAATTCTGTTAGCAATGGTTGGCAGTACTTTATCGAATTCAAACTTTTATCAATCTCAAATCTGTTATCATTTTCGGACAACTGCCATTGACCGTAAATAATATAAGAAAATCTACAAATTTTGGTGGCGATGAGATAAATAATAATTAACAAGCGTATACCTGCGTATACCCATAATATGTTCATTTCATGACAGGGTATACGTAGAAATCCGAAAATAGGGATCTAGGTATACGGCGTACCACTGTGTATATTATAATATATCCCTTGCGATAACTAATAACATTATTCGAATAATTTATAATTTTTATCTAATATTTTATCTAGATAATTTTCACTTATCTATTATCTTATCTAAGATGATTTAAGTATATGTCATCTTTATCTGTACCTATAGTCGTGTGAATGACAAGTGGCCGCTGATCTTTACACTGCCGGTGGCGAAAACACGTCAGGTTGGGGTAAAATAGTTCAGTTATACGCACCAAAATCGTGATAACATTAATATTATAATCACAGAATATATTATATGTGCTATTACTCTTACTCGATAGGTTATAATAGCTGTATATTACGCGATAACAACAAAATGATAACGCATTTAAGATTTTTAATTTCTTACTGATTTTGAGGACCCCTAGGAAAAAAGTTGCTAACACATTGGTCAGCGGCCACTTTTCATTCACCCGACTATAGATGATTTTTGGCAAACAATCTTTTATCTTTATCTAGATAAATTTTCACTTATCTTGTCTCAACACTGGTTTATACCTAATACGTCGTTTTGCGGAAACCATTTCCGGACGATGACGTTTCTGGGCAAGTCGGGCAGCCGGTCGTTTTCCCATTTCCACAAAACGGTCTGTTTGATGGTGGAAAGCTCAGCCAACAGCAGCGACACAGTGTCCCGTGGCATTTTCGACGATTCTACCACAGAGCCCAAACTGAAATACACCACACCGTGAACGGACGATTCTACGATTGTCTTGAGTTCCTGCGGAAAAAAACGTTTACGGCGCGTTATAATATTATGAAATAACACATCGCGGTCCACGTGATGGGAAATCGTATTTTATTATTAGTATTCACGTAACAATTTAAAAAAATAAATAAATTTTTAAGCGATTACTATATTATGTGAGTCTTTATATAAATTAATCTTAATCATAAGAGCTACAGTTAATTGATAATTTGTATAAGATATTATTATGAGAGAAAAACTAATAATAAGTGAAAACGCGGGACATAAGCCGTATCACGTTTATGAGAACAGCGTTCGCGCAGAACGTAATTTAAAAAAAAAAAAAAAACATTGCTCAAAAAACCAATAACACGTAAAATGAAGACGCAGTAAAAACAATTATAAGACGTATTGGGCGCAGGAGAAATGTGCGCAGGACAATCTTAATGGATTCGTAATTAGCGATATGATGTTGATGAGTTTTTCCCCCTTCAATCCTATACAATGCTCTCTTAGCTAAAAACTCGTTTCGTGCCTCCCCGATTCAGAATATATCAATTTTATTTTGCGTTTTATTGGATTTTTAGTTTTGAATGCATTTTTTTTTTTTTGCTTTTTAAACGTCATTTTTTTTATACATATATTTACTTAATTTTTTCATACTACCTATTTGTAAAATATATAGTTCGTTTTAGACGTAAAATTTTAGATTTCAAAGAAAATTTTTACATTTTTAAAAATAATTGAATTATTATCGGTGGGTTTTTGTTATGATTAGATTTATTGCGGAAAAGTGCTCATACTACATAATATGCGTTGACAGAATTGTTATGGAATAAATCCGATAAACGAGATTAATTTGACATAGACATTTTATATTTATTTTTAATTTTATAACTCAATCAAAACGTATCCGTACGCGTAGGATAATTTTTTAATACGTACTTTAAATTGCTGTAATATCCATGCAAAATTTTTAGGTATTTTTTTTTTTTACAGTTCTTTTTAGTTCATAAAAGCATTTTTTTTTTCTTGGTCTTTTTTTTTAAAGTCATCAACGACCCATCTGTATTCGTAATGTGTCGAGAAAAAGTGTAGTAGATGAATAAGTGAACACTGAACCTCCGGAAGCTGTTTGGCAGGAGTGCAGTGCATGCCTGCCACGTTGACGAAGCTCGGGACCGTTGGCACGGGAGACCCGACTGCGGCGGGATGGCTGTTGACAAGAGTCAGAGAGACGTTGCGGAGCATGTCGATCAGTGGCGGCCGATTCTCGTGGCCCGGATACACAAAGTGCTTGTCCATCAAAGCTCCGTGCCGGGGCAGGTAAAACACGCGGCTTAACCACGTGTGGAAAAACGCGCTGACCGTGTTCAACGTCCGCTGCCGGAACGTCATGTTTGCCGGAAATCCGATTGTGAACTCGGGCACGTACGAAGGGTTGTACGGCTGTCCGTACCATTGCGACACCCTAACGCTGGTCGACGAAGCCAACAACTGGACCACGGGCGCGCCGCCGTACTTGTGTCCCAGCGCCACGAAACACTCGTGCAAGAAGTTCTCGAACAGAATCACGTCGAACGCGCTCCGATCGTTCCGGAGAAAATCCCGAACCGTCGGTTTGTCCAGCGTCTGGTCCGTGTTGTAAGGCCCGAACGTCCACGTCCCTATGGGCTCAGGCACCATGTATTTGGCCACGTCCAGCATGTCGAAGTCTGCAAACAAATTATAACGATCCGTTACGCTCGTCATTTGACGTTTTGTCGCACGGGCGTCGTTATTCGAATCAAAAGTTTGTGAGCCTTCGTCCCTACTGTCATTTCTGATCCGATCAGCAGCGGCGGTTCTAGCGTACTGCGAGCAGGGCATTTTTTTGATGTTTACCTCTTAAAAAGTCGTGGCGTTTTGATAAGTAAATGGTAAATACTGAGTAATAGTGTTAAAATATTTTTTTTTTTTTTATCACCTCATGCGCGCTAACTTATTTCGCGTAGGTAACATTTTCCACGAAATCCGTCTGCGATAATTCCTGCTTATCTTCAGCTACCGCCTGCAAAGAACTGCAGTGCAAAGTCCAAGATCGAGTCACTTGGTTTTATTGTACCTATCTATGTAGATTGTAGATAATGAGAACGCTGAAAAACCGTTAAAATACTCAAATCTTGCTCTAAATGTGTTTGGAAACGTGGAAAATAGAAGACGGCAATTTCAGATTTATTAAAATTATACACTATTTATATATATATATATATTTTTGTTTTGTAATAAATTAAAAAATTATATGGCTTAAAATAAATCGTCATGACATACTTTCGAAATACAACATATCTGCATATGTTTTGTACAAAAGAATAAAGAAAACCTATATGATTTTTAAGTATTAATATTTGTATTGTTTATTGAGGCGAAAAATAAATTAGGAATTAGTGATTTATGCGCCTGTAGATTGCTCATAAAATGTATCTGTACCCGTACTTAAGAAATGTGAGTCCTAAAACCGTCCGTGCCGATTAGAATCGTATCGAGTTATTGATACGTATGTTTGATTTTATAGAATTACGATTCGCTGTCAGATTATTGTGAACATTTTTATCAGGCAAAAAAGTCATGTGTTGTAAAAAAACAAAAACTTTTCTTTGGACACGATTTCCCGAATTCTAACTATATGGGTTTCAAGTCCCACACTATGAAATTACATAACATTAGGTACCGTCGTAAAACGAGGAGACTCCTCCGGACACAAGGGGTAATTTCGGACAATAACGTTTTTCAATATTACATTTTTTAGTCACTGTCCACGTAACATTTATGTTATGGAGGTTTAAGCTTGATTTATCTTTTCTTATAATTCAAAATTAATAACAGTTATAAATTGGTGTGTATATATACATTGTATTGAAGTGTGGTTTTTTTCTTTTTAAACGATTTATATTTTTTTACTCTATAAGTTAGTGTAATTACTAGACAATATTAATATATAACTTAATCGGTTACTCTGTTTAGTTTGAAAAACCGATACATGTATATGTATATATGTCAGTGGATTACTTCGGATATCATTGAATCAGTGTGTAATAACGCCATGAGCACACTTTCGGAAAGTTGGCGATTGACCTTGTCAAAATTATTCAATTGAATCTCTGGACAAAATCGTATACGTCATATTAAAAACAAAAATGCCGCTAATAATGTGTATTTATAATAATTACTATTTGTAAACTTTTAAAATTTGAAATATGTTTTATCCAAAGTTTTGCGCCAACAAAAATTGGTTCGAGTCAGTTATTGCGTTCTACCAAGTGCTAAATTCTTAAATTTCAATAATATTTTGTTTCAAAAACATGTCTTTTAGAAACGAGGAGCTTAGTTTGGAGTTTACCATTAAAATGGTAACATCGTTTTCTATGAATTACTATAGGTGTCCACTTTACGGTTAACTCCGGACAACTTTCAACTTTTTATAAAAGATCAAATGTAGCGTAATTTTTTTTTTTTTTTACATACATTAGCTGTAATGAACCTTTTTTTTTTTTTTTACAAAATTTTAGGATCACAAGTTTCAGAAATATTCGTAAAATAATAGTGAAATCTGTCCGGGAGTTTTCCCATTTCACGGTACCTAAACGATTACAATCGGTTCGAGAACGGCGAAGGAGATGTGCTCACGAATAATTTTTTTTTTTTTTTTAGAAATCGAGAGTATATAGAAAGCTATAATATATGTCATCCAGGACAGTGTTATAGAAACATCATAATAATACCAAAAGGCGGTCTCGGCTCAACGCGCACGTAGTTGTAAGGCGACGACGTTTCGCCGATCGAATACGGAGATACCAGCGTCACGTTATGTCCTTTGTCTACCAGTGCCTTCAGCAACGGTTTCAGTCCCATAAAATGACTTTTGACTTCGGTCGGTAGAAAAGCCAAGATGTTGTATCGCTTCGCCTCGTCCGTCCGTTGGCGTTGCGGCTGCTCCGAGCATAACGCCGAGCACGTGAATATCAACCAGAGAAACGGCTAGAAACGTTTTACGATTTGCTATAAGACAGTTTAAATATTTAATAAATTACTTGAAATATTATTGCGTATTATATTCGTCAGTGGCGTAGCCTGCAGAAATTAGTCAAGGAGGGAGGTGCGATTATTAAATAAATGTGATATAATTTACTAGTATATCAAAATAACAAAACACATTAATTCGACAAGACGAAAAATAATAAATATGCACTAGACCGAAATAGAAATCCGTTTCACGCAATGATGAATTCAAAAAACGAAAATTTAAAATGCGTAGTTGGCCAATTTTAGATAAAAAAATGTTTTGAATATTTCTTAATTTTTAGGTATTTTTGTGCGTAATTTTTTTTAAATTATGGTTTTTTTACACCAAAAAAGATAATATTATGAAGATAATATTAAAATTAACATAATATTTAAGAAAATATTGGTGAGTAAATTCAACGATACATCAGTTTAATAAAACGAATTTATTTACTTCGTAAAATATTGAAAATGTATTAATAAAGTACGATAAATAGACACCTACCTACTATCTATAATCAGTATATGTTCTTATATATGATTTAAAAGGTTGTCGCGTAATTTTTACCTTTTATGATAAACCTCGCGACAAGTTTTCAAATCACATAAGAACATATTACAGTCATACTGATTATAGATAGCACATGTCTATTTATCATAACTTTGCTGATAACACTTGTATAAGGCAGCTTATATTCATCCCTTTTGTTGGTTTTGAGTTTATACGGCATTATGGATTTCACGTACTCCTTGGTTTATTTTTTCCTTTCTTGTGCATTTTTATAAAAGCTATAGTTTTTCAATTATTTTTTTTTTTTTTACTATTGATTTATTTCACCATTTTAGTCCCACGAGTGTTCGAAAAAATTACAGACAACTCTCCCAGAGCTCCGGAGTAAAAGGGCAAGAACTAATGTTCAACAAGGCGCACCCTGTTTCCCTGAATTGTTACGTAAACGACATCATTTTAGACCCTGATTACACTCATTCTTCGGCACGCCTTCACCTTGACTCGGGTGCTAAACCTGTGCACCACTTACTTCGGGTTGAACCTTACTTGTGCTAACGAATACTGTGATCCGTATGTGATTTTAGAATTTTCCTTCTCCTAGAAAGGTTGCAGACTAATGCTGTCGACGTAAATCTCGCCGAACTACACACGGTAGAAAGTCATGTTTGGTTTTGTAAAGTTAAATGTCCATGCTACTAACTGTTGAAGAGTGTCGTTATGAGAAGACAATCCTGATTTTAGCATCAGTTTAATATAATATATTGATTTTTTTAATATTATATTATATTATTTTCTTAATATTATAATTATATTATAATAATAATATTATTTCTACCATTTTAGTGTATAGTCATCAGAACTGAACAATCGTGCAGAATTTCAGAGTCATAAGTTTAGAGGAAGTGGTTCAAATTTAGTTTGCAAGATTTGAACTTAACATACATACACACACGCGAAATTAATAAAAAGCTTGTAAAAACAAACCACATGCCAATAGTTTTGGTAGTTTTAGCACGATGCGCGAACGGACACGAAACGTGTCAAAATTTTATTTACATACAAGTAGATAATAATAAATCGTTATTTTGACCCGTTCTGAGATAAAGAAATATTTTGTTTGGCAATTATTATATTATAAGGTAGGTGAAATTATGTTATGCCCCGGGTACCATATTATACGATTTACGTAGATTTTACAATATTCTATTATACGCTTTAATGTAAAAATAAGTTTGGTGGCAAAATTTAGCTGTACCATATAGGTAGTAATTGATAAGAAGTCAAATGTTACTTCTTTTGTGGTCCCGACGAAAGTCCAGATGATGCGTGATACCTTTTAAACAATTTTTCAAATGAAAAAAGTCAAGTATTCTGTAAAAGTACATTAATTAAATGTTATAACACTATATTAACGACGTAATTATGATTTATATATTCCAAATGATCACGTGGGATTTTTTTTAAAAAATATTATCGATAAAATTGTAACTTAAAACAATTCAAAGTGGTACACCGTTATATTTTATAATCAAATTTAAGTACACGTTTATTTTTCTATCACAATACTTTATAAAATTCGTTCGAAAATACGTCATATTATATGTCATAATACATAGTGTACTACTACACATCAATTGCACTTACTCAAACGTCATAACGTCGTCGTAAAGCGTGTGTCACTTGGGATTAAACCGTATGCAATATACATGGATGTATCATATGTATATATATTATTTACAATATATGTCAAGTTTTATCGCGGGATCAGTTGCAGCTTTTATTCGCTCTTCGATACCGTTTTATATTGAAAAATAATTGACCGATAGAACAAGTCCCAGCTATACTTACGAGAGTATACGAGTTCATCGGGGATAAAGCACGAGACAATTTTATCACTCGGCGAAAAAAAAAAAATATATATATATATATATAAACCAGCGAGATGACGTAAATGCGTTTTTGATCGTACACGGTAGGATGAACGGTTGTTCTATCGCGTTTAAAATAATGTTCTATTTCAGAATTAAAAAGAAAACGAGCGTAATCACGCGTTCGACTTCTGTATGAAGTCTAAATAACGACAACGGCAGCCGTGGAAGTCGTCCCGAAGGACTGCAACACGTCAAATTCAACGTCAAGTCGTTTTCGGGGACGATGTACACGATAAGATATTATTAATTAATAAAGTATTTATGAATTTTAAAAAAAAACCTCCTACGGAATTTGTCGTTTTTTCCGAAACATAAAATAATATAAAATAAAATGCATATTAAATTATAAATATGTTATAATAATGGCGGAGAATGAGGAACACCTTAAGAGAACTACTAGTAAACTGATAGAAGCGGGTGAAAAGATTGGATTAATGGTGAATAAGAGAAAAACAAAGTACATGATAGTCACGAGACACAATCATGAAATAAGACATTTGGAAATGAATAATTATAACTTTGAAAAGATGGCAAACTTCAAATACTTAGGGGTAAACATCAATGAGAATGCTGACAGTCACGAAGAAATAAGACTAAGACTAGTAGCAGCAAATAAAAGTTACTTTGGACTAGTACCCCTATTCGAGTCAAAGATGCTATCATGGAAAACGAAAATAACGCTGTACAAAGTTCTAATATAAGACCGGTAGCATTATACGCCTGCGGCGCATGGGCAACAACAAAGACAGACGAAAATAGATTAGCTACGTTTGAACGAAAGGTCCTTAGAAGGATATTTGGGCCAAAAAGAAACGCTCTAGGAGACTTTGAATTAAGAACAAACCGAGAAGTAGAAGAACTATATGGCGAAACATACCCCCGAAAAAAAAGTCATCAACTTTCTGTTTTTGCCGATTGAGCTGAGTGTTTGGAGGGGGGGGTATAACACCCCACCCCACTAGTCTCGTCCCTGCCGTTAAGTACCCAAGTCCAAAACATGAACATTCAATATTATAGGTACATACATTTTTCTTACGATTTACAGGAGTAGATGCGAGGGTAGAGGTGATTTCGATCGTATGAAAAATAATAAAATAATTAAAAGTAATTATATTTCTTCTTAAATCCATACATGTATCAAAAAAATTAATTAAATAAATTAGTGAAAAAAAATTGTGTACAGGCGGACTTTAGTGGCCGGACGCCGATAACATTTCAATGACGATAATATATCTGATTTATCTGACTACTATTATTATCGTTATACCTAATGGCTAATAATATTTCGGCTATCAACGTCAATGTTATACTGGCGTAATACTTGTGATGTGCGTGCCGGCAGTGTAGAGGCCTACAGTGGGAGAATTAATAAATATAAATTCCAAAAATAAAATTAACGATAAAACATGAAAAAATCGACTAAAACTTTTGAGGCCTTTCTTCAGTACTTATGTTTTTTTTCCGTTGCGTATAACTTGAGATTTTAGAGTATACGGAGTATGCCCATGATTTTTCAAAAAAATCATGAGAGTATACGGCGTATGTGGAGTGTACCCTATGGGAACACCACTGAATATAAATTATAACATATATTCTAATTTAATATAATATAATTAATTAAAAAATATATCCTATACTTTTTAATATGCACTCAATTCACTTAAATTAGTAAATTACATAAAATGTAGCTTGTTGTGTTGTGGCGAACCTATTTCAAAATGCAAATCAAAATCGGAAAAATAAAAACGATATCGTTAATTAAAAATATATCGTTGGCCAATACAATTAATTTCTTTACATATACAGGTTATTTAGTAATTATTTTCAAAACTGAATTCATTGTATATTCGAAATATTTTCAACTCATTATTTATATTTATTTACGGAACAAATGTCCATTTAACACACAGGTAGTATACAATAGTGATAAAATGTAAATTAACAGTAATATTATGATTATCTCCTAAATAATATTTCCTAAAATTTTATTTCGAATAGGTTTTTTTTAAATTTAATTTCAAAGACGTACGACGTTCTTCATAACTCGTTTTAAAATTTCTATTCGTTTTACCGATATAAAATTTATCACAAAAATTATATTTTTCATAACACTCCGTGGCTATTGATTGTATGTTCACGTATATTTGTATATAAAAATTCATATAAAACGCACTTGTATTTTTCACCTTTTCGCCTCTCTTCAATTATTTTATAATATCCACCTTTGTACTGACTTTACGGCCATAACTGCATTAGCTGGTACATAAAGTCGTGTCATACGTGGCATACGAATGCGGGGCACGTTTCCAACTTGTAGCTGAAATGTGCGTTTAAACACATTTTCCCTCTCGCACGTAAAGAAATTAACCTCCCGTTCCCTTCGAACTACACAATTTATCGGGGTGGTATCATATCTTATTGTGTGAATACTATGTAGTGTGCTCTATCTGGTGACCACTTTCGTTGAAACACGAAACGAAGACGTTCTCACAAACACCTTAAATATATATATATATATATATATAATAAAAAATATTATTAATTTATTAAATTAATATTATTTGTTATATTTTATATTATTATAAATAATTATTATATTATATTAATATAAACCTGTAAGAGATGATAGAGGCAAATTATACGTGAAAATGGTACAAAATAAGGTACTAAAGAAATGTGCAATAGTATGTATTATCTTTTTATTAATAAATACAATACGCTGTAATACACAGATACTTTATTAAAAATTGTATGGAGATTTTTTTCTTTCTTTAATTGATGTTGTAATATTAAAGAATACAGTCATAAATCATATAAAAATTTATTAATTTTGGTTGGCGGCGAAGTAAATATTAATGAATCGTTAAAAATATTATTTGTTTTAGACGAGTATTTTTTCGATGTGGTCGAAAACATTTATAACGGATAAAGCTTCGGCAATATACGTTGAACTTTGGTTGGGTAGGTTATTCAATAATTATTAAATATAATTTATTTTGGAAACAAAATAATATTGGTAAAACAATGTACGTTAATAGGTATCTACAATACGCGATATAAAAATTATGACATATTTTCTCGAAGCGTTCCTGAGTTCCGTAGAGCTGCGTTTGAGAAGCCTGAAATTAAATTCTCATTGCAGTATTTATCGTCTTTTTAAATTTTGCACAAAATATGACACCGAGTCCTAAGGAATGATTAAAATTTCATCTTCATATAAAGTGATCCTACCTGTGGACCACTATATCAGTTTGTTCATTTCTGGTTCAGTACATTTGTGAGTCACGTGTATGCATTATAAATTCGGTATTTAATAAATGTCAAATTGTGGTTGGGGGTATGGGGGAGCATAGCCCTTTCCCACGTTACGGTGTTGTAAATTTCTCTGGAGGCCGCTCCTTTTTCTTTTAGTTACTAAAGCTCTTTGTGACCTCGTGAATACTACAATCGATAAAACCCGATCTGCATAGGTTTTATACAGTAAACACACTCGGGCCAAATAATTGTAATAATAGATATGTTTTTTTTTTTGGATTTTTACTATAAAACGTAATGTTCTTTCAAATTTCCACATTTTCGACATTGTGTAGTACCAAACAAATTACTAATAACTATAAGACGAGGATTCATATGCATTGGTATGCTTTTCGAAGCATCCAAACACAAATTTATTTAATGCGATGTCTACAAATCACGTCTCATTAAAACACACGGTGTGTATTTTTTATTTTGCTTGTTTTTGCATACTTTGAGTAAAATTCATATCACTGCATACTTCAACTGTAAACGCATGTTTTATGGTATATTTTAACATTCTGAATAGTGGTAGTGCACTCGCATAATGACGATATACGTCCGTAGGTAGTGGATTTATAATATAACAAAGTACACTAATGTATAAATCAAAATAATTTTACCCAATAGAATTTTTCATCCATTCATTCATTAGGCATCTTAAAGACCATTAAGGTCCATTGCCGCAGCAACAACATCCCTCCACTTCTCCCTGTCCCTTGACTCTTCTTCTCCATTCTCTATCCCTATCATTCTGAGGTCTTCCTTAATTTCTATCTTAATACTATCTAATCCCACCGTTGTCTGGGTCGTCCTCTGGGCCGTTTTGTGTTCGGTCTCCATCTCGTTGTGTTCCCCAGTACTCCTTCCGATCTCCAAACATGACCTGCCCATCTTAATCTACTATTCTTCATAATTCCTATAATATTGGCTTCTCCAAATAACCTTCTCAACTCTTCATTTGTCCCAATAGAATTTTTAACCAACATAATTATAAATTTCATGTTATAATTTATTGTTCCACGTAATGCATTTGAATGGAGTTGGGTAATTTTACAATAAAAATGTATTAAATTTCATAATCTGCGTTTATTCATATAACTATTAAATAATATTATAACTTATTTAAATTTGCTATTTGATATATAAATTATAATATACGTTATCACATTTTTATCGCATATTTATATACATTTATGCACGAAACTCAAAAAAAGGACTTGAAGCACTGGAGATGCAAATTATTATGCAAATGATAAGTATTTGCATATGCAAATGATTAGTTGGATAGAGGCATAGAGCGAAAAAGTAACCACGAAGTACTTGAAATAATTAGCGAGTAACTTTCATTGATGGATTCCATTAAAATGAGACGATGCGAAGTGGTAGGGCACGCATTTAAGTATCCAGAAGAGCTATACAATATTATAATAGATGACTATCAGATTTATCGCAATTCGTTTATCAGACAGTCAAGAAAAATGCGGACGTCAAAAGCTATGGAAAACAGAATCAAATGACGAGTGACCGTTTTTAATGGAGAAAAGGGGCTGTAAACGAATCTATGGGTTGAACAAAAAACTTGCACATTTAAACATGTGTTTGCGAATTGCAACTTATATTTTACTGTTTTATATTGCATATAAATCCTAGCCAGGGGCATGTACAAGGGGGATCCCCCCATGATCTTTTTTTTTATAAGGTTCCTTATTAAGGTCCATAGGCGTAATTCCGCCCATAGGCCACAACATACCTAAATACGGCCCTGATCCCCCCCTCATTGAGAAATTATGTATATGCCACTAATCCTAGCTACGCTGACAAGTAATATTGAGGACCAACCGACCAACCAGTTGATAAGGTAAACCGTTCGATTGACTAATGCTAATATTTGCGTAAAACAATTAATTAACTTACTCAAAATAAATTATTATTAATTACCATTAATTATACAAAATAAATTACACTAAAGAAAAATACAAGTTTTTATAATGAGTTGATAATATGCGTATACTACAATTGGTGCGTAAACATCATATCATAATATCCAGTACCCACATTGTCGGGTGGGCAAAAATTTTTAAAATACGTTTATTAAAAAAATAAAAACGTGATGATACATCACGCTAGACACAAAGTCTTTATAGATAAAACAGCAAGCCGAAAACTGAGAGCTGTATGACATCGATCACAAGCTCCACTCTCCGACGAATCAATGCTATAATATTATTTTCGTTTTCACACTCGGCGTGCGCATCCATATTCATTATCATATCCGTGTTTACAGAGGTATTACGAACTGTGTGACTTATATGATTATGTATATTAAGCGACTCTCGACATTCGTACACATCGGTAGAAGAGAAATTAGAGTACCTATATCATATACAATTATTTTAGTTTTCTATATTGTAACTATCGAAAAATGAGATTTTTTTTTTTTGTAATGAGTAAGTCAGAATCAACGTAATTATAACGTTAAATGTAGTCATCTACCGACACGTGTAGCCGTAATCTACACGAAATGCATCCATTGTATGTCTAATACTATTGAATGTCATTTCTCACAATAACGAGTATAAACAACTATTCACTTTAAATGTAAATAATTTTATTACTCGCGTATTAAAATAATTTAAATTCAATTCCATTGACATTCGTACGTTTAAATTTATTTTATTTTATAATAATAAATCGTATTACGTTCAAATTTTCAGGAGTAAACGACGTAGGTCACATCTAGTAACTAAAATCGAAATAATACGATTTGCCAAAAGTGCCCTGGTCACTTGGTGATGTACCTACTTCCGGGCAAGGCTATCTTTAATGATATTGAGACCCTTGGCCAATTTAGAATGGAGACGTGAAATCCTGAACTTTTTCAAAAACACTTTAGCATTGATTTCATAGAAATCATTACAATACCCTAATACTAGTAATTAACAACTGATTATGATTTGTCTTCAAAATATGTAGATATTATCTAGACTAGTGCACATACTTTTGTTTTATTTTTGTATGGATTTAAAAAATGTATGTATTTCGAGTGTACAAAATACTAAAAATTAAATAATTAGGTATATTTTCCAATTTACGCACCATTATCGTGACGTTAATAATTGCATATCTACGCGCTTGGTCAACAAACATCGAGCTGCTAATCAACAAGTTTAAATAAATGAAAGCTAAAAAACGCGCATCATCTTGTTCTCCTTATCTTCACTCTCTACGACATCGACGGCTTGTAAAATAATTTGTGTGTGTGTTGGTGTTTGTTGATCTTAAATGTTATAATGCAGCGAACTCGTCCTAGTGGGACAGTGAAAAGAAAAAAAACAAAGGAAGAACAACTAGAATTAAATTTGTTAGAAAAAATAGATTGCAATGATTTAATTACTGATTTTGCGGTTTAAAAGTCGTATAAAACTGTTAAACTAAATTTAAAAAGTTAACGACCCGTGGGGTGTTGTGAATGACGCTTAACTGAATTGCTTAGATAACGATTTTAGAGTTTTGTTATTGCTATAAATTTGAAAATAATACGATAAATCATTGCGTTCGATAAAACGATTCTGAGCGGCGCTCCGGTGTAATACACATTGTCGACAAATTTGAAATGGTTATAAAAAGGAATTGCGACTTAAAGATTTTCAAGATTTTTTTTGAATATAGTTGAAGTAACAAACGTTCAATATTGTTTTAAATTTTTAAGCTTTAAAATCAAAAATTACTACTTTTATGAATTAAATAACTCAAAATCTACAATCGATATATAAATAACCCAAAATTAGAAGAAAACTTTTAAAAAAAATTTGTCTCGTTCACACAGTACAAAGTTACATATTTGGTGAAAATGTCAAGTTTATAAGACTATTAGTTTCTAAATGACAATAATAGCAATAATAACACTATAATCGATTTTGACGAAATTGCATTTTTACCGTTTTTATGTAATTTTTCGGTAGTTCTTTGATGTTTCCTACACTTATCAAAAGTATTGAGAAAGTCGAAAAATGACCCGTTTGAAGTACCAACTAGATGCAAGGAAAATAGTGCTATACGTAAAAATCGAAGCACTCCTTCTAGTAGAATTTTCGCGTACAAATATATAAAAACACATGATTGTAAAACCAATTAATTCCTCGCCCCGCTCAGTATCTAAAATAAAACTTTAAAAAATATATTATACCTACATTTATTTTAAAAATAAATTGATTTGATTTTATTCAAGTAAAAAACAAAGATGAATTCTTATGCGAAATTATATTTAAATTCAAACTATTCCTTACGGGGAGGCCCCGTTCTAGGGCCCGGTTTGCCCTGTCATAAAGACGGCTCCGCTCGCTGGGCATTTCTTTCGGCATATTTACCAACAATATATGTTACTAATGTATAAACATTTGTACGTTGTATTTTTTCAGCACTTTAAAATAAAATAAATTATTTATTATTATTTATATTGATGCGTATTATTTTTACAGTGTTTCGGTGATTTCGTAAAAACATAATAATTGTAGATAATGATTTGTTTTTCAGTTTTATACGTATGTGAAGCATATAGTAGCGTATAAATATTGATAACTATATACGGCTCGAACGTTATTGTTTTTTCAATTTTTTTTTTTTTTTTTTAGAGCATTACAATTTATTGCAATGCGAGTTACATATCCGTTTCATAAAATATACAGTTAGAATTTAAAATGCTTTTAGCGGTGTAATTTTTGTATTTTCGTTTTTTCGATAATTAAATTTACATGCGGAATTTTAAAGATGTTTTTACGATTTGAAAAGGAATTTTTCAAATTTTTTACAAATTTTAATAAATCTTGTGTTCGGCGGCAATACGATAATAGGATTTTCCTTGAAGACTTGAAACGTCATATAGTGCAGAAAATTCTCGTAGTAGGTCGTGCAATGCAATAAACAGAATACCATGTACTTATCGTTATAATAATTGAATCGGTCATTTCAAAAACAACAGAAGTCATCAAATTGAAATTTTATACAAACCACAAACAACTTCATAACTCCAGAAATTTAACTTTTTTTGTACTTTTACCTCTTTACACATTTATTTTTAAGGTTTATGACATTCATAATTTGTGGTTTTAAATTGTCTATCTTTGACTATATTTCACTGAAATAATATAAAACTTATTTGACTTATGTTGTTTTTGAAATGACCGATTCAATTGTAGTCGTTACATTTTAATTTTTCTGTTACGTCTGCAGACGGGGAGAACAACGCGTGAAAGATTTCGGATTTTCAAAATTGATACATGTTTTTAATAAAATTACAAGGTGATATCTACGATAAAAAATTTTCTGTTTTTAATATCATAAAAATAATTTTTATTTTTTTAATTCGCGATTGTATTTAATAAAATATTAACAAACACTACATTATCAATATATTTGTAATTACTAATTGTAATGCGGAAACTATGGAAATTTCGGAACGTTTTTAGTGCGATAAATTCTGAACTCTAATAATAACTATTACTCCATATAAGTACGTAATAACGTCGCAAAATTTCGTAAAAATATAAATTTGACATTTCATAAACGTAGTAAGACGCGGTAAAATGTTAGCGCTAAATTTCCATAAACTAACAATTGACATACATAAAAATAGTTTATATAAATATGTCGAGTCGTGACATAAGATAATAATATAGTTATACTCATTTATCAAAATTAGCAAATAAAGCTGTTGAGTAATCGTATTAAACAAAACGTAATTAATATTTAGTGCAGACGCAACTGCATATATTTGTGGGTACCTGTATATGACGCTCACGTCTTAACAGAATTTTTTTATTCATTACATAGAGACTAAATCACATTATTCGGCAGCTAGTAATCAAATACAGTAAATGCCTTCTGCAATAATTTTGCTCACAACAAACATATTTAGTTTTTAACTTTTAGTAAGTGCGGTGATTTGTTTTCATTTGACTAACTGCTTTTTAATTAACAAAATTATTCTTGTAAATGAAAAAAAAAAGAAATATGGTTTTCAATTTTTTTTTTTTATATATATATATATATATATACATCCGTTCTGTACTCGATAGGTACATTCGCGGTTTTATAAATATAATAAGGTACAACCTATAAAAACGTTAAATTATACCGTAAAATTCCAAAAAAAAAACCTACGTAACGTCTGTTTCGACCGAATATGATTAACAATGTTAATCAATATAATATGTTAATTTAACATATTATATTGATGCCGACATCAACTACGTAGTAAAACCAATAATGGTCCAGGCATTCACCGGAACGTACTGTGAATTTTATACCGAGTTCTGATGAATAATATTGGAATTTATAATAATTTATTATTAACACGAATGAAGTGTGTACTTACGGAAGAGTTCATCGTTCTGTATAAACTTCAAATTGTACGCGTATCTTGACGGCGCAATGACACACACACACACACACACACGCAGGGACGAGCGCACGCGTACAAACTCTTACGTTAACTGCTAACAGTCTGTATAACGCAGCTGTTGGCCGACATGCATCTGTATGGACCACTTACGGATTAATTGTTTGTGTAATCATTCTGTTGTGTAACGATTATCGGAGAAGGTTTATATTATTTCCGTACACGGTAGGGTTACGTGTTCTAGATTCACAAACAGCCTGTTTACCGAGAAGAATTTTGCGATAACGAATTGAGTTTGATCGAACTGACGCCTTTAAACATTATATACTATTATAATAACTTCTATTACTACTACTACTACTACTACTACTACTACTACTACTACTACTACTACTACTACTACTATTACTACTACTACTACTACTACTACTACTACTACTATTACTACTACTACTACTACAAAGAATAATAATAATTAAATAGTACATTTTATATTAAATATTAATAATGATAAAAATATTATTATTATTATTATTATTTATTGTATTATATAAATGTCTAATGATTGGTTCTATATACAACACTATTAATTTTTATCATCTTATTATTGTACATTTATGTATCATATATGATATATGTAATATTCCATAGTATCATAGAAAACATGTACCTACCCAATATATCGAATCCAACGGTAACTATATTAAAATATAGAACGAAAAATAAAGAGTGGAATGTAATAGTGTGCAGAATTTGCATCTCTTTATCGAGTACGAAAATATATTGTATAAAATAACGAGATAAAAAGAAAAATTTTCAATATTTTTCGTTAAATTGTTTTTTTCTTCTAATATTTCAAAAGCAATTCTGCTGGAATATAAAGCACGAGAGAATTCAGAAAACAATCACGTACCAATTTTGTATTTTTGAAGTTTTTTTTTTTTTTGGTGGTAAGGGAGAATTTGGTATTTCAATTTTATATGATACGAAATCTTATTATAATAATAGGTACGCGTTTGAGTAACACACGGGTTTTTTTTTTTTTTTTTATTTGTATAGATATTTTAAAAATGACAAAGTAAAAACAGTTTTTAATATTCCAATAAAGCGAATTCTATGTACAAATTATCGTATATGGCTCGCTGAAAATATGCAAGATCAAAGAGTATATAATATTACATTTTGTAAGTACAAATCATATAAATACGAAAACGTTCAATTTAAATATATATATATATATTATATTTTATATATTAAATATATATATAAAAAAAAAAAAAATTATTTTAAACGTTTTATTCGTCTAAACGCAGCGAACGTATAGAAATTATTGATCGGTGATAAATACTGTTCTTAATAATATGTCATAATTATTACAGTGTCTCGTTAGTTTTTATACTTTGAAAACAAAAATGATACGCCATAATGTATTATATAGCGGAACGCAATATATAGTGAATCGATCAAATCGACAATAAATTGTGCGTAGCGGATTTCGATAGACCAATAGTTTATACTTTATAGACTGAAGTCATTAAAAGGAATTAAAAAAAGAAAAAAGTTACGCAAAGTCATAAAGCGCGTATAATGCTTGTAAAGTTTCACAATATAATGTTCATCGTTAGACTTTCAACGGGGAAATTCGCCAGAAGAGTTTCGGGCACATTGCATCTCCGGAACTTCTCAATCATTTTCGTTTTAGTCGAGTACAGGACCCCCACAATGGGGGGGGGGGGTCAGTGAGTACTATGGTCCCGGAGCCCGGGGAAAAAAACATAATATACCTATACATATCATTAATTTAAATTAGAAAAATAAAATGAAACATATGAGTCATGCCACCCTAGCTCTAGTCACCATATCTTTATACAATATTGGTATACAAATAATTTGATTTCTTACTATACCATATTTTTTTGTAACAAAATGTGTAGGCGGGTGATGCGTGCGGCGCGAGCATTTCTTGGAAAAAATAATAGGGAAATAAATCCTGGAAGATAAGAGCAATTAGTCCGCTGCTATAGAAATATTAATGTTGTGCCGCCTGTCCATTTAGTACTATTTTTGCTGGTCGAAAATGAGATAATTATGGGTTTTTATATATTTAATTTTGTCAATAGGTATTCGTATTCGGGTATTCCCACAAAATGTACATGTAAAAAATATGTACAATACAATTGAATCGGTCATTTAAAAAACAACATAAGTCAAATAAGTTTTATATTATTTTAGTGAAATATAGTCTAAGATAGACAATTTAAAACCACAAATTATGAATGTAATAAACCTTAAAAATTAATGTGTAAATGGGTAAAAGTACAAAAATAGTTAAATTTCTGGAGTTATGAAGTTATTTGTGGTTTGTATAAAATTTCAATTTGATGACTTATGTTGTTTTTGAAATGACCGATTCAATTGTATTTTTGTATGTACAAATGCTATTTTTAATATTGAATAATTTACATTGTATTTCATTATACATATATACTTTTAAAAAAAATGTTGATTTTTATACTAAACTGTAATAAATTAATGTACTTGTGTTTTAAACTAAAATAACTGATATTTTATAGAGGTGTATATAACAGCAAAAGAAGCCGTTTAACCCATATATTTAGGTAATTTTTGTAAAAATAAAAAATTATATGTTAGAATAATTTATATAATTATTATAATATGATTATAAATATTAATATACATTGAGGGCCCGGATTTATTTACAGTACCGTAGTTGAAAAATTCATGTGGGGGGCCTGGTCGAGTAACAATAAAACAACATATATTATACAGATAAAATTATTATTTACTAATTCTCGTTCTTCTGGAAGTTTACGTTAACCGTCTACAATTTAACAGAAATAAAACAATAAAAAAAAAAACGTACGTTCCTTCGACTCCCTGCGCGTGGTTTGTTTGTAGCCGAACCGGCCGTTTCTCCCCACGTTAACAATGTAAACGAAATAAAATTGCTTTTCGTTATTTTGTTTCGAAAACAAAACCACGGGCTTCGTGTCATTTTTTTCTACTCTTATAAAATCATAATCATATAATTCCACTGTACACATGCTTTTTTAACGCGGCCCGCGTAATATTATTGTGGTAAATCGTATACATTTCCTAATATAACAAACGAGAACTATAATTATTTCAAAACGACGTTTTTGTTTTTTATTTTTATGAGTCATGAAAAATTCAAAATTCACATATCCGAGATAATCTCGGATTCCGAGAGTGCTCGTTCATTAAAATTTTCGAACGATTTTCTCCGTTACGAAATTACCTCTTTGTGAATAAGGAAATGTACAATTGTAATCAGTGGCGTGCCCAGGAATTTTCAATGGTGGGGGTGTTATAAATAAATAGTAATAATACATTTTAAATTTTAATGCATTGTCATGGTAATACCAAAAACTCGAATGTTTATGTTTCAAGCTCTCCAAAATCGTTTCTAGCTTATAATTGTGTACATTTGTAAATTGTTCTATAATTAAAATTAATTAAAATTATAACACACTAATACCAAGTTGTTCAATTAACATAACATATAGTGAATAATTATTGTCATAAGTAATAACTTTTTGCTAATAAGTAATAACTAATGAAAAGTATTAAGTAATGACACTAAAACTGCATCTCTTATGGGTAACTAATAAGTTGTTTTCTGTAGGTCGGCAAAAAAAGAAAATGGGGGGGGGATATAACCCCTAACCTCCCCCCCCTGAGCACGCCACCGATTGTAATAAAACGTAACCATTATACTGTCATTTAGGACTGTGAGCGTTCAAAATTGAATTGTCAGTTTTAATTGAACAATACTCGTTGAGACCTTCATAAATTGCGTAGCGACTATACCAAGGTACCTACCTACATGTCCAATATTATAAAAAAAGTTTTTCTTAAATTATTCAGTTTTTTATAAAAAAAATTATATTCGTCACTTATATAATATAGGAATAAATTAATGCCAATAAAATATAAGAAAGGGAATGAGGTCTTAATAAATTGTAAAAACTTGACAACGGACGGAATAATATTCTGGACTGTATACCACAAACAAGTTTTCGCGGTTATCTATTATGATTATAACACTACAATTCATACACATTTTTACATTTCAATTGCTGACCGACAAGAATGATTTTATTTAAAAATTTTATACGTTTTAACATTTTATTGAGAATTTTGAACCGGAACGTTACAATAATTATTCAATTAGTTCCCGTCGATTAATTTTAACTATTATAATAACGCACTATGGACGGAATACGTGGCTCTTCTTTAACATTAAAACGGTTATGCAATAATTATAAATATTTTTATTGATCGAGATATTTTTGAATTTCGATTTGATAGATCACTGTTGATATTTGAATTCATGCACAAATATTATTATTTACTCGTAACAATGACGCGATTTTTTATTTGAAAAAAAATATTTCATAAAATGAATACTGCACGTTTATGCGAACTCGTTTAATTGATTTGCTCGATTACATTTACATCACAATGCTGTATAGTTGGTTATCATATTTTAAAATCATGCGGTTGGTATACGGCGGACTATATTGTTTATGATATTTTTCGTATTTACCTCTGTTTTTATTGACAATACCGATGGCGTATGGTCGTATGGCAATGTTTTCCATTCAGTTTAATTGAAATATTGCGAAAAAAGCAAAAAAAAAAAAATGATTAATAAATCATGTGACAAAAAAGAAAAAAAAATCGTGACGATAAATTCATATCGGTCGCCACGCGCTTGCCTACCGGTATGACGTAATAAACGAAAGGATGATTTAAAAAACCGTGAAATCTCAACGGATCGTCTGACCGTGTGTCGGACAGAGACGTGTTTAGGATTCAGTTAAAATTCAATGCCGGCTCTACTATACACTCCTTCCCTTTATAATATTGTATTATTTTATTGTATTACAATATACGTTTTGATAAATAACGAGTGAGTATGCAATGATAACGAATAGAAATAGTATGTACAATTACCAATCAATACATTTTGTTATTTATATTTTTTTTTATGAATAAATAAAAGGAAGGTGTCGAGGATTAGCCAGTGGTTCATTTTTATCGTAGTCAGTGAGAGACTTAGGGACGTGAAATGAAACGGAATCGAGAAGGTGTTTTAAAAAGGATTCGAGACAATACCGTAGTCCGTAGGGGTGTAAATTTTACCATTAATTAAATTTTTAATAAATTATGTTATGTTAGCCTCACTTATATCAACGACTAAATAATCAGGTGTGTCAAAACACGTTAGTGATCATGGGAGGAGCAGTCGAATTTGAGAGTATAAACTTTAGGAATATATTATATTATACATATTAGTTTCGCCCGTGAACAGTCAAACTGTTTAAGTTATATATACATTATTATTAGGGTATAATGTGTATTTATTATTGGCTGCTGTTTCGTATCCGTCTTGGTTCACATTAAGATATTTATGATGAAAATAATCCTAAGTATTGATACTGAATTATCGTTTTCTTCGTGTTTAAAATGTTTTTTTTTCTTCAGAATAGTCCTACACGTATATATGGCATAGGTCTCATAGTCTCTCATAGGCACGCGACCAAATCGTACTATGAAAAAATTCTACAATAATTTTTACAACCGTGATTGGTAACGATGAAAAATCAATATGTATAATATAATTCCCCTGATAACCGTTGGAAATACGCAAAGCCAGTACTTGATGGATGTCTTACAGGAAATCTCTATATGGCCTATTTCAGAAAACAAAAATAGACAGATAATCGGGACAATTGCAGGAAATTCTCCATTGCCAAGTGACAGCCAATTTTCTCCTCGTAATTGTACCCACTTACTTTTCTTAAGATACATTTTATGCACATGTTGAAATTGT
Source organism: Slavum lentiscoides (assembly GCA_032441835.1). Lineage (NCBI taxonomy): Eukaryota > Metazoa > Arthropoda > Insecta > Hemiptera > Aphididae > Slavum > Slavum lentiscoides. The sequence continues at coordinate 18,843,949 of CM063706.1, read as the reverse complement.
TAACGTTTACAAATAGCTCAAAACTGTTGGTCGCATTGTAACCATATGGTAATCGAGAAATCAATAATGTATGTTCTCTTGTCAGATATTTTTAAGAGTTTATCACTCTCACCTCATCACACGGATTTTCTTCAAACTGTGCCTAAAACGTTACACGTAAATTGCTCGTAAAACACTCACAGACACGAAGCGACGAATTACGATTTTATATATTTACAAATTGTTTTACTTTTATTTCTTAAATTTATCACTTTCATAATATAACTTAATATTACGTAAATTATATGGCAACTGTATACAAAACCGAAGAGAGGTCCATCAGCGCTATTGGCTATTCAATGATTTTGCGCCCCCACCCTCCCATTACTTACATATAAAAAAAATGTTTAATTTTAATTTATAAATAATACTTATATAGTTATATATATTATTATATATATTGTATAATATTAAATGTAATTTTTAATGAAAACTTTTACATACATGGATTTTTTAATTTCAACCTTCCGTGCATTTTTTCTTTTTTGCGAATTCGTCAATATTATTGCCATAATTAATTGTTTTTGCTAATTAACGTTCAATGGATGTTATTTCCATAATAATTGTCAGTCTCTCGTGTTTCATTGTTTATTGTGGATCATTTTTGATGATCATTAGTTTACTGAATGCTCTTTCACTGGTCGCAGTGTTGTAACCGCGGTGCAATTAAAAGTATTCCGAGTGCTATTACAATATTAGGGCAAACACATTTTAAGTAGTAATCATGAATACAGTTCAGTAAGTCTAAAACAGAAGCAGATTTAAAATATTGTTCAGAAAAATTATTTGCTTGCCGTTTGGAACACTCTAATTCCGAGTACAAAACAATTCCGTTGAGATCATCTGAGTATTTTATAATTAAGTCTTTTCACCATTAACACGAGCGTTTTCTGATTTCATATTTCCAGTTAAAAATCCAAAAATCGTTCATAATTTGTTCGTATCTCCAGCCGAAACTTAACAAGATATTAAAGGATAGATTAAACGCCGCAGTCGTAGAACGAGGTTGACGCATTTGCGTATTTGAAACATCAATACTTAAAAAAATACAATTCTCGCTTATTGTGTTCGCGTCGTATTGCAGAATGAACGCTGTTGACTTGCCAATCAATATGTGTTCAGCGTAAAGTCTCGCGTCTCATTATAACGTCCGAAAACTACGAAATCTGACGAAAACAAAAACGCTTTCTAAAATGTAATACGAACCGTGCCTATAATAATATATTTTATTATGCGATTGAATTTCTTATACGAACAATATACGTTATTTTGTTTATGTTAAGGTTAGAATAAAAAATAAAAATAAGAAACGATATTCTCGCCTACGCCGTAAAAAAAAAAAAAAAAAATCGTGGAACGAAATGATTTATAAATTTTTACGCAACTCGTATTCAGCGCTGATACGTCCTGAGGGCGTCCTGAAGGACGATTTAAAATAATCTCTCCATCACATTACTTGTGTGGGGGGGAGGGAGGGTGTTAAAGTCATTCTTACGTAAATTTAAACGTGGCCACCACTCGGGTGAAACGTTTTTTGCGTGCATTTGTGTCCGTATTGCAGAATTATATTATGTATTATACTAATATAATATACTATAAAATGAACAAAAACAAATTAAATAATTTAAAATGAATTCAAATCTTAGCTTCACGTGGATGATAATGAATTGTTGTTTTATTGTATCTTAACCTTTTCAAACGATATTATTTTATTATAATGTTTTTTAGGGAAAATCTTGAAGAAAACTTTACGCAAGAAGGGGGAGGGGGTGTTCAAGGAATTGTATGTGTCCTTGCGTAGAGGCGGCGGCAGAGTCGAAAATGGCCAAACTCGTCCTTACGTCATTAATTAACGACCCCTTATGATGGTAAATATTATAATCATTCGAACGGGATGTGGTTATATTAATGCGCGTGTTTGTGTATGAAAATTAATTTTTTTTTCCGTGTGCCCGGCAAACGACATGTCGCCTAAAGCATGGCTGCGCAGACTACGTGCACGTAACATCGCTACTAAACATCACACTGTGAGCAATGTTAGCGTCTGAGACTAAGAAATTCGCAAAAAAAAAAAAAAAATGCACACACATCTTTCTAAATCACCGCATTTGCTCGACCCGAAAACGCTCGGATATGTCCAGGTAAATTGCAATTAATCGGTTTAAATATTCAATAAAGACATGTTTATCGGTATAAACAGTTGAAATTCTCTAGAAAATGTATGAATATTTACAGGTGAAACCGATTTTAAAAGCAATATCACTTAACGCGCCTTATCAAAAAAACAAAAAACAAAAAAACGTATCACGTTTCATATTGTAACGATTTAAGTAATATAAAAAATATACAGGGTTATTCAAAATGATTCATCCGATTTCAAATAGTTATATAATCGTTAATTATAAACTTTATCTTATAAAATTATATATTAATTAATAGAGGGTAATTTCAAGTTTTAGGATATAATTAATTCGTTATTCTGAAATTATCACTTATGGCGATAACTTATTCGCTGCAAATATGTCGATCGGACAACACAAGGCTTTTTTATGTGTTGCGATTTTCAAAATGTGAATCAGTAATAACTAATAACTGTGCAGTACGATTTTTGTTGTCATTTCGAGATCAATGCACCTGTTTCTTAGAGCATATGTCGGTTGTATCAGCAGTTTGATAATGCAGGGTGTATGTGCAAAGGGAAAAACACAGGCACACGTCGCGTATCCGAGGATAATGTGGAAAGAATTGGAGAGTTTTCAACGCAGTCCGTGTAAGGTCAAGCAATAGCGCAAGTCAAGACCTGATAATCCCTCAAACAGCTGTTTGGTGTGCTTTGAGACATCGTTTAATTATGAAACCATACTACATGTTACAACTATTACAGACTTTAAAGCCCAATGAAAAATTGAAACGACTTGATTTTAGCAACACACTCTAACCGTTGGATTGATCAAAATGGGCCATTTGCAATTGGCCTCCTAGGTTACCAGATCTCACGGTGTGTGTATATTTCTTTTGGGGATATGTTAAAGATACCGGGTATGTATCACCATTACCATCAACTCTAGGTGAGCTGAAAAATCGAATATTACAACAGCGATGTAGTCAATTACAAGAGATATGCTGCAACAAGTGTGGAGTAAATTTGATTATCGACTAGGTGGTGTTTGTGTGACCAAAGAAGCCAACATAGTACGTTTATAGGTGCAATTAACTAAATTTGAAATGTTTTTCTTTTATTTAATGTATTATATATTGTTCTAAACATAAAAATTAAAAATATATAAGCATTTGAAATCGGATGAATCATTTTGAATAACCCTGTATATTAAAAAAAAAAAAAATAAATCGCCATAGACTTAAATAGTTTGTCTTTATCTGTTTTTCTAGTCGGTTGAACCGATACAGCTGTGGTCGACGCAGAAAATATACGTACTCGACGCTGCGTTTCGTAAAAGTATAATCTAACCACCCACGTATGTATTATTATAAGTCGTGACTTATTCGAACACGGTAAAAATAATTGTTTCACGGAATACATTGGCGTTTTACTACTTCAAAAGAAATAATAATTATAATAATAACACGAAATTTCGACAAAAAAATGGAACGGTTACCGCTGCCAGTGGCCAACGCACTGGAAGTGGAACAGATTTGCAACACGACCGGCGGGGTACATTATCCGGAGAAATTAATCGTTTCGGCAAACTAATTTTCGGGTCTTTGAAAATCGATATAATTAATCATTTGTGAATAATAATAATAATAATAATAATTTTTTTTTTTTTCGATTTAATGGTTCTCGTGCATTCGCTGAATCCGGACAAAGTGCCCGGACTCGATATCATATTTATAGATTTATAGACTGTAGACTGTTTGGACTTCTGGGACATTACGAACCGTATAAAGAACATAAAACCTTTCTCTAGTCTACACGATTGTTTCTTTTTTATCCGTTTAAATGTGTTTCACAGGTGTACGTTCAGTAGGATTCGAAAATCTTGAAGGTGATGTGTTCCACCTTATTCGAATTTGTATATTTTTTTTGTTTTTTTTTTGTTTCGAATACCTTACAAATTAATTTTGAAATATGTTTTTCGTGTAGACATTTTAACGTAATAATAATAATTTCTAATGTCCGTTATTTAAAAAAAAAAATCGATTTTTTATTATAATTATAGTGATTATAATTTATGCACTCCGATACATAGCTAGGGGGGTTTTAAGGGTTCAAACCACCCCTATGCATTTCCTTATATAAAAATAATAATAGCTAGTAATATTTTAATGATTACAGTTTTGTGCTATTGAACGTCAGGTCTTGAAATTTATTTTTTTCATTGTACACGGTACTACATCTCAAATTCAACAAAAAGTTCCATTTGACTATGGTTCGATTCTCAAGTTAAGGTAGAAATTTCAGTTTTTTTTTTTTTAATTGAAAGAATGTGACGGAATGGCGTATGATTCTAATTTTTAATTTTTAATTTTTTTTATTGCCTGCAAGTTTTTAAAAATATTTTATTTTTATTATTAATATAATACGATTGTATTATCGTTAACAAATACATTTAATTTCTAGTAAATTATAAATTTGTTTTGAAGATTCCTGCAAATATATTATTTATGTATTATTAAAATATATTTTAATTATATTGTGTAAATCACACGGCTGTTTATAAAAAGTAAACGAGAAATTAAAAATATCGTAAAATTATAAAATATGGAAAACTATAGAATAATATCATTTTTCCCCATAATTTATCAATAAATATTACATTTATATATAAACAATTTTATTATTTAAAAATTTGAACAATTCAAAATGAAATTTTATAACATTATTAATTGTTACGCATTACGATTCCAAAATATTATTTTATGCTCTACATAATATATTTATATTTTTCGTTGTACTTAAAGTTTAGATTATTAAAACAGAATAGAAACTTACTAATACGTATCAGAGTGATATTTATTAATCATATTATAAAACAATATTGTTAAATATATCAATTATAGTAAGTCTATTGACATATATAATATATATATATACCTGTATTCATTATAAAATTGATTTATGTAAACTATCTTATGTATATAAGATGACTTAACAACTTATATGGTTTATAAAATTAAGTAAGAATTATTAAATAATTTTATTAATATTGTGTATAAATTTCGTCAATATTATTAAGTTTTTCAAAACTTTTATATTAGTTATTATACTCAATTCTACTTGAATAATAATAATAAAAAAAAATATATCAATTCTTGTTTCCATCATTCTTTGTGGCTATGTTTTTGAATGATAAGTTTTCAAAAAATAAAACTAAAAATTTTTTGCCTGTATAGAAATGATGAACGTATTATTTTTAGCAACCAAATATAAAATTCTTGATATTTTGTATGTAGCTGAATGACTTTCAGCTAATGAAATGTAAAACAAATATGTATGTTCACATTATAGTCGATTATTTTTTAAGTTTATTATACCTTCCCATAAAACCATATAACTATTCTGAAGTATACAACCATTGCAAAAAAATACTGTTATGTATACTGTTGCCAATAATACTACAAGCACAATCGAATTAGGTATGAAGGGAAACGCATAATGTTTATTTATTTATCTGTATCTTATTCAAACAAATACAGTAATATTGTATAACATAATCGTGTTACAACGGTAACAAGTACCAACGGTATTTAAAAATTGATTATTATTTTATAACTCCGAATACCTTATTGTAATTTCCGTTGAAAATTTCTAAAAATATTAAAAAAAAATTGTTTTTTTAGTATTATAGTGGAAACAATAACGAGATGTTGACTGGCAACAGTGTTGACCTAGAAGATAAATATTTTACTGTGTCCATAAACGAAAATGTATAAGTAGAATACTTTCTTCCGTAGTGTTATATAATCATACACGTTAAACACACTGACACTGTTGATTACCAAACACCAATATTATAATTACTGTAATATTTATGTTTGTTTATAACCGTTGTAAGAGCGAGAGAGAATGATGAGGCTTGCTCGTTATTAAAACAAACAAAAACAGCAAGAACGCAAGACTTCTGTTAGAGCTGTGTATCGCGTCGTCTGATACCCTCCAAATGCATTATCCTAATTAATATCAGCGCAACCCTTCTAGTATCGTCAGTAGCGACATATTTCTCTCCAAGGCTCAAACTCGAATTCTGTTCTACCGAAACCTTTCGGTTTACTTAATAATATGTTAAGACAAATAGGTATGTATGTACAAAAAAAAAAAAAAAAAAATGAAAAGTTAACCCCGTCAATAACAACGGAGTAACACAATATTCATCATCGAGACAATTTTATAATAAATAATAATTTGAAAATACACGTTTGATTTTGTATTGATATTATATGCAGGTAATTGACGCGAAAATTTTACGGAAATTTATGTGGACTTTTACTCGTGATTAATCAACACACACTTTGTGCAGTGGATAATAAAGTAATTATTATACTGACGTACTTATTTAAATTTGAAAAAAATTTTGAGTGTTTTATTTTTTTACCGTATTTTGTAGGTTATAAATTCTGTAGCGACACATTTAAAATAGTTAATGATAAATAGCAGAATTATGTTATTAGTGTAATAACCAAAGAAACGAAATATTAGAAAACGAAAACGGGAAAGGTGAAGTTATTAATTACTTTTTTGGTTTATCACGGTAAAAATTAATTAATTAAATACTCTGGTACTTATTGCGAATAATTGTGAAAACCCCTGGTTATTACTTTACTCGTTTGCTAAGGAGAGTCCGGGGTCGTGTAATCGACAATTGTCAGGAAAAATATAGAATAAAACGGGCACATGCAATTTAATAAAAAAATCGTTATTTTGTTCGCTCGGCTCTAAGACCTCAGTGAAACGAAGTGACGTGGAGAAAATACGATAACAATAAAAAAAATACGAAAGGCTGGAACACCGCTTTTAACTATACGCGAAGTCAGTGACAAAAAAAAAAAAAAATAGGAAGAACTCGATACAAGTTTAATTACATATAAAGGACGATGCTTCTCCTCGCGGAAAACCGATTTCTCGAGTTGTTGTCGCGCACTCTTGCCTGGCACACTCGGAAATCGCCCGGGCTGGACTGGCGCTCGTATGAACGTTCGGAAGTATATTTATAGACTTTTTTAAAGGTAAGTTGTTTTAGATTTCGGTCCTATGTGATAATCGCTTGTTGACATTCTAATGAAATCTTTGCTGGTCTTTTTGTAATATATTGTATGCGATTTTTTCACAGTATGATGAAATCTTACTTTTTTGTGTCGTAGACCTTTGTATTCACACATGAAAGTGTCAGGTGTAATTAATTGTTTAATATTCGCTATTTCATATGTCAAATATAACGTGTTCGAGATTTTTGAAATTATTTACTTTATACTATTAATCACAAAACGCGATACGACGGCGAAATTTCATCATGGGATTGAAATATTTTTACTTACTTTGTGGCAATTTACAAAATGTTTTATATTTATGCAATTACCTGATTATTATTTTTACTATTATTCTTATTCTTGTAGGCGATTTATGATCGGTATTCCGAGAGGATTAAGCGTTTGTCCGTATTTATTTGAATATAACATACATTATACTTGTGTAACGTAAATATTTTTTTAAACTAACACATTAATTTGTTTGTATTAGAGAAATGCATAAAAATGATGTGCGTGCATATCATTACAATAACTTTAAAGATTTATAAAAAATCGCAGTATGACGTGATGTATTTATATAAATAACATGCCAATGTGTTATAAGGTTTAACGTACAAAATATTACACGAATTAGGTAATTGACAAACATCAAATTTATTACTCGATTGTAAGTCGCAGATATACACACACAAGGAATAGTAAAGTTAAAAAAAAAAAAAAAACAAACAAGAAATACGACGTATAACAATCCATAGAATTAAACATTCTTTACCTATACCTAATGATGGTGTCAATTAATAATATTACCACAATGCAATATCAATCTGAATTGTGTGTTTTCAAAATATATTGCTAGAACCATAGGCGGCACTCGGGGGGTCATGAGGGGGCAGTTGCCCCCGCAATTTTGGGGGGGCAAAAAGTATACGCTTGCCCCCCCCTCAAAAAAAAAGTTAACGAAAAAACCTGTTATTTCAATCTTTTATTAATGAACGCCGAAAAGTTTAATTTAATTTTAAATAATTAACGCTATTCCCTCTGTAATTTTAATTTCTGATGTAAAACAAGAAAATAGTTTTCGGAATTCCAAATTCAATTTAAAGCTGATTAAGAAGAATATTAGAATTATACTCATGTTTATTGAATAATAGAATATTGATAAAATGATAATAATTGTTATCAACATTAATTCATCTAGAAAACATGGTTAGTGTAATTACTTTACTAGCACTATCTACAACGCCAGTCACTGATTAGAAGATATCAGTTAAGTAGTAAGTACAGATTAATAAACGCGGTGGTGGTCACTGGTCACAGTGGTCAACAAAAGTTTTTATCTACATCAGAATTTTATCAACTAATTCAATTTCAAAATATGTAAAATATTCAAATATTCATACCCCAAAATAAGTAGTTATTAGTATGAAATATTTCCTAATATTTATACTTTATTTTAGTAAATTAAGTCAAAAAACGTTTTTACTGAAGTCAAAATTGGTAAAAATGCACTACAAAAAAAAAAATTAAATCAAGGTTGAAATTTTATTTTGGGAGAATTGGGTTATGAAAGTCAATTAATTGTTTGCCCCCCCCCCTGGAATCATCCCCAAGTGTCGCCTATGGCTATAACAACTTATATTTTACTATTATATATTTATTATGTAGTCGAGAATATAAAGTGCGAAGACAGTCACATATTTTATATAATTTTCAGGATTGATTTGAAAATATACAAAAAATACGTAATTAAAAAATTGTAGTAATTGTCAATATTACTTAGATTTTAAAAAATGTTAAGTTGGCGAATACAATTTGTGCGATTTTCTATGTCTTAATAGGTTATAATAAAAACAAAATTGCATACGTATGTTTTATATATATATATATATATATGTAATTCCATACTATAATCGGTCGTATAAAATATCAATATGATTAAAAATTTCTAACAAAATAAATACGTATTAGTTTGGCTGTTTAGATACATACCATATAGATAAAGATACGGAAAAATATCTACAATTACTTGAAGGTAATGAGTATTTAAATTTATTTATTTACTTTTTCAATTTATTATTATAGAACTTTATTTATATTGTATAAATAATTACACGATTGCAATAAATCACACTGATTTGTAATACACAATTTGTTCGATTCATTAAATATTCATGACCTAAAATTCAAAACACTAAAGAATGGCTGGAGGAAAACACTAAGAAAAACCCCATCTAAAAATGCAGTCATGTGTATAAATATGCAAATTAAATAAAGACGTTAAGTAATTTATTTTTAATTTAACATTTCGTGTTTAAATATTATATAGTTATTTTGTTTTTTATTAATAAATACTGTTCGAACTTAATCTCAGTAAATATTATGTTTATTTAAGTTTCATTCAATGTAATGTTTAACATTTGTTAATGTTGTTGCCACATAATTTTCTGTAACAAAATAATTATTAAATGCAACCTTCTCTACAATATAGTTTATTTTATTCAAATTTCGATTTTAATATTTATTATATGCGAGTGTAATTTTAGAATATTTCAAATTATTAATAGAATTATATGGTATTCTTGAATTATTATTATTATTATTATTACTATTAATGTTCTTTTTTTTCATAAATGTTTTTTCAATCAATAATTTCATAATCCATTTAATTGATATTAATTGAGGAAGTATATTTTAGGCATTTGGAAAGGTAACATTTATCAAATTTGTCCAATCACATAGACAAATCTGTGAAAATTGATGAAGAAGTGTAAAGGCTAGCGTTTGCAAGGGGCGGTTGTGGCTTCTGACGAAGTTTTTCTGACATATTTTCAGATTTTATACATATTAACTTGTTACAATTAAATCAAGATGTTATGTCAGTTTTTACCCTTAGTGATAGAATCCATTCGATTTTTTCAATTATTTTTGGATCAAGTAATAGTAAAATTATCTTTTGTGGTCGGTGAGGCATATATGTCATTGTTATTAAAGTTATAATGTTTCTATGGCCGGTCACCTTCTATTAAAGTGGCTATTTCTCGAAAGCGGGTGGTCCATTATTTAAAAATAATACACTTTTGTAAAACTTAAACTACATAATTTCATGATGAAACGTATACATTTATTTAAAAAATAATTTTACATTATTTTCGTTTTATACACTATTTAACATGAAATTCCCTAGGATAAAAACAATATTAAAAAACAAGTTTTTTTAGTTTTATTTTGCCAGTCTAATGGCATTTGTGTTAAAATAATTTGTTTTTATAGTTGTGTACCATATATAAGGTAAAAAACCCATGTTTTTATAATAGTCAGTACTATCATATTACAGCAATAGTACAAAGAATAAATAATTTACTATTTTTATCTTTGTAATTTTTAGTTTTAAAAAATTAATTAAACCGTAACCTGTATTTTCATAATTCCATGCAGAATATCTTTTTGAAAATTCAAATATTCTTATAAATACTGAATGATAAACCAACCGTTTATTATTAACTGCAATATATATATATATAGACCAGTAATCGGCTCAAAATTGATAGGCTATCAGGTAAATAATGATTTAGCTTCCGAAATAAACCATAATTATAATTACTTAAAATTCTAAACGAATACTTATAATTGAGTAAGAAAGTGTTTACGTAGAACGGAATATGTCCTATAAGTAACTCGGTATATTATATTCGTATGTTATAGAATATATATACTCGTGCATTACACTACATCCATTAAGTTAAAATGCTTATAAGAATATCAGAATAAATATAAAAAAAATCAGTGAAAAACATACGTTATAATAAATTTGTAATCATATTCATCCCTGTATGGGCTGTGTGAATATTATAACTTATAAGGAAACGCGGCATAGTAACAACAAAAAAATGGAATTACAATTTTACAAATCTGTCATTGTATAATCATAATCTATAGAATTATAGAAATAGATTAAAAAAATAAAAACATTACAATCACTAATGTATTATACTGTATAAATTTACATTTAAAATTAATGTATTATTTAGTAATCAATAAGATAAAAACATGTACACTTATAATGCACGATTTTCGAGTATACTTATAATGCTATAATTAAAAATTATCATATATATATTTATATATATACGCATCGTGCTAATTAGTAAAGGCCACAGGGGTTGTATATTGTCTTATATAAATTCGTAAGTTAATAATTTTTGTAAGCCCTAGGCACAGTGTCTACTATGGCCCTGGATGCAGGAAATCTACAATATGCCAAACATAATTGCGTATTTAATTAATAAAAAGCTACAATTGGTTGGACGTGTCTGGAGAGCCAGAGCCATCAATACCATGACAAGGAAAATAAGTGGGAAAAAGTCAAGAAGCATGCCGAGACAACGTTATTTAAAAAGAATTAAAGGAGAACTGAATAAATTGTGGACAAGGATTGAATTAGAAAGACAGCGAAGATAAAAAGAAATGAAGACGTGTAGTGAAGACAGCGAAAATCCTGAATATATCGCAGAAGCGTCGAAGAAGAAGAAGAAGAATAACTAATAATTATTTGATGTTTTATATTTTTCGATAAAATTTCAGTTGCATAGTCAACTTTTTAAATAAAAATTAATTGAGTAATAGCAATTTGAAACATTTTCATGAAACAAAATGATCCCAAAATGATCAATCAATAATTTTTTGATTTTAAAATAAAAATAAAAGTAAAAACAAAAACGTAGCATAATTTATTACAGCGATTGCCCATTTACGAATATACCTAATAATACGGTATTATGAGTATTATTCATCCTTCATTTTGTTCTTAGTAACATTTTTTACAGTCTGTTTTACATTACAAGCTTTCTTCAGACAGTAGAAAAAACACTTGCAATTCAAGTAAATTACAAATGCCGATAATAACAAAAAGACAGCAATGACGTCCAACAGATAATATTGAAACCAGTAGAGATCATTGGCGGCGGTTCGTAGGTGCAGCGCTCCTTTGTGCCGGATCACGTACTCGATCCAGAATACGGCTTTGTCCATGATCGACGTTGGATTGTCTTGTAATATGGATGACGCTTTACGGGCCGCTTCTCCGTACCTGTATGTGTTGAAAGTACAACAAAAATTATAATATTTGATGATCGTTTAAACAAAACGGTGAACACGTCTTATAAAATCACAAAGAGTGGAATAGCTTACCGTGGATCCCACAAGAGTACCCGAAGTTTTTCACCGAACTTCTCGGCCGTAAGTTCGAAATAAGGTATGTACAAAGCAAATCCTCTGTGCTCGGCTTCGACCGAATTGTGCTCTTGGTCACCGAACACCGGTAAGGACAACATGGGCACACCGTGATAAACGGACTCGATTAAGCTGTGAACACCTCCGTGCGTGATAAACAGTCGACAATTCGGATGACCTAAAAATAAATGTTATTATACAAAATATATTTTTCACTTTATCGAACCTTCGACCTTACTTAGTATATCGTTTTGCGGAAACCATTTCCGAACGATGACGTTTTGCGGCAAGTCGGGCAACTGATCGTTTTCCCACTTCCACAATACTGTCTGGTTGATTTTGGCAAGTTCCGATAACAGATAAGATACGGTTTCCCGGGGAATTTGCGACGACTTGATAACCGAGCCCAAACTGAAGTAAACCACTCCATGCTCAGTCATGTCCATAACGGACTTGAGGTCCTAAAAATTAGTTTTCTATGTGTACAAACAAATATTAAAATAATAATATTATTCGCTATATTATGTATTTCACACCGTACCCGGGTTAATGATTTTACTGGTTTCACGTGCATGCCGGCCACTTGGACGAAATTGGGGACCAACGGCGCCACCGGACCGATCAACGGGTGACTGTTGATTAACGTCAACGACACGTTTCTTAACATAATCTCCAAGTCTGGTCTCTGTTCGTGTCCTACGTACGCAAAATATTTGTCTACAATATCTCGGTGTTGGGGTAAATACAACAAGCGATTAATCCAAGTGTTGAACACTGCGGACAATGTGTTTTCTACCCGTTGCCAGAACTCCATTGGTGCTGCGTAGACGCTCACAAAGTCGACGATGTAAGACGGGTCGTAGGGATTTCCGTGCCATTGCGAAACTCTCGGATTGGTTGCAAATGGCAACAGTTGTACGACTGGAGCTCCATACTTGTGTCCCAGGCTAACAAAACTTTCGTGAAAGAAGTTTTCGAAAATAACCAAGTCAAAAGACGAATCGTCGTATAGGATGAAGTCTTTGACCGATGTCTTTTCCAGCGCTTTTTTTGTGATGACTGGACCCAACCAAATGATGTACAAGTACAACGGTAATCTATTGGTAACGAGGTCTTTGTTCAAATGTTTTATACCTAAATCGTAAAATCGTTTTAACAAAAAAGCACTCTGTGTTTCTAATCTAATAACACTACTGTCTGCATTGCCCGCCGGCTTCGCCCGCAAACGGTTAAGCTGTTTAACTTATATTTACATTATTATTGGTATAATAATTAAAATGTTACGTTGCTCGTAACACCAAATATTTTTGAAGTGCTACAAATGTGTGGTTTGTAACCAGTGCTCGAACTGAGAAAAAAATTGTAGGGGCACTCTGAATGCTTTTAAAAATTATTGCGTCCTCATTACATTTTTACCCGACATCATACTGCGGGGGGCTCTGCCCCCCCCCCACATCTCTTAAACGGGTATATTAATTATGAACAAAAATTCATTCAACATTTTCATATGATCATAATGTGTAAAAAAAAAAAAAAAAATATTGTGTTTACAATTTGTAATAAATTAGAGCGAGGAGCTGTAATTTTCAATACATATCTTCTAATCCATTTTTTTTTCAATGTAATGCGTGTACTGTATTATCGTATACGACATCATAGGAGTGTCCAGACCTCCATGGCTGGGGAGGCCAGTTATAAAATTTAAATTTTTTACTTACTACAGCGATCTATATTTGTGACTTTTTTTTGTTGTATGACAATTATATATAACACCTGGAATTTTTTCACTCCGGAAAATTAAAGATTATCTTGATCTTAAAATTGGTTTCCTATGCTATTACAACTAATAAATAAGGCCAATCAACTATAATGTGCTACTTAGTTATTTTTTTGTAAATATTTTATGTCTATAGTTTCAACCACGGTTTCCACGGTTTTGGATAAGCCAAGAGGCGAAGAATTAATAGTCACTGGGGAGGCCGGTGCCCACCCTGCCTCCCCCGTAGACACGCCTATGTACGACATTATAGGTACACTAATTTATAATAACGTAAAAAAAAAAAAATTGGAACGATTTAATATGATAAAATAAATTATATATTTATAACTGTTGAATATATTCTTAATAATAAATTTAAAAAAAAAAACTGTGTAACGAGGAGTCGGGTAAGTCCAATCAATACCTCAGTACACTGAGCCTTAACACAATATATCAAACAACTGAATTCAAAGTCTATCATTTTTGTCTACTCTTTTAAAATACGTAACATTCAAAATTTCATAACTAAAAAACTAATGATTTCCGTCGAAATATTTTCGTACTATTGTTTTTAACCCGTTAATTTACCGAATATACAAATGAGAAAGTTGTAAAAATCCAAGTGCCCGGTAAACTAGTTTAATGCTCATTTTTATAATAATTGAAACCAAAAACAAGAAGAAAGAAACAAAATGTCGAAATTATAAAATGTGTACGCGATACGCCACGTAAATTTAAAAAACGATACCCATAAAACGCGTAATATACTATTTACCTATTCATTATTTACAGCCGTGTAACGTACTTTACACTGTGCATTTTACTTATTGGTTTTATTGTTGGCACTTTTTGTAATCGGTTAATAAAATTATTGAAAATCGTCAAGAAATTTTCCAAAGGCTAACGTAAATAAGTACCTTTAGTTATCAATAATTTATATTGTACAAAAGTTGCATTTTCCGCGGTGATGCGAGCACCGTGAGCAAGTGTAGGTACAGCAACTGAATGGGCTAATCAGTTTTGTTACACTTTAATAATTTATTGTAAAAAAGATTTATATATCCATTATTCATATTTTATATAGAATTGTATTTTTCTACAATTGAATCATATTTCTAATATATTTAATAATTTTTAGCACATATTTTTCAATGACAAGTGAAAAAGCAAATACCGTCTCCCGCGTTCCTCTCATAAAAAATAAAAAATAAATATTAGAGGTACGCTTAAATATCTGAAAAAATAGAAGGGGCACTTTCTCAGTTCCCCGCTCCCCCACCACAATTTAACCACTGTTTATAACACCAAATACATCAGAGTGAAATATCATTTTATTAGTGTGAAACATCACAATCCATTTAAGGACAATAAAAACTGTACGACGTTACCATGTTACATTATAATATTCGTAAAATATAAATGAATTTGTATGAACTAGAGTCATTGACAAGTTCAATAACTATATAGGTATAGTTGAGAAGTGAACCACAATTTACATTGATCGTTTGACTTTATTTGAAAATTTTTTTCTCTTTTCTTACTAAAAATTAAAAACTAGAAAAATCTTGGTTTTTTTTTTTTTTTGTTTTTAATCATGATTTTTGCTTTAAAATGTTCAATCAGCACTTTTTTAATTGGCAAATAAATTGTGTCACATTGCAATCTGATTTTGACCACGGAATATAATTTTGGATTTTAACACTTATTTGACCAGTAAATTACGTATATCAAGCGCGGATCCAAGGGGGGGCTAAGGGGCTTTAGCCCCCACCCCCTTGGGCTGTAGTCATTGCTTAAAAATTATACATATAACTACCTAAATAGGTATAATTTTAGGTAGCTGATCATCGTATAGCCCCCCTTCTGTGATTTGCCCCCCTTCTGTGATTTCTGGATCCGCGCCTGAATTATATCAAAATGATGCTGGGATGCGTTTGACAATTCGAATTTTGGAATTTCTTAGAAGTTTTAAATTTTTATGATCATTTTTTTTTTTTTTTTTTTAATTGTGTCAATTATTATATTTGTTTTTATTTAAAATATCGGGGTTTTAAAACGATGATGCAATCATAATTTTGTAAATTCAGATTAGATATTGGGATGATTTCAATTTTTGAGTTTGTAATGATATGTAACTACGAATGTATATAGGTATGTAATATGTTCTACGGTGAAAATGTAATTACACTATATCATCCTCAGCGTTCAGCAACGTAATACCGATTTAATAATATACTACTTTGAAAATTTCAATATTGCTTAAATAAATTTTTTGAAAAAATCAAGTTATTTCGGGTTTTTTCAATAACTATATAGGTAATCATTTATTTTAATAACTTCGTAAGAGAGAACGAAAAAAAAGTTGTTTCGTCTTGTAAATTCAACATCCACAAACAAATACTTTAACGGGGAAAAAAATAAACATTTAACATGTTTAGTATATAAAAAATAATTATTTTAAGAAGGCAACATCATAGACGTTGAAGAGTTTATGCTACCGACACTTTTTAATATATTATACAAACGCGTTGTTATAATTTTTTTTCTTTAATTTTAAGTAATTATTTTTGATCAGTGTAAAACGTTGTCACCATATTATGCATTAAATACAGAACTCAACATCGTATCACGCAATATTATTTGTCTCGTGTTTGTCCGATAATAACATTTTCTCGTAAAAATCAATGAAATCATATCATAAAACTGTTTATAATTAATTATTGTCAATGGCTTAATTTATAATATGTATTAAATACATAGGTTTATTTTACAGGGGCGTTTTATTTTCTATTCAACTAATACAAATCATATATATATTATATACATTCTACACACAATAAATTTTTTTTTTGATAATTTTTAATGAGTTACTTAAAATCATTAATGGCTCGTTGAAAGTTTAGTGCGTGTTATTAATTATTACACGTGTAGATAAAAATATACTTATAGATATTTGTGTTTTAAATTTAAAAAAAAAGTTATAATAATATTAATTTACATACAATAAACATAATACAATCTAACACATAAAAATCTTTTACAGAAATGTAATTTATTTGTTGTCACGAAACTACAATATATTTATAAATTCGCATATGTATATGCGAACACAGTCAACATTTAATTCATATTATTGTGAACTGATTATTTTATGACGGCTTCTATAATATTATACCATATTATTATGTTTACGGTATTTAACGTATTATTACACTTTGATCTTATATAGTGTTTTGTAAATTAAACAATCATTTTTTTTTTTTTTTTTTTGTCTACGTTATTTGATTTTCATAGAAATACGTGCATGTATCGTGAGAGAATATTTTATATTATTCGTGAACGCTTTCACACTTCGATATCATATCACCCTGCATTTGGGTGGGTATTTATTTAGCGAGTGAATGCAAACTACTATACGCATATTCTCGGTAGAATCTCAAAGCCCTTTAGAACGTTTACTTACACACACACACACACACACACACACACACACACGTATGTAAACACGTGTGGATGGATTGCAACGATTTTTCATACCTGATTCTTTGTTGGTGTTCTCTACTCGAACGTGCCTGTAAGACGGCAAAGGTGATCCGTCGTCCGTCAACGAACCCAGAGGGTAAGGCGAGACCAGAGTTAAGTTGTGTCCTCTGGCCACCAGAGTTTCGAGGAGGCGTTTGAAACCGTTAAAATGGCTTCTGGTCTCTGTTGGAAGAAACGCCAAAATGTTGGACGAACGCGCGTACGGCAACTCATGACAACCGCAACGGTATAATAATACGCCAAGTAGAAACGCCTAAATACAAAACAAATTCACATACGAATCTGAATTCAAGTACGTGTACGTAGTTTTTGTAAACGCAATGATGTGTTTTTATACTGGACACTATAAGCTATAGCGATTGTTCAATTTGGCTTGAAATAATAGTTTTTTTTTTAAAAACTGTTTAGCTTACGTTGATAATTTTATAATTATTCATTTGTTTTATAATTATAACCGTATTATTTGTACGAGCATATCGATTATTTTAAAATGTTTTATCGGCTCAATGAGTGTGACAGTTCAAATACCAAACAGTCCTGCCGATGTACCTACTCGAGGAGCAGTGGCGCACAGAGGTTTTACAACAGCACATGCAGTTAGGTAAAATTATACCCACCCACCAAATTTTACTACCTAATTAGTACCTAACACCTAAATATGCATAATGTTTATTGCATTGTATTTTATTGTACATACTATTTCCTACAATACTTTTATAGACACTAGATGACAGTATATGATAGGTATGACATACTATCCCCCACGGCCACACCCACCCACTACTGAGTGGACATGCAGTTGCATTACATGGTTAGCTCAATGGGCGCCACTGTCGAGGAGTGTTCGTTATACGTTATCATCATTCCGCACGATCGCGCGACAAAGTTGTAATGCTCGAAAAAAAAAAAAAAAATAATCAAACAAATCGACGTTTAATTGTTGCATGAAAAAAATGTCATCTATCGCGCAAAATCCGAACCGTATCGCATTACGGTTTCGAACGAAACGTGAACAATATTTTGTTGTTGTTGTTGTTGTTGTAAGATGATTCAATATTTAACGCATCGAAGACGAACAGTTAAAATATTTAGGAAATCCGAAATAGCGCGATTCGACGCGTTCACGCCTCGCAGCTATCAATATTGCGATCTACTGTACCGTCAAAAACGTTTGTAGTATTGTCGAAGACAAGGTTTTACACACATTTAATATAAATTTCCCTTGATTCATACTCACGATCAAAACCAAATGAAAATCCATTCGATTCGCGAGCACAAAACGGAATACAACTAACCAAAAACGATATTATATTATTGCGTAATGTTATTATATTTCAGCGTGGAGCTGAACGACACCGTCAGACAACGTTCGCGGCCGAACAACGGTCACTGTATTAATAATAAATAAACGCCTATGCGTGTGCCGTGCGCCGATCTCGACTGTTGTACTTGTTGATTTTCCTCCACTTCACGTCACTGCAGTAGTCTACTACGTCAACTGCGTAATCGAATGAATCGAATGCGATGGCATAACTTGTCAGTAAACAGATAAGGTAAACCCCTCTCCTACAATACACGGTATACGAGTCCTTAAGGCTACAGCAGTTCGTTATTATATGTTTTATAATAATAATATTATTATTCGTAATGGGACGTTGCATTATTATTCGTTTCTCTAACACGCGCAACAAAAAAATATAAACGCGACGATACTTGCCTATAGGCTATAATGCGGCGTGTTCTAACATAATATGTCATTGGATAATGGTTTAACAACGGCGATGTAATTAGCGTGTATTCGATACTCAAAAATAAAATGTAAACTAAATCCTTTAAACATATCACAGTTTACATTGAAGGAGGTTTTTATTTTTCGACTTCTTGAATAAATGCGTGTGGAAAAACTATATTAATAAACGGTTTATTTCCTCGTGATTCCGGTGAAATTTGTTTGGAAACAAATAAATGGTCACAAAGTATGTATTTTACTATATACACAAATCCTCCCCATACACCGAAATATGTAACCAGAATGTCTATAAAAAAAATTGAATTCAAAAATGATTTTGTAAGAAAAATTTAGGTAGCATTAGATTTTAAACACAAATTACAAAATATATTAGTTGTAACTAATAATATTATGTTATTGTATAACATATAATATGTAGGTACTGGGTATAAAGACTAAAAGTGATATTATTTTAGAAAAAAAAAAAAACGTGGAACATAATCGCCCCTCCCCGGCCTCGAACATTTTTATTACTATGCCACCTTGCTTCGCCCCTTGTCACCCTCAAGCACACCGACCATGTTACTAAACGTGGGCATACGCACATTTTCTAACGCATACCCGTAGTCTTAATTTTTTTTCGTTGGTCTATGCACTTGTTAAAATTCGGGGAGTGAGTATGCGACACAGTGGCGCACACTGAACTGCATATTGATGGGTCTAACAATATGTTTTGCACACCTGGCCACCACCCAGCAAACAACCAGTAAACACACCCAATGACAACCTTGCATGCGCTATAGTATTAATTATGATTAAAAATATATTATTTAAATTTTTAACTCCATAACACCAGCATCACCCCACCCACCCTTTTGAATAGAGGGGGTCGATCGACCCCGTCGACCCTTAACGTGTGCGCCACTGATGCGACACATATACCCTCCACTACACCACTATTTATAACAATAAACAAAATTTACTGTCACCTCTACGAGAAAGTGCATAGTGACATGACTATGTCTTTTAGGATAAATTATTGAAAAATGTATAAAAAAGCGTAACAGCTTGTGAGGTAACGGATAATTTGAGTTCAACCGAAAACCCACAATGGTCGACTTTTGTTTTTTGTTACGGTCGCCAACCCGTGGCCGAGGTCTGAAGACCGGAGCACACGGGATTTTTTTTAAAATGAATAAATAAGTAATTATAATAATAAATAATAATATAATGAAAGAGAAAAAAACAAAATATTAACAGAAAATTTTAAAGAATCATAAAAAAAAAAATAAGATAAATTAAAGAATACTTTTTTTTTATTGCCGGCCACGATTCAAATAATTATTATTATTGATTTGTATAATTATATATATATATATATATATATAGTGGATTCCGCTTAATGTGGGCACGTTGGGACTAGTTCTGTTTGCCCACATTAAGCGGTTGCTCATAAAAACCGAAATTAATAAAAAAAAAAAAAAAAAAATTTGAAATTCACGGAACTGACTGAGTATATACATACATATGTACACCTAACCGACCGATAGCGACCAATTACAGAACAGTTACTCATTTTGCAGTGGCGTAACTATAAATTTGGGTCCCCGGGGCAGTATCAAGTGTTTTTTTTTTTTAGTAATTAGTATTAGTATGTAATTTTTTTTTATGCACCTATTTACGATGGTCGAGGGCCCCTTCAAGTCCAGGGCCCCGGGGCATTGCCGTACCTTGCCATCCCGTAGTTACGCCACTGTCATTTTGTGGTAGTGGCGTGTTGTTCCGCCGCTGATAACGATGCGCGACGTGGTGCCATTAATCTATTTTGTGGTGGTGCTTCTTATTTGAAAAAGCCCATATTATTCGCTGTTGTTGTTTGGTCACCGTTTATATCGTCAAACTGATTAAGGTTTAATGATTTTTATTACTTTTGATACGTTGCAATCTTATCGACACAATTATTAATGGTGTAATCTTATCTGTGTAGTATATACTCAATATCGTTTACATTAAGCTATAATATGAAAACTGCCCACATAAACCGAATCGAGTGCCCACACATTAAGCGGTGTTTTTTAACCTTGTTAACATACATTGGATTCGGGACCAGACCATTATGCCCATATTAGGCGGCTGCCCACATTAACCGGTGGTCACATTAAGCGGAATCCACTGTATATATATATATATATATATATATATAAATATTCATGTGTGCGGATGCACACATTATCCCCACGGCATCCTTCTTGTTCACCCGATCACGGGCAGCAGATGACGGTTGTCTATACTCCATGTTTAATTTAACAAACTTTACTCGAGACATTTTATATATAAAAAAATTGACGAGAGGAGAAAAAACGCGACGTGTTCTCAACGTTCATTATTGGAATGACTTTTAATTATAAAATTTTACCGTGGCCGTTAACAGAAGTATTTAAATATATGAATATATCGTTCACGATAACAATACTCGCGTAATACCAACATCAATCTTTTAAAAATATACAGAAAGAAATTTTGTAATTTATATTACAAACCCCTGATATAGTTAAGATTTATTGTTGTTCACTTGTTCAATAAATTAAATTAAATTTATCCTATGATTACGTAATTCATCATACAAACCATGATATAATTATATCATGATACAGACAAAAGTTTTATATGATAAATAGCAGTTGGGTTAATGATTGTTATAGTTTTAGTTAGATTTTTAATTATTTATTGAGAATACTTTTCGTCTTCATTGTTGGTAGTACTAAATTCTTATCTACGCCAAGTTCTTATCAATGTGTCGGAGAACGGACCCCATCCCGTGTGTACAACGATTATTTTCACTCGACGAGTTCATCGTGGTTTCCCTTCGTTGTCGGTTACAACACGACTGCACTGCTGCCAAACATGGTAATTCAAAAATGGGGGAAAATTTTCAAAAGACCGTATTTTTAACAAAAAGATCGTACCAAAAAAAGTGATTGCATATTTGCGTATAAAAATCAGTTGTCAATATACACAATTAGTAATGACGTCACATTTACAGTTGATAACATGAACGGTTCAAAACAAACTGTTATCACGGGTTCATTCCATAAGAAATACACGGGTGTAAAATATAATTATTTTTTTTTTTTTAGATCGATTTTTTACATTTTTAGCTTATCAAAATACATTATTCACAAGATTTTACATCTGTTCTGTGTCTTTGTTTAATAGCTAAGTATTACAATAAAATAATAATCGGCTATAACTTTTTTCTACTTTTTACGAGTACTGAAATTAAAATTTTATTTTATTTATGTTAAAAGTATTTTTAAATTGTAAGTAGAGTTAAAATGGTTCAGTGCTGGGCAGTGGGCACCATTGTGTTCATACATATCTAATCGAGAGGAATGTAAATTTTTCTGATTTCCAGCAATTGATACATGAATGTAAGACATGGGTTAATTCTGTTAGGTATTTGATTCATATTTGATTTTGTTAAACATATTGTAACTAGTTACTTTTGTTTTGTATTTACATAATGGAAAAGTAATCCAGTTATCTTTATATTTTGTACTTAGTTACTTTTTAAAAGTAACCTACCCAACATTGTATATGGGCTTGTATAGTTGTGTCTAAACGAAATAAAATGTAATTAATAATTAAGTCGTCTAATATATATATATATATATATATATATATATATATATATACATATTGTTAGTTACATTAATAACAATTAAAATAATACTTAAATTATACTATTGCAAAATAGTTTCTGTTAGTGTAACGTAAGTCTATTATGTATGATAAAATATAAAAGTTTTAAATATGTTTTAACTTTACATTATTGTTTATAAGATATGAATCTCATGTAGTAGTAGTCATATTTATTTTGTATCATGACATTATATTCTTTGATCATAACAAGCTTACATAACACGAATGGGTACACAATTAATATTATTTTTCTGTAAAAGTAATTATTATATTATATATCATATATATATATGAGTATTGAGTAGATAATACATTATATATATATATATATATATAACAGTAGGTAATAACAATTTAACTAGATATTTAAACTTATAAACAATGATAATAACAAAAAATGTAATTAGGTAGTAAATAACTTGGCTTTATACAGATATATATCTGTAAATGTGTAACACTTAAGTATTATAAAATCAGTAAATAAATCTAAACATTTGAAATATAGGTACTAACAGGTACAAATTCAAATAAAATCAATAGTAGTAAACAGAAATAAGAATTTATACTAATATATTTATACATTTTAAATACATACATAAATAATACAAAATCATATTAAAATATTAACATAATTTTAAAGTAAAACAAAAACAGTAAGTAAAACAAATTAAACTCAGTCTTCGACAAAATTAATTACATTTTCAATCTCATTGTTTATGTGATTGTACATATTAGAATTTACCATGTTTAACATAGTTTTTGAAATTTCTATTTTATGGCATTCAGATTTTTTTGTGAATTCTTTGGCACACAAAATGCCGTTTAAGGTCGAAGTGTTTAAACAATTTCTTTGTTTAGTTTTAATTAAATTAACTTTTGAAAACATTCTTTCACAAGACACATTTGATTTGGGCAAAGACAAAATGATAAGTAAAAAATTAGAAACATCTTTGAATGGATATTCACCATCTTTTTCAAATGCCTTAAGTTTAATCCAAAAATCTTCAACATTTAAATTTAATAGAAAATTATGCATTTCTGGTTTAAACTCAATTACATTGAACATTCTCCAGCTGGTATCAATATTTTGGATATTTTGTTTAACTCTAGGAAACAAATCTATTAAACTAAGTAATGAAGAAGGTCGATTCTCACTAAGGACTTTTTTAGGTGTAATATTTTCTAATTGCATTAATACTGGGTTATTGAAATCAAATCTAGCTCTTATTTCCTTAACACTAATTATAAGAAATGATGTACAATGTACCAACACATCTTGTACCATAACTTCATTTTGAGCAACTTCTGGTGTTTGCAATATATTCATAACATCAACACCTAAATACATCAGACATAATGGTAAAAAGTACGATGAGTCATTTGGGTCGATTGATAAAGGATTGTGACACCTTTTCATGTAAGAATAGAGTATATCAATATAAACCGCAGATACTCTATTATAAACCAAACATATAACTGGTTGATCACTCTGGAACAGTTTATTTAGATTTACAAATTTTGGAAGGATCCATTGAAGAAAATTAAAATAAATAAATATTGAAGGATCATGTAAGGCATGATAAATGTTTTCAGATGCCTTGAGTTTATCAGATAACCAGTTAGAAGCAAAAAATAATTTTAGTGCAGACCATTGCTCAACTATTCTATTTATTACCATACTCAACGAAAGCCAACGGGTTTGAGCTGGTCTTAAAATCTTGTGAGGCGATATATTGCAGAAATCTTGAAACTGTTTAAATTGACTTACTCTTTTACAACTCGATTTAAAATAATTATAAATGTCCCTGGCAAGATCTTCACATGTCCGCGGTAATGATTTGCATGCAACACTGGCACATAAATGAAGAGAATGGCATATACATTTTTGAACATAAATTCCTTTAAAAAAATTACCAAATTTATTAAAATTATATTTTTAATAATATAAAAATATACCATAAATGATTGTATTACCTGGCAAGAATTCATTTAGTTTAGATGTAACTGAGTTCCATGCACCGAACATTGTATTGCAACCATCAGACGCAAATCCTATAAAAAAGAAATTAAATTTTATTAAAATTTACAGTTCAATAATAGATATAAAAATAATTATTATTTTTAAATTATATTTCAACCTACTTACCAATTATATTATTCAACGGAATTTTTGAATCTGTGAACGCTTTAACCACTTAATCAAATAATTGTTGAGCAGTGGCTCCTTTATTGGCACTTTCTTCATCATCAAACAATTGAATAAGTTTGAAAAATTTAATTTCAAAAGAATCGGATGAATTGTCAAAATATTTTACACAAATACACATGGTCTTCACACACCCCACATCAGTGCTCTCATCAATAATTATACTAAAATGTGTCTTTTGTAATACGATTACTAATTCTTCAAGCGAATAAAGTCCAATAACATTGGTCACAAGTGCTGTTGATTTTGTGCGACACAACGTCATACCTGAACAAATTTTTGAATCTGGAAATGCCGCCTTACATACTTTCACTAAATGATTGCTAATATTAAATGGTAAATTATGTTCCCTAATGAAACTGCTCAATAAAATTTCTGATTTCTTAGTTTGTTCAATTAATTTTAGGTCATCGGAATTGTTCATAAATGTATTTATAGAATGTTGTTTAATACCAATATAATTTACGGAACTTTTATGTTTTTTTGTCTGAACATGTTTTTTAATTACTGACAATTCAGCAGTCATTTCAGTTATACATAGTTTACATTTAGCTAATAACACATTATTATGTACTGGTAATAACCAATAGCTAAATTCTTTAATAGCTAACCATTCTTTTCGAAACTTCTGTTTCTTGTGTTTTCGAATAGGTTTTCGAACTTTCACCTCGTTTTTGTTTTGTTTTTTCTGGTGTCGAAAATCTATCATCTTCCACACCACTCATATTTAAAAATATACAAAACGTAGTAAATAATATTGTTCACTTAAAAACACAATTACATAATATTACACATAATACATTACTATAGCAACAACAACAAAATAAACGCACAAAACTTGTGAATCGTGTGATCTGCTACACTATATTTAACTTGTGATATGTCAAACAATATACATTATATTTTGTGGGTATCCGTACTACCATTATTTCCAAGAATTACCCATGGAGGTATTGACAAATTATTTAATAAGGCAATATATCGGAAAATAAATGGTATTATAAATAGTAACTGTAAAAGTTACCAGGGAAATACATTATGTTTTGCACATAGACTTTCTACTTTGTACTTTGTATTATACTAGCATAATATCTATGGTTCAGCAGAAATACGGGCTGTAACTGTTGTCCAAAACATGATAAAGGAAAAATAAATATCGCACATTTATTATGATTGATTGCAAAATCCGTTTTTTCTCTTACACTTATTTATTTTTAAAAAGATCGTACTCTTCATGACCAATCACAGGGTTTGATGGGTTATCGTACTTGTTTCCAAATTATCGTAATCCCCCACCAAGATCGTACCATTTGGCAGCACTGAACACGAGTGACTCGTGCTGATAAGAAATTTATTCTTGGATTTTCCTTCAAAATGGGCCAAAACAGATTATTTTAGGTAGAATCATTGGTGATGTCGAAGGAAGTATACACGATTACGAATAGTAATAATAATTGGAGAATACACGAGTCGTGTAGGTCGTTGGAGAAACAGAATTGTCAAGTACAAACATCCGACGATTTTCACTAGTAAATAATATGGCTAGTATTCTCGCCGAGTACACGAGTCGTGTGACACCGGCTTTAGAAACACGAAATTTGTGAATTATGCAGATCTTGTGTAGCTGTGTGCCTGCGTTTTTATTATGGACGAAACTGTGCAAACTGCCTTGGCATTATAACGACTATTATAAAAAAGGAGGAAAAAAATATTGAAGTGAATCTCACTTTGGAATTTTTATTTACTAATTACAGTAAGAAAAAACTAATAAAGTTACTGTAATATTAAAGTCATTTTTTTACTTTTTAAAATTACAATAATTTGTTATTAATTAGTGAATTAAAAACTAAAAAAAAATCAATCATGTAGATTTACAAATTAAAAAAATACTTGTATTTGTATTCAAATATATTTAGCGAGTATTCGTAAAATATTTTTTTCTAAAAGTTATATAAAAGTATTTTTAAAACTTTTTTATGCGAATACTGGTATTAGTATTTTAATACTTTTAGATTCTGAGCGGAACGATAAATCTATTGTTTTTTTCTATCCTGTGTACAGATTTTCGACTAGTAGAAAGAGTGCTCCGATCCCTTCGGTCACAATTTGTTTCCGGCAGTAATTCGCATATACATTTGTAGTTGGTACTTTAGAGAGGTCATTTTTCGATTTTCTCAAAAGCACCTAAAAATGTAATTCAAAAACGCTAAAAATTCAATTTTGTCATAATCAATTGTTGTTTATTTTTTCGTATTTTTGAAACTAATACTCATAGAAACCTGAAATTTTCACCAAATATGAAACTTTAGACTATATTTACGAGAAATGTAAGCTCCACTCAGAATCTTTTTATCGAATGCAATGACTTATCATTGCTTTTAAATTTAAAATAAAAACAAAACTCTAAAATCGTTAACCAAGTAATTCACTTGAGCGATATCCACAACATCCCGCTGCTCGTTACCTTTGTTATTTTATTTTTTAAAAGTATTTTTTACAAGACTGAATACACTCTAACACCGTGTTAGTTAACAATTTGTTTAAATTTAACACCTGGTTAAATTATACAAGTTTCACCGTTACATTATTATTATTAAATTCCATTTGTTAACTAACAAAATTAGTTAGTTTGATTACCAAAACGGTTACCTTGATTCCAACATTATCATCGGTTATCACGAAATGTGGTAACTGATTAGTGATAATATTGTCGAGGTCACCAATTGTTTTATTGTTCGCGTATTCGTAAAATAACTGTGACGAAAAAGAAAATAACGAAGAACAGTACAACTTTTGCATTTTAAAACATGAGGAAAAAATCAATTTATTTTACTAAAAAATAAAAAAAAACATATCACTTCCAAAATACAATATTTTCTTCTTTTTACAGTGTTACCAGTCTTGGTGCCTACAATATAATATTTAAAATAGGCGATTATAACCTAATTGACTATAGTGGTTCTATGGCGTTTTAAAATGCCGATTACATTTTAACAAGCTGATTTCTGGTGGTTAACTTAACAACGTGTTAAGATTAACAAGTCTCGGTGAAACCTAATTTTCACTAACTAATTGTTAAATACAAATAACAGAATGTTAAATCGTTAACAAATGTTGGTGAAACCGGCTCATTATATTGTATACATAAAAGCTAGTAAGGTAATAGATAATTGGTTTTTATATTTTAAATGTAGTATATTTTGTATTCGGTGTCTGGAACAGGTGATAAAAGTGCGTTAACTTGATATTTTTCCCAGAGTTAAAAAAATGTTAGATCCGACAATGATTATTATTTGTGAGAAACACGACAGCCGAATTTTCCAGTGTGGAAATGGAAAACACTCATAAATCACTAAAATGTATAATACATTGTACAATATTATACATAGAGTAACAAATTATAAATTTAGAAACGTTTAAATATTTTTATATATTTAAATTATTACATTTTAAAATCATTATTTTAGAAAAAAAACCTATTAGTGCTAAAAAGAAATAGTATTTTACTGATAGATATTCAGGAGCTATTAAGTATTTTTACTGGCACTCGACCGCAGTCTACGCAATAATAAAGTGATGGTGATCGATAGTGTTGTTGGTATATATGTATATATAATATATATATGGTTTTTTGACGAGGATCTTCTCTGGTCGTATACGTTCCGATACAAATCTGCAAAAGCGATTCGTCTTTCGGTATCGGTTTTTTTTTTTTTTTTTTGGATAACATTAAACGAAAGATTTGGTCAATTTCTTACGGTTGTCCTTCTCCCTTTTGTGATTGACGAATTACCCACTTGAAGTTCCGTTTACAATTTTATATTTTTATATATAAATCAAATTTTAAGTTTAATCGAAATCTTCTTATTAATCTTACTAATCGTTGTATTGACGTTTCATTGTACTAACAATTCTGCATTAATGCACATCTGTGGTTTACAATCGAACATAAAATATTAATAAAAATGTATTTCTGTATTTGTTTTTCTCTTTAAATTTATTGATATAATTAAGCAATACACTTCGGTGCTGCAAATAGTACTCAATGGGCACCTATATTATTAAAAGTCATTTACATTAATTGATACAAATGTTAAACATGATAATATAGGTAATAAATTTAAGTTAATGTTGTCGAAATAGGTGTAATTATGAAATAAATATGCAACAAATACATTTAGAACAACATGAAAACACTTTTATATTAGAATCACTGTAATCATTGAACATTTAGTTTACATCTTACAAATTCATATCATACTCCATCGACTGTCATTTATTGTATAAAATACTGCAAATTGTATTATAAACTGATTATCCAATGACCAAACAATAGGTAAATTTCTCAATTTTATTTCATTCACACCAACACCTGAGAATAAATATTTATGTTCGTCTGGATATATATTTCGTAAAATATATCCTAATGCGGTCGTAGTAATAAATTAAAAATATTCTTTACAAGCCATATTGTCTTAAAATAACCTAATACTTCAGGTATTCTGTATAAGTTCGAGAACATATCGCAATGCGTTTAAAAAGTCTTTTACTCAAATTTAAATGTAAAATTAAATAAAATGCAGTTAAATTCACTGTTCAAAGTTGGGCGGAAATAACGATATTGTATAATGTTAATTATTATTTTAAAAAGAAAATTCAAAATCATTTAATTCAAAAATGATATTAAAATACGATTTTCATTTAAAAATTAACCAAATATGATTTTCTTTGTAAACAAACACGGGATTTATGAAAGTATATAAGTGTATAAATTCACAATGACGATATTTCAATAAACCCAAATAACAAAGAAACTAAAAATCGAATCTAAACTGTTGTTTATTGTTTTTTTCGCTTGTTCTTAGTAGCGACTTTTGGCGCCGTCCGTTTCGCATTGCACACATTCTTTGACAAGTTGAAAATACACTTGTAACTGAAATACAATGTGAAGACCAGTGATAACGAGAAGACAGCGATAACGTCCAACAGACAGTATTGAAACCAGTAGAGATCGTTGGCAGTGGTGCGTAAGTGTGGCGCTCCTTTGTGCCGGATCACGTACTCAATCCAAAATACGGCTTTGTCCATGATCGACGTCGGGTCGTCTCTTAATATGGACGACGCTCTACGGACCGTTTCTCTGTACCTGTTTTTTTTATGATATCATTAAATTTTAATTACTAGATTGAATACATATGACACCCCAAATAGTGGAATTGCTTACCGCGGATCCTGCAAGAGGACCCGAAGTTTTTCACCGAACTTCTCGGCCGTGAGTTCGAAATAAGGTATGTGCAAAGCAAATCCTCTGTGCTCGGCTTCGACCGAATTGTGCTTTTGGTCACCGAACACCGGTATGGACAACATGGGCACACCGTGATAAACGGACTCGATTAAGCTGTGAACACCTCCGTGCGTGATAAACAGTCGACAATTCGGATGGCCTAAAAATGAATTTTTAAATGAAATATATTTTTCTTTTCATCGAATCATCAAACTTACTTAGTATATCGTTTTGCGGAAACCATTTCCGAACGATGACATTTTTCGGCAAGTCCGGCAACTGATCGTTTTCCCACTTCCACAATACCGTCTGGTTGATTTTAGCGAATTCTGATAATAGGTAAGATACTGTTTTTCGAGGTATTTTCGACGCTTTTATTACCGTTCCCATACTGAAGTAAACTAATCCATGATTGGCAGCGTCTGTTATAATTTTTAAATCCTGAATAAAAAAGTTTTTTCTATTAAATTCAAAGCTTAATTGACATATATATTACACACGCCCTACTTGGGGTAACGTTTTTGTCGATTTAATGTGCATGCCAGCCACTTGTATGTAACTGGGCACTAACGGCGCTACTGGGGCGATTAACATATGACTGTTAACCAGTGTCAACGACACATTTCGAAGCATCGTTTCCAGTTTGGGTCTATGCTCGTGTCCCGTATAAGCGAAATATTCGTCCATTATAGCCCGCTGCTGGGGCAAATAAAACAAATAGGTGATCCATGTGTTGAACACGGCGGATACAGTATTCTTAGCTCGTTGCCAGAACGTCATCGGTGCTACGTAATCGCTAGCGAAATCAGCGATGTACGACGTGTCATAAGGGTTTCGTTGCCATTGCGAAACTCTTGGATTAGTGGCGAACGGCACCAGTTGTACCACTGGAGCTCTGTACTTGTGCCCTAGAGTGACGAAACTTTCGTGAAAGAAGTTTTCGAAAATAACCAAGTCAAATGATGAATTGTCGTTTAGAATAAAGTTCTTTACGGTTTTCTTGTCTAGAGCGTGTTTTGTAATCACTGGTCCCAACCATTGCATTGTTAAGTACAACGGAAATTTATGAATTATATTATTCTTGTCCAAATAGTCAGTATCTGTAACAAAATTGTTTATTCAACTGTATTCCGTGTTATTAAAATTCGCGATTTCGGTCCGTGTAAGTATAAAGTGTAAACTACATATTTTAGTCAATAAATTTTGTAGAATATTTCACCTAAATTCTACTCTGATATTTTAACTTTTATTCATGAATTTTAACAACTTTTTATTGTATGTTTATATTTAAATGTCAAATCAATCGTTGTAATTTATTATTAAATCGTATAATCTTATTGTTCCTCTACTTTCTTATATACCTACTTATTTCCACGGTTTCCACGGTAAGTAATCTGTTTTGAATTCTGAATGGTTTCCTGGAGGATATATTGGTTTTGCTATTATGCGATTTTATTCTTTTCCTGTGCATCATATTTTATACATATTTTCACTCCATCTCGTAGGTAGGATTTATAACGGACCCATAAGCAGTACTGCTTAAAAGGAATTGATTCATTTTGAAAAATGAAAAATTCATTAAGATTGTCAATAGAATTTCGAATAATTTGACCTATAATTTTTCATCACAAAATTCGTGTACTTCACTAACCTAAATTTCAGCTGAATTGTCATTTTAGATTTGAAGTGTTTATTTTGAATAGTTTTTACAAGACGGTTCACATTAAATTTGATATTTTTTCGACTATAGAGGAAATACTTGAGAATTTCGATAAAATATTTCGGTGTTTAAAAAAAAAATGTAGAGACCAGTTATAAATAAATCAATGCATAATATGTACTCGTAAATAGATATTCAAAAATAATCTTTTACACTATCGGTTACAACATTGGAACTTTGTGATTATTTTGATGTGAAGTTAAACTTCGGTTATATTTCATTTGTACTTAATATTTAAATGTACCCAGTATATTGTCGATACTTCTTGTGTATAAGAATTTCATAATCAATCGTGATTAAAATTTTGCTATCCATATTAATTTAATACAGTTAAAATCATTTAAAAATTCAGACGTCATATTTAAAAATTTTTTAAAACCATGAGGATTTGAAACTACCTACCACCCCTCCTCTTCCCCCTTTTTTTTACTCTGACCTGATTTATTAAAATTTTTAATTTCACTTAAACGAACATTTATTCAATAATGAGTTGTTCGTATTTTTTTTCCACATAAATATTGAAAATATTTTTAGAAAAATTCATTATTATTATAGAAATATAATGAGTTCTTATAATACAATAGAAGTGCTAAATCCTAAAAATGAAGGTGGCCAAAACTTTACATACCGATTACTCCGTCCGTGACCTTTTCTACTTGGACGTGCGTGTAATGTGGCAACGGCGACCCGTCGTCCATAATGGAACTCAGTGGATAAGGCGAGACCAGAGTCAAATTGTGTCCTCTAGCCACCAATGTCTCGAGAAGAGGTTTGAAGCCATTGAAATGACTTTTAGCCTCTGTCGGCAAAAAAGCCAAAAGGTTGTAGGGACGCGCGTCCGGCAACTCGTGACAACGGCACTCGTATGTAACCAACAGTAGCGTCTTTAAAAAATTATAAATATAATATTATGTCTTCTGGCACTGTTTTTATAACACGTATTGTTATACAATCATTTCAACATCGGTAAAAATAACGTTCAAAATAACACTTTTTTTAGTTTTAAGTTTTAAATTATCTCAAGTACACAACGTTTTTTTCTGAAAAATCTGAAAAGTTTTACCGATCAATTATGTTAAAAAGTTGAGAAAATGCATATTATGTTACTCCATCATAAGAAATTATAATAATATCGGTGATTCTAAATTGTTTCCGAAACGTCCATACTTGTTCTCGAACTCTTTTAAATGATACGCAATTTTCCTTTTCATTTACATATACTCGTACTATCAATGTATTTTAATTTCTGAGCGATTTGTTTGAAATTTTTTTACGGTGAATTTTATGGTACTTTTTTCAAAATATAAAAATAGCAAATATTAATTTTGTTTTTTGAATTAGTATATTTTCTAGTGATTACCCACAATCTCCGTGGTATATACTCGGTTCAAACATCTGATTTTTCTCAGAAAATTTAATTTGTGTTCCAAAGCACAGTTATAGGAATGTATATACATATAATTTAGAAATTAATATAATTGAAAAATCATTAGTTGAAATCGGTTCAAATGTCTGTCGTATAAATTATTATTGGAAACCAATAAGGATGTCAAATTTTAGTTGCAGTTACCAATTTTGTTTTTAATCTTTCAAATGGTTTTCCGTCAAAGTTCATATTTCTCACACGTCTTTTATTGAAAGAGAACACTACGATATCATAATCGGAATTTAAAAAATTTTATTATACACATTTTTTTCTACATGTCATATGTATATATACACACACACATATATATATATATATATATAACACATTATTTACAATTACAATAATTTCTATTTTTCAAGTCGTACATAGGAAATCGGAGTTTCGTCACAAAATTAGGTTCTGGAATCTAAAAATTATCTCTTGTTCTAGATGATGACCCCTAGATTTCGGTTTTTGCCTCCAATTCTTTACAACATTTATGCAGCGGACCAATTAACTATTCATCACACCTTAGTAGACGAGTTTTCCTTAAAAAAAGCCATTACGACACCCCTTTACCAGCAAATTAACGTGCATAAGACACTTAAATTATATCAAATCGTAGTATTCCAAATAGACAATTAAAATTAACAACAAAAATTTCTCTCGTATTTCCTTTAGCTTTAAACGGGGTATAATTCCCCCGATTTTGTGGAAATTATACCATCCACATCCAAAACCCCGTATTTGGATTTGAAATTAGACCTCTTACTTGAGCGGAACATATATTAAACAAAACCGACCCTGATTCATTACGTATAATTACAAATGCTCCACTTTATGTCTCGGATCATACTCTGCACTCAGACTTAAAAGTTTAAACGGTTTCAAAATTAGCAATTTCTATCTACAAACTCTATCGCTCCCGCCTTGTAAATCATTCAAACCCTCTAATCTTTGCCCTTGACTCCGATAATTTTCCAGGAAATTTTCCGGGAAAGCTGAAGCGAAACTTGTGCAGATACCTGATTTAAGTAATGTTTAAAAAAGAAATATGTGTCAAATGTAAAAATAAAATTGTAAGTAAAAAATATAGATCATGTTTTGTTTATACTCACTGTTAATATTAAACGAAAATCCATTTTTGTATCGCATGAAAAAGGAAGGATAAACAATAGCAGCTATACAACGCGTCTGTACGTACGCTGTTCAGAAATACCGCGATAAGCACAACACGTTACCATATTATACTGCTGTAAACGTCGTCTGCCAGACGAATGTTCGAACCTTGATCCGTTACTTATTTATTCAATATACGCCAAACAGCAATTATCAAAATGCACATTAGTAATATAAAAAAATAACTTGATAAAATCATAGTGATAGCAAAGAAAATAAAACAGTTTATATACATCGGAAATTAAGAGTAATGAATAGAACAAAATAGTGAATAATAAAATATAGAGAAAAAAAAATAAAAAATAAAAATTAAAAAATAAAAATAAATAAATATAATAAAATTATAAATTCTTACTCGTGAATAATAAATCTGTATATATATATACTCGTATATATATATATATATATATATAAATAAATGTATACTTAAATATACAATATTGACAAAGAGTATTACGTAATAAAAGAAAAAAATATAAGGTTGTTGTATAAAATGCGTTTATTACTACCGGTTTCGACTAAAAGTCATCATCAGTTATATAATTACAGAGCAAAATACAACAAAATAGTGACAACATATTAACTCTTTGACAAAATAGTGGTCAAAGAGTTAAGTAATAGCCACGACACAAGGTAATCGACACTGAGAAGAAACCTATGAATGGGGTGATTTTGACCGTTGTAGAATGACATGGAACATAAAACTGTATTAGATTTTGTGTGTTTTTAATGGAATTTAAACTGAACATAGGAAAGTAGTTCAGGAGGCATCTAGGGTGTCATTGAAGAGGGCAGATAAAAAATTTATATCAATTTTAGCACGACGCGAAGAATGAGAATGAGAAGGAATATTAAATAAATCATGGAATTGAACACACCCATAGATATTCATATCAACATTAAGTTTAGATGCAGCAAAGAAATGGAACCGGTTTTTGAACACTACCATACCAACTTCTATGATTGACCGCAAAGTAAAGAGAACGACGGCAGTTGAGTAAGATGAAAAACTTAGTGTTCTAGAAATAAATATAATAAATAATAAATTCAAGTACATTGAGGGCGTGTGCTACGGCTTCCGTAAGGTCAATATGATGACTAAAGGAAGGGAAATAAGTATAACGGGTGTCGAGGTGCCTCGATTTGCAAAACATGAGCGAGTGAATAGTCATCAATGTAATGAGTTCAAACAGATTTTCCTCAGCTGTATTTTGCATTGACAATGGTAAAAAATTAAATCATATTATATGCTGAACCAGTGATGGGCTCTGTTGAATAGTATTCGATATTTTCCTAAATTCTTCAATATAATTTACATGGCCGAATGGTAGTTTTGAGAAGAAAAAAACTTCCGCATATTCAATTTAACTAATTTGTTTGTTTGATATCGGTCACTCGAATTCAAATGCTAAGTTTATTTCCATAAACAATCGAATAGGTCAACGGTTACTGTTCGAATATGGAAAGGTTTTTAAAATTCGATTAGAAACCACCAATTTAAATAACATTATTAAATCATCGAATAATAATGAAAATACTACCGAATATTTCCGAATAATTTGAATAGTTAGAACAGGTTATCAAAACGACTAACAGCATTAAATTACTCGATATAGTTTAATGGTGCTATCGAAATGTTTTCATATGATTTTAACTTATTTTATCTTCGCATATCGCATTAACATTGATTTAAGTTTCTTCTTTTATATTTTATTATTTATACCAATTAGTTTAATTTTGTATTTGTCAACATATATTATCTCGACACTTTCGATACAAAAACAAGTGAATAATATTTATAATTAATAGGGACCAAACAATTTCAGATTTCACGTGTAAAAAGTGTATTTGTAAAAATTGTAAAAACGATTAATTTTCTTATAAAAAAATCAAACGAACGATTAAAAAATGAATATATTTAAGTTAATAGTATCCTATTAATTTAACTGATATAATATTTGAATTTGTAACATTTTAACTCAGTAAAAAAAAAAAAATAAATGATTGCCTTGTACTATTACGTAATTCCTCTCACTTTTCTCCAAATTATAAGAATTTTTACAAAACGTTCTTTCTAATAAGGCTTTGTTTGTGATATTTTATATTCTAATCTATAGCAAAAATTAACACTTTAATTTCAAATTTTTTTTAATCAAATTTTTTTTAAACTTTTTTTACATACCAAAATATTCGTGTCTCGATACTTAAAACTTTTCGTTTTACCAAATTATGTGCATTTTTTTATTAATCATTTCTTTTTACGTCGCAATTGTATACGTAATACATTACGTCATTTTTAGTATTTGATTAAAATAGATGAACTGTGATTTCTCTAATGGTTTTTGCAATGTTTTACACCGTTTTAATGAGATAACGATTTGAGAACATTGTTAATATCGGTTGAATAACATTGTTTATTGTCGTAAATATAAACATATTATTTATGTCTGTTAATTATATCATTGTTATGATACATGGCACATGCACTTTTTAAGTGGCAAATTAATCCAAATACACATTAAATCTTAATAAAATATTTTGTACATAATATATTAGATGTATGAGTGTTACGTTCATTGCAAATTTAGTGCTTTAAAAAGTTTTTTTTTCCAGTATAGGTAGTACGTTTAACGCGCTTCGCAGAATAACGAAATACGCGATAATTAAAACGCGTAAGAACGCGATTTCGTCAAAATTACATAAAGTAATTTCGGAAATAAATGGTTTTAGATTTTTTAAAAATTGTCAACGAATATGACTTACCATTATAATCATATTAAGGAAAAAAAATGTCAATAATTTTTTTCCAATTTCGGACTATTTATATCAATATATT
Source organism: Slavum lentiscoides (assembly GCA_032441835.1). Lineage (NCBI taxonomy): Eukaryota > Metazoa > Arthropoda > Insecta > Hemiptera > Aphididae > Slavum > Slavum lentiscoides. Next base: position 18,806,109 of record CM063706.1, on the reverse strand, counting down.
ATTGATATGAGAATTATGACCACTGACAGCAATCATTTTTGAAGCTCAGAATTGTTTTTCGACAAAAATGTTTTGCAATAAAATTCGTAGTAATAATAAAATTCTAAAATTCCTGTCTACGTAATTCACTTAAGTGACATACATGCAGCAATCCGCGGCTCCCTACTTAAAAAAAAAATTATTAACGTTGTTGATAAATTGTTTAAACTTAAAAGTTAATTTAGTTAATACTGAATGTGCTTGTCCTAGAACCGTCCACGGACTATAACGTATACGTAGTTACGCGCACTGGTCAACGGAAAAGGTTTGTTTACTCAAATTCAATACCACTTACAACACATCAAAAAACAATAGATTTCGCCTTTTTCCTTGAAAACCGTTTCAATGTACGGTTTTATGTATACACGTAAAAACATTGTATACATGACAATATACACATTTTATATAGTCAAACGGCAAACGCTGAATAGTTTTGTGGAACAATTTTGTAAACTAAATGTCGACCAAATATCTAATAAAAAAAACTTTCTGAAACAACTCTAGGCCCCGTCATCAAGCTGCAAAATGATAAAACTCTGGACATTATTTTCTGTATTGAGTGTCACACCTAATAAACTGAATACAATAAAAAAAAATTTATAAAATTATATAGGCGGTCAATAATTTATTTATGCGGCAATCATTTGAGCACTGTCTGAATAAGATCACGAATAATTTTAATGGTCATAATTTGATTTTTCATTGCTTTCGAATTCAAAATAAATAAATAAAAATTTTTAAAATCTCTGACTGAGTAATTCACTCAAATCAAACCGACGTACGCAGCAACCACGGCTCAGTCCCTTTATTCATTTTTAGATTCTGATTGAAACGATGGATGTATGAGTTTTACAATGATGTGTTTTTGTTTTTTTTTTAATATTTTGTCTGTGAACATTCAATCTACAAAGATTGTTCGAATTATCTTGGCATGCATTACGTTCGGGTAGTGACTTGTATCTCGTCGATATTTTATTTTACACGTATTATTTAAATTTTCACAGTTATTTTCTTAAAAGTTATTAAAAAAAAAAAAAAAAATTAAAAAATTGCAAAAATACTGGTAAAATTGTCAACACATCCGTTTTGGACATGAACAATTTTTTTGTATATTATAAAAGCTCAAAATGTAATAGAATCTTTGAATTATATTTATCAGTGACAATAATTATAATAATCTCTCAGAATAATTGTTTTAGGAATACAATGATTTATCAGGTTTTTCAAATTTGAAATAATAATCAAACCCTAGAATCGTTGCCTATGTGAGTATAATTAACTTTAGCTTGTATCCACAGGACCAACAGCTTACTAGTTTTTGTACATTGTGTTTTTTTTCTTAAAATTAAATCACTTTGGAAATTATGAAGCAAATCAAATTGAATCAATCTTAATAAAATGCATTTACTAAAACTTAACTTGTACACTTTAATCTTAATAATTATTCAATCAAGTTACAATATTCTTATTTAGTATGTAATAAAACGTTCAGGATAAGTGTTTTTGTAATAAGTGTTTTTTTTCTTCAATATAATAATAAAGGGTGAAAATGTTTGCAAAGGTTCTTCATAGCTTACTGTAATAATTTATTGATTTAAGAAAAATATTGCCAATAATGTAATGTAGTATATCGTATTACAATGTTGAATACTTATAATTATCATTTTATGTTATATTTTCATTATTTATTTATCATATTTTTCCTTATTCAAAAAATCCTAATTTAAGACGGTAGGTACGACAAAATTGTGTAGATTAATTTTTTTCAATTATTCATTAGTACTTGTTTGGTAATATAAGAATATAATTATTTACAGTATCTGTGACTCGCTGCCTTTTATTATTGTTATTGTTATTATTATTATTATTATTATTGTTTTTTTTTTTTAATTTTAGTTCCTGAGAGAAGCGAGGACGTATTCGTTTTACACAATGATCTTTTTTTTTATGAACACCTTTTTCTTATAGAAACATTCTATCGGCAGATAAATTTAAATAAATTTGTCACTGTTACAAATAGTTCATTTTTGTTGATATTACCATCAGCTTTCTACTGCACCATAATGGCAATAACATAATGGTATCACAGAATTATGATACTGAAGTAGTACCGAGTTGATCGGTCGTCACTCTTAAGTCGTTTATATAACGGGACTTTAAAAAATCTATAATAGTGATGCGCTCTGTTGGTGAAACGTGAAATGTTTGTACGGTTTAGAAATGCTCATAGATAGCTACGATAGTTTGATTTTTTTTAATAAGAAATACCTATTTTACATTGTAAAAATAATAACGTACATAATATGTTAGAATTTTTAATAGAAAAAAGTTTGGTTTGTAAACACTCGAATAATAACATGCAAATTATATTAATTATTTAATAATTAATTACCTAACAAGCAGTCAAGCGCTGAATCTTTACATGACTTCAAACAGTTAAAATGAAAATAATTCGGTTAGTAAAGCGTTTGGGTGACTTTATTAAAATTAATTTCTATACTCTATCGAGTTTATTTAGTTTATTTAGTTGTATGATTATATTTTCCATCAATTATCACACCTCTGCATATCACAATCTACTGCGTACAACAGTTTGACCGCTGTTGTTGTTCTAAAACAAATATATCGATAATATAAATGTATACATTTTTTTTTTATAAGGTTGAGGAGATATTTTATGCTTATTTAAAAATTTATAATAATATAATAATTTATTTATTTAGAATCAATAAATAAACAATAACACCCCAAGGGGTAAGAGTATAATATACAAAGATAATACAGTAAATATAGAATGAAAATAACATTAATTATTTAAATTGTAAATATTTGTTTTTAACGCGGTACAAGAATCAAAAAAGAAATCAAAATTATTTATTTGATTGCACATTGTTGGTAAGCGGTACACCGGACTATTTGTAAAATAATTTTTTTTTGACTGGGGTATAGCAAAGAGGGGATTATGTCTAGAATTGAAGGAGGGTACTTTAAGACCAATTTGTTGTAATAATTCAGGGCAATCAATATCTCCATTTAGGAGTTTGTAAACAAATGTGGCATCATAGACTAGACGTCTAGTTTTTAGTGACTTTAAACCCGTTCGATTTTCAATTTCATTAGTGTTTTGGTTAAATATATTGGTTTTATAGGCTTAAAAACGTAGACAATTTTTTTGGATCTTTTCAAGTTTATTAATTAAATATCTTTGATTAGGATTCCACAATACTGTACCAAATTCAAGAGATGATCTTACAAGTAAACAATACAGCGCTTTTAAACATAAAGGATCATTAAAATCATGACAGATACGTTTGATGAATCCTAAAACACGAAGACTCTTTCCATAAATTGTATTTATATGCACATTAAAGGATAAATCGGTTGACAAGATAATACCTACATAGATCCCGTACTTGATTAACAGAGAGGAGGGAATCGACATCTATACAATATTGAGATTTAATATACGATTTAGAGCGGTTAAATGAAATTTGAACACATTTAGAAGTATTTAAAAGAAATAAATTTATTTTTATTATGATTTTGTTGTTATAAGTAATTATCAAAAATTAAAAGTTATGGGTTTTTAAATACCTTAAGCTTAGTACGCATAATGTGTAATTGAAGTTATACGCTAGAAATTTAATATATTAAATATAATGATTAATGACACATTAGGTACAAATTCGGAAAATGTAATACTGTATGCAGGGGCGCATTAAGGGGGGGCAAAGGGTGCATTTGCCCCGGGCGGCAATTTTTAGAGGGTAGCACACCGATCATGGACATTTGGAATTATGTTTTAGTCTGTTGGAATTTTAATCTGTACTGTAAATTTAAGGGCAACAAATTATATTTGCCCCCCTCCTAGCCCTAAATATTTAATTTTAATGCGCCCCTGACTGTATGTAGTTAAATAATACGTATAGTTAAATAATTAAATACATTTTTTTTTTTTTTTTTTTGAGAGGTTGAGACGATCCTTTTAAGTTTAATTCAATGAGATAATTATAAATCACTATTTGGGAATTTTAGAAATTGAGCACTTACTAAAATTTTGTTTGCACTAACGAGCACTAACGAAGTACTAACGATAGGCATCATTAAGGCCAGTAAACTCTAATGGAGGGTGCTGACTGCTGGCATGTCGCTAGCTGGATTTTGGGATGAGTTCAAAAAAAAGTGAAGCACTAACAACAATTTTTTTTCGCACTGACGAGCACTAACGAAGCACTAACGATTGGCTATAGTTCCAATAATCATATATAAATGGGGGGTGCTGGCGACATGGACCTGATGAACGACCCAAGTAAATAATACAATTTAATTTCGTACTTTTCAGTTTCATTACTAGATTAGTTTTATGTGTATATTACCTATATACCTTATATAATTCTATATGAGCCCATTGTCTACAGTCGGTGATAGATAGATTGGCACGGCGGCAACGAAGCGATAAATGAAAACTAGGAGCTTTCCGTTTTTGAATGTTATTATTGAATGCATCGACAAACCAACAATAATGGTTACAAAACATTTTAAAACTGATATTAAGTTATTAATTTAAAACACATATTCTGCTAAACCGGGGGTTCTTAACCGGTGGTCCATGGAACCCTAGGGCCCCAGGGGTCCGTAGATGGTTACTCGGGAGTCCGTAGATGGTTACTCGGGGGTCCACAGAGTGGTTGTGAATTTTTTAAAATAACCCAAAAATAAATTTTTTTGAAATAAACTTTTAATTCTTCGATGAATCAATTGTAGAAACTGTTATATTTATATTGTGAACGTTATTGAATGTGTATTTATTATTTTCGTAATCAAAACAAAATCCCGAAACCGATTGGACATAAAAGGTGATATGTGCATTGATCTATCCCATACGGTCCTAGATTTCAAAAATACAATAATACAATTAAAACAGCAGCAAATGTCACATTAGAACTTTAACTGAAAACAAAACAAAAAAGTCACACGTATGTATCCTAAACGTGATTATTTACAACAATGTATTAAACTTCAAATTAAAGATAATAAAAAATAATTAAAATAAAAGGATTGTATTGTTTATTTATTTATTTTTGGAGGGGAGGGGGTGGAGGTCCGTGGTTATACTATATATTTGAAAGGGGTCCATGTCTTCGAATAGGTTAAGGATCCATGTGCTAAACACTCCAGTCTACACACTCCGCGATTACTATGGGCTGCACTTGCGCCGCCGTCGCGTCAATTTATCTGGCACTGACTATACGGGATTCACTCACATTCTGACTATAATTATAGAATCGACACGAAACTCGCTTGTACGTTTTTTAATCGGCTTAAAAAAAGGAGGAGTTTCTTAATTCGGTTGTATTTTTATTATTATTTTTAATGTTTGTTACTTCATAACTCCGTCATTTATGAACCGATTTGGAATTATTATCTTTTATTTGAATGTGTGTATTATCAGGTTGGTCCCATACCGATTTTATAAAGATTGGCCCAGTATTCGACCAGTACCTAATTAAGTTTTTTATATTTATTTCTTTTATATTTTCCGATTTCATAAGGATTGGCCTAGTATCCTACCTACCTAACCACCCAATCAAATGTTGGAACAGGAATGACTACAATAACGAATATGACAAAAAAGGATGAAATAAAAATTGTTTTTAGAAAAACAGAAACCGACTTCAAAAAAATGCACTAAGAGTATGAAGTAATCAATAACCTTTTTGAAATCGGCGCCGAATTTCAAACAACGTTACATTGCAGAAAGGCAGATATTTTATTAATCTAATATAGATATTGCAATAAATTAATATATTAATAAAATGCGTTTCTGCAATGCAATGATGTTTGAAATTCAACGCCGATTTCAAAAAGGTTATTGATTATTTCATACTTTTTAAAACATTTTTGAAGTCAGTTTCTTTTTTTCTAAATTTATATTAGGTTAACAAATTATAATCATAATGTTGTGTTCGACGACGATGCTATTATTTTTATTTAATATAATATGAATATGATAAAATATACGTTAATTTATTTATTGATTTTTTTAATGTTTATTAGGTAATTATTTTTACGAAAAATGTATTTCCCTATACATATAATACAAAAAGTAGAATAAAACAGAATATTATAATAATATTTTTGTAGGTACAAAATAGTATGTTTGAACCTTCAGAAAAATATCAGGGGCTATAATGCACCTCCACACACTGCTCCGGTTACGCCACTGTCAACAAATATCACTGTTTCTTTTTCTCGATCGACTGCACATTGCGTTCACGTCGGCAACACCTGCGGAACGTACAACGCAGGATGTTTATCGCGGCCCACGAAATCGAGAACATAACACACGACATCAGCAACAGGACGTCCAGCAGTAAATACTGGAACCAGTAGAGATCGTTGGCGGCCGTCCGCAAATGCACAGCCCCTCCGTGCCTGGACACGTATTCGATCCAAAACACGGCATTTTCCAGTGGTGGTAACGGGTTGTCCCTGAACAAGGCCGAAATCTTTTTCGCGTTCACCTGGTACCTGCGAAACGACAACAAACACACGTTAACTGTTTATCTCGCAACTTATCTAACTGCAGTCCTCTTCTTATCCGATTGTCGCATTCATTTACGCGTGTTCAATTGAATTGAGTGTCACTCTAATTTTCTTTTGGGTTAACTGACTTATTATTATCCTATTAGCGTTAACCTTCAGCCAAAACCTTCGAAACCTACTACGGCTAGTGACTCTAGGTTAAAATATGTTACGCTTTATTGAATACGACATTTTTTTAGTTAACTTGTTAAACGAGCTTAGCGAATAAATATCTTTACCCTAGCTAAGCTGATACGAAGGATTGAGTTTAATTGCTCTGTGGGTTCCATCCAATGAACTCATAAATGGAACGTGCGCATTGTGTACATTGTACAATTCTCGTATAATATGTAATATGGACCCCTTTAAGAGCTGCCATATGCATTCTGTTTCTATTTTCTCATTTTTTTTACCAACTTCATTATGTAAAAATAACAGATATTGTTTTTAACATCAACACCACTAATCACGTTGTTTTGTGTCCTGTGATTTCAAAGTAAATAACACGATTAAAGATAGACAAGGAAAAAGTAGCTCTAATAAAGTGACTCGCAAACCTTCTTTTTATCAAATTCTAACACTAGCACTCTTAACGGGTAATGTTTCAAATAATACATCATGAATATTATTATGACGCCCTAAGTCGTAATGACGTCAAAATCGGGCAGAAATGAGCAAAAGTGATGTGACATATCGATTCGTATGAGAATTTTACAGGAAATATCATGGTGTACTTATTTTTACATTTACATTAAAATTCTATAAATTAAAATGTAAAAACTTAGGTTTTAATCATAGAAGAAAAACTTCAAAACTTTCATCATTGGGTTACCCCACTTAGTGTGTACGAATTTACGGTACTGAGTTCAGAAACACTCTGTATAGTGTATATAGACACCAAAAACGGGTGCCGACGGTCCTCTTAAAATTTATTACAAATAATATTATATGGTACGTACGACGGGTCATTGAGAAGCTTGTGCAGGGCTCCGCCGAACGCCTCGTGGGTTAAATCAAAGTACGGCACTTGTATGGCTATGCCACGGTATTGGGCTCGTAAAGAGTTTCCCAGCTGATCGCCAAAAACCGGTACGGCCAACATGGGTATGCCGTGGTACACGGATTCGATGGTGCTGTGCAGACCGCCGTGCGTGATAAACAACTTGCATTTCGGATGACCTAATCGAACAATTATATAATTATATATAAAAAAAGTAGCTCAGAAATAATTTATATTTTTATTATTTATCGTATTTTATGATTTTTTTTTTCTTACTCGATTCCATATATTTTATATTGAGATTTTAATTCATTTCAGTTCACAAACAATATCATAATATTATATAATATTAATTAACTCTTATAAATCATATATAGGTACTGTAAATAAAGTATTAATTTTTATCCCGTACACAAAACGTTTTCTTGAAGTATTGTTTTTCAACGTACCTATAAGCACCTTTATTAAAATATTAGAAAATAATTCTGGCTACCTTATAATAATAGCGTATTAACTATTTGGTAAAAACTATGGACCGTATTTTCATGTCCTATACAAATATTATATATAACCTCGTATATATATATATATATATATATAATGTTGTAAAACTCCAAAAATGTCCTAACAATCTTTTATAAAAAAATTCTCTTTAAATAATTACATTTTATTTAAAAAATTATTTAGTTAAATTTTGTTTAAACAAAATTAAGTTTGACCCGTGTAATTCAATTATGAAATGGAAATAGTTTTGTTTCAAGAACAAAATAGTACACAATGATTTTGTATTATTTATTAGTAAAAAGTTATATATTTATACTTCAATTTTAGGGAATTTCGTAATATTACTATAGAAATAGGTTAAATTTTATTTTAAAAAATGAAAAATTATTAATGAAATGCCCTAAAACGTCAAACATTTCAAAAATTTCAATCATAGTTCGTTCGGAAAGAAAAGTGTGTATTTAAAAGACATTTGTATGACGAAAAGCATTGTATCAAGCATTCCTTAATTTTAAAAAAGCATATTAATAATTCATCGGTATTCGAGCTAGTTATAACAAAGTAAAAACCTGACTATTATGTATTCGATAAAACGTAAGTAACTATATCCAAAAATAATAATAATAATAAACTAATCAATATTCTGTGTTTAACGATGAAATTTGAGAACTTTAATACGATAATAATATAAAATAAACTTGGTAATGTAATATTAAAACACTTATATGGGAAATAAGAATAATCCTTGTACATGTATATACAGTTATATACAGCGAACATCGTATTAAATCGCGGTATGCAAATAAAATCATTTTTCTTCCTCCATATCAATTTCCTTAACTATAAATTATTCGAACAAAGAATACACAATAAATAATATAAATATAATATTTATAGTTACAAAACAATGTTGACGTGGATGCTTAATCAATAATAATAATAATATTAATACCTAATAATAATAATAATAATAATAATAATAATAATAATAATAATAATAATAATAATAATAATAATAATAATAATAATAATAATAATAATAATAATAATAATAATAATAATAATAATAATAATAATAACGTGAACCAGTGGCGTAGCAAGGATTTTTTAAAGGGGGGGGGCAATGAAAAAGTTTTCAAAATTAAATTTTTACCGTAGTATAGACAAAATATAATGCAGGGGTGGATCTACGGGAGGGGGAATGGGGGAAATTTTCCCCTCGCCAAAAAGATTTAAGTAGAAAGGAAAATAATAAGACAAAAAAAAGGTCCTAGACTTTTTTGTATTTTGCCGACAAACCTAAAAAGTCCATCGACTAAATGGCCGATTGACATAAATTTACCTGGTGATTTCCTTCCCCAAAAACAAATTAAATAAAAATATTTTTTAGAAATAAAAAGGAACCGACTTCAAAAAAATGCACTAAAAAGTATGAAATGACCTTTTTGAAATCGGCGCCTAATTTCAAACAACATTACATTGCAGAAACGAATTTTATTAATCTTATATAAATATTGCAAAACATTAATGTAATAATAAAATGCGTTTCTGCAATGTAATCTTGTTTGAAATTCGGCGACGATTTCAAAAAGGTTATTTGATACTTTTTAGTGCAATTTTTTGAAGTCGGTTTCTTTTTTTCCTAAAAAAATATTTTTACTTCACCTTTTTAGTCATAGTAGTTATAGTAGTCATATCGCCATTCCTGTACCTACATTTGACTGGGTGGTTACTGGTTAGGTAGGATACTAGGCTAATCCTTATGAAATCGGAAAATATGAAAAAAAAAATACAAAAAACTAAATTACTGGCAGAATACTAGGCCAATATATACAAAATTGGTATGGGACCACCGGGAAGCGATACTCATTCATAAAAAAAAAAAAGATTCATCCAAATCGGTTCATAAATGACGGAGTTATGAGGTAACAAACATTAAAAAAAAATATATATATACAACCTAATTGAAAACTACCTCTTTTTTTGAATTCGGTTAAAAAAAAATAAGCCGTTCCCTTATTAGTGAAGGAATTTCCTATACTTTTTATCAATTTTTTCGCTATTACTCTGTGGCGATATCAATATAAACTCCGAGGAAATGTGTTCGTTTATTGTGTAATTTTTATATCCTATGAATTAATACATGCTAGATTTGTAATTCATAAAAAAAATAGTAATAACATAAAGGTATTCAAAGTATGAGTTTTAAATCTATAATTTGTGGAACAACTTTTGAAAATAATTTCCCCCTAAAATCGACTCTTATATCCGCCACTGCATTATAGTGACGTGAGCACGAGACCATATAGGTACGCCTTAGAATATATACTTTCGAGTCGGTCAGGAGAGTTAGTGTCTGAAATATCTACCAGATACAAATAGTATCTTATTAATAATCTTTTTCATAATGTTTAAGTATTATCTTAAACGTGTATAGCTATTAGTGAAAAACCACACTTATAGTTCCGCTGTGTCAATTACATTTTATAATCAACCGTTAGGACTCTTGCTTCAATACACCCGCGGAAGATCCTACCAATATCGGACTACTCAGATGAAATTGTAATTAATAATTATATATTGTTTATTTAATATTTTGTTTAAATAAACTATTTCGTTGCTGAAATCGTGTCTGCTACTGTGTAGAGAGACAGACGCAGGTCATAGTTTCTAGGATCTGTTGAATATAACTTAGAAAACTTTATTTGTATCGTTCCAACACAACTACCCGGTCGGAAATTCACTGTGATTGTAATAATTTTTTTTTCCACGACGATTGTCGTTTTTAAATATTGGTTTATCAATGCTGAATTTTATAGTAAGTAATAAACTATTTGCGATTTTGACCGGAGAAAATACAAAAAAAAAAAAATCATCAATTATTATCATATACAAACACGGATCAAGGGGGGGGGGCGGTGCCCGGGCCCCTCGGGCCCTCCCCCCCCCTAAATACGCCGCTCACCGTGAACTCACCGAGTACGTCGTTCTGAGGAAACCATTTGCGAATAATGACATTTTTGGGTAGTTGAGGCGGGATTCGGTCCGATTCCCATTTCCACAAGACCGTCTGTTCGATTTTCGACAGCTCCGACAACAGAAGCGAAACCGTTTCGTTGGGCATTTTAGACGACTTCACTACCGATCCCAAACTAAAGTAAACCACGCCTTTCACGGAATCGTCGACTATCCGCTTCAGGTCCTGCACACATAACGTATACGAATTAAAATCGCGGAATTTTCACGAGTAAAAAAAAAAAAACAAAAACAAACGAAAAATTATATATATATATATATAAAAAATAATAATAAAAGAACGTAACACGGCTCGATTACTTCGGGCAATTCTCTGGCCGGCACGCAATGCATGCCGGCTACGTTCACGTAGCTGGGCACGGCGGGCACGGCCGAACCGATTACCGGGTGACTGTTGACCAGTGTTAACGATATGTTGCGCAACATTTCGGTCAGGTCTGGCCTGCGCTCGTGGCCCGGATACACGAAATACTTGTCGGCCACGGACCTATGGCTGGGCACGTAAAACGCCCTGCTCAAGACGGTGTAGAGGAACGCGACCACCGTGTTGGTGGTCCTCTGCGCGAACGTCATGTTCGACGCGTACACGCTCGTCAAGTCCGGTATGTACGACGGGTCGTACGGGTTGCTCTGCCACTGCGACACCCTCGGGTTGGACGAGAACGGCAACAGTTGGACCAGCGGGGCGCCGTACTTGTGGCCTATCGCGACGAAACACTCGTGGTAGAAGTTCTCGAACAGCACCAGGTCAAACGACGACCGGTCGTTTTTGACGAAGTCAATCACCGACGACTTGTTCAGACTCAACTCGCTGACGTGCGGCCCGAACCACCACAGGTGTACGGGCGTTGGGATCAGCTTCACGAATTTCGCCACTTTCAACATGTCAAAATCTAAGCGACCGATCACAAAACGTATACAAATAATTTACATTAGGTATACGTTTATAATTTTTACTTTGTTTTTTTTTTTTTTTTTTAAATAAATTGTCGCGAAAGATATTATATAATATAATTGTCGCAACTCGTATAGACGAGAACATAATATTGTTATATATATATATATATATTGTACCTATTTAACTCTTATCTTTCTTGAAAATATTATAGTTAATGTATATATATATATATACATCATTTGGTCAAAACCATTGAATTTTTACTGAACTTATAAGTAGTGAAATCAATTAATCGTAATAAGTGTGTTTTCGTCAATTTAACGATGAATTTACTCAATGCGGTGAATATCAGCGCAGTGGAAAATGGTCGGTAGTAAATGTAAATGATTTAGTAGGTACTACCTACTTATATTTTATTGTATAAATCGGTATTAAAAACGAATCTCATATTGTTATAATATGATATTATGTTAACATAATATTTTATGTTATTCGGGGTTTTGTCCGTTGTCCTCGCAGCAGTCGAAAAGCGCGTGTTGGTCTCGCTTCCTGTTTTAATTGCAAGTATTTTTTTACCATCCAACAGATATTTATTAAAATAAATTATTTTACTTGCATTAACACTTAGCACATTTAAGTCTTGTTTTTCTTGTTTGTCTGCCATATGCGGTGCTTTGGTGTTCAGTAACGTTTTTTGGCTGTCGCCTGAACGATTAATCGACCGGCACCAATAAGTGTATTAATTTTTTATTTTTTATACTTAACTACCAAATATAAATTATGAAATAAATTCATGTACATTTATGTTTATCGGATCATGTATTTTATTTCCAGGTACCTATATTTATATAAAAAAAAAAAAATGTTTTATATTATTATTAATTAAAATACGATTGTAAATGATTGTTTATTTTCTATTTGTGTTTTGTATTAATTTATATTTTGTTAGGTACTTTTATTATTATTATAATTATAATAATAATTGATATTTAATACATATATTTGATATTATGTACCATCATTAATTATATTTATTTTATGTTTTTAATATTTTTAATGAAATGCTATTACTTACACTTAATTAATATTATTTTTTTTTTATATGTATACATTTATCCTAGAACTACACACGTATACGTTCAACCATCATTATACCACACACATACACACGCACAAACAAAATAAAAATTGTTAGTTTTAACTTACATAGGTAAGTTAATATAATTATTATATACGTTCCTTTTCTATTTTATGAAACGGTAAATCTAATTAATAATATATTTGTAAATCTAACTAATAATTTAGTAAAAGTTGTAAAATGTTTAATTAAATATACTATAAACACTATTAAATTCACTAAATAATATAATACAGTTAAAACACTTCTAGTTCACAATTTTCAGTTGAATTGGCGGTGTTTACAACCAAAAATGCCGTACGCTATTGAATTTAACAGTTGGAATAAATATAATTTAAGTCATAGATCGAATAAATATTTTTTTTCCTTAGACCGCCCATCGTTGAAAATAAAATACGTTGTCGTGTTACTCACTACTAACGTTTTGTTACGTCGAAATTTGTAATGCGTAGTGCGCAAAATATTATAATTAAAAAAACGATTTTAAAATGAAATACCTCTGAGCGTTTGCTCCACTTTGACATGACGATACGGAAATTTCGCATCGTCCAGCGGAAACGGCGACACCAAAGTGAGTTTGTGTCCTCGAGCCACGAGCCTTTCCAGTAACGGTTTAAAACCGAAGAAATGGCTTTTGCCTTCGGTGGGCAAAAACGCCAAAATACTCGACGGTTTCTCCGGGGGCTGCAGATGCTGCTGCTGCTGCTGCTGCTGCTGCTGCTGCTGCTGCTGCTGCTGCTGCTGCTGCTGCTGCTGCTGTTTTCCGGACGACAATTCTGCGTATATTAACTGTGGGAAAAAACACAAATACACACACCCTAATTTTTGGTGAAAATTTCCTTTTTTTGTTCCGCGATAATCATAATATTATGTGCTCACGTTTTCCAAAAGTACAAAAATTATTATTGCCGTGACCGTAATCGCCTTCATAATTCCTGTCGTTCGAAACAAGTGGGCTCCGCGTCAACGATGAACCGGTAACTGGCTGCAGTTGTTTGTACGATCGAAGACCAGTTGTACGCGTCGGTTGTGTAACAACAACATCGTAGAATTTATCATGAGGTGGGAGTAAAAGGAAGAAAAACACCGAACGGATTTCATCACGAGCATGTTATAATGTATTGAACCATCGTTATACGCGGTCAGATAACATTTGCCCTTTTGTTGGAATAAAACGATTGGCGTTGTGTAAATTAAAATTTATACAGTGTAGTAGTTGGGTGCGGGAAAAGAAAAAAAAACATTTTCCTTCCCATTTTTACACAAACTTAGGGCTGTCTGTAACTTTATGTGCAACAGTAGTCACAGTTATGGTTAAAAATAATGCTGTTTTTTTTTCTTTTTCGTGTCAGATAAAATTAAAAAGTATAATTAAAACGTTAAGAGTCTGGTCGAAGTTTGTAAGAGACAGATTTTTACAAATCCGTGTAGCAATCAAATTTTCCAAATATTTTTTTCCTTTAATGACATTTTTGTATGATATTCTTTATGCGTATGTCTTCTTTTTCCACCTGGACTTATCATTTTGATACAAACGTCAAACTGACCCGATTCCGACAAATTATTTAATACTGCAGCTGCAATAATATAATTCATCTATGAATTAGAAATGTAATTATTTCCGAACCCAACTCGGATATAACCGAATTAATATCTCTCGTTTCTTTTTTTTTTTTTTTGACATAATCGTACACAGTAAACTATATCTGGTCGTAATATTCCATACTTTTCTTTATATATCCTGTTGCGTCGATAAAAAAGGCTTTAATTATCGAAACGCCGAATTATTCGCTGGTTTAATTAACTTTATTTTAAACGTTAAATATGTATAATCGAGACAAGAAAAAATCGTATACACGCGTCAGGCAAAAAAAGGCGGACGTGACGTTCACATCTCCGCGGCGACAGTCGTACTATCGAAAAATCCGACTCGTAATCATTTCGGACTCCGATCGGCAAACGCGCTTATCTGCGTTTATCCGTTATGCAATTACATTATCTCATAGAAAATTAATAAAACGAAAATCGATAAATGGCGCACCGAACATACCGCCCGCCTTGAACAATCAGATTCAAATATGTAAATAAGTAAATTCGTAATACAAGAATTATGTCATAATCTGCACGAGCTAAGTATAAATAATAATAATACAAATTAATAAAAAATATTACTTAGAGAGCTCCATTATAATAAAGCTTTACAAAAAAAAATGAATAATATGTATTATAATAGGAATATAAGTGCGAATAATTATAATAAATACGTGTATAATTCGAATATAAATCGAGAATAAATAAATAATATTCAAAAAAAAAAAAAAAAAAAAAATGTATATAATAATAAATGAATAAACCCTTTGGCTATTGATTACCTTCGAATGGCAACGGAGATAAATATCGAATGGCGCGTTTAAACTCACCTCGGGGCGTGTTAACAGTGACCACTCGAATCTGATTATCAGACCCAATATTGACTGCGCTTACCCGACCCATAGACCACTGCAATGGTGGCAGATTGTCATCGCGTATGAGCACTATTGTGCCAATTTTGATTTTCGGACCTCGCGTGCTGCACCATTTACTCTGCGCTCCTGTAGTTGTCCGAGGTATTCCTTGCTCCATCGCGACCAAAAATGTTGGGACACCTGCGTCACTCTTCTCCGCCTTGTGAGTTTATTTGAAGGCGTATCCATTTCATTCCGGTCTGGTAACGCGCGCAGAGAATCGCCAATAAGGAAATGTCCCGGAGTGAGTACCGACATATCGGATGGATCGGATGAAATAGGCGTTAAAGGACGGGAACTTAATACCGCTTCAACACGTACAAGAAGAGTATTTAACTCTTCGAATGTAAGAGACGCATTACCTAACGTTTTATATAAGTGCGATTTAAGAGACTTGACCGCGGCTTCCCATAACCCGCCAAAGTGTGGGGAGCGAGGCGGAATGAAATATGCCATTGTATGCCGATTTTTGATAAGTTATCTTGTAATTGTTCTTGATGTTCTGACGATAGAAAAAATTTTTTTCAATTCCTGAAGTTCACGATTTGCACCCACGAAATTCGTGGCGTTGTCGGAATAAATATCCGTACAAACACCACGTCGATCACAAAATCGTTGTAATGCATTCAAAAATGCTCGTGTTGTCAGATCGCTGACCGACTCAATGTGAACTGCTTTGGTGACTAGACACACCCAAACACATGCATATGCCTTGTTTTTGGATGCGTTACGACGTAGACTGGCCTTGACGTGAAATGGCCCAGCAAAATCGACCCCTGACCTTTGGAATGCCCTAGCCGGTTCCACACGTGCCTTTGGTAAGTCTCCCATAATTGGTTGCATTACTGTAGGACGATATTTAAAACACTTCACGCAACGATAAACTACCATACGCGCGATATTTCGTCCGTTTAGTGGCCAGTATTTAAGTCTTACGGATGCTAGAATAATCTGCGGGCCTCCGTGCAGTAATATTTCATGTTCGCGTAAAAATATTAATTTTGTAAACGTGCATTTAGCCGGTAGTATAATCGGATGTCGTTGAAATTCGTTTATCGATAAGGCGTGTTTAAGACGACCGCCGACCCGGATTACACCGTTTTCGTCTAAAAATGGTTTTAATCGTAATAATGAACTCTTGGAGTTCAACGCACTTGAACTTCGTAGGTCAGTTATTTCCCGTTTGAAATTGTTCATTTGTATTAATCTGATAATACATAATATTATGGTGGTATCGTCAATCTCGGATACCCGTATCGGTCCGTAAATTTTATCGGAATTTATTTTCGCATTATGTATAAATCGTTTGCAGTATGATATAACGCGTAATAATTTTAACAACGACGAGTAACGACGTTCAAATATAGACAAGTCGTATTCGTTTGTGCAAAATACGTTTGAAACAGTTCGTTCTTCCACTAATGTGTCGTTTTTATCAATAGCTAAAGTTGAAATTTTCTTCGGCCAATTTGCGCACTCCAACGTGAGCCACTCGGGGCCCTTCCACCACATATCAAACTCTTTAATTTGAGACGGGCAACAGCCGCGTGACACAATATCCGCGGGATTACTGTTTGTGCTTACGTGGTTCCATTGATCTATTATTGAGGTGCGTTCGTGTATTTCTCCGACTCGATTTGCCACAAACGTTTTCCACCGGGCTGACTGTGACGAAATCCATGCCAAGACTACTGTTGAATCTGACCAATAATATTCTTTCGTGATGGGCAAACGTAAACTCGACGCGTATTTTGAAGCTAACCCCGATAGCAAGACCGCCGCTAATAACTCCAAGCGTGGTATAGAAAGTGTTTTGAGCGGAGCTACACGAGATTTCGAACAAATCAAATTAGTAATATATTCGCCGGCAGAGGTTTTCACGCGTAAATATAAACATGCGCCGTATGCGGTCATCGATGCGTCCGCAAAGCCGTGTAATTGCATGTCGAATACTTCGCCGGTCCCAATTACTGATCGGCAAATTACGAGAGAATTTAAATACATTAAATTTTGACGACTATTTCGCCATTCGCGTTCAATATCAGACGGCAATGGCGTATCCCAATCCGTTCCCAACTGCCATATTTTCTACATTAATATTTTAAATCGAATTACGATTGGACTTATCAGTCCTAATGGATCGAAAATTGACGCGATTTCCGAACGAATAATTCGCTTCGTTACACGCGCTTGTTCGTTGTACGGCTGTACTTTATGCTGATATGCGTCATTGTTTTGATTCCAATACATTCCTAGGATTTTCGTTATTTTTTCCACATTATTTAATGCACTGTCGTCATCGAGTTCGGTTACAGTAGTAATGTTCGGTAGTAGACAGGGCTCGTTACTTGACCATTTTTCCAATCCTAGTCCGGCCGTTTTTAAGACTGTAAATGTAAATCATCGCGTAAACTTAAGGCTTCTCGTATCGTTGGTGCACCTCCAAGAAAATCGTCTACGTAGAAATCTTGACTCAACGCACGGCAAGCGTTAGGATACTGTGAACTTTCTTCTTCCGATAATTTTATTAAGCAAGCAGTAGCTAAATAAGACGATGTAATCACGCCGTACGTCACGGCTTTCAAACAATACGTATTTATTGGCTGGTCGGGATTTTCGCGTCATAAAATACGTTGATAGTCGCGTTGATTCTCCGCGACCCAAATCTGCCTGTACATCTTTTTAATATCCGCGGTGATGACGTACCTATGCGTCCTAAATCGTGACATAATTTTTACCAAATCTTCCTGTGTGCACGGCCCCTTCAATAAAACGTCGTTTAAGCTGAGGTTCGTGTCCGTTTTCGACGAAGCGTCAAACACCACACGTAATTTAGTACTAACACTGCTTTCTTTGCAGTGCACAGCGTGATGCGGTAAATAATAACAACGATCCTCTTTGACGGTTGGTTGTGCTATGGTCATGTGACCGAGCTCGATGTATCCTCTCATGAATTTAACATATTCTCTTTTTAGACTTTTATTCGATTGAAAACGTTATTCTAGTGTTACGAATCGGCGTAAAGCTACGTCATAAGACTCTCCAAGCTTGAGCGCATCTTTGAACGGTAATAAAACAATGAGTCGACCATTTTCGTCGCGTCGAACATTCTCCTCAAAATGTTGTTTACACGCGCGTTCTTCCGCAGTAAATAATATGTATTCACGTTGTAATTCGTCGATACGCCAGAATGCAGCCATTTTTTCCTCAATCGTTTCCAACGATGCGTGAGCGAATAATGAAACACTAGAATTTTCTTCATCGATATTTCCAGAACGTGGTACAGGACCAGCAATTGTCCAACCAAACTGCGTATTTTGTAATACTGGTCCACGCGCGGTGGGCCGTGTTTGCTCGTCGATAATGAGGTCGAAAAATATTTCGGCACCTATTATTATCATGTCGATAACTTGCGGTGTATCGAACGACGGGTCCGCCAACGTCAAGTCCGTTGGTATCTTGAAACTAGAAATATTAACGGGTAGTAACGGTATATTAGTGGTCAACTTGGGCAACACAAAGAAATTCAAATTTGACGAATAATTTGTTACGCACGATTTAATCGTTGTTGTCACCAAGTGCGACGCCGTATGCGACGATTCGTTTATTCCGATAACAGCGCACGACGTTCTCGTACGCTTCAGCCGCAAGTGTTGTACCATCGCTTCGGTTATAAAATTGTGTTGCGACCCACTGTCCAAAAGTACACCACGACACAGTACGGGCTTACGTTTGTAATCGTACGCGATTACCTCAGCAGTCGATAATAAAATCTGGTAATTACCTTTATGACTGGTATGCGCGTTTACGGATACGGTCGCTGTCGAATCGTTTTCATTATCCGTTTGTAACGTAACGAGAGTGTCTATAATAATATATTGTCGCGCGCTGACGCACATACACACGCGGTACCGGCGACGTAGGGAAACCATACAAAGCAGAAAGCCCGATAGCCACCGCCTAAAAGCGTTGCGACAAAGATACTCATGCCGGCCGGGCCATATTAATTAAAATACTCTCTCGTTTGGTCCGACGCGTACCGGTTGTGGCGACGTCGAATATACGTTTTGTTATATACATTTATTTATTTTTTAATCGTGTAAATGTATAATAAAAAGATGGAGTAGATCCTCAAGGATCTCTCCCAGCGATGTGTGAAACGGACAAGAGCGGTTATAATCGGGTACATGCTATTTTTTATATTATTTTATTATGTAATTTTGTTTGTAACTTGGCCGGTTTTTGTTAATTTTTTTTGTATTAAATTT
This sequence comes from Slavum lentiscoides, assembly GCA_032441835.1. Lineage (NCBI taxonomy): Eukaryota > Metazoa > Arthropoda > Insecta > Hemiptera > Aphididae > Slavum > Slavum lentiscoides. Next base: position 18,786,137 of record CM063706.1, on the reverse strand, counting down.
TGATATTGTTCAATCGTATTATTTCAATCGTTGTCGTTGTTTTTTTTAAATTATACGATACATTTAAAAAAAAAAGAAAACAATCGTGGTGTAATTTTTCATTTAAAAAAAAAAAAAGAACAAATTTTAAAATCCTAAACCTCCGGCATCAACGATGCTATCCGGGATTAGGTTGGCGACCCAGCAAATAGCTCGGCGTTAGTAACCGGAGGGTTACACGTTTTATCGTGAATTGTAATAGATGACGTTTCGGCGCGTGTATAGATTTGTCATTATTATCGGAACGCGGCAAATGTAATAAACTGTTATGCGGTCGTGCACATATTCGACAATGTTTCGATTGACATTTTTCACCTTTATGTAATCTTAAACAGATTTTACATAATTTTAATTCCGTGGCCTTTTTTATGCGATCGGAAATTGACAAATTTGTGAATGTTGGACATCGGTAAATCGTGTGCGGTTGTTTACATAGATAACATTTTATCTCACTCGTAACAGTAAACGCGTTTGTTCGTATTGCGGCTTTTCTTGAACCCAAGGTTGTTTTACGATTATTTTCTTGGGACGTATTTATTTGTGCTGATGACTCGATGGCTTCTAACACTCGAAATCGCGATCGCAAAAATTCTAAAAGCTCCGTCGTATCGTAAATCTCCGTTTTCGAGGAAGTAATCTCCCATTCGCGCATTGTTTTTACGTCCAGTTTTGACATAACTAAGTGTAATAGTAATGACCCCCAATCTTTAGGTCTTTCTCCTAGAGATTCCAAAGCTTTTAAATGCCCCGTTAAAGCATCTACCAGTTTGCGTAATTGCAGCGACGATTATTTTTTAACTGGCTCCAAATCAAATAAGGATTTCGTGTGTACTTGTATTAAAACCCGTTTATTATCATAACGCGCGATTAAACTATCCCATGCCACTTTATAATTATTTGACGTGATCTGTAAGCATTTTATAACATTCTCAGCATACCCCGACAGCGAGGATCGTAAATAAAAACATTTTTGTATGTCGCTAAAAGATTCGTTTGCGTGTACTAAGGCCGAAAATATATCGTGAAACGCTGCCCACTCCGTGTATACTCCAGTGAATTGCGGGATTTGAATTGCTGCAAGTTTAACAGCAGATTGTGCGTGTACACCTGTATTACCATCGTTGGATGCCGAATAACCGTTTACCGACGCGGGTGCGTTATTGGGTACACCGTTCGAGACTGCGTTTGACGTGTAGCTAGTTGCAGTTCTAAGAATCCTTTCGCATTTCGAAATATTTTCGTAAAATAAATCCCCAAATTCATTCCGATATCTCTCAGTATTTTCATCTACGCCTTCCAATTCTTCAACCTGCGCTTGTACTTGCTGGAAGTCTTCCCACGTCTCTCTTGCCTTTTCGCTTCTTATTTTTATCTGATCAACGTCGATATCTAGTTCATGGTTATCCCGAATATACGTTGCCATACGCGTTAGGCTGGCTTTCAATTGACCACGTCCAGCGATAAGAACTGATGGTTCAGACATTATGGGTTGGAATCGATTGTATAAGTTAACGAAGATTTATTTGCACGTCGTCGATTATTTCTTCGACGAGAGACAATATTGTCTCTATTGACTATTTGAGTAACGATTTTTAACGATTACGCGAGTTTAAACGATTAAGCGATTTTGCGATTACGATTGATCTATACGAATATATTCGCACACGTGCTGTTCACGCTGAACAACGTTTAAAGCCCAAAGACTGGAAATTTCACGACTTGAATTTCCCAAACTGCATTGAAAATAATCGCTTAAAATAGGTGTGCGTTTGCTTGTACGTAACGAATATATAATATAATATATATTATATTATATAAAATATAATATATGTGAAAAAAATTATAGGAAATATTCAGAATAGGACGAATAAAATATGAATATTGGCAAATTCTCTTACCTGCGCTTTTCAGGATCCTTGGACTGGATACAAATGTCGGTTAATACTCTATAACCGTACTTGATCGCACTACTGAGCGACACTCGCGTCATGCAAACGATTGCAATGAAACTCGGAACTTCCGACGATATTCGTTAGGAAAGTCGAAACGATTGACTATGCACGTAAACAAGCCTATGCTTGAGCTGCACGTTTTTTATGCTAAAACGACTGTACGTATATTATGAGCACTCTACTCTACGATTTGACACGTGTTTCGCGAATGCGGTTACTTTTTTGATCGAATATATATCTCGGATCGAAGGACCATATGTTGCGTCGATAAAAAAAGGCTTTAATTATCGAAACGCCGAATTATTCGCTGGTTTAATTAACTTTATTTTAAACGTTAAATATATATAATCGAGACAAGAAAAAATCGTATACACGCGTCAGGCAAAAAATGGCGGGCGTGACGTTCACATCTCCGCGGCGACAGTCGTACTATCGAAAAATCCGACTCGTAATCATTTCGGACTCCGATCGGCAAACGCGCTTATCTGCGTTTATCCGTTATGCAATTACATTATCTCATAGAAAATTAATAAAACGAAAATCGATAAATGGTGCACCGAACATATCCTTAAATCTCTACAGTATAATTTTATTGTGATCAAAAATCGAATAAAGTTTTTTTTAAGCTGACCAGGGTTAAGTAAATTTTTAAAAGTAATATCTTTTATTGAGAAACAGTGTTTACATATTAACGTTTAATCTTTCGGTAGATACACGTCATTTTGCTAAAATGACATAATGTATTACATTACGAGTAATTATTAAAATATATATAATAAAAAATAATTTTTTTTTAAGAGGTACGGCAATCCCTAAAATTGTGTGTAGTACGACACACTTTGTGTAGTACGAAATTTAAAAGTGTATTATTCAAATTTACCAATTTATCCTTTTAGTAGCTATAATTTTAATACTTTACGTACTTTGGGACGAAGTGTGTAGCACGAAAATTTGGATATTTTAGGGGCTGAGGTACGGTATTTATTAGAGTTAGAATCGCAGGTTAACACCTACGAAAATACAAATGATAAACACAATATTAAATATGCAATCAATATAATAATATAATAACTATAATGTTTGTTTCACAGATTTATTGAATTTTCCGGTAAACATTTAAAATTCGATACATAATTAACATCAATAAAATAAAATAATTTTTCCAGTTAAGAAATAACAATAATTGTTAATTATTAAAAAAAGGTAGCGAGCTGTAAGTGCCGCGGATTTTGCTAAAGTGAAATGCTTAGACAGGGATTTCACAGTTTTATTATAACGCTTTATGAACTTGAAAACATTGATGAATCATTGCATTCGAAATACAATTTTGAGAAGAGTTTCAATGTATAATTTAGAAAATTATTCCTGTCAGTTATATAAGATTTTGAAATGTATTTTTCGTGAACATAGTGCGATAGGCATATTCGATGAAAATTCCAAAACTCTAAGACATTTATTTTCGAAACTACTAAATTACAATACGTATATATAATTATGTCAAAATAGCGTTTTTAAATTTTTTTATATGTAATTTTTTTTTGTTTTTAGTTTATAATACTGTTGAGATAATCGAAAAATGAATTCTCTTAAATACCGACTAGACAAAATCAGCTGCTACCAGGTTTACAATATAGGACAATCGGATAACAATCCTTCTAAACGAAAAATTAAATACAATAAATCTAAAAAAAAAAAAATAAAACAACATTGTAAAACCATTATAATCTAAAATTAATATTTGGTATATAATAAGAAATTTAAAATTTAAATAATTAATTTTAATAGGCATAAGTTTCTTTTACATTTATATAAGATCATAAATATATTGCTCGAAATAATTTTTTTTCCATTTTTTATTTATTATTTTTTCGGCAAATATTACAATTGTATAGTGTTATGCAAATTCTTAAGAGATGTACAAATGTATGCACCATTTAAAATGGTTTTACAAGCTTATGCTTATGAGAATAAAGGGTTATGTTAACGTAGGATTGAGAGATGGGATCCGGGAAGTCGTGATGGGGTGACTTGGTGGTGTGGGTGAGGTGGTGAAGCGGAGAAAATGGAGATACGGTTGAGATGGAATCCGTGAAGTGATGATGGGTCGTGGGAAGCGGGTGGTAGAGGTTGAAGTGGAGGTGTTCCTAGAACTTATACATTTTTATCCTATTATTATTTTATTTATTGAAAAATCGTAACATATAATTTTAATTAAATAACAATATTTCAAAATCATGCGGTTTGCGACACAGGTTGCTAATTCAAAGTCAAGTCTGTATTGTTGGTCCTCTGCCTTTTACTCGCAGCTGCAATTAAAATAAATATCAATAAGCCAAATTTATGTTTAGTTTTTAAATTAGAATTAGTAGTTTCGGATAACGATTTAACCAAATGTAGTGTATAAACTGAATTAAACTTGCCTGCACCATTTGTCTAAAACGTAATTGAAATAATAATAAGTAGGTTTAATTACATGTTTTTATGACACAAGAATGTAGGTAATTAAAGATAAGAATTTCTTTTAAAACATAAATAAATTTAATAAATTTTGTAATTTATATAAAATATAATTAGAAGTTAGAACATTTATAATATCCCCATCACTCTCTAGCGCATTTCCAAAATTTACACCCAATTCCCCCCACTCTCAATAAATCGTCCGATTATAACACGACTAATTATATGTTATAGAGTTATAGAGCTTCGTTTGTAAATAATTAACAATATACAATTGTGTTATTTATTTATAAGAGGACGCCATACTAACGTCATTTCAAACAAAATAATCATTTGAATATGTGACGAAATATGAAAGCTACAGACATACTTAAGATATGAAATGTTCACGTAAGACATATTACAACTTTATCTATGCAATATGGTATTACGATTGTGAATTATATTTTTTAATTGTCTGATCGACGACAAGTCAGTTATTAAAAATCATTTATCCTTATATTGCAAAAGACTCAGATCCATGCATAGAAGCAATAAACAATCACCTTGTAAGATTTTAATTGTCATAAAACAGATAATAAATATTATATAAATTCCGTTTATTTTATTATTTAGTTCAAGTATTGCAGAATAACAAAATTATATGACCAAAACGTGAATAGTTTAAATCATAATAGAAAATTACTATTGCCATATTAATGGTCAGTTACATATAGGTACGTAAATATGTAGGCAAACTCGCTATTTTATTATATCAACTCCTAAGTAAATACACGAGACGAAAATAAAACATGATTATAATTTTTGGAAAAATAAAATGCAAACAAAACTGAAAATGTAAATATAATAAGGAGATTAAATAATATAGAATATAGAGTACTATAATAATAATAAATGCTAAACGTTTTAGATTTTACACAGAATGTGTCTCGCCTGAATTAATTGACCCTTTGTTTAGTAAACGATTATCCATTACAGGTATAAGAGAACCTTCACATATTTTAGACGATCAAAAGAAACACAATGTTTATAATATTGCTTCTAAAACATAAAAATGCGTACCTAAATTATGTATAGTTAATTTATTGTGTTTTCTTGTAATTTTAATTAAATTATTGAGTAGTGACTATTGCAACATTTACACCATAACGGCATTCAATTACATTTATAATTTTTGCTGAACAAATATTTTGTATATTTAATATGTTATAATATAGTTTTTAACTGTTTTTTTCTTTTTTTTACATAATATATGTAGAGTGAAATGCGCTCATAAAATATAACAATACATATTGTTGAATACGCAAGTAATAGTCCATTGTTATTTTTACAGACTAATATAGTACATTAATAATAGTTTAATTATAACTGTGAAAGTAAACATGTAGTCAATATGATATGATTGAAACTACTATACAAGATATATTCACAAATCAAAATATTAGTAAATAATATTAAGTGAACATTAGCTAATTACTTCTAATGAACGCAATCGCGAGTATCATAAAATATATTAAGACGAGACAAATACGTAAAAATAAAACTAGGTACACGTTATTTTGTGTACTGCATAGCTATGTGCAATAGACATGAAATCGGTCGATGAAATAATAAAATGCATTCCCGTATGAACACAACGCACAGACCTACAACGTTTGATTATAGACGTGGTTCGAACGCTGCCGCGCCATTGAGAAATTACGGTGTGGCGTCCTCATAAGTGGTTGCTTACAGGTATTAGGATATAGGTGTTATTATGAAATGAATAAAGACTTACTGAAAATGTCCGTTCTAAAAAAAAATAATATAAAAAAAAAATATATATATATATATATATACATTTTTGAGTCCAATATATTAAATATAAATGTATAAAAATTTTGTTAGTATAAGGGTATAAAATAAATAAAACTTACTATTATTCGATGATTGTTGACCTTAAAATTATTAAATGATTAAAGAATCATATATATATATATATATTAATTTTGAGAATAATATATCAAATATAAATGTATAATAATTTTGTTAGTACAAGGGTATAAAATAAATAAAACTTACTAATATCCGATGATTGTTGACCTTAAAATTATTAAATTATTAAAGAATTATATATATATATATATATATATATTAAATTTTGAGAATAATGTATTAAATATAAATGTATAATAATTTTGTTAGTACAAGGGTATAAAATAAATAAAACTTACTATTATTCGATGATTGTTGACCTTAAAATTATTAAATTATTAAAGAATTATATATATATATATATATATATATATATATATATATATATATATATATTAAATTTTGAGAATAATGTATTAAATATAAATGTATAATAATTTTGTTAGTACAAGGGTATAAAATAAATAAAACTTACTATTATCCGATGGTTGTAGAACTTAAAAATCATTAAATTATTAAAAAAATTATTTATATATTAATTTTTGAGAACAATATATAAAATATTAATGTACAATAACTTTGTTAGTATAAGACAGTGGCGTGCCGTCAGGGCAAGCGAGGTAAGTGGCGCTTGCCCGGCTAAGAAAAAAAAAGGGAAAAATGAGTACTTATTGGTTATTTTTAATTATATAAAATGTCATTGTTCGCATTATAATCAGGTAAATTATTTACAAAATAATAATATAATTTATATATATATATATATATATATAAAAATAAATAAATAATAAGAAAATGTTTTACAGCATAGGCAACTTTGCAAACATTGGTAAGCGCTCGTCTTTTTCCAGATTCGGCCCTTGCTGTGTAGTCTCGGAACGACTGTGTGCGGTAGAGGGTGGTAACGACGATTTCACACGATCCTAGAAAGCGCTCAGCTGAACGCTTCTGACGCGATTTGATTAGTCACCGCCGCCGACATAACATTATGTCGTATCGTATGCCATTGTAAAATGTGCTCGACTATGGCGCGGTCTTAATTCTTATTAATTCTTATCGTCATTAAGAATCGAATAATTGATAAGTTATTGTTTAAACGGCTTCTCGGATCAGTATTTTGCCGAAAACCGACCGTTTTTATTTGGGCGATAAAAAAAGGAATAAAACAAAATAACGGAACGTTTAAGTGGACTGTATTAAATTTGATGAACGATAATTTTAAAACATAATAACGAAGAACTTAAATTGACTATAGGGAATTGGGGGGGGGGAATACATATAATAAATCACGTAATATCCCGACAATGAAAAACGTCAACAAAAAAAAAAAAAAAAATACATTTACATATGACCGTAAAATATGACCTGGACCGCGACTGAATCCGATTGAAGCTAGTTGAACGGTTGACGCGGCGAAAGCGGATGAAACGGCATTGATGACGAAAAATCATGGCGTGGTTGTATCGCTGGCGATGACTTGACGTATACAACACGCGACGTAACGCACTATATTGAATAGAATTCCGTAAACGATAATTGCTTTTAATTAGGCAATGCACACGATTTAGGTATATAGGGATGGCACGGGTTAGCTTAACCGCAATGCAACATCCGTACTCACGTCAACAAAATGTTGACGGAAGAGATTGCCGTAAACAGGGGCGCATTAAGGTTCAATATTTAGGGATGAGAGGGGGGGGGGCAAATATAATTTGTCGCCCATAAATTTACAGTACAGATTAAAATTCCAACAGACAAAAACATAATTCCAAATGTCTATGACCGGTGTGCCGCCCCCTAAAAATTGCCGCCCGGGGCAAATGCACCCTTTGCCCCCTCCCTCCCCCTCCCCCTTAATGCGCCCCTGGCCGTGAAACGAAAATGTCACGGTTTACGCGCTAGAATATAAGACCCGAACGGTTTCAGTGCGCGCGAAAGACAACGACGAAGAAGCCGCACACAGGAGGCGATATCGCGTTCGCACACGTACAATTATTTGTTATAAATATCGCTGTGACGTCGGAACAGTTATAGAAAAATCTTCATTTTATCTTTCGCTCTCACGTCGTACCGAGTACATCACCTAATTAAAGTAATATTATAATATAACATAATATTATATATGTGTATACCGAAATTTATATTACATATTATTAATTTTTATTTATTGATTTTTACGACGAGCACAGTTAGGCCGTCCTCCCACTGGGGCGACGCGACGCGACGCGATTTAAAATAAATATCGCGTGATAATCGTTTGCTTTATAAAACACGGATTAATATATCAGGGACTTCCCACTGATGCGATGCGATGCGACTGCGACGCGACACGATAGCAACAAATCGCGAGCGACTGGTGCTGTCGGTCGCTTGATAAAAGTTGACATAATATATCACGTGCACTGCGCCAGCCCCGCCCAATAAGAAATGTTAAATTTTTTTTACACCAATAATTAGCACGTAATTTGCATGAATTTTCACGATTAAAATTAGAATTTGCACGGTTTTAGTTTTTCCAATATATCGAAAAATATTCGGGCGGGGCTGACGCAACGTTACGCCAGCCCCGCCCAAACGGAATATGCATTATTTAAAAAAAAAAATTGCGCCACTAATTAGCACTTTATTTGCATATTATTATTAAAGTGTTACTTAATTAAAAAGCATTACCTCAATGTTATCATTAATCTTTCACATACACATACACAACGACGGAAATGTGTGTCTCGTTTTTCAATAGCTGGCCCAACTTTTTCAACAAGTACATTATAACTTTCTTTCGGCATTCGATAAAATGATTGAAAATTTTCATTGTCTTGCATAAGCTCCTTAGTGGCAACAAAAATACGACATTTAACATTATTTTCTATGTATGAATGTATCCAATATCTCCTTTTCTTTTTAATTTTACGATTTCGATACCAATATAATGCAATATAATCGTCATATTCAGAAGACGACATGTTTGCAACTGAGCCATTCTAGTTGCCGAAACAATGCCTATAGTGTGCAGAACTCACGACACACAAGTTGTACGATATTTTACTAAGCAACTATTTTTCTAAATCACGTCGACGTCGCATCGCGTCGCGTCGCCCCAGTGGGAGGACGGCCTTATGGTTTTATACTTTATAATACTTAACAATAAACTTATTTGATAATAAATATAATATCCAGTAAAATATTAACACGATTACATTTTTATTCCATTTTAGGTAAGAACCGGTACTTTTTTTAGCGCTTGCCCATAATAATGTTTTACCATCACACGCCACTGTTATGAGGGTATAAAATAAATAAAACTTACTATTCTCCAATGATTGTAGCCCTTAAAAATAAATTATTAAACACTTCAAACGCCCAGTTCACTACAAAGTGTTGATAATTTTAAAAATTAAAAAAAATTCATATATAAGACTTGAATTTCTGTTATCATATGTGTATGAGCGAAGAAGAGTGTAAATTAATCTTAAAAACAAACAAATTTTATAAAACCTATAACCTAACCTATAATTTTTATATTAGATATAATTAAAATATTTAAAACGTTGATAAAATTTATTAGTTTTTTTTTCACTATACTCAGATTAAAGTAATGGGAAACAATTTTTATCATTCACCCGATATTTCAACTTAGAAAACTCGATCATTGTACAATGCACATTTAAATTTATCAATTTATTTTAATTTTATAATAATAAACTACGTAAATCATTGTGAAAATGTCTTTAAAACAGGGGGGTCATTTGAGTGGAAGGGGCGGGCTGGTGTGCGGTTGCATCTCTTACGTTTAACATAGTCCCGATTATCCGGCTTGGGCAATGGTAATTATAATGTTGAAAAAGAAGAAATTAAAAATATCAATCTAGAAAAAGTTGTAGATGTATTTGCTAAAGTTAAGAAACGCCGGTATTCGCTTATTTAAAATATAATTATTATTTTTTAGAGCCTAATGCTTGTACAAAAGTTTTAAATATAAAGCATGAATGAAAATATTATGTGTTTCTTATCTTTTTTTTCTTTATTTGTCATTTTTAAGCTTTTTATGCATGACTTATTGAATTTCACAGAGAATCAATTATTTATTATTTTTTTAGTTTTAATGTTGCTATTATGACTATTTATGTTGATTACGATTCATGATTTATGGAAAAAATTATAAGGAGGACAATGTACAGAGTACTTATATCTATTTTATATGGCCTGCTTGAAAATCGTACACCCGAAAAAGAACCGAAATGACGCCACTGTTTTAAAAATTACCTAATAAAATGCCCTTATATGTGGTAAAATTGTTATTAAATATAATATCATTTGTTTTAGAAATGTTTAGTAGAATTTGTAACATTTGGGAAAAATAAATCAAATTTAAGAGTAAAAATTTCGTTTGAATTAAGATACAAAATGAATAAAATTCAATTCAAATTTATTCTTTTCTATTATTATAAGACAAATATAAGACTTAATATTGTTTCATCCAATATATATATATATATATATATATATATATATATATATATGAGATAAGAGTTGAGTAAACTTAACAAAACAAAAATTCTTGTTACTTTAAAATAATTTGAAAGCTTAAAACGTTTTATTACGTTTATTTCACTTATTTTATATTATATGAATGGCATACTATTTATAAAATTTTTTTTTTGTTTTTGAAGTTTTATTTCGAAAACATTAATATTCATGTATTATATATATTTTATAACATAATATAAAACTAAATAATAAATGGCAAAAATTTTTTTAAGTCTTTGTAGTATACCGATAAATGGGGTACATGTGTTCTTATTTAATTTTTCACATTTTATAATGACATTGGTTCAAAAAGTTTTTAAATGAATTAGTAATTTTAAAAACAATATATTATAATATGTTTTTTAGTTATAAGAAAAAAAATGAAAAAATATTACCCATTATTAATTTGTTCAGGTCTTATAAAATAAAAACAGTTATTATATATTCAAACTCGCAGATTCATACAAAGAGCTGAACATTTAGAAAATATGAAAGAAAATTTTAAAATATAATGTTGTTTAATCGTGACAACATTATATAAGATGTACAACCATAGGCGCCCGCAAAGGGAGCATGATGGGGCATTTGTCCACCTGGCTTTTTGGTAATAATATTGTATATTTATTAGTATCTTTTGATTTGAAATGTATTATTCTTATATATATATAATATATATAATATATATATATATATATACACACACACACACAATATACTACTATTATAAGTAAACCAGTTTATGGAGCCGTCGATAGTAATATTATTACTATAGGTGAACACAATATTCACTAATACGGGTTGTAATCTGATTTTGTTATGATTTTCATGACAATGCTTTAACCGTATCATGTTAAGATAGAGCCTTTTCGAGTCGGCAGTATAAGGAATTCGAACTTCAACACGGAATAAGAACTATTGTCATACGTTCAAATAACGACGCACGCAGTGGCGTATTTTCAACTTTTTTCTGGGGGGGTCCAAATATTTTTTTTTAAAATTCCAACAGGATATATTGATATAAGGTATTTAATAAAAAATACTTTTGGGTAATCTTTTTTTTTTTTTTGGTTCTGGGAAGGGTCCAGTACCCCTGGACCTCCCCCCCCCCGTAAATACGCCACTGGACGCACGGAGTATTGCAGCTTTTATTCTACACTTGCTGCTGTTAAATAATTATTCAATATCAAAATTATTGTAAATTAATATACAATACATAAAAAAAAAGCTTTTATTTAACATTTTAAATCTACGTTATTTATTTCTGTCCCAAAATATCGAAAGTGGTAAGTACAATAATATTAATGTTATTACATTTCATGATTAATGTTATTAAATATTTATAAAAATGGACTGAGGTTTTAAGAAAATGGATTAAAGAAGATATTTCAAAAAACCACGTTTAGAACAAACTGATTTCGAATCAAATAAAAAAAATTGCCAAAACCAGTCCAGCAGTTGCTGTTATCGATGAGAACTTCTATTTCATCGTGTGTCGAAGAAAAGTTAAGCCAATATTTGGACTTTAATAATACATTTATGAGTGTATAATATTAACACGTTGAGTGCGGATGTCGACGGACAGTCGACATACATTCCTATTCTGTTCTCTGACAGGGGTGGCTCCAAGGGGGGGGGGGCTAGGGGCTAAAACCGTAACTCAAAACTAAAACCTAATTAATACTACAACTAAAACCCTAAAACTAGAACCGTAACTCACGGTTTCTCTTCTACTGGTAAAGTAAGACCTTTTTTTTGTGCTTATTATGACATAGGCCCCTCCCAAACCAGTCTCTGGAGCCGCCTCTGTTCGCTGAGGCTACAAGTTTATGATACTATATTATATATGTGTATATCAGAATATTAGAATTATTATCAATTGTGTAAAATGACCACACAAAATAAAAAATATAACAATTAAGAATTTAAAAATATAAGATATTAAGTGGACTGTGTTTTAGAAAAATTTACAAATAAATTCAATGCGAAAAAAACAATAAACAGTCTTAACACTAAGGGGGGGGGGACTATTACATAATTTATAACATAATATTCCGACAACGAAATTCCGTAATAATAGTACAAATTAATAAATAATTATAATAATAATAATATTAAAAAAAAAAAACCTGTTCCTCGAAAAGGACGGAATCCAAGATTGTGAACCGGGGGTGTTTTAAGTATTTTGGAACGCTAATGCGGCGACGAAATGTTCGGTGACACTCAAGTAAAAAAAAAATAAAGATGACGAAAATCAACGATTATAATTTGAACCGAACGGACAGTGGACACGTACGCAAACCGGACGGCGACAGTGGTCCGACGACACGCGACATCAAGAAAATGCGCGAAACGCAAAATGATATTTTAGTTTCATAAAATTATTACAATTTTATAATAAATACCGCGACAACACAACAACGACCACGTAAGAGACGACGGTGACTGCGACGATACGACGAAAAGAATACAATAAAATATAATTCCAATAAGAAACGATAATAACAATAATAGGTAATAATAACACATTAAAGCGGAACGCATAATATATATATATATATATATATATATATCAGATCAACTACATTGGTTTTCGTGTAAATAAATTGAACGATAAATTAATAATAATAAATTTAATTTAAATGAATGAGCGCAGTATTTGGTATAAGGCGCGAACAAATGGAATAATAATTTTATTTTTTGTTTTCTCCTGTCAATTTTTCGTGATTTATATTATTATCCATTAAGCTGTTTTATAAATTTAATAAGCATTTTATTTATATTGTAATATAGGTATGTCGTATATACATTATATTATATGGTATAGACTATAGACCAGCGGTTCTCAACCTGGGGGTAATTACCCCCCAAGGGGTAAAACGGGATTTTCTGAGGGGTAAAGCTAGGGCTCTCATTTGAAAAAAAAAATGTTTAAAGTTTTAACGTTTTTTATCGTTATTTACCTTTAGCGTTTAGCGTTATGGATTATTTGTGTTTAACGTTATAGAACGTTTTATCGTTATATAATATTTACGTTTTACGTTTATCGGTATTTTAACGTTATTTGGTTTAATATCGATTTTTTTTCCAAATAAATAAATCCATTCATATTCCATAGACTACATAGTACGACTATATAGCACTACCATAGCACGTTTTCAAATCTCATAAACGTAATATATTTCATTAAACTTCATTGATTATAAGAGTCCTAATTTTTATCCTTAATTTTTTGATATTATACATTTTTTCAGTGAGAACCTTGGTTTATTTTTGACATTATATCCCAATGCAGAATATTTTTCTTAAAATGTTGATTATATTACCAATAGAAAATTTTCTGACTAGCTGACATCTTCTCAGACACGTATCTTTGAACAATTTTTACGCGTCCGTGTGAACCCAGCCTTATTATAGAACTATAATAAACCTACACCATAAGCTTATATTTTCCGTAATAAATTGGATACAAATATTAAAATAACGTTAATTTTATTTTTCGTTTTTCGATATTTTGATATAAAACGTTAATACCTTATTTCGTTTTATGATATATTTTAATTTGTGATAGTTTAAAATAAGTGTTTATTGTTTTCCGTTACGTTTTTTGATATTCATTTCAATTGATATTTTGCAATTATAACGTTATAATCAAAACGTTATTATAACGTTTGCGAGCCCTGGGTAAAGCAAAGAATAATTTTTATTTTTATTATAACGCGGTCGAAAATACCATTGTGCGACTAACGACACAGTATATAATATTATTGGATACGGTTATTATAGTAATTTCGGTAAATTCTTTTTGAAATTTTTCATTTTTCATTTTTAAACTAAAATTTTTTTTTGGGGGGGGGGGGTAATTGCTAATATCTAACTCGATTTATGGGTGATGGTCTCACAAAGGTCGGGAACCGCTGCTATAGACGTATAAAATATATATATATATATATATATATATATATATACACTTTACTACACATTATATTATGATATTATATGAGTACTACTTAAATTGTATGTAGTTTTTGATTGGTTTTCATAGAATTTCAAAAAAGTTGATATTTTGAGTTTAATATTGGAAATATTATTAATCATGAATAATTTTCGGAAGAAATTAATTCTAAAGCATTAAAACAATCTTGAGTGCCCGACAATTCGTACAGTTTTCAAAAGGACTCTTCCGATGGTAATCGTTCATATCGCCCACAGTGGTTAACCGGATATTTTTTATTTCCTATTTCACAAAATTAAAAGAAGTTTTGTGCCGTTATTGTGTACTATTTAAACCTTAAACTAAATAGTTCGAGGTCCCTTTAATATTAGATAATTTTCGAAATATAAAGATTTTCATGGCTCTGTAAAACAAAATCTTAAATCAAAAAGGCACTGTGAATCAGCAAATAAAACAAAACGACTTCAGTAAAATTTGTGAAAATAATAATAAAATTGTTGTACAACTTTTAAATTGTGCACAAAAGAATACAATATAATGCAATCAGAAAAAATTAATTTCTATTATGAAATCAATAGTTTTTTGTAATAAAAATAACATTTCTTTAAGAGGAAGTGCTGACGAAACTGTTATTTTTAATGACTTACTGGAATTTAAAATAGATGCAGGTGACACCATTTTGAATGATCATTTACTTAATTCCCCATAAAATTTAACTTAAATTTCCTATCGGGTTTAGAATGAAATTATAGATATAAATGATGAGGTATTAAGGAAACACATATTTAATGATGTGAAAAAAAGTCAATTTTTTTCTGTAATTGCTGACAAATCGAGTGGATATCTGGCACTGAACAACTTTCAGTAGGATTAAGGTTCATATACAAAATGCGAGCAGATGAATTCTGCGCAAGAGAAGAACTTTTAGGGTTCGTACCACTGCAACGTCTAGACGCACAAACTATATCGGAAACAATTTTAACTATACTCTTACAATATTTGGGCCTGATTTGACAAAAATGTAGGTCATGCATGCTATAAGTGTTCCACTATGGCTGAAAAATTGAGTGAAATTAGAGAACGAATACAAAATACATTTTCAAACGCGAATTTTTTATTGCAATTCACACAAATTGAATCTAGAAATTAATGATATGAATGATGTTTTATAGGCTCGTAAAGCGGTTGGGACGATTAAAAATAAAATAAACTTTTTTCGAGGAAGTCTTTTGAAAAGAAAATCCAAACCTCCTTTTATGTGAAATACGTTGGACAGCAAAATACAAAAGTATTAGAATATTCAAAGAAAATAATATTAACTCTATTCTGGAAGCACTAGAGAAGTTATCTGAAGATGGCGGAAATCTTAAACAAAAGATCACGCTTTTCAGTTATTTTGTTTTTGTAGTAATTCAATTTTTTAGTTTGCTTATTTATAATGACTAAATACTTCTCTATGCTGGAGCCAGTAGCAAACATCCTCCAAGGAGTAAATCAAAATCTGCTGACTGTAAAAAATCAAATTACCGCGATTACTAAAATATTTTAAGAAGATCAACAGCCTGAAAATGCTAACTTTGGTGATCGTTGGGATAAAATGGAAAGTAGTTTAATTCAATCAGAAATTCAAATAACTATGCCAAATATGCTAATAAACAAACGCATAGAACAAATGTACCTGCTGATTGCGTTCAAATTCACTTAAAAAAAGCAATTTTTATTCCACATCTTGATTCATATTAGTATTATCCTTTAATGCACGTTTTTTGGAGGTAAATGAAAAAGCATATTCTTTATTTCAATTATCACCAAAATATATTAAAAGCCTTGAAGTAAAGCAGTACAAATTTCTTATTGCAAAAATTGTAGAAAAATATGTCTGTTTTCTAAAAAAATTGTTATCAGAATCCATGATTTGGTATGTTTACTATAAACATAAAGTTAATACAAATAATATAGAAATTAATTATTCAGAAGAGGTTTTAGATACATTGAAAGAAACAGAATTATTTTATCCATCAATATTCTCAGAAATTTGTATACGTTTTTGCATCCTTGAAACTACTTGTACTGCTTAACGATTCTTCAGCGCGATGCGGAGGGTAAAAACATGGCTGCGCTCAACCATGACTAACAAAGACTCGATACTCTTTGCATGAAGAATGTACACAAAATCATTATAAAAAAGTTAATCATTAGTTATAATTTTTGTGGTGAATTTGCGAATCGTTTTGGAAGCGATTCAAAGCGATTACAATTTCTATTTAAAAAGTAATAAACGTTTAATAATATTAATATTATTAATATTATACTTAATTAAATAAAGAATTTAAGAAATATATACTTATTTTACTTTTAGACATTTGTTAAATGTTAAAAATTGTTGCAAACCATCCTACTGCATGTAGTATATATTTTAAATGCTTGTCCCCTACAAAAATTTCTGCGGGCGCCTATGTTTATAAATATTATAACAAATATGATAACAACATTTTTAAAGTTATGATAATTTATAGGTTACATTCCACTTTAATAAGATAAAAATAATTTAACACTTTATGACATTTATTTAACAGTTTCATTTAATAAACATGAACATGGAAAATTTTAGTTTAAACATTTATTTTAATTTTATAATGTTAAGCTACGTAAATCATTAACAATATGTCTATAAAATGGCCTCGTTAAATACCCTTGTAAGTGGTGAAATTGTAATGGCTTATTTTTAATGCCATTGATTATAAAAAAATTTAATAGAATATGTAATCTTTGAAAATGATGTATCAAATTAAATATAATATTTTAATTATATAAAGTATAAAACAATAAAAAATGTACCTGTATCGAACAGTAACAGATCTTAAGAAAAAATAAAAAACCTTTATAATTCTGAAGGTGTAATTTAATAACATTAAGGGGTAGAAATTTGGAAAATTAAAAACAAAATTTAATTTAGAATAATTTTATATGAATGATGTGACGGGGCAATACTACGACGATATAAGACAACGATATACAGCATGACGATAGCAGGACACCCCAGGCTACCATGCCGATAAATAAGTTGTAACGGAACGGAATACATAATATTTGTCGGTTAACTACACACCGAAGTATCCGACCACAGCCACAGCACGTGCCGAGAGATGGCGCGATTAGAAAATAATACTAAGAGCGGTCATTATGTACAACAGAAATTGAAAAACCGGGACAAGAAACAGGAAAGCATCGACACGACAAGTCATGGGACATCATGAACAATATGATACACAATCGCAAACGTCGGGAATCGAAGCAGTTGGGTGATTAAATCATAAATAAACAACATTAGGGAAAAGAAACACTCTGATTGGGTCAAACCGGTGCGATACCAGTCAATTATACACATAGATCAGAATATCGGCAGAAATAATACAATTCTCACCATCGTCTTCAACATGTCAAACACAGACACTGAAGAAGAAGGGACGCTTGAACCATCGTCTTATCAGCCACGGTAATCGGATCCTCCAGACCAGTAATAGCAAAGTCGACCAACTGTTAGCAGTCCATCGAACCTTCCAGACCAGCAGTAGCCAAAAGAGTCCTTTTCAAGACTTCACATCCTACATATCCACTCACGACACGCCATTTATTTGCGCGGGCGTCGGGGACAATATCCTTTTCCTAATCACTCACGACACACCACGTATTTTCGCGGGCATCAGAAAGATAACCTTTCTTATCGTCCATTCACGATACGCCACGTATTTGCATGGGCGACTGGGAGATACCATTTCCTTACTGTATCCTCACGATACGCCTTCTCCTCTCATTTTTATCTATTATAGTATTGACGTGTATATGTCTTATAACTGAGGTCACTATATAAATTTGTGCGACACCGAGAGCGTTACCATGACGTCATGAACACGGGTCTACTCACCACCCGGCCAGGTCTCCCCATTGCTATACCGTCGTTTCCAGTTACATTAGAACGGCGATAGTAGCGCGATCTATATATATATATATATAGATATGTCTATAGGGACGAGGAGACGAGAACTAAGCTATAGGTAACTTCGTCACGTGTAAAAAATAAATAAGATATATACATGTACCGATGTATCTGTATGCAGTATTATAGATGTTTATATTCGTGTGTACATACATGTTATCGTGTGATCGCACATTTGTAAACCGTGGGTAATGTTTTAATTTTTGGAGTCTACGTGTAATTTGGTTTTTGTTTTTTTCAAAAAAATTTGATTTTTTCTTTAATTAACCATACGTTATATCCTGATTTATTAGTCCTATAGCAAATTTGAAAACCCCATTAAAAAGTTCATTAAAACCTCTTAAAGAAAACATACAAAGCAAGGATTCAATATTAATTTCATAAGCACCAGCACAATCTAAAAATTTCTAAATTTTAAAAATTTGACTTCTACCTAACAATTTTATTTTGTCACTCAGAAGTCAGAGGTATGCATATTTCACAAAAATTTTCTTTTTTAATAAGCTTTTCAATGGAATATTCATTTTTTGAAAAGTTTTGTTTTGGAGAGAAGAAATCGCACTTAAAATTAAAAAAAACAGTATGGTGGTAAATGGTACACACTACTTCCATAAATGAATGTAGGTAATGCATTAATTTATGGAAGTAGTGTGTACCATTTACCATACCACTTTTTTTACATTTAAAGGGCGATTTCTTCACCTCAAAACAGAAGTTTTTAAAAATGAGTATAGCATTGGAAAACTCATTAAAAAAAGAAGTTTTATGAAATTTGCACATCTCTGAGTAACAAAACAAAAATCGATAAACAGGAATCAATTTGTTTAAATGTAGAAGTTTTCAAATTTCGAGATTGTCCCTGTGTTTGCAAAAATGATACTGAAACATTGCTTGGTATGTTTTCTTCAAGAAAATGTAATGAAGTTTTCAATGGGGCTGTCAAATTTGGTGTAAGACCAACAGTTCAAAAAATATGGCTAGTTAAATGAGAAAAATCACATTTTTTCAAAAAAAACCGAAATTTCTACCTTAAGTTGAGAATCGAACCATAGTCAAATGGAACTTCTTTGTCGCATTTCAGGTATAGTGTGTACAATGAAAAATATGTCAAATGACATCCAATAGCACAAAACTGTAATCATTAAAATATTACTAACTATTATTATTTCTATATAAAGAAAAGCAAAGGGGAACCCTTAATCTCCCCAGGCTACGCCACTGTACCTAGGTAATTTTATATGCATAATAATCAAATAAATTTCTGTTCTGTTCGTAATACATATTATTTAAAGTTACATAGTAAATCAAGTTGATGGAGATCAAGTCATAAATGCTCTGTGTTTGAACAGCAAAGAAATGCAACGTCTACTCATATAATAACATATAAGTTAAGTTTTAAGTTTGTGTACTTTTTTAAAAGTATTTAAAAAAGCTTTTACCGTTTATGTTTTTATATAAAATATAAATAAAATTCAATTTTAAAAGTAAGTGCACAGTTTATCTGCTTAGCCATTTTACTATGTAACATATTATTTCGATTGGTGGTATTTTGTTAAAAATCGCAGAATAAATCATAATCAGTGTTTAAGATCTTCAGGTGGTAGTTTCAAGTTTGGGTAGACAATCATGGGTAGACACTAGACACCCATTTTTTTCTTTTGAAGTGGATATATAAAATTAAATTTGGCGCCCTATAAATATATTTTTTCCCGCGCCCCTTAGAGGTAGCCAGTACGGGCCTGATCACAGTGATAGATTAAATACCCGGGAATTGGGAAAGTAGAATATTAAATTATGTGGATTTCACTTATTAGAATTATGTCCATATATTGTTCAGTAAGAAGAGCTTTAATATCGTATTTATGATGCGTTAATAAATTTGCATTCCAAAGCAGGATAGATATAGAGTAGTAGATAGCATAATGTCTATTTATCATTTTTGGATATAAGAAGTGTATTGATAACGATAGTTAAAAGAGAGCTAAGCGGGCTAAATAATTTTTATAAATCTTTGAGGAAGGATGAAAATTTAAGAGATAAAAGGTCAGAGTCGGTAGAAAGAGTGATATTTGAGTGGTTGGTTGAATTTATGATAGTAACTTGAGTGTAAGATTTATAAGAAGCTGTAATTGAATTTAAAATAGCGTTAACAATACTTGAGTTAATATTAGTAAATTGGTGAAAATTGTTTTTTGACGTCAGTAGACTTTTTTCATTGTTATGTAGACTGAAATTCCTTGTGAGTTGAGCATCCGCGATAATTACCAAGATGGTCAACCCCTTCCCCCCATCCAAAGGACATTTTTTGCTAGGAAACTCAGAGATTTTTAACACATATTGGAAAGGTGTCACCAGAACGAATGCAATTTATTTTGGGGGAGGGAGGGTTGTTGCAGTATGATTTAATGTGACCAAATTCTTGACAACGTATATGACGTAATATTCTATGTTTATTGACATGGTGCTCTTTGATTTGGGTTTTGGCATAATATAAAAAGTTTATTGCAAAAACGTATTTCTTGTTTAGAACAGGCTCCAAATTAATGAAAATAATAGTGTGACTCCCTTATTGGTGTTGCGTTGGAGAAAATTTGTTATATTTCTAGAAATATGTCCATGTGAAAGGAAATATTTTTATTTCCTCTATCGGGGTAGTGTTGGGAAGGTTCTAAGTACCACAAGATATGATCTGTCTTCTTTTAATTGACGAGTGTGGAAGGGCTACATTCAAGCAATTTAATAACTGAGCCGTTAGACTCTGCTGAATCGGTAAAGAGTTTCACACCATTTGATGAACTTTTACATGAGAAAGTTCTATTTAATTTTTTTTGTTGATATTATTACAAATATAATTAAATTCAATGACTGCGCAAATGAAGTTTGGTATAGGTAAATTGGTAGCGAAGATAGGTACACTATAATTGGTCTCTAATTCCATGTTTTCAGTTAGATTTTTAGAATTTATGGTATCCTCGATCTTGTTAAAAAAAAGAGAAGCGATTCTATTGAGACAAGTATTTTGTTTCTTTATGTTAAGTAACCGTTTTAGATGATTAGAGTGACAAAAGTGATGTTTTGAACCTAAATAAGTAATAAACCTATCATTTTGTTCAGACTGAGATAGTGATCTGGTATGATTTGACACACTCTATAGTCTATATACGAGATTACTGAATTATCAAAGGAGAGACGATTTTAGAATACTTGTCTGTCATGTTGGTTGGGTTTGTCGTAAGAAATCGATGAGAGCTGGCCGACCGTGTGCGGGATACCTCTGCCGTGTAGTGACGTAACAAGGGACGAATATTATTTATATAAAAATTAATTTTTAAATCAGGTTATATTTAGGTTATTCTTAATGGCATAAGACCATATTATGTAATCATAGGAGATTACCAAAGTGGATATATAGATCGACAACTGATCATATATTCACGCACAAGCAAATTATAGAAAAATATTATAAATTCCATAGGAAGTTACATTTATTATTCGTAGATTTTAGACAAGCATATAATGATTCTGTCAAGAGATAAATCGTATGGAAATATATTGAACTTTTTGGTGCAACGTCCAAATGAAAAACAATGTTCTGAACAGTTATGCTAAAACAGGTGATGCCAACATCCTATAAATATTAATATCACACTAGAAGGGGTAGCTCGAAACATAAAAAAAAATAAAGAAAATGGTGTCAGAAAATTATTTTCAATCCTGTATTATTCTGATATTATATTGGTTCGTGGATGAACTGAAGACAATAAAAAATAAAAAATTAATATAACGCTCAAAGACAATAGAATTTGAAATGAATGAATACAAAACTAAATATATCATATATTTATATATATATATATATAATAAAAGAACAACAACAAATGCATCAGACAAGGAATAAACTAATTCAAGAGTTTAAGCTTGAGAAAGCATATAGTCCCAAAGAACCTAACTATGCTAGGATTGTTGAGTTTATTCTAATTTTTGAATATTAACAACGTAAATCATTGTCAAAATCTTTTAAATACAATTCATCGTAACAATATAGTTGATAAAATTGTAAGATCATTTTAAATAGTAATGTGGGTATTGTTTTAAATATTTTTAATATAATTTGTAATTTTTTATAAGAATATATCAAATTAAAATAATTTTGTTAGTATTTGGATATATAATTAAATAAAACTTACCACTTGCTAAATTATTTAGATCATAAAATATAATAAAAAAAGAGTATATAAAAATCTAAACGCACATATGAATTCAAACATATTTAAAAATTTGAATAGAATATAATACTTAGTGTTATGTATAAGACAAGAGTGCATGTATAAGAGTTAATGACTTAGTAACATTTATATAAAATATAATTATAACAATTAAAATTATGGGACAATTTAAGTATTTAATTTCTT
The DNA here is from genome assembly GCA_032441835.1 of Slavum lentiscoides. Lineage (NCBI taxonomy): Eukaryota > Metazoa > Arthropoda > Insecta > Hemiptera > Aphididae > Slavum > Slavum lentiscoides. The sequence goes on along the minus strand of CM063706.1, from coordinate 18,762,887 downwards.
AATTTCGCTGTAATTAGACTAAAGCAATAGCATATAATTTTAACAATTTTTTAAATTTGGATTTCGAGAACAAAAGCATTGGAATTTATATTGACATTATCATTATCAACTATCTATATCAATGTAAAAATGTTTTCATAAAAACTTCGTAGAATACCGGTATGAATGTTAAAGTGTAATTATATAGATATTTGATATTTTATGTAATAAATGTTCGTGATATTTTTAATAGAATTTGTAATTAAGAATACAAATTTATAAAATTTGAATGTAATAATTTTGCTAGTATTAGAAATATAAACTTTCAGTACGCAGAAGATATACAAAACAATAAAGGTCAATAATCACAAATTAATTTTATTAACTTAACAAATTACTTTAATAGATTTGATATTTGATATTCATATCAAATAAAATTCGAATCTTTTATAATGGTTTTATACCTTATTTATTTGTTCGAAACAAATAATTTACGTGTATAACATTTATTTCACGTTTAACTTTCAAGTACACGAACATTAAGATTTATTTCTGATTTATAACTTTATAAGAAATTCATTGGTAAATACATTTTCAAAATACCCTGTGTATACAAAAACAATTGATTTATTTGTAATTATAAATTATTGAATATGTTATCGCGCCATTAGTTTTAAATATTTATAATATATTTTCAAATTTGTATACTAATTATTTTTTCAAATGTATTATTTTCGTTAGTATCACAAAATATAATCTTTAATAACTTACGAATTCCCCTTGGATAATATCTTAAAAATAAAATATTTATTTAAAATTTTAAACGTTCAGTTTAATGTGACGAATTGAAAATGTAGAAAATTTTAATGTTATAATGCTGAACTAAATAAAATTATTTTAAAGTATTTTTAAGAAAACCTAAAAGAATGTCGACATAATAGTCAAAATTGTAAATAAAATATAATTTTTCTTCAGAAATAACAAATAACGAATGACTTTGATAACACCTTAAACAAGTATAACAAGAACATTTCAAAAGTAACATAATTCTCTGAAATTAATATTTTTAATGTAATTTAAAAAACAGTGTACAATTTTTAAAACATGTTTGACGTTCTTATTTCAAAAGCATAAACATTTATATTTAGTTTAATATTATGATGCCAAAATAAAAACAATTATGTTAAAGTATTTTTTAGAAAACCTAAAAAAATGTCGACATAGTTATCCAAATCGTAAATAAAAAATTACTTGTTTTTAAATCTGCCAGACCTTAAAAAAAAAATATTAAATATTAAAATTAATAGTAAAAGGAATATTTGACAATTTGTATATAGAAAGATATATACTCGTATAACTATATAAGGGGCTTAATATAGTGTAAACATATACGTATGACACAATTATGCTTATAGCTCCATATTTAATGTTTGAAAAATTTCTCAACTAAATAATTATTGAAAAATTAAAAAATTAAATTAAATTTAAAATTCTAAGCGTGCAGTTTAATATGAAGAGTTAAAAATGTGAATAATTGAAAATATATAATAAGAGACTAATATAATTAACCATGTAGGTTGGGGACAGAATACACCTACAGTAGTCAGTAACTCCTGTTTATCGTAAAAGGCGATTACAAGGAGGTAGCGGTGGGAAGTAGTAACCGCTACTACCGACCATTGGCGATTTCTGCGACAGACCTAACGGCAATGAAAGGAATTGATGACGGCAGCTTGTAGTTATTTCAAGTTCTGGCTCATCAACTGCGATGTGGAAGGAGAAGGAGTCCACCACATTAAGATTCCTAGTAAAGCAGTATGGATAAAGTAGAGGAAGATTTAGAAGATACAGGAACAGATATATTCGGAAATATCAGTACCGGCAGGGGAAGGACCAAGGCTTCTCAGGTCGTCATTAAGCGAAACCCTTGGAAAAACATCGGAACATGGAACGTTAGGACTATGCTAAATATTAGCAAATTAGAGAATACTAAACTAGAAATGATGAGATTGGACATAGACATATTAGGGGTGAGCGAAGTTAGATGGTCAGGAAACGGTGATTTCTAGTCGGACGACTACCACGTTATCTATTCTGGCGATGAAACGTCAGGACGGTCGGGTGTAGGATTTATTATAAATAAGAAATGGGGCCACCAAATCGTGAACAAAATAACATATAGCGATTGGATTATATTGATTAAACTTAGAGCTAATCCAAATAATATCGTACTAATCTAAGTGTATTTCCCAAATTCAGATGCAGAAGATGACACTATAGAAGAGGTATATTCTGGTTTAGGAAAGCTTTGCAAACTAGCAAAAGGAAAAGATAAATTAATAATAATATGTGATTGGAATGCCATAGTAGGGAAGGTGCAGATGGTCAAGAAGTAGAAGCATTCGGGTTAGAAACTAGTAATGAAAGAGGAGCTTGCCTTGTAGACTTCTGTAAGCAACATGATATGACTATAGATAATGCATTCCAAAATATTCACCGCAGAAAAAGATATACTTGGAAAATGCCAGGGGATATCAGGAGATATCAAATCGACTATATCAGAGTGAAGAAGAGATTCAGGAATCAAGTACATAGATGCAAAACATACCCAGGTGCTGACGAAAACAGCAACCATAATCTTCTCATGATGACATGTAATGTAGTGTACAAGAAACTAACAAAAACAGCTCAAAAAACGAAGAAATATGACTTGAGAATGCTAAAAGACAATAACATAAATACAGCCTATGCATCTTACACTAATGAAAAATTTTAATTAAATCCGTCACCACCAAGTGATACTACTAAAGACAAATGGAATAAAATAAAGGATGCTATACGTGAAACAGCCAACAACACGTTGGTAAGGAACTCACTAGAACTTAGGAAACCATGGATAAACGATAATATTATAAGAGATATTGAAGAGAGAAGGAAGTATAAAACGTCAAGGATTAAAATTCTAAGCGTGCAGTTTAATATGAAGAGTTAAATATATGAATAATTGAAAATATATAATAAGAGACTAATATTATTTAATCATATAATACGTATAATATATGAAAAAATATATAATTTTTCTTCAGAAATAACAAATAACGAATGACTTTGATAACACCTTAAACAAGTATAACAAGAACATTTCAAAAGTAACATAATTCTCTGAAATTAATATTTTTAATATAATTTAAAAAACAGTGTACAATTTTTAAAACATGTTTGACGTTCTTATTTCAAAAGCATAAACATTTATATTTAGTTTAATATTATGATGCCAAAATAAAAACAATTACGTTAAAGTATTTTTTAGAAAACCTAAAAAAATGTCGACATAGTTATCCAAATTATAAATAAAAAATTACTTAGTTCTATTGCCTCGAGTTCTTAAAAAAAAAAATTAAATATTAAAATTAAAGGTAAAAGGAATATTTGACAATTTGTATATAGAAAGATATATTTGCTCGTATAACTATATAAGGGGCTTAATATAGTGTAAACATATACGTATGACACAATTATGCTTATAGCTCCATATTTAATTTTTTTTTAATTTTTCAGCTAAATAATTATAGCTAAAGCTTAAAAAATAAAAAAACAATTTAAAATTCTAAGCGTGCAGTTTAATATGAAGAGTTAAAATGTGAATAATTGAAAATATATAATAAGAGACTAATATTATTTAGTCATATAACATAATATATGAAACAAAATATAATTTTTCTTCAGAAATAACAAATAACGAATGATTTAGATAACATATATAACAAATATAACAAAAATATTTAAAAAGTAACATAATTTACTGAGATTAATATTTTAATATGATTAAAATATAGCATACAAATTATAAATATGTTTGACGTTTTATTTCGAAAACATAAACATATATATTTATTTTAATGTTATAATGGTAAAATAAAAAATTATTATTTAAGTATTTTCAAAAAACCTAAAAGAATGTCGACATAATTGTTAAAATTGTAAATAAAATATTACTTTCTTCTAATCCTTGTTTTGCTTATAAAATAAATTTTAATATAATATATTTTAATAAATTGTAATCATGTGTGTATAAGACGATATAGATACATATAACAAACAATTAATAAAAATATAATTGGAAAGTTTAAAACATTAATATAATGTATCAGTTTTATTAACATTGATATTAAATAAAACAAGTATAATTTTGAGATTTCAAATGTTAAATTAATTTATTAAAGTTATTAATTTTAATATGATTAAAACAGTGTCATGCAATTTATAACATTTTTTGAAGCTTTCATTTTAAAAATATGAACATTTTATTTAATTTAATGTTTAAATGCTAAGCTAAAAATTTATTGTTGTTGTTTTTTAAAAACACCATAAAGAATTTTAACATAATTGTCAATAGTGTAAGTAAAAACTTACTAATATTGTTATCTTGTGGTTCATAAAAATTAAATTAAATATTTAAAATACTAAGTTTGATGTTAAATACGAAGATCTGACAATTTTTATAATAGAAAGAAACCTATATGACTTAATACAGTGTATATATATATATATGTAATAGTCGAGTGTGCATATAGCTTCACATATAACAAATAACTGATAAAAGATCAAATTTGAATATTTAAAATGTTGATATAATTTAGTAGTTTTATTTCACCGTTATCAAAACCAAATGCATAACATACAACATCATGAGCGAACCCAGAGTTTTACGTTTGAGTGTGCCCGGCCTTTTTTGTAGTTATTTTTTTATAATATAGAGAGGAAGCTATAAACAAATTCATCTGTTTTATGCGTTTTTTTTAGCTCATAATTTTCTTCCATACACTAAAGTCAAAGTATTTTAAGTATCCAACACTTGTTTACTAACCAATACTATAACCTATTGTATAATATAATTTTTTTTACTTTAGGATGTGCCTTGGCACACCTGGCACAACCCGTAGATCCGCCTATGTATAACATAACATTTTTTTTGACGTTTTCATTTGTCACCATGAAATATTTTGTATAGTTTTCTTAACATTTTGTATTTATTTTGATAATCTAGTGTCAAAATATACTGACTATGTAATATATATAAATATAAGCGATTTGATTTGAATGTACAATTTTGTTAGTATACGGATGTTAAATGAATAAAAACTTACTCGTATTAGTAGGACCCACTAAAAAATAAAAAACTTTTAAATTTCCAAATTTGCAGTTAAATACAAAGGGTAGATAATTTAAAGAATTTCATAAAAATTTGTCTGGTTTTTTTAATCATATTCATATGTAACGTCCTTGTAGTTTTTATTCCGTAACTGTCGGTCCAATTTCAAAATATGACCATTGTATTGCAAATAATTTACAACGATTAGCAACATCAACACAAAACCGTGTAGGTAATTTATTTTTTACCTCTGTATAAATGAAATGAGTTCGGAGTACCAAATTCACGATACATCCCGACTTCATCCGAGTTTTTTCGATATAAATTATTACCACTAATAAAAATAATTTGCAGCACACTATAACGTTTCATATTATTGCATGAAAAATATGTTTTTTTTAAAAGCTTTATACGTGACGAACGTGGAGGATCGCCAACCATGGGCCGAGACTTTGTGGCCCGGAACATAGTGGATTTCTTGCGTTTCTTATAATCAAAGGCGGAAATGGGGGGTTAGGGGCTAAGCCCTCCAAATATCTTATAATTTTTATGTATTTTGGGTATTTAACTGATTATGACTGATGTTAAAAATGTTAGCTCCCCCAGAAAATTTTATAGATTTTCGCCTATGCTTATAATATATTTAAAGAAAAAAAAAACACAGGGAGTATATATAATAAGTAGAGTACTTTCTTTTTTATTATTATTAATATATTTGAATAAATAAATTATTACATAACCTATAAGATAGCCGCCAAACACGTGGATCCCAAATAGGACAATTTTACATTAATATATTTGTCGTAACAATAGTATAAAAGTGCCGATTTAAAAACCTCTCTCACCTTCACCTCCACCGAGCTGCTGTATAATAATACGGCCACCCAAATCCACTGATCCGGTGCTATACAATAACACAACCGTGTTTATAGTATAGCAGCTCGGTGGAGGCTGAGGTGGCAGAGGTTTTTGAACAGGAATTTTTATATTACTCATAACATTTTGTTCCTCTCCTATTATGCGTATAGGAAATACCATAGTATAATTTATTTATTGAAGTCTAACATTCCTAATTAAATAACACGGGCTTAAAATCATTAAAATTTTATCATTTTTTACTGTAAATACAATTCTTTGATGACATCTAATACAATAAATTAGGTGAATACGTTTTTCCTTAGTTCGTTGTGACGTTCCAAAATATCTTTAATTATGTTATATAATATATAATATACTAGTATATATGTTGTTATCACTTTATCAATGTTATTATACGCCCGCTGTTGTCCAAAGTGCGACCGAGCCGTACTGTTTTCATTTTATGTAAAACCAAATATATTTATTCGATATACTGCGGACGATTCGACGAGACTGTCCTCGTCAGTTGAGCACAATTTATATATATATATACAGTGGCGTAGCCAGGGAGAGGGATTGGGTGTTTAAACCCCCCCCCTCCGTTGCTTTTATTTTACGTTTTGACCTTATAAATGTATTATAATTTATACTATTGTGTATTTCATTAATTCTAATACCTACTGGCTACTCCAAAAAAATATAATATATTTTGTCTTAATTTTTAAAAATACGTTTATTGTAAATGAACATTAAATATTTTAATTATGTTAATAATTTTATTTTGTTTTTTTATTGCATAATATTATATAGAACTTGAACGTAATTTGAATTAGTATTTTTTTTCGTATGTACACCATTGAAATGGGTCCTTGTATGGTTCATTAAGAATATGAGCATTGAGCAACAAACCTAACAAAAAACGTAAAAACCTATAGTTTCATTCATACTTAAACACCCCTTCCCCCACTACATAATCCTGGTTACACTACTATATATATATATACGAGTATATATATATATATCGTATATATGAAATAAATATTCAGTTTTTCTGATTCTTTCGGATTTTGATGTTTATTTTTACATTTATATAAAAATTCTATGAATAAAAGTTTAAAAACTTAGGTTTTAATAGTAGAAGAATAATTTTAGAACTTTTGACATTGGGTCACCTCACTGAGGATGTGTACGAATTTACGGTATAGTATTCAGAAACACCCTGTATATGTATATCATTATTTTTGCAATACCACTGATTATATACTATATTAACATAATATGTATGAACATTGATTCAATGGTTAACACAAAAATTAAAAAATTTTGTTGCTACATTTTTTGAATAAATATTGATGCACTTGAGATTACTAAATTAAAGTAAAATACTAATAGTTTCATCATATTGGCTCATATTCTTGAGATAATAATGAATATCGAAAAATCCCAAAATTAAGATTTGTCATTTTTTGGCCATTACTTACATACGATAGACTAGGTTTACATGTAAATTTTCAGACTATTTTTATTCTTATCTTACCGTTTAAATATAATATAATCAAGTTACTAGATATTTGAAAAGTTACTCGTGATACTATTTTATGCACGTAGAACTTCAAACCCATTACCTTTATTGTTAAGTATACCAATTACCGAGATAATTCGAAAAAATAATTTAAAGAGTGTACATCAAGAGATTTTATCAGTTTAAATTTATTATTTAACGTGTGCCTTAGGTGATAATATTTCTGTGTAATTGCAAATTCGTATTAGTTATATTAGTGAATGTTTTCAGGTAGGTACTAAGTCGTTTTTGTAATATTAGTACGATTATTATTAGTCCGTGCAGCTTTGTTTTCTGATGCATTTTATTTAAAAAAATATGAGTTCTTTACGAAGGCGTTATGTAAACAATCCTATTGTATTCTGCTCCATTTATGGTGAGTACTCGAAAGAAAATCAAAGAAATTTTATTACTCGTACTAGTTTTTTAAAGCCAACATATTATGTGTATATCGGAATGATTCTTGGAGATCAAGAAAATTCCAGGGTTCCCCAAAAAGTATATAAAACTTGTGTAGAATACTTACGACAGTGGGAAATCAGACAAAAAAAGTTTGAAATTGGTGTACTTAAAGTATGAAGAATCCCAACAAACCACCATTATGATTGCTATTTTTGTGCGGTGAACGTGAAAGAGTTTAATCAATAAATACAAAAAAAGTAAATGGGAGTATCCTGATCTGGAATCGGCCAGACAACCTATATTGCATGGCAATGACATTCCTATACTAGTATATACACTCTTCCTGATTTTCAGTGGTGGTTCTAAGATTTTTTTTTTTTGGGGGGGGGGTCTCAAAAATGCCTAATTCTATAAGTACAATATTAAGGATTTGATGTAAGACCTTCAAGTAATGTATTACTCAAATATACTTATATATAACTACGAATATATAACAGCCAAGGGGTGGCCCGGGCCCTTCGGGGCCCTTATTGAATACACCGCTGCTGATATTCCGTTATTGGATATTAAAGAAACGCAAGACCTTAATATAATGGAAAGTTATTATCTGAAAAAGTAGACAACCACAACAAACTAAAGTCAAAATCATATTCAGGGACAAAAATAATCGAATATTCACTCTAATATTATTGACATTATAATGAGTGTTAACCATTGATTCATTATTTATAATATTTAATATTATGTATAAATAATTAATGCTAATAATAATAATAATAATAATTTTTATTTTATTTGTGAAAATTTTACATGAAACAAATGTTGCGAAATTGGGTCACTGTGGATTAATTTCTTTTGTCTAGTCATAAAAAAATGTGTTGTGAATCTTTATTGGTGATAGAAATTGACGAATGTTAGAATTTATTTACAAAACCATGAACATATTTAGAAATTTATTAGACATTACAGGAGTGCCAGCTTCACAAACATCTGATATGTGTACGCACGTAACATATAATATACATAATATATTCTATTAGCGAAGATTGCAGATAACATTAGAAATGACTCTTATAATTATTTAAAATTAACTTTTATAACTGAACAAATAAATATTATAACAGATGAAAAATTAATATATTATTCATTAGTTTTAATTCACTTTAATAATATGATTACAAAGTATAAATACAATTTGTAATATTTATTTGACATATTCATTACGAAAACGTTAATTATATATATATGCATTAAATCATTGTCAATTTTTTCTTAAATGACCTCGGATAGTGTCAAAATATTTGGTAAAATTGTTATTATAGATTATCGAATATTTTATAATGACATTGGTATTCAGATATTTTTAATAGAATATGCAATTTTGATTATAATATATCTCAATATATCCATATAATAATTTTACTAGAATTAGGATATAAAATGAATCAAAACTTACAGGTCAAGTTTGTATTTACAGCTAAAAAGAATAAAAATATTTTAATTCCAAACGTGCAGATTCTGAATACTAATTTAACATTAAGAAAATGTTTATAAAAATTATAAAACTTAATATTGTTTAATAATATATGTGTCAGACAAGATTTCAATTAACTTATCAAATTGTAAAGAACTTCAATAATTTAGAACTAACTTTATTAACGTTTAAAAAATATATTTAAGCATTTATAGTTTTGAGATTTTGTTGGTTTAATTTTACTAAAATTAGAATAATGCAATGGCATAACATTTACAACATTTATATTACTTTTCATTTCGAAAATAGAATTTTTTATTTATATTAGTATAATAATAATAATAAATTACGCAATATATTGCTTATATTTCTTTTAGAGAACTTCAGATGATACAGACATAATTGGTTAAATAAAATAAATGCGTATATAATATTTTAATTCTACTTATTTAGGATACAAAATAATTGAAAACTTGAGTTCTTTTAAAAGAATGAAAGAAGAAAGATATTATTGTTTATTTTATGTATACAAAATGTTTATTTGGTTTAATTAAAATGATATGTAACAAAATTTGTGTATTTAGTGAAATTTTAATGTCTTACAATATTAAAGTTTATTGAAATAAAAATAAATTTTGAATTCAATAAAATGATATGTGTGTTGGTATTGAAATTAAAATGATAATAATATATTTTGATCATTCATTATATTGCAATTCTAACAATATTTTTTGTTTCGCCATTTCGACACACTGAAGCGGTAGTATTACCGTTCGAAACTAAAACCAATGTTTTACAATCAAACAGGGCTCTCATATGAAAAAAAAATAATGTTTAACGTTTTAACGTTTTTTATCGTTATTTACCTTTAGTGTTTATCGTTATGGTATATTTTAGCGTTATGGATTATTTGTGTTTAATGTTAAAGAAAGATTTAACGTTATATAATATTTACGTTTTACGTTTATCGGTATTTTAACGTTATTTGGTTTAATATCGATTTTTTTTCCAAATAAATAAATCCATTCATATTCCATAGACTATAGCACGTTTTCAAATCTCATAAACATAATGTACTTCATTAAACTACATTGATTATAAAAGTCCTAATTTTTATCCTTAATTTTTTGATTTTATACATTTTTTCAGTAAGAACCTTAGTTTATTTTTGACATTACATTCCAATGCAGAATATTTTTCTTAAAATGTTTATTATATTACCAATAGAAACTTTTCTGACTAGCTGACCTCTTCTCAGACACGTATCTTTGAATAATTTTTATGCGTCCATGTGAACCCAGCCTTATTATAGAACTATAATAAACCTACACCATAAGCTTATATTTTCCGTAGTAAATTGGATACAAATATTAAAGTAACATTAATTCTATTTTTCGTTTTTCGATATTTTGATATATAACGTTAATACATTATTTCGTTTTATGATATATTTTAATTTGTGATAGTTTAAAATTAGTGTTTATTGTTTTCCGTTACGTTTTTTGATATTCATTTCAATTGATATTTTGCAATTATAACGTTATAATCAAAACGTTATTATAACGTTTGCGAGCCCTGCAATCAAATGCATCACACTACAACGTTTTTACCGCTCGATTTTAATGAAATTAAATTTTAAATGAATGTTTTGTGAGTGTGCTTTTAAAAATTGTATTCCAAGGAATATATGGTCGATCGTCATGCTAAAGCCAAAACCTGGAACAACATAGCATCAACTAATCATGATGAGTGGTCAATTTTAAATGAGGAAGGATAAGAACTAAAAAGTAAACTTGAAAATTTATGACATATATTGAAATCTTAAAGTAAAAATAAATAATTAATATAAATTAACAAATACATATAGATTAAAATAAAATAATTATAGGCTGGTTATACATAATTTTCATAATATTTGTATAATACATAATTAAATTATAAACTAATGTATTGAATAAATAAATTAAATAGTACACCCAAATGTTTATACCTAAACGTTTACACAATAGCAAAAAATATTCGTGAATTTCAATTCCTTGATGACAAGCACTGACGTTTCTGTAATTTTGAGTAACCTCTAATTAATTACTAAGTGTATCTTTAAAATGATACTCATCTCTTTTGCACACATAATTATATGGGACACAACAAGCTTTCACAATAGTATCCGTAAAATCAGGTTCGACTAATTTTGAAGTGTGTAAGTCTCTCTATTTATTAGCAAAAATACAAAAATTACATTCAATAAGTAATCTGGTTCATGACAATTAATAATCAAAAATTCTACGTATTTCCGTAAGACCACGTCCCGGATACGTTCTAAATAGATTTTTATGTAGATCTAACGCTTCATCAGTTACTAAAACAAAGGACTCAGGGAAATCCGAAGTATTAGGTAGACAAGCAGGTGCTGGAAAATTTAATTCTTCGGAATAAAGTTTCTTGTCGAATGGGCATTCTTTGAAAACAGTAAAGTCGCCTCTATGCCACAGCACCAACAATAATGGTCGTAAATCAATATTCTTCGTCCAAAACAGCCATTAAGACGCTGGACAATATTTTTTTGTAATTGAAAAACATAGAATCAGCATTATTAGGATTAATTCATCTGATATGTCTCCTAACAACTACTCCAATACAATTTGGAAAATTCTTCTTCATATAAAATGTATTGGAAATTTCTAATTATTGTTCTTGATAGGTTGGTAATAACATTTATTTGGGTTGTAAGGTAGTCCATAATACTTCACACGATTTTCGAATAATTGTTCCGACTACACTCCGTCTCAATATAACACGTATTGCAAAGCAACGAAATTGGTTCCGGAAGTTCCAGTCGATAAATATCTGTCTAAAATATATTAATTAATATTTTTAATACTTTGGTTATCATTATAATTTGTCTTTTGTTTTAATATTCTATACACAATCTATATATTTATATAAATATATATATATATATATAAACATATATCCATTTATATGTATTACTTGGTAATAATAAATAATATTACACCGAATATCTGCTTAGAATCATTTCATTGAATAAAATGATTTATCACTGCTTTTAAATTTATAGTAGTAACAAAACTCTAAAATTTATCAATGTAATTCACTTAAGCAATATCCATGACAGCCGAGGCTCGCTACTCCTTTTATTAGTTTTATTTCACAAAACATTTCGAAGTCTAAATTCATTTCTTCGAAAATATTGAAACTCTATACTTACTAATTAATTTCTTTTTACATAAGCAATTTATTGTAAAATAAACTATTGTAAGTTTAAACAAACATTAATACGAATTTTTTAATGATTTTTTCTAGGATATAAAAAAATTAGGAAATATTTAAAAGGCAGTGGCGTAGCCAGGAGGGGGGCTGATAAGGCTGCAGCCCCCACCCCGAAATTTAATAATGCTTACATGTATAACAGGTATTTTTCTAGGGAGGATCCTATTTAAGCCTCTATATAAAAAATTATCAGCCTCATCCCCCCCAAATAAAAATCCTGGCTACATCATTGTTAAAAGATAATTGCACCCGGGAATTAAATAAAACTGACTTTTATTATTTGCATCAACTCGTCCGCTATCTCAACAACAATCTTTCCCAAATACTCCGAACGCTGAGGTAGATCATAATAATTACAGCAGCCGATTTACAAATTTTATTTTTAAAATTTAAAGCAGTTTTTTTATTTTTTTTATTATACTTTCTTTATGTTGCCTTATTGTAAGAGTAAGTCTTACTTTCGCGAAAATCGGAATGCGAAATTGTGTAGTTTTTTTGTGATAGCTGGAAGTTTTTTTTTCTAAAATAATTCATCAAATGACAGTATTGAAAACCCATAATATTCAAAAACTTTATAAAAATTGCCTTAAGTCCACAAAAAAATGTTGAAATTCCCCATTTTCTTCTTTGTTTTTATAGTTTAATTCCTTTTCAATTGTTAATGAATATAAGTTCACAAATGATTTTGCAACTGAAATTGATTGTAAAGTACGCATATAGTAATAATTAAATTCCATCTTACTCAACATATTTATACAATTAAATACCAATTTTTTTAACTGATGTAGGTTATTTATACAAATATTATGAGAATCGTACTTACTTGTGATGTGAGTGTGTGTGTGTGTGTGTGTGTGTGTGTGTGTGTGCTGTGACACACGTAGATAACGATAAACGTGCAACTAAGTGTGTTTTACTGCTTTTCAACCGCTTATAATATGACGTTAATATTTACCGCGTAGTAAATTCAACGCTGTAGTACCGCGCAGTGCTACCGCTATTGCAGCCTGGAGTCTTGGGATTGGCGAGCACGTGAACAGGCAACATATAATTTTCCATAAGTGAAACATAAATTTTCAAGATCCATCCACATATTTGCATTGATTGCCCTTGTGTTTAATTAATGGACATTTTTTTGGTAGTTGATTGCAGTCCGTTGCAAAGTCGTAGCAAATTTATGTTTCACAATAAAATTATTGCTGAATCAATTACTAAATGAAGTGTTGAAATGAATGTTTGTAGATATCCGACCTCAGTGCCACGTGCTGGGTGTATATTACAACAAAAAATGTATCATGTCCAAACTAACATACATTTTGACTATGAGCCAAATTGGAACATTAATATAGAATTCTATCAATACACGCATCACACCTACACATTTTCGTTAATAAATAAGGATTTTCGACCCAACACCGCACAGGTGTCGCCTTCTTTTTAATCGGCAATACACCCACTGCCCTGGGAAAGCCGTTAGGTAATACTTCGGGCAGTGGGTTGCCATCACTTATTTTATATAAAAACATATACAACTTCCTAGCGGGGTGAGTGGGCCAGACAATACATGGAACAGTCTACCTCTTACATGTCATGAACAAATGAAAAGTGGGGAGGAACTGAAGATTGCTGCACTACAGTTCCTCCCATTACAAGTAATCCCGCCCTTCCTAGAGCAACTAACAACTGCAGGCTGCCCTCCGGCCACCTCTATGTTGCAATGAAGAGATACCCTGCAGCGACTGCCGTCATCACGGTCAAAGCGAATTAAGCCACCGCATCCCACTTTTCCGGAGACTCTAAAATAGTATATAAGTTTAAAATATTCAACGGAAAATAATAGAAACGCGAACCCTGAACAAAGCTTCAATAGCTTTTGTGGTTTCAGAGTACTAACCAAACATACAATCATTTTTATTTATATAGATTAAGATGAATAAAAACTTACTTTCATTTTTTTGTAAACCTTAAAAGTAGAAAAAATAAAATCATGTTTTTATATATATATATAATTATAAGATTAAATTTGTATGTTCATTAAACACACAAATTTAGATATACTTTAATGTTATAGTACTCAACTACATAAATTATCAAATAGGACAATTTTACATACATATATTTGTCTTAACAATAGTATAAAAGTGCCGATTCAAAAACCTCCACCGAGCTACTATATAATAACACGGCCGCCCAAATCTGCTGATCCGGTGCTATTCAATAACACGGCCTTGTTATAACTTATAGTATAGCAGTTCGGTGGTGGCGGAGGTGGCGGAGGTTTTTGAACAGGAATTTGTATACTACTCATAATATTTTGTTCCTCTCCTATTATGCGTATAGGAAATACCATAGTATAATTTATTTATTGAAATCTAACATTCCTAATTAATTAACACGGGCTTAAAATCATTAAAATTCCATCATTTTCTACAGTACAAATAATACTTTGATGATATCTAATACAATAAATTAGGTGAATACGTTTTTCCAAAGTACGTTGTGACGTTCCAAAATACATTTAATTATGTTATATAATATAATTTATTAGTATATATGTTATCAGTGTTATTATACGCCCGCTACTGTCCGAAGCCCGACCGAGCCGTACTCTTTTCATACTATGTAAATCCAAATATATTTATTGGATGTACTGCGGACGATTTATATATATATGAAATAGATATTCAGTTTTTCTGTTTCTTTCGAATTTTGATGTTATTTTTGGTTATAATTAGCAATATTGGTGTATAAGTATCATGGTTTCATAAATTGAAAATAAGTAATAGATTCCTATTTTTACCGGCCCTCAGGGCCGAAAATATAGGTGGCGTGGGGGGGGGTTTAACTCCCCCACTCACGAAACAAGTCGGCAATAGTCGGGAAATGTTGAAAAATCTGTTTGCAGTCGGAAAATTAAATTAATAAAATATAAAAATAATATTATGTACATTGGCATATTGCCGCCGTCCGCCGGCCACGACCCGCAGTACAACAGATAATCCACTGATTGGCGATCGAGCATTATACTCTAAAAATAAACGTGTTTATTCCATATATATTATAATACCTACTGTTGTCTTTTCCACGAGAGAAGGGCGCGCATATCCCGCCACATTTTGTAACGTTGGCGATTATGTGGAAGGGTTTTTACAGCCCGGCGAGTGTTCAAAGTTCATTCGACATGTGCGTAGCGGAACCTCTCCTCTCGTGGAAAAAACCATATTACAGTTACCTACATTTCTTTCTTCGCTCAAATTGCTCAATGGACTTACCAAAATTAGTGATCTACTCAAACTAATTCCATTGTAAAGTATCCTTATTCCTTGTTTTATTCAGTTTCTTGTATAATATTATCATTGATTATATATAGTATAGATAGCTCACTGCAATCTAAAACGCGCTACGCTAAATTGGCGGATGCCGTTACGACGCGTTGTCATCGCGGAGTAGTTGTGGCGGGCGTCGCTAGGATCGATAGTGTCGTTTTCTAGAGTGGGGATTAGTTCAAATTATTTCGGATGTCGATGGTCGGTACTTTTCGTAGCGCATATTGCGTGTGAGATTTTCGTGTTGTTATTCCGTATCGGTATTATTTTTTGTGTGCAGTGGCCAGTG
The DNA here is from genome assembly GCA_032441835.1 of Slavum lentiscoides. NCBI lineage: Eukaryota > Metazoa > Arthropoda > Insecta > Hemiptera > Aphididae > Slavum > Slavum lentiscoides. The sequence goes on along the minus strand of CM063706.1, from coordinate 18,746,555 downwards.
ACATACCTATTTATATTAATATTATTATATTATTTATATAATATATTGATATATATTTTAATATATCTACTGAACTGAATGTATATAATATGTCTGGTGATAAATGTGCAATTATTAATAAAAATTATGCTAGGCGAAATATTTTATATTATTAACGAAAAAATATGTATTTCTATTTAATACAATATCAAGCAGCAATCATGTGGATTTAATAAGATATTGCTAAAAATAAATTTGTTTAAATTTATTTTGACCTTTCCATTGACTTTGTCCATCTTTTTATGTATTGTTTAATATACGAATAAGTCTATGATATTAAAATTAAGCACCCAACTGGTCAACCCCGACATCTCTTAACAGTCGTAATGTCATAATTCGTAATAAAATAATATTGACATCGAAAGATGAAAATCATTTTAAACAAAATACTGTTTATTCAGTATTCGTATCCATCACCTACCTATATAAATTAATAAATTATAAAACAGTTGTTGCCCGTTGGCCGAGTGTGGTGGGCTCGGGGCCGTCGTCACCCATCGGTCTACGAAATCGGGAAATCCGGTGTGTATCTGTTCCAAAGTTCAATTACTGCGCGATAAAATGACGGCAGTCAAAATATAATAAAATGTAATATTATTTTTCTTATTGTGTCGCTATCCATCGGGCGATTATTCTCGCGTAGCGTGTTTTATATGGCAGTGAGCTATCTATACTATATATAATCAATGATATTATATATAAAAGAAATTACTAAATAGTAAATACTAATATTTTCGATATATATATTTTTTTTTTTTTGTAAAAGTAAAATAAATTGGTAATATTTAACATTCCAGCAATCAAAAACAATGATACTATAATATATTATGTCCGTATAGTTATTTATAATACAAACTTTAATCGAGTGAATATTTTTTTTTTGTGGGATGGGTCTAATCCACCACTCCCCATTTAGGAAATAATATACAGCAGAAATCTATTTGTCGGTTTCGTATTGTACAATACGTACGACCTTTTTTTTCCGTATTTTCGTTATTTTGAAGAAGAGGTTTTTCATCGGCAATTTTATCGCCCCCCCCCCCATAAATATTTCTTATTTACGGCCCTACACTATTATAAAATAATGTGCGTTTGAAATTACAAATTATAATACTTATTAAAATAATATATAATAATAATATTATTATTATAATTATTTATAATTATAATTAATAATGGTTTCATTAAAATAATTTCTCCTTTTAGATTGTGAGCGGAGCGATGAATCTATTGTTTTTACAATGATGTTTATTATTATTGTTATGTATAATGTTATATATGTCATATCCTACTAGAAGGAGTGATCCGATCTCTTCGGTCACAGTTAGTTTCCGGCAGAAATTGCATCTAGTTGGTACTTTAGAGAGGTAATTTTTCGATTTTCTCAAAAGCACCTAAAAATATAACTCAAAAACGCTAAAAATGCAATTTTGTCTTAACCGATTGTTGTCTATTTCTTCGTAATTTTAAAACTAATAGTCATAGAAACCTGAAATGTTCACCAAATATGTAACTTTAGACTATATTTACGAGAAAAGTAAGCACCGCTTAAAATCGTTTTATCGAATGCAATGACTTATCATTACTTTCAAATTTAAAATAAAAACAATACTCTAATATCTTTATCCAAGTAATTCACTTAAGCGATATCCACAACACCCCACGGCTCACTACTTTTTTATTTATTTATTTTTTCTATCCTGTGTACTGATTTTTGACCAGAAGGAGTGCTCCGATGTTGGTCCTCAATCGTGCTGAAAGGTTATTATAGCGTCAAAGAAAAAGGAAAAAACGGGTAATTTGCGATTTTGGAATTTTATAAAACATCGTGGTTTTACGTTTGCTTATAACCAGGGCTGTGAATTTCATGCATTTGCATGTTTTTTTTGCTACATCGTATAAGAAAATGGGTTCGGCCAAAATTTATTTTGACTTATTTATAGTTTAAATACCAAATCTTATTTTGCATATTTTTGCATATTTCATGGGTTAGGGCTTATAAATAATGCATGTTTTAAATGATTTTTTTTGTATAAACGCTTTTTTTCGTAATATTTACATTTTTTCGGTCAATGTTATTGCTTTTTACTCTTTTATTTTTTGTATATTTTTGCATATTTCATGGATTAGGGCTTATAAATAATGCATGTTTTATTTTAAATGATTTTTTTGTATAAACGCTTTTTTTCGTAATATTTACATTTTTTCGGTCAATGTTATTGCTTTTTACTCTTTTATTTTTTGCATATTTTTGCATATTTCGTGGATTAGGGCATATAAATACATGTTTTAATGATTTTTTTTATATATATGCTTTTTTTCGTAATATTTACATTTTTTCGGTCAATGTTGTTGCTTTTTTTTCTTCTATTTTTTGCTTTTATTTATTTTTTTTTTTTATTTCAATAAAACATTTTTTCATCCAGCATATGTGGGTATAATTTTTTTTCAAATGCATATTTTGAAATTTTATAGTGCATATTTTAAAGCATTTTTCATTTGTTTTTAGTGCATAAATGCATGCATATTTAAGACTTTTTTAGTGCATGAAATTCACAGCTCTGCTTATAAAATAACCTCAAAAACCGAATATGTTGTTGGTGTACGTTGACCTTTAAACTTTTTGACTTGACGGTGCGTAAGAAACCAAAAATTGATAACCGAGAATATCAATGATTAGCGACTGACGTAATTAATAGTAACTTTCGCGTTCTACAATTGCAATAGATACACCAACTCAAACGAGTGTACATGAACTAATGCGACAAATTATCGAGCAAAATCGTATGCGAGATAAATAAATGAATAAAATCTTGAGCCAGTTAACTCAAAAACCAGTTGCTACATCGGTATCAACTAGTATTTTACCAGACCTTACGAAAACTATACCGATATTTGATGGTGAAAAGGGTGACACGGAATTGGTGGCAGAATGGCTCACTGCGTTAAAGATAACAGCCACATATACGTTGGACGCGGCAAGATCGCATTTAAACGGACCGGCGAAAAATTGGTCCCTGTCTCACCAGCACAAATTCACCACATGGGACATATTTTCTGTACAATTCGAGCACATGTTCATGGCAACAGGTGTAACTAACTGTGGAAGCGGATGTTAAATCGAGTTAAATATCGAAACGAAATAGTTTATACATATTTCCATGACAAAATGCGTATGTGTAATCGATTAATGATGAGTGAAACTGAAGCAAAACGAATGTTATGTGTTGGATTTATATCGCGAAATCTGTGCACATTAAAATAATTGAGTAGAATAGTGTCTGAAAGAAACTGAAATAATGGCAGATTTACGAGAACTTGTCGAAATGGAGGCTGAACGAGAAGAAAGATTTGAGGCAATGCCTGTTGCGAAAGTGAACTCAAGTTATCGTTCAGAAGATAAAAGGATAGTAAGTCAGGGACAAAAACCTGCTACCGAATTAGTCAGAGTAAAGCAAGGTGGAAATGGTCCAAGATGTTACAATTGTCAAGTATATGGATATTTGTCACGTGACTGTCCATAACCGTGGAGACCGTTGAAATGTTCGCAATGTAAGGCGGAAGGATATTCGATCAAGTATTGCACGATGAAGATACCTACAGTTGCATTGATTAATAACAAGAATGTGAACAAGTTTGTGTACTTGAAGATTGTATTTTTCAACGAAAATCTGGTAGAAGGATTAGTCGACACTGGAAGCGCGTACTGTATAATCGCACGAGCAGTGATTGAGAAATACAATCTCAAAATCAAACCGCGAACTGTTAATATGTATGAGTATGGGTAATGGGCAAAGTGTCGCAAACTGTGGCGAAGTTAAAACAGTCGTACACAGTGATAAGGTCAGCGAAAAGATTAATTTATTAGAAGTGGAATATCACATACAGAATCATGAGGTCATAATCGGAAGAACATTTATTGATTGCGGATAAGTGTCGTTTGTGAAGACCCAAAATCAATTAACGTTTGTGTATAATCCAATATTTCCTTACGACAACTGCCCTGTGTCGCGACAGCCAGGAAGTGTATCGAACTATGAAGTCACATTAAAAGGTAAAGATGAAGTGTTACCCGCCGAGAGTGCAAAATTAGTACAGGTTCAGATAGAAGAAAACACGGAGGAAGTCTTAATGGTAAATGATGTTACAGAAGAAATCGACGTAGCTACCAAAGATTCAGTTGGAAGAATCAAAGTTCAAGGTGGGTTGACTAAAGAAACAACAACCAACTTATTTGAGATAACAGTAGATATGGTAAACTATGGTTCTGAGATGACACCAAAGGAAGAATGTGAGTTACTTATAATTCTTAACCAGTATAGGACGTATTTTGCTTTCACTTTGTCTGAGTTAGGATGCACTGATAAAATTCAAATGGACATAGTAGATAATAACGAACCAGTATTCAGTAGACCGTATCGGGTTAGCAACAACGAACGGAAGAAGATTGACCAGATTGTTCAAGAGTGGAAAGCAGCAGGATTGGTGACAGTGAAAAAATCAGCATACGCTTTACCGGTAATGTTGGTTAGCAAATAGGATGGAGATGCTCGACTCGTGGTAGACTATAGAAAGCTGAACGCCCAGACTGTTCGAAAGGTTTTCCCGACTCCAACTATTGACGAACATCTAGAAGCACTTTATGGCTTCAAACTTTTCACAACTTTGGATTTAGCATCAGGATATCTACAGGTTCCGCTGATGGAAAGATCCAAGGAAAAAACTGCTTTCATTACGCCGAGTGAAACTGGATAATTTGAGAGAATGGTATTTGATCTTGTTAATGCTCCATACGTCTTCTCACGATTAATGCAACGAATATGTATGCGCTACGCAACAAATTTACTATGTGGTACTTAGATGATGTTATCATAACAGCTACGACCTATGGCGAAATTTTAACTTGATTACAGAAGGTCTTCGAGGTATTACAGAAAGCGAAACTAACATTAAACATGAGTAAGTGTTATTTCGGTTATAAACAGGTTACCTACTTGGGGTTCATACTATCAGAAGATGGTATACGACCAGGTACACAAAAGGTAGCAGAAATTCAGCAGATGAATAAACCAAAAGACCGACATAAAGTAAGACGGTTTTTAGATCTTATAGGATTCTTTAGACGGTTCATACCGTAAAACGCACAAGTTGCCGCACCGATCAGTGAGTTGCTGAAGAACGGTATGTTTTTCAACTGGGGACCGGAACAAGAAGAGGCCTTTCAAACATTAAAGAGTAAGTTGAAAGAAGGTCCTGTGTTACAGTAATTCAACCCAAATAGCATAACAGAGCTACACTGTGATGCTAGTAGTCTAGAGATAAGCGGAATGTTATTACAGTGCGGAACAGAAAGTCAGCTACATTTAATCCATGCGGTATCAAAAAAAGGGACGGACATTGAAAAGAACTGTCATTCGAGCCAAATGGAATTAATGGCAGTGGTTTGGAGTATCACAAAGTTACGATCATATTTAGCTGGGATTAAGTTTGTAGTAGTTACTGACTGTCAGGCGTTAGTGCACCTTAATGCAAAGAAGACGTCAAATCCACAAATAACGAGGTGGGTAACTCTTTTGAGTGAGTACGACTTTGAAATGAGATATTGGCCAGGGGCGAAAATGTCACCTATAGATGCACTTAGTAGAGTACCTATTGAAAAGTCGACTGATACAAAAACTAAGGTGTTGTGCGAAAATCTATAGGGGTGATATTAACTATGAGCGAACAAGATTACGTAATTACTATGCAGCGAAGTAACCAAAAACTGAGGGAAATAATTAACATGCTCAACCAAGATGACCAGACAGTAGATCATAAACAAAAAGAGAACTATACTCTAAAAAATGGAATGTTATAACGGAAGGTACAGATCAATGGGGAAGAACGGTTTTTATGGATGGTTCCGAATGCTATGCGAAAAGCTATGGTTATAAAGTTCCATGACCAAATGTGGCATTTTGCATTAGACGGAACAATGTGTAAAATATTGGAGTATTACTACTTCCCAGGGACGAGGCGGTACGTTCGCTATCATATAAACTGTTGTCCAGAGTGTATACTGACAAAACAGCCAAGGGAAATAATAAAATGGAAGTTACAACCCACAGAACCTGGACAAAGATCCTTTAAAGTGATAAATGTGGATCATCTAGGACCATATATCAGAAGTTAAGCCGGTAATGCCTATATTATTGTTATAATTGATAATTTAACCAAATATGTAAAGCTTTACAATGTTAAGAATACAGGAACTCGAGCGTTGATCAAGACGATAAGAATATTTGTATTAATGTTTGATAAACTCAAGAGATTGATCAGTAATCGAGGTGCAGCGTATACTCCTCGTCAGTTTAGTGAATATTGTACTGAACTTGGAATAAAACATTGATTAATTTCAGTGAGACATCTCCAATCAAACGGAAAGATGGAAAGAGTGAATGGGACATTAGTACCATTACAACAAGTGACTGCTGAAACAAATGAGACATCGGATAGGTAAATGGCTGAGATAGAGTGTCAGCTGAACAATGCAGAAAACAAAACCATTGGAGATACACCTTTCCACGTGTTATATAGCTATTATCCCAGTATTATCGACAGACTATTGAGACATGCTGTGACGGAGGAGACCTACGATGATGCCACTAAACTACAGCAGCAAGTAAGGCAACGTATCCTGGAAGAACACAATTTGTGGAAGGAAAGACACGCATCGAATCATGCAGAACCCATTAAGTACCAAGTGGGTGAGGTCGTTTTCCTCAAAAAGGGTACTGTAAGCACTGGAGCATCAACAAACTCCAACAAAATTATCGAGGACCAATAGTAATTGTATAGGTTCTACCACATGATACATATCGAGTAGCTGCCATTCGAAGTCAGAACAACAGACAATATACTACAACTGCACATGTGGCGAATTTGAACGGGTATCGATTGGAAGACCAGATGGAAGCAGATATGCCAGACAAAGAGGTACCAGAAGAAGAAATTATTACACAACCAGATCCAGAAGAAGCTGAAGAAACCGGTAGGCCAAAGAGAGAACGGAAGAGACCAACTTACTTGGCAAATTATACGACTTAACCCTACAATGCATGGTGTTGCTCCTCGGCAACAACCGATAAAAACGGTTATAATCAGATATTTATCGATGTCAGATAGTGTATATCAGCTTTAATCACACCCAAGTATAATAATATATTACGTGATTTCCTTTCAAACCGACAAATGGCAGAATATAATTGGAAAAATTAAACTATTTATCGATGGACAAGTACGTATGAATATGACAATATTCTGGGTTCTTTTCAATCACTTTTAACCGTAAAATATGTCTATGGAGAACAATAAAAATATAACCGTGTCGATATATATGTGAAATTTAGATCATTTCCAAGTTATACAGGTAAGTCAAATATTTTATCTGTAAATCAATAATGCACGGTTGTTGCTCATACGCAACACTATGCATATATCACTTCATGGGACGTATATTTTTTTCGACGTATTAGAGTGCGTATTTTGGCGTGTTTTAATGTTTCAATTTTTACATCATAAATTAGTACTTTTTTCATTATGTGTAGAAGACATTTGTTTGACAAAGAAATTGTGCAATTGCTTGAAAATGAACCTCCATCTGATTCCGAAGACGACTTGGAACCTAGTGACGAAAAAGGTATATATATAGATGAAAATATAGTTGGTTTAGAGGCACTCGATAAATTTTTAGAAACTATTGATGACGAAGAATTAGATCCGTTCCTTAATTCTATAAATTTATTGGATAGTAATTTGGATATTAATGTTGACATTGAAGAATATTGTGTGATTTAATTTGACTAATTTTAATTATTTATAAATTATAATATAATTTATAAATAATTATAACATTTTACAAAAATTTAAATATATTAATTTATTCTGTTTTTCGTAGTTACAAATGCATAATTTTGCTCTACAGGAACAACTAACTTTTTCAACATTATCAACTTCTAAAATAAAAATAGATTTTTGAAATTATTTTTTACGCATTCTATAAGCTTAGAACTATCCAAAAACACAAAAAAAATCATGCACTGTAGGGTTAATAATCCGGTTTATAAAAAAAATTAATCTTGTTTATGTAAAAAAATTATTTTGTTGATTATGTAAATTAACTACAAACAAGCGAGGACGTTTGTAAGCGTAGGATAGCCGTGTGTTATAAATATTTATTTTGCTGATATTAGCAACACCGGATGGCTTTAGGCAGAGTATGAGTTTGCATCTGCTAAAACATAACGACTCGTACGAAAGCTGCCGTCCGGAATGTTTTTCTAAGTTTCATCTATTGAGTATTCTTTACATTTTGTATTCAATTATCGCGGGTTATTGATATTACGCGTTATAAATAGTTCGAGTAATAATTTTTTTTTTTATATAATGAAAGCGATTATATTTAATACAATGTATAAAATTAAATATAATAATTTTTTAGTACAGAATAAAATTTAATTAAAAACATACCGATTTCTAAACTCAAAACACCTTAAAATATATAATATTTGAATTTCTAAAGGCACAGTTAAATTAAAGGAGTTGAAAACTTGGAAAATTAAAAAAATTATGTAAAAATATTAATATTATTTAGTAATATTTGTGTAATAAAAGAGGTCAGTAACGTAACAAACGACAAATAACTTTCATATCTCAAAATAACTTATATAACTTTTATATGAAATGTAATTAAATATGTATAAATCTTAAATACTTGAAGGTTTTAATTTTCAATATAATGGTACGAAATTCATAAAATTTTTGATATTTCCATTCACAAAAATATAAACATTTAGATAGATTTTGTTATTTTAATATACAACAATGTAAAATATCAAAATATATTTTGAAAAGACGTCATAAAATTCCTATAAATATAGTAAAATAGTAATTATATGTAATTCAATATTTTACAATAACATATTAGTTTTAGGTATTTCTTATATAATTTGGTAAATTTGATAACAATATCTCACATTTAATTGTATGGACATTTTAATAATATTTAGGTATAAAATGATAACGTACCATTTTTATACCTTGAAAAAATAATAATTAAAATATTTCAAATCCCAAACGTACAGTTCAATATGAAGGGTTAGTAAATAATAAAACCTTGATATAAATAAATCATATAAATATATATATGATAATATATATAACAAATAAATTATAAATTGTATAATAATAAATATAGCTTTAAAATAGCTATACGCATAGCTATCGTATAACATTAATAAGCTTTTTATAAAATATAATTTAAATATTTCTAATTTTGACACATTTTATTGTAATAATTATTAGATAAATTTAATAAAATACAGTTTATAACAATTATTTGACTTTTTCATTTCAAAATGATAAACATTTGAGTATAATTTCATTTTATCACAATAAACTGTGTAACGGAACAACCGCAAGTCATGCTCGTAGAAAGAGTAAAACGGCCTTTCTCAGAGCCACATGTCATCGATTAAACGGCAAATGACCGTAACCTAATTGCACCAAAATTGCATTCCGGTAAGGTAAAGTGACATATTCCACTTGTGAACTTGATGGCGAATATGTCATTCTTGGACGTCGGAATGACAATATGCGACCAATGGGGGTCAAAGTAGATAGCGAAACAGTATATATACCGGGACATTTCGGCCACACTTGCAAAACTCACTCAAAAAACTCGCAACAACATCTCTCTACCGCTTCAGCTGTCGTGGGGCCGCGCCCTCACATTGTCGCAGCAATTTCCTTCCCTTCCCATAAAACAGTCCTTTTCAGGACTATTCTCCCTCGCACACGGAAGTGCACAACACTTTCGCCGTGTCGGCGCTATCTTACGATCTCACGCCCGTCTCCTTCTCAATCTGTCCTCACACCATCAGCCCACGTTCCTGAAACCTCCTGCATCGAAAAAGGTTCCTCCTTCGCAGTTGTCAGGCATTCACTAAGATCTAGTTCCTCTCCACTCGGAATTATCAGCTCTACGTGATTTTGGCTCCTCAGCCCGTGCCGTCGGCAACGCATTTTTCCACTCGCTTTTCTAGCCTCTTCCACAATGCCAAAGAAAAAATCACCCAACAAAGGCTCCACCAGCGGTGCCTCTAAAAAGAAGTCCTCTTCTTCTTCTCCAACTGCTACCCAAAAACCTTGCCTACCTTCACCGCACTCCACTACTTCTACCTCGGATGTTTCTATGTCCCAGAACCTCGAAAACGCCTCTTCTGTTGCCACTGACTTCGAAGACGAACCCTCTATCAAATTGCTTCCACCAACTCCCAAAGTTCCGCCTATTTTTCGCTTATCGTGGCGCAAAGTCGCCGCCAAGCTTATGTCTGCTGTGCCGGCTGACAGCGTTCAAGCCAAAGTCTGTGACAAAAACACGGTCAAACTCCAGTGCATCGACTCTGATTTGTTCCGAATCGTTCAAAAATACCTTCACAAAAACGACACAGAATTCCATACAATTCCATCTCCTTCTGAAAGAACAATAAAAGTCATTATAAGACTGCTTCGGCGACCACACCGCCAATTTTAAGAGATGCCCCTTACTCCTCCAAGAGAAAGAAAATAGACGTCCTTCCAGACCCAACACCTCAAAAACGCTACTTCATGTACCGTCTCTCACGTCAAACGTCACATTTCCTGCTGTATCCACAAACAATATTACCTCTACTCAGCCTTTTCAGTCGAACTGCACATTTGCCTCTGTCACTGCTAACAGCAATAAAACCTCAACCTGTGATACCGAATCCGTAGTAGCTCAGCTCAACACCATTATTACCAACATCGCATCGAACAAAATGAAGGTCAAAGACGCCCTCGTTTCCGTGCTCACAATTCTGCCACTAATACTCTCTAATCTTCATCATGCCTAACACACGCATTCTCATCTGGAATTGCCAAGGCGTCACTCGGAGACGCCTTGAACTTATTGTTTTCGTCCATCAGAACAAAATAGATATCCCACTGCTTAATGAAACCCATCTCACTGGCCAACGTACCATCAAAATCCCAAATTTCTTTACCTACATCTCTAACCGACCTCAAGCTCATGGCCACTCAGCTGGTGGAGGCACTGCCATCCTCGTACATAAAAGGTACACCCATCACCCTATTAGTATCGCAACAACGTCTTTAGAGCAAACTGCCGTGCACATTCAAGTCAACAACACTGTTTTACGTCTCGTTGCCGCCTACAAAAGACCGGTCAATATCTTCGTTCCTTTTGATCTCACTGCTTTACTCAATACCTCCTACAACACCATCGTAGCTGGCGACCTCAACAGTAAACATCAACTATGGCTCAGCCGCAAGTCCAACGCGGCTGGTATCGCTCTTGCTCGATTCGTCAACTCCAGAAACGATCTTGTGGTAGCTGCTCCGTCTATACCAACTCACTACCCGAACAACCCTATCCACAGTCCGGACATACTTGATATTGCTATATTAAAAACCAAAAACATCTCTTACCACCTGGAGAACCTATCTACTGAACTCTCTTGCGATCACACTCCAGTTGTTCGTGAACTCCATTCCACCATGGCTTCTTTCAACCCGCCTCCCCTAAACACATCATCGACTGGCCAGCGTTTCAGCTACACATGGACACGAACAACCATTCTCCCTCTTCTGGATCATCTACCAAATCCATTGATGAAGCCATCAAGAGTCTCACTTCATCCATATCCAATGCCATCAACATGCACACAACTACTTCTCCACGTGAATCTGTCTCCAGAGTCCTCCCGCGCAGACTGCAGATCGAAATCGATCTCAAGAGACGCCTTAGATCCCGCTGGCAGCGAACTAGAGATCCAGACATCAAAACCTCCTTCAACCGTCAAAACTCAAAAATCAAAGACCTTATGGCCGAACACCGAAACAACCAGTGGAGTAACCTCCTCGGCTCTCTCTGCAAGGGCTTCAATGCCTGGGCAAAATTCTTCAGGCTCAACCGAGCACTTCTTCGGAAACCTTCTCCTTCCTGTCCTCTTAAAAATTCGGTCGGAAATCTTATCTACAACGCCGAGCACAAGGCTGCTCTTCTGGCTGACTCCTTGGAAGCCCAATTTCGTTCACCTCCGGGCAACGCCACCATCGAATCCACAGTACACGACAAAATAACCTACCATCGCACACTTCCCATTTCCACTAATTCATTTTTCACTCCCTCAGAAGTCTGGAACACAATAAAATGGCTCCCTAACCGCCGCGCTCCTGGGCCTGATGGCATTAGCAACAGCGCCCTCAAACACTGTGGTCGCAAAACCATCACACATTTATGTCGCATTTTCAATTGGTGCTATAGACTTAATTACTTCCCTTTACCCTGGAAGCACGCTAATGTCATTGTCATTCCAAAACTCGGTAAGGATGTATCGAACCCTGCAAACCACCGTCCAATCTCCCTTCTCAACACGATGTCCAAAGTCCTGGAAAAACTTCTGCTCGCCAGGCTCAAAATTCACACCACTCCAAAAATTCGCTCCGATCAACACGGTTTCAGAAACTTCCACAGTACCATTACACAATTTCTTAGTGTCATCGATAACATCTCTCTCAACATTAACAAAAGACACAAAACCGCCGCTATCCTGCTGGATATCGAAAAGGCCTTCGACAAGATCTGGCACAACGGCCTTATCAGCAAACTAATTGACCTCGAAGTACTAAGAGACCTAATTGCCATTCTTACTTTATTTCTAAATGACCGAAGCTTCCATATCACTATCGAAGGAAAATGTTCCACTTCTCGCAACATCCTTGCAGGCGTTCTTCAAGGCTCTTGTCTTGCTCCTCATCTGTTCTGCCTATATATCAATGACTTACCATCTCATCCCAAGTGTAAATCATCTTTCTTTGCTGACAATACGCTATTTTTTGCCTCCAGTACCACCAACAACGCTGCTACCAGGAAACTCCAACAGCAACTCAACATCACCGAGAAATGGTTCCACGACTGGAAAATTTCAATAAATCCTATCAAAACCACCGTCATCATGTTTTCACACAAATCCACCGCCACCTCCCTTCGGCCCATACTCAACAACACAACTATCAAGTGGTCCACATCCATGAAATACCTCGGCGTACACGTCGACAAGAAGCTCAATTTCTCAAAACACATTTCTTCTGCAATTAACAAGGCCAAGGCTGTCAAATTCTCCCTATACCCAATGCTGTCCAGTCCCTCTCTATCGATCTCTACCAAATGCTTCATCTTCAAAACTTATATCCGTCCCATCGTCACTTACGCTTCACCTATCTGGGCTTCCAACATATCTTCTTCCAGCTGGTCCAAACTCGAAAGCCTACAATCAACCACACTTCGCCAAATCTCCGCCCAACCATGGTTTGTCAACAACACAGCCATTCGACACTCCACCAACATCATTTCCATCAAAGAATATATACAACAACTTTCTAACTCCGTCAAATCCCAAATAGTGCACTCTCCTTATAACCACATCTCCGACATCAGTAAAAGAATCTCTATCAATCAAAAATACATCAACCATCCTATCAACTTTTAATCCGTCACCACTTGGCCAAGCCCTTCCAGGTAATCAAGAGCATTTTAAATCTTCTTCAGACTTCATTAAGTAATGCAACATCAATTTGATAAAAAAAAAAAAAAAGTCCCTCTTCTTCTCCATTTCTTTGGCAGGAGCTACAAGCTCGAAACAGAGTACACCACACAAAGCAAAAGCAAAAAGCCACACTCGACACTTCAATCAACCAGTATCAAAATACCAGATTGAACAGAAGAAACCCCGGAGCCAGCACATCGACGAATACGATCCAGACGCAGCAGCCAGTACATCGACGAATACGGTCAAGACGTAGCAGCCAGTATATCGACGACCACGGCCAAGACGCAGCAGCCAGTATATCGACGACCACGACCAAGGCGCAGCACCAGTCACCAGCACCCGCGGCGACCGTATCACCTACACGGCGTATACACTCGCCGTTTGCCGACGACGACGACGCCGTGACTGTGTATACGGACGAGGGCGATACCGGCCACCTATAGTTCCCGAGAACCGGCGACGAAACCCCATGTCAACCACACGCGGTGAACGCGCCGACGAACGAAGGCGATACCCCAGCTGTCTATAGTCCCGAGTGGCCGCGGCGAAACCGAGACTATCACCCGCGGCGATCGTATCGACGAAGGAAGGCGACACCGACCGGATCGAATACGACACGTCCATAGTACCCACGGACCAGCGCACCGGGACGAATCGAACGCACACGACCACAAAACCGCTCTTTTCTGGGCCACCACTTAAAACGGTCCTTTTCAGGGCCACCACCTAAAACGGCCCTTTTCAGGGCCACCACCACCCCCAATTCTCCGCACGGTCACTTATTTAAGTATCACCGCCCCGGGTCCGTGCACCGTCCGAACACACGCCACTGATTTCAGCGGGCCGTCTGGACAGAGCGCCCGCCATTCCCCATAATTGTTAAACACCATACCATTGTAAATCCCCATCAAATGTAACGTTAGGGAACGGTCACGCCGACCGCCTCGGGACCATCGGTCTGGGTCTTGCCGCTTATTTAAGCTTGCTGCCCAACACCGGCCCGGCTCTCCCAATTGTACATATTTATACTATATATATATATATATATATATATATATATATATAGTAATAAACTACACTGAATACCGAACATAACACAGAGTTTATTATTCACGTGACGGTTCGATACCAGGAGGTCGTCGTCCCGTAACAACTGTCAATTATTGTAAAAATGTCGATAAAATTAGTGAAATAGTAGTTATAGATAATTAATAATGACATTAGTTTTAGACATTCTTATTGTAATTTGTAGTTTGTGATAATAATATCTCAAACTTAAATGTATAAATATTTTGTTAATATTAGGGTATAAGGTGCAAAAAACTTACATGTTATCCTTTGTTCGATTCCTTAAAATATTAAAAATTTAAATTGTGCCGTTTAACACAGAGAATTGATAATTTGGAGAAAAATAGACTTTAGGAATGTTGTGTAATTTTATATATACGTATGACATAAAATGGCAATTTACTTAACATATAACAAAATCAACTTTTATAACATATAGCTTCAATAACATTTGTATTAAATGTAATTTAAGCCTTTATCGTTTTGAGAGGTTGTATTTTACTGTAAATAGATTAATGCAGTGGTACAAAAATTATAAAATTAATATGGCATTTTAATTTCGAAAGCGTTAAAGTTTAGGTTTATTTGCATTTTATAAATGTAAACTACATAAATAAATGTCAGAATTGTTTTAAAATGACCATGAAAAATGTCAATATAATTGGTAAAATTGTAATTATAGGTTTTTAAAATTTTATAATGATTACAATGTAAGATATTTTTAACAAAATTTGTAAGTTTTGATAACAATATATCACATTTTATTGTAAATATTTTACTAGTACACAAGTGTATTTTAAAAGTTAATTTAATTCATTGAAGTTATCATTTTGAATATCATTAAAACAATGTCATACCTACAATTTATAACATTTTTTTGACGTTTTCATATCAAAAACATGAGCATTCATACTGAATTCAATGTTATAATGCTGAACTTCAAAAATGTATTGTTTAAGTTTTTAAAAATACCTCAAAGAATGTCAACATAATTGTCAAAAGTTAAATAAAAATTTACGAGTATTCATATATGTATGTATGAGGGAAGTGATATGCGTGAAGTTGGCACCTCTACTTTACGGTATCAACATCCAACCTGCACAGGCATTTTGCAAATAATTTACTTATATTTGCTAAGTTATTTTAAGAATTTGAAAAATACCCAGTTTGCAGATAAGAGTGCTTTTCTCCATGCAGTGCAAACTTCACGCTAGCACCAACACTTTACGCTATTGACATCTAACCTTCACAGGCACTGTGCAAATAATTTGCTAATATTTGCTAAATCATTTTCCTTTTCCTCTTCAAATGATCTTTTTTTCCTATTCCTCATATAATGATGATCATTATTTAAATAATATTACAAAAGTTACTCTTTCAGCACCTTGTGCTTTTACGTTCTAATGTTATTGGCCATATAAGAATAATTGTAATCAAATTATATCAATTGGTGATATACTAAACCAATGGTTGTCAACCTGGGGGGCGTGCCCCCTAGGGAGGCGTGACAAAATTTCAAGGGAGGCGTGAAGATGTTTAAATAACCACGGAACATGAAAACGTTATTTCTGCACAGTGACCATCAAACTTTTATTTATCACACAAAAGTCCATTGGCTGTCTAAAGGTAATATGCTTGGTAAAATATTCAGTTTAAAGTCAGTGACTGAGTTATTTTTATTGAGTGCTGGGAAATTAGATCTGTACATCAAGTTTACAGATGAAAAATGTATTTTAAATTTGGCATATTAAGCAGACTTTTTGGATTCCTAAATGATCTAAATTTAAAACTACAAGGACATAAAAATATTCTTATAATCTAATTCATGCATTTTTGAAAAAGATATCATTGTGGCAACGTCATAATTGTGTGATCAAACACAATTTTCCGTCGTTTCCACGACGTAATGAACTTTTTAACGATACCGAAAATCTCATATTACATATTGAGAATGAATTTAAGAAATTGAAATCAGTACATTTAATATTTTTGAAAGACCAACTATCAAAATACTTCCCCGATATTTCTTCAGAGAATTGGAAATATAAATAAGTAAGAGATCTATTCAACATTAATGTGGACATACTTCCAGATTATCTTTAAGAGCAAACAATTGATCTTAAGAATGATTCCCAAGCAAGAGCAGAATTTTCAAATATATAGCTGTTGAAGAGTTTTGGCTATGTTATCTTCATGTATATCTAGAAGTTGCTAAAGAAACTGCGAAGCCCTTGGTGCAGTTTTCCTTCACCTATCTCTGCGAATCTGAATTTTTGGCACTTGTTTACATAAAATCAAAATATCGAACACAATTGAACGTAAACAGTGATCTGAGATGCGCATTATCACAATTGTTGCCAAAATTAAAAAATTGATTAAAGCCTAGCAGTGCTAACCCTCTCATTAATTTGTAATTAATAATAATAAATTTAAAATTTAATATATAAGGAATTATATATATATTAAATACAAAAATTGTTGTTTCTTCCTCAATAACGTCAAGACGACGCAACGGACTTACGCGAAATTTGATATAGAGAGTAATTATAAGCCAGAAAAAAATATAGGGCACTTTTTATTGAAAAACAACCAACAAGAATGGTAACTAATACGGGAAATTTTGGGATTCTAGGCGTTAAACTGCAGTTACCATGTTAAGGATTAATGCTGATAGATGACCGATAAATGGCGATAGCATCAACATCTTTTACGACTTCCGTAAACCGACCGACAAAAGAAACAAAATAATAAAAGAGCAAATTAAATCAATAAAATATAAATAATAGTCCATATTATTATGCATAAAGAAATATACGTCAAATAGAATATATTACTATTTGTAATGTTTATGAATAATTTTAATCACCTCAATAAGAAATTTTCATTATGTTAACAAGTACAATTACAGCATATAAAGTGAAGATATAATAAAAACTTTATATTATAAGATGTGATTTTCATCTGTTTTTCTGAACCGATTAACATTCTGTAAATGATACAATTGTAGGTTTTGACTCTTATTGTTCAATTGTAATTTCAAGACATGTCGATAAAACGAAAAAATCGGATTTATCACAAAGTTCGAGTAAAGCTCGACTAAGAAAAGTGGTTAGGAGACAAGAGGCTTCAGCTCAAGCGGAGGTAAGAAGACTTGAGCAGACTCGGCGTCAGACGATTCATAGAGCAGCAGAAACACAAGAACAACATGAAGCACGTCTAGAAAAAGTTCGAATCAGAGCTACTACAACAAGAGCTTCTGAAACTCCTCAACAACATGAAAACCTGCTGGCAGGTAATCGATTACGAGCGGCTCAATCGAAACAAAGAATCGATTTTCAGTTGGCGGCATTTAATTATGAAAAAGATTGCGACTACAGTAATTATCCGAATGATGTGTTTGGGCCGATGAGCACTCTTTGTTTATACTGCTATGCACTGAAATTTCAATAGGAATCACCCGGCATGTGTTGTTCGAATGTTAAAACCATGTTGTCATCGCTGGTAGAGCCACCTGAACCACTTATAAGCTACGTTTCTGGCACCACAGCGTTGTCCAAGCATTTTTTGGAAAACATTCGGAAATACAATTCGAGCTTTCAAATGACTTCGTTCGGAGCTACAAACAATGTTGGCAATACAGTTTTGTCTGTTCTTTTCGTTTTTTTCTTTTCTGTTTTTGGTCTGTTTTTTTTTTAATAAAAAAATAATCAAAAATAAAATATTTTTACATGTTTTATGCCAACATTCAAAGAGCAAGGGCAAGTTTACCATCAAATCGGTTCGCTTCTTCCAACACTAGAACAAGATTCAAAGTTTTTATAAATTTATTTCACAGGAGATGAAGAAGAAAAAGTTAATCAACGTTGCGCTGTTATCAACGAAACAAGACGTGAAATTATTTCAAATTTGCAACGTTTATTTCACCAGCATAATCATTTGGTTAAACTATTCAAAGTTGCATTGGATCGAATGCTATCAGATGATTATATTTTCAGATGAGCATGAACGACGCTTTAACGCTCCAACGATGAACGAAGTGGCAGTCGTAATGGTTGAAACGGAATTCGATCGGCGAGACATCATAATTCAAAGACGAAATACAAATTTGCTACGCGTCTCTGAAACACACCGATCGTATGATGCTCTTCAGTATCCAGTACTGTTTTGGCAATATGAAGATGGATATCATTTCAACGTCATGCAGATAAAATCTGTCACTGGTGCAGTAACAACAAAAGAGGTTTGTTTTCTACTAAAGATAGTCCAAAATATGTAAATGAGTTTGTCTGTTTATATATGGGAAAATATTTTTGTTTAATAAATATGCATATCGTATTATGATAAGAGATCAACAATCCAATCTCATTTTAAAATGCCTTGAACTCTTTCATCAGTTCATTGTTGACATGTACGCCAAAATTGAAAGCGAGCGGCTTCTGTACATCCGTTTGAACCAAAAGAAATTGCGTGTCGAACATTATAGTCATTTGCACAATGCAGTTGCAAATAATTGAAACGCTGCCAACATTGGTCAAGTGTGCATACTTCCTGCTTCGTATACTGGAAGCCCAAGATATATGCATGAGTATGCTTAAGATTCTTTGATGTATGTTCGAAGATATGAGCGACCAGATCTTTTCATTACATTTACGTGCAATCCAGCTTGGTCGGAAATCAAAGATTTGCTATCGCCTGGTCAGTCATCTCATCACAGACATGATCTGACAGCTAGAGTTTTCAAACAAAAATAATGACATTTATGGATCTAATAATAATAAATCGAATTTACGGCGAAGTGCAATGCTGGATGTATTCGATTGAATGGCAAAAACGGGGATTACCGCACGCTCATATTCTAATTTGGCTGAAAGAAAAATAAGTTCCAACTCAAATCGATAGTGTTAAATCTGCTGAACTACCGAATCAACGAGAAGATCTGATACTTTTTGACGTTGTCTGCAAGAGCATGATTCACGGATCATGCGAATCATTGAATATGAATTCGCCTGGCATGAAAGACAGCAAATGCATGAAAAGATATCCACGCGATTTGATTGGTGAAACTCAAACTGGTGAGGATAGAATTCAATATAAAAATGATATTACAACATAAATAAATTAAATATCGTAGAGTTCTGGACTTTAATATTCTATAAATAGTTTACCAGAACTCCGAATGCATTAATACACGAAATTACTAACCAAGATAACGACTATTTTGTTTACTAGTTTCCCGTCGTCAATATGTATTAAAAAACAAAAATAACCATGTTTTAAAATAATACACAAGTTGTTTCATATAGGAATATAAAAAAATTAATTTATATACCAATTTTTTTCTCTAAATCAACATAATATACATTTATATGTTCTTAAACCTAAAATATGCAAAATTATGCGACAACATTTTTATTTTGGGAATGTGGGTATTATGCAACGAATTTGCGTCAAACCAGAATTACAATATGCACTCTCGTAACGAATATGCAAATGCAAAAAGTTCCGTGCCTTGCGTATAATCCAACATAAGAGTATCGGTTTCATTTTATCTATTACATTTGTAACAATTGTGTCAGTACTAGGATTTTTTCCAAAACACTTTTTAAAGTCAATATTGTTTACATCCCAAGAAAAAAGTCATCAAGCCCTTAAACAATTTATTAAAACTTCTGATTTCACTGTATTGTACAAAACTATATCCAACGGGGGGGGGGGCAAAATCAATTTTAATTACTGTACTATTTGGATTTTTATTCTGCCAGCCAAAAAGACCTTTTTTCCATCCAGCTTTAATAGGTATAAATTCTGCAACATCTGCTGGCTTTAAAATCACATAATATAAGTTTTAGTTTCTACTTGGGAGGGGATACCACCTCATTGAAAAATCGGTCACAACACGTAAATGAAGAGGTTACAAATTACAAAAACTTGGTAACAAATAATTACAAATCAGAATGAATATAATAAAATTTGTTTGAAACGATTCAAATAACTTTGTGGGGAAACATTTTTATCTGCAAACTGGATATTTTGCAAATTCTAAAAATAACTTAGCAAATATAAGCAAATTATTTGCAAAATGCCTGTGAAGGTTGGATTTTGATACTGTAAAGTGGTGGTGCCAACTTCACGCACATAGATAAGTGTACGATTAGTTCCACATATAGCAAATAACTGATAAAATTTTAATTTGAATATTTAAAATATTAATAATACTATGAATAAAAACGTACCATTTACTTGAGGATATAAACCTAAAATAATAATAAAAATATTAAAAATTCCAAACATGCAGTTTAATACGGAGATTTGATAAATTGAAAAAATAAAAATAAAAAAATGACTTAACTATTTTCAATAATTTATGTATGACACAAGAGGTAAATTTACTTAACAAATAAAAAATATATTTTATAGCACATAGAAATAATATTAATAATAACTTTTTTATAAAATTAAATTAAAACATTTTTAAAGTTTTGATAATCACAAAATTATTATTATATTTTCAAAAAATTGAAGTCAGATAAAAACAATAGCCATATGCGCAACAAGACCTCAGTTTAAGTGGATGCTAAAATGATATATACCTCACTAACTCACTAACCTCACTAACTAAAACACTCAGCATACCCCTAACACATAATTTTCGAAGCCATTAATATCATATATTTAAAACAAAACATCAACATTATTATTTATTTATATATTTATTTCCACTTAAGAACTTATTATTACTATATACACATGTTAGTATTTTACAAGTTACAATTGATTTACTGATACAACTATAATTACGCCTTATATTATAATTTATACTTTAATATTTTTTTGTGACAACACGAAATTTTTAAAAATTATTATACTAATTATAATACAATAACACTTATTTGACAATCATTTCGAATAGATGACATTTTGATTTATTTTAATTTTATAATTTTAAACTACGAAAAATAAAGTCAACATTTTTTTGACCTCGTATTATTTCGACTTAATTGGTAAAATCAATGGCGTTTTTTACTTTAATTTATAGGGGGATAAGTGGGGGCGAAACGAACGGTTTTTGTTTTCTGTTAATAGCTTTTTACCGAAACCAATATTACATACCTATTATGGATATATAATAAATTATATTTGTATAGATTTTTCTTTATATTGTAATAATTTTACATTTTCTAATTATAAATACATAACTACTTTCAATTGTTTGATAAATAACATGTTTACTAAATGTAATTTTTTTTATCACCTCATTTTTTTTTAAATAATCAATATTTATATAATTTTGCCATAACATTCTGTGCCATAAATATAAAAAAAATTATGTTTATGAGGAGCGCGCAACAACCCCTATCACATCCCCCCTCAAATACGCCCTTGGGTACAGTTCCATTTATTGATTTGTTAATGTTTTATATTAATACTAGCTTTAATACCCGGCTTCGCTCGGGAGTTGATATGAGATTACGTGGTAGTTGAAATAAAAAAATAAGCTATGACGTAAAAAGCAAAAAAATTTATTGAAAACATTTTCTCATTATTTACACTACTTGTTTATAAACAATATTTTTCATTTTATTCTCCGGGGTATATATATATATATATATAAATTTTTCGAATTTCCTACTCTTGAGCAAGCTACATATAGCTGACCGTGAGAGAAGCAGAATTCTTTAAGGTTGATGCCACAATATTTTAAAGTTTGCCCTTGCGCTTTGTTGATTGTAAAACTAAAGGCTAATTTAACTGGAAACTGCAATCTTTTAAATGGAAATGGTAATTCAGAAGAGATCAGTGGTATTCTAGGTATAAATACTGTGTGTCCTTTGTTCTTTCCAGAAATAAGTTCAGCTTCAATGATATTATTCGATAGCTGTTTTACGATCATCCTCGTTCCATTACATAGTTTTGGGGAGTTGAGATTTCTTAGTAGTATGATTGGAGATCCAATTTTCAGACGAAGGCAGTGTAATGGCATTCCTGGTACTTGTAAAGAGTTTAGAACTTCAGTAGGGAAGTTGACACTTTCTTCAATGGATACCATCGTGTCGATCGATTTATATATTTTCTCTTCACCAGGTATTTTCTTTAGAATATTAAAATTGATATCGTGAACAATACTATTTTTAGTGGCCAAAATTGCTCTTTGAAATAACCACTCTATGTTGGTATAGTTCTGAATAATATTTGGATAAATTTTGTCGATTAGTTCGTTTTCAGTAGTGGCTATGTTACAGAAATCACTATTGAGTTCAATGAGGTTGGTCGTTTGGTCAGTAGGATATGTACCTTCGCCTATTTGTAAAAGTATTTTAGCAAAATGTGCTGTTGTTTTATCTTTTGATAATTCAACTCTCATGTTTTTTGTTAATTGCAGTATTTGTACTTGTGGCCAGAGATGTGACTTTTTTAAGCATGCATTGATCTCGTCTGTTGATGTTGACTTGGGAATAACTGGAAGTGTTTGTCGAAAATCTCCTAAGAGTATGAGTAGAGCTCCTCCCATTATTTCAGAGTTTTTTCGCAATTCTTTTAATGTTCTGTCCATGGCTTCTAGTGATTTTTTATGGGCCATGGTGCATTCATCCCAGAAGATAATTTTAGCTTGTTTTAGAAGTTGACCCCGTCCAGATTTTCCTGGTATTTTACATACCGGGAATTGTTGTTCGGCTATATTCAACGGTAGTTGTAAGGCAGAATGGGCAGTTCGTCCTCCTTCCATAAGTGTGGCTGCAATGCCGGATGATGCTAGTGCCAGTGCGATGTGTTTTTTAGCACGTATTTCCGCCAGTATTAGATTTATTAGAAACGTTTTACCGGTGCCTCCTGGTGCGTCCAAGTAAATAATACCACCAGTGTTGTTATTTATCCGGTTCATTATAACGTTGTAAACTTTTTTTTGATTGTCATTGAGGAGAAGTTTGTTGTGAGCAATGTATTCAAGTAGTTCATTGACGTTGTAGCTTTTTTCCTTTGTAATTTCGTAGTTTAGCACACTGAAAGCATTTCTTTGTGGTGCTGGCATTCCAAGTTCTACTAAGGCCTGGTTATTTATTGCTAAACATTTATCTTCTAAGCGAATGAGTGTTTCATTGAAGATGTCGTCATTGAATTCTATAGTCAGTTCTGGATTAGTTTGTCGGATTTGGTACAATATATCATCACTCATACTCCTTTTGAAAGAGTCCCATAGCTGTTTTGGGTTTGATGGGTTACATGTTGTTAGAATTATGACGAATAACTCTCGAATTTGTTCAGCTGAAGCTGTGAGTGTGGCTTCTTGTAGTGTTAATTCCCAGTGGTTATCGTTTTCCAATAATCCTAAGCGTTGACATGCTTCTCTGTACGTCTGGCATAGGTAGCCGTCAATGGTCCTGAGATCTGTGAAACTTGTTGGTCCCCGTATTTCGTGTAACAACATCCGGAGATAGAAACATTCGGCATTGTTTGGAGGTACAGTGTATACTCGACCTATTGCGTTGGTTTTCATGATTTCTGGATGACCCTCCTCTGGCATTCCTTGTTTTCTTCGTTGAAAAATTTTCCTTGTTTTGTCCCACGTATAATAAATAGGGACGTCGGCATACAGTAATGTCTTTGTGAATGGATCCGTTTGGCACAGTTGGAAAAAAGCTGTTAATGTTGTGTTCTGAGGTGGTTCGCTTGCAATTTTTCTAGCCGAGTCTTTTGTGAAGTAAACTCTCTGTCCATTCTCCAAATGTACTGCTAGATGTTGCACAGCTGTTTCGTGTTCGTGTATAGGAAAACTAAAAATCCTCCACGCTGCTTCGTTACTGTTGATGTATCTTCCCATTTGGTACATGAGGGTCTCATCATTTCTGTTATTTTGTTAGCTATTTTGGACTATTTGAAATACTACCACCTTTGTTTACGTACTTACATATATATTTAATAGATTTTACTGAATTGCAGTATTCAACGTTTATGTGTGCTTGGAACATTTTGGAAAATAGTGGGTTATATGGTACTACCCATTGATTATCTATTTCCAGTTCGTCTCTGCCTTGTATTCTTATTTTTGCTGTGAAGCCACCATTTTTCGGTGATGTTATGTTATACATTAACGAAAAACGGTGGCTTCACAGCAAAATGTTATGGTAACAATAGGTTCTGCAGCTGTAGCATACGTAGTAAAGGCGCGAAATTTAAAAACTTAAATTTAAAAATGTTTTCAGAACTAATTTGAATAACTAAAATTATGTCGCTTTAACTCCACTACTGCTATATAAATACACAAAATTTAATAACTTTATTATAGTTACAAATGTAATTTAATTGCTCGCAGCGCCTTTCGAAATGCAACCCAAATAATCGACAACAGATGGCGCCACTACACAATACTCGACAACAGAAGGCGCCACTATTTATTTTAATAACTTAGTTTTAATAACATTTTATTAACTTAGTTTTATTATATATAATGATTAATTTTAGAAATTTTTAATAGAGTCGTAATCTTTGTAAACAATATATCGAATTGATATGTACGATTATTTTCTCTAGTACGATAATATATAATTAGGAATAAAAATATAATGGGTAATCGTTCAGGCATACCTTAAAAACAATAAAAATATTTAGAAATCTAGTTCCAAACGTGCAATTTATTATAAAGAATTTGACAATTTGAAAAATTAAAGAACAATAATATATATATATATATAGCTGACCCGACAGACTTCGTCCTGTCAAAAAGATTTGTAATGTGGCAGTTTTTGTGCCTACGTATTTTAAAAATATTCTCCTGAACAGAACCGTCACCCTGGTGATAGGGCGTTGTGAATAAAAAATAATTAAATAAAACATATATAATGATTTAAAAGTAAGTAATCGCTTTATTGTTAATCATGTGAATCATAATTATTATTATTATCATTGTAGTGCTTTGTGGTATACGATGTTTTTTGTTTGATTACCTGGCGCATAGATAAACAAATCTGATGGTTTTCCAACACGGGAACAGGCAACATACAATTGACCATGTGAGAAACATGGGTTTTCTAGATTAATACCACAAACACTTAATGATTGCCCCTGGGACTTGTTTATAGTCATAGCAAAAGCAAGACGCACTGGAAACTGTAGTCGTTTAAACTCAAATGGCACATCAGTCTGAATCATTGGGATGCGCGGTATGAGAACATCTTCTCCTTTATACTTTCCTTTGAGTATAGTTGCTTCTATCACATTGTTTAGTAATTTTTATCGCTAACCGTGTACCGTTGCAAAGACGCGGTTGGTTGATATTTCGCAACATTATAACCACCGATCCAACCTTTAATTGAAGATTGTGAGGTGGCAATCCTGGCAAATCCAGCGAGTTTAAAATTCCGGTGGATAGTTGACTACATCATCTTGATTAGTAGCCGAATCAACTGATTTATATATCCTCAATTCGCCTGTAATTTGTTCTTGAATTTTGAAATTTAATTCATTTACATCTATGTTTTTGCAGCCAGTATAGCTCGTTCGCTCAACCAATCATGGTTTCTGTAATTTTGAGAAACATCTGGAAACACCTTCTGAATAAGTTCATCTTTTGATCGAGTTAACTGACAAAAACTTTGAGGAAAGTTAATGCAGCCAGTCAACATGTCTATAGGAAATTTGCCATTACCAATGTCAATGAGTTGTTTAGAGAATATGTTTCCAGATTGGTCATTTTGCAACTCGACACGCATATTCTTGCTTAAATGAAGTACTTTGACATGTTTCCACAAACTGGAGGACTTTAGACATGCATTGAGTTCATCAGCTGGCGTTGATCGTGGAATCACCGGCAATGTTTGACGAAAATCTCCTGCTAATAAAATCATTGCACCACCAAATCGGTTATTATTGCTCCGTAGATCTTTTAAGGTTCTGTCCAAAGCCTCCAAAGATTTTTTATGTGCCATCGTGCATTCATCCCAAACAATCAATTTACATTGCTGCAAAACCTTTGCCATTGCAGAGTTCTTCGAAACGTTGCAGGTTGGAGTTTCATTGCTTTGCATATTTAATGGCAATTTTAGTGCTGAATGGGCTGTTCGACCACCTTCAAGCAAAGTTGCTGCGATTCCCGACGAAGCGAGTGCAAGTGCAATTTTATTTTGTGAGCGAATTGTTGCTAATATTAATGAAATCAAAAAGTTTTTCCTGTACCACCAGGTGCATCTAAGAAGTAAATCCTCCAGTTTCATCATTTGTTACTTTCATAAGAGTTTCAAATACATACTTCTGTTGTTCATTTAACAGTGGAAGATTTGTTTGAATTAATTCTTTCAAAGCGTTGAGATCATACAGTCTTTCTCGATGCAACTCTTGGTTAAAAGCGTCATGCATTGGACGATTGGGCGCGGTCAGGCCTAATTGAATTAATAGTTTGTTTGACATTATCAAGCACATGTCCTCAATTGAAATCAATGCTTCATTGTAAATTTCTTCACTGATTTGTATATTTGGATTTCCATTCTATTCTGTATTTGATACAAAATATCATCACAAATATAATCTTTGTACTTGATCCACAAATCAATTGGGTTTGATGGGAAGCATGTAGATATGATTATAGAAAACAATGTTCGTATTTGATGAGTGTGTGATGATATTACAGCATCATTGAGAGTTTGATCCCAATGAGCGTCATTTTCAAGCAATTGCAAACGTTGACAGGCTTCTCTGTAGGATCCACACAATTCACCATCAACAGTTCGTAACTGTTGGAATGATGTTGGGCCACGTACATTGACTAATAGCAGTCGTAAGTAAAAACATTCATCATTGCTTGGATGTACTGAATAAATCCGGCCAATCGCATCGGTGGAATATACATCTGTATATCCTGGAACTGGTTTTCCTTGTTTCCGTCGTATAAATCTCCTTGAGGATTGATTCCAGGTATAATATTTTGGCATTTCAGAATATAGCAATGTTTGTGCGAAATCATCGTTTTGGCATGTCTCAAAAAAACTGGTTAATGTAGTAGATGGTGGCTGAGCAGCTCTTTGTACTGCGTTCTGTGCTGTAAAATATACTCTTTGTCCATTTTCTAAATGCACAGCTAAGTGAACAACAGAAGGGTGTCTCTCATGAATAGGAAAAGAAAATATTCGCCAAACTGCTTCATTACTACTGACATAGCGGCCCATTTGGTATTGGGTAACTTCATCATTGGAATTCTCTGCACCAATTCCAATCACAGCCATATCACTCCCTTTGGTTACATATTTGCAAATGTATTTAATAGATTTCACTGAATGGCAAGATTCAACGTTGATGTGTGCTTTGAATGTCTTTGATAAAATGGGTGAATATGGAACAATCCAACGATTATCTATTTCAATATCTTGTTGATTTAATTTGACAATTGTTGATTTTCCATTGTCTGCTGTCGATCTGCGACGATACAATGGATAACCGTCATTACCAGTAATTGTTTCCGATATTAATGTCCGTGGATATCGTTTTGAACATTTACCATCCATCATACACGGTGAATATTGATTAAGAGTTCCACAGGGACCATGTATCATGTTTTGATAACTACCTCATGCAATCCAGGATCTACTTGTACATTAGGGATTTCAGCTGATATCACTGCATCAACTTCATTTGGCCTTATATTTTCAACCAACCAAATCAAAATGTGTGCATGTGGCAATCCTCGTTTCTGCCACTCCACAGAATACATCCAGCAGCGTGTCTCACCAAACACATTATGTTTTACGATGAAATCCATTAAAGATTTCAACTTTTGTCTAAAGACTCTGGCTGTAATATCATGACGATCAATGGGTGATTGCCCAGAGAATAACTCCTGCTTGATTTCTATCCATTGCGGATTGCATGTAAATGTGATGAACAAATCTGCTGTACCATAATGACGAACATACGACATGGCATCTTGAGCATATTCGTGCATATGCCGAGGGCTTCCGATGTATGTTGCTGGAAGAATAGTCATCCGACCGACATTCTGTGCATTTCCATCAGTATTAATCGCATCTCGAAGGTGAATATACTCTTCAGATCGGAGTTTGGTTTGATTCAACCTGATGAATGTTAATCTCTCCGTTTCAATTTTAACATACATGTCAACAACATATTTGTTATATAATCGCCGACATTTCAATATGTGATTATCTTCATTTTCCCGAATCATTAGGCGGTATGAATAATAGTTCATTGAACTGACTTTTTTGTTGGTTTCAGAACCTGTAAATAGATTTTGTTTTAATAACATTCAAATATAAAATTAAAATACATAATATAATGACTGAGATATTATCGCCATAGCTAAACTAATATTTTAGTTACCTGTAATGGGATTTATCATTTTATTGAGAAATCGTAGCCATCTTCACCTTGCCAAAATATAATGGGATATTGCAGTGCATCATATGAGCGATGTGTTTCCTTTATACGTTGTAATTGATCATTCCGACGATGTAAAACAATATCACGGGATTCCAAGTTTTCTCCAACTACAACGATAGCAACTTCATCAATAGTTGGTGCATTAAAACGTCTTGTATGTTGACCTGCAGGTGTTTTATCAGCTCTGATTACAATTTTGTGATTATCGGATGGCATCAGATCCAGGGCAGTTTTAAACAATATAATCAATTGATTGTGTTGATGAAATAAAGTTTGTAATTGTTCTACAATAGACCTCTTTACTAAATTGTTATGTGCACAACGCAGATCAATTTCTTGTGGTGAATTGCCCATAAAATAAATTTGCAGGAATTTGTTGTCGCTATCTGACACTGGTAACAGTGAACCTGCTCTGTGATATATTTGCCCTTGTATCTGTAAATAAAAAAATATTATGGTGTGGTATAAATTAATGGATTGTCGGTGATCAAACTTAAATAATATTTGATCTTAAAAGTATATATTTAGTTTTAACTAATATCTATCAAATATAAAATATAATAAAAGTGTCACTGAAACTGAAACACCATATAATATGATGACTAAGTGATATATTTCGTAATGATTAAGAAATTGAAGATTAGTGACACATCTTAACTTTGGTGACAGAAAATTTTGTTCGCTAAAATAATTATGAGTAACTGCTATAATACATACCTTGAAAGTTGGCATAAAATTTTCCCGAACTACATTTGTTGCCCCAAATGAAGTCATTTGAAAGCAATTGTTATATTGTTGGATATTTGTCAAAAGTGTATAGAATCTTTTCCTATTCCTGAAACCAATGAGTACAATGGTTCTGGTGGTGGATCCAATGGTATCAATGTCACTTTACCATTTGCGCAACACAATCCATTGGCTTCGTTTTTGTATTTTAATGCCTTACAGTGTGAGCAAACCGAGTTCATAGAACCAATAACAACACATTGGTAGTTACTGTAGTCAATTGACACATCGTAACTGAAAGCAGCTCGATTCAAACTTGCGCGATTATTAGTTGAATGTCGCGCTCGCGCTTCACGCGTTTGTGATATCCGAATTCTTTCACGTTCATTTCCGTCGTCACGTTCTTGTGCAGTACGATTAGATCGGTAATTAGCTTGGTTTGTAGCATTTCTGGTTCTTCTACCTAAATTGCTTCGTCTTATAGGAGGCATATCAAATATAAATTATTTTTCACTAATCACGAACTAAACAAACACTAACTAACTAAACACTCTGCACAAAACACGATATACGAATTTGTTTCGTGTAACAGTTGACAAAACAAACTCAGTAGATTAGGTAACAGACAACTTTTTTTTAAATTTGATATGACTTGAAGTCAAATCCTTTTAAGCCGTACGAATTGTTTTATTTATTTAAAATAATAAAACACTGTTGGTAACGCGATTTTGTTTGACTGATGTAATGACGTGGAAACTGATGCATTTTATCTCGCGTGCCGAAACTAATACAAAAGAAACGCGAGGTTCGGAACGCGACATTAAACTGCCAATACGTATTGTGCGGCACGGCGGCCCGCGGGTTTCCAGCTACCTGCAACCTATCCTTTTGTTCGTCGTCGTCGTCGTGTAGATAAGAATAAATCGAAAGTCCAAATTAATTCTACAAATAGAATTTGTATGTGTATTGGTTTATGTTATCGGTGTGCATTTTAAAAATAAAATAGGAGTATTGGTGTACGCGCGATGCATGAGATTATTTTATCGATAAACTTACGTTGAGTAGTTAATAATTTTTGAGATACAGCGATCAGTGAGTCAGTGGTATTTGGATTATATGTATAGATAACTAATTATTGACTAACATTATCGGACTTTATTTATGCCTAAAACCGTGATATCCTCTTTCATTTAAAAAAAACTGTATGAGAATTGGATAAGAAGTTGCGAAGCCAAAAAAAGGTATAATATAAGAAAATAATATTTTTTTCATTCTCATTTTTTTATATATAATATAATACCTCCTGGGTGAAGCCGGGTAAACCAGCTAGTTTAATATGAACTTTATACCATAGCAATAAAGCTCAAATTGACTACGTTTTAGTTACAAATCATTTGTATGGGAAAAAGAAAAGGGCAACTTTTAGGGTTTTTCCAGCAATAATTCTAATTTTTCTCGCCGTAAAAACCATCCTTGAACTTCAACGAATATTTGAAAAAAAGATTTGGCCAAATTGGTCCAGGCGTTGTTGAGTTATGCGCTTACCAACACATTTTGCGATTCATTTTTATATTATAGATTTTTTTTTTTTTTTTTAAGGCTTAGTATAGGCATTGATTTTATAATACTCAGATAAGCCATACAATTGTTTAATTGGATACACAAATAATAGTAACTCAAAAATCCGATAGATTGCGATACTTATATCGTATCGTTAATGAAAATTAAAATATTATCGACAAACATTATCTTTACGGCAAAAATTGGTTTTGCCGCGCCGTTTTGACCTTTGGCCTATGCGTTCAAATCATCCGAATTCTGCCGTGTCACGTTTATAACGATGTAGTTCAGAATTTGGACTAAAATTAATTAGCCGCCCCGCCACTATTTATGTACACATTAACGTTGTTTATGAATATTACGCAAAATAAGTAAAAAAAAATATGGGTCTGCACAGTACGCGACGTATCAAATACAAATCATACGACGTAATCATACGACGGTAATTATATGGCATACCTTCTAATCGCCCCGTCCTTAATAAACCTGATGTATATATATGTATGTGTATTATTATTATTATTGTTGTTATTATCATTCGTATTATTATTGTATTCTGATAATACGGCCAACGCCCCTTTACGCGATTCATGTTTTTGTTGTCGTTCTTCACCCGTCGCGCGAAATATTCCGCATTCGCCACTGTGGCATGAACTTTTTACTCGGTTTTTTTTCCTTTAGTTTGTCGTTTCATTAAACCGAACCGCCGTGACGCTCTATATTCGCCATTGCGGCAATATCATGTTTTTTTTTTTAATACTGTAAATTAAATCCGTCGCCGCGTTGAATCGTATTTTCATCCGTCGTTGTACAACCACGTATTGCGGGCGTCACGTCTCCTTTGAATCGTGAAGTATTCACGTCTGGCCGTCTCTCAACTCCGTGGTAGCCACCGAATTGGACGTCGTCGTTTTCTTTTTGTTATTGTATACGTTGTATTTTTATATTGTCGTAGTTACAAATTTATATAGGTACAGCAACTGGCCAGTCTGCAATTTCGTGTTCTGTGAGTACCTTTTTTTTTTATTACTTATTTTATTATTGTTATTATTATTATTACTATTGTCAAAATCCGCGATTTTTTTTGTTGCTGTGATTTGTCACATTT
Source organism: Slavum lentiscoides (assembly GCA_032441835.1). Lineage (NCBI taxonomy): Eukaryota > Metazoa > Arthropoda > Insecta > Hemiptera > Aphididae > Slavum > Slavum lentiscoides. The sequence goes on along the minus strand of CM063706.1, from coordinate 18,714,041 downwards.
TCTTGTGAAATTATTCTTATTTACTCAATCGTTGTACAAATAATACAGCAACCGTATTATATTATTATTGTTTTCATACGTTACTATTTTTTCTTAACCGTCTGTGTGATTTCGTTACTAGTTTTCTTTTCGTCACCTTGTCCTTAAATCCTTTCGTTTCCGCTCTCCGTGATTTATTTTGTTCCGGTACTGTCGTAAATCGTCATTATACCATCGGTGCTGTGTATCAAACGTTCTTAAAAGGGCAATCAAAATAAGTTGCCTATCAATCGTTTCAAGGCGCAACCCAAAATAAGTTGCCTATCAATGGTTTCAAGGCGCAACCCAAATAAGTTGCCTATCTACGCACTTCACGGAGCACAGAAATAATTGCCTACCTGCACTTTTCACGGCGCAGAAATATACATTTCTGTGTGGTGTCGTTTTGGACTCAACCCAGGGTACTTTATTCCTATAGCAATCGTCGTATACATTTTTTGGTCCTTCGAACCGGATATTACCGAAACAAACCGTGACCACCCTTTGTTACAGTCTCTGGAAAATTCTAATTTAAAATGATGGAGTCAACACTTTCGTATGTAGAGGCAAAAGCACGAGTTGTGCGTTGCATAAACCGAATGACAACGTTCATCAAAGCATCAATCGACTTTAAGAGTGATCAAGCACATGTGGGTAAGCATGCTAAAATCAAAAGTATGTTACAAGAGTTAAAGGAAGTTCGTCGCAATGTTGAGAGTGATATTCAGATTATGGAATCCGCGGTCGCCAAAGGAGTAGCGCCTAGTGACGTTAAGGATAACAGTGCTAGTGCTTCGTTAATTGATTCGTTTGACAATTTATATTATGAACTGGCTGCTTTTGCTGACGTCCACAATCTGTCGTTATCGCCACAGACAGACGTGTCCACCACTCTTCCGACAACTGTAAATCAGTCATTAAACTCAACTAATCTATCGTGTTTCCAACTTCCAAAACGTAAATTTCCGACTTTCCGCGGAGTTCTGACTGAATGGCAAGGATTTGACGATCTATTCAATTCGATTTTGTCTCATGCTCCAGAACTAACAGATCTCGAAAAATTTGAATATTTAAAGACTTCGCTCGAAGGGGAACCGTTAACCTTAGTGTCGCATCTATCATTGACATCAGCGAACTATAGAAGTGCTTGGGAGATTCTGCGGGCCAGATATGGAAACAAACGGGACTTAGCTCGGATTCATCTGGATGCATTACTCGCATCTCACGTAGTCAAAGTCAATGATGCGCAGTCGATTAAAACCCTCCTTAACTCTATACTGGAACATACTGCTGCTCTTGACAACCTTGAATTTATAACTCGCTCTTGAGTCCGCTGTTGGTGCATATCTTCGAAAAACACCTTGATTATGAGTTGCGTTCTCGATGGGAGTTCGTGGTCGGAGATCAACATATGCCGAGTGTTACCGCCTTCGTTGAGTTTTTACGAAGCAATGTGAGATCTGCCGAAGTATGGTCACCTCCGTCTAATTCTCTACCATCAAAAAAACCATTTCAACCTGTCCCTAAGTTTCAACATAAACCAGTTCGTCAAAACCCACGCAATTCGATGTCTTCAAAAATACTGGTAGCAACTACAAATCAATCGGCAGTGTCAAATTCGAGCTGCACTCTGTGTAAGAAATCTCATTCGATACGTCAATGCCCTCTTTTCCAAAAACAGACACCAAATGAACGGTTTCAAACAATTAAACGATTACAGTTATGTATCAACTGCTTGGGTGCTGGGCATTCCTCTGCTGGATGCCCATCAAAACATACTTGTCAATCTTGTAAACGGCATCATCACACTTTATTACATTTTCCACCGAACGTATCAGATAGCGAAAATACACAACAAAATATTTCAATGCTTGTTGGTCCTGTTAAGCCTTCATTAGTGTTACTTTCAACATTACTGGTCAATGTTTCATCCTTTACAAATGAACACCACACGTTGAGGGCACTGTTAGACACTGGAGCCCAGGTCAGTTTCATAACGAAGCAATGTGCAGATCGGTTGTTTTACCCCAGCGTCATTGCTCAACTCATATCAGTGCATTTGGAGCCACATCGGTCAACATGGTATCTGGAATGACATCAATTACAATGTCACCAATTGGTAAGGATGTGCCTTCTATTTCACTTGATGTTTTATTGTGCCTAAAATTACAGATGCAGTACCTCAATCTACACTTACATCGATGTCATGGCCCCATTTAAATAATTTAGATTTAGCTGACCCAACATTCAATACTCCAGGACCAATTGACCTGTTGTTGGGAGCAGACGTCGCTCCGTCTCTTCTCACGGGTACCCGTGTTGCAGGTCATCCGTTACATCCAACTGCATTTGGTACCTTATTTGGATGGGTATTGATGGGCCCAGCTACGCCTACTACTGAGACAGCAGTCAATGCATTTCTAGTCAACACGGATACTTCATTAGAGCAATCGTTGACTAAATTTTGGGAAATAGAAGAACCACCTCACACACAACACTTGAGCCCGGAGGAAATTCAAGCGGAATCGATATTCACAGCGTCCATAAAGCGACTGGATTCTGGAAGATTCAGTCTTGCATTGCCATTTAAGATTCCACGTCACATACTAGGAGATTCGAGGAGCATAGCACAAAAACGTTTTCATTACTTAGAACATCGGTTATCACGTGATCCAATACTCCGACAACAGTACACCGAGTTTATGAGAGACTACTTGGAATGTCAACATATGGAAATTGTTCCATTACATCAAAGAATAACTCCATATTGTTATTACATTCCGCACCACTGCATTATACGACCAGATAGTCAAACAACAAAATTAAGAGTGGTGTTCGATGCTTCTGCCAGGACGACAGCTGGTCACTCATTAAATAATAGCTTGTTAACTGGTCGGAAACTCCAACAGGACTTGTCAAAAATCTTGATCCGTTCGCGTGTTCATAAAATATTGTTTACTGCGGACATAAAGCAAATGTATAGGCAGATCGAAATCCACCCAGAAGATAGAGATTATCTCCGTATCTTGTGGCGTTTTGATAATACTATGCCTATTGACGAGTACCGACTATGTACTGTCACGTACAGAACCTCATGTGCACCCCATCAAGCTTTACGTACGTTGCAACATCTTGCGAAAATTGGGGAAGAACAATATCCAGTGGCAGCCAACGTGATTATGCAGGATACATTCGTCGACGATATCCTGACTGGGGCAAATTCGGAGGAAATGGCTCTAGTGTGTCAGCAACAAGTGATAGCATTATGTGCTCAGGGTCAATTCTACCTGCGAAAATGGGCAAGTAATTCGCCTGCCATTCTAAATGCTGTACCAGAGGATGATCGCTCAATCTCACTTGAAGTGCTGTTTAATGATGACGTCGAAACTGGGCTCAAGATACTAGGCATGCAGTGGAACCCAAAACAGGACCACTTCTCCTACACTGTCCACCTTTCAAACGTTAAAGTCACAAAACGCTCCATTTTATCAGAGTTGGCTCGGATTTTTGATCCGTTAGGCTTCCTTGCACCTAGTACTTTCATAACAAAGCACATGATGCAGTTGCTGTGGACAGCGGGTATGGGTTGGGATGACCCCGTGCCGGAACATGTGCAAATAATGTGGAACCGTTACCAGTCAGAGCTCGAATGCATACAGCAAGTGCAGATTCCACGTCGAATAACCATGGATGGAGATGTTAAATATGAACTCCACACCTTTTCCGATAGTTCGGAGAAAGGCTATGCAGCTGCGGTGTACTTGCGTTATGATAATGGTTTAACTGTGAAATGCCATCTGATCATGGCGAAGACCAAGGTCGCACCATTAAAGCGTGTGACGATTCCCCGTTTGGAGCTGTGTGGAGCCTTGCTCGCCGCAAAATTATTACACGTTGTGCATGAATGTTTGAAGTCCATAATATCAATCGATGCCATGCAAGCGTGGACAGACTCAATGACCACCTTGGCATGGATCCAATCGTCTCCACATCGGTGGGCTACATTCGTGGCAAATCGCACAAGCCAAATTCAAACGCTCACACCCCCCTCTATTTGGCGATATGTGTCAACTACGGACAATCCAGTTGATTGCGCATCACGTGGACTTTATCCGTTTGATTTAGTGCAACATCTCATGTGGTGGAACGGGCCCGGCTTTCTTTCTCAAGATAAAAGTACATGGCCACCGACCTCCAAATCACATGACTCCGGTGTGACAAATCTCGAGGCTAGATGTACTACCCTTGTTGTTAATACACCAAGTACTCTATTTGACCACCTGCTCACTACATTTTCATCGTTGCAAAAGATATTGCGTATTGTGGCGTACTGCAGAAGAGTCTTCAGCAAATGCAAACCAAAAACCACTGTTGTGTCTGGTACTGAACTCGCCCAAGCGCTTAAACATATCATTATTAGTGTGCAACATCAAAATTTCCCAGACGAATACATACGCGTTCAAAGGCCAACAGATAAGGGTTTAAGTAAGCTACGAGGTCTCAATTTATTTCTTGATGAAGATGGGATCTTTCGTGTTGGCGGTCGTTTAGGTAATGCGGATATACCTTACGAACAAAAACACCCAATCTTGTTACCACGTTCACACAGATTAACTGATTTAGTGATCGAAGAGTTCCATCACCAGCACAATCATCCTGGTGCCACGACGTTGCAATCTATAATACAGCAACAGTACTGGATTATATCAAGTCGTCAAGTAATTCGATCTCGGCTTCGACACTGTATCGCCTGTTATAGACTTCGCCCGCGCAGCATTCAACCTTTCATGGGAGATCTACCAAAATTCCGATTGCAACAGATCAAACCATTTATGATTACCGGAGTTGACTACGCAGGTCCTTTTACGTTAAAATCCACAACAACTCGTCGCAATTCATCTACCCAGGCGTACCTCTGTTTGTTCGTCTGTATGACCACCACTGCATTACATTTGGAATTGGCTTCCGATCTGTCCACTGAAACGTTTTTAATGGCATTTTGTCGATTTCTTTCCCGTAGAGGTCCAGTCACACAGATGCACAGTGATTGCGGCACAAATTTCCTGGGTGCATCTAATTTATTCAAAACGGTTGATCACTTCACCCATTCAAACGAATACCAAGATAGCTGTAAAAAATACCTCGCGACTCGCAATATTAGTTGGCATTTTAATCCACCATCCGCTCCGCATTTTGGCGGACTGTGGGAGGCTGGTGTGAAATCCGTTAAAAACCTGCTCTATCGTTCTATTGGACTTCAGCGATTAAAATATGAAGAACTCAACACACTATTCAGCCGAATTGAGTCAACATTGAACTCCCGTCCATTGGGCGCATTAAGTTCTGACCCTCGGGATTTCGAGGCGCTCACCCCGAGTCATTTTTTAACACTTATGCCCAGCACCGCTAATGTAGACCCAGACGTTGATGCTCTTCCCATATCCAGACTTCAACGTTGGAGATTGATTAAGGATCTTCACATTCACTTCTGGAAACGTTGGCAGATGGAATACATCCAGACTCTTCAGCGCCGAACAAAATGGACAAACCATCAGGACAACCTGACCATAGACACGTTAGTTCTTATTCGTGAACCCACTGCTCCACTAACTTGGAAACTCGGACGCATAATTCAACTACATCCCGGTCAAGATGGAATAGCTCGAGTTGCCACTATCCACACATCAAACGGAATTCTAAAACGACCTGTTGTTAAGTTGTGTCCACTTCCAATATCTTAACTGCTGGACACAGTTAACGTGGGCAGTATGTTTATGAATATTACGCAAAATAAGTAAAAAATATGGGTCTGCACAGTACGCGACGTATCAAATACAAATCATACGACGTAATCATACGACGGTAATTATATGGCATACCTTCTAATCGCCCCGTCCTTAATAAACCTGATGTATATATATGTATGTGTATTATTATTATTATTGTTGTTATTATCATTCGTATTATTATTGTATTCTGATAATACGGCCAACGCCCCTTTACGCGATTCATGTTTTTGTTGTCGTTCTTCACCCGTCGCGCGAAATATTCCGCATTCGCCACTGTGGCATGAACTTTTTACTCGGTTTTTTTTCCTTTAGTTTGTCGTTTCATTAAACCGAACCGCCGTGACGCTCTATATTCGCCATTGCGGCAATATCATGTTTTATTTTTTAATACTGTAAATTAAATCCGTCGCCGCGTTGAATCGTATTTTCATCCGTCGTTGTACAACCACGTATTGCGGGCGTCACGTCTCCTTTGAATCGTGAAGTATTCACGTCTGGCCGTCTCTCAACTCCGTGGTAGCCACCGAATTGGACGTCGTCGTTTTCTTTTTGTTATTGTATACGTTGTATTTTTATATTGTCGTAGTTACAAATTTATATAGGTACAGCAACTGGCCAGTCTGCAATTTCGTGTTCTGTGAGTACCTTTTTTTTTTATTACTTATTTTATTATTGTTATTATTATTATTACTATTGTCAAAATCCGCGATTTTTTTTGTTGCTGTGATTTGTCACATTTTCTTGTGAAATTATTCTTATTTACTCAATCGTTGTACAAATAATACAGCAACCGTATTATATTATTATTGTTTTCATACGTTACTATTTTTTCTTAACCGTCTGTGTGATTTCGTTACTAGTTTTCTTTTCGTCACCTTGTCCTTAAATCCTTTCGTTTCCGCTCTCCGTGATTTATTTTGTTCCGGTACTGTCGTAAATCGTCATTATACCATCGGTGCTGTGTATCAAACGTTCTTAAAAGGGCAATCAAAATAAGTTGCCTATCAATCGTTTCCAAGGCGCAACCCAAAATAAGTTGCCTATCAATGGTTTCCAAGGCGCAACCCAAATAAGTTGCCTATCTACGCACTTCACGGAGCACAGAAATAATTGCCTACCTGCACTTTTCACGGCGCAGAAATATACATTTCTGTGTGGTGTCGTTTTTGGACTCAACCCAGGGGTACTTTATTCCTATAGCAATCGTCGTATACAAACGTATAAAAAATACAAATTGGGTTATTTCTATTAACTTTTTTCTTTTGGTAATATCATTTTTCAATATAATATTACGTATTTACGTAATATTTTACGTAGGTACGTCCATTGATTTTATAATAGTACATAGTATTATAAAATCAGTGGTACGTCATATTATTATTTAACGTCTACTTATTAGATTGTTATATTGTTTGATTATTATATTGTTTTCCCGATTTTTATTGTAAAACAAATCATTTTTAACCACATGCAAATTGTGTATTAACTATTTGTATTTATATTTTTGGTTAAACAAAACATTACTTTATACATTTTAATGGAATAAAATTAATACGGCAGTATTATTTGGCGCGAAGCAATTTAAAAATACACCATATCCGTAATTTGTTCACCTCGGTGTGGTCATAAATAACGACCGTACAAATTTTAGTTCGTATAAACTCGCAAATGTTCATATGAAAACGAACATGTTCGTACATCTGGCAACACTGATCCACTTTGAATGCAAACGAATATGCGACGTCTAGCGGCTGAATGCATTTAGCCGCTGCCACTATTAACAATGGGATGGGCTATCTGTATATTATAAAATCAATGGTATAGGCCATTAAGGCCCTTTGCCTTATACATATATATATATATATATATAATACAAATCTATATATGTATATACTCGTATATTTGTATATAAAATTCAAGTACCAATCACTCACACACTCATCGCTACCTTTCAAAAACTACAAAACGTATGAACTTGAAATTCGAAATTTTGGTTCCTTTAATGCTTTAGATGTACAATACGAAAGAATTTAAAAAAATGTTACGTTATGCTTGTACAAATGTTTTAAATATAAAACATAAATGTAAATATGCGCTTTTCTTGTTTTTTTTCTTTTTTGTTTGCTACATTTGTCATCTTCAAGCTTTTTATGCGTTACTCATTGGTTTTCACGGGTAAAAATTATTTATTACTTTTAATTTTTAAATTGTTATTATTAATATTTATGTTGATTGTGATTCGTGATCTATTGAAAAATTAAAAGGACCACAATGTACATGAGTACATACATCTATTTTTGTAAGGCCTAGTGAAATTTCAAAATGGCCTGCTTAAAACTTCGCACACCCGAGAAAAAAACTGAAATAAGCCCCTGACTATTATATCATAGGTACAAAACTGCCCTATTCGCAGATTGTTCCACATTCATCACTATAATAGCTTGTAACAGTGCGAGTGAGTAAAACCATTGATTTTATAATATTATATTATAAAATCAATGGTGAAACATAGTAATATAACGACGACGATGAGATGTTTATCCGCCCGAACAAGACAAAGGGTGACATCTATTGAATTACAGCACTACAACATACACCGGCTCTATAAATGCCACGCACACACGACTACCACAAAAACGCATCGAGATACCGAATGCATCGACATCGGTAGTTGGCGGGTAACCAAAAAGCAGTGGCGTAAATTGGACCATTTTGTGAGGGATGATATGGATATATGTCACGAATAGTAAGAAAAAAAAATATTTATAGGTATTAGAAATCGTAAATAATTATATTATATTATTTATTGCAATATTATTTCACTGTCAGAATTAGTCCTCAAATCTCTTAGGCAATATATAGTGCTTCTCCTAGGTATTCATAATATTATACTTTTTAAGTCAATTCGACTAATTTGCAATTTTTTGCATAAATAGAAACCTAACCTTGAACACAAAATCAGTCATATCAATGTTAAAATATTTGATGTATAACTACATTTTCATTAATATTTTTAAAAAAAATTTACTGTTTAAAAATTCATATCTATATATACTTCCGTTAACTACGTGGAGAGTAATTATAAGAACTTAAGATTTAATTAATTAAGTAATTATAAGAAAGTTTAACTTTTTTTTATCCAGCGCCACGGTCGTGGCGCGAGCTAAGTAAAAAGAAATAATAGCTACGGCACGACAGTGTATATTATCTCGAAGCAGGAGTTACCCATTTAAACCGTGTAAATATTGGTGTTATTTTTAGTTCGTGATAACTAATTATGTACTGAATCAATTAATACCTAGTTAACGTCAAAATATCAGAAAAATTGTGCACATGATCTTTTTGTAAAAATCATCGAAATCGTGTAATTACAAACGAAGTTATTAAAAAAAAAGTGCGAACATTTTAATAACAAATTATACTGAAATCTGGAATTACGGCGGCCACTTCTCGCGTTGTCGCGCCTACCGGTCCCCCACTCTACTTTGTTTCGTTCCAGTGGCGGTTTTTAGGGGGGGGCGATGGGGGCGATCGCCCCCCCCCCTGGACGTTACTTTTACACATAATACGTATGCATACAAATAACTATTTGATTTTTTTTCTCTATAGTAATAAAACTCAGACAATTACTATTGCTATTGGTTTTACAAGGATGTTGATTTTTATTAGAAAGAATGCTCGAATGATCTCATTATGTGTTAAGTTCCGGTAGAAAATTGTCATCTAGTTTGTATTTTATTTGAAACGTTTTTGAATTTTCTCAATATAGTTTCCTTTTATATGTAATTATCAAATGAACCCATACAATTGAAAAAAAACCATACTATCTCAATATAGTTTTTAAAAGCAGTACAAAAAATTACTAAAATAATGGTCAAAGATTCTTGAAATTTACACCGAATATGTGTGTGTGTGTGTGTGTGTGTGTGTGTGTGTGTGTGTGTGTGTGTGTGTGTGTAAAAAAATGTCATTCGATTCCGGGCTGTTATTAGCAATAATTATTAGATGTTGAGCTATTTAAGTCGTAAAATGAGGAAATTTTTTGTTTTAAGGGCTGCAAATTGTATACATGAGTCCTACGTTATTTCAACTATATATTAAAAAAATCTTGAAAATCATAAGTCACAATTTATTTTGTTTATTAGTCGCTACTGTAAATTTTTTGACAAATAAGTGCAATATTACACCGGAGCTCCACTCAGAATCGATTTATTGACTGCAATAATGTATAATTACTTTCAAATGTATAGTAATAACAAAATTCTGAAACGTTATCTAAGTAATTCCCCCTTAGCAACATCCACAACTCCCTCGGCTCATTATCACATTCTTTTAGCCCATCAATAAAAATAGTCGCTCGTATGCGACGTCATAATATTAGTAAAATATCGAAAATAGTTTCATTACGAAATATTTTACTCTAATTGTGTTTTTAATTATTATAAAATAATAATAATAATAATAATATTTAGTCTAATTCATTGCTCGATGGCTGAGATGCTTTAGCACATAATTAAATTTTTTTGTTAGTTCAAATTATCTATATTTTAAATAAACACACAAAAATTAATATTATTGTGACAAAAAGTAAAAAAATTCAAAAACAATAGCATAAGTCATCTTCACTATCACAAATCTCGAAAAATTGTATTTTGAAATTTATATATTTATGCATAATTTGTCACATTTGACTATATTTTATTTAATCAGTGAAGCTAATGCCCGATTCCGCAATTTGAGGAGTAATAGCGGTGCATTAGGGAAATCAGGTTAAATTATTGGAGGTTTAAGTCGCTATAAGACAGTATACTAAATTGCCATTGAAAAAAATTTTTTCTCGCTTCGCTCGATATATGTCTGTATATAAATACATTTAAATATTATTATAATAATTTTTCAAACCATTTTTGAGGGGGCTAACTAAACTTTTAGGGGGCGAAGCCCCAAGCCCCATTGTCTGCCAATGTACTAAACTACACTAGAGATACACATGTGAGGAGGGGTTTGATATTTTAAATTGCCCCCCCCTAAAAGTTTCGTCAAAACCGCCACTGTTTCGTTCTCGGTACGATTTAATATTATAATAGGTGGGGGTAAACTCGGCGGCCGAGGGCCGAGCGTTGCGCGGCGCGTAGTCATTAGACAATCGTCGTCGTTGTTTGTTGCCACGTTAATTTACTACTAAGAAAGAAATTATTGTAAAAACAATATCTTCTCAGCGATGCGTATTGCAGTTAATTGCAAAAAAGAGGTGATATCACAACAAAAACACTTCGCCTGCAGCTACGTGTAAAAAAACGGCTAAGTAAAAAAAAATCTATCACCAGTTATGATACGTATCTCGTAAGTGTTTAGCATCATAAAGTTGTGATATCATTTGTGATGCTAAGTAAAATTTTCGATTTACTTGGCGAGATCAAATAAACTTTCCTAATCAGTTGTTATAACAGTATCACTTCTTATTATAGGGTATAATAGAGTGCATAGTTATACAATGTACAATTTACTGTATTTTTATAATGATAGGTACATAATTATTAATTAGGTTGCAATAAATTTACAAATACTTAAAATACTTTATATTAGGAAAGTTTATTTGATCTCACCAAGTAAATCGAAAATTTTACTTAGCATCACAAATGATATCACAACTTTATGATGCTAAACACTTACGAGATACGTATCATAACTGGTGATAGATTTTATTTTACTTAGCCGTTTTTTTACACGTAGCTGCAGGCGAAGTGTTTTTGTTGTGATACTATTATTTGTAGAGAAAACGCGTGAACTAAACTCAAAAGTTTACAGGACATATTGTCCCAATTAAATTTTATATCAATAATATGAATATATTATTTATAATTTTATAATTACTTATTATAAAACAAGTAAACACAGTAAAAAAAGGGGTTCTGGAGTGGGGGTCTACATAACCCCCCGTAGTTATGACCATAGGCGTGCATAGATCTTTGTGGCATGGTGGGCCAAGCCAGTGTTGAAAAATTTTGTTGCAAATTTCTTTCGTTATTCGTGTACGCTTTTGGTGCACTTGGTAATTCAAATGAGTTTGAAAAATTTGTAATTAGAAAAACCTGTTTAATAACACATCCAGTTTGTTTCGTTTCTACCATATAGTTGACACAGCTCGTGTATGAGTAAACGAATCGTTTACACCACCGAGCCGAATATTATCAACTGTCCACCCCTTTCTGCGAAACATTGACGAAAATACTTTACCGCCGTAAATATGTTACGCGCGATTATAAGGTCGTCGCCTCCGGTACGTCGACGCGGTAGACAGCGAAATATTCATATTTATAATAATACGATAAATTGCGATAATGTAATTAAGCAGCGTTGCTGATTACCCGCAAGTCGTATTGGGGTATTATAAATATGAATATTAAGATAGTGAAAAATATCTCTCGGGCGAACGAACGACCGGTCGAGCCATGGAGATTGTTCGTGGCCGTCGGAGAGATACGTGTGCGTGTCGTTAATATTATACTGAACATTTCATGAAACATTGTACATTCGTTTAATATACACCACCTTTACCGAAATCGGTAAACGAACTCATTTTTTTTTAATCGGTAGTGACCCCACTATACCACCGTGACATATTAAACCACGTGACATACAATATTTAACTTAAATTCATATAAAACATACTTAAAATTTATTATTTATTCGCATCACTGCGAACGGTTTAGAAGCAAACACAGAAAAACCCAGTGGCTGTTATACATAATGTACAAGGGGGGACGAAAATGAAGGCACCTCCCTCTGCCAATGAAATATCCACATTGACGAATACCAAAAAGAAAGATCTATTAATCTACCGAGACGAAATGCAGATGTAGAAAAAGGAAGACCAACGTGCATGGAACATAAACGAAATAACAAGAAAACAAGAAAAGAAAGTAGTCACCAAATAGCGCTACAACGCAACATAGAGGGTGTGTCAGAAAGGCGCATATAAATAGCGGTTTTTTTTCACAACACACATATCGCAGTCAGACGCAGAACGCCATGACTACACTGAGCGGTCTTATGGTTTCACACCGCTTTTTATAAGCGCCTTTCTGCCACGCCCTCTATGTTGTGTCGTAGCACTATCTGGTGACTATTTTCTTTTCCCGGTTTATTATGGTCGGCTGACGCGCCATATCGGTATATGCGGATGTTTAGTTTGACACTGACCGATCGACCGATCATACGCGCGTATGCAATCGTTATTATTATTAATAATATTATTCCGTGTATTTCAATGAAATAAAATGAACGTAAGGATTCATTTTTTCTCGTGGTTCACTTGTTTACACAATTACTGTTTTATTTTACACGTTCACTATTTATTTAACGTTTACTCGTTTACATTGTACACGACCAGTCTTCTAAAAAATACTTTTAAAAAAGTAATTTAATACTTGTATTTGTATGTATTTCTAATGCGAATACTTTTAAAAAAGTATTTAAATACAGTATTTTTATAATACTGTACACGACCGACCGAGTTTGTCGTCAGCTATTTACTAAACGCTCGATCACGGCCGATGATCAGCGCGTACCTTACGTACCTACGTTGCTAATCGTTGGTCGAGCACTAATTTCAGCCTTATACATGATGTTCAAAGGAGGGAGCGAAAATGGAGCATAATCATAGGCGCAATTTGGGGGGGCTTGGGTGTGCTTAGCACCCCCAGTTTTGAAATTAGCACCCCCAATTTTTTTTCGTATTTATTTAAGTTTTAGTTAGTTATTACGTACACAATACATATATAACAACAGTTTTGTTCTATGATATTATTTAAATGAATAATCGTGCGATGACTGAAAATACGTTGTCTTACAGACTGGTCAAAAAAATCAAAGAAAACAATTTAAATTCAGATAATTTTATAAATGTATAATATAATAATATGCTATTGACAAAATATATCAATTTGATTAGGTAGTGTGGCGACTGGCGATAAAATCGTTCCGACCGTTCGACGTTCGGCGAAAACATCGCAGTGTGACAACATTCAAAGTACTATTTTAGTTTTATCACAGATTATCATCGTTATTGAAAAAGACCTAACCAATCAAATTGATATAAAGTATAAACGAAGTAATAAATATTTTTGCTCGAAGTGAAAGGAGGATGTTGTTATTATAATAAGTAATAAAGTGTAAACTCAAATTTAAAATTAAAGTTGATTAAGGTTTAATAATTCATATGTTCATAGGCGGAAATAAGGGGGCTTTGGGGGGGGGCTAAGCCCCCCAAATATCTTATAATTTGTATGTATTTTGGATATTTGACTGATTATGACTGATGTTAAAAATGTTAGCCCCCCCAGAAAATTTAATAGATTTCCGCCTATGCATATGTTACGTTTATCAATGAATGTGTAATTACTGTAATTAAATAATAATATACTCTACAAAGCATTGTAGCCATTACTTAAATATGTAATTGTTTAATGGTTATTGAAGTGTTGCGGATATCGATAACTCTATAAAATAATATGAAAAATTGAGGGGCATCAGCACCCCCAGTTTTTTCAGTGAAATTGCGCCCCTGAGCATAATAACACATAATTGAATCGATTTACATGATACAAGTCGGTGTTGTTGGGTCAGAGATATACTAAATTTAAAAATATCAAATCCCATAGGGGGCGAGCCACCTATCGCCCCCCTTATAACCGCCACTGGAAGAACCTGCCTATCTCGTACCTATACTTAGAATCCACTAAATCACCTAACGCCTAACCGATCGAGCCACGTCGAGTGTTCGTCGTTCGTGGTAATTCGAAGTATTTAAACACGTCTGGTCGCGGATAAAATCGCGTCAAATCCGGTGAATCAGAATAGAAATAATGCGGAACGATATAAAACGTTCACGAGGCGAAAAAAACGTGTGAAATGAATTTCAAAGGTCAATTTAAAACTGAAGTAAAACCACGGAAACGGCGGTCGCAATTTTTTTTTCGAACGCCTGACGTCCCGACCCTTTATCCGATCGAATCGGAAAACAGAACGCGGAAAAATCAGAAAGAATACGGAGACGTTCGCGTGGATCCTCGAGACACTAACTCGGAGGAAAAGCCGTGCGATCGCGGGCGAGTTAAAAAAATTACCGGATAAAACGTTAAAAAGAAGTCGTAGAAGAAACAAAAAACGGAAAATTGGTAATCTGTATATTACACGTAAAGGGCGAATTTTAAGGTTGTGTAAAAAAACAATTATTTTAAAAATGTGAAAACCGTTCTTCAACGTTTAACACAGGTAATGTAATGTTCAACATCATAAATTAAGGAAATTTCGATTTCCGTTTTAACTTTCTTGTAAAACAGCAATTACTTTCCTCGATCTATGTTAAGCATAATGATAATGTAAATATAAAATCGTTATACAGGATAATTTGATATCTGAGCAAATTGTAAACAGACGTGATTATAAATAAAGTACGGCTCGGCTCGCAGGGGCGGCCATGGCCCACCCGGCCCACCCCGTGAGCACGCCTATGGTTACGACACTGTCACGATGTAATACGATCAAATATGAAAAACGCCAAAATAAATGGCAATAAGGAATTACAGTATAAATAGTAAGAAAAAAAAACAAATCAAGGAAAAAAAATACAACAAGGAAATACAAAAATACACCAACATCACCAAAAAACACGTAAACGACGGCAAATGATAATAAAACCGAACACTTTTGCTGACAAACAACGCACATAATTGGTAGTGCTATGTGCATTTATACGTAAATAGATGCGAACCAATTTCTTTCTCACTCAAATTAAAAACTAGCCTCTATAGTCAACTGAATCCATTTTATTTCATTGAAACACAAATCTACATAAGAACATTACACTTAAACTTTTTCGTAAACGATCATTACTATTGTTATAAATGCAAATTTAATATATATTTTTCTTTACTATTGTGATCATATTTTTATTTCTTTTGAAACAATTGGTAAAATTGTTGTACTTAATAGATTATCGAATAATCCATATTGACATGAGTAGTAGCTATTTTAATAGAATATGTATTTTGTTTATGAATTTATTAAAACTTTCATGAATTAATCTACTATTATTATTAAAGGTTTTATAACAACATATGCATATCACGTATCAATATGTTAAATTTTCTAGAATTGGGATATAAAACTTACCTAGTAAAATTTCGTCTTGTAAATTCATACCCCAAAAAAAATAAAAATTTTAATTAAATTTCAAACGAGCAGTTTAATAAAATATATAAGACATGAAATTAATTAATTTTATCTGTATGAGAAAAAGATCAAAGATATCCTTAACAAATAACAAATAATTTAAGTGATATAAAAATAACTATAATAACTTTTATTTTAAATACATTTATATAATATAAATATTAATAGTTATGGAAATTTAATATCTTCAATTATATGTTGTGAGAACAAATCAACAAATACATTTAAAGTAATAAAGTTAAACAAATCCAGATATCGACTATGTTCAATTATATTCGAATCAATTCCCCCCTCACTCAAACTAATAACTAGCCTCTAGTAGTCTAGTGAATTGAATCTATTTTATTTCATTGAAACGAAAATCCATATAAGAACGTTACACTTGAACTTTTTCGAAAGCAAAATTATTATTATTATAAATGCAAATATAATATATATATATATATTTTTTTTTTATTCATTACTGAAGCGTATTTTTTTTTAAATGATTAATATACATATATAATAATATTAATGGACCACTTAGATTTGATTTGTTTTTTTTTTTTGTTAATTATTTATCAAGTTAAAAAATGCATACTTTGGGCCAAGACTTTAACATCTAAAACGATTTATAACAATGTAATTAAATATATACGATATAAAATATATCCTAAATAAAAATGGTAATATAATAATGTATTATAATCATACGTAATCCACGAATATAATATACAAACAGTGGCGCACACTGAACTGCACATTGATGGGTCTAACGATATTTTACACACCTGGCCACCACCCAATAGACAACTAGTAGACACCCAATGATAACCTTGCATGCACTATAGTATTAATTATGATTAAAAATATATTAATTAATTTTTAGCTCCATAACACCAGCATCACCCCACCCACCCTTTTGAATAATATATATATATATACAAAAAAATTAGGAATTAAATTTTAAAAAAACCATTATAAAACCAATAAATTCCTCGTTACACTCAGAATCTAAAAAATACAGCAGTACTCATTGCGTATTTTAGGTTTTATATTATACATTTTTACCTACCTATGTTGAAATAAAATATTTTTACACGGTTATTTTATAATTAATTTGATTACTAGTTTATCGTGCAATATAATGCAATTTATTACAAAATGTAGTTAGAGTTAATGAAAACAGATATAACCAATAAAATAATTTAATAAATTAATAACATTGTAAGCTGTTTGGACTTGCTAGCGAATACCTATATCGATTACCTTTTCCTTATCGATAGATATGTAAGCTTCACAACTTAGTTTTACCATTTTGTTCCGATCTATCTTGACACATATTGTTGTCCGAAGTGTGGTTTTTATTAGCTTTAATTTTGAGAATGACCCTTTCAAACTACAACTTGATACAGGAAGAGTACTTAATTATTATTTTTATAGTAATATATAAATTTGGAAAAGTGTTTTGAAGTGAAGCTGTGCAAAATAAGTGAAACGACTTCTGTATACTAGCTTAATTATTATGCCTCGTAGTATTTGTCACTTCTTCGTCGTATGAATTAATATCAAAGAATATACTTTCATCAATTTCAACTTCCATATTTGAGTTTCATAGTCCACCGGCGTCATCCATGCTGACACAAACAGACATGACACGCACAGACAAAATATTTTATGTATATTATGTTCCTTAATAAGTAGTCGGCTCCGGGCCTTACTTAACTATATTTTTCAATATTGGATCCACAAAATATTTTTATAAATAAAATAAAATAATTTTATCGTGATTATCCACCTGGACAAACCTGCCAAATCGCGGATACAAGGAGGCACGGAGGCCAAAGCCCTGTCAAATTACCAAAAAAAAAGGATTTTAAGTTAGGGCCACCGTGGTATTTACTTTTGTCGTTACGTTCGATTATCGTTATTATTTAATTCAAGATCTTTTTTATTAATATTTAACAATAATAAATTATACAAATTACAGCTCTATTTTTTATTTGTTTTTCTTTTCAAGTTATTTTCAGAAATTAAAATAAATTTCGTAATCTAAATGTATATGTACTGACAACGAAACATTGTTAGTTATTAGTTATTACTAATTAGTAAATACTATTCAGTTTTAAATATGTATATCCTAAGACTTAAGATACCGGCCTTAAAATATATATTAAAATGTTTGTTCAAAATGTATAAATGCCCCATCCCTGAAATGATAATCTGGATCCACGCCTGCCATACTCGAATTTGGGGTTCAGCACCACTGATTTGATGTGCCGCGCCCTTTGAATTCATCATTGCAAGGCGTGAGTACCCCCCCACCCCCTCTTCACGTTCCTCTACACCCTCCGGTACTTTTAATTGAGTGCGCTTTTGTTACAACTCAAAATTTGGTCCACATTGTGTTCGTTGCGGTCGCCTCCCCCAATTGCCAATATAATATTCGATTTGAATGCAATAATGAATATAAAAATCGAATAAACGGGTGAAATAGTCTTATTGATAATGTAATAATATAACCGATCGTTTAGTCGCAGTTACTGCCAATAAGATTAATTACTTCCGAACGAAACCATTACAATAAACAATTAAATACATAAATAGATTCATATTATTTTATATAAGTAATATATTATTTAGAAATATTTAAATTATTTATGAAGACGAATATTAGGGCATTTGTTTTATTAAAATTTAAAAAAGTACAAAATATGAACGCAGTGTTGTAAATTTTCAAATACAAAATTAAACGATTAAATACCATATTGATATTTTATTAGATATTAAGATATTATTAAATAGACATTATATCATATAAATATTATAGTGTATGAATAAATGCTATATGTTCTGTGAATTTTATGATTGTTATCATAATTTTTTTTTTTAGAATCAAATATACTTGATACCTAAGTAAAGTTTTTAATTCAAAGTTAAAAATAGTTAAATTATTGTTGTTTTTTTTTTCAAAAAGGCGTTATAAATGCCAGAATATAAAGACTTGGTGGGTGTTTGCTCTCTTCAGACATCAGTCGTCTCTCCAATATTATAAACAAGCATTGTGTTATAAATTTTTTTATTTTTAAGTTTGAAATTAGCCATGAATTGTCACGTTAAGAACTAAATCCTGAGACAAATACATTTTATCTTAAAATGCATAAAACACATGATTAATTAAATTCAATTTATGCCTGTTTGTTATACAATGTTCTAAAACATTACCTACTAAAGATTTCGAAAATTAACATTAAAATTACTGATTGTTATACCTATACAGAAAAATTAGTGACAGACCAATTTCACTGAACGCACGATATAAAATAAATATATTATTCTTACTTGAAACAATAACGTTTAAAAAGAAATAAACGGTCAATACCGTGACGACCGTTCTACTTTTAAATGCTGCCATGTTCATTGTACTTCAATGTAAAAGTGATAACTATAATATATGCGTAGTAAGTATAACTTTGTTGAACACTAAAAACCGAATGACAATAACAATATTAGCTTCAGGTATCTCATAAGACTGAAACGAAAAACTACTCTATTCACCAGCGAAAAAACAACTATTTTTTTAAATTTAAATACATGTGTTTCACATATGTTGTAAATTAATATTTGTTGTTTGATCTACACATATTTTACACGCGAGTTTCTATATTTTACGGCGAAGTGAACAAATAAAGGTGGCTTTAAATACAACACAATTTTACCCTATGTTCAACGTACACAAAAAACATAAAAACAATTGTATTTACACATTAGGTGATTTAAATACACGTTTTAAACAAGTAAAACGAGAAACAAAGGAAAAAATTCTGACTCAGGGTTTCAAGAATTTTATTATTGAGTATAGTTCAAGTAACGTAGGACATATGTCGTAAAATATTTTACCCTTAAAACCTTTTAATACTAATTCCCAACCTTTTATCACATAATTCCTATCATGACTAAAATAGCTCGACATCAATTATTTGGTCATCAATATAATTCATCATCATTAATTCGTAAAAATCAATTTTTGAAATTTGTTTTTCGTACATATAGTGGAAAGTTACATATTCAGTATGTGAATTCCTATAATACGAAATTTGTTTTACTTACATATAATGGAAAGTTACATATTCAGTATAAATGTTGCGACGACTCGAAAACGTCTCGTAGTCGAGTGCCGAGTGATCTCCTTTTCTAATTACTGGGAAAAATACGCCAACCATATACCGAGATTCATTGGATCGGAATATATGACGTGTTTATGACGATTACGTAAGTTTCGGAAAATATAGCTTCGCACGGTACGCGACATACACTCCGACCGGCGATGACGCTCCTTATCTGCTATCCATCCTAATTGTGAATTACTTATTAAATGATATCGACTTGTATCAGGGGCCTAATTATGGAGGGGGGATATGGGGGATAGATCCCCTCCCATGGGCTTTCTTTTTTACATAACATATAATCTAATTTATAAAAAATATACCTAATAAGAAATTATTATAATTAGAAAAAAAATTTTTTTTTGTATATAAACAAATTTGTTAGTATTTACCATAATTCATAAGATTCCTCAGTTTATACATAACAAATGGTATGATGCGATTAGGTTAGATATTAGATCACCGAAGAAAGGTTTACTCCAATTATATGAAGTCCTCAATAAATTAGCTAAAAAACGAAGAAAAGTAGAAATTCTTTTATAAAATTAAAATAAGTCGTTTTTGTTAAAGAAAATAACAAAAGCATAAAATGCTATAAAATATCAATCACTTTGACATTAGTGCTGGAGTCTAGAAGGGTTGTTACAATTATGGGTTATCCGATGATAAGTTTTATATCTCCTCCCATATAACAATCGTAATTACGCCACTGACTTGTATGTGTATTATTATTAGTATTGTTTTCTTTTCGTAATGTCTTTGTGTATCATATTCGTATTATGATCGGTTTAAATTATTATTGTATTCTGATTATACGACCAACGCCTTTTTCTTTATTATTATTATTATTATTATTATTATTATTATTATTATTATTATTATTATTATTATTATTATTATTATTATTATTATTATTATTATTATTATTATTATTATTATTATTATTATTGTTATGTTGTTTTTCGTCGGTCGTGCGAGAATAAACCGCATTCGCCACTACGCACAGTTTTCCAAAAAGGATTTTTAGCGGGACAAAATTATTTGCGGCGAGATATTTTAATTGTTTTTTACATCTTTCATGTTTCTCGTCTCCGTCATCGCAAACCGAACAGCCGCGACGCACTGTATTCACTTTTTTGTATAAGTCTGTCGCCGTGGTTAAATGGATGAAATCGTCGAAGTCTGCCGTCATGTTTTGTCCGTCGCTATTGAAACGCACATCACGTACACCGCGTATCATTGGGATTGTGAGCTCGTCCGATTATTGCCGTTCCAGCAACTCTGTGTTTGTCGCCGTGTTTTTATCTTATCGTCGTTACGTTGTGTAATATGTCTTATATTGTAATTTGCGTAATATTTGTTTAGGATGTGTACAGCAACTATTTTATTTTATTGTTAAATTACTATTACTTACTTATTTTTTGTACAACCAATACGGCAACATTATAATCATTATTATCAGCGTTACCATATGTTATTACCGTTCTTTAAACTGTAAAAGTTGTTTCGTTCCTGCACCTACCGTCACCTATTTTTCCCCGGTATTTGTTAGTTGTGTCATCGTCGTCATCGGCCCATTGGTGCGGTCTACCTGACGTTTGTGAGGTGCAACAGCAACAAGTTGCCTATCTACTGTATTCAAGGCGCAACCACAATAAGTTGTCGATTCAACTTATTCAAGGCGCAACCACGATACGTTATCTACCCAAATATTTTCAGGCGCAGAAGTATATCAGCTCTGTTATTTTACTTCGTTCTTGGACTTAACCAAGTGGTCCTTCAAAATCAGCGCAATCGGCGTATACAATATGAATTTGTTAACTAAGTTGGCAAGGTCTAATTAGGTTGGTAAGATGTGTAAATGTGTGATGGAAGGGGGATTGTATTAACGTGTATTGTATTTGTATGAAAGAGCACCTATGTGCGGTTCTACGACGACCTAACGATCCATGTGTTTTCTTTTTGACCTATGTAAAATGTTTAATGTATACCCGTGTTCTCGTTTTCCTGTTAGTGTTTTTGTGTTTTCTGTAATATGTGTTCAATAATAAATTAAAGATCAAGACTAATAACATTCAGAAGTGGGATTATTCCAATGTAAGAAGTGATGGATAATACGCCGTATTTGACGCTACACGAAGATTTCAACGATCAAACGACCTCGTGCGAACGTAATGTTGAAAATCATAACAAGAACGGACATAACCTCAAAACACACGTAACGCTCATGGATCACGATTATAACATGGATGCAGAGAAGAAGAAATCAACGTTTGATGAGACAGTACTACCAACATCGGCGACTACAAGTAGTATGGATCCGACGGTAAAGGCACTGATGGAACAGAACCAGGTATTGATAAACAGTTTGGTTACGATGAGCGGCAGATATCAAGAACGTGTATCAACAACAGTTGATAACTCGGAATATGTTGTTATGCCGAATTTTCTAAATACACTTCCTGAATTCGATGGTCGAAACGATAATCAAACTGCGGAAGACTGGTTAGCGGCAATCGAAGGAGTGGCAAAGTTGCACCGTTGGCCCGATGTGTTCAAGATAGAAACTGCGCGTTCTAAGATGACAGGACCAGCGAATCATTGGTTTAACGGTAAAAATTTCAAGTCATGGGATGAATTTGTTCGTCAGTTTACACGTACTTTTATTGGTCTGAAAGCGAATATAGTCGAACGCATGAAGAATATGCTGAATCGAGCACAAGGTGGACTGGAAACTGTGGCAGATTACTTCCATCATAAAGCAAGATTATGTCGTGAATTGGGATTGACATTCGACGAGACAAAACAACAAATTTCGGCAGGCCTAAGATCTCGAGATCTATGTTATTATTTGTTAGCCAGACACCATGACGACGAAGATTCTCTTTGTTGTGATTTAATGTCATTTGCCCAAGTTAACGACGCGCGTTCACAGTATTTCAGAAAGGATATTACTGACATTAAGAAACCGCAGTGTGCGAGTACATATGATGTAAGTAATCATAAACCTAATATAGTTGCTCCACAAATGAACACTATACCTAGAGATACTACAAGTAAGGAGTTTATTAGATTACCACCACGTAACGATAAAGATCAACCACTTTGTTTCAACTGTTCTACGTATGGACATGTGTCGAGATATTGTCCAAAGCCAAAGAAGGAAAAATGTACCAAGTGTGGTAAATATGGCCATGAATTTAGTACTTGTAGGACCAATATAGCCGAGAAAACTTCGCCAGTAGTATCATTAGTAAGTCTAAAACCAAATCTGTCTAATGAAAAATATTTTTTTGATGCATTAGTTAATAATGAACCAGTCAAAGCATATGTTGATACCGGCAGTCAGTTATGTTTAATGCGAAAAAGCGATGCGAAAGTCATTGGATTAGTGGTCAAGCCAATGTCGAATATAGTCCAAGTCAGTGGGTATGGTGATGGTAAATTAGTGCCATTGGGCATCGTTACAGTTCAATTACAAATCGATTGTGCAACCTCTCAGGTAATAGTCCATATAGTTCCAGATAATGCACAGACCATTCCATTGATAGTAGGCCAGCCATTTACTGAACAATCGAATATTGTACTGGTGAAACGTGGTGATACATTACGCATATATACAGACGTCAAAGAAGGGAATGACATATTTGGTATGGATATTCCAGCACTACCACCCCGTGTGATTAGTCTATGGGCTAGACAGACTGAAGTGATATAACCAAGTCACATAGGTGTGATTGAAGTACGATCAGATAACATTTCATTAGACCTTTTTGTCAAAGCTCAAATCAGAGATGATTGTTGCATTCCGAATTGTGTAATTACTACGGATGATCAGGGTAATGCTCGTGTACCCATTATAAATTATTCAACATCTGATGTTCAAATTAAAGCCAACAACAGAATAAGTAGGGCTATATGTTGTACTGAAGCGACAAGCATCGAAGATGAAGTAACAAACATTGACATAAGTTGTATTAAGCACAGTGATCAGCTAACAACTGAAGAAAAGCAAGCACTCGTAGAATTGATAAGTAAATACCGAAAATGTTTTGCAACTAACATGGATGAATTAGGTGTGATACAAAGTACAGAATGTGATATAATAACAGTCACCGACGAACCTGTTACTTTCCGCCCTTACCGATTGAGTGAATCCGAACGGAAACTTGTACGAGAAATGGTCGGAGACTTGAAGAGATGTGGTATAATAACAGATTCAAATTCTCCATATGCTTCTCCCATTTTACTGGTCAAGAAGAAGGACGGTGGTAGCAGATTTTGTGTAGACTATAGAGCATTGAATAAAATTACTGTAAAGGATCGGTACCCGTTGCCTATCATAGATGAACAACTTGATCGTTTATCAGGTATGAAATTATTTACTAATTTAGATATGTTTTCTGGATATTATCAGATACCAATGAGTGAGAGTGCCAAGAAGAAAACGTCATTCATTACTCCAGACGGGCAGTATGAATTCACACGGATGCCGTTCGGTATAGCAAATGGTCCATCTGTGTATCAACGTATGATTAATCAAGTTTTAGGCCCTCTGCGATTCACAATAGCGATGGTATTTATGGACGATGTTTTGATCCCTAGTCATACAGTAGAAGAAGGACTAGTCAACCTAGAAACTGTACTTAAATCGTTTTATGTGAACAATCTCACGTTAAACTTGAAGAAATGTAATTTTTTATGTACTAAGATTGAATATTTAGGATTTGAGATTTCAGATGGGTCTATTTCTCCAAGTAGACATAAAATTGAAGCCGTAATAAAATTCCCAAGACCACGTGATGTTCACAATGTCCGACAGTACTTGGGATTAACAGGATATTTTCGCCGTTATGTTCAGGGATATGCACAAGTAACCAAGCCGCTTACAACATTGTTACACAAAGATGCCATTTGAAATGGACGCAAGAACAAGAATCGGCATTTGAAAAACTAAAGTATGCACTTACTAATAGACCGTTATTACGATTATATGATCCTCTTGCAGAGACTGAAGTGCATTGCGATGCTTCTCAAGCAGAATTAGTTTAAAATTATATAATAATATTTTAATTATACCTTCTTTGAGTATCAAACGAAAGAAATAAGAATAATTTCAAAATCCTAATGTTTATATGGAAACTTAAATTACCGATTTTACACATAGGTACTTAATAATTTGACATAAATGTAAAACAAAACAATCCATATGTACTGTGTAGCCAGTGGCGGGGAGGATTGAGGGTTACAAACCTCCCTACCCAAAATCTTTTTTTTTTATCTATATTTATATATAGGTAATTATTATATTATTAATTAATAATTTTTCATTTTCTTTTATTTGTTTTTGTTTGTAATATTTTATTATTGTAATTTGTATTTTAAAATGTCATTTGATTTCTTAGTGGGTAGTTGGCTATTTTGAACATGAAAACAAATACTCGGTGATTCCTATGAATTGGATTGGTAAATCCAATACTGATGACATCTACTACTGTAAATGGCCAAATAGTGGCAAGGTTACTTCAACCATGATATTAAAAAGTATTAAACCTGGTCGTACATGGTCTGTACATCCTGTCAAAGTTTTAGAATGCCATAGTAAGATATTTTAGAAGTTTCGATTTGTTTTCATTAATTAAAATTATTGATTGGTTTAATGTTAGATACATACCAAGAAGCTGCAACTAGAGAAGTTCAGATATTTTTAACAAATTCTGCAGACGAATCTGATACATCAGTTCATGCTGATAATAGTAGTTAGTATACCTATATATAGTACATTTGGAATTTTTTGAAAAATCTCTATAGGTACCTACATTGATTATAAATATTGTCAATAGTATTTATAATTAAAAGTATCTATATAGATAAACTTTTTCATATTTTACCATATATTGCTAATTTAAAATTAACTTTCATATTTTTATTGAAATATGTTAGGAATGTTTTAGTATCTAATGACAATTTGACACCTAAACAAAAATCGAATTTATTTATATATATATATATATATATATATATATATATATATATTTCTTATTCTATACTTCTATACATAGGTACTAGCAGTGAAGAAGTATCCTTGCAGGTTTTAAAAAACAAAATTAGATTATGATATACAAACCAAATCTCAACATTGTAACGCTCAAGTTGACAATAATAATTATATATTATGTATGTATATTTTAACTTTTATAAATTATTTGACTAATAATTCTTTAATGTTTTTATAATGTATAGCTGCTTTAAAAGTATTAAATAGTATAGAACAAGTATCTCAGCCCAATTATGACTCTGCAGAATCTGTATCATTTGGTAATCTTGTATTTCATTATTGATAATTATTTTAAAATTTTGTTTATTATTCATTTATATTAATAAGTTGGTAGTTGATTATATTTTAATCCATAGTAAAATATAATTATATAATTTAATATATAGGTGCATCATGTGTGTACATGCATATATATAATATATACTAAATACATTTATTTCAGACAAGAATACTGATAATGATGTCCATATTAATTTTAATTTAAATAACAGTATTGATAAGTTTAAAGAAACTACTTCTGCTTCTATTCCTAATTTTGAATGTTTAAATAATGTATCACACTCTACAGAACGACTTAATAAAAATACAAATTTTGATTCAAACGGCTTTCTAATGCCAGGTACTACAACAGGTAATATATATTTTACTTAATGTAATTTAATTCGTTTTCTTCTTTTATTAATAATAATACAAATTTAAATTTCTAAATAAACATGTTTAAACAACTAATTACTTCTAGAAAATAGTGTTGAATTTGACTCAAACAAAATATATAATTATTTAACTCGTATCGACAAGAAATTGGATTTAGTTATTGGTAATCTTAAAAACAAAGTACAAGTTCTTATGTATCATTAGAAATGGATACATCATTTTTGAGTTATTTTCCCATGAAAGATATATCAATATTAGAAAATGTAGAAGACATTTTAAAAGATGAAGACAATATAACAAAATTGGTAAAAGAAAATTACATTTATTATAAAGTTTATATTTATTATTGTGTTTATGAATAACCATACTTGTTAACATTTAATTAATTTTTTAACTCAGGCAAGTTTGATTTTTCTGTTGGAGGTACTAATGTAAAAAACTTTGTTAAAAGAGTATTATCAAAATTATTTTCAAATCATCTTTCATCATTGTGCTCATGGACTGGATTTAAAAATAATTACCGTCTTGATCGTCTTCAAATAATAAAAACTATGAAAAGTATATTCAGTTGCTAAATTACAGATTAATTATTATTATTTCCTATAAATTATTGAATACCAGGATTAAATACAAACCTTATATAGTTACATAAATTGAATTATTTACTTATCAATTATTATTCAATACATTTTTTTTAAATTTAATTTACCTAAACTATGTTAATAAATTAGGTATGTTAACTTTCAGCTATGATAATTATAATATTAGTTATTATAGACAAAATTAATTTTTAAAATACAGTTACATTCAATTATTCATCCTGGTATTTGATACTTTTAAAGGTACTAGTAGATTTGTATTTTTCCAATTAAATTAGAAAGTAGTGTTAATTGCATATTTTTTATTAGAGGTATGTTCTGAACTTTATAAGAATGATGAGATCACATTTGAAATACTGGTAAAAGATTGGTTTAGGCATGGAACTCAGCGTCATCGGAGAGATATTGCTGCTGAAGGTAATTTCTTTACGTTTTCAAAAATTTGTGTCCCAAATAACTTTTATGGTAATCTGTAATATTAATGTTGATTTTATAAATTTAAACTTGAAGGAGTTATTTTAATATTTAAATAAATAACTACAGTGCTAAAATAGTTCTATTAGATTCGTATAAAATCATAAAATTACACTTTTTATTTTATAATAAAAGTTATTATTTTGTTTGGTTATATATTATTATATAATTATATCTAATTTTTATCTAATTTTTTATTAATCTAATTTTTATATCTAACTTCTAGTCATTTTTAATGTGTTACAGATTCCTCGCAAAAAAACAAAGACCATTGAAACTATGTCACTTCGTCATTTCAAACGGATAATTAATAATGTACCAAACATTGAAGATAAATTTGTTGAAAAGGTTTGTCCATCTACAATAGTTACAGAAAAAACATATCATCCATGTCACACAGTAGAGACTGCTAAAAATAATAAAGAACATACACGTAATACAGAACTCGTACATTTTAAGTTAAATGAACCAAATGTATTACCAGTTGAATCAGAGCCCCAATATGATATTCCTAACGCATTTGGTCAAGTTAAGTTCATTCCAAGTAGTGTTCCTAGTGTAAAAGATAAACTTCAACAGTGGGTTTTAGAATCTAATACGTCAAAAAATAATGTTAACAAATTATTAAAAATTTTACGATCTGAGGGATTAGATTTACCCATTGATGTTAGAACGTTGATGAATACACCTAAGTCTCACACAATAACTGAAATACCTCCAGGAACATACATTCATTTAGGTTTAGAAAAAATGTTGTTATCTTTTCTACATATTCATCAAAATTTTTTAGACAATTATAATGAAATTAACTTAAGTTTCAATATCGATGGATTACCATTGTCAAAAAGTTCTAGACAACAGTTTTGGCCAATCCTTTGTTCAATAGTAAATGTGCCCCAGTTGTCACGCTTAGTATTTGCGGTGGGTATCTATTATAGTAATAAAAAAAAACCAGAATCTGTTGAAGAATTTTTAAACATGTTTATAAATGAAGAAATAGAATTAAGAATTTCTAGGATTAAAATTGGCCATAAAATTATGAGTTTAAACATCTGTCAGGTGATATGCGATGCTCCAGCTAAAAGTTTTGTACTAAATGTTAAAGGATTTAATTCGCGTGTGGGTTGTAATACATGTATTGAGGAAGGAGTATTTAAAGAAAGAAGAATGACGTTTTTAGGTGTAAATAGCTTGTTGAGAACTGATGATAGTTTTCGGAGTAAGGCTGATGAAGAGTACCATAAAGGGGACAGCCCATTAGAGCGCTCAGTGGCGTACATACGGGGGGGGGTTTCGGGTACAAACCCCTCCCAGGACCAAAAAAAAAAAAATTTTGATATTATTATAAGGCCCGTTGCGCGTTATAACATGTTTTAATTTTTACACTCTACAACGGTGCACAGGTATTGTGTGCACTATCGGCTCCTACTCATAAATTCCTTCATGCGCCGTTTAAAGGGATGGTTTTAGTGTTGGTTATTTTTTTTAAACCCCCCCCAGAACAAATTTGAATGTACGCCACTGAGAGCGCTTACCTATTGATATGATTAAAAATGTACCTTTAGATTATTTACATGTTGTTTTATTAGGCGTAGTAAAAAAGCTATTAAAATTTTGGGTTAAAGGAAAACAATCTCTAAGATTACCTACAAATAAATTAGATGAGTGCGATTCTGAGTTAAAAAGTTTAAGAGATTACTTTC
Organism: Slavum lentiscoides; assembly: GCA_032441835.1. Taxonomy (NCBI): domain Eukaryota; kingdom Metazoa; phylum Arthropoda; class Insecta; order Hemiptera; family Aphididae; genus Slavum; species Slavum lentiscoides. The sequence goes on along the minus strand of CM063706.1, from coordinate 18,684,365 downwards.
CATCCGAGTTTGTTAGATTGCCCAGGGTATTAAATGATGTCGAGAATTATAAAGGAACTGAATTGAGAAATGTGTTATTATATACAGGTCAAATAATATTTAAAGGAAGACTAAAAAAATTATTTTATTTTCATTTCATTAAACTACACTGTGCTATTAAAATATTATTTACACCAGAATTGTGCATAACTAAAAATGATATAGCTCATAAATTGCTTATTGAATTTGTTAATGAGTATCGTACTATTTATGGATCACAATTTGTAACTTATAATGTTCATAATTTAATTCACTTGCCATTTTATGTTAAAATACATGGGTGTTTAGATAATTTTGGGGCATTCAAATTTGAAAATTATTTAGGGCAAATAAAAAAGAAAATTAGTCACTCCCGTTATCCCTTACAAGAAGCTGCTAACAGAATAATTGGAAAAATAAATATTTTAAGTAATGATAAAATATAATTGTCAGTACAAATTATACATTAGGTAAAGTATGTGACATAGATATTGAAACTAATATATCAGCTAATAATCTAGGATACACGTTTTATGAATCTATTACTTTAAATTACATTAGTTACTATATAAGAACAAAAGATTTAAAAAATAATTATATTATGTTAACTACATATGAAGTAGCATCAGTAAAACATATTTTCAAATGTAATAAAGATGAGCATATTTTTCTAAATGTTTGCACTTTTAAATCGTTACCATTTTCAATAATCCAATTTCATCTAATATAATAGGTACTGTAATTGTTGATCTTAAATCAAAATCTACTTTAAAGCGTATAGATATTATTGATATAAAATACAAATGTTTCTTTGTTAATTTGTCTGAATATAGTGGAATTGCCATGACATTAAGTCATAATTGTACATTTTTAAATTTAATCATAAATAATTTTATTCAATTAAAATATAATATATTCTTTTTCAGATATTTAAACGTTGAAACGAATTCCATTTTTTTTTTATATATGTATAATATATAATATTAAACGTAATAAGTATCTAATAATTTTTCTCTTATATTATAAACAAGTTGTTATTATTATTATTATTTTTTTTTTTTGTATCATTTTAATTTATAGTTTAGGAGCGATACTTCTACAAAAGAAGAACTAGGATCAGTACACCCAGTTGCATATGCTAGCCGCCAGACCACAAAAGAAGAAGCGCGTTATCACTCCACTGAACTTGAAACACTTGCTGTAGTATGGGCTCTCCAAAAGTTCCGTACATACTTGATAGGAAAAACATTTAAAGTTGTTACAGATTGTGCTGCTGTCAGAGGGACATTTAAAAAAAAAAATATAGTTCCCAGAATAGTAAGATGGTGGTTACAGATTATGGACTATGATTTTGAAGTAGAACACCGTGCTGGAGAAAGAATGAATCATGTAGACGCTCTATCAAGAAATCCAGGCTCGTGCGAAGAAATGGTGGATGAAACGGAAAAGTTGTATGTATTATTAAACACTATGGATACTGATGATTGGTTAACACTTGTCCAACAACAAGATAAGAAGGTGAATGAGATCGTCAGAGTAATTGGACTCGACAAGAACAAGACGTGTTTAACTAAGGCTGAGAAAAAAACGCAAGAAGAGTTTAGTGTGATAGATGGCAGATTATACCGTAGGAATGGTGATAAACTTCTGTGGGTTGTACCTGAACGAGCTAGAAGTCAGATTACACGATTATGCCACCATAATGTGGGACATCCAGCAACAGAAAACACTTTGGAAAGACTACAGCGACACTATTGGTTTCCATATATGCGAAAATATGTCAAAGGGTTTGTAGGTTCATGTCTTGATTGTCTTTATAATAAAGTACCTGGTGGACGACGTCGCGGAGATCTTCATACGATTGATAAAGTTGGGATACCCTTCCATACAGTTCATGTCGATCACTTAGGGCCTTTTATCAAAGGTAAACTTGGCAATACATATTTATTTGTATTAATCGACGGTTTTACCAAATTTTCAGTTTTAAAGCCGACTAAAAATATAAGAAGCAGTACAACTACAAAGTTGATGGAAGACATCATATCTACATTTGGACCAATGACAAGGATAATCAGCGACTGAGGTACAGCATTTACTGGGAAGGAGTTTGAACGAATGTGCAAAGCCCATAACATCATACATATACGGAACGCGACCGCAACGCCGAGGGCAAACGGACAGTGTGAACGATTAAACCGAACCATTTTATCTATGTTAACAACTACATGTAAGGATGAAGCAGACTGGGATAAGGAAATTGGCAGAGTGCAATGGAGTATTAATAATGCGTTTAATAAAGAAACACAGTCAACACCATTTGTTTTAATGTTTGGTTTTCTACCAAGGACATTTGATGGTGACAGTGTTCATGATGAAGTGAAAACAACTTCAGGGAATCTGTGCGATGTTCTGCAGATTAGAGTTCAGGCTCTGGAATCTATAATCGACGAACAAAAACGTGTACAAGACTATCATAATCGCAGACGAACAAAAGTACATACCTATGCTGTTGGTGACTTAGTAATGGTGATACGACATGCTCTAGGCCAACCTGGAGAATCTAAAAAGATGCTACCTAAGTACAAGGGACCTTATGTGCTTACTGAAATTTTACCCCACGATCGTTTCCGAATACAAGACATACCAGAAGTACAAAGGACGCAAAAGTTTTATGAAGGTGTAGTGGCCATCGATCAGATGAAACCGTATTCGAATACTATATCCGAATGGGATGTGAGCAGTGACAGTGAAGTGGATGAAAAGATGGAAAACAGTGAAGCGGACCAAACGAAGGAAGAGGACAACAACGAACAAGTGGACGATTCAACAACAAAAAAGAACAGTAGTCATCGGCCCAGTCGCAACAAGCAGAGACCGAAACATCTCAAGGATTATATCATTAATTAGTTTATAAGATATTTTTTTGTATATATATTGTAATTGTATTAATGAGGACATTAAAAATAAGGATGGCCGAATGTTAACTAAGTTGGCAAGGTCTAATTAGGTTGGTAAGATGTGTAAATGTGTGATGGAAGGGGGATTGTATTAACGTGTATTGTATTTGTATGAAAGAGCACCTATGTGCTTTTCGTGAAATGTACGCCGATGCGCGACGACGGTTCTACGACGACCTAACGATCCATGTGTTTTCTTTTTGACCTATGTAAAATGTTTAATGTATACCCGTGTTCTCGTTTTCCTGTTAGTGTTTTTGTGTTTTCTATAATATGTGTTCAATAATAAATTAAAGATCAAGACTAATAACAAATTCATATAAAAAAATAGGAAGAATATAATAATAAAATAAAACGATTGTTTAAGTTGTAAAAAAAAATAGAAAAATATATTTTTATTTGTAAAAAAAAAAATTACGTTACGAAAAGGAAAAGCTTGGACTTGTGTCCGGCATTAAAAACCTTTTCTTCGTGATGTCTTTAATAGACAAAAAATAAAAATAAATAAATTCACGTTTGTTGACATGACTTATTAAGTATATGAAGAATATGATTATAAAACAATAGGTAGATTCACAATAATATTTTCTTTTTTTTCTAAATAACCTCGCGAGGGGTTCCCAACGTACATCGACGTCGACAAACAATTACAATAATTTGGCACAATATATATAGAAAAAAAAAATGTAATAAGAATAATGTACAGGCCAAGTACTGTGTTACATATATATTTTTTTTCATTCACCTCATGATCCTATATGTTATAGAACTACGACCGTCCTATGATACTCCGTCGACGGATTTCCGCCGCGGGGATGATTCCTTGGAAATTATTCCATGATCAAGTCATTTTCCATCGTAAAAAAAATATATGACTCACAAAACACAAGAACGGAAAAAGGAAAAAGAAAAAATAATATATAATTTTTTAATAAAAAAAATTTTATACTTATTGTAATAAGTACTTATTTACTTATTACTTATTACTTATTTACTTGTTCGTAATATACTTATTGTTAGCTTTGAACGTTACAGAAATCCCACTGCAGAAGTTATAAACTTTAGTGTTAACTTCTGCACAACAGAAAGGGAGAAAGCAAGTTGGATATTTTTTATTGCGTCTGAAAGTTAAAAAAAGAAAAAAAATTGTATATACAGAAGAAAATATGAAATAATTCTATTAAATATAACTCAAAGATGATACCACCTGAACCGACAGTAACGGATGGTTTTGGGGTAACACATAACGACGAAGTTGTATAACATTGTATGTTCCAAGGACACGATTTGTGTCCTAATCGGATACTACGTAAGCACTAGCAGCCTTTCGTTCAATTACGACAAATGGACTTCGTATAGTAGAAATAATTTCTTTATGCTTTGGTCGATTGATAAACTAATATGATGAATTTGAACCAATACCAGAGTTCCTATATCGAATGAAGTAACTTGCCCACCTTGATCATAACGTTTTTTACGACGTTCGGAATGTGGTAATTGAACTTCGCATGCCATTATAAGTTTAGTTTGATGCTTTAACGGTGCTCTTAATGGAAACGGTACTTAAAAAATAGGTCACAAGTACGGACAGTTGATCTTATACGTTTCTGGAAACTTTTGAAATAGCAAAATTCACGTATCGCAAGTATACATTTTCACTTTTCACTTTTCGTTGTCTCGCTGCTGATTCAACAGAAATGTTATCGAAACATGATACGGAATTCATTGTATGTTTTTGGTGCAAGAATTTAGGACTCGTACCATACACGTGCGTCGTCTATCAGTCGTCGCTGGGCTAATATTAGTTGTTGCGTGGGTGACAGAAAAACGTTGTCGAAATATGTGTCCAGTTGACTGATACATTTTTCGGGATGAAGATTCTTTATTACTCCAGAAAATTCTGAGATAGCATCTTGTAAACGTTCTTGTGTTCTAAACATCGACGAACGTGACGTTATTTTCTATCGAGGAAAAACTAAATAACAAAAAAAAATGAATGGAACGGACTGAGCCACAAGTCGGAGACCGGTGAGAGATTGATTAGTTTAGCCGGTAATAATAAACTTTAAATTATATCTTAATTATATTCGTTGTTACGTCATACATATAATTGCATTTGTCGCTTGTGGTGCGACAAAAAGAAAGGTGGCGACATTACAGTATCGGACGCCGAAATATGATTAGGTGACCCCCCCCCTCCAACTATAAATGCCATACACATATTCACTGGACAGAACGTCGTCTCCATCCACAATTATAACTAAAATATAATATACTTATTGCTTGCTTTGAACGTTACAATGTTAAGACTCTAGGACCATTATTTTCGAAATGTCGGAGAAATATTATGATAAAAATCGCATTTTTGTCCTGTTTACCAACTTCGAAAAAGGAGGACGTTCTCAATCCGACCCGTGACCAGGTCCGGCGAGCTACCGAAAAAATCTCGGTGGGCCGCGTAAAATTTGAGCCGGTAGCCAAAAAATTGGGCCGTTATTATTTCGGACGTAAGTAGTGGGTAGTTTAGTCTTTCTAGAATCTAGATAATAGTTTAATTTAAAATGATATAATAGAGATCCAAATAGAAAAGCTACAGTATTGTGGTGGGACACCACCACATGACTTCTCTTCGAAGTCGGAAGGTTGGTCACACTCGTTCAACGCCTCCGGCCGGACGCGTCGGGCTGCCGGTTGTACCGCCTCTCTCTCTCTCCCTCGCCACGACCGTCGAACCTACCGGTCTATCTCGGCCCAACGCGTTATTCAGTTTTTATTTTATGTACATTTTTTCGACCGAATAAAACAATCGTTATAATAAATTAACACACGTTGTATTTATTTGAGTTGGCGCCGGACCAGAATCCGTTCGGCCGCCACATTGGTGACCTCGACGTGATCATCGCCGCGTAATCGTCCGTTACGCCGTCCGCGAGCACGTGTTTTCGTCGCCCGTCGCACCGCTGCTGTCGTCGCGAGTACGTCGCACCCGATTTTCGCGATCGCGTTCCGCCCGTCGTTCCGTAGTTGCGCCCGGCATCCGCTCATTCCGTTTCGCCACCATGACCGATGGAAAAGATAGCGCGTCCGTTGACGCGATCGCCAACGTTCGTCTTCCGGCATTCTGGAAACAGTCGCCCGAATTTTGGTTCGCTCACGCGGAATCAGTTTTCGCGAACAATCGTGTAACCGCCAACGCCGCTCGCGTGAATTTCGTCATCGGGGCATTGGACGAGGAAGGCGTCAGAGCCGTCGGCGACCTCCTCGGATTAACCGTGGCTTATGAGACGATACGTACTCGTCTGATCGACGCTTTCGGGCTACCTAAATCAGTGCGTTTTCGCGAGATCGTAAAATCCGGTGGCATGGGCGATCGTCGGCCTTCACAATTGCTCCGTGACATGCGCAGTGTCATGACGACCGGCATTGGCGAAGACGCACTGAAGGAATTCTAGCTTCAGAAGCTACCGTCCAACGTCATGGCCATCATCTCCAGCCTCGACGGCCCGCTGGACTCTTTAGCCACCCGCGCAGACAGGGTTATGGAGGTTTCAAACCCGCAAAGCGTCGACGCCGTCTCTAAGGACCAAATGACAGAGTTGGCAGATGCGGTGTCCACGTTGTCCCGACAGGTCCAGTCGCTGATGAAAATTGTCGACCAGCCAAAAAATGCACCGCAACAGCGACGACGCTCACCGGCGCAGCAGACTGCGCAGCAATCAACGGGAGCGTGCTACTTCCACGAACGCTTCGGCAGCGGCGCTCGCAGGTGCCGCCCGCCGTGTAATTTTAAACCGGGAACGCAAGACCGCAGTTCTTCCGCACCGTCGGAAAACTAGTCATCACGGACAGGACTCCCGCCCTGCATGCCGTGAATAATTCAACGCGGGTACACATCAACGACCTCCGTTCCGGCAAGCTGTTCCTTATCGATACGGGTGCTGAGATTTCGGTCATACCTCACGATCACAGCTCACGGCGACCATCCGACGTACACCTCACAGCCGCCAACGGATCGCGCATCAAAACCTTCGGGCCCAAGACGCTCAACCTTGACCTTGGCCTCGCACGAACGTTCACGTGGACGTTCGAAATGGCCGACGTTTCGCGCGCTATCATCGGGGCTGATTTCCTCCATTATTTTGGACTCCTCGTCGATGTTAGACGGCACCGCCTCGTCGATCCGACCGACAAACGGACAGTCGCCTGTGCAGTGACTCCCGCGGTTACCACGAGCGCCCCGCTTTTTGCCGTCATGCGCGCCCACAACTGGGACGAATTACTTCGGGATTTTCCGAATGTGACCCGCGAGTCACCCGTTTCAGAAACATTCCTACACGGAGTCGAGCACGTGCTTCCAACGACAGGCCCGCCGCTTTTCGCTCGTCCACGACGGTTACCGCCGGACCGGCTCCGCATCGCGCGCCGCGATTTCGACCTCATGCAAAAGCAGGGATATGTCGACCGTCAGCCAGCGCCTGGGCGAGTCCGCTTCTGTTGGTCCCGAAAAAAGATGGATCTTATCGACCGTGTGGTGACTATCGTCGGCTTAACAACGTCACCGTTCCTGACCGGTACCCGTTGCCGTATCTCCAGGATTTTTCGGCGAGTCTAGCAGAGAAGGTACTCTTTTCCAAGCTTGACCTGGTCCGCGCCTACCACCAAGTGCCCATCGCCGCCAATGACGTCCACAAGACTGCCGTCACCACACCGTTCGGCCTGTTCGAATTTCCTGTGATGTGTTTTGGGCTCCGCAACGCAGCACAAACATTTCAGAGATTAATGAACACAGTACTCATCGGCCTCGATTTCGTCTTCGCGTACGTCGATGACGTACTGATTGCATCCGCGAGCCCAGAGCAGCACGTCGAGCATGTTCGCACTGTTCTCGGTCGGTTCGAGAAGTTTGGCATTGCCATTAATCCGGCCAAGTGCGTGTTCGCTCCACGTTCGCTCTTATTTCTCGGTCACGTCATCGACGCACAAGGTCTACGCCCGAACCCGGATAGTGTCAGCGCCATCCGTCAGTGGCCGCAGCCAAACACCAAAAAGGAGCTACAACGCTTTTTCGGGTCACTCAACTTCTACCACCGGTTTATCCCGAACGCAGCTAGACGACAAGCACCACTCTATGACATCGCCACTCGGGTGCCGAAACGCGACGGCCCATTGTCGTGGACAGACGCAGCACGCGAGGCGTTTCACACTTGCCGAGAATCTCTCGCCGCTACAGCACGACTCGCACACCCACTTCGCGAGGCGCCATTGCGCCTGAGTACCGACGCATCAAACATCGCCGTGGGTGCAGTCCTCAAACAGTTCGCCGGGGGTGACTGGCAACCACTGGGATTTTTCTCGCGAAAGCTTACCGGTGCGCAGTCGCGGTACAGCACGTACGATCGCGAACTCTTGGCTGCCTTCCTCGCGGTACGACATTTTATTCACGCGATCGAGGGTAGGCTCACGACTCTCAAGACCGATCATCGACCGTTGCTGTTCATGTTCTCACAAAAAACGGAGAAACTTGTCGACCGTCAGGCACGTCACGTCGCGTTTCTGTCCCAGTTTGTCCACGTCATCGAACACGTCAGCGGCGAGAGTAACGTCGTGCCCGACGCCCTCTCTCGCTTTGAGTTGGCAGCTCTCGGGGACGGACTACCTGACCTCAATCAATGGGCGGTGGACCAAGCAAACGACACGGAACTCCGAGACATCATCTCCGGCGTCACGAGAACTTCATTGGAGCTTGAAGCGCGTCAGACAGCAAACGGACCCGTCTACTTCGACAAAGCGCACGAGCGGACGAGATTAATTGTACCACAACGACATCGACGTGCAGTGTTTTCAATGCTCCATGGGCAAGCTCACGGTGGCCGCGCAGCTACCAGCCGAATCATCAAGGCACGCTTTGTCTGGCCGGGGATGGATCGCGAAATTCGCCGATGGGTTCGAGCTTGCGAGCAATGTCAGAGGGCCAAGGTTCATAGGCACACGACATCGCCCCTTGCGTCATTCACAGCCCCGGATCGTCGTTTCGGCCACATTCACCTCGATCTAGTGGGCCCACTGCCGACTTCCAACAACACCAAGTACCTGCTCACCTGCGTGGACCGCTTCACGCGCTGGCCGGAAGCGTGGCCCGTTGACAATATGTCCGCCCACACTGTCGCCTCCACTCTCGTGTCGCACTGGATTGCTCGTTTTGGAGTTCCAGATATCATTACAACTGATCAAGGGCGGCAGTTTGAGTCTGACTTGTTGAGGACACTGAACACCACGTTCGGCATTCAACACGTCCGCACGTCTCCGTACCATCCGCAGGCAAACGGCATGGTCGAACGTCTACACAGGACGCTCAAGGCAGCACTCACTGCGTACGAGTCACCGCATTGGACACAGCACCTACCGATTGTGCTCCTGGCGCTCCGGAATACTGTCAAACAAGACGTCGGCGCAGCTCCAGCGGAGTTAGTTTACGGGACATCCCTCCGACTGCCGGGCGAGCTTTTCCATTCGGCACCGCAGGAACCGACGGCGCATGACCTCGTCACCGTGCTGAGAAGTTCAATGGCTCGACTTCGACCCGTTCAGGGTGTGAACCACGACCCGGCCAAACATATTTTCGTGCCTTCCCGGCTCAACACCGCCAGCCACGTCTTCGTCCGAGTCGATGCTCAACACGCGCCACTTCAGCCGCGATACGAGGGGCCGTACGCCGTTCTTGAGCGACGCCCCAAGGATTTCAAGCTACAGCTCGGGAACCGGACGTCCTGGATCTCGGTGGACCGGCTCAAGCCAGCCTTCGTTCTGCGTGAAGACCCGCTCAGCGATCACTTCTACGCCATACGTTCGGTCGGTTGCTTTCCGACTAAGAAAAACGAGTGAACTCGTTTTTTCTCGCCGGGGGGGAGTAATGTGGTGGGACACCACCACATGACTTCTCTTCGAAGTCGGAAGGTTGGTCACACTCGTTCAACGCCGCCGGCCGGACGCGTCGGGCTGCCGGTTGTACCGCCTCTCTCTCTCTCCCTCGCCGCGACCGTCGAACCTACCGGTCTATCTCGGCCCAACGCGTTATTCAGTTTTTATTTTATGTACATTTTTTCGACCGAATAAAACAATCGTTATAATAAATTAACACACGTTGTATTTATTTGAGTTGGCGCCGGACCAGAATCCGTTCGGCCGCCACAGTATGGTTGATAACAATGAATGTGTCAGTTATATATTTCTGTATTGGCCATTGAGCATTCCATTCTCAAGTATCGATAATATACACGACATGTTGCCGTCGCCAGACAGTTTCATCAAAATAAATACAATTCCGATTAAGGGGATTGAAAGCGGGCATTTTCTATCTTCGTCTTACACACACAAAACATGGCGAAATAGACGTTTCCTACTTTCTACGTACCGATCGATCTAATGGCGCGATAAGAAATTTGAAAACAGATTTGAATTCGTCGTGAAGTCTACTTGAGATCGACTTTCCCATATTTCTAATTTTTTTTTATAAATTCTTAAAAAATTAATTGAACCAATAAAAATAAAAAGAATGTTAGTAAAAAATTTTTAAAGGTCTTGAGATAAAAAAATTTAAAAGTGGGAAAGTCGTTCTATAGTAAAATTCACGAGGAATTCAAATTTGATTTCAAAATACTTTTGCATCAATACATCGAACGGTACGTTGGAAGTAGGAAATGTCTCTTTTGCTATGTTTTGTGTTTGTAAGACGAAGATAGAAAATGCCCGCTTTCAATCCTCTTAACGGGGATTATTCTACGTGTTTTCGGTTTTCCCATTATTATCGCAATATCGCTTAGCGAGTAACGAAAGTCATACTTACATACAACTTTTAATAAAAGTCCTGATTTAATGAAGTTGTTAAAATTCTAATAAATATATTACATAAAAAATAAATATTTTGTATTATTTAATATTTCTATTTAATAGTTTTTTTATTCGTAAAGAATAAAGATAAGTAAATAATAAAAAAATTGGCTTTGCTTAAGTATACTAGGTAACTTTACAGTGCCTTGAATAATTTGTAAATGTGCTAAAGAGAAACAATTATGAATTCTTTTACTAAAAGAGTGATCTTAAAAAAATTAATACATTCATTCTCTGCTTAGAGTAAAAATAAAATATGAGATAAGCACAACATTTTTTGTCAAATGGGCCGATCGAAATTTAAAATCTCGGTGGGCCGGAAAGTCTCAATCCGGCGCTGCCCGTGACCGTTTTATTATTTTCTTTTTTGTATACGACCACCGATTATTCCGAAACTAGTAAACCGATTTGGATGAATCTTTTTTTATATGAAAGAATAAAATCGGTGGTCCCATAATAATTTCGTAAGGATTGTCCTAGTATTGGCCCGGTTATTTAGTTTTTTTGTTTTTTATTTTCATCTCGTTGATCAATAAATCATTACGCAGCTCTTCCCTAATTTTATTTTTATTAATATTTAAAAAATAATAATAACCAAAAACTCACCAAGCGGAAGTGGCTTCGCTTAGAGTTCCAGCCAACTTCTACTAATTCACCCAGCCAAATGTAGGAACAGAAATTATGTTATGACAAAATATCAAAAGATAAATGTGAACCTGTTTCACTTCAGTTAGAGGAACTAGATTCATTAACTAGACTAAACCATATTTTTGTTTATAATTTTTTACTAATAAGGATGAAATAAAAAATTTATAGAAAACGCACTAAAAAGAATGAAATAATCAATAATTATTTCAAAATCAACATTATTTCACTATATTAATTTATTACAATACCTGAATTAGATTGAAAAACAAAGAAAATTGTTGGGGAATTTCTATACGATATAAAATTTATTTAGCGGTGTAGTGTAACACTTGTTTACTGCAATTATGACTTGTTATTTTTATTAAAATTTTTGTCGATAAAAATCTACATTACAACGCCAAGCGAATTATGATATATTTTAATGTGTAAACATCTATTACGGAAGTATGAGTGAAAATCTCGGGAAATGGGACGAAAATGTGTATGCTGTTTTCATGACAACTCATAACAATATTTACTATCGAAATTATTTTAAATAATTATACCAATATTCACAAATCACAATCAAAATTCCGTACTCTTTTTACCGCACACGCGACGTTTACAAATCAATGTCTCGAGTACAAGCAGACTCGTTTTTTTTTTTTTTTTTTTTACGGTAAAAAAATACCTAAAACGAAGTAACATCCTGGTTCGAATCTTATTTCGTCAAAATTTTACGATAAAATTATTATTTTTTACGTACACTCAAAAACAATAATATCACAGATGGAAATAAAAACAATTATGTCCGCAGAAATTATGACTAGACAGAATTTTCTTAATGTTATCGGGGAACGTCAGTTTCATTAAATGTTATCCCTATTAGGGTATTACTTAAGAGGATTGAAAGTGGGTATTTTCTCTCTTTGTCTTACACACATGAAACATGGCAAAATAGACGTTTCGTACTTCCAACGTACCGATCTATCTATTGGTGCGATAAGAAATTTGAAAATAGATTTGAATTCCTCGTGAATTTTACTACAAAACGACTTTCCCACTTTTTCATAAACCCTTAAAAAAATTAACCGAACAAATTAAAAAAAAAATATTGTTAATAATTCATTTTTGAAGGTCTTAAAAAAAAAAATAATAAAAAAAGTGGGAATATCGTTTTGTAGTAAAATTTTAGAGGAATTCAAATCTGTTTTCAAATTTTTTATCGCACCAATAGATCGATCGGTACGTTGGAAGTACGAAACGTATATTTTGCTATGTTTCATGTGTGTAAGACAAAGAGAGAAAATACCCGCTTTCAATTCCCTTGATAAAATATATGATAGGCACAATCAGTGTAAGAGTAAAACTATTATATTTTGGTCGCATTTGCAAATCATACGTTTCAAATAAATATTAGTAAATGAGGTTTTATTTTCTTCCAAATTGAGTATAGAATATTCAGAACATGTAATTTAATATCGTATAAGGTATATTACGTGTCATTAAATGTATCTATTTTTCTCGAAGTAGGAATGTTGAACATTTGTATTTGGGTTCGCGAATACAATATGACGAATTGATAAAAAATATTTCGGCATGTGCACAAGCATTTCGACGCAGCTGCAATATATTCAAAACGAATGTTCTTGATTGCGCGTTCAAATATGATGCACGGGGGAAAACACTAAATTCGTATACCTCGTATTAAACTAAAGTAATATTTTAATCGAATGAAATCAGTGATAAATGAATAATATTTTACAATTGTTTAATTAACATTAATATGATTAAACAGTATTGTAACGATACTTTAAAAAAGATAACGAATCTGCTGGTTTTGGGATTACAATTCTTTTAAATTAGAGGGTAGGTGTATATTAAATTGGTAAGAGTTGTAATGATGTGCACGCACATCATTCTTTATAATTTTTCTAATATAAATTAAATACGTTAGTTTTCAAAAAAGTAATTATATTACACACAAGTATGTTATATTCAAATAAAACATGGACAAACGCTCGATCTTCACGGAATACCGATTATATTTTCCCTACTAAAATAATAATAATATTATATATATTATAATAGAATATAATATATACGATTTATAAATCGTCACATGATAAATTTAATTGTTTCAGTCCCATGATGAAATCTCGCCATCATATCGTGTTTTGTGATTAATAATATAAAGTAAATAATCAATCAAATTCGAATAGATTATATCTGGCAATTCGGAAGAACGAATGTCAAAAGAATTAATCACATCCAATTAATTAATAAAGATGAATACAAAGGTTATGGTTTTGCGACAAAACTAAGTAAATACGAGTTTTATCATAATGCGTAAAAATCACACGCGTTACAAAAAGAACATTAAAAATTTCATTATAAAGTCAACAAGCGATTATCGCATGGGACCGAAACCTAAAAGAATGACTAAGTAGATTCAAAGGCGGCTGTGAGAAAAACAGACGTAGTTGTGAGTTATGCCGGGATGGCGAAAAAATGTTCACAATACATGAATGAGGTACCTATTTAAATTGAACGTAACAGAAAAAGAAAATGTCGAATATTATCTATATGATTATTCGTGTTAATAGGAATTAAATAAAAAGGCCACATCGATTTTAAATAAAATTTCACCGGGAAACTCAGTAAAATTAACCAAGAAGTTTAAGGACTTGCCGATTAATACAATAGAATGTTTGGAGAGTATTACGACATTAGTTTTTGAAAAGGTAATATATTAGATAGTAAATGGAAAAAAATGTTCAGAGTATATTTTCACATATTCATTATACAAAATGTTCTTCTAAAGGCGATCGGAAAACAATGTTTAGCACCTGTTTGTGCATCCTTATGTTCAGCTATGCAAGATGTGCAGGCGACATGTCCTGAAAGTAAGAGAACAGTAACGTTCAAAGCGTTAATTCTCCAAAAATGTCAGGATGCTTTCGAAGCGGACAATTTCTATCGTACGGAGGCCGCCGCGAAAGAACTCGCGCATATCGATTCGTGCATAAATCCTGTAATTTATAATAATTTATCAACAATACTTTCATATATTATATAAGTTAACGATTTTCATATTTTAAACGTAAAATTTTTTTTATACGAGTCACATTTTTTATCACGAATCGTGAAAATCGACGAAGACTGGGTATTCACAAAAAAAATGTCTTTTTTTTATTATAATTTATAGTAATTCTTAGTCGATTCATTTTGAATTTAAAGTTCAAATATCTTTAATAAATGCGCTTTAATAAATCATGCTCTAAATATGATTCAGGAGGACAAAGTAAAACTTCAGCTCGAATACGATAAAAAAGAAAAAAGAATGAGTAAATTATCAATGGGAAATTGTCGGTATATAATTTCAGAATAGAAATTATAATTGTAGTTTACAATTAATATATAAAAAATTTTTTTTCAGGTTGATTGGCGAGTTGTTTAAGGATCGTATGGTCTCGTCGAATATTATACTATACTGTATCGCAGAATTGGTCGACCAACGATCGGAGCAACCGTTAGAATCCTTGTGCAATTTATTAACGATTGTCGGAGAGGAATTAGAACGAGTAAGATTATATTTAATAATTTCTTTCGTAACATTTTAAGGAATTCAAATTGTTTTTTAAAAATTATTCAAATTTTTAGGTGAAACGATGTTTTTTTTTATTAATATTCCTGATTCGATCAATATTTTTATATGTGTGATTTATAAATCAACAATTATATATTTTCCTCGCGTATATTCTAAAATTTAAATTAAATCGATATTATTTGTTTTACGCGAATATAATTTTTGCAGTGTTCCAGTTTGAAAAGGACGTTCAAAAAGCTAAATGCGTTGACGTCTGATAAATGTGTCTCGACTAGAATAAAATCTATGATCCAAGACGTTATAGACTTGCGAAGGAACAAATGGTCACGAGACGTTAAGGCGCGGAAGGTCTAAACCAGGTAGCTTCGTTTTCTGATACCGGGAATTTTTGTAAAAGAAATCCAATGTATAATTAATATCCTATAACAAGAATTATATTTATATTTAGTGTGCACGGAAAACGATAAATTTCCGGAGGTTAGTTTTTTTATATAAATACATATAATATACGAGGCGTGGATAGTGCCGCAAATACACAATACGGGGCTGGTGTGCAAGTTCCGTTTCGGGGCCTAACTTTGTTGTTAAATAAATCAACGTTATTATCAGTGGGCAATGGTTGTCACCTTTAGCCTCCTCTTTCTCTGGACCGTTATATTCATTTTTAAATCATTAAATTTCATTCTTTTTTTTGTGATAGAGACATTGAGTTCTGGGTTTGAATTTTGCGTCATGAAATTATTTGATTCCTTCAACTTTAAATTTCGTACTAAATTATGCTATTGAAGATTGTTTTATGTTTGAACTCCTTAGACACACCATTATTGTGCACTTACGCAACCGCTATCTGAATAATCTTGAGTTTAATTAACCCTCTGCCGTGCGCTCGTGCGGCATCCGTGCCGCACTTTTTGAAAAAACGCGGTAACTTTCTCAAATCTTGGTATACTCGATTGAGGCGCACAATAGCTTTAAGTTACACAATAAGGCACAAGATGGAGTATGAGTCGGTTAACATTAAAGTCGTGTGGTATCACTGTTCAGTATTAAAGTTGGCGAGCATCTGTTTGCGGCACGCGAGCCGCTGAGCGCATCTATATACTTTGTAATTGCGGTACAATCGCCGCAAGGCGCACAAAAATGTAAGTATTTTTTGATTATGTATTTTATACTTTTCACACCGTTTATGTACGGCATGAATCTAATATATTTTTTTTTTACTTATTTATTGTTATATTTTGTTAAGGGCACAGAAGGACACTGCATCCGACGATATTCTTCAGTATTTGCAAGAGCTTTCTGACGAGGATTTTGTAGAAGACGACAAAAATGACGACATTGACTACGAACCTGAATTTATTGAACAGGATGACGCCAGCAGTGACTCTGAACAATCATTATTTGATAACAATGATCTACCCACTGGTGACGATGTAAGTGATGACGATTATTTTTTTTATGTGGGTAAGGATGGTGAAACGTTATGGATCAGTAATTCTGCTGCTTTGAACACAACTAGGCGTAGAACCAGTGCCAAAAATATAGTCAAAATTTTCCCGGGGCCTAAAGGTTCGGCTAAAAATACACCAACTCCACTTGACGCCTTTTCGAAAATAATCTCGTCTGATATGATTGAACGTATTGTGACGTATACAAATATTTACATTATGAATACCCTTACGCTAAACGTGGAATTACGAGCAGAAAAGGGAGAAGAGCCACGACAGAGGGATTTCAAACCTACTTCTAGAAACGAAATCATGGCATTGATAGGTGTTCTTTTTTTACTTGCTATCAAAAAAGGTAATCGTGCAGACATAGTTGAGCACTGGCAGTCAGACGGTACAGGCTTAGTCATTCTCAGGGCCAATTTCAGCTATAGGCGATTTTTATTTTTGCTCAGATCGCTTCGCCTAGATGATGTAACTGATAGGAAAGATCGTGGTAAAACTGATAAACTAGCTGCAGTTCGAGAATTTCAATCAGACTTTGTCAAAAATTGTCAAAATTCTTATAGTGTGGGAGAGTTTATCACGATAGATGAAATGCTCGTCGCATTTCGTGGAAGGTGTGGATTCATCCAATACATGCCACAAAAACCGGCTAAATACGGTCTCAAATATTACGCACTTTGTGACAGTAAAACATTTTATACCTATAGCCTTGAACTTTACTGTGGTAAACAGCATGATGGGCCATATGGTAATAACTCTAACAAACCTACTGACGTGGTGAAACGGTTAGTTAAACCAATAGAAAATTCTAATCGCAACCTTACTACTGACAATTACTACACAAGCTTTCCACTTGCTGAACATCTGCTACAGGTAGGATTGACACTATTGGGCACTATGAAACGAAATAAAAGAGAAATACCTCCCGAAATGATATCAGAAAAAAACCGCCAAGTTGGATCTAGTTTGTCAGGTTTCCAAAATGACATGTCTTTGGTGAGCTATGTTACAAAGAAAAAAAAATGTGTGATAATGTTGTCGACAATGCATGACACGGTAGAAATCGACCCAGACACCCATAAACCAGAGCCCATTATAGACTATAATAGCACGAAAGGGGGTGTCGATTCGGTAGACCAAATGTGTTCAACATACTCAACATCCAGAAAAACTAGGCGTTGGACAATGACGGTATTTTTTAGACTATTAGATATTGCGGGTATAAATTCCTATAAGATATATCTGGCAAATAATCTCGAAAATAATATCAGAAGAAATGAATACCTGAAGGTTTTGGCCATATCATTGATGAAAGAACATTGGAAAGAGCGAGCTCAGCTTTGGGGCCTTCCAAAAGATGTTTTATCTTTTCTTTCCGATTATAGACAACCGAATATCCAAACAAATCAGAACATTCGAAAAGGATATTGTTATTTATGTGGGTCACATAAAAATAATCGGACAAACACAGCTTGCGAAAAATGCCATAGGAACGTTTGCAAAAATCATCGCCGTTCAAGAATTGAATGCAGTAAGTGTTTTGAAGAAGATGACGATTCATCATCATGAAGACTAATTTTTCAATATAATCATGTTTTATTTATAAGTACGCAGATAGCGTTTAAAAGTTTTTGTTAATTCAATTGTCTTTGTTTTCTACCTAGTTTATTCCTTAGTCAAAAAGTTAGTTTAATTTTTTTTTTCCTGAATTTATGTGATAAGGAATATCAAAATAAATTTTAAACTTTGTTTATGTGTTCTAATTATTGTGTATACAATATCTACTATAAAAAATTAAAAATATGGGCTTAAAACAATTAAAAATGAAACTGTTAAAATTGCGGCAAATATGCCGCCGGGCGCATCACCATGTAATATTCATGGACGCGCTCGGCAGAGGGTTAAAAACAAATTATGTATATATTAATTGTTTTATTATTATTTCAATATAATACTTACCATTTCTCCATATCCATACACGGGATACTGTGACCAGCTAAATTCTCCAAGCTGGTTATCATGAAGAAATTCAGGTTCTTGTTTCATATTCTGTATAATGTTAAAATACTCTACACTATTAAATACCGGAGTGTTAGGCATCTTTGAAAAATAAAATATGTAATTTTACTTATGAGTGTATATTTTAAATACTATATATTTTTAGCATCGATCGAATGTGGTGGTGACTGAATTCACATTGAATAATTATTTTCTATAAACTGTTGCTTTCGCTCTTCCTACTACTATTAATGTATAACTATATGGATAATTACTCGTTAACATGTAGGTATACAGAAATATTCGCATTGGAATGTTATTTTTAAAACAATATATTTTAATATACAAGTAATACATGTAATATATGGAAGGGAGGTGGGGACGGAGGGGGGGTATAGGTTAAGTATAAACCAACGGCGGTGATAGATGATAGGAGTAATGATAAATAATGTGAGAGGGGAATGTATAGTTTAAATATGGTTTGTGATAGTAATGGGAAAGAAGTATAATCACTGATAACGAGTGATTGAAAATATAGTGATATTTGGTAGTGATAAGAAATATGATTAGAGGGGGATGTATAGTTTAAATATGGCTTGTGATAGTAATGGGAAAGAAGTATAATCACTGATAACGAGTGATTGAAAATATAGTGATATTTGGTAGTGATAAGAAATATGATTAGAGGTATTTGATAGTGATAAGAGAAATTATTAGATATTGATAGATTGCACTACCATTGCAATGATTCCACTAAAATTTGCCCAAAATATATAATAATCAATATAACATTGTTGATAGATCAAGCCGGAAAACATCACTGATTTCATCCGATTATAATATTACTTTAATTTAATACGAATTTAATGTGTTCCACCGCACATTATATTTTAACGCTCAATTCTAAACATTCGTATAGAATCTTATGCAGCTGCGTCGAAACACTTGTGCACATGCAGAAATAATAGTTATATACTCGGCATATTTTATTCTCAAACGCAAATACAAGTGTTCAACATTTGTGTTTCGAGAACGATAAATAAAATACAAATGGCACGTAATTTACATTACAGGAAATTATAATACGCCTTCTGAATATTTTATAGTCTAGTTCTCAAGTAATTCAAAACCCCAATCCCTAATTTTTAATTAAAACTTATGTCTTGCAAGGAAGACCAAAATTTAATAGGCTTTTTTCGTGTGCGCCTATAATATATGTTTTAAAGAACTATATTATAATTGATTTCATTCAGACAATTTGGCGAGCCTCTTTATCATTTAGATAGATCTCTACAGAAACACATCTTGCTGCTATTATAGCATATTTATAAACATTAAACTAAATTAAATAAGGTGTTTTGGATAATCTATACTTTAATATGGAAGTATAGTAAAACCCCATTTGCTTATAATCAATTGAAACTTTTGATTTACAACTACCACCAAAATATAAAAGGCTTAATCGAATGCGCTCTCCATTTTTCACGTAAAGGAATACCCCAATAGGGATTACATCCAATAATGTGAAAGAGCCACGTACCATTTTTTAAATTTTCTTTATTATTTTACGTAAATTTTCTTTTATGCTTTAATTTTTTTTAGGTATGCAGAGTTGTTCGTGCCTATATTGTTGGTGGAATCAGAGCTTAGATGGCTATTCTCAATATTAAGATGCTTTACGGTATTTGAATATAACGTCACTATAATTTTTGCATTACTTCATAAAACAATGATTATAATTTATATATTACGGGTAACTTACGAAAACGGGTAATGTAGAAAATAAACGTTTCATAAATAATAATTTTACTTGTTATATTTGGCTCACCAAGTTATCTGAATGAAATCAATTATGATATAGTTCTTTAAAACATATATTATAGGCGCAATCGAAAAATCTGGTACAACTCTTGTTAAATTTTGTGTCTTCCTTGCAAGACATACGATTCAATTAAAAATTACAGATTGGGGTTTTCAATTACTTGAGAACTAGACTATAAAATATTCAGAACTCATATTATAATTTCCTGTAATGTAAATTACGTGTACATTGTATTGTACTTATCGTTCTCGAAACACAAATGTTAAACATTTGTATTTGCGTCTGAGAATAAAATATGCCGAGTGTATAATATTATTTCAGCATGTGCACAAGTGTTTTGACGCAGGTGCATTAGATTCTAAGCGAATGTATAAAATTGCGCGTTAAAATATAATGTGCGGTGGAACATATTAAATTCCTATTAAATTAAATAATATTTTAATCGGATGAAACCAGTGATGTTTTTCGGCTTGACCGATCAACAAAGTTATATTTATTATTATATATATTGGGCAAATTTTAGGGGAATCCTGGCATTGGTAGTGCAATCCGATTTTGAAAACCAATCGTATTTGAAAAAAATAAAGTTATGCAAAAATTATAGTCACAATATATTCAAATACCGTAAAGCGTCTTAATATTGAGAATAGCCATCTAAGCTCTGATTCCACCAAAATGAATGCACAAAAATTCGGCATACTTAAAAAATGGAAAGCATCAAAGAAAATTATAGCATAAAAGAAAATTAACGTAAAATAACAAAGAAAATTTTATAAAAATGGTACGTTGCTCTTTCACATTATTGGATGTAATCCCTATTGGGGTATTCCTTTAAGTGAAAAATGGAGAGCGCATCTGATTAAAGTCTATTATATTTTAGTGGTAGTTGCAAGTCAACGGTTTTAATTGAATATAAGCAAATTTGGTTTTAGTATACTTCCATATTAAAGTATACATTATTCAGAACATCATAATTAATTTAGTTTAATGTTTATTATTATGCTATAATAGCAGCAAGATGCGTTTTAGTACAGTTCTATCTAAATGTTAATTTGGCTCGCCATGTTATCTGAAAGAAATCAATTATGATATAGTTCTTTAAATCATATATTATAGGCGCACTCAAAAGAAGCCTATTAAATTTTGGTCTTCCTTGCAAGACATACGCTTTAATTAAAAATTACAGATTGGGGTTTTCAATTACTTGAGAACTAGACTATAAAATATTCAGAACTCATATTATAATTTCCTGTAATGTAAATTACGTGTACATTGTATTGTACTTATCGTTCTCAAAAACAAATGTTGGACATCTGTATTTGCGTTTGAGAATAAAATATGCCGAGTGTATAAATATTATTTCAGCATGTGCACAAGTGTTTTGACGCAGGTGCATTAGATTCTAAGCGAATGTATAGAATTGCGCGTTAAAATGTAATGTGCGGTTGAACACATTAAATTCGTATTAAATTAAAGTAATATTTTAATCGGATGAAACCAGTGATGTTTTCCGGCTTGATCGATCAACAAAGTTATATTTATTGCTATATATTTCGGGCAAATTTTAGTGGAATCATGGCATTGGTAGTGCAATCCGATTTTGACAACCAAACGTATTTGTTATTATGAACTTATGCAAAAATTATAATGACGATATATTCATATACCGTAAAGCGTCTTAATATTGAAAATATTCATCTTACCTCTGATTCCACCAAAAATGAATGCACAAAATTTCGGCATACTTAAAAAAATGGAAAGCATCAAAGAAAAATTAAGTACAATTTTAATGAAAATTAGAAAAAAGTTTTAAAAATGGTATGTTTACCAAAGAATCATTGTGTTTGGAATCTTGTTTCATTTAAAATGTACATAAAAATTATTACTTTTTGTGTAATATAGATTATAATGTTATCACCGTTTGGATTACATACTACTATGTCCGCTGAATGTGTGGCTAGATATTTTTCCTGAATGATAACGTGGCTCATTCAAATTATTAGATATTATCCCTATTGCGGTATTCCTGCAAATGAAAAATGGAAGCCGCATTCGTATAAAGTCTTTTATATTTTGGTCGTAGTTGCAAGTCAAACTTTTCAATTGAATATAAGCAAATGGGTTTTTAATTTACTTCCATATTAAATTATAGATTATTCAGGAATCTTTATTTAATTTAGTTTAATGTTTATTATTATGCTATAGTAGCAGCAAGATGTGTTTCTGTATAGTTCTATCTAAATGTTAAATTGGCCCGCCAAGTTATCTGAATGAAATCAATTATGATATAGTTCTTTAAAACATATATTATAGGCGCAATCGAAAAAATCTTGTTAAATTTTGGTCTTCCTTGCAAGACATACGATTCAATTAAAAATTACAGATTGGGGTTTTCAATTACTTGAGAACTAGACTATAAAATATTCAGAACTCATATTATAATTTCCTGTAATGTAAATTACGTGTACATTGTATTGTACTTATCGTTCTCAAAACCCAAATGTTGGACATCTGTAGTTGCGTTTGAGAATAAAATATGCCGAGTGTATAAATATTATTTCAGCATGTGCACAAGTGTTTTGACGCAGGTGCATTAGATTCTAAGCGAATGTATAGAATTGCGCGTTAAAATATAATGTGCGGTGGAACACATTAAATTCGTATTAAATTAAAGTAATATTTTAATCGGATGAAACCAGTGATGTTTTTCGGCTTGATCGATCAACAAAGTTATATTTATTATTATATGTTTTGGGCAAATTTTAGTGGAATCATGGCATTGGTAGTGCGATCCGATTTTGACAACCAATCGTATTTGTTATTATGAAGTTATGCAAAAATTATAATGACGATATATTCATATACCGTAAAGCGTCTTAATATTGAAAATATTCATCTTACCTCTGATTCCACCAAAAATGAATGCACAAAAGTTCGGCATACTTAAAAAAATGGAAAGCATCAAAGAAAATTAAGTACAATAATGAAAATTAAAAAAGTAAAAATGGTAGAAAATCTTGAAAAATGGTACGTGGCTCTTTCACATTATTGGATGTATTCCGCTATTGGGTTGTTCTTTAAAGTAAAAATTAGATATTATGGAGAGCGCATTTGATTAAAGTCATTTATATTTTGGTATTTTGTTGCAAGTCAAAATTTTCAATTGAATATAAGAAAATTTGGTTTATTATACTTTCATATTAAAGTATAGATTATTCAGCACATCATAATTATTTGAGTTTAATGTTTATTATTATGCTAAAATAGCAGCAAGATGCGTTTTAGTACAGTTCTATCTAAATGTTAATTTGGCTCGCCAAGTTATCTGAATGAAATCAATTATGATATAGTTCTTTAAATCATATATTATAGGCGCAATCGAAAAAATCTTGTTAAATTTTGTTCTTCCTTGCAAGACATACGATTCAATTAAAAATTACAGATTGGGGTTTTCAATTACTTGAGAACTAGACTATAAAATATTCAGAACTCATATTATAATTTCCTGTAATGTAAATTACGTGTACATTGTATTGTACTTATCGTTCTCAAAACCCAAATGTTGGACATCTGTAGTTGCGTTTGAGAATAAAATATGCCGAGTGTATAAATATTATTTCAGCATGTGCACAAGTGTTTTGACGCAGGTGCATTAGATTCTAAGCGAATGTATAGAATTGCGCGTTAAAATATAATGTGCGGTGGAACACATTAAATTCGTATTAAATTAAAGTAATATTTTAATCGGATGAAACCAGTGATGTTTTTCGGCTTGATCGATCAACAAAGTTATATTTATTATTATATGTTTTGGGCAAATTTTAGTGGAATCATGGCATTGGTAGTGCGATCCGATTTTGACAACCAATCGTATTTGTTATTATGAAGTTATGCAAAAATTATAATGACGATATATTCATATACCGTAAAGCGTCTTAATATTGAAAATATTCATCTTACCTCTGATTCCACCAAAAATGAATGCACAAAAGTTCGGCATACTTAAAAAAATGGAAAGCATCAAAGAAAAATTAAGTACAATTTTAATGAAAATTAGAAAAAGTTTTAAAATGGTATGTTTACCAAAGAATCATTGTGTTTGGAATCTTGTTTCATTTAAAATTTACATAAAATTATTACTTTTGTGTAATATAGATTATAATGTTATCACCGTTTGGATTACATACTACTATGTCCGCTGAATGTGTGGCTAGATATTTTCCTGAATGATAACGTGGCTCATTCAAATTATTAGATATTATCCCTATTGGGGTATTCTGCAAATGAAAATGGAAGCCGCATTCGTATAAAGTCTTTTATATTTGGGTCGTAGTTGCAAGTCAAACTTTTCAATTGAATATAAGCAAATGGGGTTTTAATTTACTTCCATATTAAATTATAGATTATTCAGGAATCTTTATTTAATTTAGTTTAATGTTTATTATTATGCTATAGTAGCAGCAAGATGCGTTTTAGTACAGTTCTATCTAAATGTTAATTTGGCTCGCCAAGTTATCTGAATGAAATCAATTATGATATAGTTCTTTAAAACATATATTATAGGCGCAATCGAAAAATCTTGTTAAATTTTGGTCTTCCTTGCAAGACATACGATTCAATTAAAAATTACAGATTGGGGTTTTCAATTACTTGAGAACTAGACTATAAAATATTCAGAACTCATATTATAATTTCCTGTAATGTAAATTACGTGTACATTGTATTGTACTTATCGTTCTCAAAACCCAAATGTTGGACATCTGTAGTTGCGTTTGAGAATAAAATATGCCGAGTGTATAAATATTATTTCAGCATGTGCACAAGTGTTTTGACGCAGGTGCATTAGATTCTAAGCGAATGTATAGAATTGCGCGTTAAAATATAATGTGCGGTGGAACACATTAAATTCGTATTAAATTAAAGTAATATTTTAATCGGATGAAACCAGTGATGTTTTTCGGCTTGATCGATCAACAAAGTTATATTTATTGCTATATATTTCGGGAAAATTTTAGTGGAATCATGGCATTGGTAGTGCGATCCGATTTTGACAACCAATCGTATTTGTTATTATGAAGTTATGCAAAAATTATAATGACGATATATTCATATACCGTAAAGCGTCTTAATATTGAAAATATTCATCTTACCTCTGATTCCACCAAAAATGAATGCACAAAAGTTCGGCATACTTAAAAAAATGGAAAGCATCAAAGAAAAATTAAGTACAATTTTAATGAAAATTAGAAAAAAGTTTTAAAAATGGTATGTTTACCAAAGAATCATTGTGTTTGGAATCTTGTTTTATTTAAAATTTACATAAAAATTATTACTTTTTGTGTAATATAGATTATAATGTTATCACCGTTTGGATTACATACTACTATGTCCGCTGAATGTGTGGCTAGATATTTTTCCTGAATGATAACGTGGCTCATTCAAATTATTAGATATTATCCCTATTGGGGTATTCCTGCAAATGAAAAATGGAAGCCGCATTCGTATAAAGTCTTTTATATTTGGGTCGTAGTTGCAAGTCAAACTTTTCAATTGAATATAAGCAAATGGGGTTTTAATTTACTTCCATATTAAATTATAGATTATTCAGGAATCTTTATTTAATTTAGTTTAATGTTTATTATTATGCTATAGTAGCAGCAAGATGCGTTTTAGTACAGTTCTATCTAAATGTTAATTTGGCTCGCCAAGTTATCTGAATGAAATCAATTATGATATAGTTCTCTAAATCATATATTATAGGCGCAATCGAAAAAATCTTGTTAAATTTTGTTCTTCCTTGCAAGACATACGATTCAATTAAAAATTACAGATTGGGGTTTTCAATTACTTGAGAACTAGACTATAAAATATTCAGAACTCATATTATAATTTCCTGTAATGTAAATTACGTGTACATTGTATTGTACTTATCGTTCTCAAAACCCAAATGTTGGACATCTGTAGTTGCGTTTGAGAATAAAATATGCCGAGTGTATAAATATTATTTCAGCATGTGCACAAGTGTTTTGACGCAGGTGCATTAGATTCTAAGCGAATGTATAGAATTGCGCGTTAAAATATAATGTGCGGTGGAACACATTAAATTCGTATTAAATTAAAGTAATATTTTAATCGGATGAAACCAGTGATGTTTTTCGGCTTGATCGATCAACAAAGTTATATTTATTATTATATGTTTTGGGCAAATTTTAGTGGAATCATGGCATTGGTAGTGCGATCCGATTTTGACAACCAATCGTATTTGTTATTATGAAGTTATGCAAAAATTATAATGACGATATATTCATATACCGTAAAGCGTCTTAATATTGAAAATATTCATCTTACCTCTGATTCCACCAAAAATGAATGCACAAAAGTTCGGCATACTTAAAAAAATGGAAAGCATCAAAGAAAAATTAAGTACAATTATAATGAAAATTAGAAAAAATTTTAAAATGGTATGTTTACCAAAGAATCATTGTGTTTGGAATCTTGTTTCATTTAAAATTTACATAAAAATTATTACTTTTTGTGTAATATAGATTATAATGTTATCACTGTTAGGATTACATACTACTATGTCCGCTGAATGTGTGGCTAGATATTTTCCTGAATGATAACGTGGCTCATTCAAATTATTAGATATTATCCCTATTGGGGTATTCCTTAAAGTGAAAATGGAAGCCGCATTCGTATAAAGTCTTTTATATTTGGGTCGTAGTTGCAAGTCAAACTTTTCAATTGAATATAAGCAAATGGGGTTTTAATTTACTTCCATATTAAAGTATAGATTATTCACGACTCCTTATTTCTTTTGGTTTAATGTTTATTATTATGCTATAAATTATAATAGCAGCAAGATATGATTCTGCACAGTACTATCTAGATGTTAAATTGGCTCGCCAAGTTATCTGAATGAAATCAATTATGATATAGTTCTTTAAAACATATATTATAGGCGCAATCGAAAAAATCTTGTTAAATTTTGTTCTTCCTTGCAAGACATACGATTCAATTAAAAATTACAGATTGGGGTTTTCAATTACTTGAGAACTAGACTATAAAATATTCAGAACTCATATTATAATTTCCTGTAATGTAAATTACGTGTACATTGTATTGTACTTATCGTTCTCAAAACCCAAATGTTGGACATCTGTAGTTGCGTTTGAGAATAAAATATGCCGAGTGTATAAATATTATTTCAGCATGTGCACAAGTGTTTTGACGCAGGTGCATTAGATTCTAAGCGAATGTATAGAATTGCGCGTTAAAATATAATGTGCGGTGGAACACATTAAATTCGTATTAAATTAAAGTAATATTTTAATCGGATGAAACCAGTGATGTTTTTCGGCTTGATCGATCAACAAAGTTATATTTATTATTATATGTTTTGGGCAAATTTTAGTGGAATCATGGCATTGGTAGTGCGATCCGATTTTGACAACCAATCGTATTTGTTATTATGAAGTTATGCAAAAATTATAATGACGATATATTCATATACCGTAAAGCGTCTTAATATTGAAAATATTCATCTTACCTCTGATTCCACCAAAAATGAATGCACAAAATTTCGGCATACTTAAAAAAATGGAAAGCATCAAAAAAAAATTATGTACAATTTTAATGAAAATTAGAAAAAGTTTTAAAATGGTATGTTTACCAAAGAATCATTGTGTTTGGAATCTTGTTTCATTTAAAATGTACATAAAATTATTACTTTTGTGTAATATAGATTATAATGTTATCACCGTTTGGATTACATACTACTATGTCCGCTGAATGTGTGGCTAGATATTTTTCCTGAATGATAACGTGGCTCATTCAAATTATTAGATATTATCCCTATTGCGGTATTCCTGCAAATGAAATTGGAAGCCGCATTCGTATAAAGTCTTTTATATTTTGGTCGTAGTTGCAAGTCAAACTTTTCAATTGAATATAAGCAAATGGGTTTTTAATTTACTTCCATATTAAATTATAGATTATTCAGGAATCTTTATTTAATTTAGTTTAATGTTTATTATTATGCTATAGTAGCAGCAAGATGTGTTTCTGTATAGTTCTATCTAAATGTTAAATTGGCCCGCCAAGTTATCTGAATGAAATCAATTATGATATAGTTCTTTAAAACATATATTATAGGCGCAATCGAAAAAATCTTGTTAAATTTTGGTCTTCCTTGCAAGACATACGATTCAATTAAAAATTACAGATTGGGGTTTTCAATTACTTGAGAACTAGACTATAAAATATTCAGAACTCATATTATAATTTCCTGTAATGTAAATTACGTGTACATTGTATTGTACTTATCGTTCTCAAAACCCAAATGTTGGACATCTGTAGTTGCGTTTGAGAATAAAATATGCCGAGTGTATAAATATTATTTCAGCATGTGCACAAGTGTTTTGACGCAGGTGCATTAGATTCTAAGCGAATGTATAGAATTGCGCGTTAAAATATAATGTGCGGTGGAACACATTAAATTCGTATTAAATTAAAGTAATATTTTAATCGGATGAAACCAGTGATGTTTTTCGGCTTGATCGATCAACAAAGTTATATTTATTATTATATGTTTTGGGCAAATTTTAGTGGAATCATGGCATTGGTAGTGCGATCCGATTTTGACAACCAATCGTATTTGTTATTATGAAGTTATGCAAAAATTATAATGACGATATATTCATATACCGTAAAGCGTCTTAATATTGAAAATATTCATCTTACCTCTGATTCCACCAAAAATGAATGCACAAAAGTTCGGCATACTTAAAAAAATGGAAAGCATCAAAGAAAAATTAAGTACAATTATAATGAAAATTAGAAAAAAGTTTTAAAAATGGTATGTTTACCAAAGAATCATTGTGTTTGGAATCTTGTTTCATTTAAAATTTACATAAAAATTATTACTTTTTGTGTAATATATATTATAATGTTATCACCGTTTGGATTACATACTACTATGTCCGCTGAATGTGTGGCTAGATATTTTTCCTGAATGATAACGTGGCTCTTTCACATTATTGGATGTATTCCCTATTGGGTTGTTCTTTAAAGTAAAAAATGGAGAGCGCATTTGATTAAAGTCATTTATATTTTGGTGGTAGTTGCAAGTCAAAATTTTCAATTGAATATAAGAAAATTTGGTTTATTATACTTTCATATTAAAGTATAGATTATTCAGCACATCATAATTATTTGAGTTTAATGTTTATTATTATGCTAAAATAGCAGCAAGATGCGTTTTAGTACAGTTCTATCTAAATGTTAATTTGGCTCGCCAAGTTATCTGAATGAAATCAATTATGATATAGTTCTTTAAAACATATATTATAGGCGCAATCGAAAAAATCTTGTTAAATTTTGGTCTTCCTTGCAAGACATACGATTCAATTAAAAATTACAGATTGGGGTTTTCAATTACTTGAGAACTAGACTATAAAATATTCAGAACTCATATTATAATTTCCTGTAATGTAAATTACGTGTACATTGTATTGTACTTATCGTTCTCAAAACCCAAATGTTGGACATCTGTAGTTGCGTTTGAGAATAAAATATGCCGAGTGTATAAATATTATTTCAGCATGTGCACAAGTGTTTTGACGCAGGTGCATTAGATTCTAAGCGAATGTATAGAATTGCGCGTTAAAATATAATGTGCGGTGGAACACATTAAATTCGTATTAAATTAAAGTAATATTTTAATCGGATGAAACCAGTGATGTTTTTCGGCTTGATCGATCAACAAAGTTATGTTTATTATTATATGTTTTGGGCAAATTTTAGTGAAATCATGGCATTGGTAGTGCGATCCGATTTTGACAACCAATCGTATTTGTTATTATGAAGTTATGCAAAAATTATAATGACGATAGATTCATATACCGTAATGCGTCTTAATATTGAAAATATTCATCTTACCTCTGATTCCACCAAAAATGAATGCACAAAAGTTCGGCATACTTAAAAGAATGGAAAGCATCAAAGAAAAATTAAGTACAATTTTAATGAAAATTAGAAAAATTTTTAAAAATTGTATGTTTACCAAAGAATCATTGTGTTTGGAATCTTGTTTCATTTAAAATGTACATAAAAATTATTACTTTTCGTGTAATATAGATTATAATGTTATCACCGTTTGGATTACATACTACTATGTCCGCTGAATGTGTGGGTAGATATTTTTCCTGAATGATAACGTGGCTCATTCAAATTATTAGATATTATCCCTATTGCGGTATTCCTGCAAATGAAAAATGGAAGCCGCATTCGTATAAAGTCTTTTATATTTTGGTCGTAGTTGCAAGTCAAACTTTTCAATTGAATATAAGCAAATGGGTTTTTAATTTACTTCCATATTAAATTATAGATTATTCAGGGATCTTTATTTAATTTAGTTTAATGTTTATTATTATGCTATAGTAGCAGCAAGATGTGTTTCTGTACAGTACTATCTAGATGTTAAACTGGCTCGCCAAGTTATCTGAATGAAATCAATTATGATATAGTTCTTTAAAACATATATTATAGGCGCAATCGAAAAAATCTTGTTAAATTTTGTTCTTCCTTGCAAGACATACGATTCAATTAAAAATTACAGATTGGGGTTTTCAATTACTTGAGAACTAGACTATAAAATATTCAGAACTCATATTATAATTTCCTGTAATGTAAATTACGTGTACATTGTATTGTACTTATCGTTCTCAAAACCCAAATGTTGGACATCTGTAGTTGCGTTTGAGAATAAAATATGCCGAGTGTATAAATATTATTTCAGCATGTGCACAAGTGTTTTGACGCAGGTGCATTAGATTCTAAGCGAATGTATAGAATTGCGCGTTAAAATATAATGTGCGGTGGAACACATTAAATTCGTATTAAATTAAAGTAATATTTTAATCGGATGAAACCAGTGATGTTTTTCGGCTTGATCGATCAACAAAGTTATATTTATTATTATATGTTTTGGGCAAATTTTAGTGGAATCATGGCATTGGTAGTGCGATCCGATTTTGACAACCAATCGTATTTGTTATTATGAAGTTATGCAAAAATTATAATGACGATATATTCATATACCGTAAAGCGTCTTAATATTGAAAATATTCATCTTACCTCTGATTCCACCAAAAATGAATGCACAAAAGTTCGGCATACTTAAAAAAATGGAAAGCATCAAAGAAAAATTAAGTACAATTTTAATGATAATTAGAAAATCTTTTAAAATGGTATGTTTACGTCATTGTGTTTGGAATCTTGTTTCATTTAAAATGTACATTATTGGATGTATTACCTATTATGTCCGCTGAATTGTTCTTGATAACTCATTCAAATTATTAGATAAATTGCGGTATTCCTGCAAATGGAAGCGCATTTGATTAAAGTCATTTATATTTTGGTCGTAGTTGCAAGTCAAAATTTTCAATTGAATATAAGCAAATGGGTTTTAATTTACTTCCATATTAAATTATAGATTATTCAGGAATCTTTATTTAATTTAGTTTAATGTTTATTATTATGCTATAGTAGCAGCAAGATGCGTTTTAGTACAGTTCTATCTAAATGTTAATTTGGCTCGCCAAGTTATCTGAATGAAGTCAATTATGATATAGTTCTTTAAAACATATATTATAGGCGCAATCGAAAATATCTTGTTAAATTTTGGTCTTCCTTGCAAGACAAACGATTCAATTAAAAATTACAGATTGGGGTTTTCAATTACTTGAGAACTAGACTATAAAATATTCAGAACTCATATTATAATTTCCTGTAATGTAAATTACGTGTACATTGTATTGTACTTATCGTTCTCAAAACCCAAATGTTGGACATCTGTAGTTGCGTTTGAGAATAAAATATGCCGAGTGTATAAATATTATTTCAGCATGTGCACAAGTGTTTTGACGCAGGTGCATTAGATTCTAAGCGAATGTATAGAATTGCG
The DNA here is from genome assembly GCA_032441835.1 of Slavum lentiscoides. NCBI lineage: Eukaryota > Metazoa > Arthropoda > Insecta > Hemiptera > Aphididae > Slavum > Slavum lentiscoides. Next base: position 18,652,027 of record CM063706.1, on the reverse strand, counting down.
CGTTAAAATATAATGTGCGGTGGAACACATTAAATTCGTATTAAATTAAAGTAATATTTTAATCGGATGAAACCAGTGATGTTTTTCGGCTTGATCGATCAACAAAGTTATATTTATTGCTATATATTTCGGGAAAATTTTAGTGGAATCATGGCATTGGTAGTGCGATCCGATTTTGACAACCAATCGTATTTGTTATTATGAAGTTATGCAAAAATTATAATGACGATATATTCATATACCGTAAAGCGTCTTAATATTGAAAATATTCATCTTACCTCTGATTCCACCAAAAATGAATGCACAAAAGTTCGGCATACTTAAAAAAATGGAAAGCATCAAAGAAAAATTAAGTACAATTATATAGAAAATCTTGAAAAATGGTACGTGGCTCTTTCACATTATTGGATGTATTCCCTATTGGGTTGTTCTTTAAAGTAAAAAATGGAGAGCGCATTTGATTAAAGTCATTTATATTTTGGTGGTAGTTGCAAGTCAAAATTTTCAATTGAATATAAGAAAATTTGGTTTATTATACTTTCATATTAAAGTATAGATTATTCAGCACATCATAATTATTTGAGTTTAATGTTTATTATTATGCTAAAATAGCAGCAAGATGCGTTTTAGTACAGTTCTATCTAAATGTTAATTTGGCTCGCCAAGTTATCTGAATGAAATCAATTATGATATAGTTCTTTAAATCATATATTATAGGCGCACTCAAAAAAAGCCTATTAAATTTTGGTCTTCCTTGCAAGACATACGATTTAATTAAAAATTACAGATTGGGGTTTTCAATTACTTGAGAACTAGACTATAAAATATTCAGAACTCATATTATAATTTCCTGTAATGTAAATTACGTGTACATTGTATTGTACTTATCGTTCTCAAAACCCAAATGTTGGACATCTGTAGTTGCGTTTGAGAATAAAATATGCCGAGTGTATAAATATTATTTCAGCATGTGCACAAGTGTTTTGACGCAGGTGCATTAGATTCTAAGCGAATGTATAGAATTGCGCGTTAAAATATAATGTGCGGTGGAACACATTAAATTCGTATTAAATTAAAGTAATATTTTAATCGGATGAAACCAGTGATGTTTTTCGGCTTGATCGATCAACAAAGTTATATTTATTATTATATGTTTTGGGCAAATTTTAGTGGAATCATGGCATTGGTAGTGCGATCCGATTTTGACAACCAATCGTATTTGTTATTATGAAGTTATGCAAAAATTATAATGACGATATATTCATATACCGTAAAGCGTCTTAATATTGAAAATATTCATCTTACCTCTGATTCCACCAAAAATGAATGCACAAAATTTCGGCATACTTAAAAAAATGGAAAGCATCAAAGAAAAATTAAGTACAATTTTAATGAAAATTAGAAAAAAGTTTTAAAAATGGTATGTTTACCAAAGAATCATTGTGTTTGGAATCTTGTTTCATTTAAAATGTACATAAAAATTATTACTTTTTGTGTAATATAGATTATAATGTTATCACCGTTTGGATTACATACTACTATGTCCGCTGAATGTGTGGCTAGATATTTTTCCTGAATGATAACCTGGCTCATTCAAATTATTAGATATTATCCCTATTGCGGTATTGCTGCAAATGAAAAATGGAAGCCGCATTCGTATAAAGTCTTTTATATTTTGGTCGTAGTTGCAAGTCAAACTTTTCAATTGAATATAAGCAAATGGGTTTTTAATTTACTTCCATATTAAATTATAGATTATTCAGGGATCTTTATTTAATTTAGTTTAATGTTTATTATTATGCTATAGTAGCAGCAAGATGTGTTTCTGTACAGTACTATCTAGATGTTAAACTGGCTCGCCAAGTTATCTGAATGAAATCAATTATGATATAGTTCTTTAAAACATATATTATAGGCGCAATCGAAAAAATCTTGTTAAATTTTGTTCTTCCTTGCAAGACATACGATTCAATTAAAAATTACAGATTGGGGTTTTCAATTACTTGAGAACTAGACTATAAAATATTCAGAACTCATATTATAATTTCCTGTAATGTAAATTACGTGTACATTGTATTGTACTTATCGTTCTCAAAACCCAAATGTTGGACATCTGTAGTTGCGTTTGAGAATAAAATATGCCGAGTGTATAAATATTATTTCAGCATGTGCACAAGTGTTTTGACGCAGGTGCATTAGATTCTAAGCGAATGTATAGAATTGCGCGTTAAAATATAATGTGCGGTGGAACACATTAAATTCGTATTAAATTAAAGTAATATTTTAATCGGATGAAACCAGTGATGTTTTTGGCTTGATCGATCAACAAAGTTATGTTTATTATTATATGTTTTGGGCAAATTTTAGTGGAATCATGGCATTGGTAGTGCGATCCGATTTTGACAACCAATCGTATTTGTTATTATGAAGTTATGCAAAAATTATAATGACGATATATTCATATACCGTAAAGCGTCTTAATATTGAAAATATTCATCTTACCTCTGATTCCACCAAAAATGAATGCACAAAAGTTCGGCATACTTAAAAAAATGGAAAGCATCAAAGAAAATTAAGTACAATTTTAATGAAAATTAGAAAATCTTTTAAAAATGGTTACGAATCATTGTGCTTGGAATCTTGTTTCATTTAAAATTTACATAAAATTATTACTTATTGGATGTATTCATACTATTGTCCGCTGAATTGTTATTTTCTGAATGAAACGTAAAAATGGAGAAAAATGCGCATTTGATTAAAGTCATTTATATTTTGGTGGTAGTTGCAAGTCAAAATTTTCAATTGAATATAAGCAAATGGGGTTTTAATTTACTTCCATATTAAATTATAGATTATTCAGGAATCTTTATTTAATTTAGTTTAATGTTTATTATTATGCTATAGTAGCAGCAAGATGCGTTTTAGTACAGTTCTATCTAAATGTTAATTTGGCTCGCCAAGTTATCTGAATGAAGTCAATTATGATATAGTTCTTTAAAACATATATTATAGGCGCAATCGAAAATATCTTGTTAAATTTTGGTCTTCCTTGCAAGACAAACGATTCAATTAAAAATTACAGATTGGGGTTTTCAATTACTTGAGAACTAGACTATAAAATATTCAGAACTCATATTATAATTTCCTGTAATGTAAATTACGTGTACATTGTATTGTACTTATCGTTCTCAAAACCCAAATGTTGGACATCTGTAGTTGCGTTTGAGAATAAAATATGCCGAGTGTATAAATATTATTTCAGCATGTGCACAAGTGTTTTGACGCAGGTGCATTAGATTCTAAGCGAATGTATAGAATTGCGCGTTAAAATATAATGTGCGGTGGAACACATTAAATTCGTATTAAATTAAAGTAATATTTTAATCGGATGAAACCAGTGATGTTTTTCGGCTTGATCGATCAACAAAGTTATATTTATTATTATATGTTTTGGGCAAATTTTAGTGGAATCATGGCATTGGTAGTGCGATCCGATTTTGACAACCAATCGTATTTGTTATTATGAAGTTATGCAAAAATTATAATGACGATATATTCATATACCGTAAAGCGTCTTAATATTGAAAATATTCATCTTACCTCTGATTCCACCAAAAATGAATGCACAAAAGTTCGGCATACTTAAAAAAATGGAAAGCATCAAAGAAAATTTAAGTACAATTATAATGAAAATTAGAAAATCTTTTAAAATGGTATGTTTACGAATGTGCTCTTTCATAAAATTATTGGATGTATTCCTATTGGGTTGTTCTTACTACTATGTCCGCTGAATGTGTGGCTAGTAAAAAACGTGGAGATTAGATATTATCGCATTTGATTAAAGGAAGCCGCATTCATTCTTTTATATTTTGGTGGTAGTTGCAAGTCAAAATTTTCAATTGAATATAAGAAAATTTGGTTTATTATACTTTCATATTAAAGTATAGATTATTCAGCACATCATAATTATTTGAGTTTAATGTTTATTATTATGCTAAAATAGCAGCAAGATGCGTTTTAGTACAGTTCTATCTAAATGTTAATTTGGCTCGCCAAGTTATCTGAATGAAATCAATTATGATATAGTTCTTTAAAACATATATTATAGGCGCAATCGAAAAAATCTTGTTAAATTTTGGTCTTCCTTGCAAGACATACGATTCAATTAAAAATTACAGATTGGGGTTTTCAATTACTTGAGAACTAGACTATAAAATATTCAGAACTCATATTATAATTTCCTGTAATGTAAATTACGTGTACATTGTATTGTACTTATCGTTCTCAAAACCCAAATGTTGGACATCTGTAGTTGCGTTTGAGAATAAAATATGCCGAGTGTATAAATATTATTTCAGCATGTGCACAAGTGTTTTGACGCAGGTGCATTAGATTCTAAGCGAATGTATAGAATTGCGCGTTAAAATATAATGTGCGGTGGAACACATTAAATTCGTATTAAATTAAAGTAATATTTTAATCGGATGAAACCAGTGATGTTTTTGGCTTGATCGATCAACAAAGTTATGTTTATTATTATATGTTTTGGGCAAATTTTAGTGGAATCATGGCATTGGTAGTGCGATCCGATTTTGACAACCAATCGTATTTGTTATTATGAAGTTATGCAAAAATTATAATGACGATATATTCATATACCGTAAAGCGTCTTAATATTGAAAATATTCATCTTACCTCTGATTCCACCAAAAATGAATGCACAAAAGTTCGGCATACTTAAAAAATGGAAAGCATCAAAGAAAATTAAGTACAATTTTAATGAAAATTAGAAAAATTTTTAAAAATGGTATGTTTACCAAAGAATCATTGTGTTTGGAATCTTGTTTCATTTAAAATTTACATAAAAATTATTACTTTTTGTGTAATATAGATTATAATGTTATCACCGTTTGGATTACATACTACTATGTCCGCTGAATGTGTGGCTAGATATTTTCCTGAATGATAACGTGGCTCATTCAAATTATTAGATGTTATCCCTATTGGGTATTCCTGCAAATGAAAAAATGGAAGCCGCATTCGTATAAAGTCTTTTATATTTTGGTCGTAGTTGCAAGTCAAAATTTTCAATTGAATATAAGCAAATGGGTTTTAATTTACTTCCATATTAAAGTATAGATTATTCAGCACATCATTATTTAATTTAGTTTAATGTTTATTATTATGCTATAAATAGCAGCAAGATGCGTTTCTGTACAGTTCTATCTAAATGTTAATTTGGCTCGCCAAGTTATCTGAATGAAATCAATTATGATATAGTTCTTTAAAACATATATTATAGGCGCAATCGAAAAATCTTGTTAAATTTTGGTCTTCCTTGCAAGACATACGATTCAATTAAAAATTACAGATTGGGGTTTTCAATTACTTGAGAACTAGACTATAAAATATTCAGAACTCATATTATAATTTCCTGTAATGTAAATTACGTGTACATTGTATTGTACTTATCGTTCTCAAAACCCAAATGTTGGACATCTGTAGTTGCGTTTGAGAATAAAATATGCCGAGTGTATAAATATTATTTCAGCATGTGCACAAGTGTTTTGACGCAGGTGCATTAGATTCTAAGCGAATGTATAGAATTGCGCGTTAAAATATAATGTGCGGTGGAACACATTAAATTCGTATTAAATTAAAGTAATATTTTAATCGGATGAAACCAGTGATGTTTTTCGGCTTGATCGATCAACAAAGTTATATTTATTATTATATGTTTTGGGCAAATTTTAGTGGAATCATGGCATTGGTAGTGCGATCCGATTTTGACAACCAATCGTATTTGTTATTATGAAGTTATGCAAAAATTATAATGACGATATATTCATATACCGTAAAGCGTCTTAATATTGAAAATATTCATCTTACCTCTGATTCCACCAAAAATGAATGCACAAAAGTTCGGCATACTTAAAAAAATGGAAAGCATCAAAGAAAAATTAAGTACAATTATAATGAAAATTAGAAAAAAGTTTTAAAAATGGTATGTTTACCAAAGAATCATTGTGTTTGGAATCTTGTTTCATTTAAAATTTACATAAAAATTATTACTTTTGTGTAATATAGATTATAATGTTATCACCGTTTGGATTACATACTACTATGTCCGCTGAATGTGTGGCTAGATATTTTCCTGAATGATAACGTGGCTCATTCAAATTATTAGATATTATCCCTATTGCGGTATTCCTGCAAATGAAAAATGGAAGCCGCATTCGTATAAAGTCTTTTATATTTTGGTCGTAGTTGCAAGTCAAAATTTTCAATTGAATATAAGCAAATGGGTTTTTAATTTACTTCCATATTAAATTATAGATTATTCAGGAATCTTTATTTAATTTAGTTTAATGTTTATTATTATGCTATAGTAGCAGCAAGATGTGTTTTAGTACAGTTCTATCTAAATGTTAAATTGGCTCGCCAAGTTATCTGAATGAAATCAATTATGATATAGTTCTTTAAAACATATATTATAGGCGCAATCGAAAAAATCTTGTTAAATTTTGGTCTTCCTTGCAAGACATACGATTCAATTAAAAATTACAGATTGGGGTTTTCAATTACTTGAGAACTAGACTATAAAATATTCAGAACTCATATTATAATTTCCTGTAATGTAAATTACGTGTACATTGTATTGTACTTATCGTTCTCAAAACCCAAATGTTGGACATCTGTAGTTGCGTTTGAGAATAAAATATGCCGAGTGTATAAATATTATTTCAGCATGTGCACAAGTGTTTTGACGCAGGTGCATTAGATTCTAAGCGAATGTATAGAATTGCGCGTTAAAATATAATGTGCGGTGGAACACATTAAATTCGTATTAAATTAAAGTAATATTTTAATCGGATGAAACCAGTGATGTTTTTCGGCTTGATCGATCAACAAAGTTATATTTATTATTATATGTTTTGGGCAAATTTTAGTGGAATCATGGCATTGGTAGTGCGATCCGATTTTGACAACCAATCGTATTTGTTATTATGAAGTTATGCAAAAATTATAATGACGATATATTCATATACCGTAAAGCGTCTTAATATTGAAAATATTCATCTTACCTCTGATTCCACCAAAAATGAATGCACAAAAGTTCGGCATACTTAAAAAAATGGAAAGCATCAAAGAAAATTAAGTACAATTATAATGAAAATAGAAAAAATTTTAAAATGAAAAAGAATCTTGAAAAAAATGGTACGTGGCTCTTTCACATTATTGGATGTATTCCCTATTGGGTTGTTCTTTAAAGTAAAAAATGGAGAGTGCATTTGATTAAAGACATTTATATTTTGGTGGTAGTTGCAAGTCAAAATTTTCAATTGAATATAAGAAAATTTGGTTTATTATACTTTCATATTAAAGTATAGATTATTCAGCACATCATAATTATTTGAGTTTAATGTTTATTATTATGCTAAAATAGCAGCAAGATGCGTTTTAGTACAGTTCTATCTAAATGTTAATTTGGCTCGCCAAGTTATCTGAATGAAATCAATTATGATATAGTTTTTTAAATCATATATTATAGGCGCAATCGAAAAAATCTTGTTCAATTTTGGTCTTCCTTGCAAGACATACGATTCAATTAAAAATTACAGATTGGGGTTTTCAATTACTTGAGAAATAGACTATAAAATATTCAGAACTCATATTATAATTTCCTGTAATGTAAATTACGTGTACATTGTATTGTACTTATCGTTCTCAAAACCCAAATGTTGGACATCTGTAGTTGCGTTTGAGAATAAAATATGCCGAGTGTATAAATATTATTTCAGCATGTGCACAAGTGTTTTGACGCAGGTGCATTAGATTCTAAGCGAATGTATAGAATTGCGCGTTAAAATATAATGTGCGGTGGAACACATTAAATTCGTATTAAATTAAAGTAATATTTTAATCGGATGAAACCAGTGATGTTTTTCGGCTTGATCGATCAACAAAGTTATATTTATTATTATATGTTTTGGGCAAATTTTAGTGGAATCATGGCATTGGTAGTGCGATCCGATTTTGACAACCAATCGTATTTGTTATTATGAAGTTATGCAAAAATTATAATGACGATATATTCATATACCGTAAAGCGTCTTAATATTGAAAATATTCATCTTACCTCTGATTCCACCAAAAATGAATGCACAAAAGTTCGGCATACTTAAAAGAATGGAAAGCATCAAAGAAAAATTAAGTACAATTTTAATGAAAATTAGAAAAAATTTTAAAAATGGTATGTTTACCAAAGAATCATTGTGTTTGGAATCTTGTTTCATTTAAAATTTACATAAAAATTATTACTTTTTGTGTAATATAGATTATAATGTTATCACCGTTTGGATTACATACTACTATGTCCGCTGAATGTGTGGCTAGATATTTTTCCTGAATGATAACGTGGCTCATTCAAATTATTAGATATTATCCCTATTGGGGTATTCCTGCAAATGAAAAATGGAAGCCGCATTCGTATAAAGTCTTTTATATTTGGGTCGTAGTTGCAAGTCAAAAGTTTCAATTGAATATAAGCAAATGGGGTTTTAATTTACTTCCATATTAAAGTATAGATTATTCACGACTCCTTATTTCTTTTGGTTTAATGTTTATTATTATGCTATAAATTATAATAGCAGCAAGATATGATTCTGCACAGTACTATCTAGATGTTAAATTGGCTCGCCAAGTTATCTGAATGAAATCAATTATGATATAGTTCTTTAAAACATATATTATAGGCGCAATCGAAAAAATCTTGTTAAATTTTGTTCTTCCTTGCAAGACATACGATTCAATTAAAAATTACAGATTGGGGTTTTCAATTACTTGAGAACTAGACTATAAAATATTCAGAACTCATATTATAATTTCCTGTAATGTAAATTACGTGTACATTGTATTGTACTTATCGTTCTCAAAACCCAAATGTTGGACATCTGTAGTTGCGTTTGAGAATAAAATATGCCGAGTGTATAAATATTATTTCAGCATGTGCACAAGTGTTTTGACGCAGGTGCATTAGATTCTAAGCGAATGTATAGAATTGCGCGTTAAAATATAATGTGCGGTGGAACACATTAAATTCGTATTAAATTAAAGTAATATTTTAATCGGATGAAACCAGTGATGTTTTTCGGCTTGATCGATCAACAAAGTTATATTTATTATTATATGTTTTGGGCAAATTTTAGTGGAATCATGGCATTGGTAGTGCGATCCGATTTTGACAACCAATCGTATTTGTTATTATGAAGTTATGCAAAAATTATAATGACGATATATTCATATACCGTAAAGCGTCTTAATATTGAAAATATTCATCTTACCTCTGATTCCACCAAAAATGAATGCACAAAAGTTCGGCATACTTAAAAAAATGGAAAGCATCAAAGAAAAATTAAGTACAATTTTAATGAAAATTAGAAAAAAGTTTTAAAAATGGTATGTTTACCAAAGAATCATTGTGTTTGGAATCTTGTTTCATTTAAAATTTACATAAAAATTATTACTTTTTGTGTAATATAGATTATAATGTTATCACCGTTTGGATTACATACTACTATGTCCGCTGAATGTGTGGCTAGATATTTTTCCTGAATGATAACGTGGCTCATTCAAATTATTAGATATTATCCCTATTGGGGTATTCCTGCAAATGAAAAATGGAAGCCGCATTCGTATAAAGTCTTTTATATTTTGGTCGTAGTTGCAAGTCAAACTTTTCAATTGAATATAAGCAAATGGGTTTTTAATTTACTTCCATATTAAAGTATAGATTATTCAGCACATCATAATTATTTGAGTTTAATATTTATTATTATGCTAAAATAGCAGCAAGATGCGTTTTAGTACAGTTCTATCTAAATGTTAATTTGGCTCGCCAAGTTATCTGAATGAAGTCAATTATGATATAGTTCTTTAAAACATATATTATAGGCGCAATCGAAAAAATCTTGTTCAATTTTGGTCTTCCTTGCAAGACATACGATTCAATTAAAAATTACAGATTGGGGTTTTCAATTACTTGAGAACTAGACTATAAAATATTCAGAACTCATATTATAATTTCCTGTAATGTAAATTACGTGTACATTGTATTGTACTTATCGTTCTCAAAACCCAAATGTTGGACATCTGTAGTTGCGTTTGAGAATAAAATATGCCGAGTGTATAAATATTATTTCAGCATGTGCACAAGTGTTTTGACGCAGGTGCATTAGATTCTAAGCGAATGTATAGAATTGCGCGTTAAAATATAATGTGCGGTGGAACACATTAAATTCGTATTAAATTAAAGTAATATTTTAATCGGATGAAACCAGTGATGTTTTTCGGCTTGATCGATCAACAAAGTTATATTTATTATTATATGTTTTGGGCAAATTTTAGTGGAATCATGGCATTGGTAGTGCGATCCGATTTTGACAACCAATCGTATTTGTTATTATGAAGTTATGCAAAAATTATAATGACGATATATTCATATACCGTAAAGCGTCTTAATATTGAAAATATTCATCTTACCTCTGATTCCACCAAAAATGAATGCACAAAAGTTCGGCATACTTAAAAAAATGGAAAGCATCAAAGAAAAATTAAGTACAATTATAATGAAAATTAGAAAAAAATTTTAAAAATGGTATGTTTACCAAAGAATCATTGTTTTTGGAATCTTGTTTCATTTAAAATTTACATAAAAATTATTACTTTTTGTGCACAATAGATTATAATGGTATCACTGTTAGGATGACATACTGATATGTCCGCTGATTGTGTGGCAGGATAGTTTTACTGAATGTTAACGTGGATTTGTCAAATTATTTGATGTAATCCCTATTGGGGTATTTTTTAAAGTGAAATATGGAAGGCGCATTCGAATATAGTCTTTTATATTTAGGTCGAAGTTGCTAGTCAAAAGTTTCAATTGAATATAAGCAAATGGGGTTTAAATTTACTTCCATATTAAATTATAGATTATTCAGGAATCCTTATTTAATTTAGTTTAATGTTTATTATTATGCTATAGTAGCAGCAAGATATGTTTCTGTACAGTTCTATCTATATGTTAATTTGGCTCGCCAAGTTATCTGAATGAAATCAATTATGATATAGTTCTTTAAAACATATATTATAGGCGCAATCGAAAAAATCTTGTTAAATTTTGTTCTTCCTTGCAAGACATAAGATTCAATTAAAAATTACAGATTGGGGTTTTCAATTACTTGAGAACTAGACTATAAAATATTCAGAACTCATATTATAATTTCCTGTAATGTAAATTACGTGTACATTGTATTGTACTTATCGTTCTCAAAACCCAAATGTTGGACATCTGTAGTTGCGTTTGAGAATAAAATATGCCGAGTGTATAAATATTATTTCAGCATGTGCACAAGTGTTTTGACGCAGGTGCATTAGATTCTAAGCGAATGTATAGAATTGCGCGTTAAAATATAATGTGCGGTGGAACACATTAAATTCGTATTAAATTAAAGTAATATTTTAATCGGATGAAACCAGTGATGTTTTTCGGCTTGATCGATCAACAAAGTTATGTTTATTATTATATGTTTTGGGCAAATTTTAGTGGAATCATGGCATTGGTAGTGCGATCCGATTTTGACAACCAATCGTATTTGTTATTATGAACTTATGCAAAAATTATAATGACGATATATTCATATACCGTAAAGCGTCTTAATATTGAAAATATTCATCTTACCTCTGATTCCACCAAAAATGAATGCACAAAAGTTCGGCATACTTAAAAAAATGGAAAGCATCAAAGAAAAATTAAGTACAATGATATAGAAAATCTTGAAAAATGGTACGTGGCTCTTTCACATTATTGGATGTATTCCCTATTGGGTTGTTCTTTAAAGTAAAAAATGGAGAGCGCATTTGATTAAAGTCATTTATATTTTGGTGGTAGTTGCAAGTCAAAATTTTCAATTGAATATAAGAAAATTTGTTTTATTATACTTTCATATTAAAGTATAGAAAATTCAGCACATCATAATTATTTGAGTTTAATATTTATTATTATGCTAAAATAGCAGCAAGATGCGTTTTAGTACAGTTCTATCTAAATGTTAATTTGGCTCGCCAAGTTATCTGAATGAAATCAATTATGATATAGTTCTTTAAATCATATATTATAGGCGCACTCAAGAAAAGCCTATTAAATTTTGGTCTTCCTTGCAAGACATACGATTTAATTAAAAATTACAGATTGGGGTTTTCAATTACTTGAGAACTAGACTATAAAATATTCAGAACTCATATTATAATTTCCTGTAATGTAAATTACGTGTACATTGTATTGTACTTATCGTTCTCAAAACCCAAATGTTGGACATCTGTAGTTGCGTTTGAGAATAAAATATGCCGAGTGTATAAATATTATTTCAGCATGTGCACAAGTGTTTTGACGCAGGTGCATTAGATTCTAAGCGAATGTATAGAATTGCGCGTTAAAATATAATGTGCGGTGGAACACATTAAATTCGTATTAAATTAAAGTAATATTTTAATCGGATGAAACCAGTGATGTTTTTCGGCTTGATCGATCAACAAAGTTATATTTATTATTATATGTTTTGGGCAAATTTTAGTGGAATCATGGCATTGGTAGTGCGATCCGATTTTGACAACCAATCGTATTTGTTATTATGAAGTTATGCAAAAATTATAATGACGATATATTCATATACCGTAAAGCGTCTTAATATTGAAAATATTCATCTTACCTCTGATTCCACCAAAAATGAATGCACAAAAGTTCGGCATACTTAAAAAAATGGAAAGCATCAAAGAAAAATTAAGTACAATTATAATGAAAATTAGAAAAAATTTTAAAATGGTATGTTTACCAAAGAATCATAGTGTTTGGAATTTGTTTCATATAAAATTTACATAAAAATTATTCCTTTTTGTGTAATATAGATTATAATGTTATCACAGTTTGGATTACATACTACTAGGTCCGCTGAATGTGTGGCTAGATATTTTTCCTGAATGTTAACGTGGCTCATTCAAATTATTAGATGTTATCCCTATTGGGGTATTCCTGCAAATTAAAAATGGAAGCCGCATTCGTATAAAGTCTTTTATATTTGGGTCGTAATTGCAAGTCAAAAGTTTCAATTGAATATAAGCAAATGGGGTTTAAATTTACTTCCATATTAAATTATAGATTATTCAGGAATTTTATTTAATTCAGTTTAATGTTTATTATTATGCTATAGTAGCAGCAAGATATGTTTCTGTACAGTTCTATCTATATGTTAATTTGGCTCGCCAAGTTATCTGAATGAAATCAATTATGATATAGTTCTTTAAATCATATATTATAGGCGCAATCGAAAAAATCTTGTTAAATTTTGGTCTTCCTTGCAAGACATACGATTCAATTAAAAATTACAGATTGGGGTTTTCAATTACTTGAGAACTAGACTATAAAATATTCAGAACTCATATTATAATTTCCTGTAATGTAAATTACGTGTACATTGTATTGTACTTATCGTTCTCAAAACCCAAATGTTGGACATCTGTAGTTGCGTTTGAGAATAAAATATGCCAAGTGTATAAATATTATTTCAGCATGTGCACAAGTGTTTTGGCGCAGGTGCATTAGATTCTAAGCGAATGTATAGAATTGCGCGTTAAAATATAATGTGCGGTGGAACACATTAAATTCGTATTAAATTAAAGTAATATTTTAATCGGATGAAACCAGTGATGTTTTTCGGCTTGATCGATCAACAAAGTTATATTTATTGCTATATATTTCGGGAAAATTTTAGTGGAATCATGGCATTGGTAGTGCGATCCGATTTTGACAACCAATCGTATTTGTTATTATGAAGTTATGCAAAAAATATAGTCACGATATATATTCAAATACCGTAAAGCGTCTTAATATTGAGAATAGCCATCTAAGCTCTGATTCCACCAACAATATAGGCACAAACAATTCTGCTTATCTAAATAAAATAAAGCATTAAAGAAAATTTACGTAAAATAATAAAGAAAATCTTAAAAAATGGTACGTGGCTCTTTCACATTATTGGATGTAATCCCTATTGGGTTATTCTTTAAAGTAAAAAATGGAGAGCGCATTTGATTAAAGTCATTTATATTTTGGTGGTAGTTGCAAGTCAAAAGTTTCAATTGAATATATGAAAATTTGGTTTATTATACTTTCATATTAAAGTATAGATTATTCAGAACATCAAAATTAATTGAGTTTAATGTTTATTATTATGCTATAATAGCAGCAAGATGCGTTTTAGTACAGTTCTATCTAAATGTTAATTTGGCTCGCCAAGTTATCTGAATGAAATCAATTATTATATAGTTCATTTAAACACATATTATAGGCGCACTCGAAAAAAGCCTATTAAATTTTGGTCTTTCTTGCAAGACATAGGATTTAATTAAAAATTATAGATTGGGGTTTTCAATTACTTGAGAACTAGACTATTAAATATTCAGAACGCATATTATAATTTCCTGTAATGTAAATTACGTGTCAATTGTATTGTATTTATCGTTCTCGAAACACAAATGTTGAACATTTGTATTTGCGTTTGAGAATAAAATATGCCGAGTGTATAAATATTATTTCAGCATGTGCACAAGTGTTTTGACGCAGGTGCATTAGATTCTAAGCGAATGTATAGAATTGCGCGTTAAAATATAATGTGCGGTGGAACACATTAAATTCGTATTAAATTAAAGTAATATTTTAATCGGATGAAACCAGTGATGTTTTTCGGCTTGATCGATCAACAAAGTTATATTTATTATTATATATTTATTTAAAATCTAAATTTTTTAGTGGAATCATGGCATTGTGATGAGTTGGCAAACTATCCGATTTTGACAACCAATCGTATTTGTTATTAAATTGTTCTTTCCCGGATGTTACTCCATACTCGTGTGTCGTTTACTCGTGTGTGCCGTGAGTTGTGTCGTCTGTGTAGAATTTAATTATTAGACACACAGGATGTTATAGGTAGTGTTTACATGTTTTGGTCCAAGGGAGTAAGTGATTTTTGTTTTAAGATTCCAATAATTAATAAAACTAATGTTAAACAAAATTTAATTACATGTATTTGAAAGTATTTTTAAATACTTTTACTAAGTATCTGTATTTGTACTCGAATACTTTTCTCATTAATTATTTAAATACATATTTTAAATACTTTTAAAGAAAGTACCTGTATCTGTAATTGAATACTTTTAAAAAGTATCTTTTACAACACTGACGATATATTCAATTATCGTAAAGCGTCTCAATATAGAGAATAGTCATCTAAGCTCTAATTGCACCAACAATTTATCCACGATGAAGTCTGCATACCTAGAAAAAAAATTAAAACATCAAAAAGAGGTTACATAAAATCATCATGAAATTTAGCGAAAATAAAATAAAGTAATACTTTTTATTTGTTTAATTCTACATGAATTTAACTGAGCTGTATTGTAACCAGCTGCGCAGAAAACATGCTCAAGGAAGTGCATTTGTGCTACCTAAAATTGGTAGGTGGTTACTGGGTCAACATACTTTGAAGTTGTTTTCTCTGACATATAATGGGTTGGTTTGTTATATTAAATGGCAGTTGTACATAAATATATTGTTTCAGTAGTATAATAAATTTTTAAATACAAATGATTTAAGCCTTAAGCGTAAACTATTTTGGGCAGCTCAAACTAGAGCACTAGTTACAAGGTAGTTTGTTAATTCCTCACGATGGTCCCAAATTGTAGCACTCCTGACATTTAAAATCATGAATAAATATATTTGTTAAATTAACACTTAAAAGTGTTTATTATTATTGGTGTGATTTGATAACGTTTTTTGATATTGCATTTGAATATGAAATTTAGATCCTTATAGCCGGAGTAATTTATTATTTAACATAAGTAATTTATTGAAAATATTTCAATTAAATTACTCGTTACTATTATATGATGATGACTAATGATTTTGGCTATACGAGTATTACTTGTAACATTTACTTTTAAAAATAACTAATTATAACACATTAATAAGTATAAATTTGATGTTCTAGATTGATCATTTCATAATAACCAAAATAAGTTTATATAGTAGTTAATTTAAGAGATGTATTGTTTGGAGAGGAAAAATAAATGAATAAGCAATAATTATAAATTTAAGATAATTTTCTTTTTTTCGACTTAACTTGACTGATAGCTTAATTAATTTTAACAGTTGATTTCGTTTAAAAAATTAATTATCTGACGCTAAAAAAAAAATCAATAACTTTCTCAGTCTCGGATAGATATATTTATAAAACAATATTTTATTGAGATTTATTTGGTAAATTTTGGGCTTTGGCCTTGTACCTTAATAGTAATAATAATTTTTGAAGGTGCCTAAAACAGTGGTGGGGGGGTTGGTAGTAAATATCCGTGTTTTCAACACGTATTTAAAAGTAGTTCGGCGCCACTGTACATACGAGTATATACGCATTATATACTAATGCAATATATAATTTGTGTCACATAATATAAACAATTTTACGATTAATTAATTAATAACTTACGATTAGTTATCATGATGACTAATCAAATTAAAATTATTGTTTGTCGTAATAAATAACAAAGGCTGGTTTTACTATAATATTATAAGATTGCGTACCTATAAAATAATTGAATAAATTTAATTTAAACTTATAAGTGTATAATTTGTGTACATCTTTACAAAGTAGTTTTATTCTCATTCAATTATCTTAAGCAAAGTACAGTGATTGTGCCACGAATTAATTATATAAATAAACATTTTTTTTTTTCAATATAGATTTTTTTTTTTAAAACAGCCAAAAAGTATAATAATTTTTTCAAGCCCCATACAGACTAACAACCCTAAGAGATTTATAACGCCATATAGTGTGTCCAGAATACTTGTGATTGTGAATTTTCTAATAGTGCAAATAACGAAAATAAAGGCAGAAAAAATTTTTTAAAACGTAAACCGACGAATAACTAAAAATAGAAATTATATATATATAGTCGTTAAACATTGAAAATTGTTAAGGATTCTAGGTATTATAATTATGACTGCACAAAATGTAAGTATTGGTAACTGGTAATTTCAATAATACTGAAAAACCTTAAAAATATAAAAATATATTATCTAAGTAGAAAACACGATTGTGATATTATTTGTTGTTATTATTGTTCTTATTATTATTATTATTATTATTATTATTATTATTATTATTATTATTATTATTATTATTATTATTATTATTATTATTATTATTATTATTATTATTATTATTATTATTATTATTATTATTATTATTATTATTATTATTATTATTATTATTATTATTATTATTATTATTATTATTATTATTATTATTATTATTATTATTATTATTATTATTATTATTATTATTATTATTATTATTATTATTATTATTATTATTATTATTATCATCATCGTCTAGTCTGCTCGGTGCCATTAATTTCCATATTAATTGGGGTTTTTTAAAGAGTAAATACATATTATATGAAGTACACGGATGATTAATAATATAATATGGATTTCCTAGAACTGCTAGGAGAAGCGAACGTGAATGTAAATATAAATTTAAAAAAAATAATAATAATAATAATAATAATAATAATAATAATAATAATAATAATAATAATAATAATAATATTAATAGTAACAGTAATAACAGCGTCGGCGGCGGCACGACGAAACACAATTGGCAAGCGGGCGGGCAAAAGTGTGATGTACAGGTTGTGTGTGTAAGGATGGTGGTCGATGGCGGTTGAGCGGGGAGGCCGAGTAACTAGTGATCGAAACACCAGTGACGCTGTGACAGGGCACGTCGCCGGGAGGGGGTGGGTTTCATTCAGTTTGCGGCGCGTGGGCGTCTGGACGGACCTCTTATAAAACCACCCCCCGGCCGGGCGAATAGCTACAGTTCCGGCACGAACGTCGCGAGCACCACACGTTTACTGCAGTATCATCACAGTGACCGGTCGCACACACGACCGCACCAACTAATAATATATTTGGCGAAAATTCGGAGAAATAAAATATATACGGTGAGTAGTATTGTCATTTTGTTTGCGAAGCACTAATAATAATAATTTGACGGTGAAATAATTAATTTGTTTAATAGAAGAAACTATAACGTGTAGGCGGTACTCAGTAACGGGGGGTTAATGCGAAATTTCAGTAGAACATATTATGACATTCATGAGTAGAGACCAGATTTGTATGTTTTTACATATTTTTACTGAGAGTATACAGCTCTAATTTGGTGAGCTTCGGCGACGATTTATTTTTCTAGATGAACTGACACACAAATCAGTTCCAACCCATAAAAGAAAAGCATATTTCAAGGTCAGAGAATATTTTGTGTAAACTGGTGGAATATATTGAAGTTTAAATCGAACATTTCACAAAAAAAATATATATAACGGTCTGGGGAAAAAAAATGCAAAACGAATAATTGTAATCTCCGTTAGTGTTTCTAACCTCCGGACGCCATGATTGGATCGGGCGTAGTTTACCGTTCAACTTGAACGCGATATATCAATATTATTTAAGTAGTAAATATATTTGGAAAATGTATATATAAATATCTTTTTTTTTTTTTGTGAACGTCTTATTATTTTTTATTATTATCTTTATTATTTTCAGCTCCTAAAAGTGAATATTACTTTTATCGCATAATAATATACATAAAATTTGTTTTCTTTTTTAATACACTAAATAAAGTGAAATATTCCTATACAATATACATAACTGTATATACATACATAGTTTTTTTTAAAATTAGATTTAGAATTTAACTATCTTATCATTTTTATAAATTGTTACTTTAATTTTTTTTTTCAGTATTTCATACATTTTTATAAAACAACATAATATATTTCCTGAATATTTACGCGCATATAATAGATTATTCTGATGAAATTTATAGAGCATAAAAACATCGTATTTTTAGGATTTTAAACGAATATAAATCCGGTCTCTATAGGTATTCACGTGATATTCGAACGTAGAAAGTATATTATGTCGGAATCAAAAGCCCCGAAGTAAACACGTCATTGAGAACAAAGTACGAATCTTGAAAAAAAAAAAGAAAAAAAATGTTTTTTGATAATGTTTTAGAAGAATTTTTTCCGCGTAATTTAGTTAAATGTTGGTTCTCATTATTATTTTAACCGTCATTTATTTCGATATTGTTTGCTTGAAAACGACGTCGACCGTTTAATAAATCTATTCTCGGTTTAAACTATTTTATATTGATACATGCATGTTATACTACAACTGTATAATACAGCAGAATATATTTGTGTAGAAATTTAAATGACATAGTCCACCGTGGAACGGTCGGAGATTCCGAGGTCATTTTCATATTTTATCCATTTGGACTTTTAAATGAGTGACTGCATAAGAATCTTCCGGATGACAAACACCGGACTACCGTCTTAGCACAAGCAATATATTCCGACATATGTACGTGTAAAATATTGTAAAAACTTTTGTGTAGAGTAAACATTTTATTATGTTAGTCGCGGTATCGAAAGCAATGTGTACACGCATATGTTTCGAGTCCGAGTAAAAAAAACCTCATTATATGCAGTAGTGTATTCAAAATTTTGTTGCTCTTGGTACACATTTATTTGTCACCCCCCACTGACCACAAAATTACATACAAAAAGAAATAAAAAATTACATATAAAGTATACTTTAAACACTACGCAAATTTTCAGCACAATATTATTTTTTGTTTAGTAATAAACCAAGAAATAATAAATAATTAATATGCTGGTTAAGGATGGCAATTGGAGGGTTTAGGTCAACTATCAGACATCACCATTTCCTTTTTTTTTTTTTTTTTTTGACAAAATAGGTTTATTCACTAATGTGATGAAAAATTATGTGCACATAATTCCCCCATAATTCGTTGCTAAGATATTAATGAGCCAAAATTGGCTACCGAAAATTGTCTGGTTATATATATATTTTTTTTTCCCAAACTGTGAAAAAACATCAAATATTTCTAAAACGAATAATTAGTATAATAGTATACGTATATGTACTATGTTAATAAATAAAACCCTTAAAAATTTGTTGCCCCCAAAAACGTAATGTCCGGGGCAATTGCCCTTCCTATAGCCTTCCTAAATACACCAATGATTATATGATTTTATAAAAACAATTGATTTTTCAAAAGTACATACATTAAAATAATATATAAACTATACCATACAGGAAAAAATATAGGAATTTAAATACACACTTCAAATAAAATCGATATAAATATTTACCGTTCAATATTTCTGAACTACAAATCATTGAAATAAAAACTCTTTAATATATATATATGTCAAAACCTGAATAATTAGTGTAATTTATGTGTCTTATATTAGCATATTTAGTTGTTCTTTGTAATTTTCTGGAAAATATTGAAAATGTACGCGATAATTTTTAGGTAGGTAATATGAGAGCTTCAAACATTTTACATAATTAAATGTATATAACAATAATTGTAATAAAATGGTAATTTAAAATATTATTTTCCCAGTGTTTTAAACTCTTTGAAGCAGTGAAATATAGATAATTTTATCGCAATTTCAGTGTTTACAAAAAAAAATATATATATATATATATATATAATTTATATTCAGTGAGAACTAAAGAGAGGGCAAATATTAGTTTAATCATATTTTGTTATATAGATATCTGATATATGTTATTATGCATATATAAATTTTTTAAATTTAAATCCACAGCAAACGTTTTACGAGTAGGTACTTGAAATTTTATAAAATTATATAGTTTCCTTTTTCATTCGGGATTAATTTTCAGTTATATTTTCCGAATTCAAAATAATAATAATAATAAATATTAGGTATTATTATTGTTATTACTATTATTATTATTATTATTATTATTATTATTATTATTATTATTATTATTATTATTATTATTATTATTATTATTATTATTATTATTATTATTATTATTATTATTATTATTATTATTATTATTATTATTATTATTATTATTATTATTATTATTATTATTATTATTATTATTATTATTATTATTATTATTATTATTATTATTATTATTATTATTATTATTATTATTATTATTATTATTATTATTATTATTATTATTATTATTATTATTATTATTATTATTATTATTATTATTATTATTATTATTATTATTATTATTATTATTATTATTATTATTATTATTATTATTATTATTATTATTATTATTATTATTATTATTATTATTATTATTATTATTATTATTATTATTATTATTATTATTATTATTATTATTATTATTATTATTATTATTATTATTATTATTATTATTATTATTATTATTATTATTATTATTATTATTATTATTATTATTATTATTATTATTATTATTATTATTATTATTATTATTATTATTATTATTATTATTATTATTATTATTATTATTATTATTATTATTATTATTATTATTATTATTATTATTATTATTATTATTATTATTATTATTATTATTATTATTATTATTATTATTATTATTATTATTATTATTATTATTATTATTATTATTATTATTATTATTATTATTATTATTATTATTATTATAAAATACGGAAATTTTATCTGTGTACATGCACGTGCAAGTGTCCTGTTTAAACCGACTCAAATTTTCTCAATTTTATTTATTAATGTATTGTGATTTTATTTAATACAAATATTATTAGACATACTCGAAGAATTCCTAGCTGTAATAATAGCTGTGATAATAAATGTAATAATATTCGAAAATGAAATAATTTTTACTAAAATAATTTAATTGCATAAAGATACAATACGATTTTACCAACAATTTTCATAAACAAAATCGTTTCTAAATAAAAATTATATATATTTTAATAAAAGAATATAAAAACTTATATAGATTGCAGCTACAGTTAAAGCAAACATTTATTTGTTATGATTTACAACTTTATTTAAAGCTGAATGTTTTTTTAGATTTTGAGCGTAGCGAAGGATCTATTGGTTTTACAAAGCTGTATTTTTTTGTTGTGTCTGTACCCAAATCTTTACGGTCACAGTTTGTGACAAACTGCATCTAGTTGGTACTTTATAGAAGTCATTTTTTGATTTTCTCAAAAGCGCTTAACAATACAAATCAAAAACTACCGAAAAAAAAATATTTTTTTTTTTTATATCTGAACCCAAAAACTCTACCAAATCATTATTACCAAAAATTATTCATGGATTTACAAATAATGATAATATATCTTGTTATAATAAATTATGATGATGACGGTGTTAATAATTGTACACTATTACATACCTAAGTCTATTAAATTATACTATTGTTAATTATATGATCTATACACATTCCACTATTATATAGCATTAATAACAAATAATATAGGACCGAAGCACCGTTCAAAATCCTTTTATCGAATGCAATGATTTATTTTTTTTATTTTAACCGAATATAAAAATATAAAAATAAAAATAAAATTGTTCCCGTATTATACGAGTATAGGAACATATTGAATTCTATAACCATATGTCATAAACGCAGTTTAGAATTATATTAAGGAAATTTGTGTTTTTAATTCGATTTTTACAACAGATGAAGCTGCCGGTTTTCATGAATTTGGCCGTGACGTTGGCCGTGGCCTCGTGCCTAACGTCGTGGCCCACCGCGGTCCACGCGTATAACATGAACCGTTACGGAAAACAGCAGCTGTCGCAAAAACAGAACCGTTACGGCAATCCAACGTGGTTGAGCGCCGTCAACAGGGCTGGCGCGTGGGCGCCGTCGTATGGAATCGGCGGCGGCGGCGGCGGTATGATGAGACATTATCCGGTATCGATGAACCGATACCGAGAGACAACGGGCGGGAACAGACAGCATATATTGTCGGACGACTATTATGACTCGGACATGGTAAGCCCGTACGACCAGCAGCGACCGTACGACCCGCGATCGTACGACCGATTGGACTATGCCGTGGTCAGGTATCCGAGTTACGGCGTCGGAGGTTACTACCCTGTGGACGATATGGTCGCGTACGGCGACCCGTCGTCGGACGACCAAGTGCAGTTTTACGAGAACGCCGCATTCGGCGACGATCCGGTCTCGTCGTCGTCGTCGTCGTCGTCGTCGTCGTCGTATTATCCGGCGGCGATCAACAGGCACGTGTTGCCGATGTCTTCTTCGTCACCGTTGAACCGATACGACTCGTCCAGGTACCCGACAGACAAGATACACAAGTTTCGCAAGGTGTTCATGTCGAATCTCGTGTCGCCGTCCAACGCGTTCAAGTCGACCAAGGAACAGCAGCTTTACAATTTTTGGGAATCATTGATCAACGGTGACTTGGAACGTATGCAGCAGACGGAAGACGGCGGCGACGACGACGGCGGCAGACAACAACTGCAGTGGGCCGACGGTCAAGACAGGCCGTCGATGACGGAAACGGACGCGGAATCGGGAACGTCGAAATTGTACCAACACCTGCCGCTGATATTCCAACAGTTACAAAAACAGCAGAAGCAAAAACAACACCGTCATCAGCAGCAGTACGAACCGCAGCTGCAGTTGTTGTCGGTCGAACAACGGACGCCATCGGTGCCGTCATCGTCGTCGTCGCCGTCGTCTTCGTCGGCCGCAATGCCGCAGACGGTACCTCACGGAAATCTGTACAAACAGTGGGCCAACGGTTCGCCACTGATTAAGAGGTCTTCCGCAGACAGTGCAGTTCAGTATGTCGCGCAACCGCCGCCGATGACAACGGACAACGACGACGTGCGCCAGTTGGAAAAGCTCAAGGCGGTCAACACCGCGGCCAATACGACCGGGACGGGTGCGGAGATCGCGGCGGCGGTGCCCATGGCGGACGGAGGACAGCGAGAGTACGTGTTGCCCAGACCTGCGGGCGAAAAATCCAGTTTCGAGAGCCTGTTGGAGGTGATCGCCGAAGGGGGTCTTCGCGGAAATGCCAACGAAAACGCCGTCGCCTATAAACCAGTGAGTACACGTTTTTTTTTTTTTTTTTTTTTTTTTTACAAACCACGAGTTCCGCGTCGGAAGTGTAATATAACTAATTGTTTGTTCCGTGTGTGTGTGTGTGTGTGTGTGTGTGTGTGTGTATATATACACTGTTTAACCTCTAAAAATCCTCCCGTTTTAATTTTATGCTTTTTTTGTTCGTTACCAACTTTGATGTATTTTTTTTTTTTGTATTTTTGTCATTGATAATCAAATAATATTATAATACCCTGACGTCGAGAGTGTTTCGAAATACACGTAAAAAAAAAAAAAGAAAAACAACAACGTAGATCGACGAGAATCAAACAGGACTGACTACTGTACAAATGTAGTCGTTTAAAATGTAATTAATGTTACCTATTACGAAATCAATCGATAATAATCAATAAAATTACACACTCGCTATCGGAAACACTGAAAAGCGATAGAATTCTAATCAATTTCCGTAAAAAATCCGTCGTAATTTTACGCAAAGACGATAAAAATTAGGTTATTCTTTAAACATTGCAGATTTTCGATACCTACATCCAGCAGTATGAAATCCCTATTTGTAAAGAATATTTTTATAATTTTGTATTCGAAATACTTATTGTTCGAATAAACGGGTAAGAAACAGGTATTCGAATATTCCAAACAAAAATATTTTCGAATACTTTAAAAAAGCGTTTCAGTCATAGTTTATTCGTTTCCCTTCCACAAACAGTCCCGTATCTGAATTTTACACTGTGATCGAATCATCGAAGTTCAAACACGATGACAATCGAAGACAAGTGGACAACACTATTGGAATTATATAAAAATGTCCACAAAAAAATATAATAATTACAATAGACCCGCAATACGACCATAATATGTCTCTGTCGAAAAATTTGAATAGGTCATAAAAAAAATTGCGACTTAACGATTTTCAATATTTTTTGAAAAATTTGTCTCGTTAATATAGTTCAGAGTCACACAATTGATGAAAATTTCAGGTTTTTATGACCATTAGTTTTAAAATTACGAAGAAGAAAACGATAATCGTTTTTTGACGAAATCGCGTTTTTTCCGTTTTCACGTAATTTTTCCGTAATTTTTTTCTGGCGCTTAAAAAAAGTATTGAGAAAATCGAAAAATGAACACTCTAAAGTGCCAATAATCTATGCAATTTGCTATCGGAAAACAGTGCTACATTTAAAGGTTGGAGTACTCTTTCTGGTAGAATTTTCGGGTACAGACAAAAAAATAAAATAAAAAATAAAGAACACATCATTGCGTTACAATTATACAATTTTTAACCTTTTTTCTTTGTTCCTGGGGGGGGGAGGGGTTAATCCGAACCCCCCCCCCAATAAGAACCCCACCGCATGCTTAAATCACACAGGGCATAAACAACACACTATATTTTTGGTCACTTAATTTTTTCTAACGTTTTGACGCATACAGGAAAACTATATTATAAGCTTTTCGATTAGAAAAAAACTGAAATTTCCTGTCTACCCTATACTTGCATTAAAAATCGAATTTTAAATTTTATATTGCAAATATAGATCTTTGTTATTTTAGAAACCAATACATTATAATATTAAGCGTTAGATTTTATAGAAGTATTATTTTAATAATCTTCAATAGTAACTGACAAATGACGCATCTACAGGTGCCGATGAAGTTCAAATCACGCCTTATAACACTTAATAATATGCGGAGCTTATATTTGTTTTCGAAAAGCGGCTTACAAAAGATAATTAAATATAAAAAAACGCTATGAAAAATTGTTTAGATGTGAAAAACATAGAAAATTAAACGATTAAAATCGCTTTAAATACATTGTAAATAAAAAAAAATATCTTATAAATTGCTTTTGTAAATGGCTGTGGCGTATTGACAAACCTAGCTCCCCCCCCCGGAATATTCAGTGTTTTTTTTATCCTGCTCTGTACTAGTAGTAGTTGTCACAAGATAGTCCGCTATTCGGAGGTTTTCCCATTAAAAGGTAATGAAATTGTCCTCGTTCCCAAAAAAAACGTTCGCTATTGGGATGTATCCGCTATTGGAAGGTGTCCGTTAGGGGAGAGTTTACTGTATATTATAAAATAACAATATAAATATATATTAAGAAAGAAATGCCCAGAGTGTTTGATAATATTTTAAAAAGTATAACAACTAATTTCGACCGTAAGTCATTTTTTTTTTTTTTTTTTATAAGAGTATTACAATTTAAAAATTGTTTTTAATTTTTAATTTATTAATAATATATTGTTTAGGGAATAAAAAAATCGCAATACATACAGCGTATATATATGTGTGTGTGCGTGTCATAGGCGTATTCAAGGGGGGGGGGTTCATGGGATTTAAACGCCCCCCCCCCATTAGCCGTATTTTTTTATGCAACCAATTCGTAATATATTTGTAAGGGATATGAATGTTCATTGTCTTATCGTATAATTTATATTTATAATTATAAATTATAATATATTACGCGTATTATTTCTTCCGGGGCGTTTCTCCCAGTCCGTTTTACCACAGATTAGTACTATGTTTACATGCACATATTAATTCGGATTAACTCAATACGCATTTAGATATCGCGGATTGAGGTGCGTGTTTGATATGCGCAACTAGAAACCGAATTACTGTAATACACGTCACAATCGATTTGAAATATTATCTTATTCCATGAGAAATGTACATGTTCCTTGATAAAAATAATTTTCATTATCATCATATTATTATACTGATGTAATTTACAGAATCTTATAACGAAAATTGTTCAATTACGCGACTTGACGTAGCATAATAGGTATATTTGTTATAAATGTTTTGTTTTTATATTGTTCACTGTGCATTCATTCATTAAATTGATTCATTTGATCGATTTTGTCCCGGATTTTGTTTAAAGAGAAAGAGTGGAATTTTTTTATTATATAATAATAAATAATTAATGAATGATAAAAAATGTAAACGGATAACAGTTAAGTATCTTGATAACAAAAATGTAATTCGGTTATAACGGTGTTTATCGTTTATATGTGCGTTTTATAATCCGGGAGTTATTTTCAATCCGCATTCCAAATGCGAATTAGCTAAACCGTTTTAATTCAAATCGGTTTGGCTCAAACTGAATAAACACCTGTTTATGTGCACCCGACTCCGGGAGTTCACTAATGCGTATTGGTTTAAATCGGTTTAAGGGGATTGAAAGCGGGTATTTTCTCTCTTTATCTTACACACATGAAACGTAGCAAAATAGACGTTTCGTACTTCCAACGTACCGATCGATGTATTGGCGCGATAAGAAATTTGAAAACAGATTCGAATTCTTCGTGAATTTTACTACAAAACGACTTTCCCACTTTTTAAATT
This sequence comes from Slavum lentiscoides, assembly GCA_032441835.1. Taxonomy (NCBI): domain Eukaryota; kingdom Metazoa; phylum Arthropoda; class Insecta; order Hemiptera; family Aphididae; genus Slavum; species Slavum lentiscoides. Next base: position 18,624,567 of record CM063706.1, on the reverse strand, counting down.
TTTTTTTCATAAACCCTTAAAAAAAATTAACCGAACAAATTTTAAAAAAAAATTGTGAATAATTCATTTTTGAAGGTCTTAAAAAAAGAAATAAAAAAAGTGGAAAAGTCGTTTTGTTGTAAAATTCACGAGGAATTCAAATCTGTTTTCAAATTTCTTATCGCACCAATAGATCGATCGGTACGCTGGAAGTACGAAACGTCTATTTTGCTATGTTTCATGCGTGTAAGACAAATAGAGAAAATACCCGCTTTCAATCCCCTTAAACTGTGCATGTAAACGTAGTACCTATAGATGAATAAAATTCCTCTAATCCGCGGTTTTTACCGTTTATAAACGCCCGATCCGTAATGCACGTTTTCAAACGGAATCGTGTCCGTGTGCGCACTACGCGATTATAAAAGTAAAACGGTGTTTATACGAACGTTTTTTTTTTTTTTTAGTTCCATAATACAGCTGAGAAAGTTTTTAATGATATGGCGAAATAGTCAAGAAAATTATATATTATATTACAAAAAAATAAAAATTGTATATATTATTTTTTTTATTTTACATTGAAATTATTAAAAATAATATTAAATGTCATAAACAGGGGGATTTGGGCCCATAGTTCCACGCATATTTTTCTAGAAATTATCCAAACCCCCCCCCCTCTCCCCCCCCCACGCCTTTGAAAATTCCTGAGAACGCCACTGGTGTGTGTGTGTGTGTGTGTGTGTGTGTGTGTGTGTGTGCGTATAACGAGCGGTGAACATAATACACAGGCGTTTGTATTTTGCACCACTACTAGCGATGACGTCAACGGAAGGCGCGCGAGATAATCGATACGCGGGCGGATAGCGGGCGCTAACGTACCGCGTATATAACGCATTTATACGCTTGCAGGATTCTTGAATGGAGGTCGGAAATTCGCCGGCAATAAGCGCGCGCGCATGACGTCAATGCCGAAAATAGAAACTCGCGTCGTACCGTTGAATGAAACCGCCTCACCTCCTCCAGCTGGATTTCCATCCTTCCGCAGCACCACACCCGCACGCACGCGCACACTGTTCTTCGCCGTTCCGCGCGTCTGACGTCACACCACCGCGTCCACTGTATCCGAGACCGTGGCTAACCCCGGGACGGGGTCGTGACACACCGAATACATTTTATGCGATAAGTACCCGAAAATAGAAATATACGGTCCGTCACCGGATGCGCAGCCGCCGACAACCACGCAGAACCCAGAATAGAACGTATTCCCGTTCTTCTTATACAAGCTGCTGTATAGGTACCGCGCGTATCGCATAACACCCCGCCGGCGGTCTGGAGGGATTATTATTGTGCATACCGTTCTCCATTGGCGCCGAAATGGCTTGCTTTAGTGCACTCGGATTTTACAGTGCTGAAAAGTACTGTGAAATACGCGCGTTGTATTATAATATGATCGGAAAGAATCTAAAATTATGCCCCGAAAAATAGCAAAAAAAAAAAAACATATAGATAACGATCCGCGGGACGTTTCAGTGGATAAGTGAATATTGTACTTGGGATACGGGTTTTAGAGTGTTTTGCTATAACTACTCATAAACCTGAAAGCCGCAATGCATCGTGACATTCGATAAAACGATTCTGAGCGGTGTATTATGTAAATCAGTATTAAGGGCGTAAAATAATAATATATACTCGTATATAGTGTGTGCGGGGCCGGCCTTGGGTGTTTCGCCGCCCTAGGCAAATCTTTTTTACGCTGCCCCTCAAGGGCTTATTTTGGGGGGGGGGGGTAATAGGGACATTCGCTTTCCCTCCATAACCATAAAATATGCATTAAAAATACATAAATCGTATACGGTGCACTCGATGATTTTATCACTTCAGATTTCGACTCGTTATGAAATTGCCGGCCATAAACTAGTGCCGCCCTAGCTAGGCGGCTGACTACTTTGCTATGGCGTTGGGACGGCCCTGAGTGTGTGTGTGTGTGTGTGTGTATAGAATACCGAATTTACGATTGACATTATACAGTGCATCGTTTTAATGCTATTTCCTAAAATGGGTAGTTAAAAATTTTGAAAAATTACGTATTTTCCTTCATGTGGTATACAAAGTTACATATTTCGTAAACATTTCAAGACACTATAGTACCATTAGTTTCGTAAGAATGTCGTTTTTCACAAGTAATAAAATACACATTGTCGAAAAATTTGAATTGATGTGACAAACGATTGTCAAGATTTTTTTCAATATACCCGTCTCACGTTGTGTATTAACATTTTTAAGGTCTTAGAAACCAAAAATTACCTCTTTTATACCACTCAAAATCTTGAATTGCTATAAAGAGCACAAAATTGAAACAAAAGTTTATGAAATTATTTTTTTCCCTGATATAGTATAAAGTTACATAATATTTGGTTATTCGCTTCCAATAATATTCCTTTTACTATTCCCCGTATCTTTCAAAACCTCCAATGTTCTCCTTATTCATTCCGTTTTAAATTTTTTCCTTTCTGAGGGTTTTGTGTTGTGATTTCTTTTTCTGTATTTTGTTTTAATTTTGTTATTCGAGGCAAATATGTATTAATTTATGTCTCTATTGAAAATATATAAAAAAAATTAAAATATTTGGTGAATATTTCAAGTTTCTGTAACCATTAGTTTCAAAATTACGAAAATATAAAAATGATCGATTTCAACAAAATCACTTTTTTATGTATTTTTTCGGTAGTTTTTTTTTTTTTTGTTTATTTTTTAGGCGCTTGTGAGGAAATGGAAAAACGACCTCTCTAAAGTAACAAGTAGACGTAATTTGTTTCCGAAAACATGTTATGACTGTAAAGATCCGAGCACCACAGAATCTAATTCACAAATTTGTTTTATTTATGAATTATATACTATAGTATAAGTGCCCGCGCAAAGATATCGCGGTAATGTAATAGGTACCTACTTAAAAATAATTTTTAATGAAATTTCCAATGAAATCTCAATGTGGATAATTGTATTTTATTTATTTTTTCTTTACCTTCTTATTTACAATATTACGAGATCTATGAAAACGCGAGATAGTTTAAATTCAATACGTAATCATAAAGGAAAAGCTTTGTCGTTGATCCGTCTTTAACGCCAGCTGTTTTATTTTATAGTATGTTGGGTAATTCGTGGATATTTTCATATCTTGAATAGTTGGATATATGATTTTCTTGTGCGTTCCCTTGGTGTTTCCCCTGTTGTAATCATTCCTTCAAATATATATTTTTTACAAAGTTATTGGAAGAACATTATCAAAACGTTTGTTTGGAGTGTGTTAACGTATGGATGCGAGACGTGGACGTTTGGAGAGTATGAGAAGAGTCTGGAAGCAGTAGAGATACGGATATGGAGGAAAATTACGAAAACATAATGGGTAGAAAAGAAACCGAATAGACAGAAAGAATAGAAAGAAACGTAACAAAAACGATAATGAAAAGAAGAACAAAAATCATTGAACGCCTTATTTATTAGACACAATAACTTACTTTATAATACAAATCAGCAAAAAAATAGCACCAACATTGAGAAAATAGCACTTAAAATGTGCAATTCCGCGCACTTGTATACGAAAGAATAATTATTTTATTAGAAAGAACGGTTGAAAATTTGAAAACACTCCAAAAAAAAAAATATTAGGAGTAAGCAACGCAGGCAAGTGAAAACCGTATAAAATAATGTGGGTAATTGACTGCGAACGCTATGAGATTGGAGAAGAGCTCGGTATTGACATTATGTCACCATAAGATAATTATCAATAACATCACTAAAATATCATTTTTTCATTTTTTTTTTTTTTTTTTTTTATGGAGAATTTAATCTGTGTCAATTTTTTCGATAACACTAAAAAAGTAAGAATAAAATGAGACTTTGCAAATGAATAACATAAAATAAAATACGATATAAAGATCATAAAAACGCCACGGCACAGATAAGATTCTCTTCTGTGTACTGTAAATGTTCTTGAAATCCTACTATAAATACGCGATTCAAGAAAACTTTTCCACCCCACGTAATGAATTTTGCGAATTAATCGCCGAAAATTATGGATGGTGTTGAGTCCTCTTAAATAAGATGCAAAAAACAAATCCTTTTTGATGAGCTGGAAATATTTCTAATTATGCCTACATAATATGTAATTTCGTATGCATTTACATACGAAATTATATATTAAAATTTATTTACATGAACGTTTAATGTAAAATATTATTTAATGATTTTTAAATACACATTTAAATAATTCACACTAATGAAAATAGACATATAAGAAAATAATATTTTATGCATTTTCACCAGAAACACCGTTGACAAAAATTTACCAAACCTAATCGTATAGAATTTTTAAAAAATAAGAATTTGTTTTCTTAAACATCGGTGACGCTTAAAAACGTTTTGTAAATTATTGATTAGTATTAGCATTGATTATATATTACTATAGATTGCTCACTGCAATATAAAATTTGTTGTGCGATAATCGACGACCGATAGGTGGCGATAAAGCCTGGTCCACACGGTGAGAGTAAAACGTGATAGTTACTATCGCGAGAGTGTGTGAGAGTTTACTATCACTAGAGACTGTGTCCACACGTTGATAGTTAAGTATAATAGTAAAGGTCTGTGACCTTGTCACAAGCTTTCCACTCTAAACAAGTCTGAAAATGTCGGAAATTAATTATGGTATAATTGATGTTATTGAAAAAATAATAAAACTAAAAAGAATTTCATCAAATAAAAAAAGGATTTGGGTTAAGAAATGGTTATTGAGAAGGAATTTTTGAAATTTAAAGGGAAAGGAATTTAAATTTTTGAGTCACTTTGAAATATTTGTAATAGTTTGAATATGTGTCGGTAAATTGATAAAGTTAAACAATTGATAATATATTTATACTCTCATGATAGTGAAAAAAGCGCGATAGTACATGTTTCCACGCATAGGCGTGGCTACGGTGGCAGCCTAGGGTGCCTGGGCTGCCCCTGCAATTTTTTAAAGGCGCCGGTTGACCGAATTTTAAGACAAATAAATTACAACTTTTACTTAAAAAAAAAAAAATAACGTCTTGTATACGTTGTTATAAAAACATGTACAAAAGAATTAGGTAGTATTGTCGAATTTTTGTCTCCGACCATTTTTATAATCCTTGTCGTTATCGCAATATAATACATTTGTTGATCGTGGATAACTGTTAATATTTATATGAATCATTTTTTTAGAAATTCAAAGGTAGGTAATGAAAATACTGTACATTATTAATCGCAAATAGATAATACAGACTTTTTTTATTAAAAATTTCATTAGAGGGGGGGAGGACTTATACTCTCTTAAAAAAATTATGACCTTGGGTTTAAGGTTGCTTTTTTCGGTTTATAGGTAACGCCGGTCGCACTATAGCTAGGCAGCCACAGTGGATGAAGTCTAGTCACGCCTATGTTTCCACGGTGATAGTTGCTACCACTCTCCCGAGAGCTACTCTCAACTATCATGCATGCATGATAGTGCGAGAGTCGCTCTCGTGAGAGTGCGATAGTCACTATCGCCCTGTTCACACGATGATACTCTCATGATAGTAACTCTCGCGATAGCAACTATCACGTTTTACTCTCACCGTGTGGACCAGGCTTAATAGTACATAATAATATAGTATATTATTTTATTTCCGAAGGCCAGCCGACCGTAGTGTTTATAGGTATATTTGGGATAACCAAAACCTATTTTCGTTGACTGTCGTCATACATGTATCGTCCTTACTGTTCATAAACACAGATAACGCAAAAGTACTTACTACGCGGGAATACGGGGTTGGAATGAAATAAATGAAATAAGTTTAATGACTTACAAAACACACTGAATTTACTGAACACGTTATTTTAGCAATAAAATTACAATTTTTAAATAAATATTAAAGAAAGAGTATTATAAAGCTGTAAAGCGGTATGACAAACATTTGAAAAAAAAAATTGTTACATTTTACAATTTACACAAATTTCTTTGGGAGAGTATGAATATTATAGTAAATAAAATAAATTATTATATACTTGTATAAGAAATGAATTATATTCCTATTTATAAGAGAACAAATTTTTGAAACACTAAAACATAATAAAACCATTATTATTCATTTTCAAATATTTTTATTTTTGCGGTACTTGCATAGCTTGAATTGAATTCACCCATTGCATTCTTTGTAAATTTGTGTCGTTAGTAAAAGCTTTACTAAATACAAAAATGTTCCTTACACTTTAATTCTTCGAAATTAGGAATCTTTTTATTTAATTTACTCATTACACATTTTTACTATTATATAATAATATATACTATTATACTATAATATTATATTTATTAATATTATTATGGCGAAAAAAGAACGTTTGAGGTTTTCAAATAATGATGTTTTGTATCTCTTACGAGAATTAAATATATTTACGTATGATTTAACCGAACGTTATTTTTAGCAGCGTAAAATTATGTATAAAACAAATTTTATTTTTATATTTATATTAAATAGTAAACACTATATTCCGTAGCCATAAGTAACTGTGCTTCGTGCAATGTAATTATCATTGATTATATCAGAGAGATTATATATAATCAATGTTATTATTTAAAGATAATTATAAATATTAAAATCTTGGTTTTTAATGGTAAATTATCTACCGTGGTAACAACATACAGTCCATTAGTTCCTCACTAGCGATTATTGCGGCACCCGCCATAACTAAAATACAGCGAGGAATGCTGCATAGCGGCACCCGCCATTTATCGCGCAACAAATTTTATATTGCAGTGAGCAATCTATAGTAGTATATAATCAATGGTATTAGGTATTAATTGAAACAATATTATTATGTCAACAACTTAAGAACTAATTTTCCAGTATCCTTTTCACGTAAAATTTTTAATAACAAGTACTGTACGAGTTTATATGGTGAAATTTTAAACGACATTTAAACTCATATACATACAAACTCGTACCATTAAAAAATAAAAATATTATATCACTATAAATAGTTAAAAGATTCGGCTAAATGACAGGATACTTTAAATTGTTCGAGTATTTATTTTTAAGATAACGTGTTGTGGGGGGAAAAAAATCTGACTCAAAACGAGACAAATGCAAACAACATGGGAATTTTTTCCAAGAATACGCAATAGTTCTAAAACAAGAATACATCACTGCATGTAAACGTTATACGTACTTAGTTTTGATTATTATTTGTATGTCTCATTCTTTAATAATATCACAGAATAAATTAAAGTGATAACAGCAAGTGCGTTTCCGTTTAAAATTGTTTTTTTTTTTAAATTAAGAAGAAATATTTACTTTATTCCTTCCCACATCGATACGAGCTTAGAAAATTTTAAATTTCAAGAAATTTGCGTAGGTACATTAAATTGCTATTATTTTTTTCTAGAATTAATTTACCATAAAATATATATTTTTATCGAGACTATCATGATGACAATTTTTTGTCAAATTTTTATCAATAATTATGTTCCTTAAAATATGATAGAAATATAATATAAACCCGTCACTATCTGTCTTTATTAATGGGTTAGCGGCGGACTGCTGCAACAGTGGCTTTGTTCACGTCATTTTTTTACAAAAAAAACCGTGTCAATTTACAGTTTTTTACGACACTGATGGATTTATACGTACGAATAACGACAAACTGTGCTATACGGCGTTGTACGCAGAATACCAATGATAATACCATTATAAATAGAAGGTGCTCATCCAGCGGCTTGTTGTTTTCGTCTTGTGTAAACAGAATAAATCAATATATCTGCGTGAATTGAAAATAAAATACCGTCATGTCTAAACAAACAATTTAAGCACATAATAAAATATATATATATACAGAAATACTGTGAACTATCTATGTACTACAATACTATGAAAATAATAATAATAAATTACGTTATAATTATTATTATTAAATTATTTATACTTATTTTTTAAATAAGTATATATTATATTATACATGTTTATATGAATATACAATGCAGCCATAAAGCCATAAAGGATTTACAAACTTAAAAGTAGCTGTAATTAATTGTGAATCGGTAAAACGAATAGAAATTTTAAAACAATATACAAAGAGCACATCTCTGAAATCACATTAAAAAAAGTTAATCTGTGTTCAAATTTTGCGAAATAAGCATATTATTACTTTTAATTTAGATAATGACATAAAAACTTCAAATATACGACATAATAATTATATAAATTCAGTTCTAGACTAATTACACATACATAAACGTAATAAATTTAATAATAATTTAAATATACAAACAAATTTCAAAAATAATATTTTATATCAGTATATATATATATAATTATAATATGACATATACGTTTTTTAATGATTTCATCCACTATGCAAACAATATATTTTCTGTTTTTATTTCTTTATTGGCTATATATATTTTTATTGCAATATTCATCATTTTATTTCGTTTTACATTTTATTCTGATGTTATATATTTTTCGCTTAATAACTGACAATGAATTTTTGTCGAAATAGGTAGTGCAGATATAAAACAATTTAATACCTCTCCTACATATGTCTTTACTTTTTATAATACTCTTTGACTTGACTGTATAATCACAATTTATAATTTATAAATAAATTTACAAATTTATTATTAGCGTGTATTGATTTATAGTTTTATTTTTATATCTATTTTCACATAACCTGTTTATTCTTTTATTTATTTAACTTTTATTTCTGTTATTATTATTATTATTATTATTATTATTATTATTATTATTATTATTATTATTATTATTATTATTATTATTATTATTATTAAATAAAATATTTTATATCAGGTTTATTTATCCGAAATATTTTAAAGGAAACAATTTATGTTTATTTTGTTACATTATATTATTATACAATGTATACATTACAAAAACAATAATATATTGTTATTTAAATATTAAAATAACAAATATTTGTTTGTTGACAATAACGTGAATTGTTACTATTTTGTTTTCAGATACATCAAGAAGCCAAAATGAATAAGAAAAGGTCGTATGTTTCGGACGAAACGTCGTTGGCAGCTCAACTTGGAGCTCTACGGAAAAATTAATTTGGAGTTCTTGTTGTGTAAAAACGACAAAAAAATTATGAAGTTTATCAAGCCGAAGAATCCTAATTAAAATTATATTATAATGGTAGTATAGTGTAAATATTACGTATATTATATATTTTTCATTTTTTCGAATACTTTCGCTTAAGTGTAAAATACATTTCCCACCATTTCCCTTTTTAAACTATTGTTTTTAAAATCATATATATGCACGGCTGTTTAATTTGATTATTCTTCTAATAAAAATACCCTTATTGTTAGATACCAGTATACCACGCGATATAATATTGTTTATTCATCAATTTCATTAAGGAGCGAAGACTGATTGAAACGTTTCATTGTACCTAATTGCATTTATAATGTCTATCAATTAAAAAATATCGTCCGTAAGTTTAAACGCCGGTATCTTGTATTCACGTGTTTTATATCAACAATAATTATACTGATATCTATGAATACTATTACGATATTACCTATATATTTGGTACGCTGTCCTCTCTTGCACTTTTATGTAATTTTTCTCTTGTACATAATTACTGTGATTTATTTGTAAGACTTAATAATTGTTTATTAATATATAATGTAACGACCTAATATTGTAGTCATGAAATTAGGATGATGTTATATTTCAATAAAATATTATCGAACATTGAATTTATTTTTGTCCTTTATAGCTCATGTTATACCTAAGTACCACCTTGTAAAGGAAAACTATGACAAAAAATATCACCGACTCTAGTTAGCACTTAAACGTCTAGCTGCATAGATTCAAGAAGCGTTGCAGATTATACATTTATGCAGAAATAAGGAATAACGTAGAAACAATATCAATTAAACATCGAAAATAATAAATGATTTCATCTTATCATATGCAAGAATTTTATTCGGAAAATGTTGGTAAATGTAATACGGGTTTTGTGATTAAAATATATGAAATTGATTACTACATCAATGACTGTGCAGCCTGTTTGTATAATACATTAATACCAACATGTCTGTTAGAACGCATTTGGAGTTTAAAACTTGAAAGTATCTTTGAGGAATGTGAAGAGTCGCTTTCCATATGTAATTCTGAAATTGACCCTTTAGATCCAGAGACAATAAATGTTATTGAATAAAGTCAATAAAATATTTATAAATTTTATAAATTAAAATTGTTTAAGTTATTTTTGCGACGTATTAGTAAATAAACAACTAAATAACAAAAGATTCCTTTGTTATACGTTAGTAATTATTGAGCTAGTTTTTTTATAGATAAAAAATTAATTGTGTTTTATTATTCACATCAAATAATTTCCTACATCCAAATAAAATAATATTTCTTGTAAAATCATAATATGCATTTTTTAATGTGCAACAGCCACTACTATCTTAGATGGCGACATTTAGAGGAAATATTACAGCTTTTTTTTATCGCAATTTAGAATATTCGTTCTATCGTCGTGTTGTACGATATTGTCTGATTTAATAATAATTTTGTAAAACTTTATGATTTTCTAACAGGTTTCTAGAGAACAACGGAGACGTTTATCCGAAATTAATATTCACCTATAGATAAACAACAAGTAAAAAATGGTCCATATTATTAAATTATATTTAAGTTGGACGTTTGTGATTTGAAAACCAAATCCGTTATTTTGTAGAAGAAATAACAATTATTTAATAGTATTATTAAATTCAGATCATAAAATGTCTCAAAATTTCGTCAGAGCTAGAGTTTTCCAAAAGTTTTTTGTCATCATTTTAGAGGAGGCTTGAATATTAAAAAATATTAACCATAAAAATGGTAACATTCTTGTTACATTCTGTGTATACGTACATATTATGCATCATATAACAAGGGTTTATTAAAAATATATAAATCATAAAAAATAATTTGGAGGTCAATAAATATTTACAAAAAAAAAAAAAAAATACATGAAGAGAAATTTACAATTTTTTACTTGATTGGAAATTACAACTTAAACGCATCTTATTAACATGATAAACATATATATTACATATATATATATATATTTAATTATTTTTTAATTAATTGTATAAAAACTAATTAAATATAGATGTTGCAACTAAAAGAGCCAGTCATTTTAATTGACGATCTTTTTACCAATATTTTCAAGTAAAACAAATTATATAAAATAAATCAATAAAATGAAAAACGGATGAATAAATAATTAATAAACCAAAATTACCAATAATAAATCAATGGACTGTATTAAAATGATACAAAGTAGTAATTATTACAATAATTGAAATATAAAAGTAATAGCATATAGGTACTTTTATCACGTATGTTATATATTATATGTGCACGTATAGCAAAATAATCATAAAACATTCATATAAATAATAATGAAACGGGAAAAACGGCTGCGCACGGGAACCCTTACAATTTTGTAAATTTATAACACACAGCACAAACTAACAATATATGAGTAATTAAATACAATATAATATACAAAATAAACAAAAATTACGTGTATTATAATAAGAATTATTAAACAAAAAATGTCACCTCGGGTAACGAGTCACATACTTAAATATGCGGTTATACCCACGCGACTATTTAGAAAAATATGCGATGTGACTACTTCTCGTTACCCTGGAGTTGATTTCGAATTGAATTTCGGTTGAATTGATTGTCCCGGCAGCGAAATCGTGCTCAAAACGCACCGAAAATATGTAATTTAAATTCGTTTCTTTTCGCGCACGACGAAACGATAAAGATAAGATTATTGGAAATTAAAAGAATTAATTTTCCAAAAGCGTAGGGTTTCAAAAGAGGCGAGTTGAAGAGCAAAAAACGAGACGGCGATATTAAATATTAGGAACTAAAAGAATTAATTTTCAAAAAGAAGAATGAAAGCAGCGGAGATTTTCGTAAAACGAAATAAAACGAGGCGGCGAGTCGAATACAGAAATAAAACGTGCAGTGTCGGCGACTATACTACAACAAATATAAATAAAATTCAAGCAACAAGAACTAATTTAAATATAAAGACAATGTCAATAAGGTCAAAAATCATTTCGCGATAAAGGCATTAAGGCATTGTACACACTATTATTATTTCATTATATATTATATTATTATTACAACTATAATTACAAATTTCTCGTCACGAACAATAAATATACACTTTAAATGTATATAATCAAGGTTGATATGTATGTATATTGTGTATATTATATAAATATACAAAATAAAATATAACAAATTATAAAAACGATAAGGAAAAATAAATTTTTTCAATTTATTAAAAAATCATTGTGTAAAATGAAATTTCATTTTAAGTAATGCTTCGTAACTTTAGGTAATATTTTGCGAGAGAAATGAATTTAGTTTATGAAAATATGATTATTTTATTAAGCCAAAAGTGTCGTATTGTATTAAATATTTATGCTAGATAAATCTGAATTATTATTATATAAAACGAATCAATAAAAATACATAGGATAATATTAAAATTTTTAGTTTTTAAATTTTATCGCATTAAACTGTCATAAATTATTTCTATTGGAAAAGCGATGAAATTAAAAATAAGCGAATTATTTAAAAATTCTGATGTAAGTAAATAAAACGTAAAATTTTAAAATGTATTAACACATTAACGTTGACTTATATATAATAAAATTAATTAATTACTTAGCGTAAAACATTAAAGTGATTTTTTCGTCAGGCAAAATTCATAATGCAGTCTTGTTGTTTCTTTATCTGAGTTATGTTAAAAATTAGAGAAATCGCAACTTTTCTTTAAGCATTAATTATTAGATTTATTCCAACAAATATTATCACAAAGAAGTTTTATTAATTATAAATTGTACGAGTATAACTTTTTTTTAATTTTCCCACAGTTCTTTATATGGCATATATATATATTGTAATTCAATTGGAACAATGCTATTTATATTGATAGCAAAGGTGTACAAGATGTCCCATACGGTAACAGTGTTATAATAGCCACCCTGCGCCAAGTACATGAATATCTATAAAATATTATAAATAGACTATATTTTATAATAAATTTAAAAAAAAAATTTACAATAATTAAATTATTGTTATACTAATTTATATGTACCTTACATTATCCATAGGAATTAATACTCTACACAACAATGGGAACTTGATACTGTTGTAGGTTTACATATATTTGAGAAACGTCGAACAAACGGCGTTTGCGTTTGATATAATATATATTTGTTTTAAATAATACAATATATTCTTTATGCATTTGTGTATATTATATATATCAGGGGCGGATCTACGGGGGGAAATGGGGGAAATTTCCTCCCCAAAAAAAATTAATGTAGAATAAAAATTAATAAGAAAAAAAACAAGGTACTTTTTCTGTACTTTTCCGAGTTCTTGGGAATAATTTCCCCCCCCCCCCAAAAAAAAAAATCAACTCTTAGAACCGCCACTGTATATATAATGTATACCGCCACTGTATCACCCTCTATCAAAATATTTCTTTGATAATTCTAGGCGGTATAATGCTCTGTTTCAAATGACATCGTTTGGAGCAAACGAAATAGCTGAAGGGAACTTCATGCCTTGTTTTAAAATTCAGGGTCAAGTACATCATTTGATAGGTAGTTTATTACCCGAAATTGGAAACAATGCAAAATTTTTACAAATATATTTTACGTCAGAGCCTGATCAAATATCTACTCGAACAAGTATGATTCCAAATTTAAAAAGAGGTCTCATTGAATCATTGCAATACGTTTTGCATGAAAATAATCACCTCATACAGAGCTTCAGATTTAATCTAGAGTCAAGATCCTTTGATGAGTTGCAGAATTTTAAGTTAATTATTCACGCTGATCGAGTTCCTCAAGGAGAACACAGAGGTCAATATAATGCACCTACAATCGATAAAGTAGCTGTATTATTAGTTAATGAAGATAAAGGTCCCAGAGATATAGTTATGCACGGTCAGGGTGGACACTTGCTTCGAGTTTTCGAATTAAATAGATCTTATGATTTCAGCCAAATCGGTTCAGTAGTTTTCTCGGTTAGCGCGGTCGTCCCCTTACAATTTTATAACATAGTATAGATTTATGTATTTATATTTTAAAATATATTTATTTATATATGCGTTTTCATTAACCGTTTTTTATATTTACTTGCCGATCACAATAAACAATAAAATTTGAATAAAAAATACTACATATCATCGTCCGAAGGCAAAAAAACCAACCAATCACGGGCGAAGCCGTGACGGGTCGGCTAGTTTTAAAATAAAAAATGCGATCTATTACGATTATAAAATATCTTCGTATAAAATATAGCCACATAATATTTTTTAGGTTAAAAACATGTTTAAAAGAAAGCTATTTAATATATATCTTTAACAAAATAATTTTTTACATAATTTTAAACACTTTCTAAAAAAAAGTGTTTGGTTATTTTTGCAATCCTACTAATGCGGTAAAATTTTAACCGAATTATTTGTATTAATTTATTCGTAATTTTCATTTAATTATTTTACAAAATGTGATCATAATAGCGTTATTAATTTGTTTATAAATCACTTTAATACAACAACTGAATTATTCATTAAATAAACAAAAAAATAAATAAAGGCAGTGTTTCTATATTTCTTCGTTCACAACCGCTTACACCGTTATAAGTTAAAATACAGCAATTTCAGTGTACAGGTAAAACGTTTGAACGTTCTTGTAAATTTCAATTATAAACTTTGCAACTGTCTAAATTGAATATTTTACATACGTTAACTATAAATTAGTGAAATACAGTTTTCATATTGTTGTGAGACCAACTATGTTGTATGGTTCAGAGTGTTGGATGGTGGACAAGAAAATAAAGCATATAATAAGTTTAGCAGAGATGAGAATGTTTAGATAGATGAGTGGGATGGCAAGATAAGGTAGGATAAGAAATGAATATATGGGAGGATGTATAGGAGTAGCATCGATCGTGAAGGAGATGAGAGAGAATAGGCTTAGGTGGTTTGGTCATGTTATGAGAAGAGAAGATTCGGAAGCTATAAGAACGAGTATGGAAATGAATGTTGAAGAAAGAAGAGGAAGAGGATTGCAATTAATTTGCAATTAAGTGTGATATAAAGACTGCTGTTGTGTGCGTGGAAGATGTAGGATATTGGATCAAGAAAAGGTTTAGGACAAAGGTGGCCGACCCCAAATAGTTGTGATAGAGGCGAGTAAGAAGAAGAGGAAGACAGACAACAGTTATCATATTGTAAAGAATAACATTGCCAAATGTCATATGAACACGCAGATAAAAACATTTTCATCCAACAACCACAATAATTAGCAAGAATAAAAATAGCTATTTACTATATATATAGTACTTTTTATATAGAATATAAAGCTTTTCTTTGATTATTATAGTACGTATTATGTTTTTATACTAATTTACTATAATTGATCATTGAACTTCAACTAAGAATAATGAAAAATAAGCGAAAACATGTTTAATGTTTACTTAGGTTAAATAATGTTTAATAAAATACAAGTTGAATATATTTTTTAATTTGGCTATAAACGCTTTTTATAAAATTAAGACTTTAATTTTTGAAATTCATAAAATCGTGACTACATGACCTACACGCTGTTGTACAATATCTGTTACTCACTGCTATTATAACTATGCGATGATAAAATAATCACTGTAGTTTATTATACTATTCAGTATTCACATAAAGTTCATTCCATATACGAGTAATTAAAACACGTATTAAAATTAATTAATCGAATATTAATTCAAGTTTTCAACCACTAAGTTTGATCTAAAACTTAAATTAACCAAAAGACTATTTTGATTTGTATAAAAATTATTTTCAAAGTTAATTTAACGCAAATGTAGAGACAATTTTAATTTTTTTTTTTTTTAATTTATAAAATATGTTCTAAGAACCTATAAGTTATAGCTTTGTCAAATATTCAATGCTACACTCTGTATATATTCCAATATTGCGTATTATAGTCTTTGGTAAGAAAAGAACAAGAAGTTTAATGCAGATCAGAGTCTGACGTCAGTAAAATATTTACATATTATAATGATTCCCAATAAAGTCAACTTCGGGCTTACAACACAGTACTACATTTTACATAAATAAGGCTTTACGTTTTCTTGTTATTACACAGTACTAGTAACATTAATTTTGCTCTTTGCCGGTGGCATTATATTCTCCTCTAAAACGATAAGTTCTTGAATATGATACAATGGCTTGTGGATCAAGATGTCGATGTGAACTCATGGAACTCGAGCATGTGCAAATCGATTTTTATGTTTCGCTGGATTTAAATGAAAAAATTGACCGATTTGTCTTACGGCTATTAATGAACAGTAAAGATGCGTAACACTAATAGTTAATACACGGTTTTTTTATGATCTTTTTCGCGTCTCACGAATATAATTTCGACTCGCCGGATATTTTAATATCCGCACTACAACCTTCGGTCATTTCGCAGTGTATGGAAATATACCATACTTCTGTACAACCTGATCACATTTTCGCTAACAACAGTCGCCTTGTGAAATTTCACGTGTTTATCGAAATCTAACACTAGTCAAGTATTAAGTATAACTCCTAATAAAAACTATTTTATATTACATTGATAAGTGAAAACTATCATATATTTTTATTATGTTAATTTTAGATTCTGAGCGGAGCGAGGAATGTATTGGTTTTACAATTATGTGTTTTTTTTTTATATTTTACCAGAAAGAGTGCTCCGATCTTTTCGTGTACCACTTTCTCTGATTGCAAATTGCATCTAGTTTGTACAAGGTCCATCTATCTATCTATCTATTCAATATCGAAACATGAATACACAACACACATTCGGAATTCGAGAAGTAATTGACTATACAATATGTGTAAACACGATACATCTCGATGTTGGTGAAATTAATTTTAAATTTATAAGTGCAAATAATAAATATATTTCCTTATTATTCGGTATCTAATCAGGTATCAGTCGACGTATTTATTTTCTTGATATTGAAAATAATTGAATATTAAATTACGTTTATTTAACAATAAAAGTATCTATTTATCTTTTAAACATACGTTTATCTTTCAATTAAAAAGAGAAGCATACAAATTACAAAATTGGTAATTTATGTTGTTTTATGTAAAATCGAATCATACATCATGTATTGTCGTGTAACTATTACATAGGTTCAGGGCCGGATTGTCCCATCGGGATACCGGGAAACTTCCCGGTGGGCCGGTATCCTTGAGGGCTACTATGGCCGCAAACAATTTTTAATTTTGCTATAAATTATCATGAATTTTTAAATTTTAAATTATATTGACACAAAAGGAATCGATGATAAGTTAAAAAATAAAAGTGCATTACTCAATAAAGAACTCTCATATTAAATTGTTTTGCTATATGATTTATGTGCAAATTTTATTTTAATAAATATGTAAGTCAGTAAACAAAATTGTATATGGGGGGAAGAGGTTGAATCGCAGATTGTCTTAAAAAAACACGAGTAATATTTATTTTTTTGTATAGTATTAGATATTATCATATAGAGGGCTGGTCTAAATAATTTTCCCAGGCCGAAAAATTCTGCCAAACCGTCCCTGCATAGGTTCTACAACAACGGTAAAATAGACTCTACACGAAAAAACCCCCCTTTTCTTATTATCATTTTATTTTTATTTTTCAGTTATATGTTCAATCCATAGACCTAATATTTTCATCATAATTTCAAATAAATTGACCATTACAACGTTTTATATTGTCTAGAATATAAAAAATTAATACTTATACGTTCACACGCTTTACAAAATACGATTATATACAAAAACATCAAATTATATTTTCTCACGTTACGAGTCTTAATGTTAAAAAAAAAAAAAAAAAAATTGATATTTTTTACGAAAAATGTTTTTCAAATAGAAATAGTAAGTACTTATATTGTTAGACGTAGTAAATTATATTATAAAGATAAAATAAGAAGTAAGATTCGCAGAACTGATCAATTTGCATATGTCTAAACAATATTCTTTAAACTTTTCGTCGACTTTTTTGTTCTTCGCTGCCGTCGTAACTGTCTAAAGAATCGATACTACTTTCGGTAAAACTTTTTGTTTTTTACTTTATTTATTGATCAGATACGTGCGTACTGCGTAGGTACAAAATGTACGAAATGCTCAATAAATGAATTTAAAAGAAATGCTTATTGGGAACAAAATTTAACAACCTGCACATTAAAACGGCGTACATTAACGTATATGTGACAAACGGTAAACGTAAAACACTAATATTATTTTAGAATAAAATTCGGTGTTTTAATATGATCAATAATCAGTCAAAACAAAATAATTGAATATTATAGAAATACAAATAAGAATTTTTTATTGCGTATTGTAAATACATATATTATGTACATTTACCTAATTTTCAAGTTCGATTAATTTTAGATTAACTTTACATAAAGTTTTCGAAGTGTAATGACATTTTGTTAATATTTTTAAAACAAAAATTACTGACATTTTTTCTTTGTATTGAAAAAAATGTTTAATATTTATTTATATAAAACTTCTCTTTGAATGTGAATGTGTTACTTTATCGTTCACGTTCCTTATAATAATTTATCGCATATTTATAGTCACATAACGTATAATAATAAACGTTTACAAATTTTGACGAAATTTATTTGATTTTAACAATAATAATTTACATTATATTACTTTAAAATTCACTTATTTAATGTTCAATATTTTGTAATGTAATTTAGAAAGTGATTGCAAAAATATAAATAAATAAAATAAAATAAAACAAAATTTCCAAAGCTAATATATACAATATTTTAAATACATATTATAGTGAAGCAAATAAAAAAAAAAAATTATTCGATAAAGTAATGGCTTGGCTGGTTTTTGTATTAAAATTGCATTTTTTAAATTCTGCATTGAACGGATGCTTTTTTCATTTTAAATTAAAAGACAATAATTCAAAAACTGTTGCGTGTTGTAAAAGTATCACCGGATGGAATATAATGCATTATGCCGGAAATTCATTTTATATTAACGTTAATTTTTCACGATTTCCAGGGAAATTTATCACTTTTTAATTATTAAAAAATACGAAATACATTAATTATTTTTGGGTACAATGCAATTTCCGATGGCACGTGTAACGTAAAACTTTTATAGCATGTCTGTAACTGCCCAAGTACAGGAAAACGTTATTACTCTACCGCTGTAAAATCAATAAATTCGTCGTTCCACCCATACGGGCAGTAAAGTATTATTCAAAACGGGTAAAACGCGTACCATAATACACGAATAAAGGTTTATTATTCAGTTCATTTTTTTTTTTTTTTTTTATAAGTGACGTTTTATGTTTAAAAAAAACACAATATTTCACACCCCGGTAATGTCGTCGAATTAATTGTTGAAAAATTAATAAATATGTGATGATGCTATGATTAAGTACAAAACTAATAAGATAAAAACTTTTTAAAAACAAACAAAATTACTTTTCTCGGCAGTATTGTGTTTTTTTTTTCATGATAACAAAATTTAATAGAAATAATGTATCAGAGTATATATATACAAATTTATTGTTCTTATAAATTGTAGACAATTTATAGGTTTATACAGTTTAAACGCTTGTTTATACGTCGATAACCAGCAATGTTTGTTTTAAATTTAAACTATTATCTATTAACATATAAAATGAATACAAAATTATGGTTTTACACGGTACTTATTACAAACAGTGGCGAACAAACGGGGAGGGGGATGAGGGGAATAGGTAGTCCTGACATTTTTGTCATTATGTATTATTTTTTACAACATACCGTTTATTGCCTATTGGCTATTTATTAATAATAATAATAATAATAATAATAATAATAATAATAATAATAATAATAATAATAATAATAATAATAATAATAATAATAATAAATAGTAATAATAATGTTGATAACATTTATTTACAATAATCTGCAGTGGCGCCCATCTCTTTTGAAATATGTGGTTCAAATAGTTATAAAACACCACTCACCCGCTCACACACCCACCCGATTTCAACATTCAATCCTTGTTTATTTTTAATAAATTAATTATTATCTATTATAATTTGATAATATTCAAATTATATGACGTATAAAAATCATAATTTAGGACACACAAATCACGTGGAAGGCACCACCCCATTAGTTAACTGGTTCAATTGAACCACATTGACCTCCCTTTGGGCGCCACTGATAATCTGATAGAACTATTCACAAATTTTGATATCAAATTTTTGCGGCGACAAAAACAATTAACTGTCAACTTACAACAGCAGATATTTTACAATCGTGTTTTTCACTTAGGTAATATATACTTCTATATTTTCTAAGGTTTTTCAGTGTTATTGAAGTTACTAGTAACCAATAGCTACTATTGTTGCAGTCATAATGATAATAACCAGAATTCTTATCAATTTTTAATGTTTACCGACTATATTTGTCATTTATATTTTTAGTCGTTCGTCGGTTCACGTTATAAATATTTTTTTCTGCTTTTGTTTTCGTTATTTGTACTATTAAAAAACCCACAATCACAAATTTTCAGGACGCGCTGTATGACGTTAGAAATATATTTGGGTTGTAAATCTGCATGTTGCTTGGAAAAATTATTTTATACTTTTTAGCTGTTTTAAAAACGTAATACCTATGTTTAAATAAACAATTTTATTTAAATAATTAATTCGAGGCATAACCACTGTATTTTGCTTGTAAAAACTGAATGTGAATAAAAATATTTTATAAAGATAGAAATGTACACAAATTATACACCTATAAGTTAAAAATTTAATTTTTTCAATGATTTTATTTGCAATCTTATAATATTATAGTAAAACAGACTTTAATAATTTATTACGACTAACAATAATTTTTACTCGATTGGCCATCATAGTAACTGGTCATAAGTCAACGATTAATTAATTAATCGTAAAATTATCCATATTACGTGCCACAAATTTTTCGCATTCTATCCGCATTAGTGAAAACCGGAGTAAAATCTGTTCAGTATTGTTACTGAGAAAATCGTACACAAAATTTGTACCGGACAGACAGACACAGACAAGAATGCGAATTAATAAAAATGTGGTAATAAAATAACAGTATATTTGTTCCACTAAAATTTTTTGTTTTTATAGACAACAATAAACTTGTCATTATCAAATTTTGCTCCCCTGAGGTGGCTTAGCTTTAAACAATAGCGGCGTTTAGGGAATGACCATAGGGGCCATAGCCCCCCTAGACTTTTTGAACTGTTCGCGTAAATACTTTTTTTCCAATTTTTTCTAAAAGTATATTATAACAGGACACGGTATGACACGGACACGGTAAATACACCTTTACAAAATATCGGTTGACAGCACTGATGTCTGATAACACAATGATATTTAATGTGGCTGTTTCTACTGTATGTGTTTTAAAATATTGCCCCCCCCCCCTTAAGCAAAGGACTAAATCCGCCACTGGATTTAAATATATATATATATGTATTTATATATGGCAATACTTACAATTTACAACATTATTTATAAAAATAAAAATATTATTATTATATCATGTAAAAATATGAAAATTTGAAAGCAATGATCATTCATATTTATATTTGAAAAAAATAATCCAAGTGATTCTAGTACAATTTATGAAAATTTATGGTTATGCACGATAAATATTATTAAAATAATATACATATATATATATATATATATATATATATATATATATATATATATATATATATATATATAGTATAAATTTTTTAGATTTTAATCTCTTAAAAAATAAATCATATCCATGACTGAAATGAATATGTCAACAATTTACCATAGGTACCGTTTTTTCGCAATTTTTGGGTTATTTTGAATTACGATTCAGTAAATTATTGTAAAATAAAAACGTGTGAAATATACAATATTTTAATATATATATATATATATATATATATTTATTTATTACTAATATGAAATATATATGTATATAATATATTACTAAAATATTTTCATCTATATACAAGTTGTCATCGGAACGTTAAACAGAACAAGATAATTCGAAATATAAAAACACATTATTGTAAGACTAATAGATTCTTCACTTCACTAAGAATTTAAAAATTCTTTTTTTATTTATCTATAGTCTCTCATGTCACGAATATCTATATTTTAAACCTGACAATTACCAAATATTGTTGATTCAACGTCTCCTTATATTTTATGTAGAAACTAATATTTTACGTTTTCGAAATATTAATGATGTTCTACGAGTATGTTAGGAATATTACGTATTTACATAGCACCCGTTTATTTCGCTTATTACTTAATCTCTGTTGTTTTAAATCCACAGAGAAGACACGTAAAATAGTAAAACCAAATTTAATAAAGTCAAATACATCTGAAATACTCTAGTTTGGTTTGCATATATATATATATATATATATATATATATATATATATCACATTCAATAAATTAACAATATTTCATGGTAAAAAACAATTATAAATTAATAAATATTATATTGCTGAGTCTTTTTAAGTTCGGAGATGCGTTGGTAGGACTTTGTCATAATCTTGATTTGATTCTGACGACTGTGAAATAAAATCGCTGTAAAAATAAAATATCTATGATTATACATAATAGTAATTGCCAGTGTAATTATACGTATATTAAGTAAACTATTTTTAATAAACTATTTTACACAATGGCTATTATTTGTTTTAATTAAACGTATTGTGATAACATTTTATAATATTTAAATTAATTTCGATATTGAAATTATTTTAATGTATCCTGGAAAAATAGTTAATAGTATACATTTTCACAAAATATTTTTATCGATTAAATAATATACTTATTTCTTTACTTTTGGAGAATAATTTTAAATATCGTATTTTCCTATTTTATTATGATTTATGATTTTAATTTTAATTTTCTAAAACGTCTAATAAGAGAAATAAATAAAATATGATATAAAATAATGTATAGTGTAGAAAATAAAAATTACATTTTTATGTTATGTATTACTTCCTTAATATATTTACTTAAATAATTTATTATGAAATAAACATTACATTTATTCCCATTAGAGTTCTCTGTTAAATATTTATTTTAAAGTTTCAAATTATGTAAGTACAAATACTTATGACATAACTCATAGATTACACCTATACTACCTATAACTAATGTTTCTTTTAAAATATCAAACACACTTAATTATTTACAACTACAATGGAAACGTATAGCCAATAAGTTTAAGAAATGTGAAAACAATAAATTTAAAATATTAAATACCTGTCTATACCTGTATATTTGTACAAATATAATTGAAACACATTTTAAAATTATTAACAAATATGTTAGTTACGTAGGAAAAATATTATAATAAAAAAGTATTCATTTCCTTTTTTTTTTAGAATACCATTTATCATAGCATAGTTTATGACTGAAATATAATTTATTATAAATAAAATATATTTAGCTAAAAGTAAGATATAAAAGGATTTGAATAATATACGTTATTTAAAAAAACATAGTTTTCCCCAAATAAGAACCACTTTTCTTCATTTTATAGAACATCAGCTTTTATTTTTTAATTCAACACTTCTATTGTAAATTTATTTATAGACCAAGGTAATAAATGACATTTCTTACTTTCGTTGATTTGTCTTTGGTTTTGAAACGAATAGCTGGATAATTAAAAGCCTAAACGGCCTTTCCACTAACATATATAGGAACAAACCAGCCACCAAGCACATTACTGTATCTGAAATAGTATCAGTAACCTAAAAAAAAAATAAGATTTATTATTATGCATATCATTTTGCCATTTTTGTACAATGGTACAATTAAATAGCATAATAATTATAAGTCATTCACTTTTATTTTATTGAATGAAATTTGAATTACAAAATCTTTCCGAATTCAGTACCTACATACATTTTTGTACAATAATTATTTCTTAATTGGAGATAAAACATAAATTGCGTTAATTAATTACTATATTTCAAATCGTATTAAATTGTCAATAAACATTTTTGAACGTACTACGTGAAAAATAAAATATAAATTGAATTGCTAGTTTTTGATCATTATTCTGTACTCTATTATTATTCTTTACTTACTAAATTTACTAAAATAAAATAAAATATTTAAACACTAAACATCGGTTTCTTCAAATATCAATAAAAATAAGAATTCTTTTGTTTTAAATATAGAAGTTTTTCATAAGTTCTAAGGTATAATCCCTCTGTAATTTTCATTCTAATTATTAATTTCTTGAGAAACCGTATTTGTGTAATTATTATTTGTCGGTAATTTAAAAACAACTTGGATGTTTAGGTCATCGTCGTAAGCTACTAATTCTAAGAAGTTAAAGACAAATAATATTTTATCCCAATACAAATTACAAGAGGTTTTTCTACTTAGATTAAAATGAAGATTTCATAAAATATTATTAAAAATAAATACATTTAATCCGCGCAGAAATATCGCGGATTTCAAATCTTTTTTAAGACACCCTATATTTTATATATATATATATATATATATCATTTAAAATGTATATGCACGTGATTTTTTTTAGATATTTAATTAATTAACAATTTTCGTATATTTACTTTACCTAATGTTAATTTAATTTGGTTCTACTGTTATTATTATAAAAGTGATGAGAAAATAGATTAAAATTCTTTATGAAGTTGAATGAGAATACACCATTAACTCATTATCAAAATGCATATCCAAGTAGTTAGATATTAGTATTATAATGATGAAGATATCAAAACTATTTGGATTATTATGTTAAAATAAAATACACTAGATATTTTTATTAATACAAATATTTTATACAATTAATTTTATGACTATCATATTCGACCTTTTATAAAACACATGAAATACATTAAACTTTTATATTGTTGACTCGTTAAAAATATTACTGGGTATCAAGTATCAACCAATAATAACTGAATATAATTATTATCAAATGGTAAATTTATAAACAGAGAGTTACCTAACTAAAATATTCTAACAAAACTTTATAAACAAGGAGGTTAATTTATCACAATTTGTAAATTTACGTTTTTCTTTAACAATAAAATTTGTCACACGAGGTATGATGTTACGAGTATAAATGATTTCATGCTAATCACATTATTTGTTAATATTTTTTGATAATCTTAAAGGAATAAATTTAAACTGATATATAAAAGGATGTAATAAAATTTCAATTTTAAAAAGGTAACGAGTCGCGGGGTGTTGTCGATATCGCTTAAGTGAATTACTTGGATAAAGATTTTAGAGTTTTATTTTTATTTTAATTTTGAAAGCAATGATAAATCATTGCATTCGATAAAACGATTCTGAACGGAGCTTACTTTTCTCGTAAATATAGTCTAAAGTTACATATTTGGTGAAAATTTCAGGTTCCTATGACTATTAATTTGAAAATTGCGAAGAAATAAACAACAATCGATTAAGATGAAATTGCACTTTTAGCGTTTTTTAATTATATTTTTAGGTGCTTTTAAAGAAAATCGAAAAATGACCTCTCTAAAGTACCAACTATGTGCGAATTGCTGCCGGGAACAAACTATGACCAAAGAGATCGGAGCACTCCTTCTGGTCGAAAATCTGTACGCAGGATAGAAAAAAAAATAGATATTATTGTAAAATCAATAGATTCATCGCTCCGCTCAGAATCTAAAATAAAATACAAATAATGACGATTTGATATATGATGAATAAACTGAATTTCATTTACGTTTTAGTCTTTATAAAACTGAGATTCATGAGATTCACTTCCTTAGAAAATAGATTCTATGAAATATAATCATATTATTGTATAGCCCATACCTGTTTTTTATAATAACTGTGCTTAATTAAATTGCATTGGTTGTTAGTGTTGTCACAATTTTTAAATAGCACTTCATCATAGTCGTCGTTTATGTTAATCACAATAATATTATCAATTTTTACTGAAGAAAATAAAATGAACATCATTCATAAAAGAAAAAATTTTAATATTTTTATAATATATTTCCCTACGTAAATAAATCACAATGAATAATTTAAGTACCTTACTTTTTAATTTAAATAAATATTGCTCAATTTTCTTTCAGTTTTGAAATTATTCATAATGGTATTTTATGAAACGGAAAGAGATTAATAATATTATTATATCATTGTAAATAACAAATTAACGTAAAAAAAATGTCCAATGATAATTAATTTTAAATGTAATTGTATCGGTAAATGCGAAATGTATGCTTTCTACTTATAAGTGTGCCATATCTTAAAGTCATAATAATAATAATAATAATAATAATAATAATAATAATAATAATAAAATAATAATAATGTGTCTGTAAACGCTGAGGAAAAAAATATTTGATAAAGGTTGATTTTTTTAAAAGAAGCGTTTTCTAATAGCTTTTATTGAATCT
This sequence comes from Slavum lentiscoides, assembly GCA_032441835.1. NCBI lineage: Eukaryota > Metazoa > Arthropoda > Insecta > Hemiptera > Aphididae > Slavum > Slavum lentiscoides. The sequence continues at coordinate 18,598,010 of CM063706.1, read as the reverse complement.
TCTCATATATTTTTTTAATCAAAAGTTAATTTTATCTGTTGATTCAATTCTTGGATTCTTATCACAAAAAAAACAGTAATAAAATGGCAAGTAAACACTTACAAAGTTCCTGAGGTCGAAATGATGAGGACTTCGCCTGCTGGCTGTGTCAGCCACAGGGAGGATAGTGTTCACCATGTACGCGTTAAAATTTAAACCAGCCAACGGTATAAACGGTTTCCATGACAGCATATCTTTTACAAAATCTGTTTAACAAAAACAGCCAATAAAAACAAAGAATATATTCAATTTAATTCGTAAACGTATAACCAAAAACACGATATTATATATATACTACAGCCTATGTTATAACGACTGTGGGTAATTGGTTTAAAACCTAACTCTCCTCGTTTAGTGTATAGTGTATATGGATCATTTAATCACTTACAAATAAATTTCTAGTGGATACTAAACGAAACAGATACTTAAAATAACATAATGCTTACCTTCAAAAAATGAAATACAATTTAAACACTCAATCATAATTTCTTTAGACATCCCACGTACGTTTTTATGCGAATAATACCAGTATGTCATTTAGTATTTAAATAAAACAAAATAATTAATGCATTTTACTGTCACACAGCAATGAAAAACACTTTGAAAAATCTATCAAAAGTGTCAATAAAATTGTATTTTATTTGTTTTTAATTGTGTACATTTATAACATATTCACGCCTACTTTTGACAATGTACTCGTACATTTCTTAAACTGTATAGGATAAGGAATTATATAGACAAACAATAATATCAGCAGAAAAATATTATTAAATTTACTAACTAAATAAATTTTGTAATTAGTTTATTCAATTAAAACTCGCGAATTATGAAATTTAATTAACTATTACGTATTTTAAAAAGATGTAATAAATAAATAATAAAATTGCAAGTTATATAGTCAGAAAAATTAGGTGAAGTACTTAAGAGATTATATGTGAACATTTATTATGCCGTGTAAAATGCATATTCCATAAATTGAAATTATTAATAGTTTCTAGAACATTTTTCCTGGTAGGAAGGAGAGTTTCAATCGGGAATAATTTTCTAATATACTGTATATATCATATATTAATCAATGTATTATGTAGAAAAGTTAAGCCGAGGAACTGATTTACTATTTATCACTGTTTTCATAGGTTCGTCCACTAAAAATTTAGAAGTGAGCTCGTTTGGGCGGTTTATGACTTCCAAAAAATTGCAGACATTACAGGTCCCTCATTAACTGCGATGTACTGATATCAGTAAACAATATCCATACATACATATACAAATAATGATAATCGCATACGTGTTATGCATATTGCGTATGTTTAACTTAGGTTTTTTTTAGGTAATTTTACGTACTCGGAGGACCAACTATTACTGCATAAAGTCCAGTTACTAATCCAGCAGCCCAAAGACTCCTGATTGTTGATCCATAAAGAGCGGCTTGTAACGGGTCATAAACGTAGGAAGGATGATAAATTAATGCTCCACTAAACCAGGTCGTTGTACATATTAGAGTAGAAATTGCCAGCAAAATCCACGTATGTGTCTATATAATAAAACGGAAACGTTATGGAATTAATTTAATTTCTTATACTAATGCACATAAGCAAATTTAATAAGTAATATTTTAAATATATTACACATATATTAAATATGTCATAAAAAAAATATATATAGGTATTAATCAACATAATTAACTTAAAACGTTTTAATTTTAATTAATAAAACTAAAGTTTTTTTTTAAATGTATAATAATTCAATAGATAAATGTCATTGACAATATTATACCGTTTAACGAAATGTAATTTATTACCATATTTAATTTAGTTGTACTCGTCTTTCTTTTATACAGCAAATAACCGAAAATAGCACCGACTATATAAGGTCCAGCTCTGGCGTGTGATTTTATGTATATTGTCATAAAATAATCATCGTTCGTTGGATTCGTAGTGAAACTGAAAATAGAAACGTTTACATTGAATATGATATTATGCGCAAAAAATAAAAAATTCAAATTATATGTTTTATGAACATATAAAACTGTATTAGAAAATAAATTATTCGAATAAAGCAATAACGTATGTATATAATTTATGGAGAACATTAGTTATGTCTATTAATAATAATAATACGTATATACACTCGCATACCCTATGTCCGCTAACCTATATATAATACATAGGTGTGTGTTTAGTATAATACAGTTTTCAAATACATTTTTTTGAAACCGGTTCTTAAATGTAATATTATAGAAACCATTCGTTTGAAATTGTTTTTGTTTTTATTATGACTATCAGATATACTATTATGTGTATGTAGAGACCATCAGATACCAGGTACAATATTCAAAAAATTATAGTTGGCAAATTACAAATACGTTAACAACTTGTGTAATAAGAATTTATCTCTAATAAAATAAATACAATTATTTAATTACGTATTTTATTTATAATTGTACCTTTTCGACTTTTGAGAAGCTTGTTTAAGAGATAAGAAAAACGGAAATATTCGATATAATAATATATTATGTATAGTAATTTAAATAACTCACTCCATATTGAATTGAATATTTGCAGGCTTTTGTCCGATATACGTGAGTGCAAATGGTATCGCAATAGATAAAGTCATAAAAAAGGAAGTTAAGTACATTCCAATTTTAGGTTTCTTATTTAATACATACGCCAATCCGATACCGATTAACGTGAAGTGGAATTCGCAAGGCATAAACCACGTGTGATACCCACACTGTAATAAAAGTAAAATAAAAAATTTAAAAATGATAATTAAAGTAAAATGTATAAACATGAGCACGCGCATTTACCGTTTTATCGGTCTCGATGTAGTTATTTAAGTACAACAAGCTTAACCACCACGTTTGTTGGCAATTTCTTTTGTCTGTACCGATAAACGCTTCCCACAAAGGACCAGTTCCCATTTTGTACTGAAGTGTAGCGAAAAAGAATATAATTACAGCGTAGACAGGCGTCAATCTAAAAACCAATATATATTTATATATATACATAAATTTATTTTAAAATTTTTTTTTAATATAATAATAATTATAATAGCGTAAGAGGTTTACCTGAAATATTTAAATACCAATACTTTGAAGGGATTAACGAATGAAGTTTCAAGACGATCGAGTAAGATTAGGATCATTAAAGCTCCGCTTATAGCAAAAAAGGTATCCACCAATAAGTCCATGTGTGATGTAAATATCGAAATGAAGTAATTGTAGAACACCTGTGCAGGTAGTATAACATATATGAATGGGTACTGCGACTTACTTCTAATTACGTGTAGTAATGGAACGTTAGGAAACAATAATTTATTGTAACACGTACTTGTTCGTTGACTTCATAATTTTGTAAAGGACCGGGTAAACGGAAACCCCATCTGTGTCCAATTATAATAAGTACCATTGATATTGTTGTAGTTCCACACAAAGGAGTAAGATCCAATCCCCTGATAACGCAATCTCTTTGTGTTAAACTTTGTATAGCACGTCTGCCAGAGAAACACATTAACAAATCTGCAGATTTCGATTCTAAAATAATATTTATACCGAATTAATTAATCTTTTACACTTCCGAGTAACAAATATTGTATATAATATTTTTAATTCCCATATTTTAACACTGTTTTACGATCAATTTATTATCATGTGTGTCTGAGTGTGTGTGTGTATCAGTGGTAATTTTAATTTACATTTATTATTTAGCTAATTAACGCAACACTAATTCACATAAGTACCTTGATTCCACTGCCATGTTATTTTTTCTGCATAAACGGCGTAATCAAAAACTGTGGCTATTATTGTTAAGGATAATAAACTGACCATGAGTAATCTGCGAAACAAAGATAAATTATGAAAATATATATAATACACTCATTCATTAACATAAATATAAGTATTCACTAGGTAGTTTTGATAAATAAATAAAAATTGTTCATTGTTACACGGACAATAATAGAAACACAATTTTACGGAATTATTAATATAGATACATTTTATATGGCTCGAAGTAATGCTTTTTTTTATACTCATAGAAAAATTTCCACTAATAATTGTTACCGTGAATAAAATAAAATACCAAACATGAACAAATACAAACAAATTTTTGGAGTTTTATTTTAAATAAATACCTAACATATTTTTCTAGGAATTTAATATGTGCAGACCCGGATAGTTTGTCCCAGTTAGCCAGTCAAGGAAATCTCGAAGGGTCGCATATCTCATGATTTATTTATGAATCGAGTTTTAATGATAATCGATCTTACTTGTATTTACGTACATTTACATAATAATCGTGTCTCGTACACTGTAATGTCATACTCTATAACCGTAACATTTTAACATTTTAAAAGTGGGCTGGTAGCTCATTGTGTGCCGGTAAAAAATTTAAATAACTATGGGCCAGTAGAACCCAATTCGGAGCTATAATGTAAAAAACATTGTATTTTTGGTGATATAATTTAAAAATATTACTCCATTTCAATACATTTTAAGTATATGAAATTATTATTATTATTATTTTTAATTTTTTTGACAAACACTTTAGGATTGTATAAAATTAATGTCTTTTGTCTGAATTATTTTAAAATATTTATTTTACATTTTCGTTAATGAATTACTTACTAGCCACACAAATATTAACTAAGTATTTCATTTTTTATATTAAGAAAAGTTCATGTATTACTTCTCATAAATTAGGCAAAACAAATTATTTATAAAATATTCTTAATATTTAATTAAGCGGTTCACTTCGAACAAAAATAAAATTTTACTTAAATGCAAAATATCATATAAAATATTTTCTAAATATTTTAGTGATTAAAATATGAATAATATTTTGTGTATAATATTCATAAAACAATTTATTCGTAAGAAAAAAATTAACCATCCACTATATTTATTAGAACTCACAGTGTACCTATACACCGAATAAAATTTACTGATCAATTATTGTTTTAATAAATTGACTAAATGTTTTACAATTATAATCCAAGGAGATCTAAAAACACCATCTCTATAATTATTATCAATGATATGTTTTACCGGAACATTCACTTTGGACCACGTTCAAAATTATTTCATCCCTGATACACAAAAAAACTTGAATTCTATGAATTAACCACAATATTATTAATTGTATATTGATACCGTTTATTTTTTATATCGTGACGAACCGACTTGATTCATATATGTGTCGAGATTTTAAAGTTTACTTATCGAAATTAAATATAAAAGTCATTAATTGTAATTAATAAACACGTTTAGATACAGTGAATAAATTATATCGGATATTTTGTTTTATTTTTGTTTCACTAAAATATTATTATTTAAATAAAATAAATTTTAAAATTATTTTTTCACTTAAATAAATGTAATACAAATTAAATGAACAACATTTTCAAATTGTACATATATGCGTAATGCGTATATAGACGAGTTAATAGATTCTGGAATGTACGGTAGAATGCACATAACTGGTTTCAAGCCTTGCACGTTTCTAGGTCATTGGACTTGAACTTGTCAAAACAATTTCCGACATTATTATTGAATAGATAATTAAATGTAAAAAATCTTCTTTTTTTCTTAATCAATTCTGAACCGATAACCATAAAAATGATTGTTTTTACGTGACTCTCCGAGAAGAGTGTTATATTGCGAATTACAGGAGTTCCAATATTATTTTTAACAAGAAAGAATTTATTACTAATTTTACAGTTTCATAAATGTATACGAATTCAAATACCTATTATAAATATAATAACAAAAGGGAAATTTTAAACGAAAATAAAATATCTTAATCTATATAATAATTATATATAAAATTTACCCAGAACTTTAAAAAAAAATACTTAATTTAAGATTTAATTTAAGAAAAATGTGTGATGTTAATTATAACGTATTATACATAAAGTTAAAAAAATTTGTATTATATTTCATAATTACATCTAGAATATATCCGTGATATCTAAAAATTTTTCGATTAGAAAATATTTCATACTATCTCAAAATTAGAATTACATAATTTTGATACATTTTACAATTTGAAACGAATCTGTTAATAGTGGATATTTTATCTAAGTGCACGTAATCCTCAATGAAGAAAATTAAAAAAAAAATTTTTTTTTAATATGAATTTTATAATATCTTAATATAATAATCTTAGTGAAATCCTGACACAATCGAGCATATGCAAAACTACTATATCCGTTGGGTTCGTAATTTTTATTTTATATCAATCGACGCATCATTAATGAATTGTTTTATTTTTTATATTTATATAATTTTTTTTTATTCCTGGAATTATTAGCAATTTAAATGTTATTTAAAATTCTTCAAGAATTTTTTTTGTAAATCTATTTCTAAATATTTTAGTTTTCAGAAATACGTTCTCGTATAATACCTATAGAGGAGTATACTATATTATACTAATGCATATTAAAATAAAGTACTACTTATACGTATTTACTTACATAAATGCTATATCGTAAACAGTATACTTATCGTCTGGACGTTGGGCTTTTGTGCACATAGTTTCAGAAACAGACACGTTCTCAATCACATCCAAATTATTTTCTTTAATATATAATTTGAGGTATGCCTCAACATCCAATGCGGAACATGATGCAGGTACACACAAAGCCCATTTGATTTTATCCAAACGTTGCTTGAATCGTGCTCCACCGTACTATAATAAATCAGTCCGAAATTGTGTATAACATTATTTGTAATCACAATGAGGGTTTAACAATTTAGATTATACGCATCATTTAAATTAAAATATTAAATTATAAAACAACGGATTTTCAACCACCGACAAATTCTAAATAATTTATATTTTTTTATTAAAATTATTCACAAGATGAAATTAGATAATTAAATTATTTTATTTTTAATTCTCTGTAGTTTTCATTTTATTAGATGACCATTATATTCTATTTGATTTGCTTGTATTATAACAAAACTATGTGCATATATAAACCGTTTTAAACATACTAGTATATATTTGGTTTTCGTAGTCAAAAGGGATGAAAAAAATTTGTATTACTATTAGGAAATATTTATGTACAGTATAGAAAAAAACTTTTGTTTTTTTTTATTAAGTTATGATTAAAATATCTGAATATATGATTAATGTATAATATATTGTGAAAACATGAATAAGAATACTATACAGTTATAACTAGAGATATTGATATTTTCGTGTCACGTTATACAGATTTAAATTAATATTATACACTTCATATTTGTGTGTAAAGGCGAATTTTAAAAATATCTAAAGGAACATTGTTGAGATTTACATCAATGTTTTGTATAACATGACGTAGTTGAATAAATGTCCGATCGGAACTTAATTATTACTTTATTTGTATTCAAATTTTACTGATTTATATTATAGGTGACTTATATTATCAACGATAATTCATTAACGTATATTTAGAAAATATATTGTGTGGCTGTGTTAAAAAATATCTTAATAAGATTAATAGAAATTTGTAGGTATTAATTTTCTGGTGCAGTATTTAAAAAAAAAATCATTATCATGGATATGCGCGCCAATTTGTTTTATATAAAAAAACATTTTAAATTTGAATACCTACCTATAAAATAAAGATTATGTAATTCTATACTTTGTATACATATTACACTACTTGTTATAAAGATTTTAAACAGGAACATCGAACATTGTATATCGAGGACAATATAGAAGGTGAGCAACAATTCACAATCAATTTAAGGAGGTACATTACAAAAACGGAGTTCAAGGCGTTCAATTGTATATATTATATTTTTTATATAGATTAACAATTTTCGAAATATAATTTTATTTCCGTAAACTATATAATCCAAAAATTAAAATTCTTACGTCACAAAACGTTTAAACATATTCATGTGGTCCTATTTTATACTTAGATTAAATAATGATCAATAATTTGGTTATTAAATTATATACGTATACAATATACTTAAGTTTATTTTCCAACATTTTCCACATATATATAAATATTGTTATATTGTTAATTTTCTTTGCATGTATATATATAATATATATAACTATATACAAATATACATATATATATATATATATATATATATATACATACATATAGTTAATAAGACGTATGTAATAAATTATGTATAACATTTTTTTTTTTTTTTTTATGGATTTATGGACAATTATCCGACAATTTAACACACGCTTTACACAAGTAAACTATATGCAAATAATGTGCATCAACAAATTTGACAATTCGTCAAAATTTATATACTAAATTATCATAAATAAAAACTTTTACTTACGTAAATTTTGTGCCAAGCCGGTAATAACGGATCATACTCTCTAGCAAGCGGGTCGGTATAAGAATATTCAGATGGTACATCGAGTTTAATGTCGACGAGACAATATTGGGCATTTATCGGTGTAGTTACCTGCAAGCACTCGTCAAAGTCTCCTAGCTGGTATCTGTTACCAGACAATAATCCTACTGCCTGTTTCGCCGACGCGTCCCACACTATAACATAATAATACGTAATGAGACAAATATTTTTTCACGGGTTTTTTTTTTATTATTATTATTATTATTGTTTTTCACGAGAAGCATTTTTGCACATCGAATTACGGCTTTCGGCCACAATTTCATACATTCAGTGAAAGTAAATTCGACTAAATAATATTGTACCTAAACGTCACGCAAATTAACGAATTATTTTAATAATTAATTCGTTAATTTCAATTACGTTTAGGAATATTAGGAGATAATATTATTTCGAATAAAAACCAAGCGCATCACAATCGTACATATACATAATAGCGTTTACATTGAATACATTTAAATTTATTCAAATCGAGTTAAAAACTTAAGTAATTATTCAAGTAAATCACATCGATTTTATCGATTTCACTTTCAAACTTCGTACTACGAGACGCGACGGTATATGACAACCACTTTCTAATGTGTCGGTATATATTTTATTCGTCAGACAGTCTGATTTTATTATTATTATTATTATTATTATTATTATTATTATTATTATTATTATTATTATTATTATTATTATTATTATTATTATTATTATTATTATCGTTAATATTATCGCAAAATTATGACAAAACGCCATTTATTTCGGTATTGAATAAATGAAGACTAGTTAAAAGTGAAAAATATAAATTTATATATTCATATTCAAAGTCATTTAAAAATCAGATAATTTTTATTGAAGTAATTAATATCTCGATATGTATAACTAAATTATGCTAGTAAATTTTAATTGGCTTTTGCGGAAAAATTTTAACGTGCCCATATACAATTTTAATTATTAAATATATTACTATAAATAATAAAATAATACATTTATTTAATATTTAAATATACGGATCAAAGTAAATGTATTATAAATGTGTAAACTTTATTATTTTATTTTAATGATTAATATGTTAACAATCGGTAGAACAGAAATAAATTATAACACGTGGTATGATATTATTTATCAATTTATCATTATATAACATCTATCATCATTTTATTTCACCTTAAAAAATATTTGACACTTTCATAAAAGTTATAGCAAGAAAAATTATTAAAAATTAAAGTTAATAGAATTCGTGTCTTAATAAGAGTTTTACGTTTAATTTAACAAGGATGGTAATATTTTAATTAAAGACTACATAACACCCATAAACAACCAAAGGGTGTTATTTAATATTACGTTTTAATTAAAAAAAAAAAACTAAATTAATTCTATTATAACTAATTTGAAATGGTATTTATGTTCACAATATTCAATATATACGCACTTAGTAAAAAATAATAATAATTTAGAAATTAATTGAAATGTTTTATTATTATAAAATTTAAAAATTGCCAAACATTTAAATTCCCAAATTTTGATTTGAAATTATTACAAAATAAAAATATCTTGCATAAATAAATTAAGTATATTCATACTTGTAACTTTCTGACTTTCTATACGCTAAAATTATACTGTATACAAGTTTCAAATAATTTCTCTAAGAAAACGTTATCTTATAAATACATTAGTCATACAAACAAATTATATTATTAATATTAATATTAAACTAACATTAATTTATCCTCAATTATGAAATACACACAGTCATAATTATTTTTTGAGTAATGTAAACAATAGAGGTAAAACGTATGTAAAATAGACTGTGCACTCCTGTGCGAATGAAGAGGTATATCAAAATTTTAAATTTATCTTCTCGATGAACAGACATTTTTTGTTGTTCTAGTCGTGTTTATTTTTAAATATGTAAATTAACGTCCACTTTTATTTATTAAAAAAAACCTATATGTTTAAGCAAGTAGTTCAGTTTTAAGGAAAGGAATGAATTCAACTCATATTCCATTCAATAGACAGAGATTTGGAACGTAATTCTATGTCCTAAATAGGGTGACTTATATCCCGTTTAAAACAGGACAGTCCCGCTATTCAGCATTGCGTCCCGTTATGCCGATAAACTTCAAACGGGACTATTTTTCCCCGTTTTTTATTTTCCGTTTTCCATTTCTACACATTATATTTAGATAACCTCAAATCAATTTTATGACATATTTTAATCGTGTGTAGAAAAATACAATTACCTTTCTGAACGTTTGAAAGTTTTTTATTGTATGTAATTAATATTACTGAATTAAACATAACTACATATACTGATGTTCAAAAAATCTTAAAAATTATTTATTAAATTACAAAAATAATAAATATGATTTATGAATAGAATCTGGACGAAAGCAAAAAGTTAAAATAAAAGAGTAGAAAAGTATAGCTTTTAGGTCAAAGCGTGAAGTATTTGGAATGTTAGAAAAAAATATAGTTCATCAAGAAAATTATAATATATTATATTGAATATATTCTTGGAATAAACACATTAATAAATATAATATTTTCATATTCATACGTTTTACGGGCAGATTGAAAAAATTATTACTATTGCTTATTTATTTATTTTTTGTAAAAACTTTTACATTAACATAATTATATTTTTTTTAGCACAAGGTATGATGAAGTGGCATAAATTCTTTAGAGAAATATAAAAAAATCTGGTTGTGTAGAAACACAAGAATAATGAAATCTAAATAATTCTTGATCATATTCTGATAAGACTCATAACTTATAAGGCAAAACATATTAAAAAAAATGACATTAACGTTAAATATAATTTTAAGATACAAGGAAATTTTAATAATATTTTAAAATTTTAATAATATTATGTGTTTTTTATTATTTTTTTTTTCATGAAAATGATTGCAGTGTTACAGGAGTGATACAGTACAAAGCTTTTGAGAGAATTTTGGTTAAACGTTTTTAAAATGTTAAAATATGGCCATCCTATACTATAATGAAATGGTTGGAATAAATGAATCATCAAAATAAAAATATCAGTTTTTTACTTGAAAATAAACTAAAAAAGTCTATATAAGAAATTTAATTATATTTTAATATTCACTAAAACAAAAAATACGATTTTTTATCATTATAAATAACCTGAAATATCCGATTTTATTATTTAATCCGTGTTTGATGCAATTATTTATTTTCGTAAAAAAATCGAAAGAAAAAATATAAACACACACATTATAATAAGACGCTTAATACAATAGGTGGTATAATTTACATTTATTTCAAATAAATAAAAGAAACTCAGAATAATAAGCGATTTTCTACTTTAAGAGATAAAAATTTAATTAACTGGTCACTGACACTATAGAACATAAACCAATAATTTTTTTCAACCTTACTCCGTCTATAGTGATCTGGTCCCTCTTGCATTCTATTTACACACGTTTCCGCACACTTTCTCTTTTATATTTTTTTATCTGGAGAAGTGCGAAGGACACTACAAATTCCTGGAATTAACTGATTTTATTAACATATTAGTTATGTACATAATTTTTTTTTCTTATTAACCTAAAATTAATAAATATTTACATAATTTTTTAATATAACAAATATTATTATAAAAATATACTTTAATATTTGCACTTAAAATTTTCCTCGATCATTAAACATTGTAGTATAAATTAAAAAATCAAAAATGCAATTTTTTAAATATATAGCTCTTTATGGTTTTCACTATGATAAACATATATTTTAAATTTTAAATACAATCTAAATCACTTTAAACTATCTACATTTTTACTATGAAATTATTTTGACTTCCTTATAATGAAATGTTTGATTTCGGGTATTAATACTTCGAATTTTATTGTACGGTTATTTGTACAATATTTTTGTGAATACTTGCGATTGAGGAATACTGTAATAATAAACCAGGTTATGTTTTCTAAACACGATAATGTATTATTGCACATCAAATTTCTGAAAACATCTCAAGAACACTGGCCCAGTGCGATCATTCTTTCACATCCAAATCGATGATTGTAGACGAATTTTTATCATTTATATTTTCATTAAAAGTACATAACCAAAAAACGTTACTTAAACATTTATTTGTATTCGTATAAATTGCGCATGTGTGTGTATAGACAAAGAAACAATATTCTACGATTTAATGGGAAAATAGAAAATACAAAACGAGTATACGAACATACGTATACGAGTATACGTATATAAAAATCAGTAAGCACGTATTTTACTATAATTTTTTTTTATCTACATTACGACCTTGAATACAAATAATTAATTCACGATGTATATAAATGCTAGAATTTGCTAAATATATACTCAATCATTTTGAAAAACCTGAAACAAAAACCGGTTTGATCCTTAACGTTAGATAAGTTCCGGCTAAGGAATTGTGATTCTTAAAAACTTCATATTGTACCCATCATTGACATAATATATACTTATATATATATATTTTTTTTTTTTTAACAGAAACTGGAAACGAAACAATATATTACGTAATAAATGAATGAAAAATGAAGACATTTCTTAACTCAAAATAAAATTATGTCATTTTTAAATACAAAATTTAAATTACGCACCATAAAAATATTAATAAAAAATTTGTATCACAATTAATTAATTAAAATATCATCGCGATTCGTGTATAGTGTAAATCAGCGGTTCCCAAACTGTGCCCTTAGGACACCGCGAGCACTTTCCCGGGGCACCGTGACTCATAAAAAATTAGTTAAAATTTATTGTAATTTTTTTTTTTTTTTTTTAATTTCAAATTGAATCTTATAAAAAAATTTATTTCGTACATTCCGATTCGCACCCCAAAATAACTCTTTCTTAATATTTTTCATTATTTTTTTCAAGTAAAAAAATGTATTAATTTTAAGTCGGCAGTATGCTTAGAATGCTTATATTGTATTATATTCAGTAAAACTATTAAAACTGATTATTAATGAAAATTATTTTTGGTTTTTTATGTATATTCCTCGTGGTATATCACGGAAGGGTACCGCGGCTGAATTTAGTCCATAAAAGGGCACTGCCGCAAAAAGAGTTTGGGACCCGCTGGTGTAAATGAAGAATATTTACGTAATAATATTGTTGAAATTCTTTTCGATAATTAATCTCGCCTAAGATAATTCGAATTATGTAAATAAATATTAATATTTAATGTATAATATGACCCCCTAAAAACGATCTCTTAAGAACGTAAAAGAATTCAAAAACAGATATTCATTGTTACTGTGTTTTTATTTTTACTATTTTGTAATAGCTATCTGAAGAATATTCATATATTATAATATTAAATATACCTATTCTACTAATATTATAATATAATCGTATACTAATATAATACTATATTATACTAATAAAATATATAGTAGGAATATTTATATATAGAATTTTTATACCAATGATTTAATGGATTGAATAATGTATAACCCAAAAAAAATTGTCATTAAATATTATCACGTTTATTATAAATAATAAACGATAACAGAATCACTAGAAAAAAAAAACGTAAATTATTATACTAAATACCAGTTGGTACTTGGATGATGCGGTGGTGGTATTGCTAGTGCATTTAGTTAACACAGTAACGTTTCCGCATACGTTGAGACCGCATTTAAAACTCGTATATATAATAATAATAATAATAATAATAATAAAAAAATAATAATAATAATAATAATAAAAATAATAATAATAAAGATAATACCTACTGATGGTTTAACTAAAAATAAAAACGAACCGAATAATTTACAATGATTTGCGTCAATAACGAAATTAAAACAAACTGGTAAACGTTAAAAAAAAAAAAAAAACGTTAATTAAATAGTCTTTTGATAATGGTTATTTGAAAACGTGTATATGCTGTGATGGTAATATTATATGAGAATATGTGTATATATATATATATTCAGATTGTCGAATTTTTTACAGGACATATTATATTTCTGGCGGAATTCCATGAAACGCGTGAAAACGATTCCGTCTAAAAGTTGTTTGAATACTATTTTTATAGTACGCGAGGAATGAATCGAGTTCATCGACGTTGCAGAGGAAAAGGGAAAGACGCGCATAATGATTTTTTTTTTTTAGTATAACAATAATAAATTACTCGTAAACGAGCACCGAACACGTGTATAGGTATATAGAAGTCCGTTACTAGTGGTTCAGCCAACTGATATTCATTATGATAGGTATCTACTTTATTCTGGGGATAACCACATGCCTTCATGACCACCTGTATAGCGTTCGAGGTCAGTTTTTTCTTTCACTGTCATCATGTAAAATACTTGTATTTAAATAGCGATAATAAAATTGCGATTTTGGTGACGAAATTATTCACAAGCCACTATAATTCCTGCGTCTTGCGGCACGTTTGCATAATATCGTCTACCATTTAAACTTGTTGTAATCGTTAGACACTCGTTAAGGAAGAAATAGATTTTATATAAAGCCATACTATCGATTCGATTGGTTTCCAATATAATAATAAATTATTGTCCATCTATCGCATATCGAATAAAGTTTTCTATGCCGTACGTGTGTCACTGTTTGAAATGCACTTGATTTATTTATATATATATATATATATATATATATATATATATATATATGTGTGTGTGTGTGTAATAAACGTGTGAAAAAAATAATAATAACATAGGTAACATCCAAACAAATAAAAAAATATTTTTTGAAATCGGTCTAATTTTAAAATAGTATTTATAGTATTATTTTACGTATTATATTTTATTATTGTCCAAAAGTAAATTCATTAAAATATTTAATAGTATATTATACTATAATAGCTTTGTAACACATAAATCGTCAATTATTTATAAATTAATAATATAATACACTTAAAAAAAAATATATTTTTTTAACAAATTATAATTTTTTTCGTTATAATGAGGTGAACGGGACAACGTGTCTTTACAGATACATTTCACTGTCAACATTGGATAAGCGAAATCATGTACCCACATAAAAATATGTGTGCTGAAAACCGGTTTAAACGTACTCAACAACTTTTTTTTGGTTATAAAAATATGAATTATAGAAATGGGTATATAACAATTTTAATTCATTCGTATCTCAACTTGCTAAGACGAAAAGTTAAATGTCTGTTAAACAATAGAGTGATAATTTATCATTTTGCATCAATATGACACGTGAATTGTCCGGGATGTGCGATGTGATAATTATCACATATCCTGTCCCGTGCCCTATCTTCCAACTTTTATTTATTTTATTCTTTTTAACAAAACATTTTTCAAGTGTAATAACCGATTATTAAAACAATATAAAAATTATAAATTATAATACAATAATCGGTTATTTTGAGTTGAATTTAATTTTACTGTTGTAATATAAATATAAAATGTAATGAAATCATCACCTATTCATTAAGATACTGTTCAAACTTAATAATTTTATTGGACATAATTTGTTAAGGAGAATGTCCTAATTGAGCGAATACAAATCGTGATGTTAAAATGAATAAATAATAAATATCTAATGAACCAGAGTCGTTTGAAATGCTAAATTTTACTCACGATATACAAAACGTTCATCAAGTCATTGGTATGTATTATAAATACCAATAAAAAGCAATAAAAAATATATGTAAAGCTATACAACAAAAATAATTCTAATATTCCCGAAAAATCCGTCGCATATAAATAAAATTATCTACAAACCTTGGAACCAGTGTCCAGTATTAAATATCTAGTGAAATTATACTAAAAGATTACTTATGTATTATAGTACTATGTAATGATTTAAATTCCAAGGTCAAAAAAAACTATTTATAAGGAAGTACAAGAATAAGAGGTGGAGGAAGAAATACTTTTACTAGTTTAAGTTATTTTATCGACGTCAATTCACTTAATCCTGTGATTTTAACATAAATTAAATATTTTGTGCATATTATACCGTGATAAAAAATACATCGTGTAAAATCTCGACCAAACACATACCAAAAAATTTCCCAAAGCTATTGAAATTATCAAAAAACTCAATTAAACGAAAGCCGCTCAAAATTATTGTGCAAAAAATTTATTTTCAGTGGTTGATTTTAAACCATATTTATAATATATTTCAAAGAATAAATCCATAAAAATGTATAATACAATATAACATTTACTTTATATAAACGCTAGTTCAGTATTCGTTTCAAATATTCCGTTTAAAATTAATATTCATAAATTGATAGAAATAGTAATGTCAAATAATGTAAAACACTATATAGTTTTATAATCTTTTTCAGCTGCAGTGTCGATCTGGGAAGACAACACACGCACTTTGTTATCTCTTATATAAGATACAATATATCGTGTACATAGATTATTTGCTTTATAATTCTAATACCTACTACTAATTAATTTTGTTCGATAAAAATCAAAATCCTACAAAAAGATTGAAGTACCATACTAAAATAAATAAATTATTAAAATAATTAAATGGTTTGAGAGTAGCGTTATTCTTGTATAATAAATACGAACATAAAATTTCAAATATAACCACATGACAATATTGAATATAAAATTATTAAAATCATTTGCCTAAATAATTAAGATATGTGTATTTATTTTTATACAGTTAGTTTAAAAAATTTTAATTATGTGCCGCAGAATTAAACAAAAATTTATAGACTCTCGTATATTATTTTGTAATAATATATTTTTTTAAATGTTTATTCTAAGACTAAAATATAATAATATTATAAATTTAAATTTAGAAAAAATAAAAAATATTATTGAATGTACATATTATATTCATAAACAATAATCGAATAACTTACTTTGTTGGGCCCATAGAGTCATATTCTCCAAACCTGACTGCAGTTTTAGACTATCATATTGGCATTGTGCATTTTCTGATTTTATAATAGCATTTGGTAACGCCGGTAAAATATTTTTTGGTCCTGTCAACGATGTGTTGACACTGACCAGACATAATAACAACAATGTAAAACGGGACACCATCTCATTAAATTGAATGAATTACTGAAACATAATAAAACAATTAAAAATAATCATAAAACAAAAATAGATGTCATTTGTAACTCGTTTCCATTTCCAACTAAATCGTATTAATTAAACCAATAATAGTTGATAAAAATGTTTCCTAAACTGTAGATCGATATTTTTATGAATTTCTCAAAGTAATTACTAAACAATATTAAATAAATTAGAGACGTCATTTATGATTTTGAATAGTTGATCCCGAAATTCGCACGTATTCGATTTCAGTCTCTATCTGGCCATTCAGGGTAGTTTTCGACATAAGTTCTGAGGTGTTTGGGATAAAGCAAACCACTCAAAGCCCTTCCCCCGCCCAACTTAAACTTAGATCATCAGTACACGATACACATTATCACTTCTTCTACCCATTTTTATTTAAAACAATACAAATTATTTCTTATGAAAATAATAAAAAAATACCTAATCATTAAATGAAACAACAGTCAATCGTATATAAAAATGTATACAAAACCACGTTATAGTTACATATTAAATTTAAATTCGGACGTTTTGATTAAATTTATTGTTTTAAGTTAAAACATATGTATATTACGAATTGATAAAGAATTATATTTTAAACATTATTTGGTAAGAATTTTTCTAAAATATTTTTTATACAAATTAATTACCAACAGCAAATAAAAAAAATGTTAATAAATGTTTGTTATATGACATTTAAAAAAATAAAATAAAGTTAATACTATTGAAAACATTTCTCAGTTTCCTCTTTAAATTTGGTGATAATTTAAAGCCTTAAATTTTCAACGCAATTAAATTTTCAATTAGACACAAACGCTATGGTTTAATACAGCACAATATGATTTTAAAATCAGTTAGATAGACGGAAAGATAAAATTTGTTACACATTTAATTATGTACGAATTCAGATGAGAAATTTTCTAAATATTACACGATTTTAAATTTAGCTGAATGTATCCACTGCATTATTCAAATTAAACCAAAGTCCAACTAACCCGAAGAAGACAACAAGCCTCTGGCTTTAATAATTATTATTCTCGTATAAATTATATAAGAATCGGTATTTTGTAACAATGCAGTTACAAAATAATTTCGAAAACATAATCAGTTGCATGGCACACGTACCAAATTTAAAAATAACATTATAAATATTATACAGATTTTTATTTAATTTTTTTTCATTTAACTGGCTAAGTACCAAACGGCGCATTAAAAAAATTGTCGACAGATCAAAAAAAAAGCCAATATAAATTAAATTGATGCGAATTCTTAACATTTCCCTATCACTCAAATAACGCCTCTGAGGTAATCCATCAATATATAGATACATACATTTTTTCGAATTTATTGAATTTTATTGTTACGATATATTTGAAGAAACACTATAGATATTTATTATATATTATATTATATTATTTATATATTATAATTATTCATTTATTTTTTAAACAATTTTGAAAATAAATACTAATAATACGTTTCGTAATGATTTATAAATATTTTGTTAATTCATGCCTACTCATAATAATCATCCTATTGATTGCCTAATTATGGTAGTAAATAATAAGTAATATATTTCTTTACATATATAATATCAAAATTATTTAAATTACAAGTCATTATTTAGCTGCTTATAATATATGTTTTGTTAAAGTTAATAAAAGATGATTCAATGAATTAATAACGTTATTCTAGTTTATGTAACTACACTATATACCTGTAACAGAAAAACTAGCTTATAAAATGTATAAATTAATTAAGTGAGAGTAAAGAAAGCCTACGTTAAAATATTATTAATTTAACGATAGTATTCACAAGATGTGTTATAAATTTTATAATGACTTAGTTAAAAAAAGAAAAAGATCTATATGCCTAGTAAATATTTGTTGATAGGTAAAGTGATAGTTAAAAATAATATTTATTTTAAGATAGAAAAAATTCTTTAGCATGAAAATAAAATAATTATCAGAATTCTAAGTTTTAATGTGAATAGTAAAATTAAAATTTAGTTGAAATAAAAGATATATGTATCATAATTATGTTGTAATTCGATTTTTTCGGTAGCTATCTTTTATTTTTATACAATGGTAATTATGAAAAGTAAAAATTTTATTAAAAGTAATAAAACTTTATAACAGAAAATTTTAATTTCTGGTATCATTTTCAAATATATTACATTAAAAAAAAAATATATATATATATAAAAATAGATAAACGTTATTTTAAATAATGCTCTTCAGGAAAATTGAAAACTCGCTAGTCTTCCAAACTCCAAAATTACATAACCTTCTGGCGAATTAAAAAAATTAACCGAAATAATAAACACCTTATTATTTGAGAACATAATGAAAATATCAATATTATAATAACTCGTATTATTATTATTTTTTTTTTTAATAACTGTAATTTATTTAACGTTTACATGCCTTTTAATTATATATTTTATCATTTTTCTATTCAAAGATATTATTATAAATAATTATAATATAATATATTCATGTATACATATAATATAGGTAACGCGGAAATTTTGAATATTTTCAAGTCATGAAAGAAAAAAAGCAAAATAACTGAACAAAAAATTATTAATAATTATTATTCTTCTACGTGATAACATAATAATTTTTACATTTTTTCCTTATTGTTGGTTGCTTACAATATATCATAACTGAATTTCAACATGAAGCCACGATTCCAATTTATTTTTAATATTAAATTCCTAATGAAATCAAAATGGAAATATACACAGATTTATGGCGTATTCATAACTAGTAATACCGACATAGAATTATGGAATTTATCCGCGTAGTTTTTAACCAAAATCTATACGTGCAAAAACTTTTTAGAATCTTATTTAATCTACCTTATAGCTATCTTGCAAGATGTTTCCAAATAAGCATATATTTAATTTATTATGCAAGAGAAAAAAATTATAAAACAAAAATGTATTTTAAAAGTAACTACGGTTGAATAGTTTGTCGTACTTTTCTTTGGTATATGTCAGTGTTTTATTATGATTTTGAATTTAAAGACAAATAAGAAATCATCCTATTTTTATAATATAAATATGGTATTCACAAAGTTATGTTCTCGTAACACAAAACCAAAAAGAGCCAAATGTCTGTAATTAGTGTAATACGTAATATGTACAGGTATTATTACATAGGTAACTCTACTAGCCACTCGATTTTTGTTTCATGCCGTTATTAATAAGAATAAAAAAAATTTATTTTTATATTTTTTTAAATAATAATAACAATATATTGATGCCATTTATACGACAAATTATGACGTTATGAAAAATGCCATATTAATAAATCAATCAATTATCGAATAAAATCAGAAAATCTCATATACATTTATATTTTCTGATTTTTTTATATATAATTTGATGTCAATCGATTGAACCTTAAAGTTTTCTATATTAAGAACAATTTATATATATATATATATATATATATATATATATATAATTGGAAGTAAAATAAATAAGTTTAAATTTAGTTTAATAAGTTAAAATTAAAATAAATAAGTTAATATACATATAACAAAGAATACTAATTTTTTCTTGCATAATTTTTGTTTTAAGAATATTTTATGACCTTATGTGTTGTTATTTATTACAAAAAAATAAAAATTGTTATTCTATTTCATATAAAATGTTTTGTTTTGATATCTTTGTTATTTACAGCCCTATATTTTTAATTTCATACCTTAATATTTACTTAAATTTTATTGCAAATACATCGAATATTGAACTCTAATAATAATTTATAAAAATGATAAACCTTGAAAGTTTATACATGAGGGAGGAAAAATTTGGTATTTCATTGCACTATTATGCTTTTTAACTTAATTGTTGTAAAATGTTGTTAAATTTAATTGAAATAATTTAAATTAATTTATTCAATATTCATAACTTTTAACATAATTTTTATTTTACTTTCATTCCACTTCCATCATCACTTTTAAAATATATTTAAACACAATATATAAGTAACTGATAAAATTGTATTCAACAATAATCTTCCTGTATCCCTGTATATTGTGCGCTTTTTCTATAATTTTATGAGAGATAATAATCTGAAAAAATTGTATTTGAATATTTTGTAGTACAAATTGTAGAATTTTACGTATTTAAAATATATATGTATATTAAATGAAAAAATAAATAGGCAGTCTGCAATAAAAAATAATGAAAAGCGTGTATTCATTTCATCGAAATGTAAATATAGTATTCCAAAATATTATTTTAAAAAACGCCTTCAGCCGTATCTATATAATGTATAATTTAAACCTCATGGTTTTGTATGCTAACTACGAATATACAAATTATGTGCTTTGAATGTCTATATTACAACGTTTTTATATTTTATAATTATGAAGATTATCGGATCACTTAATTATTAATAAATAAAATTTACAATTATACAATTAGGAATTGTCTTTAACACCAATAATTTTCAAATATTAAACAAAAACAAATAAAATGAGAAATTACTTTTAAAATATTAAGATTTTTTAAAGCATATTATTGATTTCGGTTTTAAATCTTTTATTTTATATATTAATTAAATACTTTTAAATTTGTTCGTTGTCGATTTACGAATAAATTATTATTTGTGTGATTAATGAAACCAATACTGTTTAAATTCTAAAACGTATATAATTACTAATTAGTAGGTAGGTATGCAAAAATTATGAATGACTATTTAATATACAGTGTATATTTTTGTATATAGTAAGATTATGTATGACTGGATACTATGTACCTGGTAACTACTGTAAGGTAAACAACATTGTTAACCACAATTGTATATATTTAATTTTTCTTGGTAATTTTTACATATTTAACAATATTAAAACGTGGTACCTATTACAGAAAAAAACGAAAATATGCGGAACCGTATGATATAAGACAAATGATGCTATACAGGTATATTTCTCTGAAAAAACGTAGACATATATTATCCCTCCCACATTAATGAGTTAGGATATAGGTCTTT
Organism: Slavum lentiscoides; assembly: GCA_032441835.1. Classification (NCBI taxonomy): domain Eukaryota; kingdom Metazoa; phylum Arthropoda; class Insecta; order Hemiptera; family Aphididae; genus Slavum; species Slavum lentiscoides. The sequence goes on along the minus strand of CM063706.1, from coordinate 18,575,562 downwards.
ATAAGTTAAGCACTTAGCCTCATTCTTTTCTAGAAATACATTGAAAATAAATTGTAAGTCGAATAGTTCTTACAGAATAATTTGTAATTCAAAAATAAAAAACAATACGTGTTTAAATTGTTTCTAATGAAAATATAATAATAATATATTAGAAAATTCTAAATAAACATTTCTTGTGCAATATGCATAAAAGTATCTGATTTCTTTTCGTTATTTTATTTAAATGAGATATTAATCGAAAACCTAAATTTGCTCTCGCCTTATACTCGTATACGTAATTAACAACAAATACATTGTGTGAGAATCACTGATCAATTTTTAAATTATCTAATTATCCCTATTGAATGTCTATAGTTATAATTATATACATATATACAGTTCATATTTATTTATTACAAAAAAACTATGTATGATAATATCACAGTTTATTGGAATTAACATAGAAGGGTTACTAAAAAATTTAATCATATATCCTTATAATCACGTATTATATAGGTACATTATTGTACAAAAGATATGACCAAAAAAAAAACAATTATTTATATTGTTTTTTAAAATTAAAATCTCGTTATTTTGATTTTTCAATTTTGTATAATAATTAATGATTAAACATATTAATTATACATTGTTTAGTACAGATCCACTAAAATCCACTATTTGAAAATTTTATGTAAAAGTCTAACAGGATAATATTATATAAGTAATGAAACGAATTTAATAAACTAACTAGTATAGGTTATTTAAAATTTTGAATTTTAAAATAAACCATGTGTAATATTTATTCCATTGTGTTACATAATTCCTTAGTTATTTGACTACTATAACTTATAAGAAAAACAAAATATTTATTTAATCAAGAAAATGCATATATGTAAACAAAAACATAATTCGTGTGAGCAATAAAATAAAATCATAAAAATAAACTTTAATTGTATTATTATTGTAAAATTTAATTTGTTATTATACGTTGTATACATTGTAAGAAACATTTTTTTCTTTTTGAAATAAAAAATTAAAATTTGTTTTTGTTTTATTAATTTCTGCTTGTATGTAAAATTAGTGGCAGATCTAATGAAAAAGGCCTAAGCGACAAGGTAGAGTAATATTTTCCTATTACCAATTTTTCCCAATAGGTTAAATAAATATTTAAAAATAAAAGCAGATATAAATATTTTATTTCGATATTTCTTATACACCTAAGTTATATAGTTTTTTATGTGGCCCAATATTATGGGCCAATACATAAATGACAATATTATTTTTGTTACACTGAAGGAAACTATATATTCTCTGTTATGATTTTTTGGTTTACATACTAAATTAATATTTTAGTTTTATCTTTTACAATTACGTGCATAAGTTTAAAATAATATAACAAAATGAATATTAGATGTACCAAATTTTGGTCAAGTAAAATATACACTTCCCCAAAAAAAAAAAATAATAATAATAATAATAAAATTTAAAGGTAATTAGTTAATATTATATTTTTTTTACGTTATATATATTAAAATAAATTTGCAAATAAATTTCAAGAGGAAAATTTATATTTTAAAATATCATTTCGTTTCCGTAACAAAAATATTCTTTTATAATTTTTAAAATATTATTGTTTTCCATTATTAAATACACATATTTTAAATTTATAAATAAATCTACACTTCCAAATATATATTAATTACTGATACTTAATTATGATTATTTTATATTATGTTAACTGCACATTTGGATCATAGATTTCATAGAGACTCAATAAATGAGAAAATAAGGAACATATTTTAAATATTTAATTTCAGTAATTTTGTTTGCTACATAATACACACACTCTCTCTCTCTCTCTATGGTAATGAACATTATTATAAGTTCAATAGATAATTTTATTATTTTAAAATAAATTTTATATTATTTTTTGGATATATAAAATTCAGAATAAACTTGATTTCATTTATTTTCATATGTCTTTATGTCATAAAATTATTATATTTTACAAAAGATAAAATAAAATTATTATTATCGAGTCACATCAATAAAAATATAATATATGTATGTTCTTTATTATCTAAAAAGCAACTTGGAATTTTTATTTATTATATAAATATATTTACAAAAATATATCGATATGAACTAATTCCACTTAAGTGATATCATTTGAAAATTAATTAAATAATAGTATTAAGTAAATACATTTTATATAAAATTTAATGCATCTTTTCTTAATGTAGTAATTTAAACTTATATTTTCTTTTTAATAGTAAAAAACTTTAAATTTATTTTGACTTGTAGAATAGAATATCAATAAATATATAATAATTATACACTTCATGAAATTTAAAAGATATATTTTCTATAAATTAGATTTTTTTAAATGTATGTCATTTTATTTTTGCTGAATTTAAGTTTCAAATATGATCAAATATTTTTTTTATATATTATTTATCGTTACATTATGAAACATACATGCTTTCTATTACAGAACAACTTTCTAATTTATTAGTAAAAACCTTTTTGTACTATTACCTTTCTTATTTTTACAACTAAAATACAAATAAATAAAATAATAAATTTTATAATATTGCTAATATTTATTAGTACACGTCACTTACTTGAGATTTTTTTCCCGATTTACAGCGTATCCTTAATCTGAAATACAACAGCTCCGACCTGTGTGCTCAGACAACTGAACTACGATTAAACAAAACGAGTTACAGCAGGAGCCAGGATTATCAAGACCAAGTTCAATAAGTCTATCCCCACCTAAATTGCATTAAAGAATATTGGTTTCCGTCCTTGTATATTCCATTATTGGATTTAAAAATGACAAAATTCCTTGTCTAAATAAAGTAATTTCATAATAATGAAATGGTGTCATCATACATATTTGATTTTGATGATTAATTATAATACATATCATTATGCATAACAATTATTTTATTTATTACGGACTTTAATTTTTGACACAAGTGTACACTTAACAAATAATGATTTTTAAACATAAAAAAATTTCATAAATATAGCAAAATGAGCAAATAATTATTCTTTTTAAAATGCATTCGATATATGTAAATAATCTTAAATTTATAGAAAATACTTAAATTTAATTTTTTTTTGTGAAAATATAAGAGAAAAATATAAAAAGTTTCAGACTTTCTAAGAAAATAGTTATTTAATAACTTATATTTAAATAAGTAAATAAGCTAAATTTTATTTCAATTAATCTATTTATGATATTTATTTTAATTATTTCGTAATAATTTTCTACTAAAATATTTTATTTTATATCTTCTTTAGTTAATACCTTAAGTGAGAACATATTATAACTTATAAGTGTTGTTTATTAAATAGTTTGTATTAGGTACTAGCAATAATTTTTACAGTTATTCGTGTTATTATTTACTTTTTAAAATAAATATGAAAATTCCGAATAAAAAAATTAAGTACAAATTGATTTGCAAATTTATTCGTTACGGACCAAAAATTTAAATTGTATATAAATAATTATGAAATATACATTTCATACAGGTTTAACTTCTAATTTATTATTTTAAAAAAATAGCAATTACGTTAGTATTATAATCTTGTTTTTAACTAATAAACATTTTACATTTTAAAATGCTAACAAATAGAATATTAAATATGACAAATAATATTAAATAGGTATATTAAACTATTAAAACTTATAGTATTTTTACCATATTGGAAGTTATCATTTTAAATTCTTTTAATAATATAATTTAATATTGGTTTTATCTTAATAAAGAAGTTTAGATATAAGTATTTCGAATGTTAAAATGTTTTTGAAGTACTTTTTTAATTCAAAATGAATTCCCTCTAATTTTTCAAATAAATAACTTCGGTTGATAATAAGGTTGGTAAATTTATTTTAAAATAATGTAGTAGATATACCCTCGAGGTAGATGCATAAGAATAATTTTGCTTTATGTTATTATTACTCGCTAACCTTGCTAAATATTGAACGCACATATAATTTTCAATATTAGAGATAGGCATATTACTAATAAATTGACAAATTTTCATTTTTACTGATGTAGTAAACTTAATTAAATTAATTTCAATACAATTTTATCATTATTTAATTATAAAATTAAGGTATTTTTGGGATATTTTATTGTTTTTAAATAAAAATATGTTTATAAATAACGAAATTATATTTAAAGTGGTATAAAACATTATTTGTTAAGAACGATTTTGCCGTTTTATAATATTTCGTATATTATGGAATTACTACTCAAAACCTATTTCAATAATTATTTAAATATAATTCAAACTTAAATACATAAAATAAAATACTTTAGAAAAAATTACTTTTAAATAATATTTTGTAAATAAAAATAGGTAATTGTTATTGAATATTTTACGATTATTCTCCTATACACTATACTGGTATATTCAAAAGAATGAAAAATATCAGATATAAACCTGTTATAATAAAATTTGAATAAATATTTTAAATAAAATTATTTATATGTATAAAAATTATTTTCAGTATGGTGTATTCACTTAAAAATCAATAAAATCAATAGGGAAAAGTGTTGCAATTACTAGGGGGTGGGGGAAGGCAAACAGAGCGATGCCCTACCAAAGTGCCTAAATAGTATTTTTGAGAGGCCATAGTACTTGTCTCATCAGACTGTCTTTATCTCTCCATATGTGCCCGACCTATTCCAGTCTTTTTGAGACAATACATTTTTGGATATTCGGCACATTGAAGAGTCTCTCAATATCTACATTTGTTCGCCTTTCATATTGCCTCGTCTCCGTGTTGTAAATAGGGCCGTATATTTTTCTAAAGACCTTTGTTAGTGTAAATAAAATAAATTTTTCCTTACTTTCTTTACGCATTGTTATAATTAATATAAATATATATATGCATAATATTTATTATTATTTGTTTTGTTTTCGTAATCTCATGTTATTTATAATAGTCGTCTGTCGGTATCAATGTTATTAATTATTATTATTATCGTTATTATTATTATAAAATTGTTCGCTGTAGTCGTTCGTGTACTGTATCACCGCATTGTGTCGTCGCGTTTCATTTTGTAATATCTACACTTTTTTAATACAATATCTATTTATTTTATTATCGATTATTTTTCGCCATTGAGGCATTGTATACGGATTTTTTGGTAAAAGTCGTTTAATGTAAATCGTTGTTAATTAGCACTATATATTCACGAAAATCTCGCAGATAATTGAATAAAACGTATGTACTCGTAAATTATATTTGTCATTGTTCATTGTACACCGTCAACACGTACGTAAAAAAAATTATTGTCTATTTTATAATTTTAATATTGAATTATTGTAAGACTCAAAAGTCACGTAATTGTTATTGTTAATGTATTTATGTTGCTGTAATTTACTTATTTATTTGTTTTATTAATTATACCAGCAAAATTACATTTTATTATATATTTTTCTTTTCGTAATTTTGCCAAAAAAAAAAAAAAAAAAAAGGCGTAACATCGCCTTAAAGGGGGCAACAACCTTCCTTTCAAAGATTAATAATTTTTCCTCGTCCCCTTTTGTTGTTGACTACGTCTCACAGCAACACATTACTATAGGCCGTAGGTATGTGATATATAGCTTTAACATTAATATTATTACTTATTATTTATAATAATGTGATATAGTATAGCATGTAGCAAACATCCACTCGATTAGTATATAGTGTAGAAAATACTGGAGCCCTAAGGCCATTGTCGCCCTGAGGCACAAAAATCCTAGTTGCGGCATTGATTGGGAACCAGAACTTTTTTTTGCAACGATTGCGTAGCCAACTATAGAAATATAATGAATACATTACACCCCAAATGCAAAATTGCATAGTTTATGAGTGGTGCGAATCACATGTTTAATTCATGAAACGAGCAACAACGAGTAACTTTATATATTAATTATTATACGTGTATATACAGAGTGATTCACTAAAAGTGCCAACTCTATTTTAATAGACTTAAAAATAGAGTAAGCACGACCAGCACTCTATCTAAATATATAAATTCGCCCTGTATACATTTTACACACAACAAAATCGTCGATTACCATCTTATCGAATCATCAACGCATACGATACATTTAATACTGTAAAGTGGTTTATACACTAAGTGATTTGAACATCCGTTTTTAAACAAGTAGAACTAAACACAAAGAAAAATCTCAAAAAAGAAAAAAATGTATATACTTATATATATATATATATAATGTATATATGTACATATTTTTGAAAATTATGTAATACCAGTGGCATCATTAAAGACAACCGATATGATGATCGAAATTTTTTTAAATTGAAAACAACAAAAATCGGATTTTATTGTACGATTTATTCATTAATAATTATAAACAGGGCTCTCATTTAAAAAGAAATAATTTTTAACGTTTTAACGTTTTTTATTCTTATTTACCTTTTGCATTTATCGTTATGGTATATTTTAGCGTTATGGATTATTTGTGTTTAACGTTAAAGAAAGTTTTATCGTTATAATAATATTTACGTTTTACGTTTACCGGTATTTTAACGTTATTTGGTTTAATATCGATTTTTTTTTTCCAAATAAATAAATCCATTCATATTCCACAGACTATAGCACGTTTTCAGATCTCATAAACGTAATGTACTTCATTAAACTTGATTAATTATATAAGTCCTAATTTTTATCCTTAATTTTTTGATTTTATACATTTTTTCAGTGAGAACCTTGGTTTATTTTTGACTTTATATTCCAATGCAGAATATTTTTCTTAAAATGTTGATTATATTACCAATAGAAACTTTTCTGACTAGCTGACATCTTCTCAAACACGTATAATTGAATAATTTTTACACATCTGTGTGAACCCAGTCTTATTATAGAACTATAATAAACCTACACCATACTTCAATTCAATTGATATTTTGCAATTATAACGTTATAATCAAAACGTTATTATAACGTTTGCGAGCCCTGATTATAAATATATATTAGTATATATGTAAATAATTATTATTTTATTTTCTTATTTGTGAAAATCGTTTAATATAATCTATAATATTACTAAAAGAGGAATTTAGAATTATGTTGACTTAGGTATGGTGCAGTATGGGGGGGGGAGAGCAAAGCATCCTACGGAAATTTGACTATAAGCAAAATTTTACTCACCCCAGAAAAATTCTTGAGTATTCTATTATTATGCAATGTAAAATTGCAAACGGTAGGATAAGTTACATTGCAATTTACGATAATATTATGTCTATAACCTTAAATTCTATAATTTATTGTGTTATACTTCGTAATTCCTATGGTTTTTAAGATAAATGTTATTTTTATATAAATATATATTTTTTAATTTGACACTAAACAATTTTAAAAACTCAAAATGTAAAATAACATTAAATATTGTTTTTAAATTAATGAATATTGAACATTGACTTTTTCTCAGCTCGCGAAATAATTATCATTTTTATCTTTTCATGAAATTAACGAGGAATTTGTACCATTTCATGAATTGGGCAACTTCTCATCTAGGGCGCCACAAATAAATTACAGTACTACTTTATATCCGCATAATATCTTATAGACTTCTAACCTATTTATTAAAAGTTTAAATCACAATCCACTAAAGAGCTTTTATCTGTAAAACAATCTATTAAATATTCATTGTCTTAAGATTTCTCATTTGAAGTTCAAATTTTCATACCCGAAATTCTCTTTAAAACCAAATTCAATTTAATCATACAAATCGTTCAAATTATTTAAAAGTAAAATATTTTATAAAACACATTTCCATATATAATTTATATTATTTAATTGAGTGTTACATATCAATTTGATTTTTCAGAAAACTGAAAATATGTTTATGTGTCATATGCCGGGTGTTGCCCGGATTAGGAGGATTATTATGATAAAGTAGTTCGATGCAGTGGCGAAATTTACGGGAGTGTTGGGTGTGCAATTCACAAGCGCTCCCGCTTTTGTTTGGCCCCGAGATTTTTGGTACTTAAGTATAATATAAATAGAATTTTTTTAAATTTGTTTTATTGATTAATGACGATTAGAAAAATTAATTTTGTCAAGAAAAAACTAATATGCGCATAACATATTATTATAATAATAATATATACAATATCTTAAATCGTGGTATTAGTGTCAATATAACAGTTTAGCAAATAGGGGCCCCATTATAGACATTTTTACATGGGACACTTACGGTCAAGTTGCGCCACTGGTTCGATGTTTGAAATATGATGGCTGTCACATTTTCTAGCTTCATTCACCGTTTACTTTTTACACACAAAGTGAAGAGAATTTATTTTTACACTTATGAATTGTGCAAAACATTTCATGAATTCTCTACTATTTTCCTCTAACTTCAATTGTACACAATTTTACCAAGCTCGTGTAAAATTGTTTACTTTTTTTAAATTAAAAACAAAAAAACCATACAACCACACAACTAAACTACCATCTTTCTGTTGTAAACATTAAGAGTACACAATATATTTCATTTATCCTGTTATATCCAACACACGAACAGCACTTTGTATTTTAGTTGTAAAGTTTTCCTACCCATTTTTGCTAACCAATGATATACCTACTCGTATTTTGTTAGCTTCCCTTTAAGACGTAGATTCTCTAATACGATTCTGCTCTCGTTCCTCCAAGATAGTCACATTTCGATGAAATTAATAGTTAAAAAATCAACTTGGTTTAATTGGTTTAATATGCACGAAAAAATGTTTACAAAATAACTCATGTCGATTGTTTTGACACCTTAGAAATGTCTATAGATTATTATTATTCATATAATTATTATTATTGTTATTGTTATTGTTATTGTTATTGATATTATTATTATTATTATTATTATCATCATTATCATCATCATCACCATTCTCATCATTATCACCATTATCACCATTATCATCATTATCAAAAAAAATAATAATAAGAAATTTAAGTCATGACACGTGCGATGAATAAGTCGCACACTAATTCTTTGAAATTTATATATCAATTACAAGTACACGCGAGAGACGCTTATCATCGAATTTGCCCACATTAAAATATCAAAATACAATCAAAAAAAAGGGAACATATCTCAGAAATAGGCCACATACAAATGTCCCCATATAACAATAAGTAAGTACACACCGTGCGTTATAAAAAAAATGCATGCGACTCAGGTCAGATAAAATTCATACACGCGTGGGAAAGGGCCCACCGGGATACGCTGAGTCGACATGTGTCTTATAACGTCACCGTATTGGTCAAGCTGACCACCACCATCAAAATTTCTAAATGATATATCAATCATTTTATTAAAATTTATACCCTCGGCCGTTCGATGATTTTGTCGTCTCGTCAGTGTGCGCACACTCAACACAACAACAATAACTCAAGAAATCGGTATCCCGTGAGGACAGGCATTGTTCTTCGCGCATACATCGAGTTATTCAGTAATTCTTGTCGTTGACTTCGAGCTGAAGGCGGCGGCCCAACCTTGTTTCTTTTTTAATATTATCATATTGACTCATCTCACTGGGCGCTCTCTTAAGTCGTCATACATCAGAAGAGTGAGGTAAGTGTTGTTTTTTTTGTAGAGCTTAGAAATATTTATTTCACACTTTCTGCTGCAATCATCGAACTCACGACCCCGTTCACGCTCCTTCCCTTTAATAGGCAGTTTATATTATTTTTACTATATTTTTGAGTTATTACAATTAGTTGTACCAAATAAGATCTTAATTCTAAAACTAATATCAGTATATAATAAAAATAATAATAATATTAAATAATAATTTGTAATATTTTACATACATTTATAATGTAACATGAATGTTTCTAATTTGTATTATACTCATAGGCGTGCGCACAGGGTGTGCCGGGTGTGTCGTGGCACACCCCGTGGCCCGTGGCTTTTTGTACAACTTTCATTCATTCGGGGACTTTGTTTGAATTTTAAGCTATAGATAATAAAAATTAGAGAAAATAAATTAGGCGCTCTAGCAAAAATGGCAATTGGCAATATGCTAAGGCTAATGTATGATGTTACGAACACTATGAACAACTTTAGGTAATCAATAATAAATCAAACTTATCAAACCAACCAGTTATCAATTAGTATATTACTTATCATTGCCATTTGCCGCGTACCAACTTACTACCAAGGCGTGTATTTTATCAGTGTATCACATTGATAATAAAGAAATTTCTTTACGATATGTCATGTATCATGTCGTTATCTATTATCTATACACGTGCTCCAGTATTTTGTTTTTGTAATAAACAATTGTGGAGTACTAGACTCAGGAGTTCACGACTGCTGTTTATTAATTGTTTGAATTGTTTCTTGTCTTTGTTTTACTGTTCATTTTATACACTATATACATACTTAAGTACGAGTATTTACGTTTATTTTAAATTGTGTGCATATTGAGCCTTGAGTTATATGTGTTTAATACATTAGACATGTCAGGAGTAAAAAGAAAAGGTAAGGGGGGTGCAGAGAAACTTAGAATTAAGATAAATAGGAAAAAAGAGATTGAACAACTACGTGGTTCTCTGGACAATTTTATTGTGAAAAAACAATGCACAACTGAAATCATTTCTTTTTTACAATTAGTGATGTAACATTTTTATTTTTTTTTTAATATTCTAATGTAAGTTACTAACCACTAGGTATATAGGTATATACTATATTGTAAAAATATATCTAAATGTTGTGAAGCACAATATTTAATCAATAAGTTTTTATGAATTGATATTTTGCATTAAATTTATCCTTTTTTTAGGTTGAGAGTTAGGTTAGATTTGCTTAGGCTCATATAAGGGAAAGCGGCCCAATTTTCTTCATGGCACACCCCATACAAAATTCCTGCGCACGCCTATGATTATACTTCTATAAACGTTGACTCCACTAAAATATAGTTTAATTATAAAATAACAAAATTAAATAAATAAACAAATAAAATTCAATGATATAGAAAAATTTTCCAAACATCCACTAAAGATCTTTGCGACACAGTTTCACAATCATATATAGTATAAATAGATCAAAGTTTTATAAAGAATGAAGCAACACTACATATGGAGAACAGAATATCTGTTTTTTTAATAAATATTTTTAAACGTCATAAACTCCGGTAACACATATAGAGTTCTACTCAAATTATTTTGTTAATTTACTATTGTTTCATCAACTAATATCATTCTGGCGTGTGCTTAAGTAAAATATGCACTAACTTTCCATACCTACATTATTATATAACATTCTGTTCATGACGTTTAAATTAATATAAACACAAAAAAAAATATTTAAATTTATGCGAAAAAAAATAATTTAAATCTTCATTGTTTATGTATTAATTTGAAATAATTCATGTTTAATGTGATATTCAACGCGTTCAATTAAAATAACTTTTAATTACATGAAATAAAACAAAAAAAAAACATTTAAAAAAAAAAAATTTTATTTATACATATATTTACGTATATTGAAACAAACACATATTTCTGTATATATTTTTACGATGTTTTAATGTTAAAAAAATTCAAGGTCTACTACGTTTAGGGATACAAATTTAAACAACGTAATCTAATACGAGTATATAATGCATTAAATGTCGAAATACTAAGAGCAGTGGCGTACATACGGGGGGGTTTTCGGGTTCAAACCCCCCAGGACCAAAAAAAAAAAAAAAATTGTGATATTATTATAAGGCCCGTTGCGCGTTATAACATGTTTTAATTTTTACACTCTACAACGGTGTACAGGTATTGTGTGCACTATCGGTTCGTACTCATAAATTCCTTCATGCGCCGTTTAAAGGGATGGTTTTAGTGTTGGTTATTTTTTAAACCCCCCCCCCCAGAACAAATTTGAATGTACGCCACTGACTAAGAGAATATATATATCTAGAATAAAGAGCATGTACCTAATAAAAATTGTGTAATAAGCCAATTTTCCAGTTAATATTATATGATTTCCTTCAAAAAAATTTGATCAAGTTAAAAAATATGTTTTGAAAAAGATCAACAAATTAACATTTGCGAAAATATATTTAAAAAAAAAAAAAGGTGTCGAGCCGCGGGGTGTTGTGGATATCGCTTAAGTGAATTACTTGGATAAAGATTTTACAGTTTTGTTTTTATTTTAAATTTGAAAGCAACGATAAGTCATAGTCTAAATTTACATATTTGATGAAAGTTTCAGGTTTCTATGACTATTAGTTTCAAAATTTCGAAAAAATAAACAACAATCGATTAAGACGAAATTGAATTTTTAGCATTTTTGAGTAATATTTTTAGGTACTTTTGAAAAAATCGAAAAATGACCTATCTAAAGTACCAACTAGATGCGAATTGTTACCGGAAAAAAACTGTGACCGAAGAGATCGGAACACTCCTTCTGGTCGAAAATCTGTATACAGGATAGAAAAAAATAAACATCATAATAAAAACAATAGATTCATCGCTCCGCTCAGAACCTAAAATTCAAAATATATTACATTGCAATTCAATTGAAATGTTACTCAACCTGACTGATTTAATTTTAGCTAAGTTGTAAAAACAAATATTCATATAAAATATCAATTCATCCGAATTTAATTATGTTAAAAATGCGAAAGATTTTTACACTTTATTTTTCAAAGAATAGATCACGTTTTCAGTGGACTAATACCCACTAATCTTTTCCTGTAAGCTTAGTTCAATAATTACGCCTAATTCAAGAAAAACCATTATTTAGAATATTCAAAAAAAAAAAAAAAATTAAATGTAAAATATAAAAAAATATTCCGAATTACCTATATCTTTTAATACACCTAATACTGTAAAATATAATTATTATTATGAGATCACTAAACAAACATAATCTCTAATCAAAAAATATAATGAAAACAAATTGTCATTATGTACATTTTTGTCTCTGTGAGTCTAGTTTCTAGTCAAAATTATAAAATGAAAAAAAAGATTGATATTAGTTAGAACCTAACTGCAACCTATAATTTACATTTCTATAATTATCGTTTTAAATATAATTAATAATAAACAATTAAAATGTAATAAATTTAACGAAATTATTTTAATATTGACATCATAGATAATGAAACTACCTTAAAAAAAATGTAGTAATAATTTTAATGGGTAAAATTGATTTAATATATATTTTTAATCAAATAGGCATACAATTAAAAGTAGTAAAAATAAATATTATAAGTACTTAATATAATATTAAAATTTAAAACGCTTGTCTTGTACAACTAATTAATTGCCTTGGGTACGTTTCACATACTCATTGGCTTACTACCGATTACCGAACGACTTACTGAATTTCATTGAACTTGACACACTCGATTTGATAGTAAAATATGATTAAATACTAACGGATTTTCAAAGAATTTTTATTTTCGTTACCATCATATTATATTTAACTCTCAAACCGAGTTTGATTTCTCAATACACTTCAATAATTTGGTTAGAATCGTTAATTAATTGATTTGATGATGTCGAAACACGTTAGAATTTATTTAAAATTATATATCATTTATTTTTTTTTTTTAAAAGATCTGTCTTATCTATTTCATTATTTTCAACAGGCTTTTATAAAAGGAACAAGTAATAATTATTTTATATTTTCCGCAAAAATACCGCGATAAATTTAAACGAAATCAATTCAATTAAGTGACGACTAAGTACCATTAAAATAATAACGTGGATAAAAAAAACTTGTCTACAAACTCAGCAAAAAATCTTTGTCGTCAGTTTTAGGTTTTAATTTATTACATCAATAATAATTTATTTTAACTCGATAAATTGTAATGTTATGAAATAAGATAAAAAAACATGAATACGTTTATAAATATTTCTGCAATAGAAGCTCATTTTAAACATGAAATTTAACGTAAAATCTGAGATTTGTGACATAATTATTTAGGAAAAATTTAAACGAGTAATTAATTTTAAGAATAAACGTACATAGGCTCTACGAAAGGAAATATGTAAAAATTTAATTACTTTAACCAGAATTACTCGAAACATATTTATTACCAACCAGATGTTTTCGCTATCATAATTCGTAAACTTGTTCTAATAATAACGAGTAATTAATATCCATTAATCTTTATATATATATATATATATATGAAAATTACTTTACAAGCACATTTTTTCGATAATTTATAGATAAAAACGTATGAACCGTATTTTACCGTTCATTTACTCGAAAACAAATGATCGCAAGTAACAATATTGAACAAAAACAATTAATCGAATGACAATTGATCGAAAAATAAATAAATAAATTTTAAGTAGAAGACATTCAATTATATGGCATTTCACTGAAGCCGTATAGTAAAAGAAAAAGCATTGATGAGTTCAAAATAAAACAGTATATTTCCGGAAAAGGATCTCATAAAAAAATTTTTTTTAAAGAGGTTTATGCGATAGCAGAACAGCAAAAGTATAAAAAATTTGTAGTAATTAATATTGTCGAAACTGAAGATTATTTTCGTGGGATTTCATATGATTTTCACCTTTAAGTTTATTCGAGTCACGTTTTAATATTTTATTTACATACTATTATATTGACAAACATACATAACGCACGCTAATATCTTAGTTATTTTACTAATTATTATACAATTCTTTTATTTTACTATAGTTACCTACATATATTAACGAAGCATATGGGTTTCTATTATTTATAAGTAAATATTAAATTATAATACTATATTTTCTATCAATATCGATTAATTTTCACTTGCATTCATTTTGTGTTTTGATTCATTGATTTCAAGCAATTGATATAACATATATCAATACCAATTATTAATTATTACCGATCGTTTACGAGCCTAATTTCACGTTTAAACGAATTATAATAGTGTACAAACAGACAATAAAACATAAATCATAAATTATGATATCGTTCATTATACACATTACGTAGTTAGATATTTGTATAGTATCGACATGAAAGTACGTTTTTATAATAAGTAAAAAACAAATAGTTCAGTACTTACTTAACTAATAATTTTGTTATTTTATAGGCACTAACTCAGTTTCTCATTCATTTCAAATGAGTAAATATAGAGTGTTTAATATTAAATGTTACATATTATACGGTGTAAGTAGGTAATAAGGCTTTTTTGTTGATATATATATATATATATACATATGATTTTTTATCAAATTTTCATTTAACAAGAATTAAATACTCGTCATGAAGAAAATTCAATATGTGTTCAAAATCAAAAAAAAACATATATTTAAATATATATATCTAAAAAAATTTACTCACTAACTTGTTATTAATATCATTTGAAATATGCTCATATCTATCTGTGTGGAAGAAAAATAATAAGGTAATAATTATTATTGCCTACATAAATGTACAAGTAAAGTGTGACGAAAAGAATGAATAGAATTTATGTAGGCTGTATTATTATTTATTACATTAGCACGTGACGTGGCCACAGCTCAAAGTAAAATTTCATAATATTCAACGCAAACAGATAACGGCAATGAACTTTATTTTTAAGACATATGTCATACACATTATGTACATAAGTGAAATTAAATCCAACTACCGTCATATTATGAGTAAATGAGTTGTAGAAATCAGTGGTGTCTGTCAATTTGTTTGTGCATTTATTTTTTATCTAGGTATATATGCCGAACCCCTGTTGTTCTTTTAGTCAATCAATGATCTATTATTAGCTTATATACAGTTATACTTTATAAAAAAAACATTTATTTAAATTTTATTAGATAGATTTTATCAATCGTATCGCGCCTATTATATACTTTCGGTGCCTTATAATTGGCCTGCTATATAAAAATATTTTGCGCCGGTACAGCTAATTTCAAAATACTTTACAACAGTGGTTCTCAATCTTTTTAGGACCGCGACCCGAATTTCCCCCCAAAAATCTTTTACGACCCACGTGGTTTCACTTTTCAAAAAGTAGTTATAAAAAAAAAAAACAAAATTTGTTTATTACTTCTGTTATTTATTATAAATTCCTTGGAATCTATATAATTATATGTAATTCGAAAAATTGTTCGCGACCCACCAAAAACTGACTCACGACCCACCAGTGGGTCGGGACCCACAGTTTGAGAAACGCTGCTTTATAATATATTATTATCATTCGTCAATAGCCTGTATTATGATTGATGTATTATTAATCAAATATCTGGCGTAAAAAAAAAAAAAAAAAAAATTGTTCTTTTTTTTTTAGTTAAAATTATTATTTATTATATAATTTGATCGAATACACAATAACATCTTAGAATGCAGTGTATTGTTTGTCTGTGGACATTTTTTTGGAGGAATACTCACTCGTGGCCGAAATTCTAGAAGTTGCGTATTTATTGATATACGTTTCAGTTTATAGTCATATAGAGTAAAAGCGTTTAGAAGCATCAAGTGAAAAATATCATGTGACAAGCAATTAAAAATGAACAATATATTATTATATTTACTTTCAAAAATTGAAGTTATATCAGGGACGGATCCGAAGTTCATTTAAGGGGGGGGGGCGATTTTCGATAATATTATGCGGTTTGGCACCAAGAAATATGAGCAGAAACCGGTAAAAACGCGATTTCGTCAAAAACGATTATCGTTTTCTGCTTCGTAATTTTAAAACTAATGGCCAATAAAAACCTGAAATTTTTACTAAATGTGTAACTCTGAACTATATTAACGAGACAAATTTTTCAAAAAATATTGAAAATCGTTAAGTCGCAATATTTTTTTTTACGACCTATTCAAATTTTTCCACAAAGACATATGGTCAGTTACAGTTTTATGTGATAACGAATTAAATGTCGTGCAGTGTTGTTTTGATTTACTCTGTGATACGGTGTTGGAGCACCACCTTATCATTTAATATAAAAAGCATATTAATAATATAATATTTTCCTCGTGTTCATGTTAAAGAAAAAAAACAATTTCATTTGCGCATTTCTCGTAATTTCGTAAATGACGCGACATTTCCAATAGCATGTATATTATTTCTTTAGCATTTGTTCACGTTCTGTCTATTCAGTTAATCGGTTTTGAAATTACACAATAAATGAATGATTTCAATTGTGACATTTTGCTTTATGGAAGATAAGACTACAAGGGCACATTAAAATTTAATAAACAAGCCTACATCAAAAACTAATAATAATAATAATTTGCATTTAAATTTTAAAATTTGAATTTTTAAACAGATTTGCGTTTATATGGAGACCTCGCTTTACATTTAGATGATAGTTAACAGAAAGAATTTTGAAGGTTTTTTTATTATAAGTTAAAAATAAATATTATATTAAATCTGCGTAATAAGAGTTCATGTTTGACGAGCAGCGTAATTTAACCTTGAAATAATGAAAGAAACGTTTTTTATAATACTATGAAACTATTGTTATGAGTGCTATGAAGTATTGAAATTTATAAAATTATTTATATTATATAATACTCTTGCATAAAAATTTCAAATTATAAAACGATAAATAATAAAAGAAAACAATGAACAATTTTGGTTAAATGATAATTGTGACATCAATTTAAATTGAATACCACTAAAGGACATAATTGAAGATAAATATTTAAAACTCTTTACAATTATATGAAAAATAAAGGTATCATTTAAATTTTAAAAAGCAATAGAATTTTCAAAATCGCATACATATTTGAAGAACACTTCCGCAAATATTTAAAAACTTTTAAATTAATGCTTCAATATTTGTTCTCCTCTTTTTCTCCTAATACATATATATATATATATATATATATATATATGCAAAATTTTTAATAAAAATAATTTTATTGCGTTTACGTATATTGCATTTAGTGCTAAACGATAACTTATTATTGAGGAAATATATGTATATCAATATCAGATGACTCTTTCTTATAACTAAACTTTTTTAATGCGTTTTAGTAATACAAATATTTTACAATACTCAGTTAAATATTTTAATATCATCATTATTCCACATGTATAGTCTACTTCCTGATGTGATATATTAATAAAACATGATAATTAATAATAAAAAAGCAAAGAGATTTCAAAAATATCAACAGTATAATATAGTGTAATAAATAAATAATTATATTGATGGTAAACAAAGACTTTACCATTTGGATGAATAACAGAAAACCTGACGTTAGGGTAACATCAATTTTAAATCCATCGAGTTTTCAACTATAGAGACAACTTTATGGACTACAATTAACTGATAAAAAAATCTAGCGGAAAGAACGTTATTCCACAAATTTAAAAAGACTTATATTACACAACTAACCTATTGTTAGAAAAGTCACCCGTTGATTGCCGCCAAAAAGATGTGAGATGTGGGATATATTATTACAAAATATTAAAAAATATGTTTTTAAAATTTCTTTGTAGCTAAATATATTGAATCGAATATTTTAATTTTATTATAAATAATTATCCTATACCAAATTAGCAATTTTTAAAATATTACAACTACCTATTATTATTTCTTAATCACGACGTCATCAATAAGCTCTTATAAGTTGTACGATAATGTAACATTATCTAATAATATGTGTAATTATATCATTATAATAATTGTTTTAACATTTTTTTTCAACATTCAAATAGGAGCTTTAAACAATTTGTTCGTGTCAAAATTTTGCAGTTATATTAGTCGTAATCGTAACAGTTAATTTTCCAAATAAAAAACCATATACAGAAAATAATTAGAAATAACGTTGTTTACTGTACAGAAAAAAATCAACTTCTATAACAATTATTATTATATTTATCCTTATCTAAAACTGGCATCAAAATATATAATATGTTATGTAGTTTATTTTTTAAATATCTACTTCACTTACATAACTGTATATTTAATTATTTCATCAACGAATTTAAATTTCATTGATCAATAATTATAAGTCGATTATACGCTAGAGTTCTTGTGTAAGTATATAATTACGATTCAATTCACTTCAGACCTGTAGCCTGTGAACGTAAAATAAATAAATAGTTTTACTAACAAAGCGAAATTCTATTAGATTAGTCATAACTTATTATGCCATAAATCAATATTACCTATAGTTGTACAAACAAAATGATTGGTAACCATAATATTATGCTTAAGTGTAAATACTCTTATAGAAGCATTATTAAATATTTCATTTCAATGACGATAACGTATTACGTAAATCGGATATTCAAATTATGAATCGAATATTGCGCAAAGTAAAAAATTTGGTAATTTTTGCCTTAAAGTGTACTATAATATAGATAGTTCATTGAACGCAAAATAAAACATTATAAATTCATAAAATTAATTTAATGATTTTACAAAAAACATATATGTATACATTATTGCTTTATAATAATATTAAGTGGCTACTGAGTGCAATTAGTTTTCAAAAGAAATTCATAAATTATAAGATAAAATTTAAATTCTTCAATTTTTATGGTTGAAAAATCTCATAAAGTTATCGGTGGAATAAATGTAATGAACTCTGTTTGTAGTCTTTGTAATTTATGAATACTGACCAGAGAATCATGTTTCACTAAAAAATTACTTACATGTACATTAAAATAAAATAATAGGAAAAAAAGATTTAAAGTCAGATAAAATAGGGAAAATATTTTCAAAAAAATGTTTTAGGATAATTGAAATCCAAAGATAATAATGGACTACAACAATTCAACTATACGTATAATTTATTACCGTTATGTACAAAATAATTATATATTAACAACTCAAATTGGTCACGATTCTAAGAATAATCGTACTTAAAACTCCAAATTATTATTTAAATTTAGTTAATAGTTCAGACCTCTGTAATCAACATTTTCTTAACTACGAGAAATATAATGAAAACTATGTACAGAAACTAAGTACACGTATTAATTATCTACATTCACTTTATTAATGTATCCACCAACGTCTGGTCAATAGACATAATAGGTACTGGAAGAATAACCTACCTATTACTGTAAATAATTTTAATATGTTATAATTTATAATAAATTGAAAATCGTAAATATAACTTGACAATATTTTATGTAGGTAGGTACCGTTATATTTGAATTAAATATAAAAAATGTGTAATACATAATATACTATATAAAATGTATTGGTAATTAATAAAATAAATATTTAATTTTAAAATTGTTTTACTAGTTTCGGTTATGTAGGTAAAATACATAAATAAGTTAATAAGTATAAAGAAAATTCGTGGACAATAATCGTCGTTTTAAAACATCTTAATAACTTCTCAAGTCAAAACAATAATTATTTAATATTTCAACATTGTCCAGTTTATATAGAAATTAAAAAACTATTTAAATATAAAATGTATTAAAAATTTCAAGAATTAACAAAATAAAATGTGTAAGCATAAGTACTTTTCTTTAATTCCATCATAATTTTCATGCTATTATGTTGTGAAATAAAATTACTATTATAATAATTTATACTTATAAAACATACAGGAACGTACGTACAATTTTTCATAATATGTAATATATTCACACAATTATATTTTAACTAAGTATATAATTAACTTATGATTTACATATTTTAACTTATGCGTATTAAAAAAAAATATTCATATATTCCCGTGACAAAAATTACAAAATTCCAACAGTTTTCACAAAACCACGAGACTTTTGAATACAAATTAATAAATGCATTAATACATGGAATAAAATTATAAACCTACAAACTTCTATGACTCACATCAATAAAAATAGTAAAAATGTAATCGTTTTCTAGTAGAACTTACAGAAATTTGTAATATAAATACTACTAATTTAAAAAAAAAACAGGCGAAAGAATTAGGCCACAAAATATACACGGTAATATTGAGAGATGTTCAACATTTAAATCGTAATCACAAGGCGTTAAAATTAATGAATTGGATCGCTGTCGGCAGTATTTTTATTCTAATAAAAGCCAAGGCAAAACATTTATTATTTTTACAATATTTTATTTTTTATTCCATTCCTTTTTCGTTTATCAAATATTTTAGATAGATAACATGCACAAAAATGTTCATGCAAAACTCTTATAGATACACATTAAACACAGATTATATACAACAGATGTTGTATATTACTTTGTATTTTTTTTAGATTATATTATATAAAATGAGCTGACTCATTAAAACAAATCAAATTTTATTTGATTTTTACGTATTACACAAAATTATTTATTTTCAAAAAAAGCAAAATCTTTTTGGTTGTAATATCAATAACTTGTATGATTTTCTTAGAAGTTACAATATTCTGAGATAATGTAAACTAAATGTACGCGTCTTCCTAGAAGAGAATTTAAATATTTCAAAATTATCATTATAAATCCGTAAAATGAAAAACACTATATCTGATACGACACTATCAAAACTAATGTTAATAGATATAGTACTCGTACAATTATAAATCATAATCATAACTATAATAAGTCAATTGTACCAGTTTTAGTCATAATATTTTTCCCTGTGAACACAGTAGATGTATAGTCTATAATCTACCGTGTCTGTGATTAATCTCTTAACTTGCTCTTTGTATCCATCGCAGTCTGAACCAAGTCCATTATAAGTATTTTATGGAAAAATAATAGAATTATTACTTAGTAACATAAGCCATTAGAAAAATTAAAAGACGATTCTAAAATTAAGTATATTTTTGTTCGACAATTTTATAGCAATAAAAAACCAATAACATAATGATTCATCAATAGGATTATAAGGAAATATGTATAAAATAAAAAAAATACCGTTTTAAAAACACCAGCACAAAACATGTATTTTTTAGTTTTAAGAGGGTTTTATAATCACGTATTTTTTAAAACCATTTCAAATTTTTCGACAAAGTGTATTACACCGAAGCTCCACTCAGAATCGTTTTAGCGAACACATTGATTTATCACATATTCATAGAAATAACAAAACTCTAAAATCTTTAACTTTAATATGTAATAATAACAATAATAATAATAATAATAATAATAATAATAATAATAATATGATAGAAATGTGAGCAATAGTGTACAGACAAAAGAGATCATATATTATTATAACGCTATAATTAGCTTGAATGACTAGCATTGCGTACAACGTTCTTACTTGCATACGAATAAAAAAATAACAAAATACAAAACAAAACGCTAAGCAAACTAGGATGAATATTTATACTGTGATAACTGAAACCGTTAAACCGATGATGAAAGCCAAGAAATGTAAGCAGTGTCGTGAGAAGAATAAACTAAAGAATTAATACAAGTTCATACTTCGTTGTTTTTTATTTCAGGTCGACATTGATTATTTGTATTTTTTTTTATATTAGTTTTTTAAACAATTTCTTCTCATAAAAATTACAACTATAACATAGCATTTTTATTTTTATTATAAACACATAACATACGATTTTCTCAGTAACTATATTAGAGAATCTATATAATTTTTCTATCATTTTGTTAAGACTAAAAGAAATCGTTAAATCATTTACCTAAAAAGTGTTAACAGGAAAATATAGAAATATTGTAGGTACTTACATGAAATAAATAAATTAATAAATTCTATTACAATGTGAAAATAACATATGATAAAAGTGTATAATTTATACATGATTTCATGAAATATAAAAACTAGATTTGGACCTTTGTTTCGCGATACTATGTGAATCTATGTGATCGAATTATAATATGATTATTGAATATATTTTAAACGGTATAAAATTAAAACCAAAGTATTAATATACACAAAAACAATAACGAATAAGTAACTTTTACATATATTTAATTTACACGCATAAAATTTAAACCGTTTTAATTCATAAGAGACTATATATTTTATTTATTTTCCAATTCCACCCCACAACTTGGAAAAATATTGTACCTCCAAGTCTGAAAACCATTTGGTATTTATTTTTATTTTTTCAAAAAGAAAATTTGTTAAAAGTTCATTATATTTTAATATACTTAAATATATATAATATTTAATATAATATTCGACATTTCAGTTATTAAAATTTTAATATTATACAAAAGAACAGTGTTGATAATTTAATATTATTATACAGCACAGCATAAAAAAACATATGACATTAGAAAATTTAATTTAGTCTTTAATAAATATAGTTGAACAATTTTCGAGATTGCACGACGTGTGTTTTCGCACATAATTAAGCGTGCACAGTGCACACGTCGCATCTCAATGATTATTTGGCACCTGTCAGTACCTATAGCAGCATGCCTTCGACGGACGTGACGATAATGACTCAGCACATTCCACGCAGTCTGTTTGCATAACCTACACGCATACGGCATACCTGCAGGATTTCATACACGTGTCTGTCAAGATCTTTCATTCATTCAACCCGTCAACGTTGGTTGACAATGTTCACACTTAGAATTTGGATGGGCTGTCTTTTCCGTGCTTCCGACGCACACGAAGCCTTTGCAGATTTGTGTTGTCCGTAGTAGGAACGCCTGGCAAAATTCGAATACCGTAACAAACGCGGCCTCTTGCTTTGGAAGTCACCTAAAGCAATGGCTGTCAAAGGGTCGTTAATTTGCTATTCGTCGTCCCTCCAACAGTCCAGCTTAATGGTATAGGGGCGTCGACTGCAAACTTCCCACAATAGATGAGAGATCAATATTTAACGTTACAACTAACTATTGTAATAAATGAATTAAAATATCGTTTCGTTTTTTTTTTTTTTAATATTTTAACTGTTCATGGGAGAATCCGGGTAATTTAGCTAGTCAAAAATAATCCAGGAAATAAGAAGTTGCTAATAGTTTCATTTATAGGATTTCATAAAGAATTTTCATATATCAAATACCTTGATTCAAAAATCATTTAAATCATTTTGGTTGAACGCACCGGATAAGTATATAACGATATTTATAAATCCAATCACGTTTAAATAACATACGTTAACATGGGTAATGTCATGATAATGTTAATGAATTATTATTCGATGAGGAAACTTCGTAATATCAGTAAATTTAAATACAAAATATAAAAAGCCACTCCCACTGGAAAATCCTATAGGTACGTACTTATTATATTACCTCACTGTAGTCCATAAGTTAATTACGCAGTATAGTGTTCTCATCAAACTACGCTATAATATTGATAAAATTATTAAAAATAAAAATTAAATAATTGTAAGTAAAAAAAATAAATAAAAAATACTAAAAATGTAGCGAGCCAAAGGTACCGTGGACG
Organism: Slavum lentiscoides; assembly: GCA_032441835.1. Lineage (NCBI taxonomy): Eukaryota > Metazoa > Arthropoda > Insecta > Hemiptera > Aphididae > Slavum > Slavum lentiscoides. Next base: position 18,551,337 of record CM063706.1, on the reverse strand, counting down.
TTGCTTAAGTAAATTACTTAGAACAGAAATTAAAGAGTTTTATTATTACTATGAATTTAAAAGAAATTATCAATTATTTTATTCGAATAACGATTCTGAGCAGAGTTCCTGTGCAATTTAAAATAAAATATTGCTGCTAATTGTCATAATCCTGATATTTTATTTTTGAAAATTATTTTGTTCTTTAATATAATACAACGAAAAAAATATGTATATTTCAAAATTTTTAAAATTTTAAGATCGTTATTTTTGAAATTACGAAAATAATACAAGATATATGTGATTTAACGAAATCACGTTTTTACCGCCTTTTTTACGTATGTAATTTTTTTGCGACGCACTAAAATACTACTGGAAAAATCGAAAAATGAATTCTCCAAAGTACAAACTAGACAACATTTTCCACCAATTTCTTAATAAATATGTTAACTTTCTGAGCAATCCATCTAGTCGGAAATTGTACGCAGAAAAATAAAAAAAAATAATATAAACATCACTATCTATATGACCACTAGCTTCCTTGCTTTCATCAGAATCTAAAATATAATATAAATTCAAATAATGCATTACCTCCATATTATTCGATAAAACATGACCATTTAAATGATATTATTTCCACGAAAATTAAAAAACTTAATTTAATTTTACAGAAATATATTTTGAATATAAACTGCATACCCGTACTTATTATTTAAATATAATGTTTTCAATCATTATTAAATTATACATATACTATAGAACAATAATAACGCAGAATTGTATATAAAAGTACTGACTATCATTATTATATAAAGTACTAAAAAGTACTTTATATAATAATAATACACTATTGTTTATATTTCTTAGAAAATTGTTAATCTAAAATTAAATTTGAATACATAGCCTGCAGTTTGTTTACGCGGAAATTCACACTTTTAAATAATAATAAAGCAATAATACAATATTTAATTCTTTGAATTGATAACTGAAATCATTGACCTATTTATATAGCGTGATTAGTTAGATAATAATCGTAATGAATCGTCATATTATTATTATTATTATTTTATTAAAATTTATTATATATATATATATAAGTTTACAGAACTCAGTTTATTATTAAATTAAAATGGCCAATAACCGATTGTTACGTAATATTGATACAAAAACATGAAGTTCAATTAAAAGATGTTTATTTTAAGTTTTATACAGGAAAATAACATGGATCAATGTATAAAAGGTGCGTATGATAATTATACTTCTATAACAGTTGTTTAATAAAAAGTGTGTCATTTTACTTCAGATTACGCTATAGTGGGTGTTCTAAAAAGACCCTGAAGCAGAAAATAATATTATCAATAAGTAAATTTTACAAGGACATCAATTATTATATTGTAAAATAATTCTCAAAATTAACAGTAATTATAATAAATAATAATACTCGATTAAGATTCCAAAACTATACACAATATAAAGTATGTTCAATTAAATTATTAAATATTAACTCATTATTAGGCTAAATTAAAAGGCCACTATTTACATAGGTCGTACGTAAGTTAATATAACAATGAGTTTAATAACGAAATCTAAAATTTACATACTGACTAAAATGCGTATTACATTTTCCCCCTAGACACCATTACACCCTGACCATATTATAATACAAATTACAATATATACTCATATATAATATAACTCATAATATTATACATTTTTATTAAAAATACAATTAGATACTGTTTTTGCAAATAATCTAACACGAAAATTCGTATTTACTATATAATATATGGGTAATAAATATATAACTTCTAATTTAGTCTAAAAAAAAAAAAAATTAGACCTAATTCGTGATATACGAGTAGTTTTATATAAATCATAATTTATACAAAATATCTTTTACTCATTTTATATTAAACATTCCCAAATATTTAAAATGTAATTTGTGCTTTAAATAATAAATAAACAATATTACAACTAACAATAATAAACATTTTTACAAAAAAAAAAAACTATTGCATGTTCTAAAAATATTAACGGTATATTAAATACTTCTTTGAACAATATGTTGTAAGCTTGGTTTTCTATGTCCGGTTACAATTATATTTATGTGTTGTGAGTTGAGTTCAAAACACGATTAAAGGATAAAAACAATAAAATAGGTTGTACTTAAAACAATATCGTATTCGTATATATTTTGAATTTTGGGCTACAGACACGGAGTGACCACGTCCAGTACCGAATCTCAACTGTTCGTTTTTGTGATATATATTGGGTATAAATATTATTACAATAATATTATTCTTAATTAATAATACATGATTCATAGCTATAAACAAGATTATATTAATGATTATATGATAAATATTATATTATATCTAAAATAACAATTAGTATTGAGTATAATAAATAATAATTAATTCTGATGTGTCACACATGAACAAGGTTCACGGCAAATATACCAAATAATCTTAATCGTATTGACTATTATCATCGTTTAGCACCGAGAACGCGTCACATAATTTCTACTGAATAATATATATTCGTCAGTGGTGCAGTGGAGGTTATACACGGGTATGCGCCGCATACCCACTTCCCAAATTGTAAGAAGTGCGTATACCAAAGAAAAAAAGTTGAGACCGCGGGTATGCGTTAGAAAATGTGCGTATACCCAGTTAAAATGTGCGAATACCCATGTTAAATAACATGGTCGGTGTGCTTGAGAGAAGCAAGGGGTGAGGCCAAATGGCATAGTAATAAAGTGGAGGGTTTGTTGTCCGATTTTTTCTAAAATAATATCACTTTATATCTTTATACTTAGTACCTATAAGTTATATATAATAACATAATTATTAGTTATAAGTTATAACTAATATACTGTGATTTGTGTTTAAAATCATAAAGCTACCTGTAGTATCTACGAAATATTTTACAAAATCATTTTTTAATTCAATTTTTTCTATACACTTTCGATTTAAATATTTCAGGGAGTGGTGGCCGAGGGGGAGTTTGTACCCATCCCCGTGCTACGCCACTGGTGGAGCCATATTATTTTTAGTTTTATGGGATAAAAATATTTTGAAATATACATGATTTATACATTATATATAATAGTAAAATACCTACATATACTTTGTGACCATTTATAATTTCCAAACACACATTTTATCCGAATCGCGAGGAAATAAACCATTTAATGATAGTTTCCCTTATGCATTTATTCAAAAACTCGAAAAACAAAATTTCAAAGTCCTTTAATTAAATTTTAGTAATATATATTTAAAAATGTACTTTACATTTTATTTTTGAGTATCGAATATGTGCTAATTACTTTTAATATTAATATGTTGAACATAATGGAGGGGGGGGGGCAAAGCCCCACGGTTTTTATTTTTTAGGATTTCGCGCATAACCACAAATTATTTTAGAACTACATTACTGACAGTAGATACCAGCCTTGTAAAAAATACTTTTATTTTGTATTCAGAATACGTATTCGAATAAATGGATGAAAATGTATTCGAATACCTTTAATTTTTTTTTTTTTTTTTTGCTAATTTATGCCAATATTGGAATGTTTTGGAAATTGATGTTTGATAGCTCAATTTTACTAATTGTAATTTTACTTTACAATATATAAAGTATATGAATTAAATAAATACTAATAGATACGTTTTACATTAGTTAATACATAACACACCGAACATTCAAATATAGTTATTATTGAATTGTAAATACCAATTATATACTAAATGCACGTTTTCATTCAATTACCCTAGATTTAAATATTTTTTATATTAATAAAATAGTAAAATACATTATATTAATATAAAAATGCTTTTTATAAAAGCAAAAAACACTTCTTTTAATAATTTATTATTTAGCATATGATTGTACAAATAATAAACTCAATAAATAATAGGTACTAACATTAAAATTTTAAATATACAAATAGTTTTAATAGTTATACAAATAAATTTTTGTTACATTTTAATTACATCACTTTTTTTAAATTTTGGTCGCTCATTCGACCACGTTTTTTTGTCAACACTGCACACCAACAATAAAAACCCTTTCTACCGAGGCACTACTTGGAATAGGAGCGTTATATTTTATGAAAACGTTTTTAATTGATGGTGTTTCGTTTAATTATCAAAATAATTTATTAGGACTTTTTAATAAGTATGTAGCTATTTCATTTTCAATTGGAACATCTATTGAATTTTTATTTGACAACGGAAAAAAATTATTTTCACTGATCTCATAGATTTCGTCAAATTCACTAGTTTTACTAGATATGGAGTTTTGTTGATTTTCCTCCAAAATAAACCAAAATAGATTATTCTGTGTAGGAGCGTTGGTGATGATGAGGAAAGTATATACGATTGACGAATAAAAATCGTCCAGAACACGTGTCATGTGGGACCGGCTTTATTATATGCCGTATAAAATCTACGATTTTTAATTTAAAAATTATATTGTCACAAATTTGAAACTATTTTTCTAGTTTAGAAAAAGTATTTTTTATAAAGAATAAAAAATACAAAAAAAAAAAGTATTCACAATACGTATAATTTGAATACCTTTTACGAAAAGTATTTATAATAGTATTTGAATACAAAGATAGTATTCGAATACTTTTATTCGAATACATTGATTCGAATACTTTATACGTAAGACTGTTAGGTACCTACCTAATTTAATGTTCGAATATAAAGTGTGTGTATAGTAGGCATGGATTCAATGGTAACAGTGAAGTAAAATAAGAATTAACAACTACAGTACACACCACATAATTGTTATAAAAATAAATCTTTTGAAATTCTTATTTCGTATACAACGGAATTTCACTTAATTTTATTTGTATGTGTGACGAAAAATAAAGCGAAACGATAAAAATTTAAATTAAACTATTTTTGAAATAAAACTGTTCCTGTAATAGGTGCGTATATATATATATATATATATACTGTCTCTAAAACTCGCGTTCAAGGCCTCCGTCTTCTTGTAATATATATTCCAAGCAAACACCGTGACTGTATGGATGGTAGGGAGACACGTACACGGTAGCGTAAAAATATACAATCATATAGAATATTATACGTAGAGTATAAAATATAAACATGTAATACACGTAGGGCAATGTGTGAATGTATATTTGTAGAACGTTATAACCATGGTTCGTCGACAAGTCAGAATGTCTGTTCGTTTCGTTTCGGTTTGTTGTCGGCGTGAAATAAATAAACTTTGTATTTTATTTTAATAAATTGTAATTTATTAACCGCGTTGTTATTTTTTTATTCACGATATCGGTAGTGTTATTTATCACCGTGACCAGTTATCATCATCAGTTGGCGATCAAAAGTATTAAAAATAATATTAACTGTTGCTATGTTTGTTTTTTTATTTCTTCTCGCGTCGTCGTTCACGGATGTTTTCGGTTATTACTTAGCTGATTTGACTTTGCCTTCCAAATCGAAAGCGACAGAACACACATACGAAAAATGTTTGTCGATGAGGAAAATTTTCTACGAAGACCAGTGTTGGGACTTGTTGACTAAAGGACCGTGTGATGAGGGTTAGTGACACTACACTATTAGTCTATTTTACGGTAAAAACTATTAACTAATAACTGCAAGAAATTATTACCAAAGTTATTTGGTGTAATAATAATAATAATCTATATAAATAAAATTGTAACTCGTTTCGTGTCTATCGGCGAGGTAGGATGAAAGTGAAAAGCTCTTAAAAATATTTCACACGAAAAAATACATTACTGATTTTCCGATTACCATGGTTACAATGCGACCAACAATTTTTAACTATTTGTTATTTTTTTAATAATTTTAATATGTACATAAAATGTATCTGAATAAAATTAAGTGGATAGAATTACGAGGAAAAAATTGATGCCACTTGGCAATGGAGAATTTCATGCAGTTAACCCGACTACCTGTTAAATTTTATTTCTGAACTATAACAATTTTCCAAAAGAAATCTATCAAGTAAAAACGCCAATCCAAATTTGAAGATCCTTCCGTCGGTCAATAGGGGTGTTTATTGATTTCCATGGTTGACAACCGTGGTTGTAAGAATTGCTGTAGTATTCTTTCTCAGTACGATCTGGTCGCGTAAAAAAATATACGAATACACGTAGCCATTCTATTTTATTAGCCAATATCCTGAAAACATTTTAAACACGAACAACGTTATCATAAGAATCTTAATCTGGACAACTTTGAGTAATTCAGATATTAATAGTAATAATAATAATTGAACAATATATAGCTAATAAATATCCACCTGTTAAAAAATATACCATGATATATTATATTATATTATTAATTATTATTAATTAATTAAAAATGGTAGAATACTACATTTAATTATTAAAAAACATCTAGATCACAATAGGTTTCTATGGTGAATGACAAAATAATTTTACGTTATCATTTAATATTCTTAATGCTGTGCAAAACTATATAAACATAAATTTAGAATATCGTTAAACTCTCGTTGGTCTAGAAAATAGACCAAATAAAAATTTTGAAATTGAAAACAAATACTGGGAAATCGTTTGCGTACAAAATTATGTTATTCAATAGATAACAACAATATACACACTGTACATGTATGCGTGTAAAGTGTATTTTTGTGTGTATGTTTTTTATGTGACTTGTTGCTAGAGAAATAGTTCATGTTATAATAATATATAAACATAAACAGAAAGGATTATTCTGTACTAATAAAACAAAAATACAGAATTTCAAACAATTATTGTTCAGACGGCCTTGATAATTTCCCCGGTCGCAGACAATTAAATTTAAATCACATAAACAACAAATCAATTTAAAGTAATCATATTGCCATATGGAATATCGTTAAAAAAAAAAATTCAAATAAAATAAATTATTAATTTTTTATTTAATTATCAATAATAAATGAAAATATTAAAAATTTAATTTAAAAAAATAAAAAAATTAAATGTACTAATTAAACAATAACGCGTACAAAAGTATACTTATACATACACACTAGATGTCAACATGTTAGAAATTTATTCACAGTGATTCATTCAACAATTTAAGATAGTTTTAATACTAATTAAATGTGATAATATTGTTTTGAAATATTTAGGAACGTTTACATTTAATAAATAAACCGTATGACTCGATATGGTAAAGAATTTTATATACACCCATATATATTCTACTCATTTCAGTGTGATAATTTTAATAAAATAATAATTAATTTTTTACATTGTCAAACATTTTTTTTCAATTTGATACTTTTATTAATTATAGAGTACAAAATAACAAAAAATATATTTGTTTAAAATACTAAAAGAAAATTATTCGAACTTAATTTGTTTGTATTATTAGTGTACAAACACGAGTATATACTACATAATATAATCTACAACACAAATATTTCTAATCGCATACATGCGAGTGTAAATACTATACTATGCTTTCTTTCTAATTCTAAACTTGCATATTGTCTATTTCGCACATTTTCACTCAAATTTAAATTTGTATGTGTTTTATAAAATTTTTTACTTTTGTTTGTTTCGTTTTCAAATTATATATATATATATAAAATATATGTTTCGAGTGACACGCCTGTCATCGTTTCATCATTCCTGGTTACCTATAGGTAAAAATCAAATAATATGTGACTAGGTCTACTATACGTCTATATACACTCATGTTTTATTTTCAATAACAATATATCTTATAGGTCAGTGGTTGGTGTTAAACTGGTCGAACGATGGTCAATCACAGCAGCAGCAGCAGCGACCCATAAAAGCCAAGTGCACGAAACGCCGGTGTAGCGAATCGGACGTGTATTGGCCGTGGGACGGGTTTTGCTATAGCACGAAAACGGCCAGCAGCCGACAGCTGTGCCCTCACCCGGACACCGATCTTGTCACCGACGAGTACGGCGACGGATACTGCAAGTGTCGTAACGGTGACAAAGTGCCGTACGTAAGGGTCGTCTGGGACGAAGATGACGAAGACTCTCAGCCATGCTATCCAATGTATTCCAGGGGACCGTGTCCTCGAGATCACGTGATCTCTCCCGTCGGATGGGGGTAAGTGTTTTTTGTGCCTTTTTTTATTTTCTTATGTATACAAGTAACGAGTATTTCTCCGGTTCCCCAACCGATCAGTGGCGTGCGCAGAATTTTCCAATTGGGGGGGGGGGGTTGAAAATAAATAAATATTCAGTAGACGTAGGATTTTGCTTGATTTACTATAATATATAATTGCACAAAATAATGAGCTTTAAAATAGTTTTGTTGCGTAATGAATTGTTTTTTTTTTGTCGTTAAACGTCGTGTTATTTTTTTCAACTTTGGAGTCAGATCAATCAACCAAAAACCGTTCACGTTATCAATCGTAAATGTGACGTTACACTATTTGTGTCTATTCTGTGCTAAACGATTGGAAAGGAAGAACTTGTACATCACTGCGCATTCCACCGGTTCCCCGACAGGCGACTACAGTCTTATCAACATCATAAAATAAATAAAACTGTTTACGACCACTATAATCATTAGTAATATTGGTAATATGAAACATAAAAAAAATAGAATTATAGATCAATGGGGGGGGGTCCAGTTCCTTAGCCCCCCTGCGTACGCCACTGCAACCGATGGTATAATTCACGGGCGAATCGGCATTTTTTTTTTTCACCTAAATAAAAAACAGAATTATGGCCTAATTTAAGCGTGTTACAAATATTAAAAACTCAACAAACCGTTTTTAAGAATTTTATAAAAAGAAAAATTTTTTGTGTTGGTATTTTTCAAGTTTTCACTGTTTTAGAAATCACATAATTTGTATTGATTATACTCGAATGACGTGTCCTGCCAATATTTAGTGCAATTGACGGGTGTTACCAGCTATTTATGTATTACAATATTGATAGTACTTCAAATTTCTTCACGTATATCTATAAACGCGTGTTGTGTGTTTTGTATTGTATTTATTATCACTTATAAGTTATAATAACATAATATTATACTTATAACTTCAGAAATAATCTAAAGCTATACGAGACTTATATATGTAATAATAATTTGAAAATATTATACAGTTTACGTATAAATATACCATTAGACATTACTTTCGGAGTTCCGATAAATCAAAATTAATAATAGCGTTTTAAGTATGATAAATAAAATAACGTACCAAACCTACATGAAACCGAAAACTGCAGTTGACTGCTGTTTTAAGATTCTTTCCATAGATAATATTTTATGAAATATTAATTATTAATTACACCAAACGCCGATTGTTTAGTGTGTCAGGGAGACATATGTTCTCAAAAAAAAAAAAGAGCTTGTATCACTGGTATAAACTACGAGGACACCCTATTTTGTAAAATCAATTTGATTCATAATGTTTTATTTAAAATACATATTATGTATAATTTGTTATGAAATATACATACACTAAACAATAAAGAGTTTTAAATTACCAACAACTTTGTTTTAAAATACTGGAATATGAAAATTGTTGTCATTGTTTTAATTGACATTCAAATCAATGTACAGTTATTATTATGTTATAATAAGTAAAAAAACAAATAAACAAGCACACATTAATACATGACATTCAGCCCACCGATACTAAATCCAGTACTATTATATTTTGTAGGTGTTTCTGACAGTAAAAATAATATTATAGCTGCAGAATTATTTTACAAACAAATGATTTACTGCTGTTTAATTATAAATTACAACTGCCAACGTATAACGTATTACCATAAAATGCTATAATTTCCTGGGAGGAAACAATTTAGTATATATCACTCAATACAAATTCTAGGCAATAATTAAGAGACGAATTGAAATTAATTTCCAATCGGGACATAACATATTGTTGCTTATTTCCATTTCATACCGTACAACGGTATTATATTTAAATTTCCTGTTGCACTGAGTATTTCACAAATTTGTGAGCTACAGAATATTTAAACGTGTTTTCAATCACGTACTATGTAACCTTTCGGTTACTGACGCCCTGTGTATTTAGCCGGGTCGCCAACCTACATCCGGATATCACCGTACTGGTGACGGAGATGTAGGATTTTTCGTTTATAAAAAAAAAACGATTTTGTACATTTACGTGGGAACGTTTATTACTTTTTAGCAGGGCTCGCAAACGTTATAATAACGTTTTGATTATAACGTTATAATTGCAAAATATCAATTGAAATGAATATCAAAAAACGTAACGGAAAACAATAAACACTAATTTTAAACTACCGCAAATTAAAATATATCATTAAACGAAATAATGTATTAACGTTATATATCAAAATATCGAAAAACGAAAAACAGAATTACCGTTATTTTAATATTTTTTTTCCAATTTACTACGGAAAATATAAGCCTATGGTGTAGGTTAATAAACCATAATAAACCATAATAAACCATAATAGCCATAATAAGGCTGGGTTCACACGGATGCGTAAAAATTATTCAAAGATACGTCTGAGAAGATGTCAGCTAGTCAGAAAAGTTTCTATTGGTAATATAATCAACATTTTAAGAAAAATATTCTGCATTGGAATATAAAGTCAAAAATAAACCAAGGTTCTCACTGAAAAAATGTATAAAATCAAAAAATTAAGGATAAAAAATTAGGACTTTTATAATCAATGAAGTTTAATGAAGTACATTACGTTTATGAGATTTGAAAACGTGCTATATAGTCTATGGAATATGAATGGATTTATTTATTTTTGGAAAAAAAAATCGATATTAAACCAAATAACGTTAAAATACCGATAAACGTAAAACGAAAATATTATATAACGATAAAATTTTCTTTAACGTTAAACACAAATAATCCATAACGCTAAAATATACCATAACGATAAACGAAAAAGGTAAATAACGATAAAAAACGTTAAAACGTTAAACATTTCTTTTTTTTCAAATGAGAGCCCTGCTTTTTAGACGTTTTAACGATCAACATTATAACAACAACAAAAAAAATGAATCGGTTTAAATAATAATTTAGTAATGAAATAATAATGACACAATCATGGAAATATTAATAATACTATATAAAAATAAATAAATAAATATTACTTTAGGTACCGGCCAAGATTTAATAAAAAAAAATAACATACCCGTTTATATAATTATCTTGCCTGTGTCGCATCGTGGGAGAGATCCCGGAGCATCTACTCTATATTTCTGACAAACATTATTAACGAACAAAAAAAAAAGAAAAACGAATATAAAATAAAGAGACGCTCACAAGCGAGTCGTCTACAAGGAAATTCATCGATTTAAATATAATAATTGACCTGGCCGGCAACTTCTCGTATCAACGCATTCTGGGGGTGGTGGCTATCGGTTGCGCTTTGGACTGTATTCCGAAAATATACGCGTACGTCGTCGGTACGTCGCGTGTGTCATTTTAGACGCACGACAATATTTTTGAGACGTTACAACTACACGCATAATGGGTATATATAAATCCAGTGGCATGACAAAGGACTTACTTGAAAGGCCCCCCCCCCACAAATTCTTAAAAAAAAAGAGCTTCGGCGGCGGACGAAAACTTGCCAGTATTGGGTACACAACGTTACCCATATTAATGCGATCGTATCCCCATATATACGCGTATAATAGTCAATGAATATTTCGCTCTGTATGCTAACGTAGCGTGGTTTGACTTGGGCGAGGCAGCGGGGTGGAAACCGGTCGACGCCGACGATTGCGACTTTTGGGAATTTAGAATTTTCTAATCCGGTTATTTTCTTATTGTCATGACTCACCATCACTGTCGCGTCAACACTCAACAACAATATTATAAAATTTTCATTTTTTTGTACAAAATTAAAGTCATATACGTCTGATGTTGTGTCCAAATTTCAAGTCAAAAAACTCAAAATTAACTGTTTTATTAATGAAAAAAACCCCAAAATCTAAAAATAGCTATAAATAGCCTAAAATTAAAATTAAACTTTTTGAAATTTTTCCTGCATTTATATAGTACAAAGATACAATTTTATTGAAAATTTCAAGAAAATTGAATGATTATTTTCGAAATTATAGCGAAAAAACTATACGTGATATTGACGAAATCCCATTTTTAGCGGTTTTTCGTAATTTTTCGCTAGTTTACCGCATCGCGTTCAAAAACTATTGAGAAAATCGAAAAAAGTGCCATCTTGATGTGAATTGCTTTCAGAAAAGGTGCTACACGAAAAGATCGGAGCACGCCTTCTGGTCGAAAATCTGTACACAGGATAGAAGAAAAAAAAATTAAAAAATAAACATATCATTGGAAAACCACTAAATCCCTCGCTCCGCTCAGAATCTAAATACAAGATTTAAATGAAATCAAAAAGTTATTACGAAATATTGCTGGTATAATTGACAATAATAATTTCACAGCAATATAAAAATGGTGTGGATATAAATGAATAATGATTTAAAATACAGAAAATAATAACGATTTAAATAATAATAATTATTATAAAAATTAATACGGATAGGTATTCACAGTGATAATATTACGAAAGACTCACAATAATAATTCGCGACGAGTTTTTGACGAAAATACGCGAAAATTTTAATAAATAGTAAATGATTACGGAAACAATTGGCTATAGATTGTAATTAAATATTATATAGTAGGGGCAACTATATATAACAATAAAATTAGGTACCAAAAACATTTTCTTCCCGTTTCCAATGAATGTTTTTGAATTTTGTACAGGACAAGAAGAAGAATTTGAATTGTAGTGATGGTAGTGGAAAGCGGCAGTTATCTAGGCCAACAGATTCTTTTTATTAATCTTTGTTATTAATTATAACGTATAAATAGAAAATAAATGAAGTTTCGTACGTATATATGTAATATAAAGTTTCTAATTTTTTGTATAATATACATTGATTTTACAATTATGTTTTTGGCCCCCTCTCCCAAAAATTAAATGCTAGAGCCGCCACCGATGGACCGCGTATGTACGTAGCCTTCAATACGGTTGGTTATGAGAAAAAAGTATAAACTGATTGGATTATACTCGTGTATAAAATTATCAACGCTATATTTACTAACATAATGTTTATTAAATTGCACGTACCAGCTACGACGAAACTGTTTAAAGTAATAATACTCGTAAAACTTTAATGCCAATAATATATATATATATATATATATATATATATATGAGTATATATTTAAATTACAAAACGTTTCACGCTGGGCTCTTTCAGTATTACCATTTCCGCTCTTACGATCACAAAGGTAAAACTTCTCCGACACAATATAGTTCTGCCACAGTCTACACATTAATGAAAATCACATTATAATTCAAGGGTTTTTCGCCCCTGGTTAATTCTATAATCCAACGCTGAAAATATGTATAACTTAGGAGTTCTAAGTTTATAAAAAAGGTCAACATTTTTCTTTTACGACATATACGAGTATCTGACGTAATACCGCGCCCATTTCAAAACAGGTAGGTAGGTATATAAATAATTTTTAAAACATCATAATAATTCAATTTAATACGAATATATCTGAAAGAACATGAAAAAAAATATTCTATTATTATCTCAATGAACTGTTTTTATTTCCAACGCGAGAATAAATGTTCTTAACTACGCCTTCAATATTTTGAAAACTATATAGGAATATGCGAGAAAAAAAATATTCGAAATAATTATAACATTGTGATTTTAAGTGTGATCAACAATTAAAAAGCCACATTATATCTACCAGCTGGTCCATAAAAAATATTTCTGCACATTTTCCTATTTTATATAGGCTACAAATAAAAAATATATTTTTTTTAAATACCCGAAACCGTTTTTATAATATATTATTTATATAATACAATGTTGTATATTTCATAACATTAGGATTTCGAATAATTTTTATACTACACAGCCAGTTCAGTATAAATCATATAAAACATTATAATTTAATTATAATATATTACCACAGTTCATTGGCGGATATCCGGGGAGCTTGGGGGGGGGGTTAGCTCCCGCGATATCTTAAACCCCCCACCAAAAAAAAAAAATGATTGCCAAATTATACAAATATTGTTTAGTTAAATACTTTAATAATTATTTGTAAAATAAAAAATAAAAATCGTATCTACGTCACTGGAGCCGGTGCAAGTGCTCCTCAAAATCCGTTCCTGACATAAAAAAAAATAGTATCTACACTGCATATGTAGATACATCTGTACATGTATATGTCTTGTATATATCTCATTTATTTTTTACACGTGACAAAAAGTTACCTACAGCTTAGTCTTCGTCTCCTCGTACCTATTCACATACCTATATATATATATATATATATAGATTGCGCTGCCATTGCCGTTCCAATGTAACAGGCAACGACGGTATAGAAGTGCGGGGACCTGGCCGGGTGGTGAGTAGAGCCGGGTTTATGACGTCATGGTGTCGCACAAATTTATAAAATGACTCCAGCCATAAGACATATACATGTCAAAATATGACAAACAAATTTTGAAGAAAAACAGTATATAGTTTGATATAACACACCAGTATATTATGTTATTTGGTAATATATAATTTGTTTATTAATTTTTAGAATTACATAATTATAAACTAAAAAGGGTGGTGTGGGGGGTGAAACCCCCCACGGCTTGGGTTTGTATAAAAAATATTAGCCCCCCCAACATTTCCAGTGGATATCCGCTTATGCCACAGTTTATTGCTATATATATATATACATATATACGTATGTCTCGTATATATATGTTACCGGCAATGTGAATAATTAGACATTATGCATAATGCCGAAAATGGTCAGGAAATGTATATAATAATCACATTGACTAGGCATTATGAATAATGCCTAACACAAATCAGGAAATGTAAAAATACTTATAAGTAATTAGAAATATTTTTATGTAATACCGTTGATTTTATAATATACTATAATTATACTCGTATTACATTTATTCTATGATCGATGGTAATACTAGCTGTCCCCGTGCACTTCGTTGCCCGTAAAAACCAAATACTCGAATACTTATATATTAATAATATATATTATAACAATATAACAATACTCGGTGTAAGGATAATCAAAACTTAAAAAAAAAAATATTTAAGTTTCATTTTTATTTTACTTTCAACACAATAATTATATTTTGGACATTTCACCACACTTATTGCGTTTAATTTATATTAAAGTTTTTTTCATTTTATTTTATAAAATACTTATGAAAAAATATAATAACAATATCACTTCTATAATGGGATATATTATAGTATATTAGTTACATTGATGAAATAAAGGCTTCGTACATCGGTAATTTGTAATTCTAAATGTCATTCATCATTAACGTGCACTAATAAATAAAATAAAATATACTATTTAATATTTATGTCATTCATCATTAACGTATACTAATAATTAAAATTAAATATAATACATAACCTTTATGTATAAGAATGTATACCAAATTTTCTATTTTTTACTTTGCCCAATGATGTTTGGGTATTTTAAATAATGCCTAGGTATTATATAAATAATGCCTAGGAAATTTACAATGGAAATATTAAAGAAAAATTAATTTATTAAATTGCCTAAAGTCACACGGCATTATACATAATGCCTAGGCATCTTGCATGATGCCTAAATTATTCACATTGTTGGTAATATATATATATATATACCATATATGGTCATACTGTCAAACTAATTATTAAGATTTAAAATATCTTAAATCGTGATAAGTCATTTTTTTTTTATAAATTATCGTTTTTCTTTTTTTTTAAATTGAAATGAAAAAAAAATGTTAATGTATTTTCAAGTCGCCCCCCGCACCTCCTGAAACTAGTACTAGAAGCGCCCTTGCGGCGACCGGTAACCGAGTGGACCACACAGGACACCGAGTATAGGACTGTTATCTAGACCGACCACCTTGACAGGTGCTTAACCGTTTTTCGCTATACGGACGCACTATCAGGACATTATACAATATCGGCGCAGACAGTGGCGTAGCTAGACATTTTTTTCTGGGTAGGCCCGATATTTTTATGAAAAAGGTTACCAAAGTTAAGTGATAAGCAATGAATGATTTGACAGACGTGTTTCATGAAATTTATTGAAAAAAGTGGATAGGCCCGGGCCTACCAGGCCTACCCGCTGGCTACGCCACTGAGCGCAGATATAGGTGCCTAATTCACTTTGGGACGCATAATTCGGGAGGTTTCCGTTTTTGTCCGGATTTCCCGTAGTGTGTGGCCAATTAAATATAATACGTAATAATAATGAACCTATTTTACTAACCGTTACAGGTACGGTAACTGTACGGCTGATCGGTGCCGGGCGGAACGTGGCCGGAACGATGCGTCCACGTCGAAACAACGATCGCGTTGGCAGACAGCTACGCAACAGCAGCAGCAAGAGGCGACCGTTGCCCCGTGGGTGGACGGCCGGTGTTACGAGTTGGGCACGCGGGGCCCGTGCACCGGGAAAGAGCAGTACGCCGTTCTCCGGGACACGATGAGGCCGGGTTGCGTGAATCCGGTCACCGTGTTGGATCTGTTCTCCAGCAAACGGCCGGAGACGACGCAGCCGTGTTTCACCGACCATTCGGGCAAATGCGTGGACGCGATGGAGTTTCAGACGAACGACGCGTCGTACGGATTCGCGGCGCAGCTTCGGGAGTCGGCCGAGAGACACCGCAAACGGGACAAGAAGAAGAAGAAGAGGACCACGGCCGTCAAATCGTCCGCCGCGACATAACGCGCGACAGCCTGAATAACATTTATTACAATCAAACCTGCAGAATCTATACACACTCGTATATAAATACGTGACAACTTGTTTGCGGACAAAGCAAATAAATTCCATTTATAGAAAAGGTTTCAGTGCACAGGAATAAAAACATGTACTCGCATTGATACGTTTGATTTTTGGGACCCTTTAACGTTTTATCGATTGGATTCCGTCTGTATGCAGACATAATATTATACAGTCTCGTCCGGACTAAATTATGTGTTCGTTGTATACGCGAAAAACTATAATATACATATACCTGTTGCATTAAAGCGAATCCCGCTCAATGTGATCACTATATAATATGGAACGGATTTAGGTATATGTAATTTATAAGTATATACAATACGAACATATTGAAGTGTAATTTTCATAGAATATTATACGTCGTAGTATGTCCAATAAATACGCGAACTTTTAAAATAAAACTTTTATCAATCATAAATTGCTATATATCAATTTTATCCCCTTCAAAATACTCTCCGTCCGTAGCAATATGCATTTATCCCATCTTCGTTTCCATTGGTCGAAACATCCCTCAAAGTCCTCAGAAGTTAAGCTCCTCAGCTCTCTTGTCGTTTCACGCTTTATGGTCTCTACACCGTCCCAGTGCTGCCTCCTCGTGTCCATTTTATATTTTGGGAATAAAAAAAATCACGGGGGGCTAAATCAGGATAATATGGGGGAGGGGGAGGGGGGTTGGTCAAGTGTTGTAATTGAATTTCGGGCCAGGAACTCACGGGCCAGCAAAGACGAATGAGCAGGCGCATTATCGTGATGCAGAATCCACCCGTCCTCTCCTAGCAAATGTGGTCGTACACGCCGTACGCGATCTCGTAAGCGCTTGAGAACTTCCACATAGAAAATAGCATTTACAGTTTGTCCTTCAAGAAGATATTCATGATGAAAAATACCACGGTAGTAAAAAAAAAAAACGATTAACATGACCTTGGTTTTTGATCTGCTTTTACGACATTTTTTCGTTCAGGGATCATTTTTTGACTTCCACTCCATGCTCTGGGTTTTAAGTTCAACATCGTACTCATAAAACCATGACTCGTCACCAGTGATAATCCTTTCAAGAAAATTAGTAGTGGCCGTCGAATTTTTCCAGTCAATGCAGCACTCTTTTCGCCTCAACTTTTGGTCCGGTATCAGAAGCTTAATCCATCTATCTCCATTTAGACAACAGAAAAAAATACTAAACACTAAAACTGCACGTGTGCTATTTGTGTAGTAGTCTCGACGATCGGGCGATTACTGTCGCATTATCAGTAGTCGTAGCTTGTGCCCAGAATAGTACTATGTTGTACTTTGACCCATAGACCACTGTAGATAACTAGTTCGCGTATTTATTGGACGTACTACGTATATTATGGAAAAAACATCGAAGTGTGTGGGGAGAGCGGCCTTCGTGTAAAATGTTTGAATGCTCGAATTTTAAACGGTCATAAGTCTTAAAATATTTTTAATACGAACACTCCACGTCAACTGACATGTATGAATAATACGTGTAATATCAATAACGTGCGTTGGGGGCGCGTGATACCTGAAGACGACAATTCCAAATTGTTAGACGGATAATTAATATTCGTAAAAGTGGTATATATTTTTGTCCGCTCTAACACGATTTCGAAGACACGTATGAAACGATGAAACGTCAAAATACGTTTAAAAATTAATACGTACAATTTATAGCGAAATACGTAAAAATAAGTAAAACAAAATTGGCATCGTTTTAATAAGGATGGACGTTTCTTATCACACTTTGAATATCTCATCCTAATAAAAATATACGTTCCATAGTGATCACAATGTACAGCTCCTGCTGTCCGTTTTGACTGTATTGACCTTTTGATTTCGTAATATTCAACGTTTTTACCGAATTACAATATTAACCGTTTGTTATTAAACAGCTATATTAACTTAGTACAATATACTAATCGTCTAAATATTACGCGTATCATTATTAAATCAACTTTGCAATGCGTACAGTACAACTTTAACAAACAACAATAAAGGTCCGGAATACTTTTCGATAGTACGTTCTTACAGTGTTTTGTTTTTTTATTATTCGCTGAATGGCCCGATCAAGTAATATTGTCGCGTATTAGTGAGTATAAATAGTGACCCACAATATTTTATGTCATTCAATGTTTTTTTAATTATATTTATGTTTTTTTTTCTGATATACGCCATTGAATTGTCGAGAAGGAACAAAATATATTTTGTTCTTATTTCTTTATCTCCTACTTTTTTTTCTTTCTTTTTTTTTTTAATGTAAAACACTGTAGTCGTCGTTCTTTGAATTTGACAAATGTTTACGCACGAACTTCTCTCGGGAACATATTTGTTTCAAAATAATCGAAGGGCGTATATTATTATGTTTCAATAAATATTATAAGCTAAAAAGTTTTGTAAAACAAAAAAAGAAAAGGTCGATTTTTAATTGTAATTATTCGAATAGAAGATGGATTTTATTGAGCGATGATCATATAATTAAACAAAAATAACTGTATTATGACACGTTAGGTCCACAAAGAGTTTTTATTTCACTACGTATATAATATTTATAGAAAAAAAAAAAAAAAAACGTAATAAATTTTAATCGGGACAAACTTATTCGTATAGTTATTTTATATTGTGAACACTTTACGTGTGATTCCTATCCAATAATTTATCGAATTTCAATATTATATTAATAAATATAAAATCTGCAATAAAGACATCGCGTATTTAAAAAAAACCAACAAATACGGCACATTTTTGATTGATCACTTGATCAATTGCACATTATTATTTTATTTTTGGAGATAATATTCTATTAAATAATTAACCATAATATAAAGTACGATATCATTTTGAATAACCAGATGCCCATAGTTTTTATTAATAATTATAGTTAATATAGAATGTAAACTTTTTTCTTTGTGAAAATGATAATCTTAATATTAATAATTAGATAATATCAATATCTTACGGTAATTTGGTATTATATTCTATAGTTTCTCACACATCTATAATATTTCTTTTATTATATGATATTTACTTTTTATTTTTTTTCTTAATACCCGTCGAAATGTTGTATTTTCCATTTAATTTCAAATTAAATTAATATATTAGACATACAGTATATATATATATATATATATATATATATATATATATATATATATATATATATATATATATATATATATATACAAACATATGGGATCCTAATAATAATTAAATAACTAACAATAATTTATGCTCGTATAATATAAAATTAAAATTTTTAAATTATATTCACGTGATCGTAGCTGATAGATAATATGACGTATGAATAAGTAATACATATATTATTATTACTATTAATATAGTTATTAATATCAATCGATAATATTGTATTACATTTAAGAGTTCTCTTTAAATGTAAACGGAATTAAGAAAATTATATGTCATTTCATTTATTTATTTTCAATTATTTCATTATTAATGAACTAGTCATTTTCATTTCTACTTTTAAATGTGTACTTATCTGACAACCAAAAATCGGACTTCTAATCTGATACACACTGTAAATCTATTTCGTAACAATATTATGTTAATTCAAATAATCGATTAAATAGTTATTATTATATAAAAAATATAAAATTTTTTTTTTATCTGAAACTCCGTTATGTACGACTTATAAACTACTGTTTTTAGTAATATTTTCTCAGCCAGTAATTCCAAAGGTGCTCGAGTACCCTTTTAAATTCTGAGTACGTTTTGAGTACCTACACGTAAGACCTTTAGTCTTATAATAACTAATTAACTAAAGTCTTATAATAAATATTATACAAATTATTTAATTGGTATATACATATATGTATACACATTTTTTATTTACGAGTATTAATTTATATTTTTTTTTTTTTATTTTTTTTTTCACATATCCATTTCTATTTTTTATTTATTTATTTATTTTTTACTATTTTATTATTTAATTGGTGCTGTATAATATGTGGTACCTATCTTCATAGGCGTGTCCAGACCTCCATGGCTGGGGAGGCCAGTTATAAAATTTAAATTTTTTATTTACTACAGCGATCTATATTCTATACCTATATTTGTGACTTTTTTTTTTTGTTGAATGGCAATTATATAGCACCTGGAATTTTTTCACCACGCAAAATTAAAGATTATCTTGATCTTAAACTTGGTTTCCTACGCTATTAAAACTAATAAATAAGGCCAATCAACTAATGTGCTACTTAGTTATTTTTTATAAATATTTAATATTTATAGTTTCAACCATGGTAGATTATAAGCCAAGAGGCCAAGAATTAAGTCACTGGGGAGGCCGGTGCCCACCCTGCCTCCCCCGTAGACACGCCTATGCCTATCTTCTATACATTCCAATAAAAATGCATTTGTATGTATTTAATTTATTAATAATCGTATGCTAATGTGTATTATAAAATAGTAATTTTTATATTTTGAGCTATTAGAAACGAAAAAAAACCTAATATAAAAGAAAAGTGTGTAGGAACACACTTTTTCTGAAAGTACATAATAAAGGTATAACAAATATTCACAATCAAAATTAAAACAATAACTTTTTTTACTTTTTTTAGATAGCCACCACTGATTAGGTGTATGATACCATTGTAAACTTATTGTTTTGTGCATTTTATTTAAATTTCTCAAATTACTTAATTAAATGTATCAACATTATCCTCCCTAGTTCACGCGTGTTTTTATAACAATCAATATTTTCAAAACATCAGCGCTTTATAATAAATGTGGACAGATTTATTTTATAATTAACAAAATACAATTAATCACATCTCGCTTGTCAATCACTTTTAAGTTTACCGGAAATTAATTCTTCTGGAAATCAACAACAATACGTCATTGTTGCCGATTGACATTAATTACTCGTGAGGAAAAATTAAAAGTTTGCATTAATACGTGTACATAAACAACACACATACAAACAATCATTGCACAATTTAGTAAATAATGGTAAAAAAATACGTAAAAAGAAAAGGTATGTTCAGTACTTGAAATTAAAACTTGTAATTTACATTTTATTCAATATAAAATGTATATACATTAAAGTGTAAAACAAATATTATATTATACAAACAAACGATGTTATTTAATATATTGTAAACTAAAACATAAATAAAAAGAATGAATGCATGTTTCATATACATATGTTATCTAATTGCATTGAATTTTTATTTAATAATAATAATAATAGTTATATTATATTAAACAAGCAGCGATGGCCACCACTTAATACTCTCGTCATAATCACGCGCTATTATGATTTTGAAAGAAGCAAAATATTTTTAATAATAAAAAAATGTAAAATTTTTTTCCAAAAAATATGTCTCAAATTAATATTATCTGATATCGTTTCATATTTTAATATACTTGATATTTAATCTATAATAATGACCGGGGCAGTTAAGTGCAATGTATTTCCACCAAAACAGTCTGGAATTCTGTATGAAAACTTTTCTTGTTTTGGCTCTTACAAATTTGTCGTTCTTCAATTCGGCTCGCAAGACTCTTCACTTGTTGGCTAACCCCTAGCAAAAATTAATTGTTAGTAATAAATATTAAGATAACATGTGATTAGTTTTTTTTTCTAAGACATTAATTAAATAATCAAATAAATGACCATAAAAAATGATTAATATTTTAGAATTAGTGCATCTATTCTAGAGGTGGATTGAACAAAATATCATCAACACGAAATACATCGATCCTATTAAATATAACTTAATAATTAAATCTCCAATTATTTTTGCTACAAAATAAAAAAAATACGTGTATATTATAAAATATGTATTTTATATAAATTCAAAATACATATGCATATTTTTAACATATAATTATAATAGTTTAACGTGATTTCTTTTCTTTGTAATAAAGTAAAAATCAAGCAAGTTATATAGGTATTGGACCTTGCAAGTAAACAACGACTCGATCAAACTTCGCACTGTACTTCGGATAGGCAAATTCTGATACAACAGCGCGCTACTGATCGACTGCAATTAATGCTGTAGAAGGAGCAGAGGTAAAAGGGCAATATATTATTATTCTGTTGTATAACTATACAATTTTCAATAATTAACAAAATGTTATGAATAACAATATTAATATTATTAAGTACTTAAACTTCAATAGGTCGCGTGGATTCAGAACACCCATACTATCGCATGGGGTAAAAATGTTCCAAAATTGAATAGGTTTTTTCAAAAATTATTTATTGCAATTTTATTGTTATATAAATTGTAGTTCTTAAAATATATCCTTATTGCCAAAAAAACACAGTGATAAGATTTTAAATTACAAAAATATTTATGCATAAATATTATATAGTAAGTAAATAAAATGATAACACTTTTTTATTAATAAATTAACAACATTAAAATATAATTTAAATTAGTGAAATAATTATTTACCTCATTTGACCCACGTACTGACAATTAATAAAGTTTACGCTTCATATACAGTATATTATTAACAGTATAGTAATATCAATAACTTTTTTTCAAACTTTTAAATATTTAAATGTCTAAAACAGAAGAGCTGAGAAATTAATTCAATTTTAATTATTATTAATTTATTTTCACCACTTATAATTTTGTATAAACTATACTGATGAAATAAATTAATAAAAATACTTTTATTATTACTGTTTTTGTTTGTTAATTTAATTTAATTAAATTTAATGAGTAGCCAATATTGTCGTCATAAAAATGGATTTTTTTATTGTAGCTCAGATGTCACTTTTGATTTAGTTGATAATTATAATTTTCATCAATATAAAATATTCTTCAAATTTTATTCAGAATGAAAATTAATATAAACTATAATAATAAAAAAACGTAAAAACTGCCAACAGCTTGAATTATTAAAGTATCCTTAAAGACTACGCACAATAATTTCTGGTCTTTTGCCAGCATTTTTGTTGTCCTTTCGACAATAATAAATAAAAAGCATCCGCATTTTACTGTCTAGTCGTCTTTATTACATTTTAGGTTCAAGGCTTACTATATAATTTTTAAAACACAGCGATAATCAAAAAAGCTGATCTAAGACTAAACCAAACCAACACAACTAATTACATAATCATATAATTAACACTTAAAAATTCATAAAAATATTTTATTAATTCATTCTAACTTTTTTTAATGTATATAAATTATTACATATTTACTTTGAAAAAATAATTAATGATTTAATATATAACAAATTTTTAAATACTTATAAGTTATAACTCAAATGTGTTAATTTTTTTTCAATTTCAAATTAAAATGTATATTTTATACAACTTCTAAACTCGTTTTTAAAATATTTGCAAGATATAAAGTATAAATAGAGAAAAATTATGTTTAAAGTACACAGATAATTTTTATATGGAAAAGTTCTCTTTTTAAAACTTTTATATGCTTCTGACTCTGTCTACCAAAACTATAAACATTTTATGCTATAAATATTTTAAAAAATCATTTTGAAATTAACGCACTTGTTTTATTTTCCTACAGAGTTTTTAAATTCCCAAAAACGTTCTGGTATGCTTTCTCATCAAATATCCTCAAAATTTAAAACATCAGTAACTCACTTATTTTGTAAATTGGGACAATTTACAAAAGCTTCTTATCATTTTCCTAATTAAAATTTAATTGAATCTGAAATTTTAACAGGGTACGCTAAAAGACAATCGAATACTTTTACCAAAAATATTTCTTCAATTATTTACCAATGATTTTCTGACACAAAATTCCGCTAAAAGTTTGTTTCGTCTTGAATAAAACAAATTATAAGGTCAGATATTAACTCATTTTAGTGTAAATACAGACAGAAATCGAATTTCACGTGGATAAAATATGAATAATATTATGTAACTTCGCTAGAATAAGTAAACCAAATAATCAATACGTTTCTTCGACAGAAAATAACACGTCTAATGTGTAGTTTTATAAAGTAATATTAAAATAAATATGTAAAACTTTGTAAAATATTAATTAAATACACAATTAATCTGTATTAAAATGTATCTGTAAATATATCAATACAAAATTAATTAATAAATAATAAATGTATATTCAAAAAAAGCTTCATATTTTGTTTTAGCGAAAATGGGGAGCAACTAATATTCAGATAGATTTTACATAACATATAGCAATATGGCACATACGTAGATAACCTATATGTATATAACTATAATTAACATTGCTAAATGAAAAAGACTTTTTCCAAAATATTATTTAGCGTTATACTCGTATATTTTAATTTTTAAGTATAAGTACTTAGTAATATAATTATATACTATTTGTTCTTTTTTATATTAATAAATGTAATACATTGATTTTATATGAAATAAAAGGTATACCTACACATATTTTAAAACATTTTATTATTATTAATAATAATTATTATCTACCCTTACTAATTATTACTATTATTTAGTATATACGAAAATTATCCATATGTGCACATATGTATTATTTGATACCAAGGGTTGAAACCCTAAAATTTGGCCAAAGGGTTGATCTGAGAATTTTGAATTATTTTTTTCAAAATTTTCAATCAATTAAACATCTATTATATATTTTCTATGTAAAAGTATAATTTTTTGCACGTATAAGTTAATCAATATTATATAGTAACTAAATTTATAACCCTAATTTCACACTTACTTTCTACACAAAAATTGGCTTTACATTTACATATTTTTCCATTTCCAACTATCTTGTGTATTCTGATAGGTTTTTGATTAGTGCATTAATATTGGTGCTGAGAAGCTGAGTTTACGACACGGTATTTACCCCTCAATTCCTGTGCAGGGCATCATTCATCACGTATCCAAGAGCTACATTAATGATACGGAGAGTTACATATTTTGGAATGACTATGATATTTTTAAATGAAAACGTGACAAAATATCAGCACACATCATCAATCGTGTCATGTCATTTCCACTAGAACACTACACTATACCTATAGATACGCTATGAAGCACTAAACATCAGATTATAACTAAATGAAAAATCCAATTTCGTAGACTTAACTACATGTGATTTTTAAAAAATAAAAACCATTAAAATATCTTGACGTTTATCTATACGGCTCTCACTTTAGAATTATTTGGATTATTTAAATTTGTACATTACATTTAAATATTTTGACTATTTTAAATAAAATTATGATTTTTTTTTACAAATTATGAAAATATTAATTGTAATACAATTTTCAACGAAATTTACATTTATATCGTTTCATCGTAATCAATTAGCTATTGAAAGAACTTTCTGCTATAATTTTGAAACTCAACCATCCGCCTTAAAATACCTTGTTATAATGTTATCGTTCTTTTTTTTGTGTTCTGAGAATTACAAATAAATAGAATTTACAGAATATATTATATTATAAATATAATATATATTATGGGGGTAATCTAAGGAAATTAACTGGAACAATATGTAGAGTTAATCACCTGGTGTTACGAACAACATATGCCCTATGCAATTCAGCTAAAGAATATGCATGGCCATTATGGAACATATACGAATAAGATGTATGTATATAGGCGTACACACAGGGCGTGCCAGGTGTGCCGTGGCACACCTCATAGCCCGTGGTTTTTATACGACTTTTATGTTTAAGTGTTTAAACTACAAAATATGCTAACATGATTATCATGAGATATGAAAAAATGTAGGTATACCCAGTAAGATAAATCAACCCCCAACTATGATACTTAATATTGCTTATCACTGCCGTACAAACAATGTCACAAGAACGATTAGTATAACTTTTATTTTTATTTGTTGAAAGACTGAGCGAGAAATGACCAAATTAGTTGATTTCAATAGAGTTATTGAAGAGTATAAATATTTGACTCCTATCCAAAGAACATTACCACTATGTGTTTATTTTATATTACTTATTTTCATATTATAGGTTTATGATTAATATTTTAATATATATATACTTTATATTGTAAAAAGAAAGTGTCTATAGGTTTTTTTTTTTTTAATGATCATCTATTTGTTGAAACATGTAAAAAATTGAAATGTTGTGAAACACAAGAAGTACCTAACCAATATAATTTTTATGAATTAATATTTTGCATCAAATTTCTTCGTTCTTTTTTTTTTTTTTTTTTGGTGCTGGTGGAGGCATGTAAAGTGGCCCATTTTCTTCATAGCACACACCATACTAAATGCCGGTGCACGCCTATGTGTATGTACTTACAACATTGAGTGAGACTTGCCGTATAACAACCAATTTTTTAAAACCAAAACCTGTGCTTTTAGTACAATGTTTAATTTCCAAAAGAAACGTGGTCTGCGCAATGCCCGAAAAACAATTCAGGTAATTTATGGAAGGCCACTGTATGGATACCAACCGAATCCAAAACATTCAACGTTTTTAACTAAAATCGAGGAAAAACTTTTTGAAATTGACCATAAAACTTACAACATCCTTAGAATATAGACGATGTCATTTATGGAAATCGTCAAACAAAAGAAAAATTTTGCAACAGGACCAATGGAACAACTGTCAACTACTGAATTATGATCAGGGCATAGTAACGAATGGAGTACCTGGCAAGCAGATTAAACCGATTAAGAATAGATGTTGCTCGAACAAGGAAGAACCCATAAAAATAGGGGTACAACGCAATTGCGGTTTGTTAATTAAAACAAACAGAAAAACACATTGTAATAATATGTTCTCTTTACGGAGTGAAATGCATGCACGAAAACATAATAAATGTAACAGACGTAATTGTAGATCTAGCCAAGCTATGGAGTAAAATGGAATACCTACAAAGTGAAAAAATATATTTTTACAGCATGAAAAAGATAAGAAAAAAAAGTATATATTTATGTAACTATAAATTACGAACGTATCTACTATACATATTTCAAATTGTTAACATTTCTTTGGTTTTTTTCCATATGAGCACTGAAAGGCAAATCATGTAATTATTCACAAATAACGCGGTATGACTTTTCTATATCAAATACAGTTATTGCAAAATTTTATGTTATTAAAGGTTTGCATTATGTATATATGATGTCAACGTCAACTGCAAATGTATCATTATCAAAAATAACTACCTATAATTCAAAATCAGCTATCTATAATAAAAACCTTAATATATAGGAGTATATAAAGTCATAATAAAGCCTAATTTAAAATTATTTTGCTTTTGACGTGAAACTTTTATGTAAATTTTCTACTATATAAAACATACGCATGATATAACATACACGAATTAAATCATATACCTAAGATAGTTATTATCTTAAAATAACGTTTCAAAATAAAGGAGGTTAGACAGCCGCGGGTGATGAAGATGTCGCTTAAGTGAATTACTCTGATAAAGTTTTAGTTTTGTTATTACTATGAATTTGAAATTTGCATATAATAAAACAATTCTGAGCGGAACTTCGGAGTAAGTAATACACTTTGTCGGAAGTTTACAATGGTAATAAAAAAAAATTGTGACTTAAGATTGTCAAGATTTTTGAATATAGTTGCAAGTAACGTAAGACTAACTAGTAACTATAGCTAAATCTACGTTCAATTTCCAATCTATTCAAGTATTGTTATTCATATAAGCCTAAATTCCTAAAGATTTCGGTTCAGCATACGTGGCTTTAACTGCAATAAAAGAAATAAAGTGTAATAGTAATAATAATAATAATAATAGTGCAGATTGCACAGTGCACACTGCACCAGTGGCGTAGCCAGGATTATTCAAAGGGAAGGGGGGCAATAAAAAAGTTTTCAAAATCAAATTTTTACCTTAGTTGACAAAACATAGTGCAGGGGTGAGTATACGGGAGAAAATGGGGAAATTTCCCCTCCCCCCCAAAAAGTAAGAAGAAAAAAATTAATAAGACAAAAAAAGGCCATAGACTTTTTCTGTATTTTGCCGATATACCTAAAAAGTCTATCGACTAAATGATCGATTGACATTAATTTACCTGGTGATTTCCTTCCCTAAAAACAAATTAAATAAAAATATTGTTTAGCAAAAAAAAAAAACCGACTTCAAAAAAATGCACTAAAAAGTATGAAATAACCTTTTTGAAATCGGCACCGAATTTCAAATAACATTACATTGCAGAAATAAATTTTATTAATCTTTTTTTTTTTTAACATTTATCAAAATATATCAACAGCTGTTATTTTCAACCGTCAAGGTCCCCCATTTTCAGTGTACAGGAACAGGGAGTGTCGTGGGCCTGGTTTTATTTATAGAAGAAACGCTATGAAAGTGTGAACCACGTTTGAGAGGGAGTATCCCAATCATTACAACGAATTTCTTCTTAAACCTGTACAAAATAATCTGTGTCTAGTAGTAACCGGTATCAATCAACAATAACACACACCGGTTTGAACTATCGAATTTCTGGCAAATAAACATCTGTATGGCTTATCTGAGTATTATAAAGTAAACGATATTACGCACAAACAACGCCTTCTGTCCGGCCGCTAAACGGAGCGGCCCCCAAAAAGAGGGTGTCCTGTACTATTGATTATATATAGGACTATATAATATAATCAATGCCTGTGCAAACACGTGATTCACGTTTACGAAAAGAAAAATTGGAATTTTATATTTATAGATTTGACTGCCGGCGACCGTGTCCGTGCGCTGTTACACACCTCTGCTTATCAGTAAAAGCGAATGCGTATTGTGTTAGACCCCCAGTTTAGCCCGTATTATTATTTATTTTAATCGACCGATGTCCTGTAAAATATCACGTGCAAGCAGCGTTCTTCGTTAGCGTTTGAATTTGACTAATAATACAAATATATATATATATATACAGTGTTGTAAAGTATTTGAGTAAAAGTATTTATTAAGTAAAAGTATTCAAATACTTTTATGGTACTCAAATACGTATTTTAAATACTTTTAAAAAGAATATTTGTAATGAAACGTTTTCCCTCTTTTAAATTTAATGATTTTATTTTATACAAGGTTTTAGCCGTTTCGAATAATTATAGGGTTATTTTAAACCTATCGAATTTTATTACCCTTTGAATTTATGTTTATTATTAATTATTACCTGGTTTTTTCTTTTATCTTCACTTCGGTAAATGTAGTTATCGACACTGAATAAAGAAGAAATTAAAACGTTTGGTTTGCACTTACGTCAATTGTTTATTTAAACACAAATTATAGTTTTTTATACAAATTTAAATATTACTACAATGTACATATACATCACGGTTTTTGCAAGAAATTACATATTATTAACGATTTTAAACGATTACTACGTGCGTCTCGGCTGCACCAACTTTGAACCACCGTTACGACGAATAACAAATAAAAATATAATAGTCGCGGTTGCACCAATATGGTGAAACACCGCGAACGAAATGAACTTTTTACTACTTTTCCTTCCTTACCTCAAGGCCACGGTTGCACTTTAAGTGAAACACCGTTACGAGGTAGAGGAAGGAAAAAGTAGTAAAAGAAAAGGTTGAATAAAACAATAATTTTGGGCCCTACTTCTGTATAATTTGAACCCCTCATTAGTATGAGAGGTTATTCAAAATTTACATATATTTCACACGATTGGATACGATTAATTATAGCCTTTGAGGTAGACGCTATCTACCGACCGTTTTTCATAATGTATCGCGTCAGCTGACTGCTCTCGCAGTCACCGAAGCGTGATGCGTCAGTAAGTAGTATTTTAAATACTTTTCTAGAGTACCTATCTGTTTTTAAAATCAAATACGTTTTTAAATCTTTTTTAGTGACATAAACTATGATGAAACAAAACATTTGTCATTTTTCATAATAATCATTTATAAAGAGTTGGCAAACTATTTTGGTCATGGGTATCGTTGTCCACTGCTTTGATTTTTCCGTTCAAGTCGATGTAGGTAATCCCGATTAGACCGGTTCGATTGTTATCCCAGGTCGTGACAGGTCGAAGTTCATTGTTAATGGTCACCGTATATTTTAAACGTATAACATAACACATAATATATAAAATTATATTTTGTAATTTTTCTTCCTCGGATGTTCCTCCATACTTGTGTGTCATGTACTCGTGTTTGCCGTGAGTTGTGTCGTCAGTGTAGAATATAATTATTAGTCACACAAAGTTATAGGTTGTGTTAACAAGTTTTAGTCCAACGGAGCAAGTGATTTTAGTTTTAAGAGTCCAATCATTAGTAAAACTAATGTTAAACAAAATTTAATTACAAGTATTTAAAAGTATTTGTAAATACTTTTACCAAGTATCTGTATTCATACACGAATACATTTCTCATTAAGTATTTAAATACTTTTAAAAACAAGTACCTGTATCTGTATTTGAATACTTTTAAAAAGTATCTTTTACAACACTGTATATATATATATATATATATATATATAAATAGTAATATATTACAAACTAGCTGTCCCCGTTCGCTTCGTAGTTCATGTCGATCCATAACTGACAAATAAAACTTCAGTAACTTTTTAAAACTTATTTTATCATTAACTGCAGACATATTGTGGACATTGTAGGCCCCCGACCTACCGCGTCGCATCGCCCGACCGCGCTATTCGTTTTCGCTTAGCGTTCTTTCTGACTCTTTTTACTTTTTGATCGATTCCTAAGGATCGTAACGCGATGTTAATTAGCATATAGCCTTCCTCAAGAATTTGGCTATCAAATGCAAAAAGAATTTTTCAAATCCGACTGGTAGTTCCAGTGATTAGCGCGTTCAAACAAAAAGCAAACAAACTCTTCAACTTTATTATATTATATACAATATACATACATACATATATATATATATATATAGTAAGTACAGATACCACAAATTAGAAGAAAAAAAATAGAAAAATAGATTTAACTTGTACAAAGTTGTATAAAAACGTACGCAATTACCTACTATATGTAAATAAAACGTGTTTATTTAATATGTTTTTTTCGTTAAACTATTTACTCACAGAAAATTATTAATGTCTGCCCTAATTCTGAACCTAAAAAGTCTTACATAACATCAGACGTTTTATTACAATATTATCCGTGCAGATGTTCAATACGATTGTTACGCGTTTGAGCGTTTATCATAATATATTATTTTGAATAGGAACATCTGGACTCGCAATTTTTTTCTCCGAATGATGTGAAAAATAGCAAATTCAAATATACTTTCCATTCGTGTTGTATGTAAAATCTAAAC
Source organism: Slavum lentiscoides (assembly GCA_032441835.1). NCBI lineage: Eukaryota > Metazoa > Arthropoda > Insecta > Hemiptera > Aphididae > Slavum > Slavum lentiscoides. The sequence goes on along the minus strand of CM063706.1, from coordinate 18,519,349 downwards.
ACAAAATTTGATTTTGCATATTTTCCGGTTTTCGCCTTTTGTGGCGAAATTATTACGTTTACAAAACAGTGGCGAATATCTGGGGATGGGGAGCGATAGGTGGATCGCTCCCCCCTCTTGGAGTACATTTTAGTATATTTCGATACCTAAATACATATTTTAAATGGTGAAATACCTATCCAGGGCCAAAAATATTGGGGGGCGTGGGGGATGTCTAACTCCCCACTCACGAGACAAGTCGGCAAATTTTGAAAACCCGGTTTTTAGTCGACAAATTAGTGAACAAGTTTATCCTGTTTTTTTTATGCTTGTTGTGAAGGAGAAGAAACAATTTTTCGGTTTTGTATTGAACAAATTTTATCGCCAAGATGATTTTTATTATTCGTATAATCTTATCTATTGAATACATATTATACATAGGGTGTGTTCGTCTTGGACGCTTAGATGCTTACAAACCGTTCGCTTTGGATTTATGCGCTTATAAACGCTTCGTTTACGTTTCCAAGACGAACGAGTATTTTCACCACAGGAAACCCGTTGTCCGACAGATTGGTGGGGGCAGAAATTGATAAGAAAATTTTTGTTACCTACTATAGAAACCTAAAATCCAAAAATATAATAATGAATTTGACGAAAATATAACTAAATACTTAACTACTGCTTATCAATTTACTGCTACAATTTAAACACGTGCACGAACAACTGAACCACAAAAAGTAAATGAATACAACGTTAAGTCGTTAACGAAGTGTAAACTAATTCTAATTACATCGAACAAAATTCAGAGACACATATTATAGAACACAAAAATTATTTTTAATAATTTTAGATAAAATGTGTGTTGGTGTCAATGATAAGTCGGACTGATAAATCCTATTCCCCTTCCATTTTGTCGGAAAACGGGTATCCTCCCTATTTGCACGCGTGATCATGGAGTGTGTTTTCTGCGGTGTTATCAAAAATAATGTTGATAACAAGATATAAAAATAATATAATAAAATAATATGTCATTGTATATTCATGTCAATTATTTTAATTTATTATAATGGATTTACAATAATAATATTAACAAAATTTTGGAATATATTATATAACAAAATGAAAAATATTTGTTTGAATGACGTTTAATATCAGTAATCATTTATCACAATAATCGCTGATATCACAATAATCCGCGCCGCACTTACATGGCACTACCTGGATGGAAAAAGCGATCGTGAGCGTAAATGAATGACGTAGCACCTAGTTTCAATGACGTCACGATTATAGTTTGAGCACAGATTAGATGAATACAGATGGATCACTAAAGAATTGCAAATACGCTCTTCTGATTGGTCCCCCGCATATCAATGTAGGCACACACGACGATATAAATTATTGTGTTGGTATTTTACAATATTATAGTACAACTTCTTTATTATCTCAAATAATGTTATCATAATAATGGTTGTCACCATAGACATATTAACATATGGACTGCGCTTTCCTACCCCTCTGCCTATATAACTGTGTCCACAGGATAAACTATTCCCTTTGGAAGAAAAAATTTGATAAATTTCAATTTCTCCATGGAATTTCATAAACCACTTTATCACCAAATATTACCAAATTACCTATCAGTAATGAAGACGGTTCACATTTAGAAACTTTGTGAATGTTAAGGGCCGGTATTACAATCATTGGTTACACTGCCGGTTACGTAAAGGTCTGTTAAACCATTTACGGACCGTTAAACTGATTTCAGTATTACAATCGTCCGTAAATGTTCTTTTACGTAACCAACTGATAACGCAGAAATTTCGTTGATTACAGTATAGTCTGATAAATGATAATCCAATAGATTATAAATAGCCGAACTTTTATGGTTTTTTTCCGGTTAACCAAAGTACAAACCTATCAGTAGGTGAAGCGATCTTTGTCTCTATGACGTCAAGGATGAACTTTGCGGTATTTTTATTTAAACGAAATCTTTGTAAAAACTCATTATCCCTCCAAGCCTCAAAATAATCAAGTCGTTCCCGAATAACTTTGGCCTGTCGAGGGAAAGCTACTAAGTCAGCTAGTTCAAACAAACTATCATCTGAATCGCTTTCAACATTATTATAATTTAAAATATCCATGACCGTGAACAAATTGTGAAATTGAACAAAATTTATAATATATTATATAATGAAATATTTAAAACCTTAAACACAAGAACACAACTAGCGTCTAGCAACAACATTATTGATAGTTGAAAAAAGAAAGTAGGTAAACACAAATCCAATTGCCAATCAAAAACTTTAACGGGTTGAAATAATATTTTAACCGCCCGACATCCGTCGATAAGTTAACGGAACGTAGATCGACTCTTTTTAGCCGTAACGGACGATTGTAGTACAAGCAGTTTGCTTTTACGGAGCGTTAAATTGTAACCGGGACAAAATAACCAACGATTGTAATACTGGCCCTAAGTGTTCTTAATGACTGATTATCACTAATATCATGGATGAAACATTTTTTACACTTGTTTCATTTTCCATAGGGAATAGTTTTCGTTATCACGTCATGATGAGGACGTCAATGCCTAACGAAGCGCAGTCCATAAATGTTAATAATATGTCTATGGTTATCACGTGCCGGTAAAATTTAACGCAGATTAAGCACAAATTTTTTTTTCAACTGTGTGTATGAAACGAGTATGTTTAACATGAGACATTATTATATGACACGATCGCCGAACCAGAATCGCTATGTAAACAACACACAAATAGATTACCTCACGGGAGTAATGTTTAAATTGTATGTAAATATATTGTGCTACCATGCGGTAACACTGATATGGGTGGGGGATTCGAATGACGTAATTTTTTTTGTTTACATCGCGAGTGATCCATCTGTATTCACTATTCATCTAATCTGTGGTTTGAGCGTTTTAATGCGCCAGGACGAACGGTGCGGCAGTGCTAATAAGCGTACAAAGCGTCCAAGACGATCACACCCATAATATGAGCCGATAAAATGTAAAATAATATTATGTACGTTGGCGTATTGCCGCCGCCCGCCGGCCACGACCCGCAGTAAAACAGATAATCAACTGATTGGCGATCGAGCATTATATTCTAAAAATAAACGGGTTTATTTACCACACGTCCATATATATAAATATATTATTATAGCATACCTACTGTAGTCTTTTTCACGAGAGAAAGGTGCGCACGTCCCGCCACATTTTGTATCGTCGGCGATTATGTGGAGGGGATTTAGTGATCTACTCAAACCAATTCTATTGTAAAGTACCGTTGATTTAATCAGTTTTTTGTATATTATATGTAAATGATACTAAATAGTAAATACTAGTGTTTTCGATATTGAGTTTTTTTTTTTTTTGGTAAAAGTAAAATAAATTGGTAATATTTTACATTCGAGCAACCAAAAACAATATGATACCATAATATGACCGTACCGTTATTTATAATACAAAATTTAATCGGGTGAAATTTTTTTTTTTGTGGTTGGAGGTCTAGTCTAATACCCCACTCGCCATTCAGGAAATAATATATATACAGCAGAAATCTATTAGTCGGTTTCGTATTGTACAACAAAAATAATATACGAAACCTTTTTTTTTTTTTGCGTATTTTCGTTTTGAAGGATAGGTTTTTCGTCGGCAATTTTTGTCAGCACACTCCCCGTGAATATTTCTTATTTACGGTCCTGTACGTATCCTATTACTTTTAAAAAAGAGCAGGATTTATTTAACAGGATCTTTTTTTTTTCGATTAAAATATCTAAAATATCCGTAATTGATTTGAATCGTAAAGACATAAACTTCCAATACTGTTAATGCGGGGAGGTGGCGGAGGTCGAACTCAATGATCGGAGGGGGGGGGGAGGTCGTTAGCTCACCATTGAATTTTAGTTCACCCCCCCCTCCCCCACCCACAAGTTTTTTATATAACCGCCATTGCGTGAAAATATAGTATAACCACAAGAAAGATGAATCTAATCTGTGGTATGACAACGTTTATTATTACAAGCGGAAACCGGACGGTATTGCGTATGGCACGCACGATTACAGAACGATATCTCGATCAGATGGAAGGATAATATTTTTCGTTTTTTTGTACGTCGGGAAAATTGCACGAATATCGTTTCAGTTTATTTAGAAAAACGAGAATCGGATACATTTTTCTTTTTGGAAAATCATCGCAGCGTGGAAAATGAATTAAAAAACTAAACGCGTTTTTTATGTCCTTATATATACGTATATATACATATTGAAGAACAGGCCATTTTTTTATGTACCTACCGAGTTTCTGACGACAGTATTGGACATTTTTTTTTTTTAACGGATTTTTCCGCACAGAGTCATCGTTCCAAAAATACTTCTCCGGGCGTTTCCGCACGCCGCCCATTTTTTTTTTTTTTGTCCTAGGGCGCAGGGTAATTTTCTAAATTACCACTCCTGTACAAATTGATAATATTTAATAAGGATGGATACGTTATAATATTGTAAAAAAAAAAAAAAAAAAAATTAGCTGCAGTACCGACAAATCCTTTAGAAATATCACGCGCGAGTTTTTCCGAAATATTAAATAACGAAAATTCGTACAGATACCGTTAATATTATATTACGTAGGTATAGGTAATCATTTTTAAATAATAATGATTATTCTAAAAACAATAATATATAAATAATTCGATTTTCGTTGGAAATCGCGCACCGCGGGGACAAAACCGGTCGTTTTCATAATTCGGCCGAGTCGTATTGAAGAGACAACGGGGAAAAAAAAAAAAAAAAAGAAACGCCGTGACGGCGAGAATTCGGCGCGTTTTGACGGAGTCGTTCGGACGAACGCGCCGGAAAGGCCCGTGTGAGAAAATCCGAAAAGTCCCCCCCCCCACCACCAACTGCAGTGCAGACGGCGGGCCCGCGTAACTGGACTGCAGCCGCCGAGGTCATTGTCACCGCGTCGCCAGCAAGGGACAGTCGTCGTCGCCGCCGCCGCCGTGCAGGGTCTTTCATTTGATCGCGACGTCTCGGACGGCGAACACGTCTCGCGCGCCGAACGCCGTACCGAATAACCCCGCTGCGGTGTCGGCGGAACAGACAATAAACGCAAAGGTCCGCGGCGAAAACGACGACGATTATCATGGCGGCCGCAGCCTGCGCCGACTTTCAGGTGGACATGAACTACGCGATCATGACGGTCAACTCGCAAATCATGTACAAGCCGATCGACCAGCACGACGATCCGGAGCCCGACAACGATCACGAGGTGTACGTGGGCAATCTGCCGTTGCACTACACCATCGAGAAATTCGTCAGCTTTGCAAAGTAAGCGCGTTTCGATTTCGCGAACAGCAACGCGCGCGCATTGTAATATTTTTTTTTTCCAATAAAATACGCGCGTTTTCGACAAAAAAATAAATAAATAAATAAATAAATATACCCGTTCACCGCCGCGAAGTGTCGACCCTCCTCACCACCCCCCACCTCTCAATGCGGCCCTGGGTGTCCGCGCGTACGGTAGAAAATTTGGTTTTCCGCCGGATACGACGATTCCGTTAACGGTGGGTTTGACTTTTTTTTTTTTCTGTAAAACCTATACGGCGAAAAAGATGGACGCGAATCCGTTCATTATTTTTTTATTTTTTTTTTTATTATTCATTGGCACGGTCGTTTATAATCCCACGGAGCCGCGCGAAAACCGTCGAATCGACCGCGATCAGCTGTGCACGATGATCAGCTGTACGCGGCGGAACTGACCTCGTTAATTTTTTTACTATTTTCTCACCAACGTAGTAGGTAAAGTTTTTTTTCTCCGTCCGTTTCATCGGTCTCGACGAATAATTCCGATAGATTTCTTCTGCGCGTGGCAGAAAAAAATACTTTTCTCTCGTCCCGTTTACCACCAGCGCGTGCGGGCCGGCCTGCGTTTAGCCGCGTTTGCAATAACACTGTAAATAGGTGCTTAACGTACAGTCGACTTGTTCCAATTTTCCAAAATGCGCGCGAGAACGGCAGAAATAATATTGTCGATTTGTGCGCGCTTATCTCGTATACAATATTATTTCTTTTTTTTTTCTTCTTATTTTTCACATTATGTTTTATAGGGTCGAGAATTTCAACTCATTTTGTTGAACTGAATCTTTCAACTCGGCTCAGTTCAATGAGTCGACTCTCAACTCTTGTTTGAATCTGAATATTCGAATTCTCGAGTCTCGGCTCGACCCGCATGTCCATAGTCCACATCATAGAAAAATATTATTTCATTGTTCGCTTATCGGCAAAATCGTAAACAGCTTATTATGTAACTGGGGATTGAAAGCGGCGGGCATTTTCTCTCTCCTCGTCTTACACACACGAAACATGGCAAAACGTTTTTACGTTGGGACGCGGTATAGAAAATGTTCTATACCGTCGTTTGGATTTTGGAATCTGTTATCAGCAATTACTCGACTATAACAGATTCGAGAGTCGTGATTATAGTAATCACTGATTACACAATACAAAATTGCCGTTCACTTTCAGTGTAGTGAATTGAATTAAAAATACCGGTCGAACCGAGTCGCTGAATCTTGAAACACTGATTCGACTCGTCCAGTTCATTTTCAAAGAGTCGACTAGCTCATAAACTACACATACCTATACTTAAAATATTATTTTAAGTATATTAATTGTTGTATCGCTCGCGTGTACCTCCTGTACCGCATACAGTATGTATAAATAGATAAACGCGTTTACGGTTTTTTATCCGTTTCTCAGCAAAATTATAGGAAATTCTACAGTTCATCGTGCGTACCTATAGACAAAAAAAAAAAAAATGTTTATAAAGATGAAAACCAGCAGTTATAATGTTTCCCTCCCCATTTTTTTTTTTTTTAACACAATAAGACGCCTAACATTTTAATTATTTATTTTATATATATTATTACAATTATACGCCGTGAATTATGATGACAGTCGATTTGGAAACTTGATTTGTACGCGCTCGGATACATTATTCTCAAAGTATTTACTGTCATTTTCGCATATAGGTACCATAAAAAAAAAATAATTATAATATATAAGTATATGTATATTGTTTATCACTTTTCACAAAACGTTGAACAAACGAAACAGGTCTAAGCGGGAAATATGATATTTTCAAACATGTGTTGCATTCCAGTAACGATGAATGTATAATATGATTTTTATAATATGATTTTCATTATTTTCAGAAAGTCCGGTTCAATGTATAGTGTGCGTCTACTGAAAGGGGGCAGAGGGTTGAATAAGGGTTTCGGTTACATAATGTACAGAAATTTGGCTGCAGTCGATAATGCCATAGAAACGTTTAACGGAACTTTCTTGACGGAGAGCGACATGAATAAGCCTTTGATCGTACAAAAAAGCCTACGCAACACAATTATGATGATATACGGACCAAAAAATAACAATAAGTACTACATTAAAAGTGTGAGTATTTTATTTTATCGGTTGTTGCACGCATTATGAATATTTTTTGTATATTAATACGAATTTACATTTTAGGAAATTCACCATTTCGTAATCAATCATCCGTCACTTTTGTTGAAGTTTGAATGTGAAGACGATACCAAGTTATTCCTTTCCTTTAAATCATTAAAGTAAAATTTATTATATATACCTATATATTACTTTTAGACAATTTGAAAATGTAATTAACACGTTTTATAATATCTTTTTTCTTTTTTTAAATTTAGAGCGGCACAAATTTTCAAGAAAAAACTGAAAGATACGTTTAGTATTCACGGAATTAAAATGTATTATTTTAACGATACGGAAAATTGGGTATGACATGATATTATTTTATTATTATATGCAAAGAATAACACACATTATGTAGTTATATTTTCTAAACGTTGAAACTACATTTAACACATTTATTTTAGTTAATCAATAGACGCATGAATAATAGTTTATTGTAGTTAAATTAACGTACGTTTTTTCTCTTTGTAATCAGACATTTATAGACAAATAAATTGATTGAAAATAAAATAGATAATTGCAATTAAAAAAAAAATAATAATAATTCAAATAATAAAGCAAATTTGCTTATAATAAATACTGAAATCAGATTAGGCATATAAAAAAATCCTTAACATTAAGTAAGTACATTCAAGTTTGACAGTGTAAATGGTCTTCTTTCCTTCTAAACTTGCTAAACAGCACAGGGAAATCTGTCTTACAGTTAAAGATTCTGCAATTTTAAACTTTATTTGGGAGGGTTGTGGAAGGAGAAAACTTCCCGTGGGTCTGTATTAAATCTATGGATGGATTTACTTACACAATCGTATAACGCATCTAATATTTTAGAAAAATAAAAAAATATTTATGTCAAATAATTTTTAAAATATGCCTATTATAAAACTGTATTGATAATAAACATTGTTAAATTCAAACTAAATAATAATAAAATAGCTTATTTCAGCGACAATATTTTTGTTATTCAATTCAGTTTCTTAAAAATAATTGTACGAATATTCTAAATAAATAAAACAACATTACCATCTTAATGTACCCATTTATGTAACTTTTGGTGTAGTCATCATAATTCGTAACTCATATCTAATATTTCAATTTGGAAATTGATTGTTTTAAACGCAATATATTATAGTAAAGAAAAAAAAAAATTAGGCTTTTAGTAATTTACCTACTCTAAGTAAATAACAAGTCTTTGTTAAATTGTATTGAGTGGTGTAAAGTAGATAATTAAATGATATAAATTGAGAACTCAATAATCAAAATAGGAATAATCTTTAAGTGTTTTAACCTTTGAGTTATTCAGTCTTAATTGCACAATATATTATGCAATGTTATCAAATATTATGAAATTTGTATCACTTGTTCATAATACATTTTTCACTATTATTATTTTATTTTATTTAAATCAAGCTTGATATTTTTTCAATTAATACTTTACTAATATAATACACACACACACACACACACACACACACACACACACACACACATATATATATAATTAATACCTATAATATTATTTAAAATCTTTACTCTATGCATTTATTTATTATAAATATTAACATTTTATTAAATTACTTTAATGTGTAAAATGAACGTTTTATTGTTTAATTTTTAATCTTTTAAATAGTTTCAAAAAATATATAAGAAATATATCCAATTTCATTGGGGCTGTGTAAAAATCTCAAACACCAATCGTATTTGACGTTTTCAATTCAAAATCCTTCGAACTATAACCAAAGCACCATTTTACGTATCAAGTTACTCCATATATATTGATCTTATAATGATCTCTCCAGTCCATTGCGTAGCTAAAACTTATTATAAGCATTTTGACCTGTACCTCTAAAAAAACATAAATCCTCTAATTAAAGGACTTGCCTGGTAATTCAATAGTAGGTATGAGGTACGGTTGTAATGATACAATATAGTTGTGTAAATAGCTATTTTTCACAATAATTATTCATTATATTCACTAGTTCTTAATACTAACAAACTGTTAAACGCATGTCGAAGTTCCTTCAGTGAATGGGAATTTTTCCCTAATATTCGTGATCGCATCGTAACATATTGTACATTTAAATAATTACAAAAAAAAAAAAAGATTGATAAGAAATAATTATTGGAAATAGATAACTCTTATCAAGCATTTTTCGGTATTTTGATAATAATTATTATAGCCTAGAATACGATGTTAACTGCTCGATATTTCTTTTCATTTATTATCTTCTTTATAATATACAAATTAAATAATTAATGTTAAATGTCATTCGAATTCCTTCTTATTTTTACTTTATACGCATCGTTTGTGCAATTTTAATATTGTTTTCTTGATTCGTATTATTTTACATAGTCGTTTATTCATTATTCTTATATTTACAATGTCCAATTCTATGTACGATACCTATGTATCACCTCTGTCGACAAGGTACGCTTCAACAGAGATGAAATTCAATTTCAGTGACAGGAAAAAATTTACTACATGGAGAACTCTTTGGACTTTACTAGCTCAAGCCGAAAAGGTAAAACGATTTTTTTTTAAAATTTGTATAAACACTTCAATGGTTTTATTTATTATTCTAGTAGCAGTTAATAAAAATTCGGTTCTAATAATTATTAAACGAATCGCTCTAAAATTATTTACCACAATGGTACAATATTGTCGTTTAAAAATTGTTTTTACTTTGGTTTCAAACAAATAATCGTACGTTGCGTATTTATCTGTATAAATCTAAACGGCTATAATACGTATATCAAATGTTACAGCTTTAATAATATCAATTCTATTTTAAGTCAATGTATCGATTATTAAAATTGTTTAAATGAAAACTTCACTGTATGCAAAACAGTAAACAGTCAGTGCCTGCCTCGGGCCTCGCGCTTTTGTATGACATTTTGGGCCTTGCGTTAATGAAAAAAAGGTCTTTACTTTAGGCCTCGCCTAAAAAAATTTGCCCTAGACCTCGCTCCTCCCTAAGGCCAACTCTGTAAACAGTAATAAATAATTTACTTATATGTACCACTTTAATAATTAGTCATATTAATTGTTACCATTTACCATTGTTATCACTGAATTTATTGTTTTTTGTGTATTGTATTTATTAGTTATTACTCTAGATTTTTTACTAACATAACATAATATATTTCTAGAAATGTAGATGAATATTTGGTAGACCGTGGTAGAATTTTAGTAGTAATAAAGTATGTATGCGTATTATATAAATTACGATTAATTTCAATAATAAACAACCAGACGTATTTAATATAATATATACTTACTGCTCGTTTTTGATTTGAAATTGAAGGAAAGGTGGGAAGGTTTAAAGAAGAATATCTCAATTAATCCACAAGGTAACCGAGTGAGATTTATTCCTATTGTTCCAAACAATGTTAGTCGTAATACATTGCCACCGAATACTTCCAGAAGCTTATTATTCAAACCTTTTATTCCAAAACATATGACCGTTTCTCCCAGTAAAGATAATGTTAACACAACACAGCTTCAAAACGATAAGGAAAATAAAAATACGACACCTGTTAACCGTGTGGAAACTCCTCATTATCCAACTAGATTTAATATGAATAGTCACAAGTCTGTTAGTCTACAAATTTCTCAGAAACGGCAAGAAACGCAACAATTGAATACATCGACTTCTTTCACTGAAAAATGCAATATGAATTCATTGGAAAATAGTTTACCCAGATTACCATTACGTACAATTTGGACTAATGACAACAGATCAAAAGATTTTGGATCTACTTTACCACTGAAAATCAATTCATTTAGAAAACCGTTTTCACCAAGCTTAAATTGTTTGTCCCACACTGTGCAAAGTACAAATTATGTACAGAAATCGAAATTCCAAAACAAGACTCCAGTATTGCCGAACCCATTAAATACAACTAATAGTTCCAGATACTCGAAATCGTATTCAGTATCTACAGCTGCTCAGAGCCAAAAATTATATCACGTTACCGAAAATATGAATACTTCATTTTTTACTTCGGATGTTGAAAAATCATCTACTGCCGGTCAAAACATGAATCCTCTAGAATCAAACTCCTTAAACTATATTAACCAACCATTTAATATGGACGATATCTGGAAAAATTATCATTGTCAATCACCAAGAATGTAATACCTGTTTCCATTTCTTTAACGGCCCATATTCAATGTCTTTTTGTTAATAAATATTAACATCATTAACTGCAGTTAGTTCTTTATAATGTCACAAAATTAACTTATAGATATTATTTAAAAAAAAAAAAAATTGTTAGGTTTATTACATAAATTATTCCATTAGAATACGGTTAAAGTAATTTTTTATTTATTTTTTTTTACTGTATCTAAATATATTAATTTTAGTTAAAACACATTGCGAAACAGTGCAAAAAATATAATAATATATAATTTTTAATAATTATTGGTTACGTTTAAAACCAGTTCTTATCGACTAAAACATTTAAACATTCAATTTAACTTGCATTGTTTAAAACATAAACATTCGTTATTTGTATTGTATCTCTGTTTTCAAAATTAAAACGATTAATAGTAAAAATTCAGTCCTTAAGTTTTCTTTTTTAATTCCACTAAACAAAATTACAATAAAGTCAGAATAAATTTATGAATATTTTTATGTACGATAGTAATGCATATATATTACGTTTGTAATTTCGTACATTACAAAATTGTTCTTTTTTTAATTTTAATAATTACTATTGTTACGACATTACATGTATTAGAGTATTAGTTCAATAATTGATTGTTAATTTGATTTGATAAAATGTATAATATATGTTAATTTAACGAGTGCAGGAATGTCTTTATTGTATTAAAAAATAAAATACATACACTTTTACTTATTTTACTTGTTATCATTTAAATTGGGGGAGGGGAGGGAATACAAATTTATGAGTAATCTATTCGAGTATATTGATTTTTTGTACAAAAATGTACCGATGTTTAAGTTGCCTGTATATAATAATATGAATTTATATTGGTGTGGTTAGTCGTTGAAAAATATTTACCAATTGTACAGTAAAAACATTATTAACGATAATGTATTGACGAAAAATGTAATTAATTGTACAAATGTATTAAACATTTAAATACCTAGTGTCAGCTGTTACCGACAATTGTGCCTAAAGTTTTTTTCTTTTTCTTACCGTTTTTCTCGGTGAGTGTTGTAAGTGGAACCGAATAACGGTCGCTTATAGTTATAATAATATTGAGTGTACAAAAAAAAAATAAATAAATAAATAACGACGTGTAAAACAACGAAATCCTAACGATTATGTCCGTGTCGTGTGTCTGCCACGCTGCTGCAAGTGTTTCGGTGCAAAATATTGTGGCTCGGTGTGGTGGTGGTGGTGGTGTGTAATTGTACTTGGTTGAAAGTAACAGTGAAGTGTCTTGATAATTGCAATTATCGAAATTATCGAAGAATTAAAGTCGCCCGTTACGCGTAGAAACGAGACTATATATTATATCGATGCGGTCTTTCATGATTTCCGTTTCATTCCCGAACCAGCGTGTCTTCGGTTTCGCTGCTACCCGTACCTGAACGTCAGCACAAAGTCGGCGAAAAACGTAAGGGACGCGAGCGTGGCCGTCACGGCCGAGGATATCATCAGGTCCATGCGGTTCTTGGACGGGCGTACTTGGAGCGCGAACTGGAGCGCTCTCCAGTCGGAGAATATGATGCCGGCGGCTATTGCCAGCATCACGCCGTACCAGCACGACACGATCAGACACTGAACACAAATAATAATAATAGTAATAATAATATGATGATGATGACGATGACACCGCGTACGTATTATATATAATAATAATATTTGTATTTGTGCGCGGTGGCGAACACCTACCGGCTTTTTCGATATCTTCTGCTGCAGGAAATGACTGGCCACTATGAGCAGATCGATTAGGACGGAGCCGGACAACGCCGAGTACACGAAACCCGCTCGGCTCGTACTGGTGTGCAGCCTCGACGAGTACGGGCTGATGATCAGACAGATGCTGGTCAAGCCCAGTATCTGAAATGCAAGGACGTGTCTAAATGTTTTTTTTCTTTTTTTGTACGAAGTACCTACCGCGGAATAAGGCGCGCACGGTAAAGAGGCGGTTTAGATTATAAATTATTAGAGTTCAACGGTTTGTTGAAAGTGTATGCGCGATCGTCTTGGAATAAGAATTTCGACAGTATTTATGTTGTAACGCCGGAAAGTGGGCTTACAAAAACTACTGTTTTTTAAATGTAACGGTTACAAAAGGTTCACCAACAACCAGAGCCGTCTTAAGGTTATGCGAGGCCCAAGGGCCCAAAATATTCGGGAGCGTTAAAACACTTAAATTACGATATATTCATAGGTATATTTTTTTTAACACGTTATTATATATTAGCTATTAGAAATTTATACTTTATTAATAAAAATAAAAATGCCAATTTTTATTAGAATCTCTATTACTTTATTGTCTATTGTGATAATTTCAAGATGTTAATATTTAAAAATTAAACATTTTTTTTTTTAATTATTATTATTCGAGATTTATTTATTTTTTTAAATATCTAAATAATAATAAAAAATTAACATATGGTATTTTGTAAATAAATTGGGGCCCTTAGAATTTGGTGGCCCTGGGCCCGGGCCCTCCAGGCCCATGCCTTAAGACGGCACTGCTAACAACAACTGCAACGACGCGACGTCCCTACACTGTTTCTCGTCCGTTGAATAGTTATGTTTTAAAAATCCGTAAATTTTATTTAATCAAAAAGTGTAAAATTGTTTCCGTTGGGAGTTCGAACCCGTACGCCCTCCCTTACGCCTACGCCTACAATATTCGCGCAAACTGACAGAATTGTCCAAAGGGGATCGGGTATTTTCTCTAGTATTGTCACTAGCACACGCGGAACATAATGAAAGAGACGTTTCCTACTTACAAAGTGCCTGATGCGATAAGAATACTGAAAACGGGTTTGAATTCACCGCGAATTCTACCGTAGATCGATTTTCTCGCTTTTTTTTCTTAAGATCGTTGAATATTAGCACATTTTTTTTCAATTTAAATGACGTGTTCAATTCATTTTGGACGGATTTATGTTTGGGGGGAGAGGCGGGGGGTAATATTAGAAATGTAAGAAAACCGATTCGTGCAAGTATATATAGTAGACTTCGCGACGAATTCAAATCCGTTTTCGAATATCTTATCGCACCACCATTATAGATCGATCACGGTACGCTGGTAATGGGGAGGGTAGGGGGCAAACGTCTGTGTTTCGTGTTTGCTGGAAGACGAGAAGATAAAAATCCGCTTCCAGACGTCCCTTAAGAGCGATAAACATTGCGCATCACGCGAGTCGGATTCGATAACGTTTTTACAATTCGTTTCGCAAGCCCATTTAGGTTTTAAAAAACCTGTATGGCCATTGTAATATTATTTCCTCCTAACACTGTGTTCGAAGCGATAAAAAAAACCCCCTTAAAATGGTAAGATACATTAAAATAGTATTATAGTATTTGGAAGTGTACGTATGCGGATACAATATGTGCACCACTCACGATTTCCACGATTTTGATGAGGAACGGCGAGGCGGCCAGCAGAGACTCCCTGAGCGTTTTTTCGTTGGCCATGTTCGCGTACCGATTGACGAATGATGACGGGGATAGGTCAGACAAGTCGGACTGTTGCAGGCGCGACGCGCACCTCCGGTCGCAGGGCCGCGAACCCGCTGTTAATTGGAACTAATGGAACGCGACGGCCACGGCCCGCGTCGTGTATTATGCCCGGTGTACACGGCCCAACTGCAGCCTACGCGGTACCGGCGGCGGCGGCGGCGGCGGCGGCGGCTGCGCTCGGCCGTAATACGCACCACCACCACTCCTCGCGCCGACCAGTGGCGGTTTTTAGGGGGGGGGGCGATGGGGGCGATCGCCCCCCTGGACGTTACTTTTACACGTAATATCTATATTTTAAATAAGTGCACAAAAATTAATATTATTATGACAAAGGTAAAAAATTCAAAACAATAGAATAAGTCATCTTCACTATCACAAATCCCAAAAAATTTTATTTTGAAATTTACATATTTATGCATAATTTGTCTATATTTTTTATTTAATCAGTGATGCTAATGCCCGATTCCGCAATTTGAGTAGTACTGGCGGTGCATTAACGGAAATCGGGTTAAATTATTGGGGGGTCTATAATTCACTGTAAGACAATACACTAAATTGCCATTGAAAAAATTTTTTTCTCGCTTCGCTCGATATGTGTCTACATATAAATACATTTAAATATAATAATAATTTTTCAAACCATTTTTGAGGGGTTAACTAAACTTTTAGGGGGCGAAGTCCTCAAGCCCCCCATTTTCTACTAATGAACTAAACTACACTAGAGATATACATGTGAGAAGGGGTTTGATATTTTAAATCGCCCCCCCCCCCCTAAAAGTTTCGTCAAAACCGCCACTGGCGCCGACGACGATACGTCTATGCCATCATCCGGCCGGTCTACCTATACATTCGTTGTCGGTTTATTTGATCGTTTTCTTTTTTTTCGTTAACGTTTTCTTCGTCGTCTTCGTTCTCTTTTTCGCTTCGTTCGCGGTTCAAACCGACTAAGCGCAATAATGAATGTCAAATGTGTAACAGTATAGCCGGCCGACGTCGCGTTTGTGTGTTGCTAGTTACACCCGGCGCGGTCCGTCGGCCACCGCGTCCGCCAAAGACACCGAGGCGGTGTGAACGCGCCGCTCATTGAAGCGCGCGCCCCGAACAACACACGCTATATTGTTATTATACGCTTTTCGTCCGGTCGCGGTTTCTTTCCTTAGTCGCGATTTTCCCGAAACGAATCGATCGGTCGCGGCGGAGAAAACCGGAACGCGCGGCAAAACCCATTAACGCGACGCCCTAATTAATCGTTTTTTTTTTTTTTAAATTGGTACTAGTGTTCACGTAAAAAACGCGCTGCAATTCAGATTGGTACTCTCACTGCACGCGCGTAACCGGCGGCGTCGTCGGATTTGCGTGACAAACCCGCCCCTCCCCCTACCGCTGTGCAGCCGTAACTATATACGGGCATAGGCATAAACTGGTGAGAGGGGCGGCTGCTCCCCTTGTTATAAATCGAAGGGAACCATGCACCCTTGATATTTTGTGATTTAATATTTTTAATTTGTATTATATTTATTGCGATCAGATATGTCTAATCTCGGATCTATCATAGGTATAATCTAATGGTCTATTATAAACATTTTTACACAGTAATTTCTGTGATACAATTAATACAAAAATATTTATGATACACCTGATAACACGGAGGTAATTGTGCGCCAGAGTTGTAAATATTACCAGAAAATTAACATAGTTTGCCCCTCCCCTCCATAAAAACTGCCCAAGCTACGTCCATGCGTGTATACGGTTGTGTGTGTGTGTGTGTGTTAATGTTTGGATCAGTGGCGTCATTTCAATTTTCGAAAGGGGGAGGCAAAAGATTTAACAGGCCCATTTAATTATTTTCCCCTTACATTTAGCTCAATACGATTTTTGTTTTTACATAATTTTGATATTTTCGTTGTCATGGGCGCGAATCGTCCGATATTTTATTTATTCATTTTTTTTGGGGGAGGGGAGGAAATTCATTACTTTGTCAGCTATAATAAATGTATGATAAATGACTATATAGTACATTAAAGTTATAGTAGATTCAAGTATTGAAGTTTTCCTTGTCGCGACGTTAAACATGTTAGAAATGACGTTTCGTGACCAGTTCTGAGCATTTTATTCGGTTTTTTCTCTCTTTTTCGCCGTCTCGGTCACACAATCTTTAGCTTTTTTCATTTTCAGTTTTTTACACTTGTCGCTCACAAATTATATATACATAAAACATACGTTCGAAATGTTAAAGAGCGGCTAAAATAATTCGTTTATGCCGTACGCGATACAGGTGTACGTCAACTGTTAAACATCGTATATTCTTCGAATTAACATCAATAATTTACGGGCTGCATTTAGGTAACGATAACCATGTTTATGGAAAAAAATCCAGAACCGCGGTAAGTTGTAACCACGAATTAATCACTTTTAAATTGTGGTTATAACCTGCATGTTTTTTAATTTTATTGAGCAGTAATTTAATTTTAATCCACTGTTTGCCACGCGATTTATTATTACTCATAACTCGTTAGTCCATTACTACAGATTCGGTTAGAATAACTGTTATATTTCCATCATATCGGCACAGATCATGTCGGCCCACTGTCAACAAGAGGGGGCCAAATGCCCACCCTGCCCCCACCAAATGACGCCACTGGTTTGGATTATAAGGGGATCAGAAGCGAGTATTTTCTCTCCTTGTCTCGCACACACAGAACGCATATACGTAGTAAAGTAAAAGAAGTTTCTCATTTCCAGCGTATAGGTACCGATCGACCTATGCCCCGGCGGCGCTGTGATTTGCGAGGCGGCCCAAGATCTAAATCCGAACCACCGCATTTTATTCGTGCATAATTATAATATTCAATTATTGTATTATTAATAACAAAACGTTTTAAAAAATTTTTTTTTGTTTTATACTTACATAACGGTAAATTGTTCATTATTATTAAATTATATATATATATATTATATTGACATAAATGACATAGCCCGAATCCGTATAGGTTATTGTATAAAAAACAAAATGAAGTAAATGCGTTATAAGTTATAACACATTTTATAGCGTGTTTAATTGTCCGAATTAAAAATTGATTAATAAGAACTAAGAAATATAAAAAGTAATACAATAGTGACTATAATCCGCCACTGAATATAGGTCGAACACACCAATAATGGTAATGTACGCCACGAAACAGGGAAATAATGAAATATTTTGTTGTTCAATAACAACAGGTAGTAACGATTGTAAACCATATAATGTGTTTGAATGGATGAAAATAAATGTATACAATATCAACATTTACCTCGCGCCTCCCAAGGGAGGCGGGCCACACAGTTTGGGAACCGCTGCAGTAGTCAATAAGTATGACTAAATAATAATTGCGTTATAATTAAATTTTTTTTTTTTTATTAGCCTTTTGGTGCCCCAAAGGTAATATAAAATATTTTCCAAGCTTAAACTGTCCGCAAACGGAAATGAATGCTAAACCAGCTAATTTTAATTATAACAAAATATCTCTTAAAATATGTTTTATTAATTTTGATTTTGGAAAGCTTCTTTTTGCTCCTGCTGAAGTTACTGGCATTTTGTTATAATGAAATTATTTTGTTTGGAAAGATACAAAATCACAGATCAGATAATACAAAGAATATTCACGAATTATTACGGACAATGAAATGAGTTACAAGAAATAAATACCAACGTTATATTATAATATTTATTTTATATAATACATTTTTTTATACAAGCGCGAAGCCCCAGAACCGACCAAAAAGTGCGAGGCCCTGTTATTGTGCGGTTGCACTTTCTGCACACCTCTCGCGCCGGCACTGCGATCGACCTTGTGTGGTGCGGTAAGGAATTTTAAAACGGATTTGAATTCGTCGTGAGGTCTACACGAGATCGATTTTCCCACATTCAAACATTTTTTTTTCCACAAATTGAGTAAATTTGAATAAAAAAAAATTGCTAATACTCGATTTTAGATAAAAAAAAAAAAAAAAATTAAAAAAGCTAGCAAATCAATTTATAATAAAATTCACGATGAATTCCAGTCTGTTTTCAGAATCCTTTTCGCGCACCACTAGGTCGATCAGTATGTTGCAAGTAGAAAACACGTTTTTATTATATGGATTGTATTATTGAGACCATAAGGAATGGCCAAAAAAAATAATGAATGAACATTTTAGAATGTAAAATTTAGTCTAGTTTAAGTCAAGCCTATCAGTTTTTGTTTAAAAATAGCAATTACCCTCCTATAGCTCAAAAAAGTTGAAAATCTTACAATTGAGTCATTGTTCCTCCAGAAAGTATCAATTTTTTAGTATTTTTGACATTTAAGATAAAATTATAAAGTTCTTATTATTTTATTTTATTCACAAATTATATTAATTAGGAGTTGTTGAAAAACAAATTCAAATAATAATTTGAAACTTCAATATTTTTATTCATTAATTTTGATAAAAAAAATATATAATCTTAAATATTAATATTATATAACTTAAATATTATTATTTATAATGTTAGTAAGCTCTGTATCTTTCTTCTTACTTTCAGCTATTTTGTTTTTATACTACCAATATCCTTAGCTCCAGAACGCCTAGTTCCCGTTTTTGTCATTGGAGCTTTTTCCCAGGTAATGTCTTTGTAGGAATTTTTGTAAAAGCAAACTTCACTGCCCTTCACGAATTTTATAATTTTTATATTTGATATTTTTATTTGCTTACCTTCTGTGTTTTTTTTTTTTTGACAATTGAAGCCAATCTCGTCAGTCAATGATTTTAAATCAATAAAATCGTTGAAGCTCAGTTCTTTTACGACAAATGGCTTTCCCGTTTTTTTAGAATTTCTAATTATAGTCACCAATTGATCTGGCACTGATTTTTTAGTCTTTTTCATTGATTTTTCAATAATACTATGTATTGTATCGCCTTCGTTTTGTGTGTGTCCTCAAATGTGGTATTTATGTGTAATGGAATTTATTTGAAATTTTTCCACTGCATATAAGTACATGGCATGTACAAATCTGAAACAAATAGTATAAGTACTTTTTAATAAATTCGGTGAATTATATTGGACTTCTGGCCCGTAAATAAATAAAGCCTAAAAAAGTATCACAAAATGATTTAATTTGTTTACTTTTTGTTGACCACAACAATTATCGGAGTAAAATATTATGTCACTTCCAGGACTAGAATTGACAATTTCTTCGATGAACATTAGAAGACATGTAGCTATTACAATAGCACCTCTTTGTCCTATTCCTTTCATGATAGAAATAGCAAACGGTATGATCCTTGATTGTTTTTGATACTTACAACAAAAAATGAGGAGTAAAAAAAGTGGTTTTAAAGAGTTCCATTAATTATTCACTTACCATAAAATTAAAACAATTCAATCTTGATTTGTAGAAAAAAGCATAACTCTGGCCAGTAGGTACTGGCATAACTGCTTATGAGTTAAAGGTAGCTAAAACAATGTTAGATCCCATTTCATTAGCCTTTTCTTTATCATTAGCCTCCTCTGTTCGGCTCAAGTTTTTTTCATCTTGGTGTAATTGATAATCGTTTTCCAATTTTGCTTTCTCTTCTGCCGTTGCATTGTTGAACCCTTCACAAAAATCGCACTGATCTTTTTTAGGAGAGAAGAATCCGATATTACACTCTGTATTAAATATACGAGCATAGTAATCGTAATTCGCTTCAGTTTTACCAATATCGTTTCGCTCTTTTGTATAGTTTCTATGCATTTCGGTAATACACAGCCCACCATCAACGAATTCCCTTGTTGTGTTGGCTCTTTGGTAGTGGCTTTCGACATATTGTGTTTCGTGTGTGCAAACGACAAAGAGAGAAAATACTTTCTTCCAATCCCCATAATTCCGATAAAAATATTCTAGTTATTCAATTCATTTATTTTAACTCTCATACCTGTCCTCTTATTCTGATAATCGAATCTCTCTTGCATATTTCTCTTCAATCAAAAAAATTGTTCGATTTCACTAGGTCCCCGGACACGCCGGTATTTCGGGCAACGAGGTTGCGGACACCATAGCAAACTACTCGAAGGTCATTTCTTCGTCGTGCTCAATTTTAAAGTCCCATTTTCTGATTTTTACATTTACATTATTCCACTATCATTAATGTTTGGCAGCATAAATGGTCTTCTCCTCTTCCCTCTCAGTTTACAAAATGTCACAGGGGAATTTGTCCTACAGTTACTCACGCCGTCTTTGGTTATGGAAATATCCGGAAAAAATATTTTGTTCTTTTTTCGCGCTTAAAATTTGGACATAATAATGTTCTTTTTCCTTCAGGTCAAGCCTTAACGCGTCCCTAGACTTAAAATTTGGTACTTGGTTTCATTAATGTCAATAGAGCATTGGTTATAGATAAAAAAAAACAGTGAAATCATTAAAATCAAAATTTTCAAAATTTTGGCTTTTATGGAAAAACAGAGTATATTATTAACAGAGTTAATAAATTTGTTTAAAAGTTTAAAAGTATTTGTAATTTGTGTATATATTTAAACACAGAATAAACATAAAAGTAATGTTTATAATTATTAATTTTATAGTAATAAAGCGAGTTACATGTTATTTAGGGTAATTACTAATTTTAAAAAAAACTAGTTAAATATAAATATAATAAAATTAATGTCATTAAAGAACAAAATCGATTTTGTGTTTAGATTTGGCAAAGTGATCAATTATATTATTAGTATTTAATGGAATTTTACTGTGAATATTCGTAAGTGCCAAATAAGTTAAACGTGCTTGTTCCATTTGATTTCTCAAAATGTTTTGGGTTTGATATGTGATATCACATGATTTTACTGTGTACTTTTTTAAATTTTCCTAGTGCAGTGGTACTCAATCTCCTTAGGACCGCGGCCCAAATTTTCCCCCGATAATCTTTTGCGGCCCACGTGGTTTCACTTTTCAAAAAGTAGTTATAAAAAACAAAATTTGTTTATTACTTTTATTATTTATTACTTTATAGGTTCATAATTAATATAATTTTACAAATGTACTTTTAATAATGAGGTGTATACGAAATGTGTTAAATTATTTATATTTATATTTTAAATTATTTAATTAAAATGGTTAATAACAGCAGAGTGGCTGATCTTTCAGATAAGGATGCTTAGTCTCAATATGTCGTCGTAATTTATTAACGACTGATATAGTCGTCGTTGTCGAGCTGTGACTTTATCGTATTTTATCGCGAAATTCTTCCGATAACGACGTATTAATACAGGTCGTAATAAATAAACATACGACGAATTATTATGAATTATAATTTTGGTATTATATTACTTTAATAATACAAGTATATTATATAATTTAACATAAATTCCTTGGAATCTATATAATTCAAAAAAATTGTTTGCGACCCACAGTTTGAGAAACGCTGTCCTAGTACAAAAATTGTAAGTAAAAAATAGGCCATGGGGTGGCGACTGCCCCATTCGCCCCCCCCCCCGAGAACGCCTTTGCTTTTATGATCACGCCGAAGAAATGATTTGTTAATATTCTCACATTATTTTTAATTGTCCATGATCTCAATTCTCCATCCCCATTCAATAACATTCTAAATTCCAGATCTGTTCCCATTATTACCGTCGTAATTATTTCTTTTATCGTGAACGCGGGCTTCGCCATTTAATTTATTATCTATGTGTTAGTATAGTTTTGTTTAATTATTTTTACTACTTACTATATTATATAAACTTTTTTTTTTATGTACGTTATATTAACTTTAATTATTTTCACCATTGTAATCGTCGAGCCATAATATTACGTGTATTTATTAACGGAGGCTAATAAAAAAATAATAATTTCCGCCGATCATTTTGGAACGTTTTTTTTATCTTTGTAGATTATTGTTTTCGTTTTAGCGTCGGATTTTTATGTGCGTTTTGCACAACGCGCGTTCCGTCGATTAATACGGTGTCTGTCGTTTCTATTTTCTGTGTCACTCAATATTATATATATATATATATATATATATTATATAATTTATACGGGATAGTACCTACCGTGTTTAAAAAGTCTGTTCCGTTGTCCCGACAAATGATCTCGGGTCTCCGGATGCTAAATTGACTCGTATTTTAATAATATATCCCTTCTGCTTATTGTAATAATAGTAGAAAGATAATAGGTAATAAATGTAATTTTTATCGACATTATCGATTATTATTTCTCTTGTTTTTCTTCGCTCGAGTCTGCACTGTAAAATTTAATCGTATACGAGATAACATTTGTAATAACTAATAACCGATAATTAATTCCTGATGTTTACATAATATATTACCACACTTCATAAATGTTATCAAGTATTTGTAATAATTTTGTCACAGCAAACAATTTTTTAGTGTAGAAGAAACGGTTTTTTTAGTTTTTATTCAATTAGTAGTAATAGGTAATTGGTAATAATGATGCTTAAAAGAAAATGTGGTTTTAATGAAAAAAACTTCAATTTTATTTGTTAAATTAGAGAATGTATATGATTATACGAGTAAATAATAATTATTACGTTATTGTTTTGGATTCGGAGCGTAGCGAGGGAGCTATACACAGTGGTTTTACAATGATGTTTATTTATTTATTTTCTATTCTATTAACAAATTTTCTCTCAGAAGGAGTGCTACGGTCTCTACAATCATACCCGGTTTCCGGTAACTAATTGCATCTATAGTTGATACTTTAGAGAGGTAATTTTTCAATTTTCTTAGTAGTTTCCTGTCGCGTAAAGAAAACAACAGATTATACATTGTGTAATTGAGAAAGTAACAAACAAAAAAACTGGCATAGTAACCGATTTATTTAAAAGTTAAATGGCATGTAGGAGACAAAATTGTACCAGTAAAACTTCAGTATAACACAATAGTTATGTATATTATGTCGAATCTACGTTCAGAATCGTTTTATTGATGGCAATGATCTGTCATCGCTTTTCAAATTCAATACATCCACCAGAGCCGTAGCAAGGGTGAGGCGGCTGAGGCATTCGCCTCAGGTGCTACCGCAATGGGGGCGCTAAACTCCGAGAAATTTTTTATACTGAAAACGTTGGTCGGTCTTATTTTCAGGTCACACTCAAAAACGTTATTTGTTATTTTAATATTGCTGCAATATTTTTTTGTGCACATAATAACAAGTACATGTACAGAAATATTACAACTGTATAAAATTATCATTATACAGTATGTGTCTGTAAAAAATATATCTTAAAATAAATAGATACATCTTCATCTGAAAACCCGATAAATAATAGTTAAACATTTTTAAAAAGGGTAAATAAAAGTTTGCAGTTAGGGGGTGCACGTATTCAAATTGTCTCAAGTGTCAGAAGAGCTTGCTACGGCTCTGACATCCACCAAGAGTACCTATTCTTCCCAATAAGCGAAGCTCTTCCACACTATACTACTACTGACACCTGACGAGCGAAGTGTATTCTTTTAGATTCTGAGCGGAGCGATGAATCTATTGTTTTTACAGTGATGTTTATTTTTTTTATTTTTTTCTATCCTGTGTACAGATTTTCGACCAGAAGGAGTGCTCCGATCTTTTCGGTTACAGTTTGTTTCCGGCAGCAATTCGCATCTAGTTGGTACTTTAGAGAGATCATTTTTCGATTTTCTCAATAGTTTATTAACGCGACGCGATAAATTACCGAAAAATTACGAAAACCCGTTAAAAATGGGATTTCGTCAATATCACGTACAGTTTTTTCGTTATAATTTTGGTAATGTCTATACTTCAACTATATTAAAAAACTCGTGCAAATCGTCTGTCACAATTTCTTTTTATAACACTTCCAAATTTTTCGACGAAGTGTATTACACCGAAGTTCCGCTCAAAACCGTTTTATCGAATGCAATGATTTATCATTGCTTTCAAATTTATAATAAAAACAAAATTTTAAAATTTTTGTCCAAGTAATTTACTCAAGCGATATCCACAATACCCCGCGGCTCGCTACTTTTTATTTATGATAATTGATAAAAAAATTCATCCGTTATATATTTTTCTCCCGTACTTTTATATTTATTATCTGGCCACTATATATATATATATATATATATATATATATATATACGCTCGTATATAGTGACGGCGCTTTTGTACGTTTGTTTTTAGTTTTTCGAGGCCCTGAGTAAAATAGATTATGACTTGTGCGGGACTTTTTACTTTAGGTACACATCTAAAGGAGATGTATCTAGAATTATTATGTCTGCAAAAAATAACCTCGGTAATTTTTACCCTTGAAAAAAAAAATGACCTCAGAATTTTTATCCCTCAAAAATCATAAAATACATTTAGTTGCCCGCATACTCGTATATTTCCAATATGTCAATAAAAATGTCGATAAAGAATTATTATTATCAATATTCGATGTGACGACGAACTAGTTTTGTATATTTCGAAGGATAATAATTATTATAGTAATAATTATTTATAATTTTTAAATCCTCTATAATAGAGCACACTGCACGGTTTTCAAATGCACCGAGAGCATTTTGACGTTTAAACGAAGGTCCCTTCCTCTAAAATTTAAATTAATCAACTACTCCACAAAGTTTCACGAAAAACTATTTCCACGTTAAAAAAGATAATCAATTCCATGTAAAACGGAATCAAAATTATTCAAAACTTCTTTATTAAGGGGCCTCGACATCATCGTTTTTTTTTTTTTAATTATTATTATTCAATTACTACTCATTCTCATTCCAGCAATAAAATATCACAACGTTTATCTCGATTTTTATTTTGAAGAAAATATTCGAATTCTTCTCAACACGTACAACAGGGAAGGGGTGGGAGGAATTATCGTGCCTGATTTTTTATTTTTGTTATTTAAGTACCACATTTTATTAAATACGGTTTGAAGTTCCAAAAATGTACAAAACGTTTAATGAACGAAAAACAATTTTTGTATAATGTGCTCCGATCGTTCTCTCGTACACGTGGAGAATTCAAATATTTTTTCAAAATAAAAATCAAGGTATTATTATAATGCAGTTATATTTATGAACCGTGAAAGTGAATGTTGGATATTATATTAGGTAACAATATTTTAAATATTAAATATTAGTGTTCTGTTATTTATAATATATTATTTCGCGTTATCATATAATAATACATAATTATTATAAATTTATTATAATTATTATGTATTATAATTTCAATAAATAAAATATCGAGGGAGTTTAGTAAAATTGAGAATTTCGGAATTGCGGGTCCTCGGGTCTCATCTACTTCCCATCCCCAGCATTTTACGCCGTCACTGATCATATGGGCGGCGCACCACTCTCGTCGTCGTCGCAAGTAAAATCGCGTTCCCTTATTATTATTATTATTTGTTTTACTTTTGAAACGTTACACGCGTCGATACGACTGCAGAACAAAGAGAATATCGTATTAATAATAGAGATAAAAATATATAATATATAATCATACTATTTGGGTAGTATTCCGAAAACAGTAATCGGAATACTGTATTCAGAATACTTTTCAAGTAGTATATACTTCAAGTTAAAGTTTATAAATTTTTTTTAAAACTTTCTAGTTATAACCGCGTTTAGTACAAGCATATTTATCGATTTATTTTTAATCGTAACGCGTAACGAGCGTGGCGGTGAAACACTCGTATCAATACATTATATTATATACTATATTGATTATTTATTTCGAGAAAATATTTTTTTTTTTTTTTGTCGTACAGTGAAAATTCCTGAAAAAAAAAATACACTGCGTATATACCGATTATATAATACAAAAACCTACGCGTTCAAATAAAATAATGAGAAACGCAACAGCGCACAAAGCTTTATACACTATCCACCGCCGCGTATAGCCTGCACCGTTACATAATATTAGATTGCAGTCAGAAAAATGTCATTGCCGTTCCACAAAACTTGTACGGTTTTGACAGTTGCCTGCAGCAGTAGAGTTGGCGGCGGCGTCTCTTTCGTCCACTATATACACGGATTTTTACCGAATATTCAAAAATAATGTTCCCCCCCTTCCCGTTCATTATTATTGTTCGTAGAATAGTGTTGGGGAAAATTTTGGGTAGTATTCCGAAAACAGTAATCGGAATACTGTATTCAGAATACTTTTCGAGTATTCTAAATACTTTTTAAATACTTTTTTGAAAGTATTCTGTATACAGTATTCGGAATACTTTTTAAAGACCAATCATATTTTAAATAGTACCTACATAAAAATAATAACTTATTGTTACTTAAATGTAAAAAGTGATTATTTCGAAAAAAATATTTTAAAATATATTTATTATAGTTACTGTTTTAATTAATGAACACAGAATTAAAAAAAAATTATTTAACACCCTAAATACACATTGATGGCTGTTTGTATTCGATTAATTAATAATACAATTACTATAATATAGATGATATTCGTATTAATGAAAACTAGTAAAAATAAAAGTATTCTAAAAAAGTACATATTTGGAATACTTTTTGTGAAATATTCAAAATACTTAGGGAATACTATTGTCATGAAGTATTCGAATGTACATATTCTGAATATTTTTTTTCGAAGTATTCGGAATATGTATTCCAAATACTTTTAAAAAGTATTTCAACTAAGTCAGAATAAAAAATATTATAGTAATTTTCGTTCCGTAGTACTGCATTATTATATAAAACGTTTGTGAATACTCAGCACTCGAAATGAAATCGGATAATATAATATGTAAATACATATATTATTTCAAACGACGAGTAAATGTTCAAATGCTCATAGTTCTCTCCGAGAAGAGCATTTTAACTTCTATTTTTTTTTTTTCAAAAATCAAGTGGCCCACGATTTATTAAGTAACGGTGTGTGTGCGGTCTGTATTGTTAGTATACGTCCATTGTCGCCCGGTAATTATTCTAAATATATATATATACCTATGTTCTATATATAAGTAAACATCACGACTCGCATTAATGTAATTTATATAAATATGCTTCTGCAAGCAGTGGCGTAACTATAAATTTGGGTCCCCGGGGCAGTATCAAGTGTTTTTTTTTTTTAGTATTAGTATTAGTATGTAATTTTTTTTTTATGCAC
Source organism: Slavum lentiscoides (assembly GCA_032441835.1). Classification (NCBI taxonomy): domain Eukaryota; kingdom Metazoa; phylum Arthropoda; class Insecta; order Hemiptera; family Aphididae; genus Slavum; species Slavum lentiscoides. Next base: position 18,491,107 of record CM063706.1, on the reverse strand, counting down.
CTATTTACGATGGTCGAGGGCCCCTTCAAGTCCAGGGTCCCGGGGCATTGCCGTGCCTTGCCATCCCGTAGTTACGCCACTGTCTGCAAGTAATAATAGCTACTGCATAAACCACGTAAAATAATATCAATTAATTTAATGAATCGTTATAATTATTTATTATTTTATATAGTATAATATCTGATAAGTCATAATATGTATAATGTCGTAATTTATATTTTGAGTAATTTCCAATAATTATGATGAACTGTTACGACTGTTTTTAAAAACATACAATAAGTCTTATACATGCACATTATATGTTCTATATATATATATATATATATAGTACTGCAGCCGTATATAAATGTAAACAATAAAAATGGATTTGCGATCGCCATGACGTGTTCATATGTCGATATATGTTGTAATATTTTACTCACGCAGTTTAGTATTATAACATAAAATGACTAAAATTATTTTACAACGCATTTTTGACCATTTTTTTTTTTATTATTATTATTACCTATTGTTATTATTTTTTTTTTTATATACATATACATTAATTTTGATAATGCCATATAAATATATAATGATAATGTCATATATATATATATATATATATATATATATATTATATTATATAAAAGAATACACCAACAATTTTAAAATCTTCTAAGATTTAAAAGATTTAAAATCTTAAATGTTTTAAATTTGTCAGAAAATGGCGATCGCCTGGTATCTTGTAAAAAACCCTATTCGAACGAGTCTACGTTTTTCCAGTGTTAATATATTCTATTTGAATTTAACGTAGGTATTTTCAGTTTTAAAATTATTACTGACAAATAAAAGTGATGTTGTTTGCTTCACTCAACTCTAAAACTTTAATTGAAAAGTGAAAAGCTACATTGTCACAGATAACAACTTTTTGCCTTCCAATCTCCGAGTTTCAGGAATAAAATGCTTTGAAACCATTCGAGAAAAGAAGCAGAATCAAACCAGCCACTAGACTATTACTGTACCGAGTCCCAGGAGGACCTCCTTCAGTCCAAGTACTCCAGATATGGCGGGATTTATATAGTACAAACAAGGTAACAATTTCAGAGGCGCTACCGCAAAACATGATGGATGTCCTGCCTTGGACGTGGTTCGAATATGTTCAAGGTATTTTGTCCCACGTCGAGCAAGAACCTTTTTCTTTCCAGGATCGTCTACGAGATTAGTCTCGTCAAAATTGAAAATATTACTTGCGGAACTCCTTCCAATTCTTTAGATAAAATAAAATATACTGACGTAATTCGTCTTAGTTATCCCTGCGCGTGATTTTTTATATTGTCAGCAAAACGTCTTGTGAGTTGGGGATGTCTTTTTAGAAAGTTTAACACCCAATCATGACCTGGAATATTTTTTAAACTTATTTACGACCCGTCCAATCTGTTGAAGATAACGTTTACAACCATTTTAAATCAAATTCACCCATAGAAAACCATATTCGCTTAGCTTGATTATGCAATTTACAAATACAGTTTCTCTACCTCCGTGAATATTGGTGGCGCGCCTGGGTTCAGAAAATGATTACCTTTAATTTATTTACAATTGTGCGCCTAGGAATGTTGAATTTAGGAAGCTTTCCTTGACTCATCTCCTTATTTTTGATTGCAGCTAAACATCTGGACAAAGTATCTTCATCATAATTTCTGTAATGACGTGATCCTAATTTTCTCTTATATACACGAGGCATATTTATTTACGACAAACAAAGACTAAACAGGATTATTATCATTAGAGAAAATCAATAATTACACAACTGATAGAAAATAATAAGTAACGAATATTATAAAGTGTAAACTAATCGTGGAAAACTAAAAAATAATTGATTTATGTCATTTTATATTATATATATAATATACTACGGTATTGAAAATATTATAATAAGTATAAATGTATAATATTATACCTAAATTATTATTTTTTTATTGTATCGTTAATATTTACCGCATTGAATCGCGTTAAAAATTTCGTGTTTATTTTCGAATAATCCGTCATTATAGGTTTAATAATGTATAAAAAAATATATTTTATTAATATTGGATCGCTCACGTATACATAGTTTATATTTGAACTTTGAAGTATAAATAGAAAATATTATATACGTATTTACAAATCTATTATACACATGGACGGAATCGATATTAAAGGGTAAAAATAAATAAATAAAATATTAATAATAATTATATATGTATACGCGCGTATATAATGTTTGAAAATATTGTTAAACTATATGTAATAGGTGTAATAATAATAATAATAATAATAATAAACGTGTCGTCTATTTCGCAGTTCGTATCCTATTACATATATCAGCTATATGTATCCAATGGATTTAATATTAATTAAAAAAATAAAAACTGTCAAACTTATATTAACTATATTATAAGTAATTCAAACACAAATTTGTCGCCCTCAATCAAACTCCATTTCCCTCGCAAAATGTATGAACGACAGTACGGTGTCCACCAAGTAGACGGCTCCGGAAAGCACGCACAACACGCCCACCGTAATGCCTATGGCCCGTTCGGAAGTCACGCTGATGTACTTGTTTTCGTTTTGATATCCGATCCAGTAATGGAGTGCTATACCGCCCACGGCGATAAACATGAACATCCCGACAAAGTTCATAATGATGTCCTATTGAAAAAAACATTTTTTTTAAATTATTATTATTATTATTATTAATATTCCTTTTTAAATCATAATACACACACACACACACACACACACACACACACACACACACACACACACACACACACACACACACACACACACACACACACACACACACACACACACACACACACACACACACACACACACACACACACACACACACACACACACACACACACACACACACACACACACACATATATATATACATATATATATATATATATATATATATATATATACATGTATAATGTATATGTAATATCTCGTATTTTGTTCATTTCGTGTCGGCACCTACTGCAAAATTTCGGTGTAAATCTCTTTTAAAAGTATTTATAATTCTTCGTATTTGACAAAAAAAAAAAATTTTAACCACTCACCATATCTATCCATCCCTCAGATTCCAAAAAATTCCTGTATGGATTAGGTACTTATTAGCAGTTTGCTCGAATTAATTTTTCAGAAATTTTAGCGTACCTCTACTATTTTTTTTTTTAAGTAGAATGCGTGGGACGCAGTGCCGGATCTACAAATTATAACACCTGGGGCATAACATTATTTTACAGCCCTTATATGTTATTGAAACATTTTTTTACTTCAAGTGGCTCAAAAGAACAATATTATTGTAGACTATTTCTATAATAGATAGGTATTATTTATTATTCAGAAGTTTCATTGTTACTGAAAAGTAATACATTTTATCACGTGTAAGTGAATCGATAAAGAATTAAATTTTGTTTTGAAGAATTTAATAATATTTATAATCAATAGATGAAAAGAGGTGAAAATTATTTTTAGTACATAGGTACTTTATTTTATTGTATTTCGTACAATTTTAAATTTGCGCCCCTCTATAACTAGCAGCACTCGAGGCGTGTGCTCCAGATTGCCCCCACCACTAGATCCGGTGTTGATGGAACGGTCTATCTTTTTGCTTTTTTATTATTTTCATAATGCACGGGATATCAGGTATCGCATCTTATTAATTTTTCATCATTAACATAATTGCGGTTTAAAAAATATATTTTTGACAACCAAATGATCTATAACCTCGGTTATTTCTTTCATAATAGCGTTTTTTAATAATTAACCATAATCAGATCATAAATTCCAAACAAAAGATATATTTTCATATCCTAATATTATTTATATTGTTTATGACTTATGTTATCAGTTATTACATTTTCGAGAATAAAAAGTTGAAAAATAGAGCAATTCGGGGTCGTCCACGCGGTACGACAGTAGATGTAAAAAAGTGACGGGGGACGCTCTTTTATTTAAATAATTAAACAGAGGCTGCCTGCTTTGAATTTGTTATTTAAAGCACTGCTGCTATTAGACTTGCGTCGTATTATTATAACAATCACTAGCGGAATTACTCGACTTTGCCCATGCACAGTTCAGAACGGAATTTTACCCTAGGAAATAATGATAACTTCTATGTTTGTTCACAAAATGTGTGCAGTGTCATTTATGCTGGGTTATATATAATATATGAATTATAAATACTCGAAGAATTAATATTAAATTTAATTAAAAATTTAAGAATTAAGAATAATTTATAAAAGGTTTAAAAAGTAAGATCTAATCAATAATATTCTAACAACTAAAAGTGGTAACCCAGAAAACATACATGTAATATCGACGGAAGAATCTTAAAAGTCGGGTTTGGTCTTTATAGTTGAACCATGTCTTTCGGAAAATCGGAAAACCCAACGAATCTACTGATATAACTTTTATTAAATTTAGTGCAGCTGTTGGGTCGCCTACAAGGATATACATTATATACCACTCGTTTTTATAGGTAGGTAATAGGTATATACAATTTTCGAAAATATATAAAACGCTTGTCCGCCACTTACCACTAGCGTTTTCTTCTGATGGTTGGACCCGAATCCGTACGATATCAGAATCACGGTGGTGTAGATGAAAAACCCGATGAACACGCCGGACGCGATGATTTCCGCGTCCGGATTTTTCTCCTCGTTCAGATTCCATGTACCACCGACTCCCAGAAATCCTCCGCGGTACCCAGTCCGGTAGAGCACCAAAATAATTATGTTGAGCACCTATATAATATTGTAATATTAATACATAGTTTAGTACATGGCGTAATTGAAAAAAAGAGAACTTGGGGGAAAGCGAAAAAAAATAGTCATGCTTAAATTCCTGTTCCTCTTCTTCTTCATAAATATAGGTTCTTAAGTTGTGCCCACACTGTTGCCGTAAACTGATGTAGGTTTACCGCGATATAATTGTATAAAATAAACAGATATAATATTTTAAAACCAAAAAATCATTTTCAATATAAATATATAAATAAATATATATATATATATATACTCGTATTTATATTATTTATTAAAGAAATTAAGAAGAAAATGTTTTTAATTAAATTTTCGTTTTTCTCCAACACCATTTGCTACGAACTCGCCAATTACCATTTCAAAGCTAATTAATGCAAACAAGTGTGTATTTGCTGCTCGAACAATCTTGGCCCATTACAGTATTTCTCAAATAATTTTTTTAAACGTTCTTGACAAGAAAATGATCTTTTACTATTCGCATACTGTTCCCCGTATATTTATGGATATTTTTGCGTTGGTAATTTGGATGATTCGGCGGCATCATATGCCCAGGGCCGGCCTTAGGTGTTTCGCCGCCCTATAGGTAAATCTATTTTACGCTGCCCCTCAAGGGCTTATTTTAGGGGAGTTGATAGGGGCATTCGCTTCCCTTCCATAACCATAAATTATGCATTAAAAACACATAAATCGTGTATACGGTGTATGATGATTTTATCACTTCAGATTTCGATTCATTATGAAATTGGCCGACTCTAAACTAGTGCGGATGTCTACTTTGCTATGGCGTTGGGCCGGCCCTGCATATGCCTAAACCATTAAAGTACCTAAGGGAGACAATAGTAACTAGGGAATCCGGCTCCTTAAGAAGAGTCGGTGGTCCCCCGGAGTTGGCCCCCTCAGTTCTAGAGAGTCTTTTCGAATATATATTGTAAATTTATAGTAGGTATATTTTTTATTTTATCTGCACTCGATTCGTATAATAGTATCGACAATATTCGTCAGTGAACAATTCGGGTCAACAACAATATTAGCCTGAAAACAACGAAATGCGGACGTACTTGATAATGTAAAATATTATTATAAACCTATATTGTTGGGCGTGTATTAAACCGCCGGTATAAATGTAAAATATTAACGATATTCTCGCCGAATAACCCTAGCTATATAATAATGTACGCGTTCATAATCATAACCCGAATAAATACTTCATTTTCTTTTAGGTTTATTTACCCTAATATATTATTGTTAAAATTAGGTATTTTTATAGAAGGAAAGCGAAAAGGGGGTGATAAATCGGGTAGGGGGATTAAACGTAATGTTACAATAGTGGAATTTTTTTCTCGCATTTTCCCCACCGGGGGCACTTGGGCACGAGCGGATTATTGAAAAAAATAAATAGTCGTTTAATCCGTTTTAATAATAACAATAATCGGACACCGCCGTATTTGTGTCACGATTGGGAATTAATTTTATAGAACTATAGCTGTGTAACGCGGAGTTAGATTCGCCGCTCCTGCAGTGAATAACACACACGTGAGTAATAATTATTTCGACATGCGGTGACGTCGCGCGGTTATCGCAGTTACGATTCGTTGTGTTTATATAATATTATACTCGGTGCGTTTTTTAAGTTAATAAACTATGTAGACGACACGGCCCAGTGAAAATATTTTGTCGCGCCCATAATCGATAATATTTCGAAAGACTGAGTGACAGCAGGTTTTTCAACAAAATGAGAGATTTTTAAAATCATATAAAAAAAAAAAAAAAATTAGGTAATTACCGTATTATATATGTATAGATATCGAGTACAAGATGCATTTTTATTATTATTCAATACGATACGAGACAGTGAGCTTGTCTATTGAATATTAAATGTTGTTAATGTTTCGAGTATAGGTGTGTGCAAAGAAAATGTGTTATTATACCTTCTGGCTTTCTTGAAATTTCTTCCCGTTTTTTTTAAAACTTTCTAGTTATAACCGCGTTTAGTACAAGCATATTTATCGATTTATTTTTAATCGTAACGCGTAACGAGCGTGGCGGTGAAACACTCGTATCAATACATTATATTATATACTATATTGATTATTTATTTCGAGAAAATATATTTTTTTTTTGTCGTACAGTGAAAATTCCTGAAAAAAAAAAATACACTGCGTATATACCGATTATATAATACAAAAACCTACGCGTTCAAATAAAATAATGAGAAACGCAACAGCGCACAAAGCTTTATACACTATCCACCGCCGCGTATAGCCTGCACCGTTACATAATATTAGATTGCAGTCAGAAAAATGTCATTGCCGTTCCACAAAACTTGTACGGTTTTGACAGTTGCCTGCAGCAGTAGAGTTGGCGGCGGCGTCTCTTTCGTCCACTATATACACGGATTTTTACCGAATATTCAAAAATAATGTTTTAAAATAATGTTCCCCCCTTCTCGTTCATTATTATTGTTCGTAGAATAGTGTTGGGGAAAATTAATAAAAATAATAATAATTTGCTTTTCGACGACGATATCGAAGAATAATCGGTATTTTTTTACATTTAAAAAAATTCCAAGACCTCGCGTTTCGTGTAGCGCTGATATATTGTCCGTACGAGTAGGTACTACCATATTCCGTACTTCTGTCATTGTCCGAAAAGCAACGTGGCGCGTTAGGACAAAAGAGAATATCCATTGACCAGTGGCGGATTCAAGGGAGCGTCCGAGGGGCACGGCCCCCCTTGGCTGTTATATATTCGTAGTAATATATAAGTATATTTGAGTAATACTTTACTTGAAGGTCTTACGTAAAATCCTAAATATTGTACTCATAAAATTATACATTTTTGGGCCCCCCCACAAAAAAAAAAAAAATCTTAGATCCGCCACTGCTAGTGACGCGGCCCTAGTGTCCCTCCGTAATTACGCCACTGGCCCAGTATACAATATGTGTATATCATTAATATGTGATGTGTGTGTGTGTGTGTGTGTGTGTGTGTGCGTATAGTTAAAAACACCAACAAAAAGTTAAAACAGCAATCGCCAACCTTTTGGCTGAATTCACGATTTATAATTCTGCAATTCATTTATACCATTTTTAGAAGAAGAAAAAATTACATTTATAAAAATAACGGTTAAAAAACTTCCGTTCTATTAATATGAATTTGGAAATACACGCATAAAAAAAATTATAATCGTTTTTGTTTTTATTTATATACTTAATTTTAGATTCTGAGCGGGGCGAGGAATGTATTGGTTTTACAATGATGTGTGTGTACCCAAAAATTCTATCAGAAGAAATGCTCCGCGATCTTAAAAGTCATAGTTCGTTTCCGGTAGCAAATTGCATCTAATCGGTGCGTTAGAAAGATCATTTTTCGATTTTTTCAAAAGCGTATAAAAAAAAAAAATTCTTAAACTACCGAAAAATTACGTAAAAACGATAAAAACGCGATTTCGTCGAAATCGATTATCGTAATTTTGAAACTAACGGTTATAGAAACTCGAAATATATATGTAACTTTATATTATATCAGGGAAAAAAGTGTTCAACAAATTTCAATTCTTGGCTATTTATAGCAGTTATATAGATTTCTAGGTATTTAATTCGTGAAAGAGGTAATTATTATTATTATTATTTTTGGTTTTAAGTCGGATGCGCGTACGTTATAGGGTATTATACTTTGACTATATACTCGAAAAACGTTTGTCACAATTTCAAATTTTTCGGATAAAAAGTTCTTCGACAAAGCGCGTATTATATTTTGATGGAAAAAATGAAATTAAACGTTTTTACAGCTAACCAAGGTTTATTATTGTAAGAAATTCTATTAAAACGCTGTAGTGTGGTTAGCCGTAAATTATGTGCTCTGTATACACGCAACGCGCCGAAGCTCCTCCGTTCAGAATCGTTTTGTCCGCGAACGCGATGATTTATCGTAGCCTTCATATTGCTTTCAAATTCATACCCAGTAAAACTCTGAAATCTTTATTTATACGTCACAATGAATTATATTTTAGCGACGAGCTCCCGCGGATGGAAACGGTTAATAGAAACAAAATTGCAAAACAGTTTTGCCGCGGATGGCCATCGCAATGGGGTCCGTGGACTTTGTGCAGATTGGCGACCGCTGGTACATAAAATACGCGCCGATCGATTATAATATGCAGGTGTAGAAGCGCGTTATACGCGTATAATTACCAATTTCACGACTTTGATGACCACCGTGCCCACGCTAGCAATGTTCACCATCGCGGCGAATTCGTTTCAAAGACCCGTCAGTTTTCTCGCACTGTTATAATACGGTACGAGTGTGGTACCTATATATATATTGTAATTATTATTTATTATTATTATTATTATTATTGTTGACTCGGTGTAATCGCGTTAAAATTATAATATTCGTGTACGTACAACGGTATTGTTATTAAAATTGTTCGGCCCGGAGCACGTTGTTTGCGATGCGCGTTAAACGGTCTCGGTGTCGTGACAGAACTCTTCTGTCTTTCCCTCTGCAGAGTTATCCGCCGCGTTATCTTTACGATTGCGCCGTGTGTATTCGACTATATTGGCCCGGCCGTTATTATAATATTCGACTGAATAGGCGTTGGCCGCCGCGCGTGTTGTCTTCGCTAAATCTCGTTGTCGCACAACAGTTGGTTTTATTATTATTATTATTATTATTATTATAATACTGTAGTACTTGACTGCTGTTACGATGTGTGTAATATATACCGAGGAAACCAGATTAGATAATAATATGTGCAATGGCAGGGAAGAACACTGCTGCGGCTTATATAGCGTGCAGTGTAAACTGTAAACAAAATTATATACACACGCGCGCGATGAGCAATAATAATAATAAAAAAAACAAACTTCACCGGTCGTTTTGTTAAATAATGAACATCTTTAATATACGAGTGGCGTGGTACTGGAGTTTTTTTTTTCAAAGATTATTTTATCGATCATCGCGGTGCCGCACCCACTATAGAGTTTTGTAATAACCTGCATACACGCACCACTGTCGCCACGAAAACTCGACGAACGAATTTGTCATATATATTTTTATTTCTACAATGTGTATAATTATTGTACAATATGCACGATAGATAGAGGATAAATTTATACAGTAAGATTTGTTAATCAGTTTATATTGTAAAACCGGGCTTGATTGTCTTGATTGAAGATAATATATTCAATAATAGGACTTCATGACGCGGGTAGTAGTGGTTAGTCAGCTAGTAGGTCTCGACACCAGTTACACATTAAACGTCGACCGGTGTTACCTGGGATGGTGAGGAAGAGAGGTATTGGATGAGGGAATTTTGATGGTTTGCTAGTTTAAGATGGAAGCGTTTATATAAGGTTTTAACTACATTTTTTACTGTCGGGATGAAAAGGTCCCTGTGGAGATTATCATTCGATACATAAAATGGAGCTTTAGTTATCTGGCGGAGGCATTTGGACTGAAAAGTTTTAATTCTGTTTATGTTTAAGACTTTCTCTGATCCCCAGAGTTGGACACCGTAGGACCAGACACAGGTTTGAGGAGTAACTTATAAAGGAGAATTTTACTATGAAGCGTGACATGTTTGAACGTAAGAAGGAGACGTCGCTGTCTGTGACGGTTGTTAAGGACTAGCCGTTTGTTGTGTATATGTGGGTGGCCCATGAAAGACGACGATCTAGGTATAGACCCAGGTACCGAACATTTTGGACAGTTGGGAGACGTAGGTTGTTGAGAGTAACAGTGGATGGATTTGGATTCATTGATTTTGAACCCCGATTTTTTGTACCAGGACGAAAGCTTGTCGAGGTGAGTTTGAATCCTGTTAGACGCAGGACGCTACTAGAGGGTCATGGTAAAGATCCAGGATAGCTTTGTCGTCGGCAAAGTCGCCATTGAACGTATTTAATTAATTTTTTTTTCCCCAACGACACTGACCATGATGACGTTACACTACACCTATTACTGCGGCGCGTGCGCACATATTAGGCAATAGCCTAATAATATATGTTTATATTCGTTTAAGTCTGACGAAACTCCGTGTTCGTGTACTGTATTGTACTTTTTTTTTTTTTTAGGAACTGGGCTTGGACATAACCGAGGAACAGCTGAAGGAGTTGCGCGACAACATCGACAATGTGGACTTTGCGGCGGCCGCGGACGAAGAGAAGCTCACCCGACACGATATCATGGCTCACGTGCACACGTACGCAACGTGTTGCCCGACGGCTGGACCGATCATTCACCTTGGCGCTACGTCGTGTGACATCGGAGACAATGCCGTAAGTCCGCGACCCACTCCCAAGCGCGGATACACAAGTCCTGAACGGAGGGGGGGGGCAATTTATTTTTAAAAAAAGGACATCACCTATTTTTTTTTAAGCCATTAATTTTTTAGATTAGGAAGAACTGTATAGACATCATTCTATTCTATACTATTACGCTATATTTCTTAAAAAAAAAAACCAAATAATCTCTTCATAAAATATTATAAATATTTACTAGTTTTATTTAATAACTAGTATATAGTATATATATATATATAGCTATAATAATAGTTTTATTCAACCAGTTACACTAATAATTTCGCATAGTTTAATAATATACTCGTTATTGGCTATGGCTCAAAATTTTTAAAGATTATTAAGATATGGATTTATGGAGGTGTCATACAACTTACAAGCGTTACCAATTAGTTTTATCGGCGATGATAACTTTTATTTGACAATATTACAGTAATATGAGGTGTATAGCATACATTTGACCCTAAAAAATATTACAAATATAATATAAGATACTTTTTTTTATTTTTTTGTGAACGGGGGCAGTTGCCCTCATTGCCTCCCCCTGTGTGTCCGCCCTTCCAGATTTTTTTTTAAATTCCATAAAATATACGCGTATTACGACGAATAGGTAGTGATTAAGTGCAGTGCGCAGGTCTTACTGAATAAATAATCTTATTTGCCGAATGAAAACTATATAAACATTTGTATACTTTTTGAAATGTTTGTTGGTATGCAGTTAAACGGCTACGTCAAAAATGGGAAAACGATCTATGCGAGGTGACTCACAGAAAAATTAAGGACCGTTTTCAACTATATAAAATAATGTTTTTTTTTTTGTTTTTATAGTGTTTGCATAGTATTTTACGTTAATTAAAAAATACTTAAAAGATAATCAAAATCAAAAGACGACATGAAACGTTAAAAACATGTAAAATATTATATTGAAATGCAAAAAAAAAAATTTACCATTTTATTAAATAGGTGCGTACACAGTGGCGCCCACATAGATTACCAAGTAGTGCAACTACACACTGGTAATAAATCTAGTACGTGGGTGAGTGATACTGAAATAACTGTGTGTGTATATATATATATATATATATATATATATATATATATATATATATATAATTGTTGTCAATTATGTAATAAATATAATAATAATAATTAAAAATAATTATAATTAATATAAGTATCTGTTGAGACTTAATTTGTAATTTGTACCAATATCAAATCAGTTAATAGTTGTATATTGACTACATAAATGTTATAAACCTGTATGTTTATTGTTCAAAAAAAAAAAAAAGGTAGCGAGCCGCGAGGTGTTGTGGATATCGCTTAAGTGAATTACTTAGATAAAGATTTTAGAGTTTTTTTTTTATTATAAATTTGAAAGCAATGATTGATAAATCATTGCATTCGAGAAAACGATTCTAAGCAGAGCTTTTGAAAAACTTTTCTCATAAATATAGTCTAAAGTTACATATTTGATGAAAATTTCAGGTTTCTATGAGACTATGACCATTAGTTTCAAAATTACGGTGAAATAAAAATGACAATCGATTAAGACGAAATTGCATTTTTAGCGTTTTTATGTAATTTTTGGTAGTTTTCCTGACTTTTGAAAAAAGTATTTAGAAAATCGAAAAATGACCTGTCTTAAGTACAAACTAGATACAATTTGCAATCAGAAAAGGTGCTACACGAAAAGATCGGAGCACTCCTTCTGGTAGAATTTTTGGGTACAGACATAAAATATACAAAATAAAGTACTAGTAAATCGCACAAAAATGAATTAAAGCATAAAAGATGGATTGTTATTAGTGTTGTTAGGCATTAAATGGAGAATATTAATATCTGCAATTTTGTATAAAACCCGCATATTAAAATATTATAGAATAAGTAATATTTGTAACAAAAATCATCGATATGCTATGAACTAAAGTTTAAAGTATTTTTCACTCGTTATTTTTTTTTACTTACATAGGTACTAATTAATATTGGCGCATTTTATCATTTTAGAAGTTTAAATAGGTACTTACAATATATGTGTGTATATATAAATTGCATTATATTTATTTAATTATTAAGGTACTAATGCATAGGGGAGGTAGAGTAAGTCTCATGAAATAGAACTGCACTCATTTATAGGAAACCTGTGGACCTGTGGGCGCAACTGAGTGTATTGTGCTTTACACATTTCCAGCTAAAAAAGTGATGTTTTAAACACCTAAATAAAAAAAATATATATATTATATATATTTAGATACAATTACAATAAAATATAATTACCATGATTATTGTTTAATATTATAGGACCTGGTTGTCTTGAGGGACGCATTTGACATATTGTTACCAAAACTGGCCGGTTGTGTGAAAACTTTGAGTGAATTCGCTGATAAACACAAGTCTTTGGCCACGTTAGGATTCACGCATTTCCAGTGAGTACAATTTTATGCGTTTAAACAATTAGGTATTATTATTCAAACACATATTTGACAACATGACTTTTTTCAGACCAGCCCAACTGACTACTGTCGGTAAACGAGCATGCCTTTGGCTACAGGATTTGATTTTATGCGAAAAAACTATAAGTCGTGTTCGTGTTGAATTAAAGTTTCGCGGTATTAAAGGAACGACTGGTACCCAAGCGTCATTCTTGCAACTGTTCAATGGTAATATTATCGTCACATTCCCACTTATATATATTATGTATAAATATTATTATTATTATGTTAAACTTTTCTATATAGGTGACTATGAAAAAGTTAGAGAATTGGATAATAGAGTGACACGACTTGCTGGGTTCCAGTCTTCGTACTCTGTCACAGGCCAAACATATCCTCGAATCGTTGATGCAGAAGTCGTGTCATCATTGAGCATTCTCGGATCTGCTGTTCATAAGGTATACCGTGTCGCAATCGTATTATTGAAACAAGTTAATTATGTATATTGCACAGATGTGTACTGACTTGCGACTATTAGCTGGTATGAACGAAATTGGAGAACCTTTTGAGCCAACTCAAATCGGCTCAAGTGCAATGGCATATAAACAGAATCCTATGAGAAGTGAAAGAGTTTGCTCAATTGCTCGGTACTTAATGAATCTGGTCAACAATACGTTGACCACTGCATCTGTACAGTGGTTGGAACGTACATTGGATGACAGTGCAAATAGGTGTGTATCACATTTTTTACCATTACTACTATTATAATTTTCATGCTAAACTTTAAAATAATGCGTTTTGACATTTTAGGCGTTTGTGTTTATCAGAAGCATTTTTAGCTGCCGACAGTGTGTTATTAACATTACAGAATATTATTGAAGGATTAACTGTTTTCCCGAAAGTGATATCAAGAAATATTGACAGAGTACTACCCTTTATGGCAACAGAAAATATAATTATTGCAATGGTGAAAGCTGGAGGAGATAGACAAGTAATTATTGTGAAATACCATGCAAATATTTTATTTTGACTAATATGAATATATATATATATATATTGTTTACAGATTTACAAATGCATTCGTATTAAAATTAATTTTCAATTTTACTATTTTAATTAAAAATATTTAATCATTAAAATGCTGTAATATTGTTAAGTTGTATGAATATAATATTAGTAATCTTGAAGCATCATAATTTGTAATATTCGTTTAATATGAATAGGTATGTTATATCCCAGACAAGAAGTTCTTCAATTCATGGAATAGACAAACTTCAATTTTTATAATTTGTGAATGTAAAAACAATATTTCTAATTCTTATAATTAAAGAGTTTTGAGTTAAAGTTAAAAAAACATACCTATGTGGCATATAATTAGTACATTAATTGATTTCTGATGGGGCTTATGTCTGGAGTTCTACTAAACTAGTTTGTATGATTTTAAAATTAAATGAAAACATTTAGTATATAAACAAACCGAAAATTAAAAATATAGTTTTTCAGTTATAACAATGTTGTTAGGATTAAAATAATTTATTTAATGGAGAAAATTGCAATATAACAATAGTAAAAATAGTATTAAGTCTTATAAAAATGTAATACAATAAAACTCTCTTAAGACGCTCCCGCCTAAGATGCTTTCCCGCGTAAGACACTGTTTTCCTGTTGGTCCCTAGACATTTCCTATAGTAGTCAATGTAAAAACCACCTGTTAAGACGCTCGGTTTTTCTCTATCTAATTGGATGAGACGCTCTTTTGTTAAGCAGATTACAATCAATTTTAGTAGTTGTGTGAAAATAAAAAAAGAAATTTTACTCGTTTACGTGTTTTTATCATTTTATTAACAGTTTTACTGTATTTCATCTTATTATGAGATTTAGTAAGTGCAGTTCGTTTGCAAGTGTACAATCGTTATTTCGTTATGGCTAGTGGTATAAAACGTAAATATGAAAATGTCGAATAAATGTTGGATTATGTTAACAAAATAGAAAACTTTCTTGCCGAAATGCATTGTCAGAATCTTAAGCAAGCAAAAATAGATAATTTTTTTAATATATAATAAAATAGAAAAACAAATAATAAAAATGCATACACGTATGTATTTCTTTTTAAATTAAATTCAATAGCAAAAAATATATGTATGCAATTGTAATTAATTTATAAATGTATTACCTGTTAAATTATGTTCAATAATAAAAAAATTAATGATATTTCAATCACTTAATTTTTTGTCAATTACCGCATAAGACGCTTTAGAGAGCTGGTCCCTTAAAGAGCGTCTTAAGCGAGTTTTACTGTACTAAGATTAAAACAAATTACAGGTATGTCATGAAAAGATACGCGTTTTGTCATTAGAGGCAGCCAGTACAGTTCGTGTAGAAGGTAAAGACAATGATCTTTTAGACAGAATTGTGAAAGATCCATATTTCGCTCCAATATTAGATCAGTTACCTCAACTTTTAGATACGTCTACATTCATTGGATGTGCTCCCAATCAAGTAAATGAATAATTAGTTTATATATTTAGTTTTTCAAATCGAATAACAAATTTCATTCAATACAGGTTACGTATTTTCTGAGAGAAGAAGTACAGCCCGTGGTCAACAAATACATTAACAAGATCAAAACCACTGCTACGAAATTGGATATATAAAGCAAAACATCGCATATTATATTGTTGATGAAGTAATTGAGAAAATAAAATTATATTTAAAAAAATAATAATAATTTATTTTAAAACCTAAATATATTACGGTTTTAGATGCATTATTTGAACATCGTAGATTGAATATACTGTTATAAAGCATTATTAAACAAAATTAAAATTGAATATAATCATAGTTATTTTGAAATACAAGATATATACTTAAAACAATACAAAATTTTAATTTGTTTTCTCCATCCTAACTGTTATTATTATTACTACTATATGTCTATTAATTAAATATATGTTAAAAGTTAAATGTAAAATCATTTCGAATACTTACAAATTACAACACACTTAAATGCACACAGAGTTGATTACATAATTATTTATAAATGCATTTTCAATATCCTAAAAATATACAATTTACATTAATTACCTATTTAAGTAATTAATTTAAGATTGCTTTAGATAATGTATGGTGAACTTTTTTTTTTGGGGGTAGCATTGATTAAATATATGCAAGTATATTTAATCAATGGGTGTAGTAGAATTTATTTTCTGACTCATTATCAAGTGACTCGCATTCGTCGTAGAGTGATTGTGTGGTATAAATCGGGTTTATTTTATTTTTTTATTACAGCCGTGTTTTAATTAATTTTAGTTACAAACCATTTCATCTCAATTACTAGCCTATGAAGTTTGATTTTTGAAATTTTAGAATTACAATTTGATTGACATTTCACAGAGTACACCGGTTTGCGATTTTCGAAAAAATTATTTAAAAAAAAACAAAATGCCTACAACAGAGGAGGTCATGGACATAGACCTTCTTATACTGACTACTGAGTAGTATAAAGTCAGAGAGGAGACAGTGCAATGAAAAGGACACAAAATGAAATTGATATGTGGCGTATTCTGCGCGGGTTCATGGAATAAAATACTCACTCAGTTCGTTTTCTATGATTGTCCGTCTACAGATAGCAGATGTGAAAATGATAAGAAAAACGATAACATTGTTTATTTCCCGCCAAAAAAATATAAAATATTTGAAGAGTTTGAACATTGTCTTCGAATAAAATAATCTCTTATGTCTAAATAGTTTGTTCCAATTTCGTTTCATTACCGGATTATTGTAAATAAATGATATTAGTGAAGACTTCTATAATTCAGTCGTTAACAACTGTGATGATAACATCCGTATAATCAACATTATTGTCCTTTCAAATCCACTTGTCAGATTTACATCAGAAATAAGTGAAATGTCAGAACTGCGTAAGCTCATAGTCAGCACGTTCTCACTCAATGGTTTTACAGTCCAAGAGTAAGTTTTACATTTTCTACTTGCCAACATCATACAATGACACGTGTTTAAGATTTTAATGGTACGAAACTGCAGTGCAGTGTTTTTGACATGTAATTATAAATGTAGAGCTCGGGTTTCTGTGCGGTTGCATATTTTTTGCTGGTCGATCGGTATGCCGAGTAGCACAAAATACGTGTTTCATAGCTCGAATAAAAATATACAATTTTTTAGTGCGTATTTTGACATTTTATAGTTTTTGGAGCAAATCTTACAATTTGAATGTTATATTCCGTATTTATAAGGCGTATTTCACGGTTTTACAATTATCTCTGCATATTTTAGTAAACGGTTTGACAATAAATTTTGAGGAAAAACAAATTTAGATTATGATTTTTCTATACGGTCACTACCTAATCCTCATGTCCTAAATAATATCACTAATTAATTTAATATTGCAAAACAATTTTTTTTTAAAATTACTATTTTATTAAAAAAAAATAATAATAATAACAAGCCGCTGGGTGTTGTGGATATTGCTTAAGTGAATTACTTGTGTAGAGATTTTAGAGTTTTGTTTTTATTTTAAATTTGAAAGCAATGATAAGTCATTGCATTCGATAAAACGATTCTGAGCGGAGCTTACTTTTCTCGTAAATATAGTCTAAAGTTACATATTTGGTGAAAATTTCAGGTTTCTATGACTATTAGTTTCAAAATTATGAAGAAATAAACAACAATCAATTAAGACGAACTTGCATTTTTAGCGTTTTTTAGTTAAATTTTTAGGTGCTTTTGAGAAAATCTAAAAATGACCTCTGTAAAGTACCAACTAGATGCGAATTGCTGCCGGAAACAAACTGTGACTGAAGAAATCAGAGCACTCCTTCTGGTCGAAAATCTGTACACAGGATAGAAAAAAAAAAATAAAATAAACATCATTGTAAAAACAATAGATTCATCGCTCTGCTCAGAATCTAAAATGTGTAAAATACTTAAAGTGAAATAAATAAAAATACAGATTTCTATATGATGTATGTAATTATTATTATATTTGTATTAATTTTATTTCATCCTTCTTTAATATTATTTATAAAAAAATGTAATGTGCTCATGTTGCACATAATGAGGCACCTACTGAATAGTTTATAGTGCAGTAAAAATATTTACATTATTTGTATTTGTTTATTTTATACATTTTTAATTTTCATATTTATTTAATCATTTAAATATAATTATTAGATAAATATGAAAATAATCAGTTAATTAAAATGGAAGTTTTTTTTGTTTAATACATATTTCGAAGTGCATAAAAATCCGATCTCTAAATTTATAATACATTTTATTACCTATAATCTGCATACATTTTTGTGTGTTCTAATTAAGGAGAGCTTGTGCGCACTTACTTCAACAGTTGGAGCCGTTAGAATACAGGGAAGATCGTGATCAGTGGCTAGAGAAAATTATTGATTATTTACGTGTTTCGTGTACGAATGAAGGAAATATAGTAACATATGAATTGCTCATCAAGGCTCTCAAGGTAAATTTCTTAAATTAATCTAACAAATGCTCTTAAATTATAGGAAATAAATACTTTATTATATTCAGTACTTGTATGTCATTGCCTGCCACTGAGCATAACGATTTTTTCACTCTTCTAAATCTTATTCTGACACATTATTTAAAATTGTTTCAAACAGATCTTTTTCATTAAAACACATTTTTTGCATAGCTTCTACATTAGTCCAAGTTTTACAGTTATGTTAGAAATTCTTTAGAGCTTATGCGCCTACATAATTTAACAACGGAATTCCCGATGTCAGATATTTATATTTTATTGAAATCGTATACTTTAAAAATTGGAAAATAGATTTATTTAAATGGACAAAAATCTTTTTATGTAGAAATATTATATACTTTTCGAAATTGTTTTTCCTTTACTTTAATTAAAATAGTATATTATTTAGTATTTAATTATTATATTATTTTAATTATTGTTTTGATTAATATAATATTATTAACCAATAAATTTATGATTTAAAATATTGTAAGATTTTTTGGGGCAATACAATTTTTATACTTAGTGACGGGTCAATAACACACGAGTACCTTATATTCATTTTTATCGTATTCTTAATAGTTCTGCTGTGATTTACAAGTTCTCAATGATGAAGATATATTACGCGTCATTCATGCTCATAAATTACCTCATTATAAATATTGTTCGTTCACAAAAAAATTTTTAAAAATACCTTCAGATACGAAATCGTTGTCAATGTTTGGTGATGCGCAATCGAAAATTGCTCAGTATGTAGACAGGTAAGCAATATAATTTGTATAAATAGTCATAATTGTTGTATATTTATTTTTATAGAATGTGTCTTTATTTTTACGTAGATACACTGTTATCAAGCAGCGTATGGCCAGGATAAAGACTGTAACCAATGGTACTCTCAATCAACCATTTACAATTGGTGATAAGATACGTGATGTCAATTATCTTTTGAGTTCAGGAGCGGGTGGAAAATTTGATCGTGTTTCCAAAAGCAGTCCAATACTGTTGCTAGGTGTTTTAGTGCAGTTGAAAGAAGGAGGTCGCTACTATTTAGAAGACCCCACTGGGGCTATACCTCTTGATGTTTCAAAAACAATATCCTTTGAAAATGTATTTTATAACTATATCATAAGAGAATGACAGCATATTTTTATTAAATTAAATTGTAATCCTTCGATTACATTTCAGTAGTAATTTAAAGACAATTATTTATGTACAACTGACTATTAAATATTAATTTTAGTAAATTTAGTATGCTTCCTTAACTATACGTAAGACTTTAAAAATGGGTTTTTTTCTGAAAATTGTTGTGTATTGGTTGAGGGTCATTATTGTGGTGATCAAGGAGTTTTTTCTGTCACTGATATGGCATTACCACCTTGTGAACGGGCAGAAATTAGCAAGTAAGAAGTTCGATTTATATAATTATATTTTAATATCGCAATATTTTCGAGTACTTTATGTATTCATTGCATTTATTTTTGAAAATTGTATCATTTTTATAAATGTTATAATAATCAGTAATATATGTTACTATTAATTGTAATTATTGGTTTTGTAGAATATATTTTGGTGAAACAAACACTTTTACTGATGATGGTGAGAGTAGATCAAATAACCCAAAGTTGTTAGAATACGAACAGACCAAAAAACGGTTGATTGTATTTATATGTGATGTTTTTCTAGACGATCCAAAGGTAACATAGACATCTATATTTTTAGAGTGTGGACTCATGTTAAAAGGACTCTATACAGATAAACGAAACTGTGTAATGTCGTAGAGAATATACTGTTAGGTGTATCGTGAAGGTACAGAAAATGTTCAAAAATTGAAAGGCTTATGATAAAACCTTCTCACGGGGAAAAGAGCCCTGAAGGCCATAGTGGTACCGTTGTACTTGAGATGCCAAATTTTTACACAAAATAAATTATAATATTATCTATATAATAACAGAGCTGCTTTTTAAGTATCTTCAATTCTTAAGAAGTTATGAGATTTAAAAAAAAAAAAATGGTAAAAATTATGTGTTTAAAATTTCTATAACTTTTTAAGAATTAAAGATATTTAAAAAATGGCTGTTATTGTATAGGTAATATTATAATTTATTTTGTGTAAAAATTTGGTCTGTGAAGTATGACTAGCCTTCAAAGATATTTCCCTCGTGAAGCAATTTTTCAATGAAAATCATATAAATTTAACATCCTCTTAATAATATTAGTAATTAATGAACCGTACACATTGAATATATTTAGATTTGAATCTATTTGATTTTGTATATAAATATCATATTTTAGCAAACAGATTTTACTTGTTATCATGATTTTTATTAACAAAATAATTTCATGATGTATATTTGTTAGTTATGGGAAATTGTAATAGTGTATCATATAATTGTGATGAAATTAAATATAAGTTAAAACAATTTTTTCCTAGATTTTAAGTATAAACTAAATTACTATTATCACATAAACTAACAATAATATGTTGGAGAAAATGAATTAATATAATTTTTTCCTACATAGGTTTTAAAAAAACTTCATACTTTATTAAACGCATTCAGTGACGTCCTTCCAGTAGCTATAGTATTGATGGGTAATTTCTTATCTTGTCGTGTACCATCACACACATACGCTGAAGAGTTAAAATCTCATTTGACCCAACTGGGGCATTATTTACATGATACTACACCTAAGCTTTGCAAACATACTACATTTGTTCTATTATCTGGTCCTGGGGATCGTTATTGCGGTGCTGCAGGTGCTAGCATCTTACCAAGGTATTTCTATATTTTCATATTAACTACGTGTATTCTGAAAATGTATGTAGGTACACTTTATACATTTTGTGGCATTTGAATATATTTTATTTTTTTAAATTCTCGTGTATTTACTGTTTAGGCCTTCAATACCTGAATGTTTAACTGAAGAATTCCGTCGTCTGGTATCCCAATGTGTGTTTACAACTAACCCTTGCCGTATTCAGTACTGTACACAACAGATACATATAATTCGAGCTGACGGACTGATGAAAAAAACTGCCAATTATGATATCAGACAAGGATTAGTGGATCGAAAGAAACATTCTACAGTAACAGAAACTGATGAATATGTTGTTAAGAATGTAATTATTAATTAATATATAACAAACCATTTGTTGACCTTGTGATTTTATTTAGTTTAAGTATACGTCACACCTGCATTTTTTGTCTTTATCTAACTAATAGGTGACATAAAAAAAAATCACTGGCATTGATCTTAAAATGGGACGTTTGTTATGCTGGGATTTACATCAGTTTACCACTGTTATATTTGTCAAGTGTCAGTTCATTACAGTCAATTCATTGTGTGCAGTGGCGAAGCCAGGAGGGGGGCTGATGGGGCTGCAGCCCCCCTCCGAAATTAATAAATAATCAATTTTTTAGTAGGTGCCATCTATAAATATTAATTATTAACATATAAATTAATTAATTATCAGCCTCAGCCCCTCTCCCCCCAAATAAAAATCCTGGCTACGCCACTGATTGTGTGTATAATGATAATGATATATAATGAAAATTGAAATAAGGATCTTTATTTAGATTTAGAACACAAAAGTGTATTATTATTATTATTAATAATTAATAATATAATATATCATGGTATATTTTTTAACAGGTGGATATTTATTAGCTATATATTGTTCAGTCTGAACCTTATTGATGTTTTCTTATTTTTTAATGCTAATATGAATTAAAGTTCTATATATTTGAATAGCATTAATTTAAAATTGACATAAAGCAATTATGCTATTCTTCAACTGCTTTATTTATTCTAGGCAAATTTTCTAAACCCAGTGAATAACAAGCCTAAATTTAAATTTTGGTAATCTTCTGTTTTGTTGTCTGTCCATGCGTTCTATCCAAGTATCTTCAAAGGAATTAAATAACGGGTTATAATACAAATATTTTTAATATATAGTTATATAATAAAAATAACTTTTTACTGGGTTAATATTTTTTCTGAAAAATATTTAATTTATAAACCATGTTGCATGTATTCAATTGGTGCACGATGTCTAAACCGTAATGAATTGATAGGGCACTGTTACACTATTCTTTAAATAAATGGTGACAACAAATGCGAGTGTGACATTCTTTTTATGCGTATATCATTTTAATTTATGGACATATTATGTCCCATTATAATAAGTTTGTTTATTGATCATTGTTTGTCTACAGTATATAAAAACATTGGAAAGCCAATCGCATCTAATTACTTTACCTCTAGACGTATGTCCAACATATTGGCCACTCGCATCGCGTTCCATGAGTTTATATCCAATGCCTGATCTTGTGTGCATTGCAGATCCTAATGCTCCAGAGTACAGTACTAAAAGTCCAAATGACTCAGACAGTTCTAGTACAGAAATATCATCAACTTCAGGTTGTGTGTTCTTTAATCCGGTAAGTTTAGGTATAATTATATAACTAGTCTGTGAATTTTATTATAAATGATTGTGTTTTAATGGACCAATTATAACTAAATAGTGATAAATCTATTAATTAATTGTATATTAAGCAAATTTTGTTTTGCATATTTTTGTACTATTTTGGTCACATTTTGAACATTAAACTAGTTAATAAGTTAAAAATTAAACTAAAACAAAATTAAATTAACTTGGCAGATTACTGTTGGTTTAATATTAACTTAATTTTATAAAATTAATAATTAATTTTTCATACAAAACAAATTAAACATGTAATTTAAAAAAAGTTAAATTAACTTTTGACTTTAATGATATATTTGAATTTAACTTTTCTCAAATAAACAAATTTGGTTAATTTTAGCAAGTTAAAAAAATTACGTTATCTAGCTTTGCTTAAACATACATATGTATTAAGAATTTCAATTTTTATTTATAATATTAAAAATAAAATGAAACATTAACTATTTAAAATTATCGAGATTATTTTGTTTTCTCTATAAATACGATTAGAACGCTTCATTAGGTTAATCAAAAATGAAACACAGGTCATTAGGAAATATAATTAAAATGAAAAGTCATTGATTTACTTAAGTGAATTACATGAAACAGGTAGTTTTGCTTATTAATTTTAATTAGACATAAACTAAGATTTTACTATTTTGTGTATTTTTATTAAAAATTTTTTTTGAACAGAAATTTATTCAAAATAATTTTTATCAAACATTTTATATTTTTATGGATTAATTGATTTTCATTATTAAATTGATATGTATAAATTATGATTTTTTTATTTCTTACGCATTGAATTTATTAAAACTTTAATGGATTAAACTATTATTTTATTGTGTTTTCCGAAAAACAGTAAATTTCTTACATATTTCTATACAAATACTCCTCATACTTTTGTAATAAGTAAGATGTATATGGTATTATTACATTTATATACAACACTTTTATTTTCATTGTCACTATAGGATTTGAAAATTGATATTTAAAAAAGACAATTAAAATTAAAACTAATTATATTCAGTGAAAGGATAGAATTCTAAGACATAAAGAATTAAAAACTTTTTAAACATTCATCTCCAAAATTATTGTTATAAATTAATTTTTATCTTTTTTTTTTTTTTTTTATGGCTTTTCAAAGTCATCTTTTTCCAGAAATAAGTTTAAGTTTTCGGTATATTTAACGGCTAAGCATAAAATTGAAGACAGTGAGATGCCTGAAGATGATGAAGACACGAATATTACATTGATGGACAGTGAAGACATAGGACCTATAGTAGAAAACCGCCGTAAAATTCATTAGCTACATGTGATATAATGTTTTTGAGAATAATATTTGATATTATTTTTTACTTTAAAAGTAGTGTAATTATTAGGATGTTTCATAAATGATGTATATAGCAGTATGATTTATAAAAAAAGTAATTTTTAATTGTTTAAGTAATTTACTATCATTTTTTATAGATTTTAATTTTTTTTCTCTTATTTTAAAATCTGTGTATATAATATTTAATGCATAATTTTGTTTCGCATATGTGCAGTTAGACATATTATTTTCTGAATATAAGTTGTGAAATTAACTTTCCAAGTCAAAAGTGACTAATTTATAGCAGTTTAAATTTTCATATGTGAAATGTATAAAAATTAAAAATGCTTGTAAATATCAGATTAAAATAAATAAATAAATAAATAATAGAAATTATAATGTTTGTACATTATGAGATGGAGAACATCGCAATTTGAAATTGATAAAATTCCATCTTCTTCTTCTTCCTCAGCTTTTACAGTCCATTTAGGATCATTGCTGCCTCAACCACTCCTCTCCACCTCTCTCTGTCTTCGCTATCTTCAATCCTTGTTCCTTCTGAAATTTCCGTGAGATCCATTTTTACTCTGTCCGCCCATCTTTGTCTTGGTCGACCCCTCGGTCTTTTTCCGTTTAGTGTTCCAGTAAACAGATTTTTTGCCATACCTTCTGACCTCCAGATGTGACCCGCCCATTCTAACCTTTTACTTTTTAGATACGAACTAATACTGGGCTTATTAAACATTTGGTACAATTCTTGGTTAGTTCTTCTATATTTGCCGCTCTCCAATTACAGGGCCATATATCCGTCGCAGTACTTTTCTTTCAAAGGTGTTCATCTTTTCCTCATCTCCCTTAGTCACTGACCCGGTTTCACACCCATACGTCAAAACCGGTCGTAAATAACTGGAGTACAGATTTTCTTTTGACTTCCTGGACAGTAGTTTCGATTTAAACAATTTTGCAAGTGCATAATATCCGTTGTTCCCTGATGCAATTCTCAATTTAATTTCGTTGTGCATATTGTTTCGATTGTTTATATTTGTTCCTAAGTACCTGAAATCTGTTAATTGTTAGAAGACATATCCATCCACTAGCAAATCAGCTTGTGCTCTCACTTCTCTGGTTACTACTAGGTATTTAGTCTTTTCTTGATTAATTTTTAATCCCATCGGTTCCACTACTTTTATTAGGTCTGCGGTCCTCATCTCCACTTCGGTTCGAGAACTACCAATTATAACAATATCATTCGCGTATGCCAAGATAGTTTTCTGTCCCAGAATTTCCATATTTTGTCTAGCGGGGAGAGATCTAATTACTTTTTCTAAAGCCAGATTGAAAAGTACAGGAGAAAGTGCATCCCCCTGTCTTAGGCCAGTTCTAACTTCAAAACTTTCTAACAGTTTATTTGCAAATTTTACTTTACAGTATGTTTCGGTATTGCACTCTTTTATCAACTGGATTAATTTGGTTGGTATACCAAATTTTTCCAGTATTTCCCATAATTTTTTCCTTATAATACCTACTGTCGTACGCCTGTTTAAAATCCACGAAGCAAAGATGCACTTCCTTACCATATTCGTAATATTTTTCTAAAAATTGTCTTATAATATAAATGGGGTATGTGGTAGATTTCCCTCTCATAAAGCCGCTTTGGTAGTCTCCAAAACGATAAAATTCCATAGGTTTAATTAAAACTAAAATGAAAAAAAAAAAAATTCATATTTTTATGGCGTAGGGAATCACTTTTCCTACCCCATAAAAAAATTAGTACCCATCGCCCAGCGTACTGTAAGTATGCTGTAACAGTCACACCCCCCCCCGACCTTATTGTCGTGGAGTTCTGGTCCTCTAGGTTGGGGGTTGAGATAGACTTGACAATCTATTTCACAAAACAAATTATGCAGAAGGCAAGGGGATACCACTGCGTTATTATTCCCAACAAGCAACTATGGAACACTCTTGTATTAATAACCTACAGAAGAAGTCAAATCATTTTGCTACCTAGGTAATTATATCACACAGGACAATAAATATAAGACAATACAACAGAAATAAAAAGAAGAATAGCTCTGTCTAAGCAAGCTTTCTCTAGGAAGCAAAATTTCTTAACAAGCAGGCACATATCGATTAGAATTAAGAAGTTGTTTATTGTTTATATATATGTTATATATATATCATTATCATCATTATTATATATAATAAAACTAAGTTAATAAAATGTGCGTGCCGATAAAACTTAAAAAGGAGTCCCGGCACGATAAAGGGACTTATATAGTGTGATAGCCCTTTATCCCCCCTCGAACAAGAAAGTTCCCGTTTTAACCTAAAGGGCGTGTTTTTAAAGATATAAGGGCTTTTCCAACCCTTCAACTTGGAAATTGTGTAGTGGCGCCATCTGTTGTCGATTATTTGGGTTGCATTTCGAAAGGCGCTGCGAGCAATTAAATTACATTTGTTACTATAATAAAGTTATTAAATTTTGTGTATTTATATAGCAGTAGTGGAGTTAAAGCGACATAATTTTAGTTATTCAAATTAGTTCTGAAAACATTTTTAAATTTAAATTTTTAAATTTCGCGCCTTTACTACGTATGCTACAGCTGCAGAACCTATTGTTACCATAACATTTTGCTGTGAAGCCACCGTTTTTCGGTGATGTTATGTTATACCATAACATAGGCAGAGACGAACTGGAAATAGATAATCAATGGGTAGTACCATATAACCCACTATTTTCCAAAATGTTCCAAGCACACATAAACGTTGAATACTGCAATTCAGTAAAATCTATTAAATATATATGTAAGTACGTAAACAAAGGTAGTATTTCAAATAGTCCAAAATAGCGAACAAAATCTCCAATCATACTACTCAGAAATCTCAACTCCCCAAAACTATGTAATGGAACGAGGATGATCGTAAAACAGCTATCGAATAATATCATTGAAGCTGAACTTATTTCTGGAAAGAACAAAGGACACACAGTATTTATACTTAGAATACCACTGATCTCTTCTGAATTACCATTTCCATTTAAAAGATTGCAGTTTCCAGTTAAATTAGCCTTTAGTTTTACAATCAACAAAGCGCGAGGGCAAACTTTAAAATATTGTGGCATCAACCTCAAAGAATTTTGCTTCTCTCACGGTCAGCTATATGTAGCTTGCTCAAGAGTAGGAAATTCGAAAAATTTATATATATATATATATATATATATATATATATATATACCACGGAGAATAAAATGAAAAATGTTGTTTATAAACAAGTAGTGTAAATAATGAGAAAATGTTTTCAATAAATTTTTTTGCTTTTTACGTCCTAGCTTATTTTTTTATTTCAACTACCACGTAATCTCATATCAACTCCCGAGCGAAGCCGGGTATTAAAGCTAGTATATATATATATATATATATATATATATTTTTAAAAAGAGGAAGAGGACGACCGAGAGACACAAATCTGGGAAATACAAAGAAGCTATTATCTCTGTCAAGTTATGAAACAATGAAAAGATTAGCAGAAAAAAGAGAAGAATGGCTGCAGGTTTTTTTTATAAAAAAAAAAAAAAATAGTCATTAATTCTTAATTTACAGAATGGACGGAATTTAATTGTTGGTTTCGTTTAATTTGAAGTGGACTGTGGTACGTTTTTATTTAAATTAATGCAAATGAAGAAACGGCTCTTTAATAATTATTTTCTTGTTTTTAATTTACTTAATCAGTAATTCGTAGCTACACCTACACGATATCAACGATTTAAAACGCATATATTAAATTGTCGTTAAACTTTTAGAAACATCTGGTAAATCGAATACATTTTTATTAAGTACAAGGAGATGACTATAGCTGGTTAGGTGTTAGACTAGCTATTGGAAAATGGGGTGTTTAAAGTGTTTCCCTGGGAATTGTTTTTGCAGCTTCAGCGCCTCAGCGGGTAGTTATAAGCCCTCGAATCCTTCGATCGTCTTCAAAATATCATAATATTGAAATGATGATGATGACAAATATAATAATATTGTATTTCTTATTCTGAGCGTGTAAAGATACTCGGAACTGATTTTGAAAAAAGTAGAAGGTAAATAGTGACCACTCTAAGTTTTGATACATTTTTTTATCAGCAACATTATAATAAAATATAAGTACCAATAGCAACTTTAACTGTATTAATTGAATTTATACTTGAATTTATAATGCTATTACATTTTTTCGAAATTTTTTTTCGTTTTAAAATGTAAATATAACTTTTAAAAAAAACTGTATAAAATATCTAAATAATATGATCAAAACTCGTCATTTCAATCTTTGGTGTACCTTAGGGGGGAGCATAGGCGGAAATCTATTAAATTTTTGGAGGGGCTAACATTTTAACTACATTATCGTTATAGTTTAGCATAAAATAATATTATACAAAATTCGTAACTTTTAAATTTTAACGCGCACAACTCATTTAATAAAAAACAAAATACGTCATACAATAATAATACTTTATTTAAATATAGGAAGGCTCTTCCAGCACTTTAGACGACCTTCCCTGCGGTCCGTTGATGTAGCTCGTTCATTCAGATCTATACTGACATATTTTTCGCATGAAAGAAGCATTACTTAGTGCTTCTAGTCTCTCTTGTCCTATACTCCTATAGTCCTATCGTTGCTCGTTGTCTGTTTTTAAAATAAAAACGAGTTATCCACTCCTGCCTTAATGTACTTCTAGGGCCAAGGCAATATATTGCTCCAGCAAAATATCTTTCATGACGCCACTGTGTTATATGTTTATTGCTAACGAATTTTGTGGTACTGTTTTTGACAAATTTTTTTGTGTTGTGTTCAATAAATTTAGTTGCCTGTGAGTTAACCGAGTACCAACCACTTGATAGGTAGGTACCTACTTATATTGAATACCAAAAACAAAACGCACTGTACTCGCTGAAAATATTGTATAAAAATGTTTTATATATATATATAATATATATTTCGTATATTATAAAGTTTTATCAAAAAACATTTTACAAATATCGGTGAAATTTATTAACAGCTGTGATTTTTTTGTTTGTTATTAAACGGCCGATAGGAGTTGGCACTCATTTTACGCAATATATACCTATACAGTGGCATACGCAGAATTTTCCAATGGGGGGCTTGAAAATAAATAAATATTCAGTAGGCATAAGATTTTAATCAATTTACTATAATATATAATATATTGGTAATATGAAACATAAAAAAAATAGAATTATACGGTCAATTTGGGGAAGGGCTTCAGCCCCTTAGCTCCCCCCTGCGTACGCCACTGTACCTATACTGTCTGTATAATATTCGAATCCTAAAATTCGGCGGAATTTGCATGTGCCTGTATAAATATTTATAATTTTGATAAAATATCAACTTATATATTATAAATAGTTAACTGTGAGAATATATTTTATAATCATTAATTATTAGGAAATTAATTGTATTATTATTATTACGTCGTATACATTTTATAAATAACGTTTAAATATTAATGTAATGTAAAAAAAAAAAAAAATACAAGATATTACCGACGTGAATATGCCGTAAAATACGATCCTTACGAATTTCTTTTGTCGGTTTATAGATTTTTTTTTTATATTATATAAGTAGTCGGTACTGTGGTATCGTCGGTCAGTGCTTTCATACTTTCGTTTTTAGCGGTGTATATGCCTTGTACGACCCAACAGAATGTATGAAGAATTCCATTGAAGAAGTGTATTATAAATGTGATAAATAGTGTCTTAAAAAAAAAAAACTAATTGTAGTGTTGGCAACACTGTATTCTTATAATCGTTATCATAAATTCATATCATTATTATATACTGTAACGTCTGTAACCACAATGTTTTTCTTGACTGTTACCTAATCGTTAAAGAAATGTCGTGTGCTTTTCTCTTTTTTCCGCTACAAAATTGTTTACACGTTATAATGTAATTGCATGCTAATAAATCGTAACAAATATACACGCATCATGCATCTATTATTTATTTTGAATATTGGTTATATAAAACATTACACTAATTAAAATTACGAATAATGTTATTATATGTAAAAGAATACTGAAAATAACATATACAATTACTTAACAATATACTAATTATAATAATTCTTTAAGATAACATTATTTTTCTACATTATCTTAATCCAATAATCCAATAATATTAATAATAATTTATTAATAAAACATATAAGTATATATATATATATATATATATATATATATATAAAATATATTGTACAATGATACTTTATTGATTACATTTTGATTGTTATACCATAATTTAGCATGTACAAATCGCGATTATTAACTATATTGTTATTACTAATTTTCCAAAAATTTTCCTCAACAAAATTGGGTAAATATGTAAAATTATCTTAAAATCAGTAATTTAAGTTTTAATATCGTATTGGCAATAGATTATACTTTAACCCGTGTTAAACATAATTATTGCAGTGTATAAATTAACAATAAAATTGCTAAATGTTATATTATTGAAATATCGTGTCTAAAAGATGACTCGAGTGAATATGCAGTCGAACATTTAAGTAGCCGTATGCCTATATGTATTGTTTTTGTTTATGCGCTATCTGCGATATATTTCAGTTTTTTATAGTGCCGTTAATATCCAAGACACAAATTTAATAATATTTTACAGTAGTTTCATTTATAATGTATACAAATTACTGTAAACTTACATTTGTTTTTTTTTTTTTGAAACGCACAATTTATCATTTGTAGTATTTCGCTATAAACTCGAAATTAAAATAAATTATAGTATATATATATATATTATTGTAATTTTAGGAAATGTAAAACTAAAGAGTCGAGAATAGGATAGAGTTTGTTTTCAAAGTTACTTGATACTCGTATAAAGTCTTCGACGAAATGCATTATGCAAAACATCGTCTATGGCAATGTTTTTGAATGACCTATTTCTTAAAAGATGAGTTTTAAAAACGTATAATAAATGTTCATCACGATGGAAATTCGTTATGCAATGTAATATATTGTATATTGTTTAACGTATTTTATATGGTAATATTATATAATACTTCGACGTACAAAATAATAGTTCCTTGTCAGGTCAAATAAAATTATTTAAATATTTCCAATTGATTTTTGACGTTTAATAAATACCTAATCACTTATTACTTATAACTAATAGCTAATAACCGTCCATACAATTTGGTAAAATAAAAGTGTAAAATATTTCTTTAAAAAACAAAAACAAAATTTATTTTATCAATATCATCACTTTAAAGCCGTTTGGTGGAAGTCAAACATATACGGCTTATTACAGTTTACAGCTATACAGCCTAGTCCTGTACTACTCGTATATAGTAATATATAGGTACTTGCTACAATTACAGAAAATAAATAAAATGGTTTTATTTACTTTTAACATTTACGCTTATTAATATATTATTATAATATGTACCCACGTATTTGTAACGACATACTGATAGTTTCATGATTATTGTTTTAATGTTAATTGCAATTCAGTGTGCCTTCCATTATTTAAATATGTACATGCAGTACTTCTGTGTAACTGATGTAGGTTCGCTTCGTTTTCATGGTGTGTAATAATTTTACGGTAATTGGTGCATACGCATAAAGTAAACTATACATAAGTGATCATATTACAAGTAAACTTTATCGTACCATCCCACCTCTTTTTGCGTATTGCGTTATAACCAGGTCTCGGATTCTATAACACTTGCTTATTTATATCATTGAATACAGATAAAAATAGCAGAGTAAGCTATACAATTGTTTCGTGCATTAAGGATAGCAAGTAGAAAATTCTCAATCGCATATTTTAGATTTTTAGTGCTATTTTCCTAGTTTTAATGTTATTTATTTATTTTTTTGATAATATACATTAAATTTTAATTATTTTGTGTTTTTCATAAATTTCGTAACTTTAAGAAAGTACGAAAAATTTTACCCACATTGCCATTTTATTAGATATTTCAAATTATAATATATTTTGAAATACTAATTAAATTATTAATACGATTTAATATTAACACGATATTTAAACGATAACTTGGCAGTGCGCGCGAACATTTACTATAATTTTTAAATAAAAAAAAAATGTTTTTTTGTTGCTATATTTTTACTGTTTTTTGGGGAATATTTTTAAGATTGTTTCAGTCGTATTGTAGCGCGTATTATAATAATTTTTAGTGCTATTAAATCTGAGCACTGGGTATAACTGTTATTAATTATCATCTGCAGTGTGCAACAAGAGAGAGAGAGAGAGAGAGAGCGTTTGATTGTTTAGGTAAATTTCAAAAACTACTCGATCAATTTTTTTCGAAGCTTAGGTGTAATTTATCTATAAGGTTTTAAACAGGCTTCTCTAAAATTTTCCAGTTTTAATTACCTAATAGTGATTAGGACTGAAGTGATAATATTTCAAGAACACGCGAGAAGCGTGAGTAAATGTAACCAATTTTTATTTTTATTTTGTTAGAAAAAATATCCGTGATTCATAATAAATATAATATGTGTGTGATTGGAAATGAATGAAAAAGACAGACACCCAGTGTTCCTTAATCTATCATCATCTGGCAGACTTTCTACCATCATAATGCAATTTTAATTCATGCACCCTATACCTAATACTTGGGGTGTCGGCACAGATGCGGTCAGGACATTTGCGGTCACAATCTTTTTGGTGCCACTTGCGGTCCATATCGATTTTTTTTTACCTGCGTATCGGACCACTTGCGGTCATAATAATACCTAATGACGTGAAAAATGAAGAAGATGTATGAACAATTTGGTGTCGGTTGGTTAGATACTTAAAATTATCTTGACACGATTTTTTAAAAAAAGAACCACACTTTTCCGGGCTTAGGGCTTTATTATTATTATTATTTGTTATTTTATATTATATATTATTTATTCCGATTTTTGAATATGGGATAAAATTCTTAAACATTTTTGTAATTCTTTATCATCTTCATAAATTTGCAATGTTTTCGAAACTCTGTTATCTAACTGTATATAACTTTTTTTTCTATTTTCTCCTTCTGTATTCAAAAAAAAAAGTTGAGCATAGAAAAAATCTCCACGTTCAGCTTTTGATTTAAGACGTTTATATAATTCTGAAAATGATGGTCGACGCCTATTTAATTCTTTATTGAGTCTGATGTTTCAACCTTTTACAATGTTATTAGTCCTATGTCTTGTTTTAATGACAATTCCATATTTCTTTTGGTACATTTGGGTTGTCTAGCCATTGGTCGATAAAATAGTCAAGAAATACTTTAAATTTGTCATTATTATTACTAAGATTCATAACAATGAGCCAATCAGCCAACCATCGTCAAAATCCGAAAGTGGAATAAAAGCTATGGCAGAATTCATCCTAATATTCCTAATACTAAAAGGAATTTCTTCATTATTCTTTTACTCATTGACTTGTCCTATATTTTGAACTTTTCTAACTTTTTTCGACAGTGCTTGGTTGAAATGATAATTATAATCACTTACTTGAGTATTAGGAAAAAAATTAATAATTGCTTGAATATTTGCAGCTTCGAAATCTATTGAAATAAAAACAATAATTTTAATAGGTACCTAACCGATCGACACTAAATTGTTTGTACATCTCAGTGGCGTACCTGTTAGGGGGGCGATGGAGGCATTCGCCCCCCACGTGGACCGTATAATTATATGTGTGCATTGTTATTTGTGTTCATTTATTTTACGGTTTTAGTTTCAGTCATATTTATACAACTATCATATTATACTGTTTTATAATCAGGAAACACAGTTGAATAAGTTTTTAAAATGTTTGTAGTACCAAAATTATTTTTTAAAATTAATTGAATGCTTACTGCTTGATTTTATACTTTCAGTGCTTTCTTTAAAAAATGTTCTTTAAATTAAAGTATTTACATTATCTATCAAGTATTATTTAATAAGATACAAATAATCTACATAATTGACTTAAAAATCTATGTAGTATCTACTGCTTTTTAATTATTTATATTTATTATTTGTGTAATGCTTGTGCATAAAGCAAATAACATGATTACGTTTAAAAATGGGCTAGAATCGCTTGTGCGGGCTTGCACTGTTGGATATATACCAGGAAATCAGTATACCGGTGGACGATATTATTAAACGATTTTCAAAGATAAAACACCGTAAATTAGATTTTGTTATATAACATTTTCTTATTTTATTATTATTGTGGTTTACGGAAGTAACGGTAACCGTGTTGCCAATTGTGGTCTGGCATTTCGGAACTGTTAAAGGTTCCATCTTTAGAGTACGTAAATAGCAGTCAGAAACAGATTGTTGAGTGTACTACTACTCAGTGACTACACTGAACGGTTCGCTTGTTTCCCACTGCTATTTACGTACTCCAAAGATGGAGCCTGCATTGGTTTCAAAACGTCAAACTACAATTGGCAACATGGTTAGTTCTGTAAACCACAATAATATTAGTAGTTAAACAACGAAAGTTTAATTAATTATTTTATATATTTTACAAATATAAAAGAAAAGATTTGCATGGCCCAATTTCTGTATCCGTTAATAATGTTGTTGCGATTGTGATATTACGTTAAGGGGATTGAAAGCGGGCATTTTCTCTTTTCGTCTTCCACACACAATACATTGCAAAATAAACGTTTCCTACTTCCAACGTACCGATCGAACTAGTGGTTCGATAAGAAATTTGAAAACAGATTTGAATTCGTCGTGAAGTCTACTTGAGATCGATTTTCCCACATTTCTAATTTTTTTTCATAAATCCTTAAAAAATCAATTGAACTAATTTAAAATAAAAAAAAATTGCTAATAATCAATTTTTGAACGTCTTACGATAAAAATAAAATGAAAAAAAGGGAAAGTCGTTCTATAGTAAAATTCACGAAGAATTTAAATCTGTTTTCAAAATTCTTATCGGTATCACTAGATGGAACGGTACGTTGGAAGTAGGAAACGTCCATTTTACTATGTTTCGTGTATAAGACGAAGAGAGGAAATGCCCGCTTTCAATCCCTTTGAGGAATTTTCTATTTTATCAGTGGGTTCAAAATACATTTCGCTTCCCCCATAAGAACGACCTAGGTACGCCATTGGTACATCTTCATTTTTAAGTTTATAGTATATTATTATGACCGCAAGTGATTTTAACGCAGGTAAAAAAAAAAAAAACGTGTGACCGTAACGTAAATAGCACCAAAAAGATGGTGACTGCAAATGTGCCGACCGCATCGATGCTCTAATTATACATGATTACCTGAATTTTTGGCTACAATTAAAAGTACCACAGAATAATATCATCTAAACTATCAACTTCAATGAACCTGTAGATGCATCGGTGAAAGGATTGAGTCAAAAACCCACATTCCTACGACACCACGGGATTGTTTTTTCAATTAAACTTCTTCTGTTTCTCGCGGTTCCTTCGGCCATCATAATCTTTTACGTTTTCTTTTTTTGTCTCAAAATTTTTAAAATACTTTTCATACGAGCACCGTGAAATTGTCAAAATATTAATTCTAAAACATACTGTGTCTTCAATCCGAAAATATATTTTTTTTCCAAAGTATTTTGAAATGTGTTATAATATTAATATCATGCACGCTTCGTAAAAATCAATTAGAATTTCTATTTTTATATTTAATTATGACCTTACGAGTGTCATAATTACTATTATTCAAAAACACGTTATTGAAATCGGTCTCCTTAGCGAAATCGTATGTGGTCATTGGTCATTGGTCGTGTAGCTAGTACGCGGATATTATTTTAATTGATACCTAATAATAATTGTACCTATAGATTTATATGTAATATACACAATACATATATCTGTAATCTGTATATACGTCTTCTAGTGAAGGGGCTATATTATATATTACTGTTACGATAATATGGATAAAACATATTTCTCAAAATAAAATTTATTATTATATCGAACTAAAATAAATAGTAAAATACGTATTACTTTTTTTATTTTCACATTATTATTGTTTTGATATTTCCCGCTAATGGGGTTCTTATAAAGAGACGTCACCGACTTCGGGTTCGTTCAAGTTGTCCTGAATATTACTGGACGTCATCTGGAGATTACATTCGTAATTTTCGCGATTCGATTTTCTGCAAAATTCGTCTTGTATGAAACAACATAAGAGAACCGACTGCGAATCGGCTCGGGCGTTATTGGTGGCGGAATGTGCGGTTTCTTGTTGCTGCACCGTTGCAGTGAGCTTGGAAACGCCCGTGGTGGCACGGCAGTCCACCAAACCACATTCGGGTGAAATTTCAGGGATGTTTAAAAATCGTTTCCACGCCGAACGGAACTGTGAACAGAAAACGGAAACTAAAATCAAGATGTCGCGAGCAGTGGCGTAGCCATGGGGGGTTTTATGGGTTTAAACCTCCCCTTCGAATTTTTTCATATAATAATAATAATAATATTTTATTGATTATACTGTTTTGTACAAATGGATTTCATGTCATGAAATAATTTTACTTTTCTTTTACAGTCAAATATTTTAGTTCTGAAATTTAATAATAATAACCTGTGCGTGACAAAACAAATCTGTTTGGTTGATGCACAATTGTACAATTTTATCGTCTTCGCTCATACGAATACGGATAGTCATATGTTAGGCGATAGACTAAAATCAAAAATAACGCTTTGCTCATAATATTATGATTATTATCATAGCCGTCCCAAGGGAGGGGGTAAATGGGACAAGTGCCCTAGGGCATCCAAAGTATTATGAATGCAGGGGGCGTCATAAATTGAATGACAAAAAGAAAAAATGTGTTGTTTTATTTTAGATATTAATTTCTCTTGTATCTATATGATGATTTCGAGGATGAGTGTATTTACTATTAAAATATATAAAATTATGTAATTAGATATTACGTTAGTTGTAATTTTTTTATTTTTTTTGGGGGAGGGGCGTCAAATATTATTGCCCTAGGGCGTTATTGGTGGTAAGGACGGCACTGATTATTATACCGCCCGCAAGCGATAACTTCTTGTACATCGTTTACCGTTTACTTCTACATAATGTGAAGCATGGACAAATTTATTAATATAATACCAGGGCCGCGTTTGGGGGGGGGGCACTGGCTACAACTGCCCCGGGCGTCAGTATTTTGGGGCGCCAAAATTTTGTGGTCGGAAATTTGTTCACTTGTGAATTATTAAAACTTTTAAAATTGAAATTATTTTAATAACAGTATTATATAATATAATTATGCTGTTTGAAATTTAAACAACTAATGTATTTATACTTTAATACTTTATAGCAATATAGCTATCAGCGATCGAGAATTATTATTTACCTATTTATTATTATTATATACCTAATAATAGTTCCTTAATCATTTCCCCAAATTCATTGCGATTCAATAGACTGTAGACATACGTTATTTATAATAATACGGCGTACGGCGTACCCACTACAAAAATACAATATTATTAGTCAATAAACTCGAACAGTCGAGCCACAGCATTTGTGAATGATGCCAATGTGATAACTGATAAATACAGTAGCGTTCTCAGGAATTTTCAAAGGGGTGGGGGGGGGGTTTGAATAATTTCTAGAAAAATATGTGGGCGGGGGCTCTGGGCCCATACTCTCATATTATGACATTTAATATTATTATTAATAATTTCAATATAAAAAATAATAATACAATATTCAATACAATTTTTATTTTTTTATAATACAAAACCTAATTTTCTTGGTTTTTTTGTCAGATCATCTACCACTTCTGCAGCTGTTAATGGAACTCGTTCATGAATCGCTAACATTGTAAAGTCTATTGAGCCGGGTCTACTTTTAACAACGTTCAGTAACAAGTAACGCCTAATAATAACGAAAACGCATTTTTAAGCACCACTCATACCGGGTATTTATATTAGATGGTAAAACGGATTCGGATAATTGTAACACAAATATTCTTTTCTTTGCTCAAAATCTAAAAGGTTCATGAGGATCTATCTCCCATATTTCCCGTTGGTGTAGGCCCCTTAAGGGGGCGTCAATTTCCTTTTGCACCGGGGCGCAAAATGTCTTAATGCGGCACTGTATAATACCTAACTTAATCGATGGGGTCAACTGATATTATCAACAATCAAGTGATGTTGTGCGCCGTTCAACTGTTCTATGAAATAGTATTATTATTAGGGCTTGGAAGTTATAGGAGCTTAAATAGACAAAATATGCAAAGAAATGTTATAAGTAAACGTGTAAAATGAATTATTTAATATTACATTACATATCCTAGGTACTTAAAAATATTTGTATGAAATCTGGTGAGAAACTGGTCGGCATTATTGGACCAAAAAGTTAGTAGGTACCAGTGAACTGTAGTAAAAAACACATATATATCAGTGTATTTTGCGAAGTAAATAAATCGATTTTTTATTTTACTTGATGTGCCGTTGTATTGAATCACCGATATTTTCTTAAATATTATATTAATACTAATATTATCTGTCTATCTATTTCCATTAGGGTGCGAAAAAACATAACTTTTTTACAAAAAAAAAAAACATGCACAAAAATACACAAAAATCACGAAATACGCAATTTTTTGTCTAAAACTGGCAAAATATGCATTTTAAATTAGCGTTTTTTTTTTAACTCGTCTTTGTATAGAACGGATTTCTAGTTTGGTTTGCTCTCTAATCTAGAGCATATTCATTATTTATTGTCTTGTTAAGATAACGTGATGTGAATTTGATATACTAATAAATGATATCACATTTATTTAATAAACCTCCACCCCCCTCTTTGACTAATTTCGGTCTACGCCACTAGTCGTGAGAGTGCAGTATAATATAATATTTTAGTCACGTCGTCACGAGACATTCAAGACACAAACGGGTTTTATGTCACAAACGGAAAACGAGGTAATTGCTTAGCGAGTGCACCGCTGTGATTTTAACCACGCACACAAATATTATGTCAAAAACCTGGGATACTCGGCCGGGAACGTATTCGGAGCAACTCTGTGAAAGAAATTTGAAAAAAATATTCAATAGTTTCGCCGCATAATAAACTCGGAACATATAAAAAAACGCCTTTATCATATATTATATATTTATTAATTATTATATATATATATATATATATATATATATATATTATACATGTAATAAATAAAACGCAATTTCCGTGTGTTTGAGCTTTATACGCTATATAGTCTATAGAGCAGTAGTTCCCAACCTTTTTTTATTCTACACCCTCCTTGTAAATTTTAAAAAATCTCACGCCCCCCCTTTAAATTAGAATTTAGGTGACTTATTTTTTTTTTTTTAGTGAGTCGTACAAATAAATTTTACAAAATAACTATATATTATAAGTTATTATGGGCGACCGTCCGAAAATTAATTGTTTTCAATTTTACTGATTGTGAAATGGCATAATTATAAAATAATTACAAAATTATAAAATTTTCGTTATTTTTTATCACTATATTCCCCCCTTTGCAGTATCTAAATTCCCCCCGGTTGGGAACCACTGTTATAGAGTATAGACTCAAAAATCATAGAACAAATTTCGTTGAAAATTTCATAGTTTGTTCTCATTAGTGACGGGAATGTTTAGAGTGAGTGGGCTGAATGAAATTCGATTGGAAGCGCTGTTGCTTTTACAAGAAGAAAAAAGAAGCTCCGTGTGGAAACGCGTGATTGTATTTTACACAAAATATTCTAAATGTTCATAACAGAATATTGTTGAGCAGTAACTATTATGATTGGTTACTACGATACCAAGGTGACAATAATTTAAATATTGCTAAATATTATTTATGCTATCACGACTATCAAATCCAAATGAAATTATGGGGGAAATATAATGATTTTATTGCTATGATATTCTGTATGAGAGGAAGCTATTGCAGGTCCTACAATGATGTTTATTATTATTTATTTGTTCTGTGTGTACATATTTTCAACTAGAAAGAATGCACGGATGGTGTTCGTGAAGTTAGCCCCCCCCCCATTTTGTCCGATCGACCCCAAACTAATGCCAATATTTAGCAAATTAATTGCAAATTGGTTTTTACAATTTGCAAATCAAAATTCTATTTTTGCCGAATTTTTTTAATTTTTTTTCTCTGGTAAACCTACGGTTTAGTATTACATTTTATTCTATGAAATAATAGTTCACCTAATTCGACCAAATTCAGTTTTTCAATAAAATAATTGTATAACAACATGACATAGAGTACAGTTTAACATATTTAAGTAGTAATATTACATTAAAACTTTAAATCTTAAAGTTGCATTATTTTTGTACTGCTCGACCGTTTTTTTACGCTGAAGATAACATACTCGTCGTTGTTATTTAATTGTACAGGAAATCGGTGTCATTACCGCCAACGGATGAGGAATTTTGGGTTTTTCGAGTTTGTAAGAAGAGAATTAATCGATCAACGACCACATTACCACATATAAAATTTTTTCATTTTGACCAGAATCTTAGTGATGTATGGTTTATTCTGTGTTAAATTGTTTATATAAAAATTCACAATGTGTATAAATAAATAATTTAGTTATTCAAACAGTGCGAGATTACTTATTTTTACTTGGAAAATGGTAAGTACTTTACTTAGATGGTTTAATTAAAACTTTGTTCATTAATACATAAAAAATATTTTGATATACAATGCAATAGAACTACAATTTACAAATTATTTATTTGTTTAAAATATGATCGATTTATGTAATACTTTTTTTTTAGTTCTATTAAATTCATAATTTGTTTATGAACGTACATATTTTTTTACATTAACCCGTTCAGTCACACGGAAAAAATATTTAATTGGTCTAACTTAAATTATATTTATTCTAACTGTAAAATTCAGTAGCATATATGGCAAAGCTATATTTTCAGTTAAAAAAATCTTTAAAAATTCGCCAAAAATAGAATTTTGATTTGCAAATTGTAAAAACCAATTTGCAATTAATTTGCTAAATATTGGCATTTGTTTGGAGTCGTTCGATGAAAGTGAGGGGGGCTAACTTCACAAGCATGAACGGATGACCTCTTCACGCGTTACGTTCCGCGGTAGTAAATTGTATCTAGTTATTGGTACTTTATTTGAAACGTTTTTCGATTTCCTCAGTAGTTTCTTTGTGCGTAATTCAAAACGACTTAAAAATTGGAAGAAAAATTATTTTCTTAATAGTTTTTAAATGCGGCATAAAAAAAATGATTAAAACCATGTTCCTAGAGTCATGAAATTCTCACCGAATATGACGTTTACCTTTGCACTATGTATACGTAAAATAATTTTTAAAAATGTCTTCCAATTTTGGGCAATATTATTATAAGATGTTGAGCTATTTAAGTCATAAAAAGAGTAATTTTTGGTTTTAATGGCTCATCATTTTATACGAGATGTCACTTCAACTATATTAAAAAATCTCGACAATCCTAAATCATAGTTTTTTTTTTAGATTCTGAGCGGAGCGATGAATCTATTGTTTTTATAATGATGTTTATTTTTTTTTTGTGTACAGATTATCGACCAGGAGTGCTCCGATCTCTTCGGTCACAGTTTGTTTCCGGCAACAATTTGCACCTAGTTGGTACTTTAGAGAGGTCATTTTTCGATTTTCTCAAAAGCACCTAAAAATGTTGTTTATTTCTTCGTAATTTTGAAACTAATAGTGATAGAAACCTGAAATTTTCACCAAATATGTAACTTTAGACTATATTTACGAGAAAATTAAGCTCCGTTTAGAATCGTTTCATTGAATGCAATGACTTATTATTACTTTCAAATTTAAAATAAAAACAAAACTCTAAAATCTTTATCCAAGTAATTCACTTATGCGATATCCACAACACCCCGCGGCTCGTTACCTTTTATCATTACAACTTTAAATTTTCCGATAAAGTATATTACACCGAAGCTCCGTTCTGAATCGTTTTATTAAATGCATTGATTTATCATTGCTATACAAATTATAGTAATTAACAAAACTCTAAAACTTTAACTAAGTAATTCATTTAAGCGATATCCATAACACACGGCTTGCTGCCATTTATTGTTATTGCTTTTTTGTAGGGATGTATAACAAAAAGGCCTATTTCATATAATGGGTATCTATTACATATTTTCGTAAATTAAAATACCAGATACACGATCTCATAGGATTTTCATAAATATTGGATGTCCATTTCACGAGAGTATCGATTACGCTCAGGCCCGTGCACAGGATTTCTTCTAATGGCGGTTTCTCAAACATTTTATTTAATATTACCTTGTTGGTATTTATTATTTTATTTTTGCGATAATTAAACATAAATTAAATATTTATTTTATATAGTGTTTATACCTACTCGTAAATCATAATAATAATAATTTAATAAATTAAGTCTTTGAATTGAGTTTTGCAAAAACAAACAACAATGGGGGGATGGGTTAATCCCGCCTTGGGCACGGGTCTGATTACGCTATGTGCAGGATGCGTGTGTAGATACTATAGTTTATTATGATATGCACGTATAATCAGTATTTAAACTAACATATCAGTGGTATTCAAATTTTTTCATCCCACGTCTCCTTTTTGTTTTCACAATATGTTGACGGCTCCCAAATTATTAATGACAAAAAAAGATAACGTCCTATGTATATTCCTATGTAAATTTATTTATTTATCATGTATTTATTTATACAAAATACGTAATTATAAAAAAAAAACAAATGAAAGTATTTTTTTATTTCGAATAAAATAAATCAATAAAATAGTTTAAAATTTCATTATCCATTGTATAGCCGCCATCATCGCAATAATATATATTAATTTTGTTTTCTTGTTCTATGCCACACGGCTCCCTTAGCCAACTCACACGACACCCCTGGGAGACGCAACGCACAGTATGAATACCTCTGCTTACAAATTACGAGATTCGAAGCTGTCCACAAGACATTTCGGTATTGCGAAAAACGCTGTACAACAATTTTTAATACACTTTTGCTTCCCTGTATTTACTAATTATTTCCCCCAACTCAATCACCGAATATTGTCGTATCAAAGTAAAACGTATTATTCCGATTATGAATATAGCTTACCTGCGTGTTGAGTCCAATATAGATTACTGGATTCCAGCATATGCTCGACTTGGCGCACAAAGCCGGAATTATACTGACGGCCGGACTGAACCGAAAACCACCGAACGCGACCAAAAGTGCTAATACCGCGTACGGCATCCACGCAGTCATAAATGCCAATATCATGACGG
Organism: Slavum lentiscoides; assembly: GCA_032441835.1. Taxonomy (NCBI): domain Eukaryota; kingdom Metazoa; phylum Arthropoda; class Insecta; order Hemiptera; family Aphididae; genus Slavum; species Slavum lentiscoides. The sequence continues at coordinate 18,447,034 of CM063706.1, read as the reverse complement.
CCACCATAATGGCCACCCTGAATTCCGCTTTAGTAGCTTGTCCGACGAAATTTTCGGCTGCTCTCTGTATATCAATACGAAACATATGCTTAGTGCTTTTATATGGTGTTCGTACAACTATTTTTTTACACTTTTATATTCTGTGTTTCTAATGAACAAAAAACAATTTGGCATATTATTCATTTTTATTTTCGAAATTTGACTGTATATTATTTTAATTTATTATTTATATTTATATATTATAAATATTAATGATAATATTATGATCATTTTGGCACAAGTTGACGGGTACGCACGGGTGTTCGAGAAATCGTTGAATTTATTTGTGGAGTGTTCAGCACTTGATAGAATTAAAACACATTTTTGTTTATTTATTTATAATTTAAATAATTTAAAATATATATATTTTTTTTTGTAAAAAAAACCAAAAATTATGTGATAAAAAAAAATATGATAGTATAAAACCGTGTACGATCTACCACTTTTCCTAAACAGTATAATTCTCTAGGTATACCCGACTATAATCACTTATGGGTAAATCATTTTGTGCGTTAAACGTTTGTTATCAATAGACAATAAGACGGTCGGTTCGGAGGTTAATACACTTAGAAGGTTCGTTCATACCGGGCAGAGTGTATCATACGGGTTGGGGAAGAGCTATGAAAATGATGTACAAATACAATTTGTTACAAAATCGTAATAGAATTTTTACAGCAAAACTAAATGAGTTAATTAATAAATCCAACTGTACTTACTCGTAATAGAAAGGGTTTGGGGTTTTTAAATTAATATTTATTCGAGTATATATAACTAAAAGTTAGACTAATAAATGTTCTTTGCATGACGCATATAAATATATGTATAATAAAATTATTCTAAAAATGGAGAATTATTTTCATTATCTATAATTTTGTTAGATCTTTTTTAAGTTTATAAGTACGTTTTCTTTCTTGTTAATTGCGTTTATTATTATTATTTGTGTACATTACACTAAGTGCATTACACTCATTAATATTCAGTAAGTATATGCGTGGAATGAACTGTGTTGTTGCTTTTTGTAAAAACAATAAAGTGAAATTCGTCGAAGAAGGCAGAAATTTGACATGGATTTTGAAATGTAAAATGGCAGATAAATTTAATCCCAACACGTTATTTGTGTGTTAAGATCGTTTTTCAGAAAATGATTTTGAGTTAAATTATAAAGCTCAGTTGGTTAGACTCTAATTTTGTTGGTCCTCTAACCGTTAGAGGACCAACAAAATAACAATTAAAAAAAAATGTAGTAACTAGTAAATATCAGTATTTATGAATTAGGTTAATATAAATTGATGACTAACGGTATAGTATCTATACTTCAGTTATTTTATTAATTTATATACAGAAATAACACTCATTATGTTAAAACAATTTTATGTATGTTATTTATACGTTATTTATTCGTACATATTAATTTTTTATTTTTTATGACGATCTTAAAGTCATAAGCACTCGACCCTTTTTTTTGAAAACTTGACGTCTATGTATAAAATCAGTGGCGTATTTAGAATTTCGTTACTCTTGGTACACATTTATTTGTTGTCTTCTCTGACCTCCCTACTGCATGCAAAAAATAAAATATAAATTGAAAGTATACTTCATTCGCAAAATTTGCAGTATAATATCATTCTTCGTTTAGTAATAAGCCAAGAAATAATAAAAAATTAGTGCTGGTTAAGGATAACAATTAAATGGTTTAGGTCAACTATCAGACAACTCCATTTTTTATTTTTATTTTTTTGACAAAATAGGTTTATTCAATAATGTCATAAAAGAAAAAGTTATGTGTACGTAGGTGCAACAATTATATTTCTATCAAAATTTATTGCTAAGATATTAATGAAAATGGAGCTGCGTCTGATTCCTAAGTTTTGGTGCATCAAACGGACAACTCCGGAGTTTACGGTTGTTACAGTAACGAGTAAATATACAATTTTTATATTTTACATACAGTTAATGAATTAAATAGCCGCGGAGAGCAGCTTGTTACAATTTTCATCGATAATTATCAGTTGTCACGCAATATGAATAAAAAAAACTTCATATTATAATACCAAAATTGGCTATTGAAAATTGTATGTTAATATTTTTTTTCCAAATTGTGAAAAACCTCGAATATCGAATATCTCAAAAACAAGTAGTAATATTAATCATATAAAACCCTAAAAAAATGTCTGCTCCCAAAAACGTGATGCCCGGACAATTTCTCCCCCTAACTTCCCTAAATACGCCACTACATATAATACAAATGTAATCAAATTCATTCTTAATACATTGTATTAGAAATAGTTGTGTGTATAACATAGGAATAGAAGTACAGCTTTTCACTATACGATAAACGATTTTTGCTCAACACATTATCGAATTAAATCGTGACGTAGCATGCGAATCATGCGATTATTGCTAATACACTTTTTTTTTGTTCAATTTATTGAATGACAATTTGTGTCGTACGCCTGTTAATGACGTTAAGTTGTGATTTTGTACAATTTATGGAAATAACTAGTATTGTAAATGTACATATATGTTTAATAATATTTTGTAACACCCGTCTTTTATTTTAATACTATTCTATTAATACCACATGTTCCACGGTTGACATATTATTTATTATTAATTTTTAATAACATTACTATTTTTATTCAATTTTCATATTGATCGATTAAACGTTGAACACCTTAATATAAATAGTGGGTACCCAATTAAAATTACACATTTTATAGTAGCGAAAAATTAATATATTTAAGAGTAAATCATGTAATGGAATACATAATTAGTGTTTAATCGCATATCCCAAAATTACATTAAAGTACAAGATTCTTTCCACGTATAAATATTCATATTACATTTATATTTATATTTATATATCCTTAGAACAAAATTAGCCGTGATTCACTACGGTAAAGGAGTAGGGGCGAAACAACTCGAGCAGGGTAAAGCTAGTTTAGAATAAAAAATATTTTATTCGATAATAATATTAAACATACGCAATTCGAAGTATAAATAAGGTAAATTCTAATTCTCTAGGTAATTATATAATAGAAAATCGTTAGTTTCAAGTAATTTCAATAATGTTGTAAAATATTTTATATTATTAACGAGTAAAAATGTTTAAAATGTAAATGTAATGAAGAAATAAAATTAATTTGAATTATTGTGTATTGTACTTAATTATATTAATTAAGTAACAATATTAATAGTTTATAAAACTAACGAGTTATAATTCTATAAGACTATATAACTAGATGTTTTAGAATTTGTCATCGATATGCGGTAGAGTAATATTTTAAAATTAAATAGATTCATCGCTCCGCTCAGAATCTAAAATAAAATTATCTTCATTATTTAGAATTAATAAACTTAACAATATGTTTATAAAATATACAATATATGTGAGAGTAAAAATGTTAATAATTATTTACCTTTCTCACAGTAATCACGAGACTCACGTACGAATAGGTAATCACTGTTAGAGGTACGAATAGTCCAAAAAAAAATATGTACGTGACATAATTTTTGTGCTCTCCACTTTCCCAATCTATTGAACAACTAAAACAATTATTTATTTTCGTATCAAAAAATGTATTAAATATTATTTTTATGGACACATTTTTCGCGCACACTCACGTATTACAAAATAAAAGTTATATGATAAGTGTTATAAAACAATTCCAAGTAATTATAATTTTAAATTATAATTTAATACTTCGTGTAATTTAAAAAAAAATATATATATATATATATATATATATATATATAAATTATAATAGATTCTATTAATTATATTAAATAAATATTTAAAAAAAAATACGTTTTCTCTTTATCAGATATTGCCCATTGTTATATTAAACTTTTAAAATTGTGAAGAGAGAGAGAGAGAGAGAGAGAGAGAGAGAGAGAGAGAAAGAGGGGCAATTTTTCGACACTTTCATTTCCTTTGGCGATTGAGAGATTATAATATTCCGGTTAAAAAACAAAAATAAAACATTTTATGTGGCACGTTTAAGAGTCTCGCGAAATATAAAAGTCCAGAATATTAAAAATAACGTGACACGTTATATACTGTTTTAATTGATGCGTATATAATATTACGTTTGGAAATACAGGATATTTTTAATTTTTAATAGATGTTAGCTTGTCCCGAGAAATGAAAATCATTTAGCGAAAAATAGTCAAATTCGTGTGAATAAATAAATTAAAAATATAAATGTATAAAACGTATGTACTATTTTGAATTGTGAGAAAAAAAATTGTTGCTAGAAAACAAACATTAGTCTTAAATTGCGATAGCATTCAATTCATATATATACAAAAATATTTATGTGATAGAAATCATATCTGATTACTTTGTAATTTATTTTATTAATTATTATGATCTTACCTAATGTTTGCTGATTCATTAACGTAATGATTCCACCCAAACAGCGGTGGTGCTGTTACAGTAAAGGCATACAACCATATTCCAACTATTGCGTATAATACAGTGTCTTTCGTCAATCTGCTGCTACTGAATGGATAGCATATCATTAAATATCTGTCATATGCTAACACCGTTAAAGTCGTTATTGACGCTATTCCTATAATCAATAATAAAAAAACGAATTTAATTAACTAAATATATATATATATATATATACAACTTTCATTTTATATTGTCAGGTGAACATTTTTTTTAAAAATTATTATTTATTGAAATAACAATTTTATAAAAGTACGTAATATGCTATTATAATAATAGAGAATAACGCAATGATTAATACAAAGTACGATTTAAAATAATTAATCATTGAATTATAGTTTGTAGTTTTCAAATCGCCATAGGTAATTAATCCATATTTTTTCCAACTCATTACCCTCATTACATTAAACTAGTTTATATAGTTCGTAGTAACAATGACGCGTAGAAGGATAAAACAAGTGTGAATGTGAAAGATCAACCATTAGATGATAATACAATCCCAAAGCTTTCGAATAATCTATAACGTCAGAATAACGTGGGGACAAAATGAATATAATTATATAATCATATTACACCAACATGGATGTTAAAAAAACACTAAACAATTAAATAGTGCTATTTAATTATTTTTTAACATTAAAAAAATTATAAATTATTTTATTTTATTATCAATCAATCAAAAATCACCAATTTTTAACGAGTAGATACAATCGTATTCCGTCAAATACTAGACAGATTAATTACCTTTACCGCCACAACTGCCTACTATTATATTTACAATCCTTTCGACTTTATTATTTTAATATTAATATCAATAAAAACTGTATGATTAATTTTTACCTATAAAAATGTCAAACAATATGTATATTGTACTATTAGTATTAACAAAAAAAAAAACGTTGGTATCTACTGCTTATTTATTTTTTAGTCTCTGTACGATTGCTGTTCTAAAAAATAAATATTTAAAAATAATAAACTGTTGGTTAAATATTCAATATTTCATCAAAAATGTATTAAGTTTTTATTAGTACTGAGGGCTTATTAAGAAAAGTCCAAATCAAAAATGAATAATAATATGTATAATTTATATAATTACACACAATATTGATATAACTTTTAATAATACAATAATATTCATGGAAAATCTTAAAATTTTTTAATGTGTTACAATATTAATCAAATTAATATAACATGAAATAATAAGTATATGTATGTAATTTACACGATAATATACAATTCGTAATGATGACAAGTACTCATGTAAATTAAAATAAATTATCAATTTAAAATAATATAATAGAGTAATACTCGTAGATAGGTTTGTAAAAAATCGCAGGTAGATTTAGCGGAAAAGGTAAATGCTTTTTCTTTTAAATTTGGCGGAAAAGTGAATTGGTAGAACAGGAAAGGAGTAGTTTTGGAAGAAAAGGTCCATTCCGAATGACCGAGCAAATTTCTTTTCACCTAACAACCGCTTGCTAATGATATTCCTTTCACAATTTTAGGTCTCTTTATATGAAATTAAAATCGTTAAATTTACTACTGCTTCATCTGTATTTGTATTTTGTGTACCCAAAAAGTTGTTACGGTAACCAACGAGTAATTCTATTGATTTTGTAAATTTCAGTTGGTAATATAAAACGTCAATATTTTACAGGGTTCCACATATTATTCAAATCAATAAAAATAAAAATTTAATGAAATATTATAAAATATAACGCACTTGTTCTTTTTGACTTTTTCAAATTTTTTTTTTTATTTATAAAAATTTTGAAACATTTTACTGTTTGAAAAAATGCTAGTACAAGTATATTCTTAACTTAAATGTAAAACAAAAATAAAAAAAAATTCAAGCTATTCAATTATTCGAGAAATAACTATCGCATTTAGGTTACAATAGCGAAAATTCTATCTCAAAATAGATTTTAAATATACTTTAATGATTACAGGATTTAAAAAAAAAGTAAAGCAGTAAATAAACACACACACACACACATATTTAAATATACGAGTATTATGTGTATAAATATATTACCTATATACACATATATGTATTGTACGTATATTCTGCCAAACTTGAAACTTAGTCCGGCCACCCGAATTAATATTGATTTGTGAATTTATCAAAAAAAAAAGTTAAAATATACTTTTTGATGTTTATGTCACTTATGACTTATACATATGTTGATATGTATTTAATCATTGATTATATTGTATATTATATAATCAATATTAAAGTATATAATATTTATAAAATGTTATATGTTAAATAATTCTAGATAATTATATACTTATGTTTTCAAAATTGGTGGGTATGAACAGCCATTAATATTGAAAGTGAATTCATTAATGAATTTCAATTTTAGTCAGTAGTTGGTATTAAGGCAATTAGTCAAATTTGATGTGGAAACATTTCAAGCACGATGGGATATTGCACGTATATGTTTGCAATTTTGTAATTTAAATAAATTTGTGTGGTTTAATTCAAGAAGGGATTTGTAATTTAGAGCAAATAATACCTGCAATTGGAAATGGGAAGTTGTAAATAAAATAGTTATATGATCAAAGGCCAATGTAAATATCAACACTTGACTTAAAGACAAATCTACACTTTGAAATTTAATGACAACCAAAAAGAGCGTATACAAATCGTATGTAACATTTAGAGTTCAATATTATTGTTAATGTAATTCTCGGTCTACGTAACCCTTTCAAAAAAGATGTTTCAGAACATACAAGTATACTATTAAAAACACAAGATTTATTTGTACAAAGTTATGCCGATTCTCGTTTAGATTGAAAGTATGTACAATATATTCCATATTATTGAAAATATTAAATAATCCAGGATCTTATAAATTACGTGACATTATCGTGATGAAGGATCTATGCATTTTAATAGGATGTCGATAAAATGCATAGTATGCATTGTGTGAATTTATAATTGGGTCTTTGATATACTTGTGAATTTAAATAATTAAGAAAAATATTTTTCTAATTATAAAGAATAATGGTTTTTATTAGAAATGTTGACCTTATCTGATTGAACATTAAGAATACGTCTACACACCAGTTATAATAAAAAGTGAATTTTGTTTAAACAAATTAAAAATAGGTTCATACTTTTTTTAGTGAAGCATTATTAATATCCATGGTATTTCAAATTTAGTTCCATATTCAAGTTTGAAACGAAAATGGCGTAGAAAAACGAAAGTTATGTACCTGCTACTTACAAAACAATTTTTTTTATTCATTCATTAAACGTTTTTAACATTGTTCACCGTGTTAAATTTTTTGGCAGATATATATATTTAAATTAACTTAAAACTCTTAAGTTTTTTGTATGTGTTTGAAGTTTAAATTTCGAAGAACTACAAAGGAATATTATGAACTGAGTTTCGCTCAAAATGGTTATTTTCGTAAAAAAAATTTTCAAATGTGATCTTTGTGAAAGGAATAGCAAAAAAAAACCATTTGAAACGGGATTTTTGATTATAAAAATATTTTAACCCAAGAATTCTATATAATTATAAACTCCTTGGTAAAATAAATAAATAAATAAATAAATAATAATAATAATAATAATAATAATAATAATAATAATAATAATAATAATAATAATAATAATAATAATAATAATAATAATAATAATAATAATAATAATAATAATAATAATAATAATAATAATAATGTATAAAATGTTTCGGCTGAATATTATAGAATTACAATATTTACTACAATTCAGACAATATTATTTAACAAAAAGTGTAGGCATACTTTTACATAAACAAAATACATTTTTTTACCTTTTATACTATAATGTTTTTATTAAAATAGATAAGAATTAGCTTACTATTTTTGAACATATATTTTTAAATTCGGTTTTCGAAAAAACAAATAGCAGTTTATTAATGAATACTTGTACGTGAATAAAATCACGGGCAATTATAACGTGATTTATGCGTGATACAGTTCTCGTTAGGAAAATACACAACATAATACTAATTTTTTAATTTTAGTAATATGCTTAGAATATATTAGCTCTGCGTGTATATTATTTTAAGGATTTTTATGCTTAGGTATATTAATATTTTTTTTAAGTAAATAAATTCGTATTGAAGGCGTCCGTGCAAGAACTGGACAGCTCCATTTTTTGTCAAAATTGGGTTTTAATTGAATTTGATAAAGCAAAAAATTACGAGTTTTTCTGTACAAGAACGAGACAAATCGAACAACCAGTATAGGAAATATAACGTATTTGGAGCTGTTTTGTTTTTTTTTCCGTCGAAGAACAAGGTAGCTCCGGAGCTATCTGGTTTTTGCCACGATTGTTGTCTACACTGCATTCAGCATAATATTATCGTGTTTACGGTACTATCATTATGACATAATACAATATTAATAATTGCTATTTATATATTATTAGGTTCATAATAAATAAAATATATACATTTTCTGATTTTCATAATATTACAATCTGATTTAGTAATATTATAACAATGACTAATATTCATAAATATTTTTTCAAAATAGTAAATATTTGTACTATATATTATATTACTATTATAGGTGAGTAAACATTTAAATGGTACAAGTTATAAAGAGTACATATAATTTTTACATTCAGGGAAGGAATATAGTTTTATTATGTTATAATTAAAGACCGGATTTTTGTGCAGTTAAAATCTGAAAAACGTGCAATGAAAATGTTAAAATGTGCAAAATCGTGCAAAAACAAAAACAATATTTTCATTATAGGTACTTCAAATTTTATTTTTAATACTATTTATTTTGTTATTATATTACTTATATAACATAATTATTTATAAATTGACATTAACTGTTAATTACCTATTACTACTACCAACTTTCGGCATTTTAAATTAAATAATATTACGCTTAAGTATCAACTATATGTCGCTATATATTATATTGCGAGATTTTGCAAACTAAACGTCGCGGTCGGACCGTCGTGTACGCGTGTCGGGCGAGGAAAGCAATTCAACCGTCTCCGTCGTCTGCAGTACGCGTGTCCTTATCGATTATCTTAGTAGTCATTATCTTAATTACATTGTATCGTATCGATACTAGTCCAATACTTCATATAACAACGTAACATAGCAATGATAAAAATAATACAAAACTACAAAAATATTTGTACAAAAGTACTATTTAGTACATTTTTATATAAAAACCCAAAACGTGCAATTTTGTGCAAAAACCTAAAAACGTGCAATTTTGTGCAACATAAAACTTTCTTTAAATTAATCTACATCTCTTGATTTGGATTTATAGCTTGTTTCTATAGAATTTAGACCACACCATAAAAAGATGCAATTGCACGGGATTCCGGTCTTTAGTTATAATATTTTTGAATAGATAAAAAAAAAATTTTATATTAAAAGGTTGTGTGACGGTGGAATTGTGTGTTCCAAATAATGGAAATCCGATTTCTATTAATGCTATAGTCATTCCTTCTATAACAGATCGTACACCACAAAATATTGTAACTCCAGGAAATGGGATCATTTATCTAATATACAATTAGCAGATCCTCAATACAACATGCCAGGTCCAATAGATTTATTATTAGGTGCTGAAGTAACTTCAATGTTGTTAACGGGTGGTGTCATACGAGGAAATTCTGATGAACCGATAGCCTTGAATACGAGTTTCGGTTGGGTTATAATGGGACCTACAGGTTCAACTAACCGTCAACCTGACATCAAATCGTTTCATATTTCAGTCACAGAGAATCTTGATAATGCTATCAAGAAATTTTGGGAAATTGAAGAACCACCTTCAATACAGTGCTCCACTCAGATGATATTCAAGCGGAACAAATATACAAAAATACGGTGACACGGCTCGAAACTGGTAGATTTATGTTATCATTGCCCTTTCGAACCAGTCGTCCAATCTTGGGAGATTCATTCACCATAGCAATGCATCGCTTCAAGTCTCTTGAACGACGACTATCTCACAACCCACAACTTCACAAAGATTATCACGAATTTATGAAAATTATTTGGATTGTAATCATATGGAACTTTAACTATTAATGATGAACAAAATCCATATTCGTATTATATCCTCATCATTGTGTGTTGAAACCAGATAGTACAACTACCAAATTACGTGTGGTTTTAATGCTTCTTCAAAAACAAAATCTGGTCAATCTCTAAACGAAATGTTACTTAGCGGTCCTAAACTTCAACCAAATTTACAATTTATTCTACTTCGTGCTCGTCTGTCCAAATATATTTTCATGGCAGACATTAAACAAATGTATAGACAAATTTTAATTCAACCTGAAGATCGTAATTATCTACGTATTTTATGGCGTTTTAATTCATCAGACCCAATAAACACTTATCGTTTGTGTACAGTTACATATGGAACTTCATGCGCTCCTCATCAAGCTCTCCGTACATTGAGGGAACTAGCTACGATTGGACGCGAGAAATTTCCCTTCGCTTCCGAAATTTTATTAACGGATACATATGTCGACGACATCTTGTCCGGGGCTGAAACAGATGAGGAAGCTTTACACAAACAGACTCAAATGATTGCTTTATGTGGTCAAGGACAATTTGAGTTACGGAAATGGGCAAGTAACAATTCTCGAATACTTCATGCTGTTTCTGAAGATGATAGGCTAATGTCTCCGGCTGTATTTTTGATGACGTTGACAATAAAGGTTTGAAAATACTTGGAATGCAATGGGACCCTAAATTCGACACATTTTCGTATAAATTATCACAAATTTCAGAACATTCGAAATAAATCATTTTTCCAATATTGTACTGATGCTAATTATTATTCTATTTGTGTCTTAAATTACACATTTCATTATGTTTAAGAAAATGAAACTTAGTTTGATATAATTATTAGAATTAATAATATTAAAATAAAATTAATTAAAAAATATATAAAAATTTTAACAAACATTTCTGAACAAAAAACTAGGTAACTCCAAAAATTTAGGTTAATTATTAGCCCTCATCCCAAATCAAATAACGTACTACGGCATATTTTTCATCGTGGTCTAACATATCTAAATTGATATCAACATTAGTTTTACCTTAAACTCAATATTTTTAAAATGGTTTTTTATGTCTCCTGAAAAGTTACGAAAAATGGAGCTGTCTGGTTCTTGCACGGACGCCTTCAATTATGAAATGAAATACACATATACACACCGTTGCCAATAATTGCCGAGAAAATATGTTAAGATCCCAAATTAATTGACTTTTAAACATAAATACAAATGTTATTTTTATTGGAGCTGTGAAGAAAATTTTCTTACCGATACGGCTCTACTCAATATTTATACATTTATGATCTTGTACGATTTTCTGTTACTTTAAAAATGAATTATTTGTATGTGAAATTATTGTTTTTTCTTTTTTTTCATAAACAGTTTATAACTTTGTCGGTAAAACCGTGTATCGTAAAATTAATATTATCCTTTTGATTACCTACCTAATAGTCCCATAAAGAATCCATACATAACACAAATGGTTTCACCAAATATCCATCCTTTGGAAATAGCAGCAGTCAGTGTAATTGGATTTCCAAATACAGATATTGCAAAATCGGACAATGCTAAATTGAATATGATTATGTTTTGAGGGGTCCATAGCTGGAAAAATATAATTTTCATTATCATTAAATCATAGGAAGTACAATACTGATGTTTATTGTATAACACAAATATAATACTACAGATGAAAAGAATTTTCTAAAATAAAAATTGTATAACTGACTTTAAATTGAGTGAAATATCATTATAATATTTCTTTGATGTATGTGTCTTATACAGTGTGGGATTAGTAACTGTATGACTGTTAAACTTTGATAATTGATACAATGGCGAAAAATGCAAAGGCCTTTGATATTCTAAAATATTATAAAACGCTTATAATTTTAGGCATTTAAATAATAACAGAAAAAATAAGTAGGTACTAATCAAGATAAATAAACGAAAAGTAGAACATTTGTTAAATTGGTAGAGATATTATAAAAAGAAATATATTAATTTTATTATTTTTAGTAAGAATTTTGTTTTAATTTTATGAAGAAGAATAATTTTAGTACAGCGTGCAAAAAGTATAAAAGGAATAGAAAAGCATAATATACCAAGTAGGTACTTAAGGAATTGGACTATATTGGGGAAGCATAGACGATTACAGGAAACCAAGCGATATTTTGATGAACATACTAGAACAATATTTTTATATAAATTCTTAAGTAAGTATATTTTTAATAAAAATTATTATTTTTATTTTTCAATACTATAAATGTATTATAATAACAATAATAATAATAATAATAATAATAATAATAATAATAATAATAATAATAATAATAATAATAATAATAATAATAATAATAACCAATGTTTTAAATATAAATTTTTTACCACTAAAAATATTAAAATAAAGTTATATGAAATTATTTGTAATAAAGTTGTTAAAATATTACTTTGTTTCTATATTGTAATTAAAATTATGTTTTACTTTGGTAAGTGTTTGTGCATTTTGTTGATTATTAGTTATTATTAAAAATCGAATATTTATTTGTGAATAGATTAATTTCAATTCGGTATCTAAAATAATTACTCATATATGAATTCAGAAACAGTTTTGTATTTTACACATAAAATTACGTATTAATACGATGTCTTAGATGAAATTATTTTTGAGCTTTTTTTTAGTATATCTTATTTAAAATGAATACAAGTGCCTACCTACCCAGAAAACATATAATGTTGTTAAATCACGTTATATTTTCAAAATTAAATTAACTGCGTTTTAAAATTTTTTTGTTTTATTTTACACACTTTTAAAGGCAGACTATTTGTTGATATTTAAAAGTACATAAATATGGTTTATTTTTAAAATGTACAGCCTTCCTGAGATATTCGTACTAACTATTTTTAACGTTTATTGAAAATCACTTTAACAGTTGACTAATACTCGTATTATGTATACAATTTTAATTTTTGTTCTTAAAATTTAAAAATTATATAAATACTATTTGCTCTTCGTACTGTATTACCTGAAGGTCTCTAAGCATAATAAAAATGACACATGCATTGAATAGAAATCCTATTATTCCGATAATGCTCAGTACGGTGGCAGCACCTATGTAGCCGGCATCTGAAATGAGCTGTTGCTCTTCGTATTCTTCGTTCATGGGGACACATCATAGATCCACATTGAATGATGAACATCAACGTATTATGTATTAAATACTGGCATACTGTCTATAAAAGATAAACAAAATATTATTATTCCGGTTTTCGTTATTGGTTTTTTAAATAAATTCATAAATAAAATATAGTTCGATATTAATACTAAAATTTATCTACAGTAGTAAACTGCGTTAATTTACTTAATGTTATAAATTCAATTTTACAAAGAAGTACCTACGTATGTATTTTGTATAAATTCGTAAGAAAATAAAATCTTTATCAATAATTCATGTTTTTAGATAAGAGAAAAGAAATACTCCTCTAAACTTAAAATACTTATACTTGTAAAAATAATGAACTATTAGTACAAAATTGATATTTGTATAACAACATATACGAGTAATTCAGACAAAACAATTCATTTTAGAATATGCAATAATTAGAAAGCAGAATTGCATTTAAAATAATTATGGATCTTAAAGAAAAATCACAAACGGTTTAGGTTTGTTCACAAATATTATCATAATAATTTAAATTATATAAACGGCACTTCGGATTTATTTAAAAAAATAATTATTACATATTATAATACAAAATATCTTAAATGTATACTACAGTATATAGATGATTCTAAAATATTTTGTTTTCGATATATATAATTTAATATAATTATTTATTTTATATATTTATTAATTGATTACACACATATATTAACATATATATATATAATATACATATATATATGTTACGGGCAAAGTAGAAAGTCGGTCATTGTGCACAATGCCCGATTTTCAAGGGCAAAGTTGGAATAAGTTAACATTGCCCGGGCTTTGTATACAGATTTGGGCACAGTAGATTAAATATTGAATATTATATAAAAAATTAAATAAAACATCTTACAAAAAATATGGTACTGAGCAATGGAGGGGGTAGGGATTGTACTTGTCTTAATTTTTACAAATTGAATTCAGTTCATTGAATATATCATCTAAAAACAAATAGATATAAAATAATATAGAAATTTACATTATTTAATAATCAATTCAAATAAATGGCTACAGATGGCTAATGTTTAATATTTATTGTACCTATTATTTATTCTATATAGGAAAAATAATATTATATGCATTCTTTTTCTATCATTATATTTATTATTATTTAAAATTTTTTTGTTAACTTTGTTGGGTAAATATATTGAATGTGATATTACATTTTCATGATACTCTAAGTTTAAAATACACATAGTATGAGAATCGGAATCAATCATGTTCAATTTACTAGCATATAAAATTAATCGACATAATGTTAATTTAATATTGTTCATAAAATTTTGATTGCACTTTATAATTTTATACATTATTCACTTTGCAACATTTATTTTTTTATAATATAATTTGCCCCGTGACTATGTAAATTATGGAAAATTAACTAAATTACATTTTTCATTATTATTTATTATTGAAATTATCATTCTACCGTAGTAGTTAATCTACACTCCAAAAATTGCAGATTTAAATTGCATTAAATATTTCAAATGTACGCAATAGGTATAACATTTAATTTTATCTGGAAAAAGGAAGTAATTATATATTTATACTTACTATAATATTATGGTTAATGTTTTATATAAACCCATATTTTATTGTGTATAAATCTTTTCTATTTACATTAATACCATTGATATTTTGTTATCCATTCGTTTAAATACAATAAGCGCTATATATATATATATATATGTATATATATAGTATATACATTTTAAATTCAAATTATTACATTTGAATAAAATATATAATAATCTAATTTTAATAATATAGTGAATTTAAATTTATATTACTATTTACTTGTGCCAAGTATATTATACTATTATATTAATGTAAAATGCTAGAAAATTTGTTTTAATAAATAATACCTTGTGTCTAGTAAGTATTTATTAAGTTTAATAAGTAACTAAAGGAAACTGTATAGTGTGTACACTATACACATATGGGTATATATATATTTTTTTTTAATATAGCCTGTATTGTATAAAAATACATAGTTATATGCACGTAATCGCAAAACTCAGAAACTACAGAAATAATTTTGAAGAAATTTGTATTTGTATATTATATTACATCATCATAATCATCATAATATGGACAAAACAGAAAAACAGTGGTTTTATTAAAATTATTTTTATTTTTTATTTAAATTTAGGGGCGGAAAATTATATTTGCTCCCCCTCCCATCCCTAAATATTGATTCTTAATGCGCCCCGGCATGTGGTAATAATAATATTTATGGTAGGTGTTTTTTTTCCGAGTATTTATCGCAATATAACGATAAAAGCTTTAGTCGTCGTAGACTCGACTACTGCATATATTTACATATACATTATTATAGTTTTGATGGTATAAGCGAATATAACATCAATTTAATAGCCGATGCAGCACAAGTTACTTATAGACAAGTCATTTTTAAATTGCTTTGTACAAATAATATTATAGTAGCTGGTGACATAGAAGGCAAATAACTGATGTAGTTACCAAAAAGGAAAGTAAAGTAATATTAATGGTTATTAAGAGAAGAACAACGCACTATTTGTTTTCTCTGTGCTTGCTTATATGAAAACACATTTACACACAACTGACATAATTATCATAATTTATTAATGTTATGCGATATTAGAGTTAAGACGCGAAAATTAAAGAGAATAATATTTCTGAGAACTTGACACGTTTATTTTTTATTTTATAGATTATAATTGTTCTATATTTAATTTTATAAATAAAACATTTTCAGAAATGTTCAAGATTCTTCAATGTTTTGAAAAAATAATTATGAAAAGTCGTCAACAATTGTATTCTTTTTCATATTTCATATAATAAATTTATTTCACTTTAAAATATCACAAAAGTCAAACAATTTTCCTGGACGTGTTATTCTATTGTGTTGTGCGTGTGCAAGTCGCAAAACAGGAATAATAAATAATTCACTGACATTCTCTCAACTACTACCTTTTTTATTACAAAAATTATGCTTGTCATATTTTTTTTTATTTGATTTGAAAACGCAATTTATGTTACACTTTCGTGTTAAAGTGCATGATTTAATACTTCAAATTTTTTGCTCGTGACTCGATTCCATTATATTCATCAGCATTTATTGTACTTGCGATTGCTATTTATTCGACATATAATACCTACTACATTTTATTTATATACTTATAAAGGTTATTCTGACATTTATATACGATGAATGAAATATATGTTTTATGATATTATATTTATATATAAGGCAGCAATTTGCTGACGACAGGCTTTTAATTGAATAATTAGCATCAGCATTCTAGGCACAGTCGGTTTTAACGGTACCGGGTACACTTACTATTCGCTGTTCATAAATGATTCTTAGACTCCACGCAAAATGATTTAATATAATATGGTGGTTAGGAAATGAAATAAAACTATTAATTTAAAATTTGGTCGATTTATCTTTTGTTTAACTATTATACTGAAGTTTACATATTATAAAAAAAAAAGTGTATTAAGACAACTGTGTTCGATATTTAATAAACTTGATGAATTAATAAATAAAAAAAAATGTATAAGACATATACTAATGTATTACATTTAGACTTAATATAAATATAAATAAATTGCAATAAAAAAATCCTAAAAATGTATTCTATTATGATTGATTGTGCAATATAATATATTATAAAATCGATGTAATACGGTTGTTCTTTCGACAACAGATTATAATTCGATTGTATATTAATGTATATTTGCTTAATAGACCGCGTAGGGAATAGACAGTAATTCAGATATTGAAACATTCAATACCACTTTATTGAATTAGATACTGAAAAAATGAGTAACTATAATAAAGTTAGTAGCGTAAATTGGGCCAAAAATTATCAAAAAATTCGCTGCTTCCACTACTTCTCGCCATTTCACTCTATTAACACTTTCTGTTAGCTCTGTTCCTGGTGCAATCGTTGCTAGATCTGATTTCAGAGTGTCCATCCATCTTTGCCTAGAGCGGCCTCTAGGTCTTTTGCCATTAATTTTGCCCATTAAAACTTGCTTACATAAGCCATTTTCTCTCCATAGGTGCCCAGCCCATTCGAGTCGCTTGCTTCTAATGAATGAATTTATAATTGGTTTTTGGAATAGCTGGTATATTTCCTCATTTGTTCTAATTCGATATTCTCCATTTTCATAGGTAGGATCATATATTCGGCGAAGTACTTTTCTCTCGAAGATTAGCAATTTCTCTTCGTCTCCTTTTGTCATCGACCATGTTTCGCAACCATAAGCAAGGACTGGACGTAAATAACTCATATATAGGTTGATTTTTGATCTTTTAGAAAGGAGTTTAGATGTACTTCTAATAATTCCAAAATATATATTTTTATAACGTTGTGAATATATTTAAAATACTTATGTTAACGGCCACGGTAAATTTTATAATTGGGTTCATTCCAATAATGAACGTTGAAAACGTCGCGTCTTTTTCTTCTCGTTAATATTTTTATATAAAATCATATATAATGTCTCCAGTAAAATGTATTAAACGAAACATGGAGTAGACAACCATCATCTGCTGCCCGTGATCGGGTGAACGAGAAGGATGCAATCTTCGGATATGTGTGCATCCGCACACATGAGTAATATATATATATACTCGTATTATAATGTACAAATCGATAATAATAATTATTTAAATCGTGGCCGGCAATAATAGTAAAAAAAATATTCTTTAATTTATTTTATTTTGTTTATGTTTCTATAAAATTTTCTATTAATATTTTTTTTTTTTTCATTATATCATTATATTATTATTATAATTATTTAGTTATTCATTTTAAAAATCCTGTGCGCTCCGGTCTTCAGACCTCGGCCACGGGTTGGCGACCGTAACAAAAACGAAAGTCGACCATTGTGGGTTTTCGGTTGAACTCTTATTATCCGTTACCTCACAACGTGAAAAACGTTATTTATAATTATGACGTTTTTTACAACCTATATGTTTTTAGCGAGATTTATTATTTCCGCGTAAATGAAAACTAAATTACGAAATCGTTATTAATTTTTTTTCTATTCGGATAATATAAAATAATCTTTGATTATAACTATTTCAACTTTTATAATGGTTAATGAATTATAATATTATTTACCACTAAACTTTTTTTAAAAAACTACCAATAAAAAAAATTAATTAGAATTGTTTTTAGAATGCGTTATTCACTACAGTTATATACAAATTCAAATTACAAAATAATAATGTATACTATATCCGAGGACCGATGAAATGAAAAACCAAGTGTATAACGGACGGGTAGTAGTATATTTTACTATTTTTAAAATTTAAAATTATAATAAAATATTGCACAAATTATTTTAAAACTCCAAATATTTTTACGATTGCGACCGAGACAATATTATGGGATATACAAGTCAACATATAATATACAGTTATTGCGGAAGTTCGGTTCTCGGATAAGACAGAATATTATGACGTCATGTAGTGTTTTGTATTTGAATTTTTATCGAAACTTTATTGATAATTATCGCGTTCGAAAAACAAATCTAAGCAAAGTTTGTTTCAATTCGCAATTAGTTGTAAATTACAATTGCTTTGAATATTATAATTTATAATAAAATATAAAATTTTGAAGAATTATATATTTCGTATAGAAATTAAAGAAAGTACACGTGTAATAATAATAATATTATCATTTATGCAGCAATAAACATAGTGTTATTAAAAAATTCGTGAATTCCGATTAAAGATTTGTATGTTTTAAAAAAATGTATATTTTGGGGTATACACAATTAATCTAGTAAACCGTAATGAATTTTCAGACCATAAAATATAAAGACACTAATTTTATGAACCTTAAGTTTAAAAAAAAAAAAATAAATACATTTTTTTAGTATATCTACTCGATCATTAAAAATTTGCCTAATTTACGTCACTTTTTTGTTACCCGTCTGCACACGCACAAAATGAATGTATTCACTGTCGGACGTCAAGAATTGTAACGTACCTACCTCAATATATAATGAGAAGTTTCAAACCCCCCTTCCAAAAAAAAAAAATGAAGTAATTTTTTAAATTATAATTTTCATTTTAAATATAATATACTCATCATATAATATATAAAATAAAGTTAGTAGAAACAATAAAAATTAAAGTAGTATTGACGTGTAGTATTGATCTCTTTCTTTCCTTTGCAAATCGGTCGATGATTCCTTGAACATCCGCTTCAATATCTCTATGTATCTATACGTATCTATTATATCTCTATGTATTCAATAAAGCCATTGTTATCAATACACTCTTAAGTAATACATTATCTATGAAATCAAAGAAAATCCTAACGTGGTTTTCCTCTATACATTACCCTATATACATGTACCCCCTCTCACACATACGCCACTGTTATTACTTTTATTTATTCTATTATATTATATTATATTTATTCTATACACAATTATGTAGGTATTTATGTATTTACTTATTACTTATTTATTTATTTAAATTTTTATCTATTGCTTTCATAATAATCGACGAAATACAATTTTAACAAAAAAGAAATTTTTTGGGGGTTTAGGGTGGGGTGGGTGGACGGACACCCCTTTATACACCCTTCTCGTATCTACGCCACTGAGCTATACACGTCTACTCGCGGTTTAATTTATTGTTGTGACTCCACGGTGTTGTTGTGACTGCGATTGCACAAATCGGCATTGCTTCATTTAGAACAGCGCCGGTACCAGGACCGCAGACGGCGGCCGTCGTTAGTAGCGCCGGTCAACCGTTCGCCCGCGCGCGAAATCGTACCGTAGCATTATCGGTTTATAATTCGACGAAATACAATTTTAACAAAAAAGAAATTTTTGTTGTGGGTGGGTGGACTCCACGGTGTTGTTGTGACTGCGATTGCACAAATCGGCATTGCTTCATTTAGAACAGCGCCGGTACCAGGACCGCAGACGGCGGCCGTCGTTAGTAGCGCCGGTCAACCGTTCGCCCGCGCGCGAGAAGTCGGTTGCTTTTTATACTCGTACCGTATACGACTCTGGTACACCGTTTCCTCGTTGTCAAAGAAGAAAAACGGAGAGTGATAGGAAGAAAAAAAAAAAGAAAGAAAAGAAAAAAAAATCCCGCGGAAAATATTGTTGGGTTAGGTTATGTCGTTATATCACATTTGCACCTACTATAATATATATAATATAATTATAATTACTCGCATTAATCGAGCCCGGACGTGATTGTTTTTTTTTTTTTTGTTCATTCCAATTTCCATATTCTTCTAATATGCGTCTATAGTACATAATATATTAATATAATATACTATAGAGTATAGACGTATATTATATAATAATAATATGTTTTATAACGTTATATGTATAAGCGGCGTTCGCGTTTTAAACGTTTTTCGCGAATTAGGCAATTTTTTTAAACGTTTCTAACGACACGCACGTATTCGGGGGTGAGCTCCACCCCTTAAAACCCGTACTATATTATTATACCAAATTAGATATGATTTTAATAATCAAGAAACATATTTTATCTCTTAATATAATAATAAGATCAGGGACGGCCGGGGCCCTGTATTTTTTTTTTTTTTTATACCAATATTTTTGAACGCTATGTCTCCACCAGTTTTGAAATCTTTGCCTTGTATTATTATAATGTATAAAAAAAAAAAAATAATGCGAAAATTGATTTGAGAACAGCGGTTTTTAAAAAAAAATTAATTTTTTTTCATAAGTGACCCGGAAAAATCTTATTTGCCCGGTAAGAATTTTAGAGTCACTCCGCCCTTGGATCTGGGACACCATATATAATAAATTGTTTTTTATTGATACCTATGTATTTTTTAACTTCATATTAAACCAAGGGGCAGGGGCCCAAGAATAAAAAGATCCAGGGGCCAATGGTGTGTCAGGCCGACACTGAATAAGATAATTTTAATAATATTGTATTACATAATATTGTGCCCAATAGCTATAAGAACCGTTAGGTATTATTATAATTTCGTAAACTGACTGAACGGATTTCGGTGATAATGCGTGATATCCTAATAAGAAAAAAAAAATACGATTAATTTTGTTTAATAAAACTATAGTGTATTAATGGTTCTCCGCCGCGGTGTACACATAGAAGTTATCCGGCGGTGAATTTAGGCACGTGAATTTGACACTACAATGTTAGCACATCTTTCTAAAACCTTTCCAACAAATCATACTCGGACTCAGTGGCGTCCGTTCTTTTTTTATACTTTTTAATCTAATAAATGTATACAATTGTATAAATTGTATATTTCATTAATTCTAGTACCTACTGCAAAAAATATGATATACTTTGTCATTTTACAAGTAAAAGCATTATACTTTTGAAAACTCGTCCAGAGTCCAGATTGATAACAATAGATTTTCTACTTATTTCTATCAAATAATAAAAGAATTTCATATTGCAGTGCTTATACGAGTATATTTATTTATTTTATTTTTATTTTTTTGTATATACACCACTGAACCTGGTCCTTGAATGGTTCAATAAGAGTAAAAGCATTGTGCAAAAAACTTAACAAAAAATGTAAAAGCTTATAATTTCATTTATACCTTAACCCCCCATTACATAATCCTGGCTACGTCACTGCTCGGACTCGTTGGACATTGTTGGAAAGGAGTTTACGTGATATTCAACTTTGTAAGTTTGTAGAAATACGTGCTAACGCCGTAGTGCCTTAATATTGCACTACTTATTAGTATCTAATTGCTCGTATGTTTTTTTTTTAATATTATTACTTGCTGCTACTCTAAGACAAGGCTAGACCGTATATGCGGCTTAGCATTATTAATCGAGAAATAGACATTCCACTAGAAGAAATAGTAATAAATTTGATAAAATGAAAAAAAGTAAAATAGACTCAGTATAAAGTGAAAACTAAAATTATATTGTTCGTTAAAATACATTTTTGTTTATTTACGAGAGTTTATTATGTGTACATTATAAACATACCATTATCTTTTGCGTCTAGAATATTCCTAAAAAAAATTATCGCCCCTCCTCCTCACAAAATTATGATATATAGATATACACATCTGACTGATGACTCGTTTTATAATATTATAAGAAACTTTTCTCCCGTAATTGGATAGCTAATGCGATTTATAATAGGGTAGGCCAAAATTTTTATTCTCTAAACAAGGAGTTTCATCCCACATAACCGAAAACCCATAAACGCAATAAGCGGGCTGGGGTGGAATTATCCCTATAATTTACGTAAATCTAGCCTTTAAATTTTTTTTTCTTCTAAATTATACGAGATCTCTTAGTTAAATATGGGGCTAAATTTAAAATAACTATAATAATTAAAAACATAAACTATAATATTATAGCATAAAAATTATATATATCGTACGGATTTATTGACGTTTACTTTATAAAATTATATTATCGAGTTACAATAGATATAGGGAAAAATTAGTTATTCGTAAAAACCCTAATAGAAAATACAATGTTAGTATAATACGCCTCCATAACGTTGCAAATTGACTTTTCAATTTTTCATAAAATTATTAGAATTAATGTGTAAATTTTATTACGAATAAAAAAAATTTACGCGATCGATTTTTATTTAAATTCACGATAACATATTATATATTATATTTTTATCCCTTTATTCAAATATATATTATTTTCTCTACGGCGATTATAATAAAAACTAAAACTAATTTATAATATTATAATCATGGCTGGAGCTTTTATAGTACCTAATAAAAAGTAATGAATTATACGCTATAATATGACCAAAAAAAAAAAAAGTTAAAATATGCACTAAAAACAGTAAAAAATGTGTTTTCTTTATGAATTATATTAATACTTCCGCGCACGCATTGCCAAGATATCATGATAATTTAACACCCTAAAAATAATTTATGCTAGGCGACACAAATTTCTTTAATTAAATTTTTTCAATTATATATATATATTAAATTTAAATATATTTTATAATATATAATTAGGCAATGAATGATAAATGAGTATGTGTATTGTGTACACATTGTCGCGTATTGTCGATGTTAAATATAAGATGCATACTTATTGGTTATTAGTGTACAATATGATATAATAAGTTATAATTAGGACTAAGAAAATGATGCATTAAAAACCTACAGTAAATGCATTAAAAATATATCAATAATTTCTCAAAAAAATGCTTTTAAAACATGAAAATGCTATTAAAAAAAAAAAATTACTTTAAGAATGCAAAAATTTAGTTGAAAACAATTTATAAATGCAAAGACAAAATTTGCTAATAGATAGAAAAATTATTAAAGAAAAATGTTCACAATAATAAATCGCCACATTTATCCATATACTCCACCTTGTTAGTATAGGCTTTGGTGGTAAAGGAATATTTGGTGCAATGTTTCCAAAAATTTGTACAAGAGAAGGAGCTTTAAAAAAATGTTTTTTTCATATTTAAAATCAACTTATCAACTTTTCGAAGATCTACTTACCCCCCGAAAGTCACACCGTATCTAAGAATCTATTTTAAGAGATGTTTATCGATAATAATTCCCAAGTGTTCGTAAAAATCAATGCGCGTATAATTACTCTATTTAAAAAGAGATAATTTTTATTTTATCAATATATATCAAAATGTTTTCATTTAATGTGTATTCGGCATTTAATCACAAATATAATATAATAATAATAATAATAATATATATATGTTTTTTTTTTAAATAATGTATAATTTGTATATAGGTAATAATTATATAGTAAAAAGAATATTTCTATTATATTTTTATAACAAAAAGCGTCTTTAAAATGGTATAATTTTTTTAAATTCTTCAATTACTCCTGAAGCATTAGTAATTAGTTGTTAGTTCTTGTTCCGCATATTGTGACATTAATGACTCTAAACGATCTTGCTTCATAGTTGACCTCAAATTTGTCTTCGCGTGGGTTAATAATTTTGAGAACGCCCACTCACATAAACAACTGGTCACAGGAATTGCTGAAAATGTATGGATAGCTGTGTTAAAAGAACTATAGATTTTATATTTTTCATGGTTGTTCATCCACTGTAACCGTTCTCTTAAAGTTGTTGATGATGCGCCTGCAGTTGGTAAGGGGGTTTTCACTTTTTAACAATTTAAATTATGCCAGTAAATCATCTAGAGAAATTTCCTAATACGTATCTGTTTCTTTATTATCTAAATTTAAATTTTGAAAAAAAAATATAAAGGAGACACTGAGTCATTATTCGGGTATATTTATTTAAATAAATGTCAAATTTTTGTAGGAACCTTTAAAATATAATATATATCCGGGTTATTTGATAACGTCAGAGTGTGCCCAGGCATACCCTGTAGTTCCGCCTATACGGATGCTCCATCTCTTCGTTCAGTGCCAAAATCGAA
This sequence comes from Slavum lentiscoides, assembly GCA_032441835.1. Classification (NCBI taxonomy): domain Eukaryota; kingdom Metazoa; phylum Arthropoda; class Insecta; order Hemiptera; family Aphididae; genus Slavum; species Slavum lentiscoides. Next base: position 18,421,905 of record CM063706.1, on the reverse strand, counting down.
ATCCTACAAGTGTATACGACCGTAAAATATTTATGGCACGTTTGAAAACGGAACTACGCGACCGCCAGCTAGGTACAATAATAATACAAAAACCGGGAACGCTCCCGTTACCTCATCCCACTCGTCGCACATTTCAGCAATCCGTAAACGGTGTACCTGCACACGGATTTGGACAGCGAGTTGATGCGATCCTGGTACGGCGCGTACGCGTTCGCTGACACAACGCAACTCGAGAGTCGTCCGTGTGCGACTCTCTCACCGGTCGGCGGACACCACGGCCCGTGGGTATGCGCCCCTGGTACCGGATCGAGCAGTATGCATTTCATGCGGGCGATATTTCGTTTTTGAAAATCCGAGGGAAATTATTGTTGCAAACAGAACACATGGGACGTTCGAAGAACACCATTGCAACGTACACACGCATGAACGAATAAAATAGATAAAATAAATAAATGGACGTGGAACGCGCGCGCACCGCCGCCGCGGTTTTATTTATCCGTCGTCGTTTCCATGACCTTTCTCTTTGCTTTTTGCCTCCGCCGCCAATCTCTGCCAGTCATCCGATTTCCTTTCGCCCGCCGCCGCCGCCGCCGCCGCGAATACGTTTTTTTTTTTTTAGTAAAGTAGGTAGACTCGGTAGGCATCGGTACCAGGGCTTCAGACGCGGTTATTCGCGCGGATCTCTTTGCTATATTGTAAAATCTTTTACCCCGGTCCTTAACGGTCACCGATCTGCGGACAGTGTATGCTGCGCATTGCACACAGGACTCCAGTTATCAAAGGCCTCCAAATCGAGATTCGTGTTATTATTTATTAATGCCTTAATGCCGGGCGGTACTTATAAATTCCAGGATTATAGATCAAATAAGATTTTCAAAATATTACTTTATTCAATATTTAATTCTTGAAGTTAAGTGTTACTAGTACTTTTTTAACTTTTACCAGTGGCGTGCTCAGGGGGAGGTTAGGGGTTATAACCCCCCATTGTCTTTTTTGCTGACCTACAGAAAACAAATTATTAGTTATAAGAGCTGTTTTAGAGCCATTATACTTAATACTTTTTATTAGTTATTAGCAAAAAGTTATTACTTATGACAATAAACATTCGCTATACAAAACATATTTTATGTTAATTGAACAACTTGGTATTAGTGTGTTATAATTTAAATTCATTTTAATTATAGAACAATTTACAAATGTATACAATTATAAGCTAGAAATGATTTTGAAGAGCTTGAAACATTTGAGTTTTTGGTATTACCATGACAATTCATTAAAATCAGGGGCATTAAAATCCGAACTGGGAGGGGGTAGGGGGTGTCTACACCCTCAAGGAGTCTTCTTTGTCAGTCGGCAAATCGCAAATTTGGTAGAAAAATTGACACAGTCGGCAAAATGTCACTTTTTTCTCATTTATAAAATCGTCGTCCCTTGTTAACGGTTGTAGATAGATAGTATTTATAGTATTATTATTATAAACTTTTTATGTAGACGTAGAGTATTATTAGTTGTCTACATTGTACAGTGACTGTAAATCCAATCTGTAGTACAACCACTGTTGATTACGGTTTAGAATGATCCAGAATATTTTTAAAATACCCGCGTTATCGCAACAACGCGCAAACGTTCTAGGTGTGACCATAGACCTTATACTAAGGTCTTACTAAGGTTATACTTAGTATGAGGAATATGGATGTGACCGACTCCATTTTCCCCGCCAAACCACCCAGTCGAGCTTACATAATATATAAACAATAAACTTATGGGCCGACGCAACCGGATGTGTTGGTTTGATTTGTGTTATAATTGTCACGTAAAGTTAGTATATTCCATAAATCTGTATGGTAAAATAGAAAAATGTTTCACTGTTTTAAAAAAAAAAAAAGGTTTTGTATGATTTGTATAGTTAAGTAGTGTATTTTGTTTTATATCTATTATAATAAAGCTTTTGCAAGTATCTTTAACAAGTTTTTGATACCTAGGTGTTTGGTAAATAAATATATTCTAATTTTCTCTTTTTTTTCGATTAATGCGAAAGTCCTGTCACATAGTAAAAAACTATATCCAGGTTCTGGATACCGATGGACTATAGTTTTTATACTGAATATATTTATCAACGCTAATGTATACAAGTATACGAGTATGTATTCTTCGACGACGGTACAAAGTCCAACAAAAATAATACAACAGTATAAGGTGAAATGTTAAGTAATAACGCCGTAACTCGGGTAGAACATGGAAATGTTATGCGAAAACGCCGTATCTATAACATATATATACGGGGTTTATGCTTAGTAAATGTAAGATGCGGCGTTCTTATTTAGTACTTCTAATTTTTTTTGTTACCTACGGCGTTTTCAAAGAAAGATAATTGTGCTTATAGCCTATTCAATGTAATTTTAGTGGTATTTTTTCTTAATAAAATACTGTTATCAGTTTATCACCTATATTTGTTTTTTGGTAGCATTTTATTCGTACACAAAAACATACACACTTCCTATTACACTTTTTCCTTGTCTTTTCGTGTAGTTGGCAATTTTTTAAACTGATACCCCCCAATGGAGGAGCATCGGAACGCCCCTGATTAAAATGTATTATTACTATTAACTTATAACATCCCCCCCCCATTAAAAATCACTGGGCACGCCACTGACTTCTACTCATTTTAATATTGGCGGTATAAAATAAAATCAATTACGAAATTTCGTATTCTGTTTATTCATTACGAAATGTGAGTATGTGACGCGCAATTTTGTAAATATCAATAGGTACAGTAAAATATAAAATATTATTAAAAAGTTTAAAGTACATATTATTTAATGTCCGTCTAAATATGAAAAGAGTACGTGAAAATTACGGTTATATCGTACTTTTATCATGTAGACAAAATTAAATAGGGACTCAAATTTCAAAATGATTTCTCGCGCACGGGCCTCAGATCTCATAGTTGCGGCACCGGATCTGTGGGCAGTGGCGACGCCAGAATTTTTAACCCGAGTACAGGATACTATAGCCTGCCCGTGGTCAACGGCGCAAGGGGGCACTTTAAATTAAGGTGGGGTAGTAGATTAGGCAGTGATGCCCAAAGAGGGGTCAAGGTAATTCAATTGAACCAGGTAAATTAGTGGGTGGTACCTTCCTTGTGATTTGTATATCATAAATTATGATTTTTATACGTCACATAATTTGAATATTATCAAATTATAATAGATAGTAATTAATTTATTCAAAATAAATAAGGATTGAATGTTGAAAACTGGTGGATAAGTGGTGTTTTTAACTATTTGAATCACATATTTCAAAAGAGATGGGCGCCACCGAGGTTAGGTTAGATCAGATCAGTCCACAGTGCATAGAGTGAATTTTCATTTACGATTTCGTTTAAATATTCAAACCTTAGAAATGACCAAGAGCATAACAGAAGAGCCTTACATGGTTAGATTTTCGGCAAATTTTTAATATATACACGGAAATTTATAAATTAAAAAGATTATTCGGATACGATTATAAATTATAATTATTGTACATTTATTTTTATTAATATTATTAATAAAATATATTATTTAATATATTAACATTATTTTTATTGTAAAATAGAATGAGTTGCTCAAAACAATATTTTTTAAATATTGTAATTATATTGACATTGCAGGTATACATTTATATTTATTTATTATAAATTATAATAATACATTTCACAATACGTCAATACATACAAATTTCCATGTAATATTGAGTCGCCCAAATGATGTCGGTCGCATTTAGGTTTGCCCGGGCAAAAGCTGAAATAATACGAATTTCCCAAAATGTCTTTGGCACTTAGCGATGTACCAGACTTCAGTTATTGTCCATTACATATTATATTATATAAAACATTTTGATCACGTTTCCAAAAAGACGAAACAAGCGCCTTTTCTTTTTGCCACCCTTGAATAACGCGTCTTATTCACTGTCCGACGGTAAATAAAATATACACTCTATAGATTTTTGTACATAATTCAGACGGTAATAATTATTATTATGAATAATACGACACCAATAATTAATTTAATATGGTATAGTGATTGCTTCATGCAAATACTATATGCATTATAAATAATAATTCAGTTATATAATTAATAATAATAATAATAATAATAATAATAATAATAATAATAATAATAATAATAATAATAATAATAATAATAATAATAATAAATCAGTTATAGCTACTTATACACTAGCTGTGTCCGCGAATCCACTCACGCGGACTACATAATTATTGTTTAGATGTTTCATATAAAGTTTGATTTTGTTTTATGTAATGTAGATATAGGCGTGCTCAAACATTTGATATGAGGTGTGTTATGAAGAAAATTGATCGCTTTTCCTTAAATAGGCTTTACACCCCACTCCACCTCCCCAAAAAAGGAAGAATTAAAATACCAATTCATAAAAAAATCATATTGTTTACTACCTGTTATTCACAAATTTTTAATTTTTTGTATGTTTTAACAAATAAATAATAAAAAAGAAAACCAGATATCTTTTTATAATAAAATATATATATACATTAAAATATTAAACATAAAACTAATATGAAAATAAGCAATAGAAAATAAACACATAAAACATGTTATAATGGTAATTTTTCTTTTTTTTTTTTGGTATATATAGGAGTCAATACACTAAACTTTTCAATAACACTATTGAAACAAAAATAAAAGTGATTCTTATCATTCTCGAGACATTGTTTTATATGGTAGTGATAAGTAAATAACACAGTTAATGGTTGCTGGTTGGTTAATTTTATTGGGTACCTAAATTTTTTCATGTATCATGAATCATTTGTAGCTTATGTATTCAGTGGCGCAGGAACTATTTTTCACTCGGGGGGCAAACATTTAAGGCTTATATAGTTATATTTATTTTTTTAGTATGTAATACATAAAAACTCTTACCAATATGTTTAAATATAAAAGTGTAATAATTACCTACCGTAAAATGGGGCAACATTGGTATTGCGGGGTAACTTTGATTTTTATATTATATTTGATTGATAATTTGCTATCGTATTTTCATAACCAAACACGTGACAGTGGTGCTCTTTGGATTATTGTGTTAACATTCCGTATATATTATTAGTCTTATTATTCGCATCTTATTAGTATAATATGTTATCATATTATCTATCGTTAAAACGCATTAACACAAAGTGATATCCGTTTAAAAAAAAACCTACACAAATTAAATGTTGATGCAAAATTAAGAAAATCGTCGTCTTTTTGAAAAGTGCATATTACTGTAATATACTATACCATAAAGAAAATTGTACCTTCTTTATAATACCATTATTATTACCTATTACCTATTAAACTTGTTCTTCGGGGTAATTCTGATATGCATGTAAGGCTAACTTTGATAATCTCTCATGTATCAATAAAACTATATTTTTACCGTCTAGATGGCTCGTAATCCTAAGAAAAAACTTGGAGCGATACATTATGGTAACTACACTGTTGCATCATTACGAAGCCAATGAACCTATCAAAGTTACCCTACTTGTAGTATGACGTTGACAATTTTTTTAAATTTAAAATTAAAAAAAAATTAATTTGAAAACTTAATTCTATTTGAATACATATAAATATTAATAAATAAATACTTCATAAAGTTTTATTTTTCAATAATTTGTAAAAAAAAACTAAATTTTTTTATCAATGTTGCCTCATTTTGGGGTATATAAAATGTCTAAGATTGTATGAAACCAGTTAAACAAAAAAATATATATGAAAAATATCATAGTTTTTTCTTTATAAGCTTATATATATGTATAAAATATATAATATATTATTTAGTATGTGTATCATTTAATTAAAATATGTGTGTTTGTGTATATTGTAGTAACTAGTAACAAATTTAATAACATTAATAACCAATAGAAGGAAGTTATTCCTTTATAAAAAAAATATATATATGCTCGAGGAAGTAAACAAAGTCCACGACTGACACAGATGCAAAAATTAAAAACCCGTAGCATATTTATTTTTAGATGTTGATAAAATGCACGGTTGTATGATTTATAGAATTATTTTGAGATTAATTATATATGTTTACATTGATGATGACTGTTCATTTTATCCGAGGGGGCAAAAGTATAACTTAGCCCCCCCAGAATTATATCTGGGGGGGGCAACTGCCCCCTCTGCCCCCCTTCTCCGGCGCCACTGTATGTATTAAACATAAAAGTCGTATAAAAAACTACGGACCGCGGGGTGTGCCACGGCACACCTGGGCACACCCTGTGCGCACGCCTACGAATGTAGCCATGTAGGAAATATAAGCTCTAATTTAACCTTATCCTGTTGCCAATATTATAATCTAAGGGTTTCACTTTTAAAAATCTTATCATTACGGAAACAATATTATTTTTATTTCACCATGAAATACCGAGCCGAAACTTGTCTGTATTCCATCTTCATATTATATCTATTATCTAAGTGTAAAAAGCTCCCATATTCATCCAGCGGGTACGAATCTGTTTTTCAGATGTACCGAGATTTCGGCTTTTTCTAAGAGAATAAATGAGACTTCCAGCAAGGAATTCAATATAAGATAAACTATAATAAACGTTCACGTTTCGAGCGAACATCTGGCGTGCGTCGAACCTTACGTTGTAAAGAAGTCTTTCTTTGTCTTCGCAACGGATGTCTCGATCTGTCGGAAGCACTCTGAGATTCATTCTGAGCACACGATTTACATAACTTTTGTAATACTTGTCCTTCTCTATCTAAAGAAAGACGCGGTTCTGTTTGTGTATTATTTAGTTACACTTCTTCGATGAACTATAATAATTGTTTATACTCTTATCTTAATTTTTAAGTCTCATTTCTCTGAGATTATGACTGCAATATAACCACAATTTTGGGATACTTTCATGTGCTAAGAAAATTATTGACAGCCTTTAACTTTCGACAGATTCTGACATATCTATTGACGTAACTCGTTGTTAAATCGGTCGAGCAATAAAACGCCCAAACGGACAGACACATGAACAGATCCACAGAGATACGTTGCATACTTGCATTATTTATTATATATTTTACGTTTAAACAAATAAAAGAAATTCAAACTTTTTAAATTTTAAATATTGAAAATGCATAACTGAGTGAAAATATACAGATAGTTTAATATCAATAATATGTATTTTATATAATTAATTAGTAAACGATAATAATTACAAAAAACATGAATTATTTTTATATAGGTACATATGTACACATAATAAATTCGAGTTGTTTTCACAGACGACATATTATAATATGTTACCACGTTAAATATCAACGATAATTCAAGGGAAATTTTTTTTTTGAAAATAGTTTATAATAAATAATTATTGAAAGAATGTCACATACACACACACAAACACACATACACACACACACATTCGTTATTTTTCCAAAAGAAAAGACTCTCACGTTATAGTCCTTTTCAATTACGAAGCCTATTACACGATTTTATAACTGTCGCAGTGTCTTAACGAATGGTGTGGGTTGGTACACATACAGCTATAAAGCTAATATAAAAATATTACATAGAACTGATGAAACATACTCGTAAGATAAAACCGTCACTTAATCAATTGCGTTATAAAAAACAAACGGGAAAGAAATTCGTGTGAACAATAAAGTTTTCGATGAACAATAATAACGTATTAAATCATTCTTATGTCTTTCGCTTTGACACTTTCCCAAGTCAAATCGATTGTTAAATCGAGATCCTGCACATATTTAATATTTTTACAAAGTATAATAATATTCGAACTTAATTATTTTCTTTTTACTTGTTTACTGAGTGTTATAAAAACATATATTTTCCAAATAATGATGTATTACGCTTATACAGAGAAATGTGTTTTAATAATGTTGTAAAATACTCGTCGACAAAATATTATGATGTACAAGCTTTAAGACGTAACTATACCTCAATTTTTATTTTTATAGGTATTAAAATTATGGGTAACTCATAGTTCAGCAGCAGCACACAGCTATCCCTCTCCCTCATAGACCTCACAACCCTTTATCTTTACAAATATTATTACATCGTACATTTCAGTATTTGACAAATGTAATCATCCCTTTTTATTCTATTTTTTATATACATAATTCTTATACCTACAATACCGATATTCTATATATTGTTATTTTTAAAGCATTTTAGAATATATCTGCGATGTAAAACGGTAAATAAGATTTTCGTATTTATATATTGTTGATTTATAGTGTACATTTATTATAACGACTAACGTATCTTCGAACTGAAAATAAATATTAAGTACGCAGGTAGGAACGAATTTTTTTATTTTGAAACGACGCTATTAAATTGCATATCGCATTTGAAAAACAATTCTGAATAAAGCTCAGTGAATATAAAATAAAAACAAAAAAATAGAAATATATCTGCAAGTAAAAAATAAAAACTTTTTTCGCAATTTTCGAAAAACCTGCTACTGGGAATTCCAGAAAATAGTTTTTAAAATATTCTTTTTGTTTAAATATTTCCAGTTACATATTGAGACTTTTACATTGCTGTAGAAGTGTTGAAAAAGATATCTACGTAAGACCATAATAGCTTCTTGTTCCCCCCTCTTTTCATTCAGAACCTAATAAAAACAATTAACTTGAAACATGAGCACTAAAGTGCGTCAGACAAAGTTACAACTTGCGTTTATTTTCGTGATTATATAAGTATAATTATAGTATAGGTACAATACTATTAAAATAAAAAAATTTAAGATACCGGATCGTATAATTCATTTTTTCATACTGGCATATTGTGAAACTTAGTTTATAGACATTTTATATTAATTTATTATAGTGCAATGAGTTTTCAATCCCCTCCCCCCCTAGATCCTCTAAAAAATTGTTCTTGTTATTTAAAATGTTGAAATTGTATCTCGTTGATTGTGAACGTAATAATAGCGAATTTTAATGCATATTATAACAATATTATATTACTATGTGAAGTTCAAAACCTTGAGCGTTACAATGCTATATATAGGGCTGGATGTTAATGCCCTAAAAATATCTATAAAAATGCATTTATGACCTAATCTCCCCCCTAAAAGAAAATACTCTAAAAATCTACAAAAATGCACTTAAAAAATTTCATTTCTAATCTAAAAACATAAAAAAATCTTTAAAATTGTTTAAATTACTTAAATTATTTATTTATTTAGTCATTGTTTTATTAATTACAATCAATATACATGTATACAATGTGACATGTGTTATATCGAAGGGCAATTAACATTAAACATGTGTAGATGAATAAGAGATAATTATATTGTATTATATTTATACGACATATTTTATATTTGAAGTTTTTCTCAAACTTTTTACGGTGTAAGATATATTTTTAAAACTAAAATTTGTGCACGAATTTTAAATTATAAGTAAAAAAAAAAAAATTACGTGAACTAATATCAATAATGAAGAAAAAAATAGTGAACTGAATAGTTATTGTCGATTATTGAAAAATAGTTTTTGACCTAAAATTACAAAAAATGACCTTAAAATGTTAAAAAATTCCATAAAAAATAAAAAAATGCAAAATAAAAACTAGTGTTTAGATTCGTATGTTATTGAATCATATTTTTAACTAGGAAAGCATCGCTTAAAACGTTAAAAAAGAAATACAAAAGTCATCAACATCCTATCAATATACCTATGTGTGCGAACAAGATAAAAATAAGTGATGAAAACATATTGATTTTTGTTTTTTATTGATTGTACGGAAAATATCCGATAGTTTCTTAAACCGAGTCCAATTGCTATATATGTATATTCGTCTTGAAAAACCTTCATAAAAATGCGCTTCTCATTATAAATAACGAGATTAATGCGGAACAAGTTTTAGACGTTTCAGAAGATAGTATAATACTAAAACGATCGGTTAAATTTGTTTACGGGATTCTTTCATTAAAAAAACCAATTCAATAAATACCACATAAAATACTAGTTGAATTACCCGGCTTCGCAGTTGAACAGTTTTGCCCCGTATAAGAGGTGTTAAGGTTCGAAATATTATCATATTAAATTGTGTTATGCCCAGCAGGGGCGAACGCAGGAAAAAATTTCGGGGTGGGTTTTTGAAAAAAATGTAAAATTATTAAGTACTATATATAATCTTACATATATGTCGCAACTTAACTTTCAAATTTTCTTAGACATTTCGGAGGGGGTTTGAACCCCCAAAACCCCTACCTGCGTTCGCCTCTGATGCCCAGCGTTGCCCGGGTTACATGGTTCTGTTTTAAATATTTTTTGAATCTCTAGAAACTAAATCTCGTTATCTATCTATATACGTAACTCTATATCTGGTTTGTGGTTCACGGTATTTCTCCCGTACAACCAGGATTTCAAACCAGGGCTCGCAAACGTTATAATAACGTTTTGATTATAACGTTATAATTGCAAAATATCAATTGAAACGAATATCAAAAAACGTAACAGAAAACAATAAACACTAATTTTAAATTATCACAAATTAAAACATATCATTAAACGAAATAATGTATTAACGTTATATATCAAAATATCAAAAAACAAAAAATAGAATTACCGTTATTTTAATACTTTTTTCCAATTTATTATAGAAAATATAAGCCTATGGTGTAGGTTTATTATAGTTCTATAATAAGGCTGGGTTCACATGCGTGTCAGCTAGACATGTGTATTAGATATTATACGGTTTCCGATGTGATATCGCGAATTGAAATACTGTTTATTGTTATTGGACCTTTCAGATTATTTTTGTTTACTTGATAGTAAAAATTATTCAAAGATACGTGTCTGAGAAGATGTCAGCTAGTCAGAAAAGTTTCTATTGGTAATATAATCAACATTTTAAGAAAAATATTCTGCATTGGAATATAAAGTCAAAAATAAACCAAGGTTCTCACTGAAAAAGTGTATAAAATCAAAAAATTAAGGATAAAAATTAGGACTTTTATAATCAATGAAGTTTAATGAAGTACATTACGTTTATGAGATTTGAAAACGTGCTATAGTCTATGAAATATGAATGGATTTATTAATTTGGAAAAAAATCTATATTAAACCAAATACCTAACGTTAAAATATCGATAAACGTAAAACGTAAATATTATATAACGATAAAACTTTCTTTAACGTTAAACACAAATAATCCATAACGTTAAAATATACCATAACGATAAACGCAAAAGATAAATAACGATAAAAAACGTTAAAACGTTAAACATTATTATTTTTTCAAATGAGAGCCCCGTTTCAAACCCCTGTTCAATAGGATATTTTCAAAAATCCTTTGCCTACGTCATAATAGCTATCAGCTGTATGCCGAATGTCGGCCCGTTCCGTTCAGTGGTTTGAGCTGTGCGTTGATGGATCAGTCAGTCAGTCACGTTTTCCTTTTGTACGTAAAATATTTTCCACTTCGAAAGTTCCGCCGAAAAAAAAAAAATCGCATCTACGCCACCGTTTACGGTAGGTATTTCGTATTGTTGTAACCCGGTTTTGGCCGATGTGTGTTTTTTGCGTGGCCAATCGGCGCGGCTGCACCGCCGTCTCGAGCCCGCTGCGTTCCTGGTACCGAGTTCCCCCGAATTTTGTTAGTTGTGTGTCGTTGACGGCCGTATGACAGGCGTATGTGTGTAGGCGAGACACCCGTCGTCGTCGTCGTCGTCGTCGCGTCTTCGTCGTTTCTCCCTCGGCCGACCGCCGGCCGACGTGAATTCATTTTTTGGCGAATCAATTTTTACTCGATACGTTTCGCCGACCAGGGGACCAGAAGCGCGACGGACGTCCGCGTGTACCGGTGACGGGCGCACGCAACCGAATGCTAACCGAACCGGCACCAGGACACCAGAAGGATAAAACATCACAGGATAACACAGGATCGTTGAGGACGGACGGCCGCCCGAACGTTGATTCTGAGGACGAGGAATGATTCTGAGTGGAGCGGGGCGAGGAATGTATTGGTTTTTATAATGATGCGGTTTTTTATTTTTATTTTTTTTTTCTGTGTTTAAGGCCGGGCGCACACGTACGGTTTCCGTGCTCGATTTCCGAATACGGAATTCCGACTCGGAAATCCGTAAGCGTAGCGCACACGTTCTGATATTTCTATTCGGATTTCTGCCAGTACGTACGTACGGTGACGTTTTCGTAAAACACGGCCATGGACGACGACGACGAGATGATGGGTAATTATTTATTAAATTTTCGGATTCGCACATTTTGGTATATACGTATGTATGTACGTAAAATGAAGAGCAAACGTTCACTCGACACCATAGGCGAACCCAGAGTTTTACGCTTGAATGTGCCCGGCCTTTTTTGTAGTTATTTTTTTATAATATAGAGGGGAGGCTATAAACAAATTTACCCGTTTTATGCGTTTTTTTTAGCTCATAATTTTCTTCCATACACTAAAGTCAAAATATTTTGAGTATCCAACACTTGTTTATTAACCAATACTATAACCTACTGTTTAATATATTTTTTTTTTTTTACTTTAGGGTGTGCCTTGGCACACCCGGCACACCCCGTAGATCCGCCTATGCTAGACACAACACTGAAAAATACCGAATAGAAATTTCCGTCCGTGTGCGGCGTTCAACACAAAATGAAGGCGAGTGCTGCGTTCGGAATAACGCCATTCGGTTTATTTCCGTTCGGGGGTTCCGAACGCACGGCCTGATTTCCGAAACGAATGTTCGGAATTTTTTCCGTACTTTAGGAATTATTTCCGAACGGAAACTTTAAGAACGTGTGCGCTAATTTTATTTGTTCCTACGAAATGCCTGCATTCGGGTGTCCGAATCGGAATTCCGTATTCGGAAATCGAACACGGAAACCGTACGTGTACGCCCGGACTCTACCAGAAGGAGTGTTCCGCGATCTTTATAGTCATACCTGATTCCCGGCAGCAAATTGCACATACATAGTACTTTTTTGATTTTTTCAAATGCGTTAAAAAAAAAAATTCAAAGGTAACGAGCCGCGGGGTACGGTGGATATCGGATTACTTGGATAAAGGTTTTGGAGTTTTGTTTTTATTTTAAATTTGAAAGCAATAATAAGTCATTGCATTCGATAAAACGATTCTGAGCTGAGCTTACTTTTCTCGTAAATATAGTTTAATGTTACATATTTGGTGAAAATTTCAGGTTTCTATGACTATTAGTTTGAAAATTACGAAGAAATAAACACCAATCGATTAAGACGAAATTGGCATTTTTAGCGTTTTTTAGTTACATTTTTAAGGTGCTTTTGAGAAAATCGAAAAATGACCTCTTTAACGTAACAAGTAGATGCGAATTGCTGCCGGAAACAAAACGTGACCGAAAAGATCGGAGCACTCCTTTTGGTCGAAAATCTGTACACAGGATAGAAAAAAAAAAAAATAAATAAATAAACATCATTGTAAAAACAATAGATTCATCGTTCCGCTCAGAATCTAAAAAAGCTCAAAAACTACCGATAAATTACGTAAAAACGCCGCGATTTCGTTGAAATCGGTTATCGTTATTTCTTCGTAATTTTGAAACTATAATGGTCATATAGAAACTTAAAGTATTCACCAAATACGTAACTTTATATTAGGGAAAAAAATTTTTTTTTAAATTTCATTTGATTTTGGTTTGTTTATAGCGATTGTGGATTTTGAGGTATTTAATTAATATAAGAGATAATTTTTGTTATTGAGGCTCGAAAATTTAATATAACGTCAGACGTACGTTACTACTTACTTCCATTACATATTTTTAAAAATATCTTGAATATCGTTTGTCACTATTTTCCTTAATAAACATTTCAACAAAGTGTATTCTATTTTTTACGGAAAATTACGTTTGCTCAGAACTAGTGGTCCTAGAGTCTTGAAATTCTTACCAAATATGTAACTTTATACCATATTACAAAAACGATTTTTGAAAATTTTTAGCTACCTAGTTTTATTGTAAGAAATAATATTCAAATGACGTAATATTGTAATGCAAGGTCAATTGTAAAGTATGTACTCCATACACCAGTGTCGTAATTTAGAATGTTATAAGGGAGGGGATATATAATTTAGCATTGGATAACCCATAATTGTAACAACCCTTCCAGTATTATTATCAAAGTTAAAGTGATCGATACTCGGTATTTTATACTTTTATTATATTTTCTTTAATAAAAACGATGTATTTTATAAGAAAATTTCTAATTTTCTTCATTTTTTTTAGCTAATTTATTGAGTACAATTCGTCCGTTTCTACTTCAACACGACAACACCTGGGGGTCTATTCTCAAAAGTAACGTATGAAACGTATAAGACCAAAGCGTACGTAAGCCGCTCATTCTTGAATTTTTATTGAGTAATACGTTGATGTAAATGTTCATAGTCTTCTTACGTCTGCCTATAAACCATTCAAAGATAGTGTACGTACGTTTTATTATCAAAACAAAATACTTTTTATTTCATATAAATGCGTAACTGTGTAAACCTGTTAAAAATAAAACGATAGCTTTGGAAGAATTTGAACGACTAATAGCTTTAGAGGAATCAGAATTGGCAGAGTTGGAAGCTGTAGAAAATCATCCTCGTTGATTTTACACAGCTCAAAATGTTCTTGAAGGTTACCTATTTTAATAAATAATTATTTAGTACTTACTTTTTATTTGGATAATCTATCATATCATCTGTCATACTTTCTACTGTGTTTGCAAACAATCTGTATTGAAAGTATCGCTCTTCTAACTTTTACAAATTTTTATTTTATTTTTTAATATTTGTCATAGGTACTGCAGCAACTAATTTTATTTAATACATATAATTACAAATTTAATGAACATAAGATTCGTATTTTGTCGTAATATAACTGCATGAGCTTAAACGTAGACATAAGTATCTGCAGAAATGTATTTATTGTAAGGCAGTTACATTGTAGTTTTATTTTAGATAAACGAAATAAAAAGGTCATATAAAACTTTGAAAGAAAATTGTCAATATATTGGTGGTAAACAATATAATAATTATTTCCAGAATAATTTTTCCATATTGTATTATATTTATATAATAAAAGTTTGCAAATTAGTAGTTAAACAATTAGTCAAGTTAATCAGTATAGTAATTAGTAAACAATATAGTAATTATTTTCTAATTTTGAGTATTTAAAATTAAAAATTATAATGTTCCTATTTTCATTTTGCAAATATATTAAGACTTTGTGAGTTCTTTATACTAGAGAATTTCCAGAATAATTTTTCCATATTGTTTTATATTTATATAAAAAAAGTTTGCAAATTAGTAAGAATTCTGTTTTTAACATTCTCTAGTAATTATTCTTAATTTTTATTAAAATTCTAAGTAGCCTTAATTTTGTCAAAATAATTAAATAATTCGTCACTTTCAACCATTTTGCGACATTTTATCCTTCTAATTAAATTATGACTTATTTCAAATTTAAATATGTATTCTATAAAAGAGTTTAATAATGTATAATAATTGCTATTGTCGCAAGTTCGGGATTTTAATACCAAAAAGTCGACAAGTAACTTTTTTTGTCTGTTGGTTGTATTGGATTTTCTGTTTTTTTTTTTTTCAAATCCATATTCCAAAATAAACGATGTAAGCAACTGAAATTTGGATATTAAAAAAACCAAGAGGCGAGAAAATTCAATTTACAGTACTACGCCGGTATACTGCAGGATAACATTTAAAACACAAATCAATAAAAGATAACAACAAAAGTCGTGATAAAATATGAAAAGTACAGTGTGATCCATTCACTTTTGTAATATTTCTTATGTACAAGTTGTTCGCATACGTATGATTCGTAGACATTGTTCGTATGCTGTTCAAGAACACGAGATAATGAATATTGACGAGCGAAGGTAACGAATTGTTCGTGTACGAATTATAACGTATATGTTTGGTCGTCTGTTTCGAGAATAGACCCTCTGGATATGGGCAAAATTTTCGGTGACGTAAACTAACTGCACCACCATACCAGTTGGTAGTTACCGGGGTCAATAAACTAAGGAATATTATATGAATTATGGTAAATGCTAACCGATTTTTGTTAGTACAAAAAAATATTATTTTTATTGTTTTTAATTATTATGATTTCTTATATTTTTTTGTACATTAAATAATATGTTATGTAAAAAAGAAAGCCCATGGGTCCATTCCCCATATCCCCCCCCCCGTAATTACGTCCCTGCCATACACACTATAATTATTATAATGATTATTTTGTTTTATAAATAATATTACACCAAAACTCCACTCAGAATCGTTTTATTGGATGCAATGATTTACGATTGCTTTCAAATTTATAGTAATAGCAAATTTATTTAAGTAATTCACTTAAGCGACATTTACAACGCGCACGGCTCGCTACGCTTTTTTTCCTTATGTTATAAATTAAAATTTGTCCTGTGGTTTTCTTTTTAATTAAATGGAAATTAACAAGAATTGTTTACAAATTAATTAAAACAATACTTTTTAAATCGTTTTTCATTAGTATTTTTTACGTTTTTAGTATATATAATTGCATTTTCAGGGGCAAAAATAACCGCATAATTAAGTTGTTTCTGTAGTAATACGAATATTCCGAACCCTGTTTTTAATGGCTTAAAAATAAATACATTAGAACATTGTCAGTATTTAACAAAAATGTATTAAGACGTTTCAGTATCTTCGTGCTTTTTACAATTACTTTTATTTAATTTGTTTTCATAATTATTGAATTAGGCACTCGAATAATAATTATATACAAAAAAAAAAAATTATTACTCAAACAACAATATTTATAATCGTGTATACTGTAGTACACGGTACGTGTTAATACTAACACGTACCGTGTTAGTATTAATGATAACTAACGTGTTATCATATAATTCCAAACTAGTTTTATAAGTTTGATATATGTAGCTAAGTAATTAAATATACTTATTGTAAAGCTTGTAAATTAATGAAATAAAATAAATTTTAAAAATACGATATCAATATGATTATGAATGATAATTGAATAATTATTAATTATGGTATTGTGACGATTGATTTTAGTAATTTCTAATTAATTTCTAGCGTACAATGTTGAGAAGTCATAATCATAGGCGAACCCAGAGTTTTACGTTTGAGTGTGCCCGGCCTTTTTCGTAGTTATTTTTTTATAATATAGAGGGGAGGCTATAAACAAATTCACCCGTTTTATGCATTTTTTTAGCTCATAATTTTCTTCCATACACTAAAGTCAAAATATTTTAAGTATCCAACACTTGTTTACTAACCAATACTATAACCTATTGTATAATATATATTTTTTTTACTTTAGGGTGTGCCTTGGTACACTCGGCACACTCCGTAGATCCACCTACGGAACGGGGGACAATTATGACTCATAATTGTCCCCCATCCCGTCGTGTCGCCAAGTTATTCGGGCGCAATGCGATGTTATTTTACTGTGATCGTATTTAGAGAGGACTTGATTTATACATACGTGTACATACTCGTACAAGTAGATTTCGTCCTATTTTCCACGGAATACGATTTAATAATATCCCTATACTGTATAACAGGTAACTATTATACACATTTAATAATATATCGGATATTGTTCTCTGACGTTCACTGAGGGCCGATTCTAGAGTACATATTTATTCTTTAGACAACCTTATTTGTAGAATAAAAATGTATTGTATAATTTGTGTTCTAGAGTAAAAAATATTACCAAGAATAACGTTCTTTTAAGTATATGTTTATAGCATCTGATTAGACAAATATTTATTCTTTAAATAATTCTATTAATATGCTTGCGATTCGTCCAGACAAGACAGTAGGTGGGAGGGTGCTTCTGTTATATGTGAACAGACCAAAATTGTCAATAATTTTTTACTCCGAAGTGCAATGTCATACAAAATTCATTGTTTTGAAACGTTTTAAGTTTATTTATATTTTGGTGCTGTTTGTAATGTAATGTATATAAATATATATATATATATATATATATATATATATATATATAATATGAATAAAATTAAACGTGGTCGCGTGGAAAACTTCACTAACAATGAAGTGGCACTATACAAGTGTTGCTGGTAAAAAAAAAAAATGTAATCGAATGAAAGAATATGTTAGATTTTCGTGTCCGAGCAATATTTTGAACAATTTCATCATTATCATTAAATCCAAAAATACCACGCATTTCTAAAATTTAATTATGACGTGAAATTTTCTAGATTTTATTGTATTGAATATTATATATATTACAAGCTGAGCATTAACGAGATTATTAATTGATTAATGAGTTAAACGGCTAAAATTATCTTAACTTTTTAATTTGACGGATTACTATAGAGTCTAGGTTTAATATTTACTTAATTTTAACTTGTCTTACTTTTCCTCGCATTAACGTCAATTTGACATATTTATGTTATATATTATATACACACACACACACACATATATATATAAATATATTTATATATATATAACCAATTAGGTAGTTTAATTTTAAATTGTCATTACTGAAGGCAGTGACGTAACCAGAATTTAGTCAAGGGGGGGGGGGGTTATTCAATAAATGATATATTCAGCTTTACGGGCCTCACTAAGTCACATTTTTTTTGTGATAATAATACATAATAATCCTAGGTGACTGGTGATAAAGTATTCAAACACCAGAAGGTTATTGTACACATCAAATACAACAAAAAAGTTCCTTTTGACTATGATTGAATTCTCAAGTATAAAGTAGAAATTTTGGTTTTGTTTTTTTTTTTTAAATTTGATTTTTTTCTTTAATTGACCATACGTTATATCGTAAACTATAAGTCCTATAGCAAATTTGAAAACCCCATTAAAAAGTTCATTAAAATGTCTTAAAGAAAACATACAAAGCAAGGTTTCAATATTAATTTCATAAGCACCATCACAATCTTAAAATTTCTAACCTTTAAAAATTTGTCTTCTACCTAACAATTTTTTTTTGTCATTCAAAAGTCAGAGAGTGCACATTTCACAAAATTTTTCTTTTTTAATGGCATTATCATTTTTTGAAAAGTTTTGTTTTGGGGAGAATAAATCGCACTTAAAATAAAATAAAAACAGTATGGTAAATGGTACACAATACTTCCATGAAATGAATCCAGGTAACATGTGAGCTGTCGTAACTTGTAGCTCACATGTAATTATCTGCATTCATTTATGGACGTAGTGTGTACCATTTATCATACCATTTTTTTTTTACATTTAAAGTGCGACTTCTTCTCCTCAAAACAGAAGTTTTCTAAAAATGAGTACACATTTGGAAAACTCATTAAAAAAAAGTTTTATGAAATTTGCACATCTCTGAGTGACAAAAAAAAAATCGTTAAACAGAAATCAATTTTTTTAAATTTAGAAGTTTTTAAGTTTCGAGGTTATGCCTGTGTTTGCAAAAATGACACTGGTACATTGCTTGGTATATTTTCTTCAAGAAAATGTAATGAGCTTTTCGATGAGGCTTTCAAATTTGGTGTAGGACCAATAGTTCAAAAATATGGCTAGTTAAATGAGAAAAATCACATTTAAAAAAAACACATTGGAATTTCTACCTTAACTTAAGAATCGAACCATAGTCAAATGGAACTTTTTTGTTGCATTTGAGGTGTAGTGTGTACAATGAAAAAAAAATTTCAAGACCTGACATCCAATAGCACAGAACTGTAATCATTAAAATATTACTACCTATTATTATTTCTATATAAAGAAAATCAAAGGGGGGTTTGAACCCTTAAAATCCTCCCTAGTTACACCATTGACTGAATGTATTATTTACCAAAATATTTACATAATATCAATATTAATAATCGTAAAAAAAAGATGAGTTATATTCTTAGAGTTTTCATTTTTATCATAAAAAAATAATTAAAAATTTTAATTATTTAATGATTATCCTCGACTAATTTATCGATGTACTGATGAGAAAGAAAATCTTGATTTTCTGAGTAGGATTTATTTGTTTATACTGGAATTGATGTAACGAATTGGCGAGGATTAATTCCCCGTAAAATATAGCCTTGTTTCCAGTTTCCAGTTTTTCACGGTATCGTGAAACTAACAAGATTGTACTTATTTTCATTATTACAATATACAAGGCTACCTGAAATTATATCGTATTTTGAAACATCTAGAGAGTTCATCCCATCCATAGTAGTCGTTTAACATATTAATTTCTCTCAATAATACTACTTGTATAACAAGTATTCAACTATACAATATAATTACATTATCGTAATAATGTTCCTTCGAATCAATTTAGAACAGTGGTAAGTATAATTTTAAAAATATTTAGCAAACCGTGCGGAATACTGTGAATTTCGGATCGAGTGGATCATTAAATCACTTAACTGAGCTTATTGTTTGAGTTGTATTCGTTATTTTAAATTTCAAAGCAACAATATATCATTATATTCTGAGCGACTCTAGTGTATAATGAATATAATAAATATTATATATTATGTCGGATGCCCAGACTTGTATTACATTTTGAGCTCTTAAAAGAAAATACAAGAATTGTCCATGTTCAAAAAGGAATAGGTATGTTGACAGTTTTTCTGGTTTTTCGCAATTTTTGGATTGTTTTAAATTACCTACATTTCAGGAAATTATACGAGGTAAAATGGAAAAACGTGTCAAATAAAGTACATCAACTAGATAAAATTTGCTTATGAAACTCAATAGCTGTCGAGATGATCCAAGCAGTCTCTCTTTATACACGAAAAAGTGTTCACAGACAAAAAAAAAACATTAAATAAAAAACAATATATTTTTCGCTTCACTCTGAAGTACTTCAGTTTGGTACTCAATATTTCTATATGACTTCAGTACTTGTGAAATATCTATAATCTATATATTATAATAAGTGTATATCGTTATGTTTTATATATAGGTACCTAGTTGTGCGGCACTCGACAGTAAAAAATATATGTTTATTTCAAATCACTGCTGGGTAAACGCTAAAGTAATAAAGTACGCATTATTCATATATGATTGTTTTAATTTATGGCTGTACCCAGAAATTATATTATTAAATTTAAATAAATACATCGTGTTTGTACTGTTCTAAGAGAATTTGAAGATCTTGGTACTACGAAATTAAAGTACAAGAAGGGTTCGCTGACTGAAAATTAAATCTGATCCTTATTAAACTAGTGAGAAGCAACAACTTAAGAACTTGTGTTATTAGTTGTTACCAACTTTAGATTTGCATTGGAACGTATCAATAGCTGGAATTTCTTTTATAGAGCTATGAACGTCAAAGACACTGCAAATAACGTAAATAACGGACGCATTAGTAAAACTGCGAAATCGTTAAGTATATTTATTATAAAATACTTTTATCGTTATTAATCTAAACGAAATGTTCTTGTAGAGATACAAATTCCTTCTTTTAAATTTGATGGGCCAACAGCACATTTAAATATGGTTTCAATACTTGCGGCAAATTTATGTTCAAAGAACATGAAAACTAGTTTTCCTTATCCATGGCATACATTAATAATATTTCGAAACACATGGTGTACAATGTGTGTTATTTACAACAATACGGGGAAAAAATAATTGGGTTTTTATTAAACGATTTGTTTACTTAGAAAAAATATAATATAGTAACACGCGATAATAATATACTTAAAGAAATTATATTTCAGAATGGCCAGAAAGTCCAATGAAATTTAATATTATATACAATTGATTTTTGACGTAGTTTAAATATAAAATGGTTTAAATAAGACACAATTAGATAAATATAGATTTATAGACATAATTGCTATGCTATTTAGAATCCTAGGAATCCACATAGCCGTGTAAGTAAATCACCAATGAAAACATCCAAAAGGGAAATATGGCAACCTATATATTATAAAAGGCAGTGCGGATGTATTAAAATTGACACGGATGAAACTTAAACCCGCGAATTTTCGCACATAAAAATATGAAAACTACATTTTTTAAATGACGAATGTAATATTTTATATTAAATGAAGCTTAAGAATTACTACTTGAAAGAAAAACTGCTCGTTTCTTTTTTACATAAACGAGTAGGTACTTTAAAACATATAACGATTAAAATTTTAGTATTTTAAACGACGATGGTGTTTATAGTACCTATATCCATTTTCTTTATTCATGTTAATTGATTTTCATGAGTATTTATTATAAAATTACTAAGTTAAATTAAAATCAATTGCATGGTTTGAATAATTGAAATGTTGCTTAATATTTAATATGACGGGAAATTCGTGGATTTTTCACCCCCACACCGAGCAACGACTGGGAGAACGCGGTGTGAGGTATTCTCACGTAACGGCAAACACGCGACGTTTAAGCCTCGCCCGTTATTAGTAGTCGCGGCGGCTGAGTAATAAAATAATAAAACATTTTGAAAATAGTACTTGGCATTTTTTATTTTTATCAACTTAAGAATACCGCGAAAAGATAAAACAAAAAAAAAACAAATGATAGCTAAAGACGTTATCTATAATGGCGCTCTATCTGACCGATTTTTGATATAAGTATGCATTTTTACACATTTTATAATTTTTTTAAAAAAGTTTTAAATCACTATGAGTATTTAAAATAAAACCGATGTATCGAAAAACGTTAAGATAATATCGTTATTTATCATTTGTTTTTTTGGTATTTCTAACTTGTTTGTAAGTCAATAAAAATGAGAAATACTATAATGCGAGTTATTCGTTGAAAATTCGTAAGTATAGAATCTAAGGATTTCTCCTCTCGTCGATGTAAATATTATTGTATAATAATACATTATCATATAATAATATTTGTGCCATGAAAATTTTAAACAAAAACAGGGTTTTTAAACAAAACAAATTTTGTTTGTTTATGTTTACATTAACAATGGGCTTTTATGAAAGAAATTTAATTAAAAATTTAAATAGGTAAAAAATTTATTTTTAATATACCAAGTTTTTAAAACGGATTATAATAAAATAGTATAAAATAATTTCTCCTAACCCCACACAGATTTATACCCAAAAACAGATTTCTAACCCCATTCAAATTGTACTGATAAATTTTTAATAGCTATGAAAATACATGTAAAATTTAAAACGAAAAACGTGCGGCGCATGCAATCGATAATATTGATGAATGAATAGTTCACCTAAGTCACTAAAAACTTTATTGTACTGCAAATAATTTATGAACTGTCGTGTGAGTTTTCTCAACGGCAGTTTTCTCAACTATTATCTACTGCATTTGCCCCATGTTTTTCATTTTATATCTTACAAACATTATCATAGCTATTAAAAATTCACAATTACAAATTTTTAGGACATTTTGTATAGGGTTAGGAATCTGTATGTGGCTAGAAGAAATTATTTCATACCTTTTAATCCGTTTTAAAAACGTGGTATATTAAAAACAAATATTGTTTATTTAAATAATTAATTCGCGAGGCATGACTGCTGTATTTTGCTTGTAATAATTGAATGTGAATAAAAATACTTCGTAAAGATAGAAATTTACATAAATTATACACCTAAACGTTCAGCATTATTCATGAAATTTTATTCGTAATTTTGTAATATTATAGTAGAAACCATCTTTATTATTTATTACGACAAACAATAATTTGAATAAGATTGGTCACCGTGGTAACCGGTCATACCTTATTGTTTAATTGATTAATCCTAAAATGTTCCGTATTATATGCCACAAATTAAAAGCATAAACCTTCCTCGTTAAACACTCTATATCCATTAGTGAAAACCGGAACGAAATCTGTTCAGTAAAGTTACTGAGAAAATCGTGAACAAAATTTGTACCGAACAGACAAAAAAACCAAATTAATAATAACGTAGTAATAAAATTACAATATTTTTGTTCTACAGAAATGTCATTGTTTTTATAGAATGCAATAAATTTTTTAATATTAAATTTCAGCTTCGTAGGCACGATCAACGAAATGAAATTTGAAAATTTTAAATGAAAAGAACAAGCTTTTTATAGGGCTTTATTTGGGGAGAACCCCTTGCATCCCCCCCCATATCTACATCACAGATATATTATTACAAAGATAAAATAGGATCTTAGCCCCAGTCCCATACGAAATTCCTGACTACGCTCTACTGAATGTATCTATTAACTATTTAACTACGTACACAATCAAATAATTTGTTAACAATTTAAAGTACTGTAATTATATCTAGTAAAATAAAAATCAAATATTTTTACATTTATGTTAAAATTTATAATTAACAATGTTAAACGATGAATATAAAACACAGACCCAACTATGTTTTAAAATGTTTTCCTTGTGAAAAATAGGTACAACAAAACGCGAACGAATAATTTTATCACATGCAGTTTAATAAATAAACTGCTAACTCTTAAACAAAACAATTTGTAATGTAACGATGAAAATTTAATTCATTACATATCACGTATAAAAGGTGAATTCTTTTGCTCGTATTTGGTGTCGTGTTCTATTGAATTCAATTTAATCAATAGAAAAAAAAAAAAATTATAAGATAAAATATTCGAATTTCAAGCGTATCACTTGATCGAGTGTTTCAGAGTTTCGAGTTTATCAAACTAAATTTGAAATCTATTACAAATCGTCAGTGAAAAATAATTTTGTAGTAAAACTCAGTTTATAATTATTTATTTTTATTTTTTAATTTAGTTTTCGATACACAAACTTTAAACATTTCTATAAAATAAATGATAACAATTAATGACTAATAATTTTTTATAGATTTCAAAATTATTATGTCTAAATATATATTTAGTTTTCAACTCTCAAATATAAAAACTGTACAAAACGTACGCGCATTTCGACGACAATGTAACCAATACTTTGAAATTCTTTGTACCTACCTATGCTTATAAGAACACCACCGCGGGGAAAATCGAAGGAAGTGTCACTCGTGCAAAAAGTAAGGCTTATCTGAACAATTCTAACGAAAACCGGGTAAAAATTATTAAAAATTTTATATTCGTATATATATATATATATATGTGTGTAAGAAAAATAAAATCATCTTTTTTTTAAACCAATTTATTCTGTGCTTTTTCTCAAAATTTTTAAATTATTACGCATTTGTTTTACAGACGTATACCGCGTAAAAATGTATTTATATTTCGTCATTATTACTTCGTATAAATATGTTATTTTCGTCTCTGGTCTGATACGATATCGATACGCGATAATTAATAAATAATATTTTTATCGATTTATAGTAAACCACTGTATTAAAATACTATTTCACAATTGATAAAAAATATGATCGTATATTGAACGCATTTGTAAAGTAACAATATAATATACTCGTACGGAATACACTATTGAAATCGGACATTTTCTTGAATAGCGCATTTTCGCTCGCGGAACGCATTTAATGCACAAAACGAAATAATTTAACTTCCAATATTATTTTTCAAATAATAGTTGGTCCGAGAATTTTAATCGTAGAAATTAATTTTAAAAATAGTAACGCGAACGTTAGAAATTTTACAACTGCACTTCAAAAGTATGCGCGAAGTGAATTTAAATGAAAATTTGTATTACATATTATTCTTGTATTGGCGTGTACGCCTTGTTCGCTCGACGGCTAACCACTTCCTCGCATATCAACATCGCGTGTTTGTCAGAAGAAAACTGGTAAAAATATATTATGTACGTTTGGTTACTCACGAATGCCCGTGGTTTTTGTCGTGATCGTCGTGGATTCGTACGGTTCCGCGAGAATGCGAATGAGAAACCCGGTCAAAAAAAAAAATAATAATAATAATAATAATAAAAAAAAAAAAAAATAATGAATTTTTTTTTTCCGTAAGTACTCGCAAACCGAAAAGAAATCAACAAGTGCGACGAATTTTTGTACTATAGTCCGAGAGGAAGATATTTCACGCGCCCATTGTCCGTCGTTCGTCGGTCGTCTCTGGATTTCTAGTGCGCGCGTCCTTTGGCACATCGGCGAAACTACCCCGCGGCGGACCGAGAGAACGACGACGGCGGCAACGGCATCGGCAAAACACAGCGCTCTCTGCGGGCCGTCCGTACGTGAAACTCTTCTCGGCGACTGCTGCATAAGTGCATAACTAATAAATAATAATAATAATAATAATAATAATAATAATAATAATAATAATACTTAATAAGTATAGTGTTATAATAATAAGTTTTTCCTTCTGAAGATGCACCGTCACAATACGAGTTTATTGAACGAAATGTAAAAAAAAAAAAAAAAGAAAAGACGGAGTTGTAAAGCTCAACGTTAATAAATCCTTTAGTGTTCCTCAGAATTGAATAGACTACGAACACTCGCGTAGCAAACTTATCTAGAAAACGTTACGGGAATATATAGGTTTTATCAATTGAAAGTTTATATTTTGTACTTTATTTAATGATAGGTATTATAAAAGTTTATTATTTCCTAGTATCTTTCGCAAAGTAAAGATTATTGTACGTCTTTTTAATTCAAACTCGTTCTAGTACCTATGTACTGCTGATTCAATTTCAAATTTCGGCAATACTGAAAATACAGGTGCGTATATTCATGTATACAATATGATGTACCATTTTCCGGTGATATGATTATTATGTTAACTGTTAATCGAATTGCGGGATAAGTATTACACGCAATAATCATAAATAGTTCTTAATATTTCTAAAATTGTAAGTATTTTGTTATTCGAACAATGTAATACCCGTGTAAATCATTTCATGTTCACCTGTTTGGAACCATTTAAATTCCATCGCTATACCGACTTAATTCGATCTCTCATCTTACCGCGTTATATTTTTGTTTTTTATTATTTCATTATAACGTGTACACCTACCGTATATAATATGTTCTTAAAATTAAAATCTCAAAATTAAATTACCTTAATTACTTTTATTTGCCTAATACACATTTTAACCATTTATCGACATTATAAATTATTATATTAAACAAAAGCGTCAAATACTATAATTCTTGTTTACTAACCAGGAATCGGATTAGTAATAAAATAGTAAAAGCAAAAAAAAATGTTTTTATTTTTTTTTTTATAATACTTTTTGGCTTTATTTTATATTTACACACACACACACACACACACACACACACACACACACACACACACACACACACACACACATATATTATATATACAAATTTAAACGGATTAAATTTTTAATATATTTAAACGTAGTAGACATTTGAACTTGGAACATTAATCAGAATCAGGTACTAAAATTTATTCTTTGATCCTTGTTCAAACTTAAACATGTCAATAAAGTAATACATACATTACATACAGTTGAAGCTTAGTGGAGTATAGTACAAGATTAATTGAAATTATATATTGGGTATAGAATCTTGAACTTTTTTTGTTGGAAGACTGAATATCAAAGACCTTTTTATCAGATGAAGCATACTATTATAATTAGTGTGTTGATTGTGTGGGTAATCCTTTAGTGGTTCGCTTAGAAAAAAAACGTGAACACAATTGCGAATATTTTTTTTTTATCCTTTCATCGTATTTTGATTTAGTTTTTAAATATTTTTGATACAATAAATTATAACAATCAATTCTGTCTATATCTCTTATATTTTATACAATAAACAAAAAACTCGTGGAAATATCAATTTACTACACATTACAATGAGAAACATGACCTAGCAACAATAATACTAAAATGTGGATGAGTTCCTACTGTGTATATCGATTTAATATTGATATTAAAGTTTTTAGTTATTCAAAATATATACACATAGTTTGTTGAAGATAGAAAAATATGTGAATATAAATAAGAAATATACAAAATGAAATAGTTGTATAGTGTAGATTTGTATTTGATAATATATATAATGTATATATATATATATATATTTTTTTATCATGAGCCACTAATAAGAGGAATCTGCCAAATTATTGAGTACATTTTATTTTGGTGTTTTTATGAAATCATATGAGTATTATTTATAGAAAATTTTCAAAATTATATTCACTTTCCATTAAACTTAAAACAAATATAAACTTTTGATTTTTAACTGCAATTTATATTTTCTCTACACTATCTTATAGAAATAAAATAAAATAATGAAAAGGTTTATTCAATTTTAATTTCAACACTCTGTTCATATATTATTATTAGTTAAATATTTGGTCGTTTAAGTATTGGTCGTTTCGTTAAGTATATTTTTTCTTTAAAATTATAATATCAAAATAAGCAAACACGAAAACATAGATAATGTTCTTTTCTCCAAAATTTGGTAACAGGTTTATAAACTATAAATTCAACTAAAACTAGTTCATTAATTATATTATTTATTATTATTAATTAATTATATTATGTATATATACTTGACACTTGTATCATGTTTCGAATCAATTTAAAAGGCAAAAAAAGGTATGATTTTTTACGGTTTTTAAAATACATAGCTATATATTGGCTAGCCAATTAATGTGTTCACATACACGTACATTGGAAATAAAATTGTCAAAATAGATTTTAAAATTAGTCGAGTGAAAATTCAGATAAGAAATAATGAACGAAAACTAAAAAAGGGATTGAAGACTGTAAATTTCATGTATCATATCGTGGTTAATAAAAATAAATAACAAAAACAAAAAACATTGGTAAAAAGGTATATTTTCTATCATTATATAATATTTTCTGATATACTGCAACAATGTAATCAAAATGAGTTTTTTCACCGATTTTTGAATAGTGCCCTCTTATATATTTTTAAAATATTAGAAAAATCACATCATAATGAAATATATGCGTACAATTTTCGTCAAATAAATTTACACAAAGATTTTAGAAAAAATTTTCCGTTGGAAAGTGATCAGATCACATTTCTTCTTCTTTTTAAACCATTATATTCATCACTCAACAATTTTTAAGATGGAGAAAAACTTTATAAGTCAAAGTTGTTTAAATAAAATAATATCGTTCGGATCCAAATTCAAAAATAGACGATTTATTATTGGTTTTTACAATTACATTTTAATTTTATTAAAGAACGTAACTCAAAGTAATATTTTTAATTATTTTTTGTAAAATTGTAGCACTATACTTACACATTTTATATCATATATTTTAAATAATCATTTAAAAATAATGTAATTTATATAATGTTTGTAATAAAATAAATTTAAAAAACTCTTTCAGACGAATTTTTTTTTCTTAAACCTCGGTAAATCAACAACCTTAGAAAGTCAAAAACCTAGATAAGTCGAAAAAATATCATTTTTCTAGAATTTTCAATTATCGAGGTTCCACTGTATTTATATAATTAATATGTGAGTTTGTAAGATATTATAATAAAATGCAACATACCTACAATATGTAATTGTAGTGCACAATTCTACATATATCATAGACTTTGAATTGTTTAATTTGCATTATTTATTATTATATTGAAACGAATAGACGATCCGCTACATCCCAGTCGGATCGCTCGGTGGCGAATACCTTTTTTCGTTCAGAGTCGCCAACCGGGGGAGTGGTTATTGGACACACACACATACACCGGATTTTAAATTTAAAGTATGAAAGATAATATATAGGATATAAAAATGAATAAATAAGAAAAAACAATGTAAGATTTTAATATATGATTTATTTATGTTATTTCGGAGAAAAGCTCAAACGCATAAAAACTCCGAAAGAGAATATATATATATATATATATATATATATATGAAACAATTTAAATCAGAACAATTAATAAATAAAATTACATAAAAAAATATCACATGAGGAAACAAAAAAGAAAAATTAAATGTACCGGCCTTAACATAAACAAAGTCATTCACCCGCCTCCGTGGTCATTCCACCCGTCAGCGCATACCGCCCCGCGGGGACGTGATGGAAAAATTACTTCATGGACGTTATTCACAAAAAAGATTACAATAACTGTAACACACCGAATACAGCACAGCGAGAGAGTGAGAGTCTTTTCAAACACAAAATAAATAAAGTAAATAAATAAACAATATATAAACACTATCACCTGAGTAGTACGACGTTGATTGGTCTCTTTCCACAGGTGAAGCGGAGCACGAGTCCTAGCGGTTGGTTATATATAAATTGACAAAATATAACGGTACTATAAGTGTGATTTTTCACTTATAGTTACACGTTTAAATTAATACGTAAAATATAAATTAATTATTACTGTTAAGAGACTAGACGTTTCTGCTAGCTCTGTCAGACTCAAACCCGAACTCGATACTGATTCAAAAAATATATTACATTACACGAAGGCGTACGGTCTCGTGCTCGCGCCACTGTGTTTTTGCCTACTAAGGTAAAAATTTTAATACGAAGAGACAGTGGCGGTTCAGTGAAATTGTATCGATACAATTATCCCAATCGCCCTGAAATCTGTCCTCAGATTTACCATAAAAGTTAAACTTAAAAAAAGCTGTAAGTAAAGCTGTGTTAGTAGACTTGTGATAAACCTTTTGTTATTTTTCGACGGTGAGACATCTATTCTGTTCTTCGCGGAAAATGTGGTCTTGTCAGAACATCCCTCTATAATTTCATCATTCTCAAGGTTTATCACAGTTATATAAAATTTGAATTATAATTTATAAGAAAAGTTCAATTTAGAAGCTATGTCTTAATTTATCTTGTCCCTAAAAAGAAAGGAAAATTGTAATAAAATAAAATAAAATTGTATACAATATACATAATTTGAGTTGAATTATAATAGTATATATATATATATTCAATGAAAAACTTTGCCAAAAATTGAATATATTTACAATATTTAGTGATAAAATAGACATGCCATAAAAATAATATGAGGTGGGATTTTCTAATTATAATCATCGATACTCATGTATTTTAAACAAATAACAATGTTTTTGTATATGACCTTTTGAAAGAAAAAATATAAATACACATAAAAATTTTGATTGGTGACTCTTAATTTGCATTTTATTGGTCATAATATATTATTTTTAATACTTTGTTAGTAAAATAAAAATTTATATAATTATAAAATACATAGAAAAAATAAAATAGAATTACAATTAGTGATATTTGCCATTATAAATCCTGTAACATCAACTAATAATCACATATTAAATTAATGTCCATATAAATTGTATAACCGTATCGCATATACTCTTGTCTACATCGTGTTAGATTGGTAAAGGGAAACAAACGATTTCTCTGTTTATAGAACTCATCTGATTAATAGATTTATATTAAAGGGTAACTGTGACTGCTCAGTAGTACGTAGACTACAGTCTCGAATATAAGTTTGTCGCATAGTGTGTGTTACACCAGTGAATTTCCAAAAAAAGGAAAAAGAAATTTTAATTTACTCTAAAAAACAATTTTTTTTTTTTAAATTTAAAAATATATCTATATATATAATATCAATACTAATATGATAATTTTATTAAGTATCATAATAAATTATGCGTCGTTGTTAATGCATAAGACTAAAATAGAAAAAAAATGCTAATCGTGAGTGAATATTTAATAAATATACTTATTATGTAAATCATATAATTCCAATGAACCACTTATGAAATTCTAAAATTTTGCCATAAGGTAGCATATCAAAATATTAAAATATTAGTCTATAGGTGGGGTCGGTGTGGACGCATATTTTATACAGACTCACAAGTCCTATCTAGACATAATAAATATATCAGATATTTTATTTTTAATTAAAGAAAATCGTCATCCATTATAATATTTATATATTATATTCACCAAATTTTTCTATAATTTATAGAAAATATTCAAAAACGCAGTGACCAATTCATCATATAATAAATCATTAGTAGCATATAAACGTACATACGTTTTTTTTTTTAATAACACAAACGAAACCCTACGTTATTTTTATTCGATATCAATTTTTTTTTATGTGTCTGCTTACTAATTTAAATGTCTATATAATATCATACTTGTATTTGTAGACATTGCACTTTTATAAATTCATTTTTTTAAATTTTTATTAAATGGAAATATTATAACTTCGTTATGATGAATTTGTGTAATTTTTGTATTACAAATATTTTATCTTTATATTTTTTTCTCTCACAATGTTCAATGTCTATGAATAATAATAAATATTATCGATGGGATGACTTTTATCAATAAATTTTCTAATTTGTTGTAAATGTATTGGGACATTCATTAACTTGCCATTTTTAGGGAGATTTATTAAATATGCATTACCTATTGTTCAACCTTTTTACCACTGTAAATTGACCGTCATATCTATTAGCAAATTTATTCTTGCAAACAGGTACTTTTACTAATACTTTTTCCCCTGCATAAAAATGTATATCGAATTAATTTTTATCTTTATTTTTCTTTTGATTTTCAAATGCTTTTCTTAAGACTTCTGGAATAGTATCACGAACTTTCTGTAACTTCTGTAACTTTTCGATAATTGAATGATCTAACGAGTTAGGAATTAAGGCGATATCAAAAATTGATTTTGGTTCAAAACCGTGAAGTAAATAAAATAGACAATAGCCAGTTGAATAATGAATTGCTGAATTATATGCGTGTAAAAACTATTTGTAACACGTCGGACCATTTTTCGTTATCTTCCATATAAGGTGAAATCATATCGATTTTAACTTGGTTTTGTTTTTCTACATTACCCTGACTTGTCGGTCTATAAGCAATGCCTTCGGTTTTATTAATATTTAAAGCAGTCAAAATATCGGAGATTACTTTAGCTGTAAAATGGGTCCCCTTGTCTGACCTAACTGTTTTCATTGCTCCATAAGATAATATTAAATCCAATAAAAATTTAGTTATTGTTCTAGCGTCTGTGTTTCTACATGTTTTTGCTACACAATATTTAGTTACTCTGCAAGTTGCTACTAATATATATTTAAATTCTCGTGAACTTTTAAGTGGACCAACCTAGTCGATTGTTATATCTGAAAAAGGTGTTCCATTTTTTATAGGGTAGGTGAGCATTTTCCTACTTGGTTTGTTTTATCAGGTTTACGTTTTGACAAATTTGGCAAGAAGTAACATATTTTTTATTTCTTTATACATAGTTGGCCAATGATACCACGTTCTAATCTTATTATAAACTTTATGAACGCCTAAGTGAGCACCTGTCATTTTATTGCCATGAAAATATTTTATTACATCTTCAGTAAGTGATTCGGGAAGCGCTAATATTTCTTGTGGATTACCATTAATAATATTTTTATAAAAAATTAAGCCATTATTGTTATTAATAATATAAGATTTTGGTTTCTTTTACCATATATTATCAATCTATTCAGGATTTTCCAAAGCAGTAAATATATTTTTTAAATAATTATCTCTAGCTTGAAGTATTTTAATATTAATTGGTTCAACTATATTTGTTTCTAATTTATTTAAGTCAATACGATTAATAACATTTTCTATTGGGTATCTAGAGAAAAAATCAGCCGCTTGATTAAATATACCTTTTTTATAAATTATTTTGAAATCCTATTATTTTAGTTCTTAACCGGTTCAACAATATCGATTCTGATTTAATTGTTTGTAACTGTACCAAATGTTTGTGGTCAGTCCAAACTGTAAAATTTCTACCATGTAAATATTGCCTAAAATGAATACAACCAAAAAGTAAGGCTGCCATTTCTAATTCTAATGCGGAATAATTATTTTGTGCCGAGTTAAATTTTTTTGAAGCATACGCGACCGGGTGTATTTCATTATTTTCGTGTATTTGTTGCAATATAAATCCTAAACCTTTTTTTTACTAGTATTGTTTCCGAATTTTCATTGTAATGAGCTAAAACAGGTATACTTATAAGTTTTTCTTTTAAATTTTGAAAAGCAATTTCTTGCGTTTCGGTCAAATTTATTGGAGATTTTGTTTGTTTTAAAGTTCCCTTTTGTTAATTCAGTGAGAAGATATGCCAGTTTACTGAAATTCGGAATATATCTACGAAAATAACTTGCTAAACCAAGGAAAATACGAAGTTGTTTAATTGTACTTGGTGAATTAAAATTTTTAACAGCTAAAATACCTTCATCCGTGGGTCTCATACCCTGGCCATCGATCATATTACCCAATATTTTCATTTGAGTATAACCAAATTTGCATTTAGAAATTTTTAATTTTTAATTATATTTTAATAATCTATCAAATGTTATTTCAAGTGAATTTAAGTATTCTTCAAATGTTTTACCGAAACATATACAATCATCTAATAACAACAATTTATTCTATAATTTAATCCGGCCATAATTTTATTCAGCACTTTTTGAAATTTTTGAGGTGCATTAGTAAGACCGAAAGGAAGACGTGTAAACTGATAATGTCCCGTGGACGTCGAAAAACTAGTAATTTCTTTACAATTTTCGTGTAATTTTAATTGATGAAAACCTGACATGGCATCTGAACAAGAAAATATATATTTCCGGCTAACGAATCATAAATACTGTTTCAAAAATGTATATTACACGAAGGCGTATGGTCTCGTGCTCGCGCCACTGTGTTTTTGCCTACTAAGGTAAAATACGACGAGACAGTGACGATTCAGTGAAATTGTATCCTTACAGTAGTTAAAGATACCGATGCTGATGTCGTAGACGCCCTGTTCTCGTTAGAAATCATTACGACAATATGCAAAAATCAGGTGGACGAGTTGCGCGTTTTCCTGCACTTTCCATTTAGATTCAAAATAAATTTCGATGTAGTATCTACGAATGAGGAGAAGCAAAACAAAAACCGAAGTAACAATACGAAATACAAAACCAAATCGAATGGAAAAAAAAATTCAAAACGATTTAACCGATAACCGATGCTATTAAAAAAATTATCTCAAAAATAATAATAAAATAAAACAATGGAATTGTGGTAATGACAAAAATTGAAATAATTTCAAACAGAATAAACAAATATAATAACTAATAAATATAGAAATCAAATAACAAAATAGACATCCTTCCCCGCAGCATTTAGCAGATGGTAAGAACAACAAAGGTGGGGTGGTGATACATAATCGATCACATCTAGATGATGGGTAATATATAATATAAGGCCGGAAACATTTAGATAAAAAAAAATTACATTATTATATAATATAGGAACATTTGTACGTACGTCACGCCAGCCCCCCCATTTTGGAAATTTACAATTTTTTTTGCACAGATATTTAGTATGGAATTTGTATGAATTTGTATGACCACTTACAGAATTTGTATGCCATTATTTTTACCAGAAAAACTAAAAAAAATTTGGGGGGCTGGCGTGACGTCACACCAGCCCCCCCACTTTTGAATTTCGGTAATTTTTTTGCACAGATATTTAGTATGGAATTTGTATGAATTTATATGACCATTTTCACCATCATCCCGCAATCACTCTTTCCGGAATAATTAAAAAACACTGTGGCACGTCACGCCAGCCCACCCACTTTTGAATTTCGGTAATTTTTTTGCACAGATATTTAGTATGGAATTTGTATGAATTCGTATGACCATTTTCACCATCATCCCGCAATCACTGTTTCCGAAACATTAAAAAACACTGCGGGGGCTGGCGTGACGTCACACCAGCCCCTCCACTTTTGAATTTCGGTAATTTTTTTGCACAGATATTTAGTATGGAATTTGTATGAATTTGTATGGCCACTTACAGAATTTGTATGTGATTATTTTTACCAGAATAACTAAAAAACTTTTGGTGGCCTGGCATGACGAACTTATAGTTTATACTAATATAATAATTATTATTGAACACATTTGATACATACGAGTATAACACTAACTACATTTTTAAAATGATTTGTGGTTTAAGGATTAGAATTAAATATTATTGAATAATTAATGAATTGAATATTATTGAATTATTAAATATTATTATAAATAATATTAGCGTGATATTATACTTTCAGCCAGTGGCGCAGGAACTATTTTTCACTTGGGGGGGGGGGGGGTAACCATGAAAAAAATTGATTTTAAGACTCTAAATCAAATAAAAAATAATAACAATTTACACTAGGATTTAGACGATTGGTTTTCCTTAGTATAGTACCTACATTAAATGAATAATTATATTGTTAAATTATTACGTTTTCAAAAAATTAAAATCTTACAATATAAATATTGTTTAATCCATTCTATTCTTTTTACTCGTTTATTATTTAATCCGTTATTACTACTATGCATAACCTGTGGGCTGTGGCGTCATTTGGGGGGCAAAGGGGCACTTGCCCCCCTCTAATTTTCAATAAAATGTAAAAAACAAATTGTAAAAAATCTTTCATTTATGTTCACGATTCGTACGATTCATGATAACAATCACAATATCTGATAATGTGTGGAAAATAATGGCTAATAAGGAAAGAGGCTTAGTACAAAAAAGTTGCGCACGGCGACGGCCGATTTTTGGACACCAAAATCGTAGGGTTTGATGAAAAATTAAGATGAAAACGTATACTTTAATGAAACACAGCTGATCGGCAACGTACAGTAAAATCTAAAATGTCACTATTGTTGATGAAATAACGACCTGAGAGCAAAACCCAAAGAGACAAAAAAGATTCGCATTGCTATTTAACATACGACTATGACTACAGCTTTCGTTTTCAATAAAATATAAAAAACAAATAGTAAAAAATCATTAATGATATTTTAGATTTTACCGTACGTTGCCGATCCGTAGATTTTTATTCAAGTATAGATTTTCATCTTAATATTTTACCTATACCTACGGTTATGGTATCTAAAAATCGGCCGTGGCCGTGCGCAACTTTTTTGTACTTAGTTTCTTTCCTTAGTAGCCATTATTTTCCAAGCAGTATTAGATATTGTGATTGTTATCATAAATCGAAAAAAGTGCCGTCTTGCCACACGCAAAATTTTCAACAAATCTTAATTCCTCTCCTATTCATAACTAAGAAACCGTTCAAACGCCGATAGATAGTGCGTCTAAATGCCTAAAAAGTTCTATATCACGTTTATTGAACGCGCGGTATATATATAGACGTTGATTGGTCTCTTTCCACAGGTGAAGCGGAGCACGAGTCCTAGCGGTTGGTTATATATAAATTGACAAAATATAACGGTACTATAAGTGTGATTTTTCACTTATAGTTACACGTTTAAATTAATACGTAAAATATAAATTAATTATTACTGTTAAGAGACTAGACGTTTCTGCTAGCTCTGTCAGACTCAAACCCGAACTCGATACTGATTCAAAAAATATATTACATTACACGAAGGCGTACGGTCTCGTGCTCGCGCCACTGTGTTTTTGCCTACTAAGGTAAAAATTTTAATACGAAGAGACAGTGGCGGTTCAGTGAAATTGTATCGATACAATTATCCCAATCGCCCCTGAAATCTGTCCTCAGATTTACCATAAAAGTTAAACTTAAAAAAAAGCTGTAAGTAAAGCTGTGTTAGTAGACTTGTGATAAACCTTTTGTTATTTTTCGACGGTGAGACATCTATTCTGTTCTTCGCGGAAAATGTGGTCTTGTCAGAACATCCCTCTATAATTTCATCATTCTCAAGGTTTATCACAGTTATATAAAATTTGAATTATAATTTATAAGAAAAGTTCAATTTAGAAGCTATGTCTTAATTTATCTTGTCCCTAAAAAAGAAAGGAAAATTGTAATAAAATAAAATAAAATTGTATACAATATACATAATTTGAGTTGAATTATAATAGTATATATATATATATTCAATGAAAAACTTTGCCAAAAATTGAATATATTTACAATATTTAGTGATAAAATAGACATGCCATAAAAATAATATGAGGTGGGATTTTCTAATTATAATCATCGATACTCATGTATTTTAAACAAATAACAATGTTTTTGTATATGACCTTTTGAAAGAAAAAATATAAATACACATAAAATTTTGATTGGTGACTCTTAATTTGCATTTTATTGGTCATAATATATTATTTTTAATACTTTGTTAGTAAAATAAAATTTATATAATTATAAAATACATAGAAAAATAAAATAGAATTACAATTAGTGATATTTGCCATTATAAATCCTGTAACATCAACTAATAATCACATATTAAATTAATGTCCATATAAATTGTATAACCGTATCGCATATACTCTTGTCTACATCGTGTTAGATTGGTAAAGGGAAACAAACGATTTCTCTGTTTATAGAACTCATCTGATTAATAGATTTATATTAAAGGGTAACTGTGACTGCTCAGTAGTACGTAGACTACAGTCTCGAATATAAGTTTGTCGCATAGTGTGTGTTACACCAGTGAATTTCCAAAAAAAGGAAAAAGAAATTTTAATTTACTCTAAAAAACAATTTTTTTTTTTTAATTTAAAAATATATCTATATATATAATATCAATACTAATATGATAATTTTATTAAGTATCATAATAAATTATGCGTCGTTGTTAATGCATAAGACTAAAATAGAAAAAATGCTAATCGTGAGTGAATATTTAATAAATATACTTATTATGTAAATCATATAATTCCAATGAACCACTTATGAAATTCTAAAATTTTGCCATAAGGTAGCATATCAAAATATTAAAATATTAGTCTATAGGTGGGGTCGGTGTGGACGCATATTTTATACAGACTCACAAGTCCTATCTAGACATAATAAATATATCAGATATTTTATTTTAATTAAAGAAAATCGTCATCCATTATAATATTTATATATTATATTCACCAAATTTTCTATAATTTATAGAAAATATTCAAAACGCAGTGACCAATTCATCATATAATAAATCATTAGTAGCATATAAACGTACATACGTTTTTTTTTAATAACACAAACGAAACCCTACGTTATTTTTATTCGATATCAATTTTTTTATGTGTCTGCTTACTAATTTAAATGTCTATATAATATCATACTTGTATTTGTAGACATTGCACTTTTATAAATTCATTTTTTAAATTTTTATTAAATGGAAATATTATAACTTCGTTATGATGAATTTGTGTAATTTTGTATTACAAATATTTTATCTTTATATTTTTTTCTCTCACAATGTTCAATGTCTATGAATAATAATAAATATTATCGATGGGATGACTTTTATCAATAAATTTTCTAATTTGTTGTAAATGTATTGGGACATTCATTAACTTGCCATTTTTAGGGAGATTTATTAAATATGCATTACCTATTGTTCAACCTTTTTACCACTGTAAATTGACCGTCATATCTATTAGCAAATTTATTCTTGCAAACAGGTACTTTTACTAATACTTTTTCCCCTGCATAAAAATGTATATCGAATTAATTTTTATCTTTATTTTTCTTTTGATTTTCAAATGCTTTTCTTAAGACTTCTGGAATAGTATCACGAACTTTCTGTAACTTCTGTAACTTTTCGATAATTGAATGATCTAACGAGTTAGGAATTAAGGCGATATCAAAATTGATTTTGGTTCAAAACCGTGAAGTAAATAAAATAGACAATAGCCAGTTGAATAATGAATTGCTGAATTATATGCGTGTAAAACTATTTGTAACACGTCGGACCATTTTTCGTTATCTTCCATATAAGGTGAAATCATATCGATTTTAACTTGGTTTTGTTTTTCTACATTACCCTGACTTGTCGGTCTATAAGCAATGCCTTCGGTTTTATTAATATTTAAAGCAGTCAAAATATCGGAGATTACTTTAGCTGTAAAATGGGTCCCCTTGTCTGACCTAACTGTTTTCATTGCTCCATAAGATAATATTAAATCCAATAAAAATTTAGTTATTGTTCTAGCGTCTGTGTTTCTACATGTTTTTGCTACACAATATTTAGTTACTCTGCAAGTTGCTACTAATATATATTTAAATTCTCGTGAACTTTTAAGTGGACCAACCTAGTCGATTGTTATATCTGAAAAAGGTGTTCCATTTTTTATAGGGTAGGTGAGCATTTTCCCTACTTGGTTTGTTTTATCAGGTTTACGTTTTTGACAAATTTGGCAAGAAGTAACATATTTTTTTATTTCTTTATACATAGTTGGCCAATGATACCACGTTCTAATCTTATTATAAACTTTATGAACGCCTAAGTGAGCACCTGTCATTTTATTGCCATGAAAATATTTTATTACATCTTCAGTAAGTGATTCGGGAAGCGCTAATATTTCTTGTGGATTACCATTAATAATATTTTTATAAAAAATTAAGCCATTATTGTTATTAATAATATAAGATTTTGGTTTCTTTTACCATATATTATCAATCTATTCAGGATTTTCCAAAGCAGTAAATATATTTTTTAAATAATTATCTCTAGCTTGAAGTATTTTAATATTAATTGGTTCAACTATATTTGTTTCTAATTTATTTAAGTCAATACGATTAATAACATTTTCTATTGGGTATCTAGAGAAAAAATCAGCCGCTTGATTAAATATACCTTTTTTATAAATTATTTTGAAATCCTATTATTTTAGTTCTTAACCGGTTCAACAATATCGATTCTGATTTAATTGTTTGTAACTGTACCAAATGTTTGTGGTCAGTCCAAACTGTAAAATTTCTACCATGTAAATATTGCCTAAAATGAATACAACCAAAAAGTAAGGCTGCCATTTCTAATTCTAATGCGGAATAATTATTTTGTGCCGAGTTAAATTTTTTTGAAGCATACGCGACCGGGTGTATTTCATTATTTTCGTGTATTTGTTGCAATATAAATCCTAAACCTTTTTTTTACTAGTATTGTTTCCGAATTTTCATTGTAATGAGCTAAAACAGGTATACTTATAAGTTTTTCTTTTAAATTTTGAAAAGCAATTTCTTGCGTTTCGGTCAAATTTATTGGAGATTTTGTTTGTTTTAAAGTTCCCTTTTGTTAATTCAGTGAGAAGATATGCCAGTTTACTGAAATTCGGAATATATCTACGAAAATAACTTGCTAAACCAAGGAAAATACGAAGTTGTTTAATTGTACTTGGTGAATTAAAATTTTTAACAGCTAAAATACCTTCATCCGTGGGTCTCATACCCTGGCCATCGATCATATTACCCAATATTTTCATTTGAGTATAACCAAATTTGCATTTAGAAATTTTTAATTTTTAATTATATTTTAATAATCTATCAAATGTTATTTCAAGTGAATTTAAGTATTCTTCAAATGTTTTACCGAAACATATACAATCATCTAATAACAACAATTTATTCTATAATTTAATCCGGCCATAATTTTATTCAGCACTTTTTGAAATTTTTGAGGTGCATTAGTAAGACCGAAAGGAAGACGTGTAAACTGATAATGTCCCGTGGACGTCGAAAAACTAGTAATTTCTTTACAATTTTCGTGTAATTTTAATTGATGAAAACCTGACATGGCATCTGAACAAGAAAAATATATATTTCCGGCTAACGAATCATAAATACTGTTTCAAAAATGTATATTACACGAAGGCGTATGGTCTCGTGCTCGCGCCACTGTGTTTTTGCCTACTAAGGTAAAATACGACGAGACAGTGACGATTCAGTGAAATTGTATCCTTACAGTAGTTAAAGATACCGATGCTGATGTCGTAGACGCCCTGTTCTCGTTAGAAATCATTACGACAATATGCAAAAAATTAGATGAACGAGTTGCACGTTTTCCTGCACTTTCCATTTAGATTCAAAATAAATTTCGATGTAGTATCTACGAATGAGGAGAAGCAAAACAAAAACCGAAGTAACAATACGAAATACAAAACCAAATCGAATGGAAAAAAAAATTCAAAACGATTTAACCGATAACCGATGCTATTAAAAAAATTATCTCAAAAATAATAATAAAATAAAACAATGGAATTGTGGTAATGACAAAAATTGAAATAATTTCAAACAGAATAAACAAATATAATAACTAATAAATATAGAAATCAAATAACAAAATAGACATCCTTCCCCGCAGCATTTAGCAGATGGTAAGAACAACAAAGGTGGGGTGGTGATACATAATCGATCACATCTAGATGATAGGTAATATATAATATAAGGCCGGAAACATTTAGATAAAAAAATTACATTATTATATAATATAGGAACATTTGTACGTACGTCACGCCAGCCCCCCCATTTTGGAAATTTACAATTTTTTTTGCACAGATATTTAGTATGGAATTTGTATGAATTTGTATGACCACTTACAGAATTTGTATGCCATTATTTTTACCAGAAAAACTAAAAAAAATTTGGGGGGCTGGCGTGACGTCACACCAGCCCCCCCACTTTTGAATTTCGGTAATTTTTTTGCACAGATATTTAGTATGGAATTTGTATGAATTTATATGACCATTTTCACCATCATCCCGCAATCACTCTTTCCGGAATAATTAAAAAACACTGCGGGGGGCTGGCGTGACGTCACGCCAGCCCACCCACTTTTGAATTTCGGTAATTTTTTTGCACAGATATTTAGTATGGAATTTGTATGAATTCGTATGACCATTTTCACCATCATCCCGCAATCACTGTTTCCGAAACATTAAAAAACACTGCGGGGCTGGCGTGACGTCACACCAGCCCTCCACTTTTGAATTTCGGTAATTTTTTGCACAGATATTTAGTATGGAATTTGTATGAATTTGTATGGCCACTTACAGAATTTGTATGTGATTATTTTACCAGAATAACTAAAAACTTTTGGTGGCCTGGCATGACGAACTTATAGTTTATACTAATATAATAATTATTATTGAACACATTTGATACATACGAGTATAACACTAACTACATTTTTAAAATGATTTGTGGTTTAAGGATTAGAATTAAATATTATTGAATAATTAATGAATTGAATATTATTGAATTATTAAATATTATTATAAATAATATTAGCGTGATATTATACTTTCAGCCAGTGGCGCAGGAACTATTTTTCACTTGGGGGTAACCATGAAAAAATTGATTTTAAGACTCTAAATCAAATAAAAATAATAACAATTTACACTAGGATTTAGACGATTGGTTTTCCTTAGTATAGTACCTACATTAAATGAATAATTATATTGTTAAATTATTACGTTTTCAAAAAATTAAAATCTTACAATATAAATATTGTTTAATCCATTCTATTCTTTTTACTCGTTTATTATTTAATCCGTTATTACTACTATGCATAACCTGTGGGCTGTGGCGTCATTTGGGGGGGGGGGGCAAAGGGGGCACTTGCCCCCCTCTAATTTTCAATAAAATGTAAAAAACAAATTGTAAAAAATCTTTCATTTATGTTCACGATTCGTACGATTCATGATAACAATCACAATATCTGATAATGTGTGGAAAATAATGGCTAATAAGGAAAGAGGCTTAGTACAAAAAAGTTGCGCACGGCGACGGCCGATTTTTGGACACCAAAATCGTAGGGTTTGATGAAAAATTAAGATGAAAACGTATACTTTAATGAAACACAGCTGATCGGCAACGTACAGTAAAATCTAAAATGTCACTATTGTTGATGAAATAACGACCTGAGAGCAAAACCCAAAGAGACAAAAAGATTCGCATTGCTATTTAACATACGACTATGACTACAGCTTTCGTTTTCAATAAAATATAAAAAACAAATAGTAAAAAATCATTAATGATATTTTAGATTTTACCGTACGTTGCCGATCCGTAGATTTTTATTCAAGTATAGATTTTCATCTTAATATTTTACCTATACCTACGGTTATGGTATCTAAAATCGGCCGTGGCCGTGCGCAACTTTTTTGTACTTAGTTTCTTTCCTTAGTAGCCATTATTTTCCAAGCAGTATTAGATATTGTGATTGTTATCATAAATCGAAAAAAGTGCCGTCTTGCCACACGCAAAATTTTCAACAAATCTTAATTCCTCTCCTATTCATAACTAAGAAACCGTTCAAACGCCGATAGATAGTGCGTCTAAATGCCTAAAAAGTTCTATATCACGTTTATTGAACGCGCGGTATATATATATATTATATCGAAATATAGTTTACGGCAAAATTCGACTTTACGAAAAAACGTAGGTAGTATACATTAGAACACAAATAGGAACGTTCGAATAAGTAAGATTTTTATAAAAAAATGATCGAACGCTTATTACACGTAAACCGTTAGAGATACGTAAAAACTTCAAAGGACCAAAAGTGATCCCCGTACACGAATCTCTCGGATTCCAAAGTACGGAGTCCGAAATCCAAAAATAAACAATATTTTTTAGGGCCGCCCCCGATTTTCAAAAATTCATAACTCGGCTCCTATTCATAACTAAGAGACCGAACCGACGGCATAACGTTTCTCGTGCACTTCGCTATGGGATTCTGTAAAAAAATTTCTAACCCCTCCCCTAGTTTTCTAGAAATCGTAACTCCCTCCTCCCTTACTCCACCGCGACAAAAGTGGTACCGTTGAACGCGTTAGGACACCCCGGTTCTGATTCCGAAGACCCCGTATCGTTACGACCCTTTCCTAC
The DNA here is from genome assembly GCA_032441835.1 of Slavum lentiscoides. Lineage (NCBI taxonomy): Eukaryota > Metazoa > Arthropoda > Insecta > Hemiptera > Aphididae > Slavum > Slavum lentiscoides. The sequence goes on along the minus strand of CM063706.1, from coordinate 18,377,460 downwards.
AAAGTTATACCCGAATCCCTTCGCAGGGATTTCACCACCCCCGTGAGGCAGGTCTTCGGATAGTGCTCTCCGAGGCGAATATAACGGCGTTTGTTCGGAGGCTCTACGATAAAAACTCGCGGAGTTATCACGGTTCGAAAAAAAGCGGTGGGGGTCACTTTTAGTATGTTATACACGGTGCCGCGTAACACGGTAATACGTCGGTCCGAGGCCAATACACCGTTTACTAAACACGCAGTACACACGTACGTGCTTTCGATAATGATGAGGTAAAATGACACATTGCAATAGGTAAACGTTCGAAAAAAGTGCCATCTTAATGGAAAAAATAATATAATTTTTTTTTTGGCAGCAGATGCCGAATTTATATGTTTGTTAAAATCGGCATAAATACACGAACACCGTGATAAATACGGGAAATTCGCAAGGGATCGAAAATGATCGTCGTGCTCGTGTCTATCGTTTTCCAAAAGGAAATTGTTATCATGAATCGTAAGAATCGTGAACATATATGAAAGATTTTTTACTATTTGTTTTTTACATTTTATTTTAAAATTAGAGGGGGGCAAGTGCCCCCTTTGCCCCCCAAATGACGCCACAGCCCACAGGTTATGCATAGTAGTAATAACGGATTAAATAATAAACGAGTAAAAAGAATAGAATGGATTAAACAATATTTATATTGTAAGATTTTAATTTTTTGAAAACGTAATAATTCAACAATATAATTATTCATTTAATGTAGGTACTACACTAAGGAAAACCAATCGTCTAAATCCTAGTGTAAATTGTTATTATTTTTTATTTGATTTAGAGTCTTAAAATCAATTTTTTTCGTGGTTCCGGTGCCGTACAAATTCCGGGAATGGGCATACAAATTCATATAAATTACGTACAAAATGATGGAGTAAAAAAAATCCAGGAATTATTGTTTTTTACAATGGGTGGGGCTGGGGAAACGTTTCTCCAGCCCCACCCATTAAAAAATCAATTTTTTTCATGGTTCCGGTGCCGTACAAATTCCGGGAATGGGCATACAAATTCATACAAATTACGTACAAAATGATGGCGTAAAAAAAATTTACGAAATCCAAATGGGTGGGGTTGGGGAAATGTACGTTCAATTATGTGCTGTATACACACTCTTATATTAAATAGTATTAATAATAAATAATTTATAACACCGAAGTTCCACTCAGAATCGTTATATCGAATGCAATATTTCATCATTAGTTTCAAATTTATAATAATAAAAAAAAAAAAACTAAAATTTTTGTCTAAATAATTTACTTCAGTGATATTCACTGCAACACCTCGTGGATCGCTACCTTTTATACTCAAATATATATATGAAAATATATGGTAAGAATTTTTATACATTACATATACTAAAGAAAAAATATATGAGTCTTAAATGTTTACCCCCCCCCCCCCAAGTGAAAAATAGTACCTGCGCCATAATATCACGCTAATATTATTTATAATAATATTTAATAATTCAATAATATTCAATTCATTAATTATTCAATAATATTTAATTCTAATCCTTAAACCACAAATCATTTTAAAAATGTAGTTAGTGTTATACTCGTATGTATCAAATGTGTACAATAATTATTATTATATTAGTATAAACTATAAGTTCGTCATGCCAGGCCACCAAAAGTTTTTTAGTTATTCTGGTAAAAATAATCACATACAAATTCTGTAAGTGGCCATACAAATTCTTACAAATTCCATACTAAATATCTGTGCAAAAAAATTACCGAAATTCAAAAGTGGGGGGGCTGGTGTGACGTACGTAACATTTGTTCAACTGCACTGAGCATACGAAAAAAAAAATCAAATTGCAAACATAAAACAGAAATAAATAATAGTATAAACAAATAAATTTAAAAAAAACTATCACAAAAGACTAGAAATTGATGATACCACTCGTAGCAACGAAGAATAATAATATAATTTAATACATATTTTATAACCGTGTCCGTTATCGAATATGTTAACACCATCAAGGCAAATAAAGGAGCGCAAACAAAATGAATAAAAATATTAAAGAGAGATAAAAAAAAAATAGAATAAACGTTTATAATAACGGCGAATATACGGAGACAGAAAGTGAAAAAAAATTATGATTACCAAAACGCGTTACACATTAATATTAGCAGCGAATAAATACATATATTTAGAAACAAAATTATACCCGCAAGTGTGTAATGACTTCTGAGAATTTACAACACAAGAACGACCAGATATATTAATTATAGTTAAAACATATTTTATTAACTCCAAGAAAAAAGAAAAACAAATTCTATATATAAGTTTATGGATTCAAATATTCAAATAATAGACAATAAAATATATACGTATCGACATAGAAGAAGAATGATCGCACAGCCTCACCCGGAACGATTCGCACACAACTTGTCGAATAATAATACGAGATCACAATAAAATATGACAAAAAATTAATTTACAAGTGTATAATTTATATCTGGACGTATGCGTCGTAATAAAATCAGCGGGTCATTGACCTTTGCGACAATCAAGGTTCTGTTTATCACGTGAAACAGTGGGTATTATAAATATTATAATTGATACAGATACACCATACACACTGACGAGTTTACACGATAGCAAGTTTCCATATTATTCTTAATATATACTATTATTAATTAGAACTGTGAACATTTATCGATTCCTGCACGGCACCGTAATCACACCAATCCGACGATAACAGGAATATGCAGGCGACGGTAAAATCGGCAAACAGTTGTGCGCATCCCACTCCTCCGCTAACGCCGACCAGCATGATATTACACAGCTAATGTATGGAGCACACCAAAATAATTTCTGAAAAGACACGCAGACAGGTCAAAGTTTCAGAGGTGCGATGGCCGGTACATCGGATAATATATGGATAGGAGATGCCAATTAAAAGGAATCCCCGAACACATGCAGCTCATAACATTTTACCATAATCATATATATATATATTCTCATAATTTAACGATTTACCAAGTATACCAATTATAATATATAAATATTTTTGAAAATTTCGTAATTTATAATATTTAAAATAAAATACAGCGTATGAGTATTTTTATACAATGTGACCACGATTTCCGTTATTATTTTTCTATCGATCTTATTTTTTTCCTTATTATACATATGCAGAGAAGTAATTTGTATATCAAATCGTATCCTGGCAGGGTCGCCTTCGGAGACGATCGGATCGCACGGTAGCAAATACCTTTTTTCGTTAAGGGTCGCCAAACGGAGGTGTGGTCATTGGACATACACATACGCCGGATTTTAAATTTAGTGTATGAAAGATAATATATAGGGTATAAAAATGAATAAATAAGAAAAAACAATGTAAGATTTTAATATACGATTTATTTATGTTATTTCGGAGAAAAGCTCAAACGCATAAAAACTCCGAGAGAAAGAGAAAAAAAAAAAAAAAAAAAAAAAAAATATATATATATATATATATGAAACAATTTAAATCAGATCAATTAGTAAATAAAATTATATAAAAAAATATCACATGAGGAAACAAAAAAAAATCAAATGTACCGGCCTTAACATAAACAAAGTCACTCACCCGCCACCGTGGTCATTCCACTCGTCAGCGCATACCGCCCCGCGGGGACGTGATGGAAAAATTACTCCATAGACGTTATTCACAAAAAAAGATTACAATAATTGTAACACACCGAAGACAACACAGCGAGAGAGTGAGAGTCTTTTCAAACACAAAATTAATAAAACCGATACATTTAAATATTATTATAATTAAAACGATAACATTAACATAATGCGTAGCCGACCGGTGTCAGCGGAGGTGGGCATACAGTTATCACCGATTTTTCCCGTGATTATGACACGATGCAGGCTTCGGTTTTATATTAAATATATTTTGGAGTTTGCACGTTACAATATAAAATAATATATGTATACGTATACTGTGTAGTACATATAGGATTTAATATAAATTATAATACGTATTAATTTAAGTAATTGGCCACGATTAACGAGCGTTATGGAAATTCGCGGTCTAAATCAGTGGCGTAATTACGAATGTTATAAGGGAGGGGATATAAAATTTAGCATATTGGATACCCCATAATCGTAACAATCCTTCGAAAGTCAATATCGATATTATAAAATAATAAAATATGATAAAGTATATCAAAGTTAAAGTGATTGATATACTCGTCATATTTAAAATACTATATTTATTTTCTTTAATAAAAACGACGTGATTTATTAAAAAAATATTCTAATTTTCTTTGTTTTAAAGTTAATTTATTGAGTACCTTCATCCGTTTTGACTTCAACATCTGAATAATGGGTTGAACTTTCTTCGTAGGCCTAACCTGATTAGGTTAACACACCACCGTACCAGTTCGTATAGTTACCCGTCAATAAACTTAGGAATATTATGAATTATGTTAAATATAATAGGAAACAAATTTTGTTAACACAAAAAAAATATTATTTTTATTTTTTTTTATTTTATTTTTTGTACATTAGATAATATTATGTTATGTAAGAAAGAAAGAAAACCCATGGGAGGGGATCCATCCTCCATATCCCCCCCCCTCCCCGTAATTACGCCCCTGATCTAAATAAATGTGTCCATTATAATTATATTATAATTATAATTATTAATTACGTGTTGATAAAATCACTCCGTCGCAAGACACAGCCCTTTGATGTCAAAAATGCAACTCTCCGCTGTGTCGTCACGCGAAAAACAATAATTTATTCTATGTGTTACCATTTTTTTTTTTTTGTAAATGACGGTTTCGCCATGATATAAGTTTAATATACATCGGTTTCGCCATTAAATGTTGTCGGACGGTTTCGTCGTGGATGCTGCAAGGCTTCTTGAGCATCTCCTCAACCATTAATCACCTGGCCAGGGGCGGTTGTACATGATGTTGAAGGAGGGGGGTATCAAAAATGGAGCCGACCCCCCTCTGACAATGAAATATCCACATCGACGAGTGATAACTACTCTCTATGACTCTATCCAACATAAGAATAGTAGTCGGTGGTGACGAGTTTTCATCGCCGACGGTCAGAACCACGCCCATTCTACCTCCCACTTGGTCAACTAACTGGCGACCGCAAATTCACAGGTGGTCGTCGCACGTTTCACAAAGTTCGTTTAGTGACAACTAGAGATAGCAAATCTCAAACGGACGGCAGAGCCAACGCTTCGCGCGCGTAGTGAAGGCCACGCCAATGTGCAGAACTCGGCCGCCGACTATTATTCTTATGTTGGACAGAGTGTAGTGATGGGAATAATCGAATAATTCGATTATTTGAAATAATCGAATGATCCGATATATTGTATCCGTATTTTGTGATAACCCGAAAAAGAAATATAAATCCATATATATTATATAAATTTTTATTTTTTTTTCGTTATTTTGAATACCTATTTTATTATTATATTATTAAATGTCAATACTCGATAGCAATTCATATTTAATAGTTTTGGCTGCTGCATTGAAAAGAAATTTCCCATAATAATTTTGCCATGGCTCAATATCTTATTTAGCTACGAATCTTGCTATATAATAGAAATAATAGAATTGTAGAGTCCGAAGTCCAAAACGGTGCTATTTTTTGGGAAGAGAAAAATAACACGTATTATATTACAAGCCGTTTTACCGTTATTCGATTATATATAGCCCGTTTAAGGAATTTAAGTCGTAATTCATTTATTTCGACTACTAATCATTCGATTATTCGATTATTCCCATTACTAGTAATAACTAATAACCAAGAAGAAAGGTCTATTAATGTACCGAGACGAAATGCAGATGTAGAAAAAGGAAGAACAACGTGCATGGAATGTAAACGAAATAACAATAAGACGGAAAAAGAAAGTAGTCACCAGATAGCGCTACGACACAACATAGAGGGCGTGGCAGAAAGGCACATATAAATAGCGGTCAGTCTCGTACACCATACACACACACACGCCGCAGTCAGATACGGAGTACGTTATTCACGTCTAACTGCCGCAACTACACTGAGCAGTCTGTTGGTTTCGGTCCGCTATTTATAAGCGCCTTTCTGTCACGTCCTCTATGTTGAGTCGTAGCGCTATCTGGTGACTACTTTCTTTTCCCGTTTTATTACGGCCCGTTTATATGCGGCTCACGGGTGTTTAGTTTGACGCTGACCGAGCGACCGATCGTACTTGCGTATGTCTTTATTATTATTAATAAAAATATTATTTCGCGTATTTAAATAAAATGAAATGAAGTTTTTCCTCGTTTACACTGTACACGACCGACCGAGTTCGTCGTCAGCTAAGCACTAAACGCTCGATCACGACCGACGATCAGCGCGTACGGATCGTCGGTCGAGCACTAATTCTAGCCTCATATACATGATGTTTAAAGAGGAGGGGCGAAAGTGGAGCATAATCATAGCAATAAAATATATATATTAAAAAATCAATATATATAATAAAAAAATAATATACAGAGTGTAACAAAAAGACTATCCGAGTTTCTAATAGCTGTAGCTCAGCGTCTACGCATCAGACACTAATGCGCCATCTACCGGCGTGTAGAGGGCGTTATCTAGTTTCATTTGGTAGGTAGTAAGTTGCGCTAGCTTTTATCAAAATGAAATATCGTGTTATGATTGTGAGTTACGTTTGTAGAAAGAAGTATGGCAACTGAACCACAAAAAGCATTTTGTGCGATTAAATTTGTCCACACTCAATCAATAATCGCAGTTCAATGGGCATTTCGATAGCAATATGGACTTACCCTGCCCTCTACATGTCGGTAGGTAGCGCATTAGTCTCTGATGCACAGCCGCTGAGCCACGGCTTTTGGAAACTCCGATATTCTTTTTGTTACACCTGTATATATATTTTTTTTTTTTAATTTTTAAATTTTATTTATAACCATAACATAATTGGACCAACATTTCATGACATAAATCGGTGCTGTTAGGTCAGTGATATACCAAATTAAAAAATATCAAATCCCAAGGGGGAGGCGATCCACCTATCGCCCCCTTATAACCACCACTGCACCTGGCCACCTGGGTATTCGGACAACACCAGAAATGTAGTCAACAGCGCCAGAAGTCCATTACTTATGTTACATGCATTCTCGCTCATGAGTCACTAATTTTTTGTTGTACTATTTGTTATATGAAATATGTTATTATTTGTGATGTAAGGTTTACGATTTATAGTTATGTAGCATACCATCATTTTGTAAACTATTGTTAGTAAACTTATTTTTGTATCCTAATGAATATTAATATATATATATATTTTTATATATTAAGATATACATATATATATATTAATTTGCAAGGTAGGTACCTAGTTTCATATAATTTACTACTTAAATGCTAATATGGATGGGTCCGTAACGGAGTAACATATGTTACGGGCAAAAGCCGAAATCGGTCAAACCTCAGAAATTTCCTGTGCTTGGGCAAAACATCATATTTTGGCTTTTGCCCGGGCAAACCTAGTTGTGATCAGCAATATTTGGGCAAAACTGTAAAGCTTCTAAACATTTAAATATTTCACAGTACAAATGTTAATTTTAATATTAAATATAAATAACGATAAAATAAATCTCTATTATTTATTTATTTAAACAATAATGGTGAAAATGCGTATAAATATTATTGATAAAAATATAATAATATTATAATATTAATTTGAAACATTAAAACGAATTATATATTAAATTAATTAAATTTTAAAACACTACAATAATATAATAAAATAAAATATACTCTTTTACAATATTATAATTAAATACTGCGTGACTTTTATTACATTATTTAACACACATAATTTAAATATAATAAAATATAGACAAAATAAAAATAAAAAATAAATAAATAAAAAAATAAATTAATAAAAAAATAAAAGGATATGTAAAAAAAAAAAATTAAAATTAATACTCGTGAATAATAAAAAATCTGTATATGTATATATATAAACAATAAATATACATACATATAAATAAATGTATACTTAAATATACTATACTGCCAATGAGTATTACGTAAAAAATGAAATAAAAAAATATAAAGTTGTTGTATAAAGAAGTTTATTACGACCGGTTTCGACTAAAAGTCATCAACAGGTATAAAATACTTTTTGCAAAATACAACAACAGAAAGAAAAAAGAAAAATGAAATATAAATGAATAAATTACATAGAGATAACTATGAAAATTACAATAAACAGACATGGAGTTTTTTAATCGGGAAAAAAAAATATATATATATTATATAAAATAATAATAATAATAATAAAAATTTAAAAACTCAAAACCAACAAAGAAATTGTGTAACATATGAGCACTATGGCAAGTTATCAATATTATCTGACATGTATTGATATAAAATGTTATTTTTAAATCTGTTTGTATATTTAAAATATTATTGAATCCATTGTGTTTAACTTCTTTATAAATATGTAATTCTTCCAAAACAGAATTAATATAGATATTACGTTGTATATTTAAAATTTCTTAGTCATTACTTATATCAAAAGTTATCGAATGATTGTTTTCTAAAACATGTTTTGCAAAATTAGAATTTGGAGTAACTTTTTAAATTTTATTTCAGAGATGTGTTCTTTATATCTAGTATTAAAATTCCTGTTCGTTTTACCGATATAAAATTTATTACAACTGCATTTAATTTTGTAAATACCAGGATTATTAAATTTATTAAAATTATTATTTGAAATTTGTTTAACTTTATTATTTATTTGTTTTATTAAATTATTACTAGTGTTGAATGCAATTTTAATATTATTTATATTATTATTTAAAATTTTTGCGAATTTATCCGATAATATATTTTGATATTTCATACTACAATAATCAGTTATATTATTCATTTGTTTAGGATTTTTCTTTTTCTTTAATCTTATGTATTCTTTTGACTGTGTTTAAATTATATTTATTTTTTAGTGCGATATCATAGATAACATTAAGCTCATGTTTATAATTATGTTTATTTAAAGGAATACGTTCAAGTCTATAAAAATAGAATTAAAAATGCAATTTTTGTGAAAAGGATGATTGGAATCATAAGGAATAATAGAATCAGTTTGTGTAGGTTTTCTGTAAATATTAAATTTTAATATTATTTATATTATTATTTAAAATTTTATTTTTTATTTTGCGAATTTAGCATACCATAGCTGATAGGCGACTGCAGCTATTCATTTGATAATCGTGATCTTGTTATACGTATATCAATATTGGTAAGTATGTATTTTAAAATACAGTTATTTTTTATTTTGCTAATTTAATCTTTTTATTTAGAATTTAGCGTAAAATTGTTAAAAATTAAATTTTCTAAAAGTCTGATCGTATGGTATATTTGCAGTTTAATATAATGAGATTATAAAATTTTGTTTAATAACTGGTTGAAAGTTAAAGATTAGAATTTAAAATTGTTGATTTTGCATTTTAATGTAATATAAATAAATAAATATGTATATATGGTGGTGATTATAGCATATTATGACTAATTTAAAATAATTGTGACTGGATTTAGAACATTCACTTTTAGATATATCAATATTCTTTTCATTCTTTATTTGTTTAATAAGAAAAATTTAATAATTTATATTTAATTTTATGGATATAGTCTAATTTTGTATGTATACTAAAAACATCAAAATGATTAAAAGTGACACAGATCTAAGAGAAGAAAGACTAGACAAGAAATACATTTATTTGAGAAAATATACTGTAGTAATCAGTTACTTAACAATGTATCTAATTTATCTGAAAGACAAAATATGCCAATCGAAAATACAGTTATATCTAAAAAAAATATATCTGTAATTAATACTTCAAGTGTTGCAGCCATCAACATCTGAAGGTCCTGTTAATTTTTATCTGAAATTACCACCAGGAGTCTGTTATAATACCATCAATATTTGATTCATCTTTATCATCACCACCACAATATGTACCTATTAATGAATTTTAGCTAATTGGGCAGTAAATATAATATATCTCATAGTGCAGTAAATGGATTATTGAAGGGCCTAAAGGAACATACATGTTTTAATAATCTTCCAGTAGATATTGTTTAATGTATCATATAATGCTTCAAAAACATTCGTACTGTTGAACCTGGTCTTTATAAACATTTCGGTTTAATAAATGGAATTTTAAAACGTGTTCCAGTAAATATTATAAAATTCAGATTATTATAGGTATTGATGGATTACCACTGACAAGAATAATAATAATCAGTTTTGGCCGATATTAGCATATATCAATTATTTATTATTCAGAGATGTTTTTTAGTAGGTCTTTATTATGGTAAAGAAAAACCTCGCTGTAGCAATGACTATCTTTTAGATTTCATAAATGAAGCTAAGGAACTTATTTCAAATGGTATTATTATAAATAATATTAATATAACGTTTTCGATTCGTGTTTTTTGCTGCGATTGTCCAGCAAAGTCTTTTATTTTAAAAGTCAAAGGCCATAGTGGATTTTCTTCTTGTACACGATGTGTTATAGAAGGTGAATATTTGAATAATCGAGTTTGTTTTCCTTATACACGTATTCACTCAACCAAGAGAAATCACCAGGATTACATCAATATTGTCGATGAACAAATTTATTATTAACTAAACTAACAGTAAGGTCTAAGAAATTTATTTTATTGTTTAATTGCGTTTCTAGAGTAAATTGAATATGTTTATTGATTTTATTCAAACTATTAACCATAATTTCAGCTTGTCTATTTGTACCTCTGAATAAAATGAAAGTATCGTCTACATATCTGAAATAAGCTTTAATAAATGGGCTATATAATTTGTTGGAAAATATATTATTTGTTTCATAATCTATTAAGTATAATTCTGATAAAAGTGCACTTAAAGGACCACCCATTAATAGACCTTCTTTTTGCGTATATAACTTATTATAGTATTGGAAATAATTTTGATTAATAATAACGTTAATTGACTGTATAATTTCATGAATTTACAAACTTAAATGCAGTTATAATAAATTTTATATCGGTAAAAAGAACAGGAATTTTAATACTAGATATAAAGAACACATCTCTGAAATAAAATTTAAAAAGTTACTCCAAATTCTAATTTTGCAAAACATGTTTTAGAAAACAATCATTCGATAACTTTTGATATAAATAATGACTAAGAAATTTTAAATATACAACGTAATATCTATATTAATTCTGTTTTGGAAGAATTACATATTTATAAAGAAGTTAAACACAATGGATTTAATAATATTTTAAATATACAAACAGATTTAAAAATAACATTTTATATCAATACATGTCAGATAATATTGATAACTTGCCATAGTGCTCATATGTTACACAATTTCTTTGTTGGTTTTGAGTTTTAAATTTTTATTATTATTATTATTATTATTATTATTATTATTATATATATATATATATATATATTTTTTTTCCGATTAAAAACTCCATGTCTGTTTATTGTAATTTTCATAGTTATCTCTATGTAATTTATTCATTTATATTTCATTTTCTTTTTCTTTCTGTTGTTGTATTTTGCAAAAGTATTTTATACCTGTTGATGACTTTTAGTCGAAACCGGTCGTAATAAACTTCTTTATACAACAACTTTATATTTTTTATTTCATTTTTACGTAATACTCATTGGCAGTATAGTATATTTAAGTATACATTTATTTATATGTATGTATATTTATTGTTTATATATATACATATACAGATTTTTAATTTAAATATATTTGTACAATAGTATTTATTTTATCGTATTTTATTGTATTATTGTAGTGATGATACGTTGCACAGTATCTGTGAAAAAAATAGCTAGCATTTTATAAGCATAATAATATTGATATAATATTATTATTAAAACTCATATTTTATTTATTATCTGATGTTCCCTAATTCAATGATATTGAAAAAAATGTCGAATTAAATTTATTTTTATTATACCTTAATGTTCAGCACTCTAGACACTGGCAATATATTATGTGCATTTGTACTATTTATTGAATGGTACATACGAAAATAAATATATTATTATGGTAATGGAAATTGTAACCATTTGCTTTCGTTATCATCAATTTTTTAACTATATGTACTTTGATCGTTTTGTTTATTGAGGACTGACATTACCAATAAATAATAATAAAATAAAACCTGAAGACATCGTGACCGTGTTCGTAGACGTTTAAATATTATCGTATGTAGATTATTTTTACGGCTCGTTTATTGATTCATCATATTTTGATCCAGATTTATCCGTTTGATCATTCTTTTTTCAATCCATGACAAATCAACGCCACTGACCTGACGCCATGTTGTGTTATTACTTACTATACAAATAATATACGCGTTAAAGATAACGTTATAATATATTATATTTCAATGAGTAACTATGACACGTCAACACTACACGTTATATATTATAATTATCAGCACAAGACAAATATTAATATGATTAATGGTAAGAATAATATTAATAATACGACAAAGTTACAACTTTCATTACATAATTTCTATTTATACGCCGTCTTTAACGGTGCATACTGCATAAACCTTATACGATCCAAAAAAATAAATAAAGAATTCTATTGAAAAAATATATAACATATTATGATAAATATTAAATATACTCATTTCCAGTGGCGTAGTCAGGTTTTAAGTAAGGGGGGGGGAATATATCTATATATATAAAATAAAAAAATGTTTGTATCTTTATCCGTCATAGACACGATTCACCCAGACACACAGTTATAGATGAGGAACAAGCTATCAACTATCCAATAGAGTTTCTTAACTCTTTAGAACCATCTGGAATGCCATCACACATCTCAACTTTAAAAGTTAGTTCACCGTTGATGCTCATTCGCAACTTAGATCCCCAAAATTTTGCAATGGAACAAGACTTTCTGCTAAAAACCTATCGCCAAATTTAATCGAAGCCACAATAATCAGCAGCAAATGTAAAGGAGAAGATATGCTGATACCACGAATTCCAATGATTTCAACTGATTTGCTATTTGATTTCAAGCGATTACAGTTTCCAGTGCGTCTGGCTTTCGCTATAACTATCAACAAGGCTCAAGGCCAATCGCTAAGTGTTGCTGGTTTGAACTTACAAAATTCCTGTTTTTCGCACGGCCAATTATATGTTGCTTGCTCCAAAGTTGGAACGTCGAGAAATCTTTATGTTTATATACCTATCGAAAAACTCAAAATATTGTTTATTAGCTAGTATTAAGATAAAGAAAGTTAATAAATAAACAAAATTTCCTTTTTTCCATTAAATAAACAAAATGTATTTCTTTTTTTCGCGTTTCTTCTTTTATTTGATCAAAACAAGCCAAATAACTGTATTAAAAGCATATGTACCTAAGTGCTGACTTTTAATGGAGTTTCAAAGGGGGTAAATCCACGGGCATTGAATTCGTCACGGGCAACGCCGTGCAGAATCAGCTATACCATAATAAAAATAACATTTTTGTTCTTTATAAAATTTAATGAAGTACTATTAGCATTAATAAAATATTTACTTATTACTAGAATGCTTAATAAGTAACACAATAACTAATACGTAATGTAGTGTTTTGTCTTTTCCATGATATTTATATAATTATTTTAGGTTAAGTTTAATTGTAAATTATTATGTGATGTGATGTAATAATGAGGAACGCACGTTTTTATATACATGAAATTAAATTAAGAGTGTATTTTATTTCATTTAATAAAGATTAAAATATTACATAATTGGTGACGAAGTAAAACGGTACGTGTGTGGAGAATGGCTACAAATGTAAGTAGTAGTGCTCAGAAATGCATAGGGCAGATGGGCCAATTGTCAGAATTCAAGTTGAAAGAAAATGATTTTGACGCATGGATCGAACGTTTTGAATTGTATGTAGCACTCAATGAAATTAATGCGCATCAACAGCAATTGTTATTTCTAACATTACTGGGGAACGATGGGTAAATGTTATTAAGAAATTTATGTACACCGTTTAAACCGAATGAAAAAAAGTATTCACAGCTAAAGGAACTGTTGATGAATTATATCAACCCTAAACCGAATAAGATTACAGAGCGGTATAAGTTTAAGGAGCGCAGACAGGCTGCGGACAAATCTGTAATTCAATTTGTTACCTTGCTTAAAAAGATGTCAGAACATTGTAAATTTGGTGCAGCTTCGGATGATTCATTGAGAGATCAAATCATATGGGGATTGAGAGACAATAATATAAAAAAGTGGTTCTTGTCGGAAGACTCTTTAACATTTAGAAAGTGCGTCGAGTTAAGTTTAGCCGTGGAATCAGCAAATAATAATGTTACAAAATTGGAGCAACTAGGAGAAATTAGTTATCATAAACTATCTAAGTAGCAGGCGAAGAAATATGGCTTGGATGCTGGCGAAAATCGGGGTCAAACAACATCGAACCATCGGGATTCCAAAGTTGGAGCAAGTAGATTTGCAGGAGAAAATAGAGTGGTATGTTATTGTTGCGATTCGGTTGGACACACAAAACCTTTTTGCAAGTATAAGACTTTTTCATGTAAAAATTAGAATTAAGTAGGTCATCTTAAGAAAGTGTGCAAGGTTAAAACTAAAAATGTGAATAATGTTGAACGAGATAATATAGGTAATATGGATTTAAATTTGGGGAATTTATTTAATTTAGAAACAGTAAATGTAAATTTTGTTAAATCTTTTTGTATTAAATTAGATGTTGGCAATAAAGTGATTGAATTTCAAGTGGACACGGGATCTGCTGTAACGGTTATGGTCTAAGAAGGATTTGCAAGGTTTTGGAATTGAGTTTGTAGAGAACTTAAAGAAAACTGATATTAGTTTAAAGGCATACAATGGGTCAATTATTGTACCTGTAGGAATTTTAAAAATAAAAGTTAAGTATAAAGAGCATAGTGAAGTTTTAAACCTGTATGTTGTGACAGAAGGAGAACCACCAATTATTGTTAGAGATTGGTTAACTAAATTATGAATGTTACTTTTGTCTTTAGACATTTGTGTTTTAACCGAACAAGGGGTCATAGATAGGTACCCACAGGTTTCAAGAGAACGTTAGGTTGTTTTAAAGATACAACTTTTGAATTATAATTAAATAAAGATGTGAAGCCTGTATTTTGTAAACCTAGGATTTTACCTTTTTCTTTAAAAGATAGGGTTAGCAATGAGTTGGATAGATTAATTGAATTGGATTTGTTAGTACCTGTGGAAACAAGTGATTGGGCTACGCCTGTGGTACCGGTAGTTAAGGCAGACAGTTCTATTAGAATTTGTGGGGATAATAAGATAACATTAAATAAATATTTGGAAGTAGATAGGTACCCGATTCCAAGAGTAGGGGATTTGGTGAGTATATTCCAAGGGGCTTCTGTGTTTTGTACGCTTGATCTATGTCAGGCTTATCAACAACAATTGTTGAATGAAAAGAGCCAAAAATTTACTACAATTCCGACCCATAAAGGACTTCACATATTTAAGAGGTTACCATATGGAGTTGCTTCCGTACCTGGAATATTAAAAGAGAGATGGAAAAAATATTAAATGGTATACTGGGAAAAGGGTGTTTCTATGATGACATAGTAATATTCAGAAGTAAATGATAGATTATTGATTGTTGTTAATAGATTGGATTGCGCTGGGTGAACGGTAAAAAAAGAGAAGTGTAAGTTTTTCAGAGATAGTGTTACTTTTCTAGGTTATCACATAGACAAGGAAGGATTACATATACCAAGTGAAAGAGTTAAAGCTATTCTAGAGGTTCCTTCTCCACAAAATGTTTAAGATGTTAAAGCCTTCTTAGGTTTAGTTAACTATTATTCAAAATTTGTGGAGAACATGTCTTTTCTAGCGGGTGTATTATATACCTTATTAAAAAATAATACTAAATTTGTGTGAGGAAAAGAACAAGCATTAGCGTTTAAAAAAATTAAGGAATCTATTTTATCAAATAATGTACTTGTACATTATAATCCAGAGTTGAAATGAGTGATTGCTTGTGATGCTAGTCCCTAGTCCTATTGGTATTGGAGCTGTGTTGTCTCATAGAATGCCTGATGGATCAGAAAAACCAATAGCGTTTGCATCCAGGACTTTAACTATGTGTGAGCGGAAGAATGCACAAATCGATAAAGAGGCATTAGCGTTGGTGTTTGCAGTAAGATATTTTCATCAGTATGTTTATGGTAGAAAATTTATTTTGAAAACGGATCATAAAACATTAGTAAGCATTTTCGGGGAAAAGAAAGGAATACCAGTCATGGCAGCACATCGACTTCAGCGTTATGCAGTTTTTTGTCGGGGTATTCATATAAAATCGAATTCATTAAGGGTGTTAATAATAGCAATGCAGATGCATTATCTAGATTACCCATCAGGGGATTAAATAGCATTAATGATAAGGAATGTGATTTTTTTTTTTGTATAAATCTAATTACTTCAAACATTATGTCTATTGAGATTTAGACATTTGTCATGAAATTAAAAAAAATAATATTTAACGCAAATTATTCTTGAGAGTTTTAACTGGTAATTGGCCAGATAAAAATAACAAGGTTAAAGATAACTTAAAACCGTATTTTAATCGTAGAAATGAGCTTACTATCGAGCAAGACTGTTTACTTTGGGGACATAGGATAGTGATTCCTGTAAAATTTCGGGATGAATTATTAAATGAATTGCATAATACTTATATGGGCATTGTGATAATGAAATCATTAGCAAGATCTCATGTTTGGTGGCCTGGAATAGACAATGATATTGTTAACATTGCCTAGAGTTGTATCCATTTGCTATTTATATTGTTTTCTTTATATTATGTTATGTATTTTTTTTAGTGTAATTAAAAATATTATGTGTATCTTAGAAAAAAAAAAAAAAAAATAGTCATGAGGACTGTAGTGTTTTGTCTTTTCCATGATATTTATATAATTATTTTAGGTTAAGTTTAATGGTACATTATTATGTGATGTGATGTAATAATGAGCACCGCACGTTTATATATATATATATATATATATATATACGTATATATATATGAAATTAAATTAATAGTGTATTTTATTTCATTTAATAAAGATTAAAATATTACATGTAATATAAAAATAAAATATTTGATAAATATAATATTCAAGAGTAACGAAAATATAAATGTAAAGTTCTTTTAATGTTATAAGCGAATCATGTCAACCTACCCATGTGAGTTTTACAGCCTTTTAATTTTGGTTTTTTATTTAAATTACTATTTACACATATATCAATAAAATATTTCAATTTATCTGTACGTTTAGATGAATATGAAAAAAATGTAGAAATTGCACCAATTGTGCTATTCATATTTTTAATTGAAGGTATCTCATATGAGTATAGAATGAATCCTACCTACATTTTACTTGTTTGCATGTAACTTTCAGAATTCTTTTAACTTCAAATATGTCTACTGATCTTGTCAATTTCGATGAAAAAATATTATCATAGTTCGTTTAATAATTTCATGAAATATATGATAGACTGTTAGAGAGTGTATATCACTGAATGTACACAGTTTATTACACATTGTTGATGATTATAAAAGATTTGGTTCTCTCGATAATTGCTTATGTTTTCCTTTTGAAAATTATATGAAAACGTTGAAAAAAATGATTAGGAAACACGAGAAACCCCTAGAACAGGTTGTGAAACGTTACAGTGAATTCCAAACATATAGCGAATCTAAATTAAATAAAATCAATGATGTTATTGAATATTTAAAACCATATAATAGTGGACCATTTCTAAAAGGATACCATGGTCTTGCATTTAAAATTATTATAAAAAATAATGTAAAAATAAATATACAATCATTTGCTGCCTTTTACATAGGACTCTCTTGAAGACAGACTGAATATTTTTTAAATTGTTAATATATGTTTTAATAAAAATAATCAAACAAAAATATTTTTGGCTCAAGCATTTAATAAAATTCAACCATTTTATATAAAACCAGTTAATAGTTTAAAGTTAGGTATTGCTATAGTGGGTGAATTATCTAACTACTTAGTTGAAATTGATATCGAAAAGTTTAATTACTCAAAATATATATGATTATAAACAATGATAATAGTAAAATTGCCTTCCTTTTTCTACATTCTTTATATAATTAAAAAAAATAAATGTAAAAAATTAAATATTATGTAAATAAATAATATTAACATAAATAAATACTATATAAAAATAAATACGGCTACGGGGGGTATGGCCCCTCTGGCCCACCAGGCTACGCCACTGCTCATTTCACTCATTTCATACGAATTTTCTTCCTCATATACATACGAATATATAATATATATTTTTTCTTATTAATTTTAAAGATAAATTAAAAACTAGTTTTTTTTTTAATAAGTGAAATATGCTCTTAAAATTAAAATATACGCACTAACGCGTGAAAAAGAGCTAAATATGCACATTGCACAGACAAAATCTATAAACTCCTAGGACTACGAAACGAATTTCTATATCACTAAGCCATGTTTTGAATGATTATTAAAAAATCATTCAAACTCTTATATGGCCTTAGGCCCTAGGCCTAGCACTACTTATTACATTATAATATACTCGTACATAATTTTTTCTACATTATCTTAATTCAGTTATAGTTTCATAATATAGGTATGTAGATATATATATTTTTTTTATTTTTATTTTTTTTTCAATCCGTAGATTGGTTGAATGATGAAATCTTCCTCCATTCTTCTCTATTACATGCAACTCTCTTCATTTCTCTATATGATTCTTTTCCTATATCTAACATAATTTGTTTTATATACGACTGCCTAGGTCTGCCTCTTCCTGGCTTTCCTTCGGGTTTTCCCTCAATTATTTAATTCCATTATTATTAATTTAATTAATAATTTAATAAAATTATTTAATTATTAAATTCCCTCAATTAATGCAGTAGTTTCCTCTTGCTTTCTGCATCGCAGTTGGTGAGCCATTACTTGAACTATCTTCAAGCTGCCTCTACCATATCCTTCCATTGCCGTAGTTCTGCTGCAAAACTCGCCAATGGTCGGTAGTAGCGGTTGCTGCTTCCCTCCGCTACCTCCTTTTAATCGCCTCTTACGATAAGCAGGAGTTACTGTAGGCCTATTCTCGCCCCGAGCACACAGGGGGTGTAGATATATATATAATATAATATTGATAGTTTCATTATATAGATATTTTAGTCGAATTACCCGAATTCGCCCTTGAACAGTTTTGCCCGGTATGAGAGGTGTTAAGTTATGGAATGTAATATTATAAATTATAATATTATCATTTTCTTGTATGAATAGTCAGTGGCAAAATTAAGAATTTGTTCTGGGGAGGAGGGGATAGAAATTTTTTCGTTGCCAAATTTTTCATTTTTTGTCTGAGGAGGGGAGAAAAGGAGATGTAATTAATTTAAATATTACGGTTTTTCGACGAGGATTTCGAATATTTTACGATTTTTTTTTTCATAAATAATAACATTTTCGTTCAAAACTGCGCGCGGGCAAAGTCGGGTAATTCAGTTTTTTTAATATAAATGTAAGTAGTTGAGTAAATAGCGTTAGTAGTTAACTGTGTTTTATAATAACTATACTACAATATCATAAAGCTGAATAAAGCTTTTTTCATTTGGACGCGTCAATCTCTGGAACTGGAACTACTAGTCGAATTTGAAAAATTCTTTTTGCACTTCAGAGCCTAATTCTTGAAGAAGGTTACAAGCTATTTAATATCACACTACGACTTTCATGAACCTAGAAAAAAAGAAAAAAGAGTCAGAAAAAAATTGAAAACGAATAGCGTGGGCGGACAATGCGACGTGGTGGGTGAGGGTCGACAATGTCCACAATGTCAGTTAATGATGAAATAAGTTTTAAAAAGTTTATGAAATTTTATTCGTCAGTCATAGAACGACATATTAATCTTAGCTGAGCTAAAAAGGTAGGAATTAAAAATAGGAAATGGAGATGTTTACGTTAAAAGTGGTTTAGAAGCATTAGTTATGATAAATATAAATTAACCCAAACATTTATTTCCTTTTAAAAATTGTTTGTATTTTATGTTTGTATAATATATTAGTCTACCTATCACCGTGTATTTTATGAGACATTAGCTAACCTATCATATAAAAGGTGTCATTTTTTTATGGCAACGAAATGCTGCAAGGGGACAGCTACTTATAGTGCGTTTCACATCAAATGCGAATCTATACTAGCGCACTGGGTGGCGGTTTGTCGTTAAGGTTACAAAAAGTAGCGTGAAAATAAGGCGAGAAATTTAAAATTAAATACGTATTTTTAAAATTGCATTGTATTTTTTATTTATTTAACAAAATTTCCCACGAATCATATTTTATATTATGTTTTCTTAATTTATATTTATTTCTACACAACTTACATATACAAAAAATGTTTAAAAATTAACACCATACGGCGAGTGTTGACAACACACAACAATATTGTTAATGTATATATATATATATATTACCATGTGGTGGACGACCATATTATGCCGTCTGCAAGGAAAGAAATGGTATATAAAATGCTGTACAGCCACAGCTGGTTGTATTTGACGTTTGAAAAAACGCGCGTTTCTTATTTTCCAACCTAATAGAGTCGCATTTGTTGTGAAACGTACTACAGTGTCTCGTATAATATTGAACAAATTTCGGTGCGAGGGGTCCGGACCCCATGGACCCCTCGCCCAGATACAGCCTTGTCTATATACGTATATCGACCGTATAATATCGAATAAAGGTTATTAACTTGATATTATTATTGATAAAGGTTATTAATTAAGGTATTTTTTGTTGTGTTTAATCGTACAACAATCAACACCTAATACTACTGATTATTATTGTTATTATTATTATATCTATAAAATAATCAATTTCATGATGAAATAAGTTATAAAAAATAAGTTAGGAAGTGGCAATTTTTACGGGTAACGAAGTGCACGGAGTGAGCCAGTATGTGTATAAATTCTGACTTCTGCAATAGGTGATAATGAGAGTTATTAGTTATTTTTCTATATATAATCAAAAAAAAATGCTTTGGGGGGATCTATCCCCCTCATCCCCCCTTAGTTACGTTCCTCCGAATAGTGATGTTAGCAATGCGGAGATACGGAATGGTCGGCGGTCCGTTTACGAAATACAACTGCCTTCGGAAATGTTGTTCCCGGTATTTTTCCCGTACATCCATGTTTCTTACAAATTTCAAATCCCTATTTGACCTCTTTAGGGCTAGAATTTTTAAAAATAATTTTTTAACAGATGCCTAGGTCATAATAACTATAGGTATGCCAAAATTCAGCCCAAACCATCTAGGTTGCTTGAAAATTTGAAACTTCTATTTAACCCCTTTAGGAGTGGGATTTTACTCTAGGCTCACTGTTGGCAATTTAAAACTAGAATATTTACGGTCAGGAGGGTTATTTATGTTGCCTCCCAAAGAAGACGACATCGCAGTTTTTACTTTAACTGTATAAATACCAGAAAAATCGAACTAATTACGTGAAATAACGATAACGCGACCGCACCTTGAGAAGGTCGAAACCAGACTGACATTTATATTTATATATGTTTAATGAATTATTTATTTACCCACATTTAACAGGAGGGGGGCAAACAAAATTCCAAGGGGACTACTTCCCGGTCTGATGTATACCTGGATTCAAAACTATACGGTATGTGTGGTTGACCGCATCCTTGGGAGCTCAGATACGCCCGTGATGACATGACCATCACGTTCGGACGAAATTGCAGGGATTCTGAATAATCGTTTCAACGCCAAACGAAACTGTGAACAAAAATTAAACTAATAACTCAAGATATCGAGAAAGTATATAATATAATACGTTGTTATGAGACATTCGAGACACAAAAGGATTTGTCACAAAAAATAAGGCAATTCTACATGTATGCTTAATAAGTGCACCGCTGTGACTTTAAACGCACATAAATATTATGTCAAAAAATGACATTCGGGAAAGTATTTGGAACAACTCTTTGAAAAAAATTAAAAAATATATGTTACAGTCAAAATGTAAAATTAAGTCATTTTATATAATGTCTAGTCATTTTATAGAATACCGTACAATTTTAGGCAAAGTAATAACAATTATTTTTTATACAATGTTTAAATATTTATTAAATTGAATAAAAATCGTTATCAGAAACATAATATAATACTTTGTTTTCATTTGTTATTGGAAATATAAGTTTTTCACATTCTTGTACTGCTATTACGTCAAATCTATAAAAAATTATATATGTCTTCACTATGGATAATAATTTATATTGTCCAATAAATATTTTTTTCTTTCTGAATCTATATTTTTACGCTGATTACGAATCTAAAATGTTTTTACCCCGCTCGCAGTTTGGAGTGTCATTTACATCGTGACGATTACCTACAGTTACTTTTTCAACATAAATCGAAGGATATTTTAGAATCATATTTTCGAAAATCACGGCGGTTTGCGTTACCTTTAAACATCTGTAACTTCCGAACTAAGTGCGAGCGGGGCAAACAATTAAGATTCGTAATTAGCGTTAAAAGTACTATCGGTACAAAAAAAGGAGAGGGAAAGGTAAAGTAGATTTGTTGACACTTTCAAAAATGAAAAAAATTAATTAATTTTTTGTCCAAGAATGCAGTTTTTTGTGTTTATTCTATTTATTTTGAAAATTAACTGTAAGAGCGAAAACCACCATTTATCTACTAATACATATGCCTAGGTACTTATTCGTAAATATTATAAAATAAATATTATATTTTTGCCAACTCAATCACCGAATATTATCGTATCAAAGTAAAACGTTATATTCTAACGATAGAGGAGCTTACTTGCGGGTTGAGTGCAATGTGGATTATTGGATTCCAGCATACGCTTGATTTGGCGCACAAAATCGCAATTATATTTGTGGCCGGGCTCAACTGAACATCATAGAACGCAACATAAAGTACTAATGCCGCGCACGGCATCCACACAATTATAAATACCAATCCCATTACGCCCATCATAAAGGCCTTCTTGTATTCCGCTTTAGTAGCTTGTCCCATGCTATTTTTGGCTGCGATCTATATCAATCCAAAACATATACTTATTCCTGGGTCACAGGTCAAACTTTTCACCAAATATTTGGCGTTTCCCAAATACTAAATATTTAATTGAAATAATGGTTACACTATTAAATAAATATTTGAATATCTGAAATTTAAAAGTCATTGATGATTGGTCCAATATAACGCGCGAATTTTATTAGTAAACATGATTTGAAAATAAATACTTCATGTCCTCATTGATAATCTAATATAAATGTACACCAACGCTCAATACTTATTTTTAGTTTGGAATAAAGTTTTTTTAAATGAGTTTAGAAAAACTTCAAAATTTTAAATCTTTATACAAATTATGGGAGTTAAGAAAATTATTGAAAAAGAAACGTTCGCAGTAGGTACATTTTAAATACTATTCAGATCAGTATTCTATTCCAGGGGCGTCATTTGGAGGGGGGTCAGGGTGGGCGGTTGCTCCATTTAAGGAGGCCCTAGACGATCAATCTGCTTGATCAAACGATTAGGTCAATCGATTGTCGCGCGCTACAATCAACCTCAATCAGCCCTTCAATCTTTTGATAAAAACCTCCTCATCAGTAGAAGTCGTGAAATGGAGTAGTGCACACCTGTTGTTTGTTCTAACCTGTTGTTGATTTTGGCGGTGTACAATGGTTTTGAATACAGATTTGGGCTTCCTCGCCTTAACACTAGTTGCCCTCAAGGGGGAAAAATAACAAAAGAAAAACGACGGTGGTCCAAGGAGTGGTACAAAATGAGAAACCACTTCACTCATGAACATTTACTCATTTTTCTGCGTAATTCGAAACCAGAGGACTACAGGAATTTTTTGAGAATGGACCAAAAAAGTTTTGATTATCTACTGGAATTAGTACGCCCCGACATCGAGAAGAAGGGTACAAATATGCGTGACGCAATTCCTGCAAGTCAGAGCTTGTCTATCACATTGAGGTACCTAGCATCTGGAATAGATTTAGAAGACTTGAAATTCACGTGCGCTATTGCTCCTCAGGCTCTGGAATTTATCATAATGGAATCTTGCTCAGCAATTACGAAGGCATTGAAGGAAAATATTCAGGTAATTATTTTCCAAGTAAATTTCATTATATTTTAAGGAAAAGAGAAAAGAATTACAATTAACAAATAGGAAGACAAGTTTACATTGAAGTAAATGAGAAGAAGAATGTAGCAGCATTTCCTTCATCGTGCGTTTCATGGTGTCGCCCTGGGTACGAAGTAGTAAGCGAAGTGCTTTCACTTGGACACGAAGTTTATAGTGGGTGTGTTGAGTTGGGGTACCCTTGCCAATTATTTGAAGAAGATTACGATGATGAAGGTGGCGAAGTTGACCAGCATGGGGGCATTAGAAAACGCACTCTTTCCCTTGTCAAGGTGCCCATTTCTGCTTCAAAAAGCGTGTCATTTATGATTTTTTCTGCGAATCGTCGTTGGTCCGGAGGTAACTTTCGCAATTTCATAGCCCATTCCTTAGCCAGAATATCCTCTTCAGTCACAGGTCGCTTGAAATATTCAGTCGTTAGACCCACTAATTGTTCAATGCTGTCTGGCCCACCTTTCCTTTTACTACCAGGATTTTTAGGAGGGGCTGGTTTGGAAGTCGGCGTTGTAACTAGGCCAGAAGAAGACGCCGTAGTTTCGGAAAGTAGTAGTGACTGCGAGTCTTCATCAGGAATCAGTGGCTGAACAAAAAATAAAATACAGTTAATGAACGCTTACGAGTTTTAAGCATAAAAACAATTTATAAATATTTATTAGTATAAATAATATTTATTTAATTGTGTTAATTTTTATGTAAATATTGAAATGCTAGTTTTGTTTTTTGTTTCTCGTCTAGGTTCCGAAATTGCAAGATGGATGGAAAAGGGTTGCACAAGAATTCGAAGATTAATGGAATTTCCCTAATTGCGTAGGGAGCGCTGACGGAAAATACGTGGCAATCCAGAAACCTTGCAATTCTGGACCTTACTATTATAATTACAAAGGTTATTTCAGCATTGTGCTTATGGCTATTGCCTATTAATTACAATTGTTGATGCAAATTATAAATTTCTAATGTTCGATGTAGGAGCGAATGGCCGAGTGTCAAATGGTGGTGTGATGAAGAACACATTATTTTGGCGCAAGTTCTCTGAGAACCAGCTTGACATGCCTTATCCTCGTAAGTTACCAAGCACTCCTAATAAAAGATTTCTGTTCGTGTTCGTTGAAGATGAAGCTTTCTAACTTCTCCCTAATTTCATGAAGCCCTACAACAGGACTTCTCTGACCAACGAGAAAAATATTTTTAATTATAGACTCTTCCGAGCCAGAAGAGTCGTTAAAAATGCATTTGGAATATTGACAAGGAGATTCAAAATACTTCAAAATGCCGTTAAATTTGAGCCAGACAAAGTTAGAAAAATCGTTATGACATGTTACCATTTGCATAACTACTTGTGCTCAAAAAACAGAGCCAACTATTTGCCACCTCAGGTAATTGACAGGGACGACATTACTGGTGCTGTGGAACGTGGGTCATGGAGGGAAGACACTTCACAGATTGCAACCCTTCAAAAGACTAAAGGCAATTCAACAGTAAAGGCAAAAAGAATGAGGAATGACTTCTACGAATTCTTTAACACCTCTGGGTCAGTTCCGTGGCAATACAAGTGCCTGAATGAATAAGAAATGAATAGCTTATAATACTCGTAAAATAAAATAATAATGAAATACAAATCTTACCTCAGAAGTTTTCGTCACTGCGATTTCCATCTGATTTTTTATGAAGTAAAGGTCATTGTAATACCAAAGCGAAGGTTCAGGGATGTCATCTGTAGACGTCCCTGACACTTTTTTACCCTCGATGGCCTTGAACTCCCTGTTGAAGTGTGTTCTGAGAACATTAATTTTAGCTTTCAATTGCTTCACAGTGAAATCAGGTTTTAGCACTTTCAATGTCCCCACGATTTTCTCTAGCGCTACACTTTTTTATTTCTATTGAAATAATCTTTGCTCTTCACTTACCACAATTCAGGACAATTACGATATAAATCAATTAATAAGCTAGTGAACTCCCGCTCCAAGTTTTCTGAAAGCGTGGTTTCGGCAGCGGACGCCATGGTTTCCACCGAGTGACTGACGCAATGTTTGACGGAAATTGCCCTAGACGATCAAGCACCCTCTTCAACCGCTTGAGTCATTCAAACTTTCTATCAATCACCATCAATGCTTGCTTCAAGCCTCAAACGGGTTTCTAAACGGTCAATCACGCTTGATACGCTTTGATACACTTGATGACTCAAGCTTTTGATCAAAATGATTGCTCGTCTAGAGCGTCTTTTAGGGCGCGTCCATTAATTACGTGAGATGTTAAGGGGGATCTCGGCAAATATCACGTAATTTTTTTTCCCACAAGAAACAGTGTAAAATTGCAAAAAACTGGGTTAAACTAAGTAAAACATATTTCTCTCCTAAAATATGGTTAAATTCTACACATTAATATTTATCGCGTATAACATGCGAACGCAACAAAGCACACCCGGAAAAAAATTCAAATTGCGTTCCTGTTCTATTCTCATATCTAATTTGAATTGAATTATTGCAATTGTATGTTCATGTAAAACCACTTTCCATTGAAGACGAAAGTATTCTAAAATTGATGGGGGGTAATGTTGTTGTATGCGGTGATGAGAACGTTGTGTCAGCAGAATTACCGAATATTTCAGCAAAACATTTTAAAATCGTTAAATATAATATAACTTGTTTTCATTTGCATTGCTTAGTAATTCTATATTAAATTTGTATATAAAAAAAAATATAAATGTATACTTAAATGCACAATAAAGCCAAAAAGTATTATACCATTGATTACAGAACAGGCGCGGATCCAGAGAATTTTAACAGGGGGTACTTAGATAAAAAAATTAATAGAAAGTTTCTTATTTTTTTTAAATTTATGTATAAAAAGATTTTCAATATTAACATTTAAAAAATTATTTTAAAATATTACTTTTGATTATTACACTATAAATTTAAATTAAATATACGGGTACACAAAACATAAAATAAATCAAATATTATTATAAATCAATGCAGAATTGACATAAATTTAGTAGTTTGTACATTAAGTATAATGTTAAGCTATTATAATAGCTTTTTTTATTATTTTTTAATTTTCTTACATATGTTGCAATTGTATTTTTTTAGCGTGTTTTTTACTAAATTCTTCAAAAACCTCCTCTGGAGAAATATTAATATTTCTATGAATATTTAAAAGCATTAGTAATATGAAATTACGAAAGATATAATAATCATTATTGCGATATGAACTACAAACCGTGATTGGTGATAATAAAGAGACCGCGTCATGTTACAAAAATAGGTATACCTACGACCGAAAATCGTACAGATTATGAGGGAAATTTCCATTCGTTCAATTATTATAGTAATCTAATAAAATTAGTTTTATATTGAGATTTTTATATTAATGAAAATAATTAACATTATGATAATTATAAAATTATTTTAATAAATAAATAAATAATTTATTTATTATAAATTTTATTGGCGGGTTAGAAGACAGGGGGTGCTCGAGCACCCATAGCCCCTCCCCCTGAATCCGCGCCTGTTACAGAATATATTCTATATATTGTGTATTTTATAATCAATGATTATACGCAAGAAAAAATATAAAAGTTGTTGTACTCTCGACACCATATTTTTTTGCTGTTAAATAAAATAACAGTGTTATCCGTAAAACATAATATTGCTCCACCAACATTTTGATTTAGAAGTCCATTTATTATTAATAGACTTTATAAAGTTATAAAGTGTGTTGAAAAATGTTGTCTTCATAATTAATACAATGGTTTTATTCAGTAGCGCAGTTGAGAAAAACAGGGGGGGGAGCAAAAAAGTTACCTAAAAAAGTTAATTACCCCCTTCCCTCTATAAAGTAAAGTTCTATAGTTGTGCACACACTATTGCAGAACACCAATGAGCAGTGGCGTATTTGAGACTTCACCTCAGGGGGGCGATAGTAAAAGAACTCCCCCCCTTCCCACCAATAAAAAAAATTATATGTAGGAATATAATTATTGAACAAAACACATTTTATTTATTATCATTTTATTTAATTAATTTACAAAACTAAGTCTATATTTCTTTTTTTACTATTAGCAAATGTATCAATTACACCATCTACATTTAATGTTATAGTATGGTGAATATTAAGCAATGCCAAACCCGTTAGGCGATCTTGCCCCATTTTTGATCTCAGCCAATTTAATATAAAATAATATAATTTTTTTAAATCTCTCGGAGGGGGCGATTGCCCCTATCGCCCCCCCCCCTCAAATACGCCACTGCCAATGAGTACTACTTGTACTAGTATAATTGTATAAAATAAACACGTATATTTTTAATATAAATCGATATTTTATATAAACTAATAATCGAACAGTGAACACTTTTTATAATTATTATTTATATTATTATTATTGGTTATTGTCATACATCGCGTGTATTACGAGTGTTTATTATTATGCGGGTAGGTGCGGTCTTTAATGGTTTGTAGTGTTAGGCTAAGTTCGCACTAGACGGTTACCCGCAATGCGGCCAACCGTCCGGCTAATCGCAAGCTATAAATTATATGGGAATTCCGTTTATAATTAAATTTGTATACGCACTAAGTTGCGGCTGCCCGCGAACCGTTCCGGTTGCTCGGAGAGCTGCGGCCCCATCGACGGCTATCCGCACGGTCGGTATACGCACTGTGCGGGCAGTTTGGACCCAACCGTCTTCGTGATTATTATATTATATTATATTACGATATTATATTATATTTTTATCTAAAGTATACTGCGGTTGGTACCGCAGTATCAACCGTATACTGCGGGTTAGCCGGATGCGGTAACCCGCAGAATCAACCGTACACTGCGATTAGCCGGACGGTTGGCCGCATTGCGGGTAACCGTCTAGTGCGAACCTAGCCTTAGTACTATTAAAATACCTTGGGGGAGGCAAAATGATAACTTTGCCCTCTCTGAAAATTGTAAGGGAGACAAATGCCACCCCTTGCCCCCCCCCCACAATTACGCCACTGGTCCTATTTCATTTAGTTTCAATGTTAGCTCATTCCAAAATTCCTGATATTTCTAGTAGGTATGTCATTTCGGTAAAAAATTTTCTTGTTCGCATTTCTTCGTTTTTGTTGAGAAACGTAGTTTTTAATCTTTTTTGTTCCAATGTGGCTTTTCTTCTCGTACTATTTAAATATAACTTTTAATTTAGTATAAATTATAATTCAATATTAAGTATCTTATTTTATTAATGATTATAAAACACTTACTTATTCAAAGCCATTGTAAAATGTAAAAACCACTACTAAAACTTAATTATTTGTTATAGGTACACGAAACTGCACAAAATTGTAAAAGGCATGACTTGTAGAAAAACGTGTTTTTAAAAATAAATAATAACCACGGACTAACATATTATGGACTGGCATCGATTAGACGGGAGGTGTACAACAAGGGTGGCTAGCATACCTATGTGTCTTCTTTATCAGTGTACTTGGGGATTTTGTGGTCTCAGCGCTACTGGTGGTTTAATATAATATCTTATTATTTGATAATGAATCGACATAATATTATTTTAATTTCCTTCAATTTACAAATTTAAAATCAAAAAGTCATAACCATGGACCAAGTACCATCGTACCACAACAATAAAAGAATTATAATGTTAAAATATAATACAATTACAAATTAAATGTATAGGTATTATCACAGAACAACACTTTCAGTAGCGTGCCCAGGAATTTTCAATGAGGGTGTATGTTATATGTAAATAGTAATAATACATTTTAATAAATTGTCATAGCAATACCAAAAACTCAAATGTTTATGTTTCAAGCTCTCCAAAATCGTTTCTAGCTTATAATTGTGTACATTTGTAAATTGTTCTATAATTAAAATGAATTTAAATTATAACACACTAATAACCAAGTTATTCAATTAACAAAACATACGTTGTGTATAGTAAATGTTTATTATCATAACTCATAAGTAATAACTTTTTGCTAATAACTAATAAAAAGTATTAAGTAATGACTCTAAAACAGCTCTTATAACTAATAAATTGTTTTCTGTAGGTCGGCAAAAAAGACAATGGGGGGGAGATATAACCCCTAACCTCCCACCCCTGAGCACGCCACTGAACACTTTTATTATCATTTCAATCAATAGATTGTGACAAAAATCGTTAATTTCCTTGTGCAACTTCTCCCCCACCTTTCTCTTGCGCCTTACTTTGTTACCAATAAAAAACATCCCGATGCTAGTCCATTTTATCTTAGTCCGTGGTAATCAGTGGCGTACATACGGGGGGTTTCGGGTTCAAACCCCCCCCAGGACCAAAAAAAAATTGTGATATTATTATAAGGCCCGTTGCGCGTTATAACATGTTTTAATTTTTACACTCTACAACGGTGCACAGGTATTGTGTGCACTATCGGCTCCTACTCATAAATTCCTTCATGCGCCGTTTAAAGGAATGGTTTTAGTGTTGGTTATTTTTTAAACCCCCCAGAACAAATTTGAATGTACGCCACTGGTGGTAATAACACTTTTACGAGAATAGGCATAATGATAACGTCGATTACGCTGATAACGCCAAATATTGTATTCATGCCGACTACGCTCAATACACAAGGTTATCTAGCGCCACGGTCGTGGCGCGAGCTAAGTAAAAAAAATAATAGCTACGGCACGACAGTGTATATTATTATCTCGAAGCAGGAGTTACCCATTTAAACCGTGTAAATATTGGTGTTATTTTTAGTTCGTGATAACTAATTATGTACTGAATCAATTAACACCTAGTTAACGTCAAAATATCAGAAAAATTGTGCATATGATCCTTTTGTAAAAATCATCGAAATCGTGCAATTACAAACGAAGTTATTAAAAAAAAAGTGTGAACATTTTAATGACAAATTATACTGAAATCTGGAATCACGGCGGCCGCTTCTCGCGTTGTCGCGCCTACCGGTCCCCCACTCTACGTTGCGCGGCACGTAGTCATTAGACAATCGTCGTCGTTGTTTGTTGCCACATTTATTTACTACTAAGAAAGAAATTATTGTAAAAACAATATCTTCTCAGCGATGCATATTGCAGTTAATTGCAAAAAAGAGGTGATATCATAACAAAAACACTTCGCCTGCAGCTACGTGTAAAAAAACGGCTAAGTAAAAAAAAAAAATCTATCACCAGTTATTACGTATCTCGTAAGTATTTAGCATCATAAAGTTGTGATATCATTTGTGATGCTAAGTAAAATTTTCGTTTTACTTGGCGATATCAAATAAACTTTCCTAATCAGTTGTTATAACAGTATCACTTCTTATTATAGGGTATAATAGAGTGCATAGTTATACAATGTACAATTTACTGTATTTTTATAATGATAGGTACATAATTATTAATTAGGTTGCAATAAATTTACAAATACTTAAAATATTTTATATTAGGAAAGTTTATTTGATCTCGCCAAGTAAATCGAAAATTTTACTTAGCATCACAAATGATATCACAACTTTATGATGCTAAACACTTACGAGATACGTAATAACTGGTGATAGATTTTTTTTTTTTACTTAGCCGTTTTTTTACACGTAGCTGCAGGCGAAGTGTTTTTGTTGTGATTAGATTATTTTTGAAATATCAAAAAAATAGGAGTGGGAGTATATGTCGCAGTTCGTCGTGCATACTACACAATGATAACACTGTTCCTTTGCGTTTTAGGTGTTTAAACGTAGTAATTTTTGTTATTTTGTGTGTTAATACTTAATTTGAACTTATTTTAATTGTGTACCAACGTGGGTACATCATTTGTCTAACGGTGCTTTGATTGTTCCTAGTCCCTCATGATTTTAAAACTAATATTTTAAGAATTGAAAGACTATTCAAAAAAATCAAATTCCCAAAAGACCTGGAGTTTTAAAACATATATTTTATAAATTATTCCGTCGAATGGAATTGGAAGATAAATATAAATCTGTTATACAGAGCTATGTCAAACAGAGAATATTTATTCGATTGAAATACTTGAATCGGAATGCAAACTTACTTGTCGAAAAACGAAAAGCAAAAGCACAACTTCAAAGACTTTAAGAACTTAGAAGACTGCTGACGTAGACATGATAATTATGTACAATATTTATTTTTTAATAATCTATTATTATTAATAAAACATTGTTGGGACTATGGTACTCTTTACAATATATATTTAATAAATTTATATTGGACACAACATTAAATACTAAGAAGCTAAATACAAAAGCCTAATTGGTTTAATAGTTGTTTTTTGAAAAAAACAAGTTTGAAAAGCTAATGTAATTGCCCAATATAATTTTTATTTTATTTTAATTCTCCAACAATAATTGTTGGAATTATTCTAAAATTACAACTCTTGCTGTACAATTTTACACGATTAAAATGTTTTTTTTAATGATTAATACACTTCCTTCTTTTATAAATGTTTAATTAAGGTATTATATTAAAAGCTACAAGCCAAAAAAAAATATTTTTATACTAATTTTTAAAGAGAAATTGGGTGTTTTGTACGACGAAACACGTATTTGTGATGGTAACCCGGCAATTTTGTACGACAGTGACGTCACATAACGTAGAATGGTGCGGGGGGGTTCAAGTTTATTTACATTACTATGAGGCAACCTGTATAATCTAATAACCTTACTCAATACACGAGCGTCTAGAGACAGCAAATGAGCAAATTTCTTATCAATTATCATACCGTAATTTTTTATCAATTATCATATTATGAACATAATTAAATAATATTATATAAAATATTCACTTGGGTCTTGGGTATATTTATTATATTTTAAACAATTCGGTAAAAAATTCATTTCAATTTGGTACATTACTGTACATTAATATATTAAAAATATTGTTAAAAAAAAATATATATATAAATGTAGCATATAAAAACAATGTCTTATACAGGGTGGGCCAGGAAAAAGGAAAAATTTGAAATAGCTCTCACAAAGTTTAAAAAAATTATTTTCAAATTTTTTTATGGAAAACATAGTAAATAATATGCCATTAAAGGTTCAAAAAACTAAAATCTCAAGTTTGAAAAATAATATCAATAAAATGGTGTCCGTTCATAGTGTATGCATTCCTCGAATCGTGCGCGGACGTTTTACAGGACTCTCTGTAACATCTTCATGGGAATTAAAGCAATTCTTCTTGGATTCATTGTCTTCAATTAGAGAAATGCTGTTGGGCGAGTGCTGTACACTTTGATTTTAAGATGGCCTTATAAGAAAAAATCACACGCTGACAAATCAGGTGACCTTAGGGGCTAATGAATATCGCCGAATTGTGACATGACCTGATTACCAAAGAGTTTGTCAACTTAAAAACCTTCCTGGTCTTCACAATCCG
This sequence comes from Slavum lentiscoides, assembly GCA_032441835.1. Classification (NCBI taxonomy): domain Eukaryota; kingdom Metazoa; phylum Arthropoda; class Insecta; order Hemiptera; family Aphididae; genus Slavum; species Slavum lentiscoides. Next base: position 18,343,819 of record CM063706.1, on the reverse strand, counting down.
TGGTTTCAGCAAGATGGAGCTACAGCTCTTACTGCCAGACCATCAATGGCAGCCGCTCGACAGCGCTTTGGTAATGAAGTCATCTCACGATTCGGCAATATTCCTTAATCCCCATGGTCACAAAATTTGTCGGCGTGTGATTTTTTTTTTTGTAGGCTCGTCTTAAAAGCAAAGTACAGCACTCGTCCAACAACACTTCTCCATTTGAATACATGAATCCAAGAAGAAATTGCTTTGATTCCCATGGAGATGTCATAGAGACTAGAGAGCAGAGCCATACCCAAGAGGGCCTAGGCCCCAGGCGCCAAAATTTGAGGAGCATATTTTAAAGTTGTATTATTATTATGTAGGTATACAATTATCGGCGGGGGTGGGGGCGAATATCGCCCCGGGCATAAAATCATAACGGCACGGCACTGCTAGAGAGACTTGCAAAACCTCATCGCTACACGATTCAAAGAATGAGTACAGAAGAACGGACATCATCTTACTGACATTGTTTTCTGAACTTGAGATTTTAGGTTTTTGAACCTTTAATGGTATATTATTTACTCTATGTTTCCCATAATAAAACTTGAAAATAATTTTTTTTTAAGTTTGTGAAACTTATTTCAAATTTTCCCGTTTCCCTGGCCCACTCTGTACATACGTGGTCAAATTGTGAATCAATATGGACATAAAGAGACCCTTCTTTTTCATTTTTGGAATTAATGAACTTAACAATAAGTATACATATAAATAAGTAATAATTACAATATAATATGTGAACGCTAAAAACTATTTACCTTTCTCATGTTAATCAAGACATTCACACACGAATAGAAAACCACAGTTAATGGTATGAAAAGTCCAAAAACAAATTTGTATATGACATAACTTTTGTGTTCATCACTATTCCAGTCTATTGAACAACTAAAACAATTATATATTTCCAATTCAAAAACGCTATTAAATATTAGTAGTATAAAAAGGGGGATTCTGGATCATAGCACCTACCGTATATTTCCGAAGATGCTATGCTATAACCCGTAGGTGCAGCTAGATATACTAGCCGTGTATTTCCGAAGGTGCTTTACTTAAAACACGGTGGTGACCCACGAATATCTTAACACTGCAGGTACCACTTTCACCCTCAGTTACACCGTAGCTATATAGAAAATGTATACCTACAACACAGCCGCCCGAATCTCTTATACGTTATCTATAGTAGGTATATATTTTAACACCATCGAAACCGAGTACCTTAAATCTTAATATTATTATCATCCGGCCGTCGTTTGCCCGACTGTGTGACAACACGACTGTTTGAAAGATTACATCATCGCGTGTCACCGAGGGGCTATAAAGTAGGTATCCGAAAATATTATAGCCGACAATAGTTTATCCGAAAGTATTTTATAAATATAAAATATTTTTCGTCCAAAATACTGTTCGGAAAAAATATTTTCGGACATTTTACGCGTCTCCCGTGTCACCGTCACGTGATAATGACAATTGCGCGTGATAATAATTTTAATGTGTTTTTTTCTACTCGTATTAATTATACACTATTTAAGATATTATTTCAACGATGTTTTTCGTGCGTAATTGCTGTATATTAAAATTTTATATCTTACCGTTATTCATCGTAATACCCATAGGCGAAACCAGAGTTTTACGTTTGAGTGTGCCCGGCCTTTTTTGTAGTTATTTTTTTATAATATAGAGGGGAGGCTATAAACAAATTCACCCGTTTTATGCGTTTTTTTAGCTCATAATTTTCTTCCGTATACTAATGTCAAAATATTTTAAGTATCCAACATTTGTTAACTAACCAATACTATAACCTATTGTATAATATATTTTTTTTTTTACTTTAGGGTGTGCCTTGGCACACCCGTAGATCCGCCTATGGTAATACCTATATACTACGTAACCTGTCTATTTTAACCCTTTAAAAGCTACTATCACCAACCTCGGTGTACTTAACCTACACCCCCTCTTCACCTCTAATATTGCGTGTGTATTAAAATATATTATTATATACAACTATATGCATACATGTATGTTAATCACACTACAGGAAATCCAGCGCCACAGTCGTGGCGCGAGCTAAGTAAAAAAAAAAAAAATTGCGGCTCCACGACCGTGTATATTAATCACGAAGCAGGAGTTGCCCATTTAAACCGTGTAAATATATCGGTGTTTTTGTCAGATGGGATAACTAATTATCTACTACATCAATTAATTCCTAGTAAATTGCAAAACATCAGAAAAATTGTGCAGATGATTCTTTTGTAAAAATCATAAAAATCGTACATTTAGAAGTTAAGTTATTAATGAATAAGTGCAAACTTTTTAATGAGAAATGTTATTAAAATATGGAATCACGGTGGCGGGCGGCCGCTTCTCGTATCGTCGCACCGACCCGGTTCGCGATATAAAAAACCCTAGACGCCACAGAGCGGGCATCTAATGCGACACCCTTATTGGTCGGCTGATTGTTATCAATTATGCCAAACTGTTATCACTCATTAGTTATCATTTTTATTATTATAAACGAACGGTTTTTAATAAATATATAAATCTAATTTTATCATTTTATTACAAATACAGAAGACGATGTTAACATATTCTTTGCTCTATTCAAAGAAAAAAGTTCCACTAATTGATTATTATAATCATTTTATTATTTATTATACTTGCAAATATCTAGTACTGTAAAATTAGAAATTCGGAAAAGAAAACGAAAATATATTTATAATTTTTATATAATTTATTGAATCTTTCAATTTAATAATTATAAATTATAATATAATAACAAACAATTTTTTTAATTGTCCCTGAACAATCCAATTAGTGGCACTTTTTTCTTTAAATAGAACAAATAATATGTTATCATCGTCTTCTGTATTTAAATTACAACTTATCACTTCGACATTATTCTTAATATCTACTAATTCGCAACGCAGATTGCTATTACAAATATTTATTTCATCTGTGATACTGATATTTTTAAGATACATATTCAATGTGTTTATGTTAATAAAATGATAAAATGAATTTATATATTTACAAAAAACCGTTCGTTCATAATAATAAAAATGATAACTAGTGAGTGATAACAGTTTAGCATAATTGATAACAATCAGCCGACCAATAAGGGTGTCGCATTAAATGCCCGCTCTGTGGCGTCTAGGGTTTCTTATATCGCACCCAGTTCCCCACTCAAATTCGTGTAGGAGAAAATATTATGATGGCTGTTGTGGTATCACTGCATGATGTGATATCATCCTATTATACGCATATTCATGATAAGTCGCAGTTGTATTAAAATGAAAATAAAGTAATACTTGTACGTCATTTTTATGAGTGATTTATTAATCGAATTCCATCGTCGTCCTCGTCAAACACAACATGGTGTCAGGTGATTATACTTACTTTACGTCTTCCGTTTTGTCATAATATGCTTACACGTAGTCAAACTGCGATTATGATAAAAAGTGATCCAGAAAACACGTGTGTTAATAACGGTACTAACGTCGTCATGTCTGCCGTATTAACTGGTAATTTATTACCATTGTCGCTCGAAGGAAATTTATGTCAAAACTGGAAGGATTGGCTCCAGGAGTTCAACATCTATCTAACCGCAAGTGGTTATGATACGCTTACGGAGTACAGAAAAGTGTCTATATTTCTCCATTTTATCGGAAAACCGTCACTCAAAATATTCAATTCGTTTAATGTGGATATCACTACTATCGAGCTGAAAACTATAATTTCACTTTTTGCTGAGTACTTCGTTCCTCGCAAAAACATCACTGTCGAACGTCATAAATATTTTACTCGTTTGCAGTTAGCAGAAGAAAGTATCAGTGAATACGTAGCTTAAAAAATAAAAGCATGTCCTGCGAATTTGATACACTTCGTGAAAGTCTGGTAAAGGATGTCCTGATATTTGGCTTGCATAATAAATGGCAACACATCAAACAACACCTGCTCAGAGAAGATGAGTTATCTCTCGATAAGGCACTGAAGATTTGTTCATCGATGGAGTTATCTAAACAGCGTTCTGAACAAATTAATCCAAGTGAGGATGTCTTGGCAGTCCAGGCAACAAAGAATGATCCAACCATACGTTATCCAAGGAAATATTCCCAGTCTAGTCGATCAAGTCAAAAAGAGAATCGTCGCTTACACGTCATAAAAATAATACAGGTAATAATGTTAATAATAATAGTAATTGTACTCGATGTGGACAAAGACACAAATTTAAATGTCTAGCATTTGGAATACAATGTAATAACTGTAAACGTTTTAATCATTTTGCTAAGTTCTGTAAGTCTAAGGCTGTAAAAACTATTTTAATAGATTGTGAAAATGAACCACCGTCTAATTCTCTTTTTGTTGGTACTGTTAATACTATAAATAATAACTGTAATGAAATTTGGCAAGTAAATTTATCTATAAATAATGTTATTATAAATTGTCAACTTGATACTGGTGCACAAGTTAATATAATGTCTATGAAAAATTTCTTAAAACTTAAAATAGATGAAACAGTTATTAATAAAAGGGTTACTGCTAAATTAATGTCAGTTCATTCGAAAGTTATTCCTGCTATTGGTTCATGTAGTCTTCAATGTTCTTATAAAAATAATTTTGAGTTTATTACATTTTTTATTGTAGATTTTGATTGTGTTACAATCTTAGGTCTTGCATCATGTACAAAATTAAATTTAATTAAAAGAGTTAATTATATTAGTGAAGATTATAGCAAAAATCTTTTACACGATTATAAAGATATTTTTGAGGGTTTGGGTTGTCTACCAGTTTCTTGTCATATTCACATTAATATAGACGTACAACCTATCGTTGATGCTCCACGTAAGATTCCTTTTGCATTGCATGATAATCTTCGTAAAGAATTAAATAATATGTGTGATTTAAAAGTGATTGAAAAAATAACAACACCTACGTCATGGGTTAGCTCAATTGTACTAGTAGTTAAAAATAACAAAAAATTACGAATATGTCTAGATCCAAGAAACCTAAACAAAGCAATTAACAGATCACATTATCCTCTTCCTACATTCGAAACAATTAAAACTCAATTAACAGGCTCAAAGTATTTTTCAACGCTAGATGCTAATTCAGGATTCTGGATGATACCATTAGATGAGCAAAGTGCGAGTCTTTGCACATTCAATACACCTTTTGGCAGATATAAATTTCTAAGATTACCCTATGGTCTCAATTGTGCACCTGAAATTTTTCATCGTATAATAACAGAACTATTTTCAGATATAGAAGGTGTTATTGTTTATGTTGATGATTTAATTATAACTGGTTCAACTCTAGAAGAACATAATACACGTCTTAAAAAAGTTTTTGATAGAGCCAGGGAGGTTAATTTAAAATTTAATAGAAATAAATGTCATATTGGTGTTAAAGAAGTTAAATTTCTTGGTCATGTTTTTAATAGTGAAGGTGTCAAACCAGATCCTAATAAAATTAAAGCTATAGTGGATATGCCTAGTCCTAAATCAGTGAAGGAGTTACAAAGATTCTTAGGAATGATAAATTATCTGAGTTCTTATGTCCCAAATTTAGCCGATGAAACAACGGTTTTACGTCAGTTATTTAAAAAAGAATCGTATTGGGCGTGGAATGAAAATTATGAGTCCGCTTTTAAAACGGTTAAAAGTTGTATTACGAAAGCACCTGTATTAGCTTATTTTAACCCATCAATACCTGTAACATTATCAGCTGACGCATCACAATTTGCAGTGGGGGCAGTGATTTTACAAAATAATAAACCATGTGCCTATGCTTCACAAACTCTTACTTCCACACAACAAAATTATGCGCAGATTGAAAAAGAGCTTTATGCTATTCTATTTGGTTGCAAAAGATTCCATCAATACCTATATGGTAAAATTGTCAAAGTCCAAACAGATCATAAACCGTTAGTGTCACTATTCAAAAAACCATTGCATTCAGTTCCTACTAGATTACAAAGAATGATGTTAAAAATTCAGTCTTATCACCTTGTAGTAGAATATGTTCCTGGGAAATTATTGGTTTTAGCAGATACTTTATCAAGAGCTCCACTTGCAGATGTTAGTGAGGATGATATTGATGAGGAATTAGTTTTACATATTCAAGCATTCACTGAAAACTTAGCCGTAGAGAAAAATCAATTAAATAAAATAAAAAATGAAACGATAAATGATCCAATATTTAATAAAATTAAAAAAGTCTATCAGTCAGGTTGGCCTTTAAATAAAAATCTTCTTGAACATTGTCTTAAACCTTACTGGTCTTTTCGTGAAGATATACATGTAATAAATGATTTAATTTTTAAGGGTAATTGTCTAATGATCCCAACTAATCTCAGATCTGAAATGCTAAAACTAATACATGAGGGTCATATGGGCACCGAGAGGTGTAAAAACCAAATTAAAGACTTACTCTTTTGGCCAGGTATATCTAATGATATTAAAAATATTACTGAATCGTGTGAAGTATGCTTATAATACCGTAATAATAATAGTAAAGAACCATTTATTGGTCATCCCGTTCCAGATCTTCCTTGGCAAAAATTGGCAATTGACTTATTTCATCATGACAACAAAACCTATTTAATAGTTGTTGACTATTTTTCCAAGTCTGTCGAGATAGCACATTTATATAAAGGGTCCAATGCAAATCTAGTGATCTGTCAGCTAAAATCAATTTTTGCTAGGTTTGGGATTCCGCTAGAGTTAATATCCGATAATGGACCACCATTTAATGCATCAGAATTTAAATTATTTACCAGTGAATGGGGAATACAACATATAACATCTAATCCTAATTACCCCCAGTCCAATGGACTAGCAGAAAGAACCATACAGACTATTAAAAAACTACTTAAAAAAATCTGTTGATTCAGGTACAGACCCTTATATAAGCTTATTACAATATCGCAACACTCCTAAAGGTAACCTGTGTTCTCCCGCACAACTTTTAATGTCAAGAAGTCTTCGAACCAAAATTCCTATTAAATACTCATGTCTTAAACCCAGATTAGTTAACATTGATGAACATAAAAAACACATTTCTAACAAAAATAAAAAAACCCTGTCCTATTATAATAAAAATAGTAAACAATTACCTAAACTACAATTAAATGATAAAATGTTATTTAAAATTAAGCCTAATGGGTCATGGGTACCTGGAAAAATAATAAATATTGGTGATCAACCAAGGACTTTTGAGATTCAAGCAGATAATGGCAATACGTACAGAAGAAATAGAAAACATTTAATTAAATCAGCATTGAAATCGCAAACTGAGACTAATTTAGATGAAAATAAAAGAGTTAGTTTACAGCCTAAGACAGAAAATAGATTTGGTAGACAAATTGTAAAACCAAAAAGGTATATAAATTAATTTATGTAAATTTGTTATATTGTATTGTCTATTAATTATTTATTATATTGTATTGTCTATTATTTATTTATTATATTGTATTGTCTATTATTTATTTATTATATTGTATTGTCTATTATTTATTTATTTATTTATTATATTGTATTGTCTATTATTTATTTTATTGTATATCCATTTATTGTATTGTTGGATTTATATAATATTTTCATTAGTATTTATTTGCTATGTTTAAATACTTTATTGTTAAAAAAAAAAAAAGGGCATGTTGTGGTATCACTGCATGATTTGATATCATCCTATTATACGCATATTCATGATAAGTCGAAGTTGTATTAAAATGAAAATAAAGTAATATTTGTACGTCATTTTTATGAGTGATTTATTAATCGAATTCCATCGTCGTCCTCGTCAAACACAACAATGGCCAGTGCCGAAGGTCGGGTCAAAGGTGTCATTTCACTATCGGCCGTCATTGTCAACTCGTGTTTGTCGCAGCGGTAGCGTTCGTATAGATGTAATGACCTTACTTCTAATAAAAAAAGATGGCCTCATGGTGGCAAATACGTTTATATTATAATCCTCAAGAGGCAAAACTCATAAGAACGACAAATATACCTGTATTAATGATAAAAATTGGTGATATCACAACAAAAACACTTCGTTTAACTACCTACGTGTAAAAAATGGTAAAGTAAAAAAAAATCAGTCGTTTATTAATTCTTTAAGCACTATAAAGATGTGGTATCATAAATAAAAGCTTAGTAAATTGAATTTAAGTACACTTATTTTGTTTCAATAATTTATTTACTTGGCGAGGAATTATTTACCTCTGTTCTGAAATCAATTTTTGCATTATTTTTATACATTATAATAATACAAGGCGAAGACTTCAAAACTGGTGGAGACATAGCGTTCAAAAATATTGGTATAAAAAAAAAAAATGTGGGTCCACGGCAGCATTCGCGGCCTAGCGGCCATGACCAGGCCGACCCTGTATAGGCATGTCATATTTACCTAGCTATTTAGATATTACCGTAGAACGGGGTGAAGTGAACCTGGGAAGGTAAAGTGGTCCGTTATCAATTTGTCACATATTATGTGACCTAACACCGAGACATTTCGATCACACTGAATATAAATGTTTTTACTTTTATGCCAACATAATTATTAACGATTTTCGATATTAGTGGTGAGGTTATATTTATCATACCTATTCTTATCAATATTGTTTTGATTTTAAACGCGGTTTTCAATTTTTTTTTCCCGTACAAAAGTCACGTGTATCTCACAAGTGAGTAAAATTATGAAATATTTTTATTCTTTAAAATGTTTTCAATAGGTTCTTGTCAACTTATTAACGTTCTCATAATAATATATTTTTAATTATTTAGGTATTTGAAGACTCAACCACTAAAAATTCCAATATCGAATGTTAAAGTGGACCATTCAAAATGCCGAGAATTTAGAAAAAAAAATTCACGGGTCGCTGTAATTTAAAATATAGCATAGAAAATTTAACCTTAGCAGTTAAATCGGTGAAAATGAACCAACTTTCTTTACGAAAAGCAGCAGAAAAATATGGTATTCCACGTACAACTTTAAAAAGAAAAGTGGAAGTAATACTCTTAGTTATGGTGGACAAAAAGTATTAAATGAATTAAATGAAATAATAATATGAAACAGCTTCGAAATATCAAGTTAATGAATTTATTATAGCCAGATTCAAATCCAATAAAAGAGGTTTGATGTATGTTTGTAAAATTTTAAAATTGAATGAAAAAACATTGGAAGTAAGTTGTATGAGAAAGATTAATGGAAAGAATGATATTTATTTTTCTTTTCTGAATGTACTGGATGAATGCGAAATCGACTGTGAAGATGTTGTGTGCAGTATTCCCAAACCCATACATTTGAGAAGAAATAGATTCAAATTTCTTAACTTGAAAATAGATCATGATATTCTAAACTAAAAAAGTCTTATTAATACGATTTAAGAATACTTTATTATATTCCCTTATTTTTTTTTTTTTTTTTTATATATATTTTTATTGTTATGAACTAAACAAAAATGACTTATTAATAGTACGATTTAAGAATACTTTATTATATTCCCTTATTATTTTTTTTTATATATATATTTTATTGTTATGAACTAAACAAAAATGACTTATAAATACGATTTAAGAATGCTTTATTATATGCTCTTAAGACTGTTTTTTTATTTATTTTTTATTGTTATGAAATTAGATTATGGTATTCTAAACTAAACGAAAAATACTTATTAGTAAGACTTAAGAATAATTTATTATATATAACTTATAATAAAAATAATTTTTTATATATTTTATTACAAAAAATACTTATTAATAAAATCTATGCATGTAGTTTATTAATTGTTTTTTAAAAACTTAAAATAGGGGTTCACTTCACCTCTCTAATGAATTAAAGTGGTTTTGAATAAAAAATAAATACCTGGTCCACTTCACCTAACACAAATGGGTAAAGTGGACCACATTTTGGCGTAAAAAAAAAAGTATAAAAAATTCAAAAATTCAAATTATATTTTGATTAATAGTTTTATATACATGTCTATATTATATATTCTAAGTTTCATTCATTTTGGTTTAACATACGCCTTGGAATTTTCAAAAATATAAAAAAAGTGGGTCCACTTCACCCCGTTCTACGGTATTATTTAACTTCTAGCAACGTACCTACCCCTTCTCCTGTTACTTATACTTAAACATATTAAATTACACTATATATGTACCTATATATATATATATAATTATTATTATTATTTATTTATTTATTTTTTAATGGTATTTCAATACGAATAAGATATATCTATATACGTACAAGTTAAAAATACACCCACAACTGATTTCACCACAACCATTATTCTTATGAAGATATACCTCATTATTTATTATTGTATGAATAAATGTAATAATATTATTGAATGACTTCTTTTTTTGCTTGTATTTCTTGGTGCCAAACCGCATAATATTATCAAAATTCGCCCCCCTTGAATGTGCTTCAGATTCGCCCCTGCTCGTACTGTAGTGTATTTTCGACGCGTGACGATAAAATAAAATGCCGCTGGAGTCACTAGCTATGGATATGTTTTTTCCATAGAAAAAAGCCATTTTGCCCTAATTGAATTAAATTAATTTTTTCGAAGTAAACATTTTTAAATTTCTAATGACGTAATGTAGGTACGTTTTTTTTTATCGTCTACTAAGGTTTCCGGGTTTAGAAAACGTGCCATCGCAAAGAAAGCATTTTATTTTATTTTCGGACATTTCAGTTTTCAATAATAATAATTTAGTGAGTATTATATCACTGTTGTGGCGTTATCACTGTTAATGGTGAATCCATAGATAATAACTGTATCAATGGGTGAATCACTCGTTATCATTTAAAATGTCTTATCGTTGTGCGCAACATATTATGTATCACGTTTAACCTAACCGTGGTATGCATAATGTGTTGTCGACGCATGCGCGTGCGTAACGCGGAGCCGTGGAATTAGCTGCAATGATTCGCTCGTCTACCGCTCGGCTTCACTACATCCAATGTAAAACGCAGCTAGTGCGGTATCTAGTTAGTATAGATATCTGTGGTATTTGCGCGCTGTCGCTGCGACCGACAGAATGATAATAGAAAAAGGCGCGTGATAAGCTCGCGACCATTGTTGTTCGCTCGTTTTATGTACCCGAAAATGCGTGCGTATTGCGTAATACGTTTTTTTTCGTTATTTTTTTAACGGTAACTTTGTCGCCTGTAGCTCTATTCTGTAACTCGACAACGTGTTAACAAAGTAATTCGATAAGAGCTTCTTATCGAAATTTTAAAAATGTATCGAATTTTGTTATCGACATCGTGATGCTGTAAATGACTATCGATACTTTGCGCATACAAAGTGTATGTCCACCAAAATGATATGAAATTTCTGGGAGATTATAAATCGTTCCGATAGCTTAACGAACCGAAAGTTGTCGTTAACAGGCCTTATCGAGTTACAGAATGGAGCTACTGTGCTCCCTTGTAGACCACAGTGCGGCGATTAATGGTCGTGTTCGCTGTCGTCGTCGCGACTCCGAGCTTCGTTGCGAAGCGCCTTACGCGTGTGCGCCGTCGTATCGCCGTGCACAAGCTTGGTCGTGTGTGTCGCCTTCGTCGACACCGTCCGGCCGTGTAAAGTACACCGCAATATCGCCAGCCGAATTCGGTATTACGCCCCTACGTTTTACCGACACCGATATAGCTTTACGCGTTATATCGTCAAGTTTGCGTTGTTGTAGTCGTCTCGCGTGTGTACCGAAGCCTTTGCCGTCACCGGTCGGACATAACGGTATATTCGATAGGTACTGCCGCCATTATACGTACGTTGATATTTCGTTAACATTCGTGACTGTACGCCTTTACGTCGTCGCGATGATACGTCCGATCTGACACGTCCGTCGTCGTACGCGTGTGTATGACCGTCGGGTCGTCCTTGTAATCGTATTTGAATAACGACTCATTTAATGGTCGTCGTATAATCCTGCGTGCGTTCGTCAACATCGAAATAGTATTTTCGACTCTGCCGTTATTACGTCTTTCAACGCCGTACGCGTATGTTCGCTTTTCGACGCGTACCTACTTCTATATCACCACATAGACAAACGTCGTGCTATCCAGCTTCTTATTCCACTTTGTTGACGTGCAAGAGGAACCACTGTCTTGCACCATCATAAATCGGTAAAGGGCAGACGTTTCGTATTTTTTTCTGTTTGTTTTCGATATTAAAATTTTGCATCAAGTAAAATATCGTGTGATATATACCTATGTTACACGTATGTTTAATTATAAGTGTCCCCCCTGTCCCTTAATATTAAGTTTTTTTTTACATTGTAATCGACAATTTTCTTTATCTATAATACAGTCCACATTTTATTTACTCAATCCTTACGGTTTTGTTATTCCTATGATAACCTCTTGACAGCATCAGAGTAAAGGTCTTCACGCGAACACCCTTAATCTAACATAAGGCTTATCTATTCACCCCTTTCCGATGACTGTTATCAAATATTATCTGCGTAACATTAATTTGTCGATATAATAATTATTATACACATAAACGACTACATATATCGACTAGGTAACCTACGCGTGTTCTACTTATTTTCATTAATCTGTTATCTTCTTTTCATTATTTTTATACATATCCTATCTATTTCATCAGTACCATTACTCTTATCCATATCACTAGTATATCTCCTTCTTTGCTACTTCAATAGACCGTTCCAGTGTGACGTCACATGACTGATATGATAAGGTAACGGTTCAAAACAAACTTTTATCACGATTTGCACCATAAGAATTGCACAGGGTTTAAAAAGGTACGTTTAGAAATTCGTTTTATTTAGTTTTTAAAGATTTTTAAGAGTTTTGAATGATATTTTTGAATTCTTTACGTATTTTTACGTATATACTCGTATTATTCTATTTTTTTCAATGTTTTTAAAGCTTTTTACCACTAATAATAAGGTGCTATATTATATTATATTCTTAATTATATATTTTGTGTTTTGTAATATTTCAGCTAAAGAAAATATAATTATGGCATCGCGCAGTATTATTAAATTATCATCTATTATAAATGCCTATTATAAGGCAATTATTAATTCAGAGGAAAATAAATTTAAAAACTTTTTTTACAATAAATTATTAGGAACTAATAAAACTGTAGGCTTTTCCTGGATGTTGATGCCAGAACCTTCTCAACAGGGTTTAAATAACATTAAACTTTTAGAGACGATAATTTTTTCTGAGGAATTTAGATTGAGTGAAAATAGGAAAGAAATGTTATCAAAATATTTTGAGTTTGATTTTGATACTATAAAAGAAATTGCATCTGAAACAGTTGGGCAAACTATAAATATTAAATGGTCTCTTTATCGTCAATTTAGATTAACTTCTAGCAACTTCCATAGAATTTTAAGATCCATTAGGAATAATCGATACCCTTCTTCATTATATAAGACTATTAGGAAAATACTCAATTGATGGTGTAAAATCAATTGAATGGGGTAAAAATCATGAAAGTAAAGCAATACTTGAGTTTGAAAATACATACTCCTGTAAAGTTATTAAGACAGGCATATGGTTACATAAATCTGGTTTATTAGGTGCTAGTCTTGGTGGTTTGCTTTATGATGATAATTCTATTTGTTGTATCGAAGTAAAATGCCCATATAAGTTACGTGATCAAGATTTAAGAATTGCCTTATCCCAGACAGATTATTATATTCTAAAATTTGATGATGATGAAGAAGAGTTTAAATTAAATTCATACCATGAATATTATGATCAGATTCAAGGACAAATGCATCTGACTAAAACATTGTATACTATACTTATTGTATGGACATTAAAGTCATTAGTAGCTGTTAGAGTAAATATTGATGAAGACTGGTCAAATAATATAACACTTTTATTGAATTTTTATCATGAACAATTTATTCCTTATTTATTAACTAATTGTATGTAAACTGTTTTTAAATTTTCTATATTATTATAATTATATACATAAAGATTAAAGACATATTATTACTCATTTGCATTATTTGTGTACATTTCTTCCACTTCTTTAATTAATGGATTTTGTAAATTTACTATAGATGCACACAACTGGAAAATAGTGGATGACTTTGTGAAGAGGGATTTAGGTATATGATTTAAAATTTTATAACCCTTAACTCTTCTTATTGCTCTCTCTACATGAATTCGAGCTCGAGCAATACTTTTAGTCTTTTCCACTTCACTTGGAGTAAATTGAGGTAATGTAAGAAAAAGCGGAATATTTAACGATACACCACTAGGTAATAAATCAGCTATTACAAATCCCTTATCGGCTAAAACTAAATCTCCAGGTACACATGAGGATAGTACTCCACAATGGGACACAATTTTTTTGTCTGAAGTTGATCCGGGGTATAATTTGCTTACAAAGGTTATAACACCATTAGGTGCAACACCAATAAGGCCTTTTAATGTATTTTTGTGTTTATAGGAGCTATATGTCATTTTTTGCTGATCCAATTTTTTGGGAATGTCACAAGGAATTTCAGTACAATCTATAGTAATTTTACAATTTTTAAAATTTTCAAAACAATGTGGTAAACACATTCTGTTTTTAATTTGAGATGGAACTTTATCCATGAGATTCAAAAACAAAATTTCATGCAGTACAAAAATAAAAGTTACAACAATATTTGAAACAGTAGTTTTAGTAGTGTTAAATCGGAACGCAATATCTTTGTAAAGTATATTAAGCCTCAATTTCATAAATGTCATTAATACCTGATCATTTAAAGAAAATGATTTAACTCTCCAACTACAAAAGTATTCAATATTAGCTATGGTACATGATTCAACAACCAAGTCAAACATTTCTTTACTAATGCCAGTATAAAACAAAATCATAGATTCATTAGAGCAGATTGAATGATAACCAAAGGGTTGCTGTTTAAGGAAAAGTAATTCTTTCTTTAAAGATTCATTTTCTTGCTGAAGAAAATAATTATCACTTGTAGTAAGGACCTTTTCTATATTAGATTCTAATATATCATTATTTGATTTTGGTGGGCATTCTAAATCACTTTCAATCGGCAACTCAACTGTACCATTTTCAGATGAAAGAGTTTGTTTCTTTGTCCTAAATAAATTACAATATTATTTTATAATTGAAATAGTATAATTATTGTCATTTTAATAGCAAAAAAAACCTTTGTCGCTTTTCGGGTGATGTATATGCAAATAACTGACTTTCATTCCATTTAAAAAAAGTAGGTCCATTAATTCTTTGGCCATTTTTAAAATGACAGCTACAAAGTCTATTGTTTTTAGTAGGAGTTGCATCAGCTCTTCTGCAATGTTATAAGTTATAATAAATGTAACAGAATATTTTTACATTTTTTGTGTAATATAATGTATTTTGATAGTCTAATTCCATAGGTGAAATTATACATTTTTAGTCCATAGTTTGGACTAAATTAATCATGCTCTTCCCCCCAAAAACAACATTTAATTAATTACACCACAATCAAATGTGTATTAGGTAATACATATGTGTCTGTTTTTTTTAAATTAATTTTTTTTATGAATACGAGGTGAATACATTTTACTAAAAAATTTAATGTCCCAAACACGTGCTTATATTATTAATAACTTTTATAAAGATAAACAATGATTTGGTAATTAATATGTTTTTACTTTTACAAGTTCCAAAAATGATTTTTTCACCTATGTTTCTCTGAAATACAAAGAAAACTATCGATAATACATTACACACCTCACAGCTTTTATCCAAGTTTTACACAATGCATCATTAGCTGGAAATCTAAAAAAATTACAGTTTTCCCTATTAGATACGTGATTGCATAACGGAGCCCAACATTGAACCATTTTAAAATAACTATTAATATGAAAAAACATACGACGAATTCAAAAATAAGACTTAAAACTCTTAAAAAGCTTTAGGAACTTGATAAAACGGATTTCTACACCTAGCTTTTTAAATCCCATGTAATTCTTATGGCGGGAATCGTGATAAAAGTTTGTTTTGAACCGTTGCCTTATCATATCAGTTATGTGACGTCACTACTGGAACGGTCTGTTGTATATAAAAATATTAAATTATACACAGATATTATTCAAACCTGTCATAATTTTTATCGATCACGTATCGATATATGTATTTTATCACTATTCCCCTTACTGACCACTATGCTAGTAATTAAATAACAATCTAAATAACTGGGTGGGTAATCATGACATAGGTACCTGTTAACTGATTCGACATAAATATAATATCCTGTAGTGTGATTAACATACACGTACGCATATAGTCGTGTATAATAATATTTTTTAATACACACGCAATACGGGAGGGGAAGAGGGGTTGTAGCCGTGTAGGTTAAGTATACCGAGGTTGTTGATGGTAGCTTTTAAAGGGTTAAAATAGGTAGGTTACGTAGTATATAGGTATTACGATGAATAACGGTGAGATATAATAATTTAATATACAGCGATTACGCACGAAAAACATCGTTGGAATAATATCTTATACAGTAAATGAATCGATGATTGCAGAAACGTCACGAGTCAAATATTTTATGAAATTGAGATATTAGTAAAAACGTATACGAGTCATGTGTTTCTATGCGTTGAGTGTAAAAACGTCTGTAGTTATACTTTTTTTTACTATAAAATTACAACCGAAAAATCTGGTTGAGGGCGAAAACGTCTTTAGTCGATGAATTGTGTCGTTCCAAAAGTTCCTATCCAAAAGTTTTAAATAATTGACTCGTGACGTTTTTGCAATCATCGATTCAAATAATTAATACGAGTAGAAAAAAATACAACGCGTAAAATTATTATTACGCACAATTATGCTATTATCACGTGACGTGCGATGATGTAATCCTTCAAACAGTCGTATTATGTCACGCAATCGGGCTAACGGTGGCTGGGTGACAATAATATTAAGTTATTCGGTTTCGATGGTGTAAAAATACAGAGTATAAATAACATATTGTAGTGTAGCCGTATAGGAGATTCGGGCGACTGTGTTATAGGTATAAAATTTTTATATCGCCGCGGTGCAACCGAGGGTGAAAGTGGTGCCTGTATTGTTAAGATATTCGTGGGCAAGGGTGATGCCACTGCCCACGAATATCCACCTGACCCACCCCAAAAATTCTTAGCCCCCCCCCCTATGGCTCACCCTAAAATTTATGTAAATTATGTAATTTGTCTCATAACTGTAATTTGCATGGGAATAGGTTTTAAGTAATCCTAATCGGTCATTACAAATTATCTTAAACATGTTAAAAAGTTGTAACATAATGACGTATAGGTATTTCAAATTGTAATATATGTTTACCCTAATGTTTACAGAGGTTTAAACGTATCGAAAAGTATTCAAGTATAGTTACGTAATACAATACAACAATTTATGGTGTGTTTATGATATTGGATCTAAGTTTTGGGGAGTGTGGCATAGGTAGCTCCCCATAATTTGGTCGTGAGTAAAAAGTATTGGCCCCTCTCAAAAGTTGGTTGGCCTCAGTCTGGCCCACATCCTGCAAAAGTTCTGGCGTCGCCACTGTTCGTGGGTCACCACCGTCTTGTAAGTACAGCACCTTCGGAAATACACGGTAGGTGCTATGATCCAGTGTCCCCCTTTTTATACTACCTGCTAATATTATTTTTATGAAAATATTTTTCGCACACACTTACGTATTATAAAATAAAAATTATATTTTATCAGATATTGCCTATTGTTATATTTACTTTTAAACTTGTAAACAGAGAGAGGATCTTTCGGCAATTGCAGGATTAATATTTCGGTCAGAAAACAAATATAAAAAATTGTATGTAACCCATATACGAGTCTCACGAAATACGAAAGGCTAGAATATTAAAAACAACGTGATCTATTTTAATAGATAAGCTTGTCCCGATGAATGAAAATCATTTAGCGAAAAATAATCAAATAAATAAATTGAAAATATAAATATTTTAAAAGACTACTAAGACTATAAATATGCGAAATGTATATATTATTTTGAATTGTGTGAAAAAAGTGTTGATGAAAAACAAAGACTAGTCTAAAATTGCGCGATATTATTCAGGTCATATAAAAAAAAAATGTATATGATGCTAATTATATCTAAATACTTCATAATTTATTTTGGGTTACTTTATTATTATAATCTTACCTAATGTTTGCTGGTTCTTGAACATAACGATTCCATCCGAATAACGGGGGTCCTGTTACAGCAAAAGCATACAACCATATTCCAGCTATTGCGTATAATGCAGTAACTTTCGTCAATTTGCTCTTAGTTTGTGGGTAGCATGTCATTAAATATCTATCATATGCCAACACTGCTAAAGTCGTCATTGATGCTATTCCTATAATCAATAATTAAAAATAAATTTTATTTACTAAATATACATATATATATATATATATATATATATATATATATATATATATATGATATGGAGGATGGATCCCCTCCCATGGACTTTCTTTCGAACATAACATAATAGTATCTAATGTACAAAAAAAAATTATAAAAATTATAATAATTAAAAACAATAAAAATAATATTTTTTTTTTGTGTTAACAAAATTTGTTATTATATTTATCATGATTCATAATATTCCTCAGTTTATTGACCGGTAACTATACGAACTGGTATGGTGGTGTGATTAGGTCAGGTCTACGAAAAAAGGTTAACCCATTATTCAGGTGTTGAAGTCAAAACTGATGAAGTACTCAGTAAATTAGCTTTAAAACAAAGAAAATTAGAATTTTTTTAAAAATAAAATATGACGTTTTTATTAAAGAAGATAATAAAAGTATTTTAAATACGACATGTATATCAATCACTTTAACTTTGATATACTTTACCATATTGTATTATTGTATAATATTGATATTAACTTTGGAAGGATTGTTACAATTATGGGGTATCCAATATGCTAAATTTTATATCCCCCTCCCATATAACATTCGTAGTTACGCCACTGATATATATATATTATACAAATTCATTTTACATTAAAGTTTACATTGTTATTTTTTATGCATTATATTGCAAAAATATAAATCGATAGACGTACCCGTTTACTGAAATATACGTAAAACAATATGTGAATAAAAACAATACGCGGTCACACACATTTTATTATGAGCGCGTTACCTACGTTTCTTAAAATAAAACACGTAAAAAAAATAACAGATTTCGTAACCTCGTCGAAAATGTATGCTTGGATTGTTGGACGTATTTTTAGTACACCATACGTTTCGTACGTTTTTGCAAAAGAAAAAATACGGCTTCCAATGTTTAGCGGTCAGTTTTCTGAGGTTTATTGTTCTTAACACATGAGCGGGTCACCGTAGCCGTTTTTGGGACATTCCCCCCAAAAAGATACGCAATCTTCATTCGCTCGATGTCAAGACGTACCTACTACCTACAACGATACAGTCGTTTAATATACATCCTTTCTTATAATCAGAGCATGAATTTTATGCAGTTAAAATAATAATAATAATAATAATAATAATGATCATGATGATGATGATAATAATAATAATAATAATAATGATAATATTAATAATAATAATAGTAATCGCGTTGAAAACGTACCTACGCGTATACGGAACGAAAACACAATAGACGCATTCGAGTAAATAAACGTCTCCAGTTATATTTCGAACGACAACGGATAATAAAAACGTGTGTCGTACCTGTTATCAATATAAAAGTACGAAGAACGTACAGATATAACGATCGAATTAATCGACTGGCGTACCGGAATTCGTTTATAAAAAATATAATAACGTTTATGAAATAATGCGCGGGCACCGGGCTTCAATACGGAACGCGTCATGTACGTCTCACAACACAAAAAGTTTTCCGGTCGGAAAAACACCGATTTTCTCGATATCGAACAAAATAAAATTCGTTATATAGGTCTAATTCACACATGTCCGTTTAGTGTCGGTGTCGTCTGTTCAGTTCCAAAAAATGCGAAATATAATTATTGTATACGGGTAGAATAATATATATTACATTATAATTGTATACGTTTATATATATATATATATATATTACGGGCAAAGTAGGAAATCCGGGCATTGTTATACAATGCCCGGGCACTGTGCACAATGCCCGAACATTTTGGCCAATGTAAGAATGATCATTTTAATACTCAGATTTGTCATACATTGACCGGGCATTGTACTAGATTGCCCGGGCAAAGTGTATCCTGCCCAGATTCAAGTGGGCAAAGTGAATTAAATACAAGGGTACGATAGGTGTACTTGCAATACATTGTGTAAGACCAACCGGTGTAAATGTAAAAGATCTGGTCGTCTTTGCAACTCAAAGTGCCATAATAGTGGTGTATGTGGTAATAAATAATGCTAGCCCTACGTTATTGTTTAGTAATAATTAATTAAAATAGATAATCATCAAAATATTTGTAATTTAATAATAAATAAATTAAATATTAAAGCTGTGCAAGTTAATGATATTTTTTGTAAGATGTTTTATTTAATTTTTTATATAATATTCAATATTTAATCTACTGTGCCCAAATCTAATTGGGCACTGTATACAAAGCCCGGGCAATGTTAACTTATTCCAACTTTGCCCTTGAAAATCGGGCATTGTGCACAGTGCCCGGTCATTGTGCACAATGACCGACTTTCTACTTTGCCCGTAACATATATATATATATATATACAGTGCCGTCGCAAGGTGAGAGGGGCGAGTTGTGCCCTTGCACCAGGCCCCGCACTTACAAGGACCCTGCAAAGTGTATTATATATAGTATATTATAATATTATTATAATATTATAATATATTATAATATTACATTATTTTATCACTTGTGTTCGCTATCTATAAAAACCCTATAATATCATTTTTATTTTTCTCCATCAAATATTTGTAGAAATAATGTTGTTTTTGGTTCATAAATATGGATTTATTATACTTTAATGATTTAAGGGTTTTAAAAATAAAATAAAATCAGTAAATTAACACACAAACATTTAATTATTTAAATATCGTATAGATATAAATATATTATTATATTTTGCCAAACTTCCGGCCGCCTGGTAATATTAAGTTGTTAATAAAAAAATAAATAAATAAAAATATACTTTTTACTGTTTTATGCCTTATATGTATATAATTATTGATTATAATTTTATATTATGTAATCATCAATATTAAAATATATAATATTTATGAAATATTATACATATGTTAAATACTTCTAAATAATAATTATATACCTATATTTTTAAAATTGGTGGGTATTAATAGTTACTAATATTTAAGGTGAATTAATTAATGATTTTCAATTTTAGTCATTAGTTGGTATCCAGATAATTTTGCAGGTCGAATTTGATGTGAAAATAATTTAAGCACGATAAGACATTGCATGTATAATGTATATGTTTGCAATTTTCTAATTAAAATAAATTTGAATAGTTTTATTTGAGAAGGAATTTGTAATTTAGAAAAAACAATACCTGCAAATGAAACTCGGAAATTGTTTATACTATATATTATATATACATATATATACGTATAATAATTATATGTATATTGAGATGTATGACTTATAGTAAAAGTTTCATTAAATATAAAAGAAAAAAAAATATATATACCTATATATATGATCAAAGGCCAATGCGAATGTTAACACTTGACTTAAAAGCAAATCTACCCTTTGATATTTAATGACAAACAAAAAGAGCGTACACAAATCGTGTAACATTTAGAGCTCAATATTCTCATTAATATAATTCTTGATCTTTCTTAACATACATACTCATATATATTATTAAAAAGCACACGATTTCATTTGCACAAAATTGTGCCGATTCATCTTAAGCTTGAAGGTGTGTTTGAAAATGAAAGTTTCATATAAGCGTATATTATATAATAGAATATCTTATGTAGATATACTTCGTGTTATTGAAAATATCAAATAATCCGACATCGTACAAATTATGAGGTACCTATTATCTTGATGAAGGTTTTGTGAATTTTAACAGGATGTCGATTAAAATTATAACATTTATAGTGTGAATTTGTAATTGGTTTTTTGATATAATTGTGCATTTAAATAATTTAAAAAAAATATTTCTACTACTTAATTGAAACCAATTAGAAATATTGACACCATCTGATTGAACATTAAGAATACGTCTATGCACTAGTTGTAATGCAAAGTGATTTTTTTTTTAATGAATTAAAAAATAGATCCATCCTTTTTTTTAGCAAAGCATTGTACCTAACATAAATGGTTTGTAAATTTAGTTCTATACTAAATTTTAAAACAGAAAATGACACAGTACAGCGAAAGTTATATACCTGCTGTCCTGCTACCAGTGACAGTGGATGGGGTGGTAATTAGGACATTTGTGGGCCTCGCGACAAATGATTCCCATTTTAAAAATTATTAGCCATAGCCCACAGGCAGTCTTGTAAAATATACAGTATTTAAATACTTTTTAAAAAGTATTCACATAAGAAATACATACAAATACTAGTATTTAAATACTTTTTAAAAAGTATTTTTTACAAGACTGCCCACAGACCACAGTTTTAACAGTTTTATAGCTAGTTTTAGCTATAACACACAGTATTACAGTAATTATACAGTTAATAAACCCACATTATATTACAATCAAGATTACATCTCAAATTTAACATTATTATTTTAAAATTCTAGAAAATTTGCGTTATTTCTTTATGTAAAAGAAGTGCTACGAATAATTCATAACATTACGTATTTAATAATGTAGTTTTATTGTAATTAAAAAACTGTTTATTTTTAAAATGTATATAGGGTATAAGTAGTTTTATTCGACAAAAACACATGAAAATTCTGTACAAAAAGTTTGACGAAATCAATTATTTCGGTAATATTTCATTGTAGATCATGTAATTTTTGAATTGAAAAACCATTTGGACGTTTTTCGAAATATTATTTCATATGCCTGATATATAAGTGTGTAATTGTATTTTTTTTGTTCTTATTTTAATTTTATCTTATACGCCAAGCATACGTGTACACAGTGGCGTAGCCGGGGGGGAGGGGTTTAAGAGTTCAAACCCCCCCTTTGCTTTTCTTTTTATAGCAATAATAATAGCGAGCAATATTTTAATGATTACAGTTTTGTGCTATTGGATGTCAGGTCTTGAAATTTTTTTTGCTTTCTGTCAAATATTTTAATTTTGAAATTTCCTAATTTTTATGTCATGTGCGTTTACAAAATCTGATGTACAATAATGTACAGTTTTATCGTCTTCGCTTATCGAATATTAATAGCGGATAGAGGTAGAATAAAAACAAAAATAACGCCTTGCTCTTCTTATTATTATAATATTACTGCCCGCATATGCACATCGTTTACTGTATACTTTTACACGTTGAAATCGTAGACCTTATACTAATAGACGGTGCATTTGGCCGGGGTGCGTGTGGGTACTGCGGTTTTGTGTAACTAGTCGTGCAGTGATACCGATTCTGTAATACAAAATATTGTTCTACTAAAAGTTGGAAAAAATACCACCTCAAAATAGATTATAATCAATAACACATATTGTCAATAAATATAATAATATCAAAGAGTCTCGCTAGAGACTCCTTTCTGTGCGTAAGAAACGCCGAGAAGAAACAGCACACAAATAAACAACAACTCGACCCGACAGCGAGACTATTATACATTAAGTTTCGTCTCGGCGCTCGGACCTCTCACTCGCACGCGTTGGTTGTATAGTATAATATAGTATATTGTATAATATAGTAATAACAAAATTCTGAAACGTTATCTAAGTAATTCCCCCTTAGCAACATCCACAACTCCCACGGCTCATTATCACATTTTTTTTTAGCCCATCAATAAAAAAATAGTCGCTCGTATGCGACGTCATAATATTAGTCAAATATCGAAAATAGTTTCATTACGAAATATTTTACTCTAACTGTGTTTTTAATTATTATAAAATAATAATAATAATAATAATAATAATTTATTCTAATTCATTGCTCGATGGCTGAGGTGCTTAAGCACATAATTAAATTTTTTTGTTAGTTCAAATTATCTATATTTAATAAATAAGGACAAAAATTAATATTATTGTGACAAAAGGTAAAAAAATTCAAAAACAATAGCATAAGTCCTCTTCACTATCACAAATCCCAAAAAATTGTCTTTTGAAATTTACATATTTGTGCATAATTTGTCACATTTGTCTACATTTTATTTAATCAGTGAAGCTAATGCCCGATTCCGCAATTTGAGGAGTAATAGCGGTGCATTAGCGGAAATCGGGTTAAATTATTGGAGGGTCTAAGTCGCTATAAGACAGTATACTAAATTGCCATTGAAAACATTTTTTTCTCGCTTCGCTCGATATATGTCTATATATAAATACATTTAAATATTATTATAATAATTTTTCAAACCATTTTTGAGGGGGCTAACTAAACTTTTAGGGGGCAAAGCCCCCAAGCCCCCCTTCATTGTCTGCCAATGTACTAAACTACACTAGAGATATACATGTGAGAAGGGGTTTGATATTTTAAATCGCCCCCCCCCCTAAAAGTTTCGTCAAAACCGCCACTGTGTCGGCCCCCGACCCACCGCGTCACAACGCCCGCCCGCGTTATTACTATTCGTTTTCGCTTAGCGTTCTTTCCGATTCTTTTTTTTTCTTCTGTTATTCGGCTCCTAAGGGCCGTAGCGTGATGTACTTGTATAATAACCTTCCTCATGAATTGGACTATCGAATACAAAAAGAATTTTTCAAATCCATTATATCTTAGTTCGTGATTATTATAATGGTGGGAAGTATATGAAAAGCCACCGTGATACGATTTAAAATTTTGTTGGCAGGTGAACGCATCGATTCGGTCGAACGCACGCACGGCTACCGCCGGAATGGGTGAACGGCGACCGTCGCCGTCGTAACGATCGATTACATGCTGTGTCGGTAAATATACTATACAATTAATATTATCGTTTTGAATGAATTGTACAAGTGATTACCAAGTAGTCCCGTAAAGAATCCATGCATAACACAAACGGTTTCACTAAATATCCATCCTTTGAAAATAGCAGCAGTCAGTGTAAGTGGGTGTCCAAGTATAGATATTGCAAAGTTAGCCACTGTTAAATTGAACATGATTATATTTTGAGGGGTCAATAGCTGAAAAAGTATAATTTTCATTATTATTATATTATTTGGATTACAATAATGATCGTTATTGTATGACACAAGTAGACTTCTACCAAAGAAAAAATTTTTCCAAAATAAAAATGGAATATTGAATATAAATTGCGTGATAAATATCATTTTAATACTTTTTTGGGAATTCATCTTATAGATTGTCAGGAGCGTATTTAGAAATTTTTTTTTTTTGGGGGAGGGGGCTGAGGCATTGAGTAAATATCATTGTTGAATTATTTCTAAATTCTAATGCAAGACTGTATCTTAAAAATAGGACAAATTACCAAATTCTTAACATTTTAAAAACAACTACATATTAGGAATTTATTAAAAATATTACATCCTATAGCTATAGGGCATAGGAATACATAAAGAAAGTTCCTGAAATTTCGGGAGGAGGCTAGAGCCCCATCAGCCCCCCCCATAAATACGTCCCTGTAGATTGTGGACATAGTAATTGTACGATTATTAAACTTGGACAATTGATA
Organism: Slavum lentiscoides; assembly: GCA_032441835.1. Classification (NCBI taxonomy): domain Eukaryota; kingdom Metazoa; phylum Arthropoda; class Insecta; order Hemiptera; family Aphididae; genus Slavum; species Slavum lentiscoides. The sequence goes on along the minus strand of CM063706.1, from coordinate 18,318,093 downwards.
CAATGGAAAAAATGTGGGAATCCTTTGAAATATATTTGAAAATACTTATGATTTTATGCATTTTAATAATAACGAAAGAATAAGTACTGAGCAAGAAAAATAAACGAAAAGTGGAATATTTACCGAATTGAGAGGTACTATAAAAATAAATATTATATTGCAATAAAAAATAATGTGAAGGCAATCTTATTGCCAAAAATGTAATAAGAATAGAAAAGCATATACATAAGAAATTAGGCTATAATAGAGAAGCATGGACGACTATTGGAAATCAACCGATTTTTTGAAGAACCATACAAGAACAAAATTTATATATAAACTCTTAAGTATATTTTTTATAATTAATAAAAAAAAATTTTAATAAAATTTAAATTTTTAAAAATTGATAATTTTAATAAAATAGTAAAACAAAAAATTAAATGAATAAGAAAGGATATGTGAAAGAAACAGAAACAAAAATAAAAACTATAAATTAATATTTGCATATAAAAAAATTTGTATGTGTATGTATACATTATATTATATTATATATATATATATATAAGGTGTCTCAGCAGAAGCGCACATTTTAAAAACGCCGGAATTTTTTTGTTTCTGGGTTGACAGCACTGTTCCAATGTTTTTCTTGTCTGATAACATCCCCCATTAGTTATCGCAAAGCAATTTTTGGCATTCGTCGTCATGGAGAGGTTCACAGTTGAATAACGCTTAACCATAGTAAAAACGCACTAAAAGTGCGGAGAGAGTGTCGCGGAAACGTTGCGAAAGCTTCAGACGAAACAATGCGCCTTCGCGAGCGACTGTAACTCGTTTGTTGGATAAATTCGAGAAAATTGGCTCAGTTGTGGACAAGAAAACCACCCATCAGAAGACCATTCGATCGCCAGCAAATGTTGCCATAGTGCAAGACAGTGTTCAAGTGAACAATCTTCTCGTTTACTGGCGATCGAATGTTCCTTTGATGGATGACTTTCTTGTCCACAACTGAGTCAATTTTCTCGAATTTATCCAACAAACGAGTTACAGTCGCTCGCGAAGGCGTATTGTTTCGTCCGAAGCTTTCGCAACGTTTCCGCGACACTCTCTCCGTACTTGTAGTACGTTTTCACTATGGTTATGCGTTGTTCAACTGTGAACCTCTCCATGGCGACAAATGCCAAAAACTGCTTTGCGATAACTAATGAGGGATGTTATCAGACAAGAAAAAACATTGGAACAGTGCAGCCAATCCAGAAACAAAAAAATCCCGGCGTTTTTAAAATATGTGCTTCTGCTGGGATACCCTATATATATATATATATATATAAATATATTATAATAATATTATAAATAATATAAATATATATTAAATATATTTATAAAAATTAATATTTGAAACATTGATTGTTATTATTATATATTTACAGCATTGAAAAATAAAATAAAATTATCATATTTTACTTTTTAATGCTACAGATAAATAATAATAATAATAATAATAATAATGATCAATGTTTTAAATATTAATTTTTATTTTTTATCAATAAGAATGTTGTAATAAAGTCATACGAAATTATTTAAGCTTTTATAATAAAATTTTAAAAATATTACATTATTACTATATTGTACTTAAAATCAGTGGCGTCATTTGGGGAAGGGGCAGAGTGAGCATTCCCCCTTATTATCTAGTCTTATCTATTAGGCGGCGGCATGATTCGTGCTTATATTATAAATACTAAATAGGTATAAGTTATCCTAATTATACCCACTGACTACATAACATACGAGTATACATTATATTTAATCAATGTTCTAACCTAACCTACAGTAATAACATTAATTATATAATATACAGATAAGCAATGCCCTGGAAAAAACTGGCCACACATTTCGGACTGGCGGCTGTTATGAAGTGCTGCAGTAGACGATTGTCAGCAGTGGCGTGACACCTATCATTCTCCACCATATTAAGGTTGGGCATGATTTACCCTGCTAAATTAAAAATAAACCAAAAATAATAAATCAAGAATTGTTATTGGTATTTTAATTTTCGTTTACACATTTTAGACGTCACAAACTACATTTATCGATTATTATCATTAATAAATCATTACTGCAAAATCTAAACTGAATATTTAGCATTTACTATTTTTTACTGACTTCGAAAAAGGAGGAGGTTCTCAATTCGACCCGCGCGTGACCGTCTTTTTTAATGCTTGACCACCGATTATTTCGAAACTGCTGGACCTATTTGGATGAATCTTTTTTATATGAAAGAGTGTCACCTCCCGGTCGTCCCATTCTAATTTTGTAAGGATTTACCCAGTAATTTAGTTTTTTGTACTTAATTGGATTTTTGTATTTATTATTTGTACTTACATTAAAGAGAGTAGTCGCACGGTGATCCTATTTCGCTGTCAACAGGTAATTACCCATTATCCAGCTACTATTCGTATGATTACCCAAAATTTTCCTCCATTTCGTTGATCAATAAATCATCACGCTGCTCTTCGCTAATTTTGTTTTTTTTATTAATATTAAAAAAAAAATAACCTAGGACTCACCACGTAGAGGTGGCTGAGATGTGAATTCCACCCAGCTCCTATCTAACCACCCATTCAGCCAAATGTAGGAACAGGAATGACGATATGAATATAAAAATATTTTTTAGAAAAAAAAAACCGACTTCGAAAAAAAAGTATGAAATAATCAATAACCTTTTTTGAAATTGGCACCAAATATTAAACAACATTACATTGAAGAAACGTATTTTATTAATATATTAATTTATTGCAGTATCTATGTTAGATTAATAAAATGCATTTCTGCAATGTAATGTTGTTTGAAATTCGGTGCCGATTTCGGGAAGTTTATTGATTATTTTATACTTTTTAGGGCGTTTTTCGTAGTTTTTTTTTCTAAAAAATATTTTTATCAATAAAATAATCGATAAATTAAATTTTCAAACATGCCTGGAATATGTGCGAATATTATAATTGTTTTAAAACAGCAATTAAATTTCTTGGCCTAAGCATGTTTAGATCTCTGAAGAATGAAGTCAGAAGTAAAATTTGGGTATTTAAACTTGTACCAATATTAAATTCGTCCCCAATCCACAGTACTGATAAGTGATAACCAAGTAGATGTTGTTCAATTGGCTGTCTATTTATTAGTGTATTCAATAAACCGGCGCCACTATTGGTCTTCACCTTCCAACGCAATAACATTGATCGTGTTGTAAAACTAACACATGTATTTATTTATATTATAAATAATAATCAAATTATATATTTATTTATTAATTTGTTATGATAATAAATATAACATTAGGTAAATGGGAAATTGTATTGAGTTAAAATGTGAGTGGGAGGTAGTTTGCGAGCAAAGTGAGTTATTTTTCTTCGTTAAAGTAGCCAGTTAAAACTTTTGCCTCTCCCCCTTCAAAAACTGAAATGACGCCACTGCTTAAAATTATGTTTAACTTTGGTAAGTTGTTGTGCACTTTGTTAATTATTGAGTATCATTAAAAACGAATATTGATTTGTGGTAGAATAATTTGAATTCGTTATATAGAACAATTAACTGAATTACTCGTAAATGAATTTAGATGTAGTTTTGTATTTTACACATAAATAGGTATAGGTACAATTTCTTGGACGAAATTATTTTCAAGCCTTTTTTTAATAAGTTACATTTAAAACGAATACCAATATGTACAAAAAGTATGATGTTAAATTATGTTATATTTTCAATATCTAGCGAAGCTAAGTAAAAAAAAAAAAAACAAGAGCGTAGCATCACGACCGTGTATATATACACAAAACCAAACATTCCTATTAAAACCATGTAAATATTTTAAAAGAATCTAGAAATAGAATTTAAGCAAATAGTCTAATATGTAAAATGTAAGTAGTAGTAATTAATCAAAATTAATTAAAAATGAAGTATTTATATTTAATTATAATATGAATTATTTTAACTGAAATAAAGCCAAATTTAGTTTACTTAGCCGGAAAATTTAGTTTAAAAGTGTAACAACCGGAAGCAAATTATTTATTTTAATAGGATCTGCTTTATTTATTACATAATACATGGTGCTTGACTGTTGACTATACACTTTTAGACTAAATTTAGAACTTAATCTTCCGGTTAAGTAAACTAAATTTGGATTTATTTCAGTTAAAATGATTCATATTATAATTAAATATAAATACTTCACTTTTATTAAATTCTGATTAATTACTAGTATTTATATTTTACACATTAGAATATTTACATAGATCCTACCTTATATCACACATTTTAAAGTAGTTATCTTTAAGTTTTTTTTCACTTAGCGTTTTTTTTTTCACGGAGTGAACAGAGTGTTTTGTTGGGATTAAATGTTACTGCGTATTAAAAATTTTTAATTTTATTTTACTGCACACATTTTAATGCAGAATATTTGTTAATATTCAAAGGTGCATACACACACACATATATATATATATATATAGTTCATTTTAAAAGTGTATAGCCTTGTTATAAAAATTGCATTTATAGTTTTTAACGTTTATTGAAATTCACTTAAATTGTTAACTAATATTAGGTATACAATTTTAATTTCTGTTCTTAAAATTAAAAAATTATATAAATCCAATATTTAATCTTCGTACTGTATTATTTATTTATTAATTTTTTTATTGTCTATATTATTATTACCTGAGAATTTTTAATTAATATAATAATTGAACTACCATTGGATATACATCCTAATATGCTGATAATGGTCAGTATGATGACACAATTTGTGTAGCCAAAATTTGAAAGTTGCTCTTCCTCGTTGTTTTCTTCGTTCATAGTGATAATAATGTTTCAAATACTACCTAAAAAATATAAATAAAATAGTTAAATATTAATATTTAACAATAATTGTCTACAGAAAAAACTGTGTTGATCTAATAAGTGTTTTAATGTGTTATACATTTGTAGATATACTTATATTTGTATTTAAAAAAATACTGTACTTAGGTTAGGTAGAAGGCCTATATACATTATTATATAGGTATTTTGCTTAAACTCCCAGGGCACGGCTATGTTTTTTTTAGGCGGGGGTATAAAGAAATACAATTAATAATTTAAAAATATAAATTAGAACAAAAATACTGGGATATTGGAACAAACAAGTGTATAAATTATTCGGGGTGCTCAATTCCTATAGCATCTCCCCTTGAGTAACAATGTACAATCATAAAAAAATGGGGACATATCAATATTTCAGAATTATGCCACACACAAAAAGTTAGTTCCCTTATAATAATAAGTAAATTGTAAATAGACACCACGCGTTATAAGAAAATTCATGCGACTCAGGTCGCAATTGGTAATAGGTGCTATAGTGATCATAGGGGGCGGAAAGTTGGCAAAGGTGTACTCGAAGACGATCTAACTCAAAGTGTTAAGGACCACATTAACTCCATTCCACGAATTGAAAGTCATTACCTTCGGGCACAATCAACCCGGGAATTTATAGAAGGCGGTAAGACATTGGCACAGTTGTATAGAGACTACAAAGCACTTTCTGAAGCCAATAATAAATCTTTTGTAAAGGAATCTATGTACAGACATATTTTTAACACACAGTTTAACATTTCCTTCTTTATGCCCAAAAAAGACCAGTGTGAGGAATGCGAGTCAAACAAAAATAATGAAAATGAGCAACATGATAATACGTCATTTTTGAGGCATTTGGAAGAAAAACAACTTGCACGTGAAGAAAAAGAAATTGACAAAAATCGTTCATCAATTGAACTGGTCTGTGCTGTCTACGATCTTCAAGCAGTTCTCACTGTTCCTCGAGGTGACGTTTCAGTCTTTTATTATATTAGTAAAGTAGCAAATTATAATTTCACAGTTTGTGAAATACAAAGCATGCAGGCCTTTTGCTATTTATGGCACGAAGGTGAAGCACACAGAGGACCAAACGAAATTGCTTCTTGTCTTTTCAAATTTATCCAAAAGAAATCTGAGGAGAGAACGAACGACTTTGAAATAATTTTCTATTCAGATAACTGTGGAGGTCAAAATAAAAATAAATTCATTATTGGCTTGTATCAGTACGCTTTAAAAATATTTCCAAACTTGAAAACAATCACACACAAATTTTTGATTCGGGGACATACGCAAAACGAGGGTGATTCCGTTCATTCGGTCATTGAAAAACAAATAAAGTTGTCCCTTAAATCGTCACCTATTTATACTGCATATCAATACGCACAAATTATAAGAGATTCTAAAAAGAAAGCTCCGTTTTTCAAGGTTGAAGAACTTGACCATTCAAGCTTTTTGAATTTCAAGGACTATACTTCACAGATAGGAAATAATTTCAATAAGAACACGGACTCAGAATCAATAAATTTCAATGATATCAAGGTCCTAAAACTGTCTCGTGGTCAAACAAGCTCATTTGAATATAAAACATCATACAAAGACGAAACGTTCAGAACAATCAACTTTGCAGCAAAGAAGAGAAAAACTAGAGTCAGCTCAGACTTAATGGTAGTGGATAAAGCATACTTGAAACCGTGTGGCATCGTGCCAAAGAAAAAAGAAGATCTCATGAAATTATGTAACACAAACCACATTCCTCCATCATTTCACTCGTTCTATAGTAATTTGTAACTTCTGCATGATAATTTTTATTAATTTTAATTATATTAAGGAAGACTGATAAATTAGTGAACCATTTAGTCAAACTATCCTTTAATGAGAAGTATTTGTTTTTATTTTTTATAATGTTCCTTATTAAAACTCGAACATGGTCTTTTTATATAATTTTAACTAAGTCAAACTAAGACTGTGATAAATAAATTTTGTAATTTAGTCAAAGTAGATTATGATGAAAAGTATATTTTGTTTTATTTTTTTGATTGTTCATTAACTATTAAAACTCGAACATGGTAATTTTTAATTAATTATAATTAAGTCAAAGTAGACTGTGATGAAAAGCATTATGTTTTTATTTTTTAGATTGTTTATTATTAAAATAAATTTTGTATTGAGTTTATAAATAGCCTTTCTTACTTTTATGCCTAACTCATTACTCTTACATTTTATTTTAAAAGGCTGCTACAAAAATAATATTATATCATTACACGATGAAAAAACCTAAAATAACTGTTAGTCGTAAATGAGGAATATCAAACGGCACAACTAAGGTAAATTAGTGATACAACGGCACAACTCAAGGCTTTTCCGTTACGAAAAGGCACTACTCAAAATGGAAGGTAATACAATGTAGAATTAAAACGGCATAACTTATTTTGCACGTAGTTAGGAAATTCGGGAATTAATAAAATCTCTATAAGTATAATCTACAATAAACGATAAATATTTTTTTTTTTAAATAGTCGAATTATCACAAAGAACTATTTTGTTAGAAATAATTGAAAATTCTCAAACTTTTTAATTGCACTTTCCCAATAATGACATGTTTTGAGTTATGCCATTATTATTCCAGGCGTACGATATGTAAGGGCATCTCTATATTATACTCTGTGGTGTGGACCAGGGTTCCATTTGGACACGGATCAGCAGCCAAAACAGTCTTTCTCAGAACTACTTTCCTAATCCGTCCACGACACGCCACGTATTTGCGACGTGTGTGAAGTTGGCCCCCCCACTTTGTCCAATCGACCTCAAACCAATGCCAATATTTTGCAAATAATTTGAAAATATTTGCAAATGGGTTTTCAGAATTTGCTAATCGTTTTTTAGCCCACAGTGTAGAAAATAAGTTTGGGGGGCCAACTTCACGTAGCCCCCCACATTGTCCGATCAACTTCAAACCAATGCCAATATTTTGCAAATCTTTTGCAAATATTTGCAAATTGGTTTTCGGAATTTGCAAATCACTCCTAACCCCCGAAAACGCCATTTGAATGCCTGGTTTCTCGTTTTCGGAATTTGCAAATAAAAATTCTATTTTTAGTGAATTTTTTTATATTTCTTGTCGGTTCCTCCATTTTGTCTGATTTACTCCAATCTAATACCAATATTTTGCAAACATTTGCAAACCATTTTTTTACCAACAAAACAAAAAATAAATGTTGGGTGACAATTTTACATTTACCAATATGTACTTTTTTTTAATTTTCTGGAATGTGTAATATTGTAAACGAATTAATCTAAGTACTAAATTTTATATTAATACTAAAACGTAAATTTTTGCAGAATGTAAAATTTAGAAAGGTTTTGGAATCTGAGTATTTAATTATTATATAAATTAACATAAAATTCTTTCTTGTTTACCTTATACTTTACTTCTTTTTTATATATTTTCAATAACAAAAAAAGAGTTCTTTTTACTATTTTCATATTTACACATTTGTAAACTTTGACATATAAAACAATACAAAAATTTTCATTAGTAAACAAATTACTTTTTTTATTCGAAAAAAACGCTTTATGAATTTTTGGATTAATTATGTAAGTTCATTTGATAGTACAATAAAATACCTTGATTTTTGTGAATTATTTCACACTTTAGTGCGTTTTTTCGAAGTAGATTTTTTTTAAAGAAAGTTTGTATTTATAACTTTTTAGTTTGACTTTTTAATTTGACTTAATTTACAGCTATTTTATTATACTATCAAATGGACTCACATAATTAAACCAAAAATTCATAAAGCGTTTTTTCGAATAAAAAAAGTAATTTGTTTTTTGAAAATTTTTGTATTGTTTTATATGTCAAAGTTTAAAAATGTGTAAATATGAAAATAGTAAAAAGAACTCTTTTTTTGTTATTGAAAATATATAAAAGAGAAGGTAAACAAGAAAGAATTTTATGTTAATTTATATAATAATTAAATACTCAAATGTAGACTCTATAGAGTTACATATTTGGTGAAAATTGCAGGTTTCTATGACCATTAGTTTTGCAGTTACGAAGAAAAAACGATAATCGATTTTGCTAAATCGCTTTATTATCGTTTTTATGTAATTTTTCGGTAGTTCTTTCTGACGCTATAAAAAAGTATTGAGGAAATCGAAAAATGAACTCTTTAAAATACGAACTAGATGCAATTTACTACCGGAAAATAGTGCTACGCGTAAAGCAGTGGCGGTTTTGGCGGGGAAGCAAGGGAGGCGCCGCCTCCCTTAAAATATAAGGAAGAAAATAATTTTGAATTGTGCTCGATAAATTATTAATTAATATATTGGTTAAATTTTTCAATTTAAATTTAGCTGTTTTAAATTTTTTTATAAATTTCTTTGGCATAAATGTGATATAAGAACTCAAATACCGTGTACAAGTTACATTATGCCGATAACCTGTGCCGCCAGTCCGCTCAGCGGTGCCGTACTGCCCCGCGTCACTTTGTCACGGATAAGTGTGTGTGTGCGTATGCACGACGGATGGGAAAAAAAAATTATCCTCGGTAGTATAGTGGTAAGTATCCCCGCCTGTCACGCGGGAGACCGGGGTTCGATTCCCCGCCGGGGAGCCAATTTTGTCACGGATAAGTGTGTGTGTGCGTATGCACGACGGATGGGAAAAAAAAATTATTATTATAATGAAATCAATAAATAAATATTTTATTAATATAATATTATAAATATTATGGCAAGCAAAGAGTAACTAGCTCTTTCTTTTCACACCAAAATTAAAAAAATTAAAAAAAAAAATTAAAAGAATAAACGCGACAACGGAGCGACGGGCGTACGACGTAAAACTTTTGTCTAAAGACAAGAACGGACTAATTGTTTTAAAAGGCGACGGTGGTGCATATCGGCAATCGCCGCCGCCTTGCGACACAGGCCCCGTTGATAATTAAACGTCAGATTACCCAACGTTAATTATCTGGATTTCGTATGGTTTCTTAGGGAGGTGGACGGGTGAGATATGCATGGTGCAAAATGCGACTGTGTCAACTTAAAAGCCATAAGCGAAGAATCGGCGGAAAAATTAAGATATTTTACCAGTTTGTTTAATCAACATAGGCAGGCATTACAAGCATTAAATCATGACACAGCCCACACAACATTAAAATATTTTATGTATATACTCGTATATTAAATATTTAAATTTAAACATTAACTTGTAACGTAGTTACATGCGTACCTATTATATATATTTATATATGATATGTATATATAGGTGTATATGCGTATGTCTGTATATGTATATAGGCACACACTAAGAATAATAGCATACTAATCAATTTACGACACTCACGACACACAGTATTATAAATACACCTAACACAATAATAACACAGAGAGTTCGCAACACACCACCGTCCGGCAAACTCGATAGCAGCCACCCGTGTCATTTGTAAGTAATTAGTATGCATTACTATTACTATGCATTAATAAAAGATAAATAATTAGACATTACCAGTGGAACTCCATTATTGAATGTTATTAAGTTTTACCCCCGGCTACGTAATATTTTTATATCCAAAAGGTCCTGAAATCCTTCCCTGGATATCTTATGTGTTAACTGGTTCCCCGGCCACGTTACATATTGGCGGAGGCGCCGGGCATAATTTAAAAAAATAAAAAAATATATAAGGCACGTTACATATTAGTGGAGGCGCCGAAGCTTAAGGCAAAAAATGTTTTTTGTTTTTTGTTGGAAATAATATTCAGTATTGGAGTTCTGTTTGGTAATTGTTAGTATTTTTATTTTTATTTTAAATGTGACATCTTTAAATATTTAAATTAAAATAAAAAGTTTAATCTTTGGTATTATAGGAAATTAATGATCATAAAAAAATGGTATGTTTTTCTTAAAGAATAAAAAAAATAAAATTATCATTCAATTAAATTCTGAAAATATAAAATTAGTTGCACCAACATTTAATTGGTTTACAGCGAATAGAGAAGAGACAATAGAATTATTAAATAATTTAACTAGAGATCAGGTTCAAATTTTAATCGATTCGCAAGAAAATATAAAATGAGAAAATTTCGAGGGTAATACTACGGTATTAGATAATCCGGAAATAGAAATATTAGATTCAAGCTTATCAGAATTAGAAGTTGAAGTTTTTAAAAAGGGAAAATTGGGTAAATTAGTCTATATTAAAAAAAATAGGCTAGAAGAGATTTTAAAAAAGGAATTTGGAATTATTACAGTAGGTTATACACAGGATAAATTAAGGGATAAAGCAAGAGAGGTTGTTAAAGAAAAATTAGATAATCAAATAAAACAATTATCAATAATTGCCGCATCCGAACAAAATCGAGGGAGTAATTTATTGAAACCAGTAGAAATAGTGAATAATTTCATATTATCGCCAAATACGGAACTGATAGAAACTGTAGAAAGCCCTTTGTTTAAAATAAAAATTAGTAAAAAAATGGCTTCAAGTTCAATAATTCAACCAGATACTTTCTCAGGAAAATCGTGTGAAGATATTGAAAGTTTCATAAAAAAGTTTGAACTTGTGAGTATTGTTAATGATTGGAATGACAAAGATAAATTAATTTTAGTACAATTCTATCTTAAAAATTCTGCTGAAAACTTTTTTGATCTATTAAAATTAAAGGATGAAAATATCACATGGACTGAGGTTAAAAAAGAATTTATTGCAAAATTTACAACTGTAGGCAATAAACATATATTGAGAGCTCAATTAGAAAATCTAAAATTGGAAAAAGGAGATACGTATAAAGAATATATAATAAAAGTTACAGGGTTATGTTATAAAATTAATGAAAATATGGAGGAGGAAGAAATATGTGAAAAAATTTTAAAGGGATTGCCGGATGAGATTTATAACAAAATAGAATTAAAGGATAATTCTACAATAAGTCAAATAACAAAAAATATAGAGAAATATGAATTATCAAAATTATTAAGACAAAATAAGGATAATTCTAAAATTGAAGAGTTGAGTAATGAGGTAAAAATTCTAAAACAACATATTAAAAATCTTAATTTTGAAAAACCCATAGAAACTGCTAAAAATAATTTTAGAAGAAATTTTGATAATCAAAATACTAATTATTATCATGGACCACGGTACAATAATTATCGTGGATCACTGCAGGGTAATAATGGCTATCAAATACCACAAAACAAAAATGGTTATCAACAATTAAGGGGTAATACTAATTTTCAGGAATTAAAATATAATAGTAATGGTCAAAGAATCCAACACAATAATTATAATCGGAATAATTTTAATAATAATAATAATTATCCTGTTGCACCAAATTTCCGTAATAATAATTATCGTGAATCACGCGGACATAATGGTTATATGGGACAGCGTAGTGATACAAATTATTGGAGACCCCAATATAATAATAATGTTCAGGGATTACAAAACAATAATAACCACCAAAATAAAATAAATAATAAAAATCGTTCTTACAAATCAAATTATCCACAGATAAATGTCACTAATAATCAAGATAATCAAAATAAAAAACCGGATAATATGAATTTAAAAACATCGAATATAATTTGCTTTAATTGTGGTTTACCAGGGCATATGAGTGATTCTTGTACGGTCACAAAAACGGACAATGAAACACTTGACTAGGGGTGTTTCTGAACATTTAAAATTCCTAGCACACCACAAACACAATTAAAAAATATGAAATTAATTGTAATAACATCGATTTAATAAATACAAAAATTTAAATTGCACACATCTAAATAACTATAACAGCTATAAAATCGAAATACCAGGAGAAATAAATAATAAAAAATTAATTTATTGTTAGACACAGGAGCAAGTGTAACAGTTATAAATAATGAAGATTTTTGTTTAAAAGAAATTAATCCTATTGGAACAAATATAAATCTCGAGGCCGCTAATAATACTAGCTTAAAAGTAATAGGAAAATCGTTAGTTGAAATAAAATTAGGGAAAATAATAATTCAACACGAATGTGTAGTAGTTGAAGGAATTTGTTCCCCGATATTAGTAGGAATGGATATATTATCAAAATTAAAGACTATTATAAATTTGGACAACAATAATATAATTTTTAAGTTAAAAAAAAGAAAAAGCTATATTTAAAATTGATATTAAAAATAATTCTAAAATTACACATATGCCACTTAATGAAGAAAAAGAAAATACTGAATTAAATACAAATAATAAGGATGAAGAATTATATATTAATGAATTAATTACACATTTTGAAAAAGGACCACAGGTCCCAGGAGACGGTGATTGTGGTGCTCATGCGTTAAGTATATGTTTTAACAATTTTGGATATTTCTTAAATAGTCTACAAATTTTAAAAATGATAAATATTAATAAATGTCAATCAGATTATAATTTAACGGATATAGATCTTGCTTTTATTTGTGACAAATTTAATATGAATTTAATAATTATACACGAACATTTTTCACAAAAAAATGAAATTTTAAACTCTGCGTTAATATATTGGAAATCCAATAGACAAACAGTTTGCTTGTTTCATGAAAAAAATCATTGGCGACCGGGAATATTAAATAAACAAAATAAACTTGTTATACATAATAGTTGTATATGCTACGAATTTCCGTTAAAACCAAACACGCAAATTACGCAAGAATCGCAGACAAACGAACACAGTTCAATGACATGTAAAAAAGAAACGGTTAAGTACTTTTGCGCTGACTGCAATGTTTTGTGTATCACCATACAAGAATTAAAAATACACAATATAAAAAATCATAGATATGATTTGAATTTCCCTTCTATAAAATGTGACACTTGCAAAATTATTATTCTAGGATACAATGCGAATTTTAATTTACACTCGAAAGGAGAATTTCATAAAAATAACGTTTTTATAAAATCAGCAAGAATAATAAAAAACAATAAGTTAAATGAACGACAAAATTTACACAATACGAATATAATTCCTTTTAAACAAAATAAAATAAATTTAACTCATATTCATTTCCATAATAGAAATGTAAATATTGCAGTTAATCACAAAGATAATAATAGCAAACAAAAACTAATGAATAACAATATTAGTATTAAGACACCAAATGAGCAACATAAAATAATAAATCAAAATTTATACGAAGAATTTTTTCAAAAAAATTTGAAAAATGAAATTTTTGACTATAGCATTCGGGAGGTTAAATGTGATTTATTTAGTGAATATTTTAACGAAACGTTTCATTTAGTACATTGCGTATCACAGGATTTAGCTATGAAAAAAGGAATTGCATTACAATTTATTATATGCGTATGTCTGTATATGTATATAGGCACACACTAAGAATAATAGCATACTCATCAATTTACGACACTCACGACACACAATATTATAAATACACCTAACACAATAATAACACAGAGAGTTCGCAACACACCACCGTCCGGCAAACTCGATAGCAGCCACCCGTGTCATTTGTAAGTAATTATTACTATGCATTAATAAAAGATAAATAATTAGACATTACCAGTGGAACTCCATTGTTGAATGTTATTAAGTTTTATCTCCGGCTACGTAATATTTTTATATCCAAAAGGTCCTGAAATCCTTTCCTGGATATCTTACGTGTTAACTGGTTCCCCGGCCACGTTACAAACTTTTAATAAATATTTCAAATTCACTGATTACATGTTTTTTAATGTTGCATATAATTTGCAAGTACATTAGTTGAACCAGAAAAAAATGTTTATTTTTGATTTAAAATACAATAAATATTAATATTAATAGTAAATGTTTATTAAAAGTTCAAAAAAAACATTTATCAGATGTTAATTAATATTTAATTTTTTTGCTTAAAAATAATAATATAACCGAACGCGCCGCCACGAAATTTCCCACCTATAGTCTGTCCCAAATGAGATGACTTGTGCGCAAACAACCAAATTACGTCATCGTCGCCGCTGATAAACACACGCACACACGAACAAATATCTACATAATATGAAAACGCTAGTTTGACTGCCGTAAACTAATGCACCGCTCCGTGTCAGAGCCCGACTACACCACTGCGTAAATTGTTATACCCACATCCACTACGCGCGAACACAAGTCATCTCATTTAGGACAGACTATACACGCCCACACCGGGGATGTAACGCGAGACCAACCGCGCCGACGCGTGCCTACCTAACCGCCCAGCCACCCGTCTGTCTGGCAATCACAGCAGAGTTCGGGACACTTAAAACGGCCGTCGCGACGAGAGACGGACGCGGCGGCGGCGGCGGCGGCGCAGCGGCGGCGGCAGCGATCCGTTGTCCGGGTAGCGCGGGGCGATAAACGAGCCCCGGGCAACGCGGGCACGAACGTCAGACGGACGTGGCGGAAACGAACGGCGGGCGGCCGCGTCGGCTGTTTTATATATTACAGAACCGTGGTTCCCAACCTCTTCTATTATACGCCCCCTTTGTAGATTTTCAACATTTTCACGCCTCCTCCTATAAATTGAAAAAAATTGATCACCTTTTTTTGTATACTATATATATATATATTACGAGTGTTTAGCCGTTAAATGGTCAAGTTAACAGGTTGACCGCCACGGGTTTCTTTTCGTGTTGCTTAAATCTGCTTTGAAATTCTTTTTGGGGTCTCGACTATATTACTTAAAATTGTTATTGTAATATTTAACCTGCAAACTATATATACAACATTAAAAAACATATAGTCAATGAATTTTAAATATTTATTAAAAGTTAATGTTTAAATTTAAATATTTAATAAATATATATAAAATATTTTGATGTTATGTGGGTTTCAAGTAAAATAGTCATAATTAAATTAAATTATATTTTATGAAAATTATATTACATTCATAACAAAAGTAACTATAAATTTAAGTGCAATTTTATATTTAAATATAAATTAAATACTATTATTATTCAAATTCATGTCAAAATTAAAATGTTAATGTTTTATTTTAGTTATTTATAAAATGTATTCAATTTTGAATTTTATTGAAATAACATTTTTTCTTCAATTAAGAAATAACAATAAATTAATATTAGGTAAATTATCAAATTTAAACTTATAATAAAAATTGTCACTGGTATATTTTATAAATATAAGTTTTTAAACATTTATCAGATCCCAAATTTTCATTGAGAATAAATGTTTATTAAATATTTCATTTTAAACATTAAATTTAAAATATTTATTCAATTTTGTATGAATTACAAATTTGCAACATTTGATTTCCATTCAAATTTTAATATTTATACAATACGTTAGATTGACAAATGCTGTGTGGGAGATGAGTGGGGAGCATTATTATTACACGTTATAACATCTAAGCCAGATGCAAATACTTTACGTAACTGGGAAACATTAATGGCAAAAGAACAATTGCCTACTATTCAATCACTAATCGACTTTTTACAAGAAAGGTGTCAAATACTGGAAGAAATCGAAAATTCAAGGAGCATGAAAAAAGAGGCGAAAAATGAAAAGAAGCATTTTTCGAATAAAATGCGTAGTTATGCAACTACAGCTATGTCAATGAAATGCTACTTTTGTCAGGGACCTAATGGTATTTATAAATGTAGTGAATTTTTGAAACTGAATATAAACGAGCGATTTAACGAAGCAAATGAGTTGAAGTTGTGTAGAAACTGTTTACGTCCAAATCACACGGCGGAGAAATGCATGTCAAGAAAGTGTATGCATTGCAGCAAACCACATAATTCGCTGTTACACAAAAATAAAATAAATTCAAAGGAACAATCAGGTGTTGATAATAGTAAACGTAATATTGAACATTCAGTAGCGATATCGGTGACTGGCGATGGGGATGAACGCGGGACAGGGCAGTTGACGGCCGCGATAACGATGTCTACTACGAGAGAGCATAATATATAGAATTATCAGCGTTTTATGAAGTATTACTCGCAACGGCAATAATAAAAGTTTTTGACCAAAGCGGAAATATATATTACTGTAGACCCTTGCTCGATAATGGATCGCAAAGTAATTTTATTACGGAAGAATTAATGCACAAATTAAATTTGCCACGAAGGAAAGTGAATTATCCAATATCGCGTATAGCAAATATTACTCAAAAGGTTACGTATAAATTAAATATATCTGTTCAGTCGCGTATAAATTCGTTCAGTACAACACGCGTTCATTTTTAGTACTCCCGAAGATAACATATTGTTTGCCTATTAACACGTATAGTATTTTAAAACCTATAATGCCGGAAAATATAATTTTAGCAGATCCTACATTTTTCTAACGTTGAAAAATAGATATGCTAATTGGAGCTGATTTATGTTGGGAAATTATGTGCGCCAATATCTTTCAATTATGCCCGTCCCGTCCATTTTTACAGGAAACGAAATTGGGGTGGATCGTGTCTGCAGGTCGTGTTAATCAAAACAAATGGGGTACGATAAGTAACTGTATGGTAAAAATAAACGATAATTATTACACGGATTTAACGGAAAAAATAGAAAAATTTTAGAAAATAGAGGAAATCGCAACACAGGAAAAATGGACGGCTGAGAAGACGTTGTGCTTAAAACATTTCGAAGAACCTGTTAAGCGAGACGTAAATGAAAAATTTATAGTTCGGTTGCCATTCAGAAATAATATAACTGAATTAGGTAAATCGTATCAAATTGCACTTCGTCCGTTTTTATCGTTAGAGAAACGTTTAGCACAGAATTTGGATATTTACGATCGTTGTCGAGACTTTATGAAAGTTTATTTGGTATTAGGACATATGCAAGAGGTAATATAATCGGCGTTAATCGTGTATACCTCAAAATGTATTTAAAACACAAAAATTCATTTTTTAAACAGTAATTATGAATGCTTTTATAACTATGATTTTTAGCGACATTTATTATTTTCACATAAATACTATAATATTATTAATTATTATATAATTTCTTTATTTTCTATTCGGTAAATATAATTCTCCTACACTTTAAATTTTATTATAAATTGTAATATTCAACACCAATCGTAATTTTCAACTTAATGCGAATTGAACATGGATTTATTTCAGTTAAAATAGTTTATGTTACAAATAAATATAAATAAGTAGGTAATTCATTTTTATTAAATTCTGATTAATTACTAGTATTTACATTTTACACATTAGACTATTTACTTAGATTCTACCTTATATCACACATTTTAAAGCAGTTATCTTTAAGTTGGCTTTTTTTTTTTTTTACACGGAGTGAACAGAGTTTTTTTTTTAGGATAGTAATAATAACTCAGAAATACAAAACATGTATAGGTAATCCATATCTCCACAACCAAATATAATAGGCAAATAAAAGCACTATAACAAGCAAGTCGACCTAAATTATCTCCAAAATATAAGGAGTTACTCGTAGTAACCGGAAGGTATTTAGTTTATTTTATTTATTTAGTTTTTTTTTTTGTTCGCTGTAGCTGATATCTCGTTCTAATCATACTCGCTATAAACATATATTTCAACGTACAATAATACGGGCTTGTGCCGGGACCTGTTCATACTTTATATTATACACCACCAAATGACGCCACTGGATGTAATACAAATGTGGTTAAAATATTTCTCCATTTCGCAATATTTTCATCGCGAACGGGCATATTATAAAAACATAATGTTAAACTGTTAAAGCATACGAATAACATTCAGAATAATGTTACATACACGATACACGTTTCAAGAATAATAAAAAAAAAACGGTAATATAAAGCCTGCTCGTCCAGGCCTGCGTTAGAAACATTGTCACCATTGTTTCACAACAACAATGTTTCAAACATTCAAGGAAGTCACCCCCCGGGTAGCATTTTTGCCTTTCAACGTCAATTTATAATAACCGTGACAGTTTAACAGTTCATAAGCGGTTTATGAACTATTAATTAAAAACCGTTCAATTTAAGTGTTTCGGTTCAAATTTTACCTTAATATATTTTTTAAATATTTTATGGTTATAAGTCGGTGCTTCCGACATTGAACCGTGCTAAAAACGTGTGATCGCTCCAACGGAAATTAAACGGTTTAGACAAAATGTTTGAGCGCTATTATTTAGTTCACAGATTGTTTAGTAATCGTAACTGGATCGTGTATTAAGACACTGTACCTACTATGGTATACACTAATACACTATACACCAAGTCACCAACGCTTCTTATACTTTTGTAATGCGTGGACCCCTGATAAAGAACTTTTTTTAAAATACAGACCCTTTCTAATTTTTTCTGAATAACTTTTTTTTTCTTTTTTTTTTTTTACAAAATGTCCCATGTCATTATAAACAATAGTTTAATTTTTTTTTAAATATTGTAAATCATATAAGTAGGTACTTAAAAACATACACATTTAAGAATTATTTTTATTATACTTGATTTTACGTAGAAACTTTAATAATTTATTTTTATTATACTTAAAATTTATTTGAAAAATTAGATTTTTATTTATTTCATGCGAAGAATGGTGTCTTATTCTAAACGTCCGCTTTTGGATGCTACAGCTCCGATTTGACACGGATTAAACAAGCAGATAATGGCTCAGACCCAATTTAACACTGATTGAAAAAGGAGATAATCGCTCAGCCCCAACGCGACACATTTTCTCTTTTTCAGCCCCAATTCGACACGTCCGCGTTTTTTAAATTCCGATTAGATTGTATTTTTAGACTACTGTTTGTAGAATTTTTTATAAGACTTGTCTTTTTCCGTTGATGTCAGCCCGTTTATTCGATAAATATTAATTGCAAAAGCCAAAAAAAGGGTGTCTAATTCAGTTTTTACTCGTATTTTTACACGTTATAGCACATAAAGAAAAATCTAGGTAAAATTAAAAAAATAACTGTTAAATCAACAAACATATTGTTAAAATAGGGCCAACAAATAGCTTTGTTGATTTTAAATTGCCGTATTGTTGATCTCCAGATCAACTAAACAGTGTTAATAATTTGATTAAATGATCGTTTAATTCAACAAAATGATTTGTCAATTTGAAAACTTTAAGTCAATTGAATTTTGTTAAATTAACAATAAGATTGTTGAATGTATTTAATTCTCGTTTAAATTAAGACAATTTTTTATTTAAAACAATAGAAATATATTGTTGATTTAAACTGGTTACATTGTTAAACCGGCAATATAACTGCGATTTAACAGTGTAACTTATATTCGAACTGATAATTCATTCCTATTGTTTTAAATATTATATTATAATTTATAATATATGTATATAAACAACCATACATTTGTTGCATCTATAGGATTCTAGCTGACCCGGCAAACGTTGTTTTGCCAAAAAAAAAACAATCATCAAAAAAATTTTTAAAAAAAAAGGGTTTTTCCAAAATTTTTTTTCGTAAAAACCTTTTCCTGGCAATTACGAACAATTTAAAAAAAAAATTGAGCCAAATCGGCCCAGCCGTTCTCAATTGATGAATTGTTATACATTTTTGGCTCCATTTTTATATATATAGATTTGATGTTTAAAAGTTAAAACATGATAAACTTTGAAATATGTATTTTAGGCTTTAATAACAGAAAAAAGTTTATATATTATTTCTTTAAAGTATACACCATAATTTCTGTTGGGTTTGGTATTGTACCAACTATTAACAAAGAAGGTTGAATAGGTATATTTTTATGTTTTCTATTTTTGATTCTTTCTCCGGAATTTGCAACCATCACTAAACTGTTTTGAGAATCCTTGATTGAAACTTTTTGTACGCATTTTTTTTTTCCATCAGAATCAATGTAAGTTTGTGTTGTAGTGTGTACAAAATAAGTATGAAGAAGAATTTTTTAGAATTTTTTTAATCTGAAAAATTACGTAAAAACACGATTTAATCGACATTGGTTAGGTTTTTTTTTTATTA
The DNA here is from genome assembly GCA_032441835.1 of Slavum lentiscoides. NCBI lineage: Eukaryota > Metazoa > Arthropoda > Insecta > Hemiptera > Aphididae > Slavum > Slavum lentiscoides. The sequence continues at coordinate 18,297,337 of CM063706.1, read as the reverse complement.
TTTCAAAGAGAAAAATGTATGCAATAAACTTTTATAGATTCTATGATGTAATTTTACGGTAGAGGAGAGAGTGATAAAGAAATAAATGTACCTATTTAATATAAAAAATATATTATTATATTATGTTAAATGTACAGTGTATAGAATATAATATACTATATTATTATATGAACCAAATTATAAATTTAAGTTAAATAAAAAATGATTAACATATTATCCCTTATGCAATTTATTAAATTTATTACCATATAACTTAATTACTCTCTGATAGTTTAACATCTTTTTTCATGTGTTCTAACACTTTGCGAGAACTAGGATCTTTAACACGGTCATTTAATATCTACAATAGTTTTATTGATGATTTTTTTATATATTTCCAACATGTCAGAAGTATTCATACATATATGATATATAGACTTTTGAAATCAATATCAACCTTAATAAGAATAATTTAAAAAAATAATAATTTTTATAAAAAACAATAGGTGCTAATCGAGTTTATAAACATTTTCATAGGTAGGTAAGTATAAGTTACACTGTTATACATGTTAAGAATATTAAAAATATATTTAAATACTTAACATGTCTTGTTACAAATATATTAATGAGGTTCAATGAACACAGTAGTTATTTTAATACTGTTAGTTTCTCAAATTTAATAAAATTACATGTGTAATACATTGTATTCTTTTTATTTGAAACTGATATAGTGGTAGTTAATAAATATAGTTAAAATATAAAAGTAAACAATTTTATGAAAAGTTTTAAACTTTTTATGAATTATTTTATATAAATGTAATCATAACAAATATTTTTACTTACAAGTTTATACCTAAGTGGCTGTGTATTATTGTGGCCATCTCTTTTGTACTTTAACTGATGAAAAATTTGTTTTTTTTTAAATTTGTTAACCTATAATCCGTAGTTTTTTTCTATATTGTTTCAATTTCAGGCGACGATAAATCTTCATGTTTTAAACTGACTACAAGTAATTGTGCATCATCTTTAGTTACTAAAATCGGTTAGGCGTAAGGTCCAGTGGCGTGATTGCGGGGGGCAAGGGGTGGCATTTGACCCCCCTACAATTTTTAGAGAAGGCAAAGTTATCATTTTGCCCCCTCCCCCCTGTATTTTATATTACTATATTTATATAGTAGTCGTTATTCAATTTGGTGAACTAGTGAAGTATATAAAGTAGAGGGGGTTAACACCATCAATATGAAAAATCGGCCCAGTTGTACAGTGCTCGTTTAAACTACAATTAAGTCTTAGTCAATGATTAGGCGAAAAGGACCGTTGTACAGTGTCTGCTAACTGCTTAATCACTGATTAAAGGTCCGTCAACTTAACCGACGAAAGGAGGTCGGTTAAACAACGATTAACAAATTTTTATGCTATTACCACAAAATATATTTGTGTGATATCACGTTTCGTCGTATACTCGTATTCACGTAGGCATCACGTCTACCGTTTTTTAATTGCCATGTTAATATACATTCGGATTCAGTTATAACATATTAATTTCAAAAACTATAATGGTCATAAAAACATGAAATTTTCACCAAATGTATAACTCTGAACTATATTAACGAGACAAATTTTTCAAAAAATATTGAAAATCATTAAGTCGCAATTTTTTTTAGGACCTATTCAAATTTTTCAAAAAATACATATATATTTTATTTGATTTATTTTAATAATATGGTTGAATTGGAAATATATAGTATGAGAACACAATTTCAATGTTTTATATAAACCCCTCCTCCAGAGAGAAATTGAAAGTACACTACTGTGAGCATACGTCATATTATTACCAATTTCAGTCTTATACGAAGTACAAAAAATTTTTTTTTTTTGGGGGAGGGTAAATTTTACGTTGCCCCTGGCGACAATTTTTATAAATACTGCCCTGTATAGGTGGTATTGTAATTTGACCAGACCATTAAAAAAAATTCGGGGCTACTGCGGAGTCCCACATGTCAGTGTTATAAATATAATAGCCCCTTCCCCAAATTTAAAACTCAAATGCGCCTATGATTATAATATTATCATTTATCAATAGCCTGTCATGTGTATGTAACACGTATGTAATATTAATCAAACATCTGGTGTACTGACAGTCAGTGGCATCATTTCAGTTTTCGAAAGGGGGAGGCAAAAAATATTTAACCGGCCCATTTAACTATTTTCCACTTACATTTAGCTTAATACGATTTCTGTTTTACATAATTTTGATATTTTCGCTATCATGGGCACGCGCGAATCTCTCGGTATTTTTCCTTTTTTCTTTTTTTTTTCGGGGTAGGGGAGAAAATTTATTACTTTGTCAGTTATAATAAATGTATCATAAATGACTATATAGTACTTATGAGATTCAAGTTCTGAAGTTTCCCTTGTCGTGACATATTAAACATGTTAGAAATGACGTTTTGTGACAAGTTCTGAGCATCTTCTTCAGTTTTTTCCTCTCTTTCTCGCCGTCTTGAACACACAACCTTTAGCTTTTTTCATTTTTATTTTTTTACACTTGCCACTCACAAATTATGTATATATAAAACATACGTTCGAAACGTTAAAGAACGGCTAAACAAATTCGTTTATGCCGTACGCGATACAGCCATACAGATTACAGGTACGTCAACCGTAAAACGTACATCGTATATTCTTTATAATTTACGCACTGCCTTTAGGTAACTATAACCGTGTTTATAAAAAAAAATCCAGAACCGCGGTAAATTGTAACCACGAATTAATCACCTTTAATCGTGGTTATATAACCTGCATACTTTTAAATTGTATTGGTAATTTAATTTTGATCCACTGTTTGCCACGCGATTTGTTATTATTACTCATAACTCGTTAGTCATTACTACAGATTTCAGTGGCGGCGCCAGAAATTTTGCAGAAGGTGGGCCAGGCTGAGGCCAACCAATTTTAGAGGGGAGCCAATATTTTTACTCGTCTATTTGTGATGCTTGAATACTTTTCGATACGGTTAAACTTGTGTTAACATATAATATAAATATATATAATTTATATTTAATAAAATATTAATTTACTAAGAGCGAAAAGAATGGGGTAAACGAGGACAATATAAGGGTCAATATTTAGGAAGAAAGAACATATATTTTACAAAATCAAGGAAAGAAATTGATATTTTTGAATGTAAATAATTGGGCAAATCGAGAAATTTTTCAAAAATTCTGTGAATGTATGTTTGTTTATATATGTGTGTTGTATACACAAACAATAATAACATACTCATCATCTGACGACACACACCACAAAATACTATAATACACACAATACAATAATACAGACAGATCGCAATACACCACCGTCAGATGAACCCGACAGCAACCACCAACTGTGCCATTTGTAGGTACATATTACTATCAATGAAAAATTAATAATTAAGCATTACCGACGGAATTACATTATTGAATGTTATCAAGTTCTACCCTCGGCTACGTAATATATTTATATTCAAAAGGACCTAAAATCCTGCCATGGGTATATTAATTGTTAACTGGTTTTCCAGTCACGTTACACACTTTTATACATTTTATGAGTTTGTTAAAAAAAGTTTTTTTAAAAATTTTTAAATAACTATCAATATTTAAAAAAAACAACGTATCGAAAAACGATAAGATAAGGCGCTAGATAATATTGTTTTATCATTTTTTTTGTTTGGTATTTCTAACTTGATTGTAAGTCCATAAAAATAAGAAATATTAATGCGAGCTTTTATTATTAAATAATATTTGCATCCTGGAATGTTTAAACAAAAGCATGGTTTTTAAATAAAACAAGTCTTGTTTGTACATAATTAAATTATCGATGAATTTTTATAAAAGAAATTTAATTAAAAACTATATTAAATAGGTATACGTGTGCAATAAAAATTAAAGTGTATAGAATGCATACAAGTATAGGAATGTGATATAATTATATTATTCTATACACCCGCTTTTTAAGTCGTTCTGAATAGGCAATTTTTATGAAATTAAAAAAATTGATTAAAATCCTTTATAACTTCATACCTCAGTGCACGTAGCCGATTAATTTATAAGCTAATGCACATTGCCAATGACATTCCTATTTCATTGATATTTTAATATATGTATTTATATTTGGTTGTATTTTTATTTTTTAAGTTATCAGTATTTTGGCCTGTGGTCTGTTTTGAAATAATAAATAAATAAATTATGTAGTAAAATGAAAAGCAAATTTTTTTACAATTATGTTAGAATTCATAATTAACAATGGTAAACAAAAATATATAACCCAAACACACTATATTTTAAAATATATTCCTTGTAAAAAAAAAAACAAAACAAAAACGAAAATTTTTTTTTTTTATTTAAAAGAAATTCTGTGAAAAATGTTTATCACGTGAAGTTAAATAAATAAACTACTAACACTTAAACAAAACAATTTTTAATCCATTGGTGGAAATAAATTCATTAGGTAAGTACATATCATGTATAAAAGGTTGGTTCGTAACTGGTGTCGTGTTCAATTAAGTTCAGTTTAATTAATGAAAAAAAAAACATTTCATAAGGTATTCGAATTTCAAACGTATGACATGATCGAGTGTTTCAGAGTTTGATTATTAAACTAAATACAAAAACAAACAGCAATCAGAAATTGTCAATGAATACGAATAAATGTTTTTAAGTGAAACTCGGTTTATGATTTTTTTTAGTTTTCGATACACAAAATTCAAACACTTACATCAAAGAAATAAAAAAAAATAATAATAATAATAATAATTAATGATTTTTTATACATTTTAAAATTATTATGTCTAAGTTTGTATTAAGTTTCAACTCTTAAATATTATAAAAATTTACTCTGTTAAAAACGTAAGCGTTTCGACAATTTTACCAATACTTTGGAATTTGTCATGACCAAGGCTCGTAAGTTCGTGCACTAAAAAAGGCAAAAATAAGCTTGCAATAATGCACTAAAATCTGACAAAATATGCATTAAAATATGCGCTAACATTTCAGAAATATGCATTTATATGCACTAAAAGTCTAAAACTATACACTTAAAATATGCGCAGTAGATAAAAAAACAAATAAATAAATAAGACATTTTTTAACAAGAAATATCCATTCAATATTTATAAAAGTTATACTTTATTTTTTCAATTTTATACATTTTATAACATTTTAAGTAAAAAATTAAAACATTTTATAGTTCAAAACTTTGTAATTTTTATCAATCTTTATAAATTTGATTTTGTCTGATTTTTATACCTAGAACGAAAAACAAATTTTTAAATAAATTATTAAATTTTGAAATATTTGAGTATATAGTATTTATAAAAATTATTTTTACTTATCGAATAAACACACACGGACTGTGATACGGTGGAAGGTACATATAGTGCAATAAAATAGTTCCATTGTAATGCGGGAGACCCGTAGTGTCACACATGAATAAAAATAAACCCGAATAATTACGATTTCGTAAACGTGTTCGGGAAAGTAAATACGAAAGAATTTATTTGTCTAATTTTTTTTTACTCTACACTGAAAAACGATTTTCAAAATTTATGGAAAATAATATGCACTAATAACTCCAAAAAATCTATTATATGCCAAATATGCCCATACACCCAAAATATGCAAAAATATGCACTATTAAACTTTATACTTCTATTACTATTGTTATGAAACGGATTTGTACTTCACTTAGCATGTTTTCCTATGTAGCAAAAAAAACATGCAAATGCATGAACATACGAGCCCTGGTCATGACCTACCTTCACTTCAAAACAAACAAACGCGGAAAAAATATTCACAGACAAATATTATATATACATATATACATATATATATATATATATATATATATATATATGTTTATTTATGTGTGTGTGTGTGTAAAAAAATCATCGTTTTTAAAATTCAATTTATTCTATGATTTGCTCAAAATTTAAAATTATTATGCATTTGTTTAAAGAATGTATAAACATGAAAATGTACATTATTTATATTTCTATATTATTATTTCGTATAAATATGTTGTTTTCGTCTCTGATCTCATTCAATATCGAGGAGCGATACTTAATAAATAATTTTTATCGATTAATAAACCATAATATTTAAATATTTTTCCAATATTAATAATAATTATCGTATATTGAATACATTTGGAAAATACCTAATAATATATACTCGTATGGAATACATTTTTAAAAGCTGAAATTCTCTTGAGCAGCACATATTCGGACATAAAGCATAATGCACAAAACGAAATAATGTAGTGACTTTCAATAATAATTTTTGAACTCGGTCTGAGAATTTTAAATCATAGAAATCATTTTAAAATAATAATGTTAACTTATGGCTCACGCACTTTTATATAATCAGTATAACATTACTGTAAAAACGAAACGGGTAAAAACATATTATGTACGTTTGGTTACTTACGAATGCCCGTTGTTTTTGTCGTGGTCGTCGTGGATTCGTCCTGTTCCGTGAGAATGCAAACGAGAAACCCGATTGAAAAATATCAAAAAAATGTATAAACAATTTTTAAGAATTTTTGTGGTACATACCCGCTAACCGAAAACAAATCAACAAGTGCGATACTCGGTATAAAACGTAATGACGAATTTATATTTTATCGTCGAGCGGAGCAAATTTCGAGCGCCTATTCATCGTGAAATGTCGATCGTATCTGAGTGTCTAGTGTGCAAGCGCCGTGACTCGTTGTCGAGACTATACCACTATATGACGCAGTGAGGAAGAGAGAACTGCAGGGACTGCAGCTGGACCCCTCAACACCCAGAGCCCGCTGTCGTAGGTCATACGTACACTGCTCGGCGTAATAATAATACTACTACTACTACTACTACTACTACTACTACTACTACTACTACTACTACTACTACTAATACTAATAATAATAATAATAATAATAATAATAATAATAATAATAATAATAATAATAATAATAATAATAATAATAATAATAATAATAATAATAATAACGTTCCCGGACAAATGCCCGAATCCACTCGTCCGAAGCGACTCAAGTCCGAATGGACATTTGCCCGAATTGAATTTTACCCGAACTCTTTTTTCCCTCTTTAATAATAATAATAATAATAATAATAATAATAATAATAATAATAATAATAATAATAATAATAATAATAATAATAATAATAATAATAATAATAATAATAATAATAATAATAATAATAATAATAATAATAATAATAATAATAATAATAATAATAATAATAATAATAATAATAATAATAATAATAATAATAATAATAATAATAATAATAATAATAATAATAATAATAATAATAATAATAATAATAATAATAATAATAATAATAATAATAATAATAATAATAATAATAATAATAATAATAATAATAATAATAATAATAATAATAATAATAATAATAATAATAATAATAATAATAATAATAATAATAATAATAATAATAATAATAATAATAATAATAATAATAATAATAATAATAATAATAATAATAATAATAATAATAATAATAATAATAATAATAATAATAATAATAATAATAATAATAATAATAATAATAATAATAATAATAATAATAATAATAATAATAATAATAATAATAATAATAATAATAATAATAATAATAATAATAATAATAATAATAATAATAATAATAATAATAATAATAATAATAATAATAATAATAATAATAATAATAATAATAATAATAATAATAATAATAATAATAATAATAATAATAATAATAATAATGATTATGTTTCCATAGTTAAACTGAAATATATATAACTTTCCTAATGCTCTGTATATGTATTGCTTTTAGTGATGTTTAAGTTTACCGTTATAAAACGGGTTTATTTAATAAAATGTAAAAAAAGATGTGATGGTGATTTTATTTTATTTTATTTACAAATATATACGGACTAATGTCCTATTACATAATATTATTGTGATACAATAACATATAGATTACAATAAATCAAACATTACATTGTTAAAGTTTTGAATTTAAGCATAACAAAAGTGTTAACTAAAATATGTACATAAATATAAAGTGATTGTAAAATAATATTAAATTTAATCAAAATTGAAAATATTACGTGCCTTCATTAAAAGATTAGCAGGAGAATTAAAAATATAATTGTTGTTGAAGGAAATTGGTTAAAATGGCAAGTAGCATCAAGTATTAAGGTTATTTATTTATTCTAAAACGAATTAAGGACAGAATTTCTGGACAGTCAGTAATACCAGATAGCAATTTTTGCGAAAATTTTGAGAGCAGAAGTAAGCGACGGTCATTAAGTGGAGTAAGATTGAGAAAGTTTAAAACTTAATTGTATGAGCTATGGGGGACTATGAATATTAAATTTGAAAGAAATAAATCGTAAAAAATTATTTTGAACTGATTCTAACATATAATTTTGTTTTAGTGCATTATTTAACCAAACTAAAAGCAGTATTCTAAATTAGAACGGACAAGAGAGAAATAAAATGTTTTTAGGAGAAAATAATATGAAAAAGCACCACAATAAGTACGCTTAATGAAGCCTAAATTGCGCATAGCTTTATTTTATATCATTTCTGTGTGTAAAGAAAAATTTAATTCGGTGTCAAAAATTATTCCCGGAATTTTTAAAATCAGAGACGAATTCTATTTTAGAGTCAGAAACGTAATATTGAAAATTGATTGGATTTTTTTATTCGGTTAAAGTGCATAAACTTACATTTATTAATATTTAAAGATAATTGGTATAAATTACACCGTATTTGCAAGTTATCAATATCGGATTGTAAATTAATCGCGTCTTGTTCCGTTTTTATGATTTTTACTAGTTTAGTGTCATCAGCAAAGAGATAACCTTCGGAATTTATAATAGTATTGGGAAGACCGTTGATAAATTTATTAAAAAATAAAGTGAACAGATGGTTCCCTTGAGAAACACCATTAGGAACATGGAATTGAGCAGATTTAAAGTTAAGCTATTTAACAATTTTGTATACGCTTAGAGAGAAATGACTGGAACCAAAGAAGCATGAGCGCCGCAAGGGGGGTGCAAGGAGGTGCACTTGCACCCCCCTGGCTTTTCAAAAAAATGATATTGGAAATATTTTATTTTGCATAATTATCTATATTATCTCTATTATCTATTATAATACTTATTATATACTATTATCATTATCGGATTTTCTAATCGTTGCCACTAGCCCGCATTACTTTGTAGCCGTTGAAAAAAACTAAAATAACTTTGTATCGTCATATAATTTGAAAAAATATTTCTACGTATTTAACATAAATAATTTAAGCATTATTTAGAAATCAGCGTATACTATATGCACGATGCACCGCCCTGACAAAATTCCTGGCGGCGTACTAAAGAAGTAAGGAGCCGGAGAACACGAAATATTGAAATTTTTTAAGATCATGCGATTTACCTGATCAAATGCCTTTGAAAAATCGGTGTACATAATGTCTGTCTGTGCGTTTAATTCGAAGGAATGAAGGATTATGTTTTTAACGATTGATAAATTATTATATGCTGATCGATTAGGAATAAAGCAATACTGTTTATTTGTAAGGAAAGAAGATTTACATATTTATTTATAGATATTTATTTTACGCGTAACAGAAAAAACGAACGAGTCGACTACGCGCACATGACAGACTGTACATTAAAAAATATTATAAACATACGGAATATTGACAATCAACAGTCAGTAACACCACCACATTACTATCTCCGATACACCACGCATATATCTATGGTCATAATCGCGCGTACAATCACCTAGAATGGTAAATTCTTTTCGTAAATTTTGAAAGTATTCAAGCTGTTTTGGAGTTTTTTCAGCGGTAATTTTTACTTCATTGAAAGCTTGATTAAATTTTAAATGGCGATGAACCCAGAGTCTTGAAAACATCAGAAGTTGTATTAAATGTGACTGTGAGTACTTACCTGGAAAACGGTAGTTGTTCAGAACTTTTTGATTGGCTTATTGACAGAAAATTCATTATAATATTGGTACTTTAATGAGGCAATTTTTCCATTTTCCCAGTAGGTATAACACAGTAAAATCAGCATTTTTAGTACTGAGAAATAGCAATTTCTTTAATGCGTAAAGGAAAACAACTTTTATTAATAAAATTATTATTATATAATAAATGGAAATAAAAATAATTTGTTTTCAACAGTTTATTTTAGCACATTTTTTTCAATAATCTACTTCTTTTTTATATTTTAATATTGTGCAGTCTTGATCAACACGTCTTTTTTCTAATGAACGATTAGACGTTATAGTACGAATATAAACCGTTTTCCTGTGATGAATTGAACGTAAATATCCGGTAAGACGTTGTGAAATATATCTCCAATCATCAAAATACAAAAATGTTATATACTAATACGACATTGGTTTATAAATTATAATAAATATAATGAAACAAAATGAGGCCAGGTGACTAGTCAGCTAGGTACTCGCCTAAATCAGGCCCTGTACATGTGTATTCATGTACATAATACAGCCCATACAAGTAGGTATGTACCTAACATTGTCCGGTGGAATGATTATTATGTTAACACTTAATCGAATTACGGGATGAGTATTACACATTTACACGCAATAATTAGAAATAGTTCTTAATATTTCTAAAAATTTAATTGTTTTATTTTTCGAACAATAATATATCTGATTACACCATTTGCCAACCAATATTATGACCGGTTGAAATTATGTCCGAAAACCTGAATAGACACGATATATAATATTGCGTCAAAATAATTTAACAACGTAAAATAAAATATAATAGATAGATATATGTAATTAAAGTGGACTGTATTAAAATTTATTACAATTTTACTCGATTTTATATAACGATTACAACGATTCGTAGAAATACAAATATATATATATAATATTATAACATAATAAATACGCCGACCTGAGTGATTACGATTGAAAGTCATGTCCCGACGGCAAAAACCACGATTAACGTATAGGCCGGATACAAAATCTGTTGAAAATCGTCACACACTGGATATTTTACGACAGTACAATATATTCTATAAAACGCATGAAGCACAAAAGAAGACATAGAATCGCGTAATTACAATGCGATCATATATGATACACGAAGCGAAACAAAAATGTATATAAAAGGCTGACCGTTTCTGAACTGTTATATTAGACTTGACAACAACCGAGAACGCGCGAGAGCGTTTTTTTTTACGTCGACGCCGACGAGCTTACACCGCGTAATTATAAATGAAAGATAACATGACAGGGGGAAGGGTAGATTTGCATCGCCACTTCAATAAAACGATAATGGCAGTGCGATGTCGCAAAGCCGTATTGTACTATATCGGTATAAATTGTTTCATGTTCGCCTAATTGAAATAAATTAAATTATTTATAAATTCCATCACCAGTCGCGTAGCCAGCGAGGGGTGTTACAGGTGTAGTTACACCCCCCTCTTGACCGTAAATATACGTACTTGTGTCTTATAAAGGTTCATCATATACGTACACATATTTATCATAACGAAATATATATTACGATAATTATAAAACCGGGACCCACCTTCTCATTACCAAAATTTTGGTACAAAACATTGGTACCAAAATTGAAAAGTGGGGGTGCCAGGGAAATGCACCTCCGTTTCGTGTCGTTTCATGCACGATTTAAGATGTCTTATCTTATCATACAGCGTGTCGATTTTTATACCTTTTTCAGACAATTTTTGTGAACAACTTAATGATTGATTTTTAAATCATAATAAGGCATTATTAAAAAAACATATTCTACTGATATTGAAGCAGATGAAGTATCTGCAATTGGTGAATTTGCGATATGGCATCAACAGATAAAAAACAAAACTCCTAAAAATGTTATGAAAGCTTTCATTAGCTGTAATGATGAAATATTCCCTACTATTCATCGGTTTTTACTAATATTGATTACTTTACCAGTGAAAACAGCAAGTAGTGAAAGATCCTTTTCCTCCTTACAACACTTGAAAACCTATTTAAGAAACACAACTGGTGAAAATCGCTTGAATGGATTAGCGGTTATGAATATTCATCGCGATATAGTTGTAACCGCGAACGAAATAATAGATACATTAGCTTTAAAAACTCGTCGCATTAAGTTAATTTAAAAATAAAATTTTGTTTTTTATTTATAATAATATATAACTATTTAAGAAACAAAATATTCATTTTAAATTGTAATAAAATATTTAAACATTTTATCATAAATTATTATCTATTCACTTATAATGTGTATGTATGATTGTCCAATAAAGTATATATAAAGTTATTAATTTAAAGTGTATAATTTTGTCAATTAATTTTGAATAACACCCCCGTTTTAAAATTCCTAGTTACGCGCCTTTCCATCACTACACCAACTTTATTCTGCCTCTCGTCGTACTGCGTTATATTTTTATTATTTCATTAGAATATGTATACCTACCGTATAAAATAATTATTTTGTTCAAAATTAAATAACATTAATTACTTTTATTTACCTAACATATATTTATACAATTTATCGACATTTTAAGCATAACATTATAAATTATATTAAATAAAAGCTTTTAGTATTATAATTCTTGTTTACTTACCAGGAATCAAACCAAGAGCGGATTCAGGGCAAATAACGGGGAGGGAGCAATTTTAAAATAGGTATATAAAATTACCTTTTAAATAAAACTAAAACTTGATTATATTAATCGTTTATTTATAAAATCATTATTTTATACAATTCACGTATACTTGGCCTAACCTAAATACTTGATGTCCAATAATATCAAAATAAATAATTATTATAAATCAAAGAAATCAAAACTCAAAAACACGATTTAAAAAAAAATATTTATAAACGAACATTCGTAATCATGATTTTCCAACCAGTACTTGATAAGATTATACAATCGATAAATTTAGACATAGATTCCAGATACAACCAGACATCAAGTGGTTTTTTTAAGCGAATGGAGGCGATCGCCTCCCTAGATCCGCCACTGAATCAGACTAGTAATAAAATAGTAAAAATAAAACACAAAATGTTAGTAAATAAAAGAATAAAAGGATACAAGTAAGAATTAGAAATAAAAAATAAATACTATAAATTAATAATTGTAAATAAAAAATTTAAATATATATATATATATGTATATATACAGTCGACTCTCGATAATTCGAAGTTGGCAGGATTGTTGAAAAATTTCGAATTACCGAGAGTTCGAATTGCTGAGTAGTTCGAAATATCGAGAGAGCAAAAAAAAAAAATTCGAATTACTGAGAGTTAAGAAAAAATTTTTGTTTTTTATTATTGTACATAATTATTAAATATTTCAGCAAATTAGGCGGTATTACAGTTATTTATCGTCTTTAAAATGTAAATGTTTTTTCCGAAATCGTCAAAGACTTGTATTTTTTTAAAATTAGACGTACTCATCACAAAAACTTCACTTTACAACCAACCAAACGAAACTAAAATAAAACTACATTGGGGTCTCGACGAGTTAAATTACGATAAGAGACGGTTAAGAAATAAAACGATAAAGTTCTTACGATAATAATTCTGTAGTTATCAAAAATAATAAGCTAAATTTCTACAAGATTGTGTAGTAAATTATTAACGAAAAGATTATAAGAAATACATTTGGTACTTCGAATTACGAGCGTTGAACGGATGAAACTTCGAATTGTCACGTGTTAGTGGCCAGTTTTCCCAAAATTTAATTTCGAATTACCGAGTGTACTTAGATGCATTGTTTTTATTCGAATTACCGCGTGATTTTCAAGAGACCGAGCATTTACTTTGAATTAACGAAGGTTTCGAATTATTGAAGGTTTGAATTATCGAGAGTCGACTGTGTATATATGAATACGTAAATATACAATTAATCTAAATAGTATTAAAAAGTATAAGATTTATTGTATACAATTTGTTTATATACTACTGGTTTCAACTTTCAACTAAAATCCACCAACAAGTATTAATCGAAAAAGAAAAATACAATAACAAATAAAAAAATAAAAACGATATATCATATTTATAAGATATTAGAAAAATCAGCATCTCCGATCTCCATATTAATTATATTTTATATACTATATGTTTTCTATCGGAAAGTGATCAGATCACATTTCTTCTGATTTTTAAATAATTACATTCATAAGTCGCCAATTTTGAAGGCGAAGAAAAATTTTATAGGTCAAAGTTGTTTAAATAAAATAATCTAGTTCGGAACCGAAATCAAAAAAGAGAAATGCTATCAAAAAGAAAAAATTGTTTTTCCGGACAAGGACGGAAAAAAAGAGTTAAAAGTTTGAATTTTTTGAAATAAAATGTATTTATTACTGTGTTATGCAGTAAAACGACCCCAAATAAAATTCAACTTTATATAATATTTGTATTTCGTATTACTTTTAACGTTTATATATCAATTATTAATTTTAATATTAAGGTGAAATCTTTTTTTTTATTACTTAAAAATGCACTATAAATGCTAGTTAAAAATATTTATAAATTCTTCTATTTTGAATGCCTTTAGCGTATTTTACTCTGCATTCAAAGTATTTTTTAAACGCGATGTTATTTCATTCTTTTAACATTTTATGACCTGTAATAATTAATGTATATTAGTATATTTTATACATTCGATTATTCAACTTGTAAATTTTAATTATTTCATTAAATTCAAGTTAGAAAACTCGATTAGGATTTAATTTAAAACTGTTATTTTATTTCTTTTGACTTATGTAATTGACATTAATCAATATTTAATTGAAAACTTATTATTATAAATTTGTTATGTTGCATTGAAAAAAAAACAACCTGATACAATAAGATTACTAATTAATTTTTTCAATTAATGATTTCTTTGTTGGTTAATGGGTATAATCTTTGATTTATCGGAAAAACTTATGGCGAATTTATCAATGAGCATATTATGTCATTATTATTAAATCACTCGATCAAACTCTAAATGAATATATTTAATTTAGTAAAGTATTTTGATTATAATATATTCGTATTGAATAGAACAACTATTAAAATTTTAACTGTTAACATTTACTTTAATACATTTTTTTGTAAAATTCCGTTAAAAATACGTAGGTATCGTCATCTACATTAATTGACTATCAATTCATTAAAATACCATCATATTAAAGTAAACGTATAAATTATTTCACAGATCACTTACTACTGATTATCATTTGTGAATAATATTGCTCATACAAAATCACATTTTTATAATAATTTTAAGTACATGTTTTGAAAACTATTTGTTTTTTTTTTTTTTTTTATATCGACATACTTTTAAACATTTTTTCACAACACTGAGATTGTACACTTGATATGCTTGAGTAACTATACGGTCACTAGAAATTGTAGAATATAATTTAGGGGCGAATTCAGAGGGGGGGGGGTTTGGGAGGTCAGCTGACCCATAGTTCTTTTTTTCGGTAAAATGTAGCCCCTCAAAATGACAAACTACAATAACATATTTTCATTTGAAAAAAATATGTACAATGCCACACACACACACACATATATATATATATATATATACAAATTCATTATTTACGAGTATTAATTTATAATTTTTTTTTTTTTTTTGTACATATCCTTATTATTTTTTTATTTTCTGTTTTTGTTCTCTATACTTTATTATTTTTATATATTATGATAAAAATATAAACTTTATATTTTATGTATTATTTTGTATTGGATAAGAATTTAGAACCACCTTCTGTTTTGAAAATTACAGTCATTGAAAACAAAATTTAATAAATATATTGCAGCTATATACGTATAAAAATAAAATAAAAATATGTATAATTCCTTCTAAAATCTAAAATACTTAAAACTATTTAAATATTCCAGGTAAATTTGTTAATTTAATATACATTTTAATGTAACAAATAAAAATAACAATTAATTAATAATACCTAAAGTTTGTAAGTAAGTTTTATATTTTACTCAAAAAACAGTTTAAATAGTTATAATTAAAAATACTGTTATGAAAATGTGATAAAAATAAGGTAAATTGCGACCGATTATAATAGGTACATAGTTGGATGAAGCTTCTACACAGTGGCCTCTCATAAGTGAGGCAGACCCACAGTTCTAAAATCCTGGGTTCGCCACTGGAGTATATATTAGTAAAAGGAAAAAATGATAAGTGATTTAAACGACTATATTACATTTGTGAAATTAAAACTCTTAAGAGTACGGTTTATACATATACAAACATTTTGGACTATAATAAACAAACACGAAGAGAATAATAATTTCAAATTGGGACTAATATTTAATAACCAATTATACTGAACGATTTTTTTTTTGATTTTTCGTAGTTTTGTATTGTGTTTTTAAATTCACTTTTAATACTAATATATATATATATAATGAAATCTTTTCGTTATCAAAGTTTTAAAATAAAAGATATTGAGATATGTAATCTAAGACTTTAGACCGAGTTAGAATCAGGCTATAATGGTGCTTATGGCTCATCGCCTATGTAAATAGTACCTGATTTGCAACCTATATACTAAAATATAATTTTCATATCCTGATGCACGTACGAATTAATAAGAGTGGTTCAATTAGACGTTTTAATAAATAAAATCAAAAATGCATACTATATACACTAATCATAATAGTATTTTTATTACTTTAGAACCACGAAACTAATATATCATATTTTATTTACAAAGTGAATATCAATATCCAAGATAGTTAGCAATATATGACATTATTATATAATTCTGTGAGGTCGAACTAATTACAATTTATAATTTATTTCTAGGTACTGTATTTTAATAATTTGGTGTAACTTCCATTGTTTTCACACTGTTGTAGTTGACAACCACAGCTAGTATTATAAGTATAACACCAAATGCCACCAACACGAATTTGACGTATTTCACGATAGCAATTGGCAAATACAATTTATTTTTTATTTGGTTGGTCCACGTCTTGTTCAATGCGATTCCCTGTAATATTTTTAACACAAATAGTATATAAAATAACGCGCATTATAAGGAAATAAAATAAGCCGACCACTTTTGTACACAGTGGCGCCGGAGAAGGGGGGCAGAGGGGTTGCCCCCAGATATAATTCTGGGGGGAGGGGCTAAATTATACTTTTGCCCCCTCGGATAAAATGAACAGTCATCATCAATGTAAACATATATAATTTATCTCAAAATAATTCTATAAATCATACAGTAACAAGAAGATGGTAAAATTACCGTGCATTTTATTAACATCTAAAAATAAATATACCACGGGTTTTAATTTTTGCATGTGTCAGTCGTGGACTTTGTTTACTTCCTCAAGTATATTATTTTATTTTGTTTATGAAGAAATAACTTCCTTTTATTGGTTATTACTTATGAATGTTATTAACTTTGTACATATGTTATTGTTACTACAATATACACAAACACACATATTTTAAGTAAATGATACACATACTAAATAATATATTATATTTTAATATATAAGCTTATAAAGAAAAACTATGACATTTTTCATATATATATTTTTGTTTAACTGGTTTCATACATTTTAGACATTTTATATACCGTAAAATGGGGCAACATTGATAAAAATTGTTTTAGTTTTTGTTTATAAATTATTGAAAAATAAAACTTTATGAAGTATTTATTTATTAATATTCATATGTATTCAAATAGAATTAAGTTTTCAATTTTTTTTTTCAAATTAACTTGGAAATTTTTAATTTAAAAAAATTATCAACGTCATACTACAAGTAGGGTAACTTTGATAGGTTCATTTGGATAGTGCAAAATGAATGGTAATACTAGACATAAAGGTATCAATATTTGCCCATATCAAAATCCATCAAGTTTTTGAGTTATTAATATTTCTTTAAAAGGAGGTAACTTTGATAAATAAAACAGGAATTTAGAAATAAATCAATACAAGCTTAAATAATTAATTAACTTTCTTTTAAATTCAAAATTAGCAATAAGTACTTAATAATTAACCAACAAATGTTTATAAATTTAGATATACAATATGGTACCTTGACTTATGTATTCAATCAGGATATTTCACACATCTAGAAAACAGATATTTTTTTTTATTGGCGAATTTATTGATTTTGGTCAAAATAACCTTTTACAAAAAAATAGAATATCCTGCAAATCAAGTGGATATCCCCCCCTTTTACCACACTTGACAAATGCTATTTCTTCTGCTTGTGTAAAAACGGTAGGAGCTCTAGGAACTTTTGTGTAGCAACTGTGGTATTTATTATGAAGTGTACCATAAGGAATTTTGAATTTTTTTGAAGCTTTAAATATAATCAAATCTTCTGCAATTTTTAGGATGGCTTCGTAATGACGCAACAGTGTAGTTACCACATTGTCTCGTTCTAAGTTTTTCTTAGGATTACGAGCCATCTAGACGGTAAAAATATAGTTTTATCGATACATGAGAGATTATCAAAGTTAGCCTTACATGCATATCAGAGTTACCCCGAAGAACAAGTTTAATAGGTAATAAAATAATAACGGTATTATAAATACGGTACAATTTTCTTTATGGTATAGTATAGTACAATAATATGCACTTTTCAAAAAGATGACAATTTTCTTAATTTTGCATCAACATTTAATTTGAGTAGGTTTTTTTTTTAAATGGATGTCACTTTGTGTTAATGCGTTTTAACGATAGATAATATGATAACATATTATACTATTAAGATGCTATGTACGGAATGTTGTTAACACAATAATCCAAAGAGCACCACTGTCACGAGTTTGGTTATGAAAATACGATAACAAATTATCAATCAAATATAATAGAAAAATCAAAGTTACCCCGCAATACCAATGTTGCCCCATTTTACGGTAGGTAATTATTATACTTTCATATTTAAACATATTGGTGAGAGTTTTTATGCATTACATGCTAAAAAATATATATATAACTATATAAGCCTTAAATGTTTGCCCCCCTCGAGTGAAAAATAATTCCTGCGCTACTGTAATTGTACGCGATATTATATTTCAATAATTACGCAATTACAATTTTCGGGAAATTCTGGATATTTATATGTATACTTTATACATATATGTATAATAAATATCAAAATACGCAAAAAGAAATATAAACAATTTCTACTAAGTCAATATCACTTTCAAATTTAATAAAATATTCTTACGAGTAGACATTATTATGATTAAAGGAGACACACTGTTCATAAATAAAATTTTTAATTTGAAAAATATAATTCATTTTTCGGAACTTTATTGAATTTTATGACGAATGAAACAAATGCTGATAAAGTAATTCATGTTTCAAATCTGTATTATTTTATAATTTTTTTTTTAGATAATGTCAATTATCATTAATTATTACTTTGTGTTATAAAAAATTAGTTCTTTTATCCCGCAAATATTGCTGTCATTTGTCTTGGAGGACATTTAGGTTCTATACGTAAGACTGTAATATGTAACATTTTGAGTTCTTTTAGTGCGCTCTTACCAGCGTAAAAAGACTTTATGATAAAAATTTCATTATTAGGCAATGACCGCGTACAACTTACAGAAGTAAAACATCAAAGTAGCAGACAGCGAATTTTCTGGGCCATTTTTGGAATTGTATAAAAAAAAAAAACACTTTTATTGTAGATTCTTTATTATTGTTGTTTAATAATTTATTATGTGAATATATTTTTCATTTGACAAAAATAACATATCAAGAATTTTGAATTTTTAGAAATCCATATAGTCTTGGAAAACGATTACTAGCACTTATAATAAACAATGATTATCGTGAAAACCCGTATAATGATGGCAAATATAATTGAATTAAAACTGAAATATTGTCTAAATAATACATTTTAACGTTCTGTATTAGTATAGTAAATAAAAAATAATTATAAAACAAATGTTTTCCATCGTTTTATATGTTTTATATATATATATATTTAATATATGTTTAATTTATTTACCTCTTCGACCCAGAACAATGGTACTAGTTTCTCTTCGTCGCTAAGTGATTTCATAATTGAAATTTTTGGTTCCTTTTTTAAAAACATATTAAACTGCATACGTTTAAAACCTAATAGTGGTGAACCAGTCATCTGTAAAATTATTAATTACATACAATTTCATTAATTTAATATTATTACTTATAAAATTATGGCGATAATAATAATACTGTTTGAAGTATCTGTTCAAACGGAAAAGTCAAAGTAAATCTACGTACGGGTTCAAAGTACATTTTAATTCCATGCTTTTCGATGTCGGGATTTAGTCCGCCAACATCGTTCAGGTATTCCTCAGATTTATAAAAATGCGGAAGAGTAGCTATTATAGGAGCACCTGTATAACATAATAATCTCATTAAAAAAATGTCTGTATATTCTCCCCATTATATTTGTTTAAGATAAGCTGTCATATCAAAAAGAATTTAAATTTCACTTTTCTGTTGTTTTTTTTTTTTTTTAGTTTAGTTTATTAAAACTTAATTTGACCTGAACAGTTGGTCAAATCTAATGCTCCGTGTTTTAGACAGTTATTTGGATTCAAACAGTAACATTTTTCTTCCGGTTTTACCAACATAGCTGTATACTCGTACACCTTTAAACCATTGTATTTTGTTTCTTGTACATAGTCTGGAGCCAAGGATCTAAGACCAAATACCATAAAATAATATATTAAATCTTATCCATTTATTATTATTATTATTATTTACATATATTACATTTAAGTAATAATAAATTAGTAATAACTAATTAGTAATAAATATAATTTTCTTAAAAAATTTTTTTTATTAGTACCAGGCACTAGCATTAAATAATTTTATTTATTATTCCATGACATTTTGTGTTACAGAAAATATTAGAAGATTTACATTTGCATCGATTGTTATCACATTTCCTCTTACATGAACTGACTAACTATAGATCGACATTCCACGTTGTATATTGTATAGCATATAAAATTATCACAAATATTTCTTTCAATTAAGATAAATACTTCATTTTATAATTAAAATAAGTTATAAGTTAGGATAAAATAAGTTATACTCTGGCAGTCTAGCGCTTTATTATAGTACATATACAGAGTGCCAACAAAAACGTTTACATCACTTTTAATATATAACTCTTCAAGTCTTAACATTATCGATTATCGACTGGCTAATGTTATCATTATGCGGATAGTGTTGATATTTTATATTTATAAACGAAGTATTACACATTAGCCAAAACGCATGGCTAATACCGACATTATCCAAATGTTAACATTGCCCGTAGGCCGTAACATATATAATATATATTAAAAGTAAAAGTAATAATATGTCATAAATTCTTCGCAAATATATCAATGGCATCATTTGAGTTTTTGAATTGGGGAAGGAAAAGATTTGAACAGTCCCATATAACTAGAAAAAACCGCTTGCTTCACTCGCGAACTATTTACTTTTTTATTTTATTACAGTTACTGTTTTGAAAAATATATATTTATTGTCATTAGCATAAAATAGCCAATTTATTTTTTTTTTTTTTTTAGAATATTAACCAAAAATTTACTCGATGATCTAAATAATTAAAATATTTACTTGATAAGGTCTTGGTTTGAGCGAGGACTTTTTCCCCCAATCACCGCTAATAATAATTATTATTCCCGGCCAGTGATCACTCCGTTATCAAAAAGGGGAAGGGGATTCCTACTATGCAATCCCCAAATGACGCCAATGAAATGTATTATTTTTGACAATGTTGTATTTGACATAATATGTATCAATACCGTACCGACAAATATCACCGCTAAAGCTGGCCAAATTTGTTTCTGGTGTAATAAAAGGTTGAAATATCGTGGTGTCTGTTCCGTGTATTTCGTTACACTCGTCTCCCGGCCATACTTCCAGTTTGTTTTTGCCGTTAAATCGGATAACTTGTCCAACTTCCAGAGGCATTTTAAGGCCCCGGTTTACGACATAACTGTTGGTCTCGACGGTTCCGTTTTTCTTAAAAACAAAAAAAATCGCATAATGTTAAATTCGCTACTGCAAAATATTCATTGGTTTCGGAAATAGATTTGAATTCACTATGAAGATTAATTAGAATCGGCTTTTATTTTTTAATTATGTTACATCAATTTTCCTAAAAATGAATTTGAAAAAATTGTAAATACTGAATAATTTATTTTGACAATGTTTACTATTTTGTGTGGAAAATTTATCTCAATTAAAAATTCAAATATGTTTTGAAAATTTAGCGATGGTATTTACTAAGCAGAAAAATGATTATCTTTTAATTATGAATTAGTCATTCACAATTATATGATAGAAGTGTTTTCTAAAATTAAGAGTTAAATGTTTTTTTTTTTTTTGGTTTTTAATTTATATACTAGTATATTATATATTATGTTTTATTTTTAATAAATTATTTTATATTTCAATTTGCACTTTTCTTTATCAATTTTATAATTTATATTTACACAAAACACAAAGTATAATATGATCAGGGGTGTTTTTTTAGACTGTTTTTAAGGGGGGCGAACATATTTTAACTCAGTAATTACTATAGGCGTATCAATTAAATGTTTGGATGAACTAAAGTCAATTTTACTTTATAACGAGAGACTATATTAAACTGAGACATAAACATTTTACAAATTTGTGGGGGGCTATTCTAGATAAATTTGGGGCTTAGCTCTTCAGCCTATGGTCATTGCTAGGTTTAGGGACTTATAGCTGTAAAAAAAACACCTAAATACGCACTAAAATATGGCCCCACTATAAACGATTTTATTTTATTTGGAAACAAAATAACAATTTTTATTATTATTAGAATTTTTTTTTATTTAAATTTTATTAATTTATTAATATTTCTCTTTTTATTTAAGATTCTGAACGGGACGAGGAATCTGTTGGTTTTACAAAGCTGTGTTTTTTTTGTATTTATATCACTTTTATATCATCATCATTCGATCCTAAAAACAAAACAATATACAATATAAATTGTAATTAAATTTTTATTTAGTAATTCCTACCTAATTACACAATTACACATTGAAAAACCATTTTTTTTTTTTTTTTTTTTTAAATGCTTTAAAAGATCAGAGCACTAAAAAGCTAGAAAATGCTAAAATAAGCTGTAATTAGTAAAAATATTAAACTATGCAAAATAAAATTTGAGATTTAGGTTCTCTATATCTTGAATGGAATTTTTACTTTGCCCTAATATGTATTTAACAATAAAAAAATAACATGCAAATGCTAGAAGTCCCTAAGCCTAACCATTACAAATTAGATACATGTACCTACAACACATACACAATGTACATGTCATACATATACCTTTAAATTTAATCTTTATTTGAGTTTTAATATTATTGAAATATTTTACATTACCCATAACTTGCAAATTATGATACAAATGAATAATATACATAGGCAATCATAAAATTCTTAATTCTTATACAATTTACAAATAATGAATAAGTACAACTAATTATATAATAAAATGTGTATTACGTTTATTTTTTGAAAAAAAGGTCAATTATGTTATTTAGATCAATTTTTTTTTTTTTTTTGTATTTCGAACATTATACAATCTGTACTTTTATTAGTACAATAAGAATAATGGCTAAATTATAAACGGCTTGCTTGGCATGCGGAAAGAATCTTCCAGTGAAGACACTTCGGCTTGAAATTAAAGTTATTTATTTATTTATATACTCGTATATACATATATATATTTTTTAAATTTAAGAGATCCCGGGGCCATTGTTTCTTAAGCCTTCTGGGAGGGTTTCCAGGAATGAAAATGGATAGAAGGTCTTGTATAAGGGGGTTAGTATGATTTTGAAGACGGTTTCTAAATTTGGTGTATTGTAACTTGGCTGATTCAGTGACTGTAGGAATGTGAAAATCGGTATGGAGGGTATGGTTTGAGATGTATGGTGGTGCATTTGTTATTAGTCTGAGAATTTATTTTAGATTGAAATATTTGGATTTTTTGAATGTTAGTTTTTTTGGCGGAGCCCCAGAGTTGAATACCATATAGCCAGATGGACTTGAATAAATTTTATTGAGTCAATTTATTATTTTGTTAACAATGGGAGTAGTATTTTACATTTTAAAAATTTCTATGGGGGTGACTGATCCCTTCACCCCTCCCCTTCATGGGTACACGCCTGAATGTGATACGTTTGATTATGAACTATAATATGCTTATTGACATTAAATAATATTATAATTTTCGAATATTTTCATACTACGCCGAATAACGAAAACTTGAAATGTTCGTTATTGATTTTATGTAAGCTTGCTGCATTTTGTCTTATTTGTGTACAGATAGCAACGGCAGCAAATTCAGTTGAAGTGCAGTTTATATCCAAACCATTCCACATAATATCGTTAGCGGTTGCTGTCATAAATGCGTTAGCCTGATCAGGGTACAATAAAGGAATGGCTTTATTGACCATGCCTAATGCTGCTGGTTTCATCATTTTCGTCATTGTCACCATTCCCTGTAAAAGACAATAATTTATTTAAGGGAATTTTTTTTTTTGTTATTTATATGATAAATGTGAAGCTATTCTAAAGAAAAAAAAAGTATAATTACGACATTAAAAGGTGTAAAAATAAATGTTATAATATGTATATAATATTTTAAATATAGAAGTGTTTAGTGATTAGAATAATTTATAATAAAATTGTTTTTAGAAGTTTTGATGTATTTGCCTGTTTAAAATGTCTAACGTGAAAACGAAAAAAAATTTTTGTCATTCAATCTGTATATCGTGGAAATTAATCGAAAATATCAGTTCTAAAATTATCAGCTTATAAATATAATCTATATATCGATTATGCAGATTATGTGCCGTAATACGTTATATTATTATTATATATATATATATATATATATATACAGAGCCGGCGAAAGCTATGGGCGACATGGACGATCGCCCAGGTCACTGATCACAAAGGGGCGATACACTGACAAGAATGAAACTTTGATATTATTAAATATTATTATTGATTTTAAAAACGAAATTTTAACATTACTCGTGCTGCTATTAATTTGAAATACACATATTTTTATAATATATAAAATACTTATAATTATCAAATTTCAACAATGTACGATTAGTTCTATATATTATTATGTTTATTATTCGTTCTTATTGTGTTAGTTTCTCGTACAACGAGGGCCGTTATTTAAGGGGGGGTAAGTGTACCTTGTTGCCCGGGGCGGCAAATTTTTTAGTTATTAAGGGGGTGGCAAATTTTTATAGACATAATATGGTGTGTTTAGAGAAAAAAAAATATAAAGCGTAATTTTTTAGCGTAAATATTGTGTTGCCCTGGGGCGCAAAAAATGTAAATACTGCCCTGCGTATACAAGAAACAATTTACGAAAAGTTTGTCGTTCTCGTTCACGTAATTTTTACGAGTCGCAGAAATTCTCTATTATTTATTATTAATACTATATAATAATATAGAGTGTATAGAGCAGTGGTGGCCAACCCGCGGCTCGCGGGCCACATGTTGCCCGCGAAGGTATTCTATGTGGCCCGTCACAAATTTTTTAAATAAAACAAAATATTAAAAAAAAAAAAAAACTAAAATTATATTTGTTTTATAACAATAAAAAATGATGAAAAAAATTGATCAACGTGAAATTTGAACTTGTGTTTCCTTTACTAATAATGAAAAATCTGGTTCGAATTTAGTTGTTCCAATCCTCATAATTGAATGTAGACGTTCATCCGTAAGTCGCGATCTATGAACTGATTTTATTTGTTTCATTCGTGAAAATAATTGTTCACATATATACGTCGAGCCAAATACAGTTGCCATTTTCATCATATAACGTCTCTTAAAGCAAGGAAATCTTCGTGTGAAAGTTGTGAATAAAATTTTAAAATATCGTTGTTTTTTTTTCATTTTTTGAAATTCATCACAGTAAAATGAATTTGTTTTCAACTCAATAAGTTCAAGTTGAAGAGAAGTATCGACATCATTTTCATCAGTATTAAATGGAGACAATGAGGAAACAAGTTCTAATAACCTACGTCATGTTTATTGTATACCTATTATGTACAACAAAATTATATTATTTGATTAAGTTTAGGATTATTCGTACTTTTATATTTGGTGGCCCGCTCGAAGATGATTGTTTACCAAAGTGGCCCGCCGAACAAAAAAGGTTGGGCATCACTGGTATAGAGCATATAATTAATAATAGTAATTTAATACAATTGCTTGCAATAAACTTGTGTATCTAAAACGATACGGGGTATAGATATAAAAAAAATATTTTTTTTTTTCGGTAATTTTTAAAATTATATTTTTATGCGCTTTTGAGAAAATCGAAAAAATGACCTCTTTAAATTACCATCTCGATACAATTTGCTACCTGTAAGAAACTGTGACCATAAAGATCGGAACACTCCGTCTGGTAGAACTTTTGAGTACAGGCAGAAAAAAAATTATAATTTTTCGGTAGTTTTTTGAGTTACATTTTTACGGGTTTGTGATCAAGTCAAAAAATGACCTCTCTAAAGTACCAACTAGATGCAAGTTACTGCCAGAAACAAACTGTTGCCGTAAAGGTCGGAGCACTCCTTCTAGTAGATTTTTTTGGGTACACAGATAAAAAAAAAAACATCATCGTAAAACCAATAGATTCATCGCTACGCTAATAATCTAAAACATGAAATATTTAACTTCAAATATAAAATAAAATTATTTGAGACAAGTTAAAAAGATAAATTATTTGTAAAACAAATTTGTGAAATTTTCAAGTGTGAAAAAATTCAAATTTATAACGTGTCGAAAGAAAAGAAAAGTGAAACAAATAGCTCAATGGATGAATGTTAAGTTTTACTATAAATGTAAAGTAAAGAATTTGATATCTAATACACGTTTTAGGTAATGGACAAATGAAAATAAAACCAAATGCAAATGAAAAAATATAATAATAAGACTTGGGAATGTTTCATAAGTGCTAGAGCAAAAAATATACGTATTCTTGGACCAATTATAAAGCATGCCGAATTGATGAACAACTGTCAGACACCGAATTTAGAGCGTCAAATTGCTGGTCGGAGAGTTTTAGAAGTCGACATAATATTGTTTGAAATCAAATTTGCGATAAGTTAAATCAGTGTTTAAATGGTAATGGTTAATTAAATGCAATTACTACACCTCCCGAACCATTGAATTCTCTCTTTACAGGTGAACATATATTGGGACCATCATGCTGACACGAAATAAAAACTGTATTTTGCCATTGTAAGTAATAATTGTTAAATTAAAATTTTTTTTTTATACACCGCCACACAGTGTCACGTAAACTTTTGTTGGTTCTAAAATGACGAAAATAATATTCATCGAAATTTATCGATTAACATTACCATTTACCACAGTTATTTTTTAGTTACACGATTCACGTTAGAAGGGTCACGTATATTGAAATAAGCAAAACCGGTGCAAACGCATTATGTAAAATTATAACATATTATGTGCTATTCTATTATACATACCTAATACCTGTGTATTACAAAAGTACAAAATGACAAAGGTACGTTATTATTAATAATTTATTGACATAACATATCGATCATATTCTGTCGATAAGTCGGATAACTTATAATAAAAGTCATGTGTGTGGTGTTGAGATATCGGAAATGAGATAAAAAAAACATGTACAGTTTTGTCCCATGCATTTTTCGATGCACAAGATATTGTGTGATGCCCGAAAAAACTAATGGGAAAAAAAGGCGAATAACAAAACAAAACGAAAATTGAAGAATTTTTGTCAAAAGAATAATCGCTATATAATATGTAATAATTAATAAATATCTATATATGTAAAATGTAATTTTTTTAATAAGATTGTAATTTTTTTTGTATAAACTTGTCTAAAGTGGAGAAAATATAAGGTACCAACCGTTTATACAGTACACAGGTTTTAGTGTATAAACTTTAAACACTTGCTAGTTGCTAGTAGAAAAGATTGTAAATTTGTAAAAAATATTAATTAACCTGTGGTATTTAAAATCCAAGAATAATTATATTTCGTATAGGTAGTTATAATTTTTATATGTATTTGAAAATATTTCGTATTATTTTAATTTATGAATTGCGCAATTAAATGTAATAATAACATACATACAAAATATAAATAATGTTCTATTGGATTTAATACTATTATTTTATTATTATTATTATTTTTAAATAGAAAAATGAAAAATTGTGTTTATAATATGATATTAGAAAAAAGGTTCATAAATAACTATGTAATTACATGTAGTGTGCCAAAATGAATTATTATAATTTTAAACTATTAGCTTATGTTTAATACTCATAAATAATAATTGATTATTATGAAGATATAATATAACGTTACATACTATCATAGCTAAATGAGGCATAGTTATAATTTCTTTTCCTGTTAATGGCAAAGTCATCATTTTGTCAAAGATAAAAGTGTTTTTGAAACTAAACTCAACAGTGTCTTCATTAGTGTCATCTTCTAAATCTTCTTTTTCTTTCCATTCACTAGATTAGAAAAATCACGCGAATATTAAATATCACGTTTTATTAATAAAACGGTATTGGTAAACACTTACTGATAGACATAGGGCCCTATTTCTTTCAGTACGACTTTTTCGCCTTTTTGTGCTTCTTCCGGGTTAGTTACGTTGAACAAATAAATTTTAAAATCTGCTGCTAATGGTGGATGTGACCACATTTGACGCATTTTTGATCTTGGATTCAATGATTTGCTCTAAAATAAAAAAAACAATTTTCAATATCGTTATCTAAAATATTAGATATATTTTACCATATTGCACGTAAAAATATATTTATAACGTTTACAACCTACAGAACAGTAAACAAATATTTATTATCGCAACTTTATATAATTTGTGGCGAAATACTTTTATTAATAAAAATCACAAATAATTTTTTTTTGAAATTACTTAATTTTATTTATATACTAAAAACTGTTTTATGTGTATGCATACAAATCTGGAGATGTTAAATTATCGGTTCGAGTCAGTTACTTGTGTAGATGCCCATCGTATAAAATGGACTAGTATTTAACGTGTTTACGATAGTAGATACTTACTATTAATAAAACTAAAGTCGAGCAATTATCAGGTGAGTATTAAATAAAAGTAATTTACTAAGTAATTAGAATATAATAATTACAATTGTGAATTGACATATTATTATTTAATTCTAATTTTCCTTTACACATAATTGTTGTTCATTTGATTCCTTATTTGCTCAGTAATTATTATATACATATTTAAAAATATAAATTAAATTAAAAGTAAAAAGCTTCAAATCATTTTTTAAAATAAATTTTATAAAATTTGAGTGTTAGGTTATCAATAATATTCCACTATTAATTAATGAAAATAATTTCATTTTTTCAAAATTATAGGTTTAAAAATATTTAAATACGGCCAATTACATATTTTACGAAATAAATATGCGGTGAACAAAATAATAAAAAAGGAGTCGCGTATGCTCTGGATGTTGTTCTGAATGTATCACTTACTCGATCGGGTGTCGTCGGAGTTATTATTATTAATTTAAGAACAACGATAAATCTTTGCCAGTTTTTATGAAAACTATATGCATAGAATACGTATTGTTATAGGCAATTTTTTTTATATAATATTACAATAATATTATTTTATAATACACATAAAAAATGTTTTATAACAACTGAAATAACTATAACGTAATATTTTGTATCGATTTTCTCCAAATGTCTATCACGTCTAAGCAACATACATTTCGAGTATTTTCGAGGTAATTTAGAATTTGTTTCGAGTCGTAATCCGAAACTATATCTATTAAAACTCGCAGTTTTCCACTTTCTTAAAATCCAAATGTAAATCTCCGCTTAGAAATATCGGAATAGTTTTAAATTCTTTTTCATGTAATTTTAACGAACATTTCAGACGCTTTGCGCGTGTACACGAGTAAATGTATCAGAAAGAACAATTTGATGTCAACCATGTTACTATTTGGGGAGACATAAACCGTAACGATCAGCGTCCATTGTCCGTTTATATAATACATTCTATAACACAAATATCGCCACGTTCTTCGCTCGCCCCCTAACACTTCTTTCCAACATTAACACATTTTCGTCAAACTTCATCAATGTGCACAGTGTTGAGAATAACACGTACAATTTTCTTTTTTATTTAAAGTGACACCATAATTTTTATATAACAATACACCATATAATATCATTCTGCATTATATGGTTTGTTTCCAACTTAATATTAACATTATCGTTATTAATATCATTATTATTATTATTATTATCATTATCATTATCATTATCATTATCATTATCATTATCATTATCATTATAATTATAATTATCATTATCATTATCATTATCATTATTATTATTATTATTATTATTATTTTTATAGCATTGCTATAACTTTACCTTATGGTTTTTATTTTATTCACAAAGTAGAATTGTTTGTAAAATATAGTCTTATTTTAAAATTATTACAAATAGAAATACGAATTACATTGAAGTATATATACTGCCATAGAAAGACGTGATGGTACGTGTCACTTGTTTTAAGAAATATGAAAAATAAAAAATGAATAAATCCGGTAAAGACACTGTGCTACGTGAGTACGTGACATCTCAAAATATCGGATTATGCGCTATAATGATGAAATCAAATCGATTTTAAACCAAAGACCGAGCAAACAGTATTATAAAGAACGAAATATTTACTTTCGGTAAGCTTTTCCGGTACATGTGTAAATAATCGAGTTTAATTGCTATTAACGAAAAAGAGTGAGATACAGAAATAGGGTACTTAGAATTCACTTGGGCTATATCGGAACTTGGTCGCAAGTTTAACGCGTTATTTGAGTTTAAAAAAATGAATAATAATAATAATAATAATAAAAAAATAGTTATAGTCAATGGTAATAAATAATAATATATATATTATATTTCCTTCGGAGTATGTGTTATTATAGACAGCGTTACGGTATAACAATTTCACAACATGTTGCTGTTGATACTTTATGTTAGATAAATTAGTTTTTTCACGAGCCTAAGTCGATATTATGTTGAAATTTTTTTATCTCAAACATCGACTCAATATAATTATACCTTATAACAACTCAGAACAATTCATTAAATATAACTATCACAAAATGACAGCACACTCAAGGCCGGGTTATGTTAATTTTTTTATTATTCATGTCCAGTGGACAATGAGGTAAAACTTGAAAACGGCCTTTTTTCTAAGAACTAATTTATTTTCTACAAATCAATGATAAACAATAAATTATTTTTTTTATCCTAATTATAAATCAATTATTTTGTTTTGCAAACATCTTATGTATATTTAATGGATATTTATTAATATTTTTTCAAGTCAATAACATCTTTATGTAATGTTTCTAAAAACGAGTAGATATCATTTAGTTTACTAGATTTTCTATAATAATTAAAAAATTTAAATTTATTTTAACCTAATCTAACGTCTCATTCCGAACACTGCGTGTATAAAATATAAACGCTTTTCTTTCAGTATACCTATCTTACGTTGTTAGTATTTTATTTGTGCAGCAGTGTATACAATTATTTTTTAATTATATACTTAATTCAATTGAACGGACATTATAAATGTAATACGTTTAAATGTTTTATATTTGCTATAAATTTTACGTCTCCGTCGTACTTATTACAGGTACTTCGTTATAACCCAATTTCTTTTTTGACGTACTCACATAAAGTGCGTATACAAATTACACAAAATACAGGAAATTGCAATTTAAATGTTTATGCTGTTTGTTAAATAAATCATATTACCGCCGTCGAATAAAATTTTAAACATTCGGTTGGCAAATAATATTAATACGATATTAATATCGTAATTTGCCGTATACATTTGTGAGCGAAGAATTATTATTTCTAAGGAAACGGGGCAACTTGTGACGTTCCACGTCAAATCCATCGACGAACGGTTTTCTGTGACATTAATCGTATTCGAATTATAACAACCTAAATGTCTCGAAAATCTCAGAACTCGGGTCCGTTTTTTTATTAATTTTTTTTTTTTTTAATAAACCATTTAACTTTAAATGTTTTATTCTTAATACATTTTAACAAACCGCGTTTCGTTTGGAATCGTTTTCCGAATGCGACGATTTATCTTTGTCGCTTTGAAATATTTAAAAATCGTAATAAAACACTGGCTCGCAGCGAGGTTGGCGAATGGCGCAGAGCAAATCTAAACGTTACGTCTGGTTTTTTAAGTGATATCAAATATTTATGTACTCGTATATTATATTTATGGAAATTCTCAGATGAAACTTGTGTGCACAGAGCCGTATTCAAGAGGTGGTTCGGGAGAACAATTACTCTTGGGAGGCAGAATTTAGCGGGCGAATTTTTATATATATTTTTTTTACATATATTTGCTATATTTACCTTTTTTTTTTTGTAGCTTTATAATTTTAAATATAAAATTAATTTTGATTGTTATTTGTCTTTAGTTTTTTTTTTTTTTAATTCTATTAATATTTTTTTTTTTTTTTATTATAACCAAACTGAAAACATTTTCATGATTGCAATCATTGCTGTACTATCTGCAACTCATAAAATCTTCAAGCAATCCCTCTAAGACTTTGTTATATATGACTATATAGGTACACGAGTAAATTTATAGGAAGAAAAGCAAATTGTAACAATTTTTTCTTTTCACTGAGCTGAAGCTCCGTTAGAATGTTCTCATGTAAATTGGATTTCAAACTGTTTGACCTTAAACGAATTTTCCTCACTCCACAGAACCTATGGTCAAATTATTTTTTTAGATAAACTAAACAATTTGTCAGTTCTTTACATAAAGACCGCTCACTGAAAATTTGGATTATACAAGTGGAATAAAATAGCATTTCCATAAAAGTATACCAAGAAAAACAAAATGTAAAGTAATAAATAATGTTTTTGTAAGTATTTTTGTGTAAACATGTAACATTATTATTATTATTATAAAACTTTATCGATCGATATACAAACAGAGAAACAAAATACAAACAAGGAACCTTTCGTTTAATCCCGTTTTCTTTTTAACAATCGATATTTGAATATTCATAATAAATTGGTCTTCTTTTTTTAATGTACTTTGCATGCTAACCGTTTGACAAAACGTTTTTAACTATGCAAATGATTAAAAAACAAGAGCCCGACACGTATACATACTGAAATATCGAAAGTTAATAATAATAAAAAGGAAGCGAGCCATGGGGTGTTGTGAATGCCGCTTAAGTTAATTACTTGGATAAAGATTTTGGAGTGTATAGTTATCACTACTAATTTGAAAGCAATGATAAATCGTCGCGTTCGATAAAACGATTCTGAGTGGAGCTTCGGTGTAATATTTTTGGTATATAACATAAACTAACCATTTTTAATGATTAAATACCTCAAAATATTTAATCAATATAAATAGTTCAAAATTAAAAGAAAGTTTTTGAAAAAACTTTTTTCCTATAAAGTTATATAAAGCCACATATTTAATGAATATTTAAAGTTTTTATTCCCATTAATTTCAAAAGTACGATGAAATAACGATAATCGATTCCCAGGAAATCGCTTTTTTATGTAATTTTTCGGTAGTTTTTGAGAAAATCGAAAAATGACCCCTCTGAATTACTAACTAAAACTGTTGATAAATTGTAAATTTGCTACCGAAAACAAACTGTGAATGTAAAAATCGGAGATCTCCTTCTGGTAGAATTTTTAGGTACAAACATAAAAAAAGCAAAAAACACTTCATTGCAAAACCAACATATTCCTCGCTTCGCTCAGAATCTAAAATGAACAGTTATTCTAAAAGGTCGCTTAATTTATTTTAGCTATAACAAATGTAATGAAAAAGAATCAGTTTTTTGCAGATTAAATATATAAACATTTGACGGTAATCCTCCACGGGTCACAGCCCACAGTTTCAATTTTACGGCAATACCGATAACGGGGTGAGTGTAGTGGATTAAATATTTATTTAAAATCAAATTAATTTCAAATAAACGTCTCTTCGGTACTGTATTGAATAAAATCACCAACAGCTAAACTGTTACGAATATCACAGAGAATATACATATAACATCAGATATTTACACATTTTAATGTAGGTTCGCAAAACAGTTAATTTGAAGGACTATGTGATACAGTGGCCGGCGAACATGGTCTAATATAACTATGTTCTTATAGACTTAAATCTTTTCGTATTTATTTTAATTTTAACATTTAATGTATTAACATGGAAACTGAGATTCAATATTACATTTATATATATATATATATATATATATATATATATATCCATAATGAAGTTGTAAAAAAAAAAAAATGTTTATATTTTTAATTCTGCAATTTTATAATTGTCAAATATTGTTAATGTAATAGTTTACATAGATAAATATTGTTATTAGCTAAAGTGTAATTTTGTTTTTAAAACGTTCAAATTAAGAAGACATTATAAATACGACCGTATATTAGAGTGCACATTTATTGAACTTTATTAAAAACAACGTTTTATTTTGGTTAAGAAATATAATATTATATAAAATGTTTTCCGGAGAGAAGCTATACATTGATTTTTATTTTCGCAAAACTATAAAACATTCAATATTACCTACACACAACGAAAAACTATGTGTAAGATATATAGGAGCGAAGGCAATCAATTCAGAGGTAATACCTGTATATGTTCTGTTTAGTCGAGTGAGAGAATTTATCCGTTTTCGAGTGTCTATACTGGGGTGTATTTCGTAAGGGTCGTATTGTACGAGACTTGTTCAAAAAATATACAAGCTAATATTCTTACAGAAAAACGTTCAATGTTATCTGTAATATTGTTATAAAGAAATAACAATATAAAAAAAAGAAATAAATAAAGAAATAAACTAGAGATAATTTACAGTAATAAAATCGTTATCTCAAAACAGTCATCGACGGTGCGCGTTCAAATTTGGACATTTTGTACCAAATCGCGATTTACGATGGATAATAATGCGGAACACCGCGTGTGTATTAAATTTTGTTATGAAATCGGTAAAAATGTTACGGAGACGTTTGAATTGATTAAATTGGCTTTTAGGGATGTTTCATTAAGTTTTATATAAATTTTGACTGGTTCGAACGTTTGGAAAAAGAGATGTGATTTCCATTGAACATAACCATCGTTTTGAACGTCCTTTAATATCGATAACGTATGATAACGTATGCACTTGTTCGAGAAAGAGTTTGAAACCACAAACGATTGAATGTCGGAAAAGTAACCAATGAAGTTAGCACATCGATTGGTTCTTATCATTCGATTTTGACGGGAATGAATTGGGTATGAAAAGGATTTCCGCCAAATTCGTGACAAAATTGTTAACGGAGGACCACATGAAACATAATCGCACTGAAATATAATAATCGAGTTCCCAAATTTTATAAAATCAATTATTACGGGCGATAAAACACAGGCATTTGGATATGATCCCGAAACTTAAGTCCAATCATCGCAATGGAAGTCGGCAAATTCAGCTCATCACACGCGCTTCGTTCCCTAGTATTATCCATCGTGAAATCACGATTTTATACAAAACGTCCAATTTTGAAAACACACTACCGATGACTGGTTTGAGATAACGACTTTATTCGTACATTAAAATATTAGAAATTATCTCTGATTTATTGTGTTACAACAACGTTACAGACAACATTAAACGTTTTTCTGTAAGAATTTTAGTCTGGATATGTTTTGAACACACCTCGGATATTATTTAAATCATAATTGAGGTTTTGAATAGCGGCAATAGGTATAACATTAATTATCGAATTATAAACGTTTCCGAACGAAACTCGTTGTATGTGGCGAATCAACGTAAATTTATATGCGTTTTCAAATTTCCATCGCGCTCGAATAAAAGCTATAATTCGTTTTAGTTTCAGAACAAAGCGACGAAGCTACTGGTTTAACAATGATGTTTATTTTATTTTTTTCTATTTACAATATTTCGACAAGTAGAAATGTATCGATTACTACGTTCGTACTCATTTTCCGGTAGAAAATTTTGCTGGTGCGGTAATTTAGAATGGTAATTTTTCAATTTTCTCAATAGTTTTTAAACGTGACCCAAAAAATTACCAAACAATTTTGGTTTAAAACAGCAAAAACGTAGTTTTGTCAAAAATATATGATTGTATTTCACCGGAATTTCGAAAATAATGGTCATAGGGTCTTGCAATTTACAACGAACATGTAACTTTGCACTATAATGTATATAATGCGTAAAAAGATTTCTTCCGATTTCGGGCTATTTGTAGCAATTATTATATTGTGTTACGTTATTTAAGTAATAGAATTTTTGGTTTTAGGGGATGAAAATTATGTACAATGTACATATTTCAATTATACTTAAAAAATCTTGAAAATCCTATGTCGTAATTTTTAAAAAAAATTTTTATTACCGCTTTAAATAAAATCGTTCGACAAAGGGTATTGTTTTGATGGAAAATGGCAATCGAATTAACGCGCACACAATCGATATAGGTTATTTTTCTGTTTACAGCTTTTTATTGATTTATTTTATTTCTATACGGGTTATTCAGGTTGTTCTTAGAGAGACTTGAATTTTTACCAAATACGTATTTTATTACCATCAAAATGTTTTAAATAGTTTTTCTAATGCCGAGTTATTTATAGAGAATTTTGGATTTTGATATAAAAATGGTAATTTCAGGATTAACTACACGGAAACTTAATGTAAGTTTAATTACTCTATACACACA
Organism: Slavum lentiscoides; assembly: GCA_032441835.1. NCBI lineage: Eukaryota > Metazoa > Arthropoda > Insecta > Hemiptera > Aphididae > Slavum > Slavum lentiscoides. Next base: position 18,260,438 of record CM063706.1, on the reverse strand, counting down.
TTTAATAATAAATAACATTATTACATCGAAGCTCCGCTCAGAATGGTTTTATTAAATGCAATGATTTTTCACATTTATAATAAGAACATAATTACATATCTGAGTGAATCACTTGGTCGACATCCACAACACCAGAGTCTCGCTCCGTTTTCTTCCTTTCATTTTACCGAAACGAACTGGAAACCGACCCGGATTAAGGAGAAAGGGACCAGAAGGGGCTACGTCTCCGGGATTCACGCATATAAAAGGTCCGTGGTGTTGTTGTCAGCTTAAAATAATTTAAAGTAGTCCAATTTTTTTTTTCTTAAATTAAAAATACATATCATTTATTTAAAGCGGAAAAACATTCATGTTCTTGTGAACAAATATTTATTTGTATCGCCAACATATTGCAGAGCACGCTGTACCCCGCTATGTACGATTAATATATATTTTTTTAATTTGCGTAACATTTCTAGTATTTCACTTTAAACCAGAGCTCGCAAACGTTATAATAACGTTTTGATTATAACGTTATAATTGCAAAATATCAATTGAAACGAATATCAAAAAACGTAACGGAAAACAATAAACACTAATTTTAAACTATCACAAATTAAAACATATCATTAAACGAAATAATGTATTAACGTTATACGTTATCAAAATATCAAAAAACGAAAAATAGAATTACCGTTATTTTAATATTTTTTTCCAATTCACTACGGAAAATATAAGCCTATGGTGTAGGTTTATTATAGTTCTATAATAAAGCTGGGTTCACGCGCGTCAGTTAGACACGTGCATTGAGATATACGGTTTCCCTACATGTCTTTCGCGGAAATTCTCTTTCTGCGTGTGTTATCGCGAATTGGAATACTGTTTATTGTTATTGGACCTTTCAGATTATTTTTGTTTACTTGATGGTAAAAATTGTTGAAAGATACGTGTCTGAGAAGATGTCAGCTAGTCAGAAAAGTCTCTATTGGTAATATAATCAACATTTTAAGAAAAATGTTCTGCATTGGAATATAAAATCAAAAATAAACCAAGGTTCTCACTGAAAAAGTGTATAAAATCAAAAAATTAAGGATAAAAAATTAGGACTTTTATAATCAATGAAGTTTAATGAAGTACATGACGTTTATGAGATTTGAAAACGTGCTATAGTCTATGGAATATGAACGGATTTATTTATTTGGAAAAAAAAAAATCGATATTAAATCAAATAACGTTAAAATACCGATAAACGTAAAACGTAAATATCACATAACGATAAAACCTCCTTTAACGTTAAACACAACTAATCCATAACGCTAAAATATGCCATAACGATAAACGCAAAAAGTAAATAACGATAAAAAAAACGTTAAAACGTTAAATATATTTTTTTTCAAATGAGAGCCCTGCTTTAAACTCAACGAGAGTAATACAATTGATTTACACGCGCATATTTAACGAATCGTAATTTTCGCATTTTTTTTTTTTGTTCTTAGCAGCAACTGATTACAAAGTAGTTATATGACGCGTTCCAGCGGCAATAACGACTGCAGAACAGTAATTTTTATTTACATTCGTACGGGCCGGTGGAGGTGGGGGGGGGAAGGTCCACCAACAATAGTCCTTCCCCTTGGGCCCCCGAGAAGTCCTAGTGCCCGGACTCGGTGTTTGTAAACGAAGTGAAGGTATATAACCGGTCGTTCTTCTTACCTCCAAGATTTTGCTGTGTATCATATTCGGGAAAGCGAACCATCCGACGAACACGCCCAACGATAAAAATATGAGACCGAATACGGTGAGCGTCGTCGGCGCGCCCATGTCACCACCGCTGCAGATCGTCACCGAATTCGGAAACCTTTCAGGTACACAGGACTCTCGCGATTTCGGTCGGTACCGATCGGCGATCCAAGTGTGATTCCGGCGGATTCTTCCAGCGCTCGACAATTGCTTCGGGGCGACTCGTCCCGTAAAGTCACTATAAACGAATGAGCCGACGCCTCCGCCACAGACGACCGCAGTTCCACGACTCGATCGACTCACTGGCCGCTGTCGTCGTCGGCACATCCTTCGGTGACGACATACAAATACGTTTCAAGGTTTTTCTCGTGCGTCGATCGCGTGGAATACGGTATTGGATACGGTCGCCTGGCTCGGTTATTATATACCACCACATGTGCAACCCATCATTACCGCGCCCGTTTTCTTATTCTAATGAAACGGCCACTTCGTGAATAAATGAATACTTCGCCGCCGATGATACAGCGGTATATGGTGCGCCCCGACCCGACCGCGGCGTTGGCGCACGACCATTTGCCGCCAAGTATATACGATACACGTTATTATTATTACTATTCCTATTATTTTTATTAATTACTATTATTACTATTATTATTATTATTATTATTATTATTATTATTATTATTATTATTATTATTATTATTATTATTATTATTATTATTATTATTATTATTATTATTATTATTATTATTATTATTATTTACTCTCATCAGAGTTGGAGGATGAACTCCTTCTCCGGTATTTGTGGGTCAAGTCCAGATCTCTGCCTGAGTTCACAGCGACTTAACACTTATTATTATTATTATTATTATTATTATTATTATTATTATTATTATTATTTATTATATTTTATAAACTGTCGTGAAATAATATTATGTCCACGCGACGATTACGGCACCGATGCGGTCGGCACATTTGCGGTCACGACCTTTTTGGTGCCACTTGCGGTCACTCGATGTTTTTTTACCTGTGTATCGGATCACTTGCGGTCATAAAAATATAATACACTATAAACTGAAAAATGAAGATGTATGAACAATTTAGTATCGATCGGTTAGGTTGGTAGGTACTTATTAAAATTATCGTGACATTATAAATAGATATCTAAAATAAATAGTAAAATCATACACAACTATTTAAAAAAATTAAATATTTCCACATATTATATTGCATAGTATCACGCTGATTCAAAATTCACGTTTTATATATAGAATAAAATAATATAAAATAATGACGTATCATTATAAAAATATGATGTACCTGTACATATTCTTGATATAACTCTGCATGTCGTAACAATTAATTTAAAAAAACAATCAAAACGTAAATTTTAAACACGCCAGTAAATTTTATATTGCCTGTCCTAAGCCCGTAAAAGTGTGAAGGTTTTTTTTTTAAAACACGATAATTTTAAGTACCTAACCAATCGACACCAAATTGTACATATATTTTCTTCATTCTTCAGGTCATTATTATGATGACTGCAAGTGCTGCGATACGCAGGTAAAAAAAAATCGAGTGACCGCAAGTGGCACCAAAAAGGTCGTGACCGCAAATGTGCCGACACCCCACGCGACACGTGTGTGTGTCCCCTAGATTGTTATGAAGATGCATAGACAAGATATCCCTCCACAAAAATATATATATTTTATTCCTTTCAATAAATTTAATATGTATTTAATGGTATGAGTAACAGCATAAAGTTATTATTATTATTATTTTTTTTTTTAGAAAAAACAACCTAATAACCAGGTTACGGCCAATAATAATGTATTGCTGTGAAACTTGGTCGATAAATAAAATGGACGAAATAAAGTTACTGACCTTTGAAAGGAAGGTTCTTAGAATAATATATGGTCCCACATACAATAGGAAAACAGGGCAATATGAAATGAGAACAAATGCAGATACTGAGAGAACCTTAATGGACCAAATATCCAAAAATATCTTGTTTCAAAAAGACCGAAATGGGCCAGGCACATATGGCGAGATATGAATAGTCTAATGAGACAATTTGTGGTCTCTAAACTAAATAAAACACGCCCCAGAGGAAGAGCTGACGTGACTTTGACTAGATCGTGCAAAAGGAAGTATTAAATCAAGTAAATGAAACGGCAATAATTGAGGATACAAATAATAGAGATCCGTGGAGGAATTTGGTAAAAAGGCCTTAATGGCCTGTTAAAGTTTAAAAAAACAACCAAATCACCAGGTTACCTTTATCACATAATATACACAATAAATTTAAATTTAAATAAATAATAGTATTTTAGTTACTTATTTATATCAACCTATATATATATATATATATATATATATATATATATATATATATATATATATATATACATTAGAAACTCGGTAAGTCGAAATAAATTCTGTTTCCTTGAGAAAATTTCAATTACTGGGAAAAAAAAACAATAAATAACTCGAACATTACGTGTTCCGAATATAGACGGATAGTGACGAGATTACTTATTGTTCGTACCGAACAATCTAGTAATGTGGACGATAAAGTGTACTCTGATCTAAATGTGGTAGAAGATACTATTGATAACAGCATGTGCAAGAACCAAACTCAAAGTAAGATACCGAATTATTTTTTGTAAATTCGTAACACTATACACACTTTTTTTATTATAATTTTTAATGATAATTTTAAAACTATAATAATAATACACACTGTGATTTGTATCTAATAATAAAAAACGATAGTACATTTTAAAACTCGTTAACTAATTTGAATTTTCTTTCTTAAATCCTTGACAACTCGAAAACCTCAGTATATCAAAAACCTCGATAAGTCTAAAAAATTTCATTTCCCTTAAATTTCGGCTTGTCTAGGTTCCACTGACTTAACACTCTTAGTAATGTTACCCATAATTTTGTACAGCACTTTTGTTCAACCTTGGTTTTAATAACTTGACGTGGCGGTGGTGGCTCAGCAACGGCGTTGAGTTTTTCAATGTGGAACATCGAAATACTGAGTGAAAATAACAACAATAGCGACGATAATAACATTTCACGAACATATTATTTCATTTATTATTGAAAATATACAAAACAACTTTTTGGTGTGTATACATATATATAAAATAATACTGAACTAACTTGTTGAAAATAAAATAATTATTAATATTATCGTGCAAGGTATTAAAAAAAACATATACATGGTTGTTGGACATATGTAATATAGTTGTCATTAACAGTGTTAATTATAGTCTAATATTGGTATTCGGGCGCATTAATGATTTTTTTTTTTTTTTTGTAACTCTCTATAGTAATGTCGACAAAAATTGTTTTGACTGTATTTTAAAATTCAATATAAATATATGTTTAAAATTCGAATATACCTGTAATCGTGTTAACAAATTACTACGAAGTTAAATTTTTTTTTAAAGATTTATAATATAAAATTGGAAATTGTCACCGCTGATCCTATGTAGGTAATATTACGAATGTTGTTTAGGTAAACTATGTTGACACATATATATTATGTCAATGAAAAATCGAAATTGAACCGATCGGTTCAGAAAAGAAAAGATAAAAACGTTGAATTGACGAATGGAAAAATGAGTTGAGTTTATATACTAAACCAATAGAGTTAATCCGGTTAGCTAATTTTAAATTTTAACTTGGACTTGATATTTAGCACACACTGTTAGTGGTGTAATTTACTTCATTTTATTGGGTGGTGCGGGCCGTGGGAGGAGGGGGGACAACTTACCTTATAGGCTTAAAGCACCTCATGTTGTATAACTTTTGTTTCTAGGCCGTCTTTGAAATGCGTAGGTATAGCTAACACATACTTTCATTTAGTTCAAATCGTTGCAATAATGAAATAATAACACATTATTACGTACACAAATTGCGTAGAGCAACGTATTACGTGTATTATAAAAACATTCCAATTATTTTTTTCATTTTTATAAATCTATCTGTACGGATTTAATCAACAAAATATACTGCGATATATGCCTGCAAAAAGCCAGTGCACTTAGTCTTCCTTATTCCATTCTGGACCATCTTTTCATTATATACCGGAAAATCATCCAAAGTTTTTTATCAACAACTTAGCAACTTTGTACGCGATCCGTGTAACTTACTAAACTGAAGTTCGTCGAAACGTATTTACTGTACCTATTACGTTATATTCTTCGAAAGCTCCTTCGACTCGCTTCAACCCGACCGCCCACAAGATTTTCAGTAACATAATTGTTTGTCCAGTCGTATCTATATAAGTTACGTAAATTATAAACGTTATCAAAAGTGATGGTAATTTGTTTTTCGTTTTTGTTAACTACAAACCCAAATAAAAAAATCAGTTATAAACGTAATAAAATTTAACGTTATTCGCATTCAGTGAGATAAGTATAAATCCTTTGGTTTCTTTTTCATTATTATTTGGCGAAAAATTTTAATTAAGGCGTTTTATGATAACAAAACTGTATTATGCGGTCCACTTCACCTGAACAGACGTATGAAAAAATATGTATTCCAACGTTTCGAATAGTGGTTTAATTTCAGTTATAGTAATAAAAAAAATGAAAATTTTAACTAAATAAATTTTTAGTAAAGATACATTTGAGTCGATATTTGGTTTTGATATTCTTCGTTTTTTTCAATTAACGTCCGTAATCTTCCTTTACACACCATTTTTACATTTAATCCATCTGCAACGATCGATAAAATATTTGTTAAAATGTATTCTTGCTCGTAGATTTTGTTTTTTCTAAAATTTCTTTAGCTCCATGTTTACATACTTCACCCATTATACCACAGTAAGGTATTTTCGCTGTTAGTAATAATTACATATTTTAAGAATATGCAAATGGACGGATACCATCAAATCTCATTCGTTTCAGTACGCATGAATTTTAAATTAATTTTTGTCCTATCTTAGAAAAGAATACTGCCTCCTACTAGTTGAAAATTTAACTACGCCCATGCACACACATGTAGGTTGATACACAATGTATCTACATATATGTAGGTAATTCTGCCAGTCATAATTTCCTGGGAAAATTTGTGGTACTTATTTGCTGGACCGATATGTCATTTTAACGGCTTGATGCTCTTAGCCCCCGATAACTGTAGAAAATTTAAATTAACTTATTATTTTCACCCGTTCATTCTTCGTTACTAAAAATATGTTTTTATATGTACATAATTATATAGCTATTACAGTCGTTGTTTGATTATTGGGCATTTGTATCTCTTACGTCGATGTTCTAATAGGTATAGTGTAAAACGGACTCTTATAAATAACTAACATCTGCATTCTACACTCATATATAATAACATTCACTCCGGAGAATCCAGATCAGAACAGTTGTTTTATATATATAATTCAAAATAATAATGAACATTGTATTAACAACGAAATCAATCACGTCATAGTATGTGCATTTAATTTTGTTCGTTATATCCACTTTAAATTCTAAATTCCTGCCAAGTCTCATTAAATACATCGATTAGAACGTAGAAGTAAGTGAGTGACTCTAGGCAATTATTTTATGTTTATTTATTGAATAAAAAACTAGATGAGCTAAAAGAAAAACAAAATTAGTTTTCGGAGCAATTGTATTCGTTTGCACACAGCCCAGTTCCATTCTATTATGCGGTGTTGTATAAACACTTAATACGTAAATGTATAATAATATATTCTTACATCGTACTATTTATCATTATTATTATGTGAAATTTTTTTATTTCAAAATTAGTTTTGAAATCTTTGTACACTTGACTACAGACTTACTGCTATAAATTGATGACAAGATATTATGACGTGAAACGTATATCTGCTATTTTGTTTTCAAATAAAGATTTCAAAATAAATAATAAAGTTACGCAATAAATAGCGTATCAGAATCTGATTAATCTGAGTAATCTGTTCGCAGTAAATTTTATCGTGTTCACTGCAGTTCCTTACGATTCGGGATGATTTTAAAAACGAGCTACGGAAATCAATAAATTGTATTTATACTACTATCAGCTCTAGTACCTACCTATATGTGTGTCAATAGGTGAATAATTTTATTTCACAATCTTTACCCACAAGAACTATTTAAGTATAGTTTAGTCATTTGTGTATAATTAGAATGAGGTAAATTGGTGAAGGCTGTATCCATTCTCGATATTTAACGTTTAGGAATTATATTGCGAATGAAATGAATATTTAGAATATAGTTATAGGTGTCCGAAATAAACATTGAAAAGGGATTGAGAACGCCTCCAGTGTCCCATATATTTTAGACTCATTGCTAGGATCAAATAATCTACGACAAATTTAACAAATGAATTGTTTTTCTAAAAAAAAAAAAAATATTTTCACGTTTAATATACTTAATATAAATTGATTATTTTAAGGGAAAAACAATGTATATAGTCCTATCAAGAATTTTAATTAAACATTTTCGACGTGTATACGTATTTATAATCAATATTTATTATAAACGCGAGCGTAGAATCTAAAGGTATTAATAATGAATAAATGCAATAATATTGCATATATTTATGGTAAGACGTAATGCGTACATAAATACCACTCGAAACTCTGTTATAATAATTTTAACAATTTTGAAATTTGAACTATTTTCTCGTAAATAATTTCACTGGGATCTGCGTGTTAAGTAAATTAAAATTAAAATATTCGCAATTGTCTGGGATTTATTTACTCCTAAACATAATGGAATTTTGGTCTGAAAATTAAAATCAACATAATAGTTAGTAGCAATAATAGTTAGTCACATAGCAACCTATATACTTTTAATGTAATTGTCGTATAATGAGTATATTATGTATGTTACGGGTAATATGATATATTGGACGGTCTAACAGCCGTGCCCAGTGTTTTTGGACGATACTTTAAAATACCATTTTGTCCAGGCAGGGTAATATATTGCCCATAGTAAACTGAGCATTGTGACTTTAATTATAAAAAAAAATGAAAAATAGCGCCAGAAAAAAAGATTGTTAGTTGATAGTTGTATTATTATCAGGTAATACTTGAATTTCATTATAAAATTGAGTATTGAATCGTGGAAGGAAAGTTTAAACACTCACATAGCGGTAACCAGTTCCCTGCTACTAAAAAAAAAAACCATTTGGAGTAGGGACTAGGGCAGGGATCGGGAACCTGCGGCTCCGGAGCCGCATGTGGCTCCTTCCTCCTTAGCATGCAATCTGCGGCTCATTGGAGTATGCGTCAATTTAAGACTTATTATTGTTTTTAATGCCTACCAATTCCCGGTGAAATTGTTTAGTGAAATATATTAGTCGTTTTTTGTACTACGGCATGATTTTATATTAACCAGTGCGGTTACTTGAAAATTAGGATTTTGCTATTTTTTGAAAAAATAGCTCATTTACACGAAAAGGTTCCGGATCCCTGGACTAGGGAGGCATGCGTAACCTAACAATTTCATTAAGAGAAGCAGCGAGAACGACATGATAGGTGTCATTATTGTACTAATTACTAAATAATGCTTGAATCAAAAGTGTACATGTAAAGGGCGACAAAGAATAAAAATTTACTCAAAATGTCATTTCAATAACAATTGTTTTTTTATCGTTTATAAATGATAATCATTTTATATTCTGTGTTAAAAATCATTAGAAAAACACATACTAAAATAAAAAAAATCATTTAAATTTATTATAAGTTTCTATAGTAACACTCAAATTTTTTTTTTTGTTTTTAACTTTCTCATACATTCAATTTGTTCTATTTGCCCAAAAAATGATGTTGTTAAAATATTAAGTCATTTCATAAACATTAAGTGGTAGCTCAATGAACTTAAAAACCTTAAATATATGAAATAAATGATAAAAAACCTATATTTGTATTGTAAACACCAAATTTAATTATTTATACTTATTTATAACTATAATTATATTATTAATACAAAAGTACAAAACCAATACATATTATTTTAAAAATGACAAGTTTTATTAATATATAAAATTAAATCATATTCGTAATAAAGTCGATTTTTTGGTGTCTGGAAAATCTTGTCTGTGTTTTTCAACGACTTGAAGAAGGTATTGTTGTTGATCTTCTTGATTAGTAAGAGTGCCATTGAAAGATGTCATCAATGCTATACCCCTTTCAGCTGGATCATTAACGACTTTAAGTTTATTTATTTTTTCACTGCCATCAATATATTCAGTATTACTTACCCAAGTATTTGGATGCGTAGTTAAAAAGTCGGTTTTAATATCAAGAGCCGTAAATAGTTTATATGTATTATTTGTTACAAAGTCTTGCAATTCACTAGTTAAAATACGATCTACTGGGAGCTTTATTCTTTGTTCGGGATAATCAGTCCCAATTTTATTTAAAGCTGTAACCATTTGGACTGTAATATTATCTGATACTCCAGAGTCAAAAAATGCTAATCCAATTAATGTATATATATATATATATAAAACAAAAAAACCACTGTGACCGAGATAGACTTGGCAATTATATATTATGTTCAGTATCATAATATATAATGTACATTTTTGTAGTACATAATATACTTAAATAATTATTTTTATTTTTTCAATTAACGTATTGAATATTGTAATAATATACGAATATAAAGGAAAAACAAATTACCACACACAATAATTGGAATTGCATTATGTATTAAGTATTTTTTTTTTTTTTTTTTTTTTTTTATTTAGAACTCTTAGTATACATTAAGTATTTTATATTGTGTAATGTTATGTTAGAGTTATTACTTATTGTACTTGAGCCCACGTGGGCGTTTATGCAAAAATAAATAAAGAGATTTCGGACTTTTACTAACACTGATTATTATTTATCCCCCTGTCAAGGCTTTCATCTCACAGTATTTAATTTAATAAAGCTTGCAAGACTGTAGTACTTACTTATCTATTGAAATACGATCGAACACATTAGTGACTGTTATTTTATAAATTATTATGAACCCAAATCGCGAAAAATAATTACACTTTAAATTGGATTTACGTATATTTTAATAACTATGCAATACGTTGGGTTTATAATAATTTGTACATACCCATACATAGGCGGATCTGAAGCTCTCTCAATTTAGGAATAAACGGCTAATCGCCACGCGCGTCGTTCACTTCAAAGCCGCTTTTGTTGTATCGACCAGCCTTATTATGTATGTCACGGAATAAATTTAGGAATTCGTACCTGAGAGAAGAAGGATATTTAATAACTATTGTAGGTACTTTTCATAGGTGCGACCCACTCATAACAATTTTCAAATTTAGGTGGCCCACCCGAAACAATTTTTTTTTCTACGAAATATGGATATTAAATTAGAATATTAACAATGTATTTTAATAAAAACAAAAATAATTCTTATACAAATAGTAATCCCGTTGTTTAAAGTATGATTTATTTGGCGAATAAACGTAAAAAAAATGGCCAAAAATCCAGATTCACGAGATTATAATATGAAGAATTGGATGGGATAAACGACGCGTTTATAGCTTTAGCAGAAAGTGTTAGGTATTTCGAAGTCCATTAAATATTTACGGTTGAAACTCATTTCTATTGAATTGTCTTCAAAGTCTCGAATAGATTAATAATAATAATAATAATAATAATAATAATAATAATTATTTTTCAGCTCGCGTTCTTCGTGCGAAAATTTTATCGGACATTTTATTGCGATCTACAGTTCGGGAACCTTTGGCTTAGAGAATAATTCAATTTTTTCTCCCTTCGCATCGCCACGTACGAATTTTCACTGACACGTGTACACGTATATGCACGTGTAATGTATATAGTTGGAATATAATTTATAACTTGTAAAAACGTAACACGGATCGTGACGCTTAAATTTTTTTTTTTTTTAAACGGCCGCCTACCCTTTTCCAGCCGGTAAAAATCATAAAACTCGGTGCTGTACCTCTATTCTGTAACTCAATAAGACCTTTTAACGACAACTTTCGGTTCGTTAAGCTATCGAAACGATTTATAAATTCCCAGAAAATTGCCGTTAGCTATCGATTTCTTATCATTTTGGTAGTGTAACGCACCTCCTCCGCCGCGCTCTCAGCGTTTCGAAAGGGTGGTCGATATTTATACCTATTCCTATCCAGTTAAGGAGTAGTCGGCTGGCTATTTCCTACTACACTAACCGGACTTTTGAACCGGGTCGTTGGAACGATATAAATAAAGTTTTCTAATTTATATTTAACAGGTCCTAGAAACTATGACCTGCGTTTGTCTCCCTACACAGTAGCAAACACGATCTCAACAACGAAATAGTTTATTATTACAAAATAAATAAATAAACAATATATATAAACACTATCACCTGAGTAGTACGACGTTGATTAGTCTCTTTCCACAGGTGAAGCGGAGCACGAGTCCTAGCGGTTGGGTTGGTTATATATAAATTGAACAAAAATATAACGGTACTATAAGTGTGGTTTTTCACTTATAGTTACACGTTTAAATTAATACGTAAAATATAATTTAATTGTTACTGTTAAGAGACTAGACGTTTTTGCTAGCTCTGTCAGACTCAAACCCGAACCCGATACTGATGCAAAAAATATATTACATACACGAAGGCGTATGGTCTCGTGCTCGCGCCACTGTGTTTTTGCCTATACTAAGGTAAAATGCGACGAGACAGTGACGATTCCGTGAAATTGTATCGTTACAGTAGACATACACTTTGTAAGCGCAAGGTATCGATAGAGTCATTTATAGAATCACGATGTCGGTAGCAGAATTCGATACATTTTTAAAATTTCGATAAGAAGCTCTATTATAAAGTTAATAAATTAAGTTAATAAATAAATAATGTTAAAATATTATATAAGTTATAGAAGCTCTATTAAAAAAGAACACGTTATCGAGTTACAGAATAGCCCCACGGGGCCGGTACCATCCGTATTCGGCGCCGGTCACTATTATAATAAGTACACGATAATATTATATATTACGGTGTGCGAGGAAAAAAAAAAAAATAAAATACTCGGTGTGTATAACGTGAGTGTATGCATTTATTACAGAACGGATTAATTCTATATACATATACCGGAATAATGAATAAATAAGATATTTATACGTGGCTTTATTTTTATTTTTTTATTTTTTTGTAAACGTTGAAATTCGACGCGCCACCGACGGTCACTGCAGCTGCGTATTGTGGTGTAGATATAGTTGGGAAGGGGTGATTAACGGACGATCACCGCCGGCACCGTGTGTAATATCGGCACGCGAATCGGTCGAATAACTGGAAAAAGAAATACAATATTATTGTAAAACTTAACAATAATAATTTGGGCGGGGTAGGTTTATTTCCCGCCGGCGCTTACCGTCATGTCCGTGCTCAACGACGGTGGTAGTACAGTGGATGGGCCGGAGCGTAGATGGGCGCGCTAGCGACCACGGGGTGCGAGATGCTGACGCTGGAGTAAGAAGTGGCGGCGGCCGGCGCGTGGTACACGGCGGCCGGAGCGTGGTACACGGCAGGAGCGTGGTACACGGCGGCCGGCGCGTGGTACACGGTAGGCGCGTGGTACACGGTAGGCGCGTGGTACACGGCCGGGGCGACGACCGGCGCGTGATAGGCAGTGGCTACGCGGTCGACAGCACATAGAATCGAAACACGGCTTGTGTATAGGACGGTGTCGACCCAAAGTGAAAATCAAAGTTTTAACGGTAGGGGGGGGGGGCGGGGAATTGTACTCGCGTTGATTTAGCACGTAAAAGTTTACCGAAATTATTAAATTGTAACCGATTAATTTCAACGTCGAATACAAATTCGGTCAAAGAAAAAAAAAAAAAACAAATCGTCTTTTCCATTTTTGTCATTTAACATTTGCGACTCGAATGACAAAATTTAATTTTTTTTTTTTAATCATTCAACGATAGACTTTTCAAACTATTTATCCGTTTTCTTTTTTTTTTTTTAATATTTTATTTTTATTAATAATAACAATAATAATATTTATTTATTTTTTATTATCGGGTGACTCATCGTGTTATTATTATTTAAAGACGGTTGGCATTTTCAGGGAAAACAAAAATTAAAACCAAATATGTTATTTACGATAGCCCGCGACGCGATGACGAATCGCCGCCGACGCAGTACGAATAAAGAAAAAATAAAAGCGATCAGTGCACAGTATCGACGGCCAGACGAAATTTGTAAAAGGCTGCGGTAGTGTGTGTCAACGACGCAATTTAAAGAGTACGCCCCGAGTCGATTGACTGCAATCGAGTCGAAAAGTTAGGGGAAAAAAAAAACAACTTTTTCTTAATAATTACAAATTCTATAACGCGACACGTGTGTCAAACGACCCGTGCACAGCACCGCCCGTTAACGAAGTATTCCGTATAAGGGTACGTCATAGGCGTAACTAGCACTGAATTTTAGGGGGGGGGGGAGACTAAAAAAAGTGTTCACTTTCAGAAATTTTGCGCCGATTGATGCCAAAATTACCCCCAAACAAGCAAAAAAAAAAAAAAGGTCATTAACTTTTAACAATTATCCAATAACTATAGGAATGTTAGAAAAATATATGTAGAAAATACTGTACATTTTTAATGTAGTCGGGTTGCCTTTTTTGGGGGCTAAATTGTTGACTGGGGGGCTTAGTTACGCCTATGGGGTACGTAAATACAGACAGCCGCGTCCTGAAGATGTCGCTGATTTACTGTGCGGGGCTTTATACGAAGATCTTCCGGAGGACATTGGTCAAAGGCATGGAATGCAGCGCATGGCGGAGCAACGGAGAAGGATGTTCGTGACCATGGTGGAATCGATCCTCGGGCAGAAAGAAGCTATGGAGCGCGAGAGGCAAATGAGGATTTGAGGCGGCTAAGCGGCTTAAGGCAAGAAAACAACCAGCCTAGTTAAGATAAATACTGTGGGCCGAAGGCCATCCTCAGGACGGTTAGAGGCCTCCATTTTTTTCTTGTAAATAGTATAGTTAACTAGAAATTATTGTATTATACGCTTGATTTTTGTCAATAAATGATGTGGCCAGGGAGGCAGTAATGGGATGCCATATTTCCCTTCCTGGTTCACGATATTTAATAAAAAAAAAAAAAAAAAGGGTACGTGAATACTCACCGAAAATGGCGCGTTTGTCCTTGACGGTTTCGGTCTTGTCTGCGGCCGGGGCTACCGGGGAAGCTGAGGCGGCGGCTACCAGCACGAAAGCGATCAACACCTGCGGTGGCGAGGGGGAAAAGAGCAAAAAAAAAAAAAAAATTAAAGTAAAAAAAAAAAAAGCGAAAGGAACGTGGAATTAATGGTCACCGCGGAGACGCGTTCTCACCGTGAACTGCATGGTTGTTGGATTTGTTGGATTTAACGGTTTTTTTTTTCTTTGTGTGTTTGTGAACGGGACGGATGCTGTTTGTTCGAGACGGACAAGCTGATGACGACTGATGACTCGGCACGGCGGCCCGACGACTTTTATGCTTGGAAACGAGACGCCCCCGTTACCGGCTCCCTCCACCGCGGTTTCGCAAAGTCGTCACCGAAAACGGTTCGCCTCGGCGGGACGACGACGAGAACCGAGCGAACCGACGCGACGCGTCGTCGGCCCGCGGTTTTGGCGGACGGTAAGGTTTAAGGAGGTCCGTTTTGCGGCGGGCCGCCGCGGACACCGACCTTGGACCGGACGCCGTCTTTGCGGGGAGATCTGCGGTCGCCGGACCGTGGCGGCCGCTAGTCGTGTGTGCGCGACGCGCGGAGTCGGATCGCCGCACGACGACGACGACGACGACGACGACGACGACGACGACGACGCATCGGCGATTGTCTCGAAAGCGCCGAAATAACTCGCTTTCGATTCTTTAAACAGTTTTTTTTCCTTTTTTTTTTCTAGCCATCAAATACGTCGATGAAAGTACCGTTTAAAAGGACGCGGAGGATGATGTATTATTGTTTCACGCGGATTAACGAACTGCGAAGACTATATATAGGAATATTAATATTCGTACACTTTAGACGCGGAATAAAAATATATCACGTCTCGTACGACGACACACGGCCGTTTTTCGTAAATCTATTCAAAAGTCATAAGTAGGAAAAGGATTTTATACGCATTTTGCATATTTTTTTTTTTTTTTTTTTTTTTGGTTAGCCCAAAAGATTGCTGAGTGAGACAGAAATCCGTTTCTGGATATTAAAAATGCACTACTTTTATTTGGGCATATTTGGGCATTTTTATTAATAAACGCGTATTTTAATATTTTGATATTTTATAGGTCGTGTTATTGTGTTTTTTTTTTTAGGTCATATTATTGCAAGTATAACAATTACATTTTTTTTTTTACTTCTTCAGAAATCGTTAGACAAAAAAAAAAAATTTAACGTTTTTTATATTGTCAGTCCTATTTTTTCTTGTCAACAAAAATCGCTAATATTTTATTACCTTCGTTGATTACCGCGTATTTTAAACCGTCCGTGCCGCGTCGCAAATAAATAATAATAAATATAAATGCATATAACGTTTAAAGCACATTCGTGTTATAAATGCATATTTTTTTTTTTTTTTTGAAAACAAATGCATACATCAACATTTTTAAGTGCATATTTATGGCATTTTCAATGCATACTTGCATATTTTTAGAGCATATTTCACGGTTTTTTTAGTGCACATAAATCCGTTCCAGAGTCATGAGCCTTTAAAAAAAATACGACGGTTTTTGCGAATTTTGTTTATTTTCATTTCGCGAGAATTAAAGACGTTTTTATGTGAACAGTTATACAATATTGTAATATTTATTCCTTGTGTAAAGCACGGATTTTTCCCGTAGTCTTCGGCTAAATAATATAGCGTTAGGCGACATTGTGTATTTAGATATATTAAAACCCAAATGATACACCTGCAGTAGGCTATTGGTGTACGTAATATAGGTCTTGATAAATGAAAAAATATAAGTAAAATTCAATACCGTTACTCTTTTCAAGTAGGTAACTTAATAAAAAAGATTTAAAAAATTCGCCACCCTCCCCCTCCCCCTCTCCCTTACGTGACCTTTAAATCCGCCACTGGTGCGCGCTTCGTGCAATCAAATCAATTGTGGTTTGTTTTCTATTATTATTGTAGAATAATTTACGGCGCACTGGTCGCGAACCTTTTAGTGTTAAATGAGCCATTTTTTCAGAAAATTGCGAAATCGTGATTTTCAAAGAGCCGCGCTGATAAAAAAAAAAAAAAAAAACACGCCACAGTACAATAATAACGTCTAATATATTTCACTAAACAATTTCATCGGGAATTGGTATAGGCATTCTTCTTCTTGTCGACTCCGGTTTTAGAATGCCAATAACAATAATAATAATAATAATAATAATATAGTTAAATAAAAAAAACAAATAAATGAATAAAAAATAAATAAATAAATAAATAATAAAATAAATCAATTTGGTACATCTAAATAGAAAAATAAATAAATAAATAAAAATCACATATTTGGTAACGTTTTATACTTTGTGCTGCAACCAGTAAGTAGCCACCTCTAGAGCATTTGCGTTTGCCAATGTCAGATCTTCTTTGGTGCATTGTGCTGGGTATGGGCATTAAAAACAGTGATAAGTCTGAAATTGATGCACAAGTTTTACGCAGATCGTTTTAGGCACGGTTTGGTAAAAATATCCGTACGGCGCGTTTAGAGTGACAAGAATATTAAAAACATTAAGAGGAAATAAATTATTTTTCGATTTTTCCGTGGTTACAACGCTGCCGACACGGTTTTTAACTATTTTCAAACGTTACGCACAAAATGTATCTCACGAAAATCAAGTGGGTATTGAATGACGAGAAGGAAATGAAGCTGTCACTTGGCAATGGAGAATTTTCCGCGGTCGACCCACCGTCTAATTTTATTTCTGGTAAAGTGGCCATAACGGTTTTCCAACAGACGTCGCGATGATCGAGCGAAAAAGCCTAATGTAAATTTTGAAATCCTACCGTCGACTAATATTGGTTTCCACGGTTACCGATCTTGATTGTACAAATTGTTGTAGAGAATTTTTCCTCGGTACGATTTGAATGCGTAGAAAAAAAAAACTGGGGGCTAATATCATATGCACACTTATATCCTAAAAACATTTAAAACACGAAAAAAAAAACAGTGATATTCAGTAACGACTTTTTTGTATCACAAGCATCGTTAATTTGGACGGCATTACTCCGAACAGCAACTATTAATAAATAAAAATTATATCCGTAATAATGTACATATAAATTGAACGGTTTAAATGCTCTTCGAAGCCAGATGATTGGGGGCCAGTGAGTAATAAAAAAAAAAAAAAATACCAAAAGTGCTCTTTATATTCAACGTATACACGTGTCAAGAGGAGAATATCGAGAACCGAGGGTCGCATCAAAAATGTATTATGACTCACGCGATATACAATAATATAATACGCTGTCACCAGATTGAACTTATTCGGTATATACGCGAGCGTTAATGTTTGATGAGTTTTTACGGAAGAGATAATATTATAAACGTACACTATTATAGAGTATAACTTTACATAAGGTTGGCTCAGATTTTGCGCATTCTGTTTTATTTATCGCACAAACACGTACACACGCGTAGTTCTTTTACGAGTTTTATTTCTCCCCCAGTCGAATATCAGTACAGTTCTTTTTACTATTTTACGTTTTTATTCTCTGTTTCGGGCGTGAGACTTTTGCTTCGAAATCGCAGATTCTAAAAAAAATTGCTACCCTCTCACTATATACTCGTATATAGTCTAGGTCGATTTGTCATCGTGCATTTAGATCGTTATAATCAATAATAGAGAACGGATTTTTATATATATATATATTTTTGTTTTTGTATATTTTAGTACTTACTGAAAAAATGCAACTCCGAATCGGACGAGTTTTCTCCTACGATTCATTTTCCTGTGAACCGATATACAAATCAGTCTTACCGCGTAAAATAAGCGTATTTCTATGTTAGAGAATATTTTGTATATTTTATGAATATATTGAGGTTCAATTTGATAATTTCACAAAAAAAAAAAAATGCGAAAAGAATATTGTGACCTCCGCGTTAGTTTCTACCCACCCCGGACGCCATGCGATTAGAACGGAAAAAGTTTACCGTTAATTGTCTAATGTATATTAATATATTATTTTTTTGTTTTTTTTTTTATGAACGTGTTATTATTATTTTCAGTTCATAATAATACTGAATATTACTTTTGCTGCATGTTATGTATACAATTTATTTATTTTTTTATTTTTTTTTTTTTTGGTACATGATAAAGTGAAATGTACTTGAACAATATACGTCACTGATTATAGATTAAGTATGGCTGTTTAAGTAATTTTTATAGAGATTAGGATTGATTTATCTATCTTATAATTTTTGTTTTTTCCGTATATAATACATTTTTATGAAATATCATATATTTCCAAAAATCAATATTCATGCACATGAAAGATTATTTTGATGGAAGAGCATAAAAACATTAATATTTTTAGAATTAAAGACGCATATAAATCCGGTCTCTAGTTATAAATAGACAATAGTTATTCGAATAAATTGTGTGTGTGTAAAATTTCAACTCAAAAAAATATTCAACATTGAAAAAAAATATGTGTATTATGGTAATTGAATTTATTTCGTTCATTTTACGTGCAAACAGATTTCCGAGAAAATGTTATTGTTTCAATTAAAATTTTTATAATAATGGTTGTAAAAAAGAAAAAAAAGTATTGATTTCGAAGAACATTTTTAATCCCTTTTTTAAATTTTTATTTTTATTTTTTTTTTTACACCGTTATTATACATATATTATGTATTATATAAAACGAGACTGACACTTTGTTGTATACCTTCTACGTATTTACAGACAATAAGTGCAGTTTTGCAGTTCTAGTCTTCTGGGTATTTCACGAATAAGAGTTAGTTATTACACTCAAAACATCAAATTACTTTATTCCGTTGAATATTTAAACATATTACGTCACAATTAGAGCTCGTAACTTTAAAAAAATTCTTTATAATTGCAATGATATGCTCGTAAAAACGTTCGTTTAAATATACACTGAAAATGTTAAAATATTTTATTTTTAAAACTATAAAATACGAAAAAAAATATTCATAATTTAGTCTTAAACTTACACATTTCACTTAATTGCAATAGTATTTTTAATTATATTTCTTGTGATAAAATTTACCAACTCGTTACAAAATCATCTGTAACATTATGTTATTTATATTTTCGTCATTCATCTGTAGCCCAGGGGCGTCTTCAGGTCAGTTTTATGGGGGAGGGGGGGCGATTTTCTAGATGAAAGAATACGTGTATATATGTCGTCTTGATACTATGAGTGTTAGAAAAACTAGTATATTTTAATAGTACTTTTCCTCATAGTGGTCGGTAAGCTCATGGAGGGGGCGATCGCCCCCATCGCCCCCCCTCAAGGACGTGCCTGCTGTAGCCCGTATAAATATTATGTAAGGAGATATTTGCCGACGTTAAAGCAAAACACATACCTTTATTAAATGAAGTTTGCTTCGTAGTGTTAATGACCAACTGTTTTTTCTATCACATTCGATATTTACATGTTTAAATGCATTTAAATGTTTTTTGGTTTTCAATTATTGTGTGCTATTGAATAATTTTTCGTGATTAATTTTAATGTTACTAAACTTACACAGTAACGCATTCGCGTCAATCGAAAAGGAATTTGCCCCGAATTCACGAACATTACTTTTAAGACGACTAGTAACAGACATTACTGACTCATAATAATAATTTTTTATATTACTGGCCAAAACTGTATGAGATAAAAATATTTTAATCATAACTGTTTACAATTTGTTTTTCAACACTCTGTGAAGCATATTTTTTATGTTTTAAAAGAATTCAATAATTTTTACATTCAAACAACATTGACGTTATGTCTGTTGGTCAAGATCAATTTTCTAAAATAGTGGAATTAAAAGGAGTAAAAAATGCGTTGGTCGACGATCAGTCGTCAACAACTTTACACAAACAGTTGATGAACGAAATCTGTAAAGGTTAGTGAAGTAACACTTAAATTTCCTGTAGTTTTTTTCGAAAAATATTGTTGACAATCGATGGTAAATTGATTTAGGGGTATGTTTAAGAAAAACAGTCAAGCGTCCGCCGAGAAAACGAGAAGTTTCCAACGAATTGTCAATAATTTTAAAAAGACGTACAGCGTTTACGTCATCAAGTTCGAGTAATGACAGTACGTGCGATGACAAATAACACGGTTCGAGTACAAAATAGGTCATATATTTCAATTATCATGGAATGTGTTTTGATGTAATTTTATTAATAATAAAACTTCATTGTATTTAACCGTACTTTTTATTTTATTGCGGTAGACATAAGTAAGAAAATGTTAAGGATTAGTCGAGCTGACAAAAATAAACACTTTTCGACAGTTTACAAATGTTAATAAAGTCCTAAGAAAGAAAAAAATATAAGTACCTAGTATTAAAGGACCGAGTTAAAAAAAATTAATTGCACTTTATAACTTGAAAACGAAAAAGTCGACAACTGACTATTAGGAACGTTTTACAAAATTAAAATACATTTATTCAAATTAGAAATAATCGAAGTTCATAATTGCGTAGGTAGGCAATTTAATTAACGATTGTTTTTTAGTAGTAGTAAGTATGTTTAGCGTCCAAATGCTTAAATGAGATTACTGGTTGTGAACCGATTGTAACTATAAACATCGACCGACACTAGTGGTAATAATTTTTGGATATAAATTGATTACTTTATTATTATTTGCACATGCACTTAAAAACACAATGCTTAAACGAATAAGTTCAGATTGCGTCTTTTTTACTGTTTCAAAACCATTTATCGTATGATATGATGGTTAAAAATGCCTATCTATTGAATAAAAACCAAAAAAATGTCTTATTACACTAATAAGCTATTAGTAATGACTAAAATAATTTATAATAAATCATAAGCAATACATATATCACACAATGTTTTTAAATCATTAACTATACGAGTAAATGATTAATTATATTTTAATTGTACTAAATATTGTCACAACATATAAAGTTGTGGATAATAATAATGTAAAATTGTACTCGTATGAATCCAGACGAATAAGCAATTGGGCCTGACGTGAAATTAATATTTTTTGACTACCTAATTAAATATTTACAATCGAATGTTTATCGTTTAATACATCGGTGAATTATATGTAACAATTATAGGTATTAATATTGGTACATTTAAGTGATTACTAACAGATCTAAACGGGGATTTTGAAATGAATGTATTGTTGCTTATCTCCTAGAAAAGTCTTCAGAGAAACAATCCATTAATCATTCTTACCATATGTGTCCACACCTACCTATATAATATATAAATAAATACCATAAAAATGAATACATCTTTTTAGTTCATAATTTGCTAATTATGAGTAATTTTGTAGTTTTATTTATTATCAAAGTTATTTTTTATGTTAAATACTCAGATCGTATTGAGGTTTGCGCGTCTTTTAGAAAGAAATTCGAAATGTATTTTATGGTTTCATGCGATTAAAAACAAAAACTGAACTAATTTACTATTGTTTGTGCGGATACAGTAATTTGTTTTTAATAAAACCAATACAATATTATATATTTGTTTAAATTACAATGTAGAAGAATACATGAATTTATTCGAGTTATTTTACTTCGAACACATTTTTTAATACATTGGAGACATATATGCACTTATTTAATATTTTCTATATTATGATGAGTAGGTACTTTGAATGCTGCATGATGGAAAAATAATTCAGGCCGTATCACGTATGCGATTTGAAAATGATTTCGAAAGCAAACCAATTTCAAAGTTAATTTAAAATGTTTTTGTGAACTTTCCAAATTTCATGTAAAATAAACTTTATTTATTTATTTAAATGCTCGTTTTTCATATTAAATATTTATTCAGCCTCTTTAAACATATGCGACTTTCGTGTAATATTTTGCAAAAAATATTTTTCGAAGAGGACGTGAGGGGACGTTGAACGAAACACGGGAAAGTCTGTCACGCAGTCAGTCTTATTATTTGGAACACTGAACAAAAATTAATGTTAAGTGAGTGTGTACGGTGTAAAAGTTTATTCAGGAGTAGTTATGGTGATGACAGGAAATATTGAATTTGAAAGCGATATGGCGAAAAAAAATTTTCTCTACCCTCTCAATCATACAACTAGCAGGTGGAATAGATTGGTCCCAAAGAGTAGAATCATATTCTAATACTGGTTGGATCAAAGTACAATACAACGGTTTAAAAGGAATTATACATGTATGATATTAAATTCACGCGATATGCGATTAATAAAACCAATAATTTTAAGGGCTTTGCAACAAATATTTTGGATATGCATATTTGAATATAGTGTTCGGGTCAGTTTAAAGCCTAAATCACTGACCGAGTTATTTATATTCTTTAAAGTAAGATTATTAATTTTCTATTCAAAATGAATTGGGTCATGAAAACGACTGAAGTACATGGTTGAGCACCTATTAATTTTGAGCATCGGCGTAACTAGGGGGCTAGGTGGCTTAGCCCCCCTAAAGACAGTATTAGCCCCCCAAGAAAAAGTCCTTCGATACTTGAAAAATTCAAAATATACTATAGCCTATATGTACGTTTTTTTTTTTACTTTATGTAACCGACGATGCCTTGGGAAGACCTTTCGCAAAACCAATAAGTATCTACAAAATGTCTAAAATGTAAAATTTTTATTTTTATCCTCGCTATTATACTATATTTTTGTTGATTTACTTGTGTGGTAAAACTAAAAGGTAAAACTAAATGGTAAAACTAATTCTATTACTTTGTAATAAAATAAATAAAGACAATATTGTAAATATATTTAATATACAAGGTAGTAGACGTATTCATCTATAGTAAATAACATTATACGAGTATATTGATCTAATTTATGTCTTAAAAGGACGTTGCACGCGCATTTGCTGTTCCCGTCTAACCATTTAATAATATACGAAATTTGTATTCGCCATTCTCATCACAGCTTCGTAATTTCTGATAGTATGATAAATTGGCCTACTACAAAATGTATAAGTCAAAACATTATCTATGCTGCTATAGTAGCTTTTTTTTCGAAATTTTAATTTTAAACAAAAATATATCTATTTAAATTATTGGTATTTATAAATAGCTATATTTCTTTTCAAAATAAAAATATCGAAAAAAAGCTCTGTAGCCATAATGAGATAATGTAGATAATGATCTGACTTTTTAAATTTCGTAATAGGTCAATTTACCACAATATTAGAAATTACGAAGTAGTGATGAGAATGCCGAATGTAAATTTCGTATATTATCAATTGGTTAGACAGAGACAGAAAATGCAGATGTAACGTCCACATAATTCTTAATGCTCCTAACATATTATTATATTATTAAAAATAAATTAAATTACTACATAATGATTTGTTTTAATATTTTTTTAGTAACTAATTAATTGAATTAACAATTTTATTAAGGTAAATGGAGGGGAGGGTTATTATTTTTGTATAATAGGACTCAACAGGTCCGTCTCGATGGAGAGGGGGTGTTTCACTCTCTCATGAATTTTTCAGTTAGCATATTTGCAGAGGGTTAGCACAACAATATCGGTAGTGAAGGCTTTTTTTTGCAACTTAATTAACCCCCCCCCCCACTAATATTTATTCGGGACGGCTCTGGGACTCAAGCCCCCCCCCCCAAGTTCCTAATCCTAGTTACGCCCATGATTTTGAGGTACAAGCCTAAAGATTCACCCCAATTTACCAGACGTTGCGGGTCTTCTTAGAGAAAGTAACAGTCAGTAATAGAGTTCATGCGAAGGAAAAAATTTTATATCATCGCAAAAATTAGAAGCTTGGCATGATGAAGAACAGGCGGAACGGAGTCAATGAACAAAGCCGTTAGCAACGGAGAAAGAACGGACCTTGGGAAAAATTATTGGATGAGTTGTCTGAAATGTAAGTTGTAACCCATTGTTCTCTATTTACTACATGATTTTAAAATTTTCTCACTACGTTGAGAATTTAATCAATATTAAATCAATATAATATGGCATTTAATTGGGTATTACTAACACACTGGCAATCAAGTAAGACAAAGTATCAAACGACATATACATCTTAATTAAACCTTACAGGTATTTACACTAGTCTGAACGTGTGTGTAAATTAAATTCGCATTGTTAGAAATATTGGAGTACTTGTAATGTCATATGTAGCAATTCGAAATTTAATATTCACATCTGCATATGACCTTATTATAAACTATAGTTCAAAACTGTGATATGAATCGTAGTTGAGCACTGAGATTTGAGAGATTACAGAGGTTTAAATAATTATATTTAAATTTTATTTTCATAGTATGAACACACGTAGGTTTTCAAAATTTCGTTATACATATTGGATTTGAAATTCATGAAAATAATATTATATATTATGTGTAATTTTGTACAATTAGTTAAATTAAATTAAAACAATTAATTACCCAATATTATTAAATTGGTTGTATTTTTAATAATATGTATTAAATTATCTTTCATAATAGCGTCATATAAGCAATTATGTGTTATTACAATAATGTGATTATACTAATACTATAGACTATAGTGTTCAGTTTAATCGATGAAGTTTTTATTATTTGGATATAATTATAATTAAAATGTACCTAATATCAATTATTGATTGTCATATAAATTAAAATAATTAACAAAAATACAAAATCAATCTACAAATTTATCGAGAAGTCATAATTAAATTTAAATTATTTTATATATATATATATATATATATATATATAAGCCTACATATATATTTATGTTATAATTTTAAAAAGTGAACGAATAGAACAAGCGAAAAAATATAAAAAAATAAACACACATGAAATGCAAATTAAGTTTTGGAGGTTATCGTATGGGAGAATCAAGTAATTCCTTTTAAATATTTGATATGCAAAGCATGTACATTTTACGTAATTTTATTGAGACTTGTAAAATTAAATATATTGTTTACTACTATAATGTGAAATAAATCAATCCAAATGAATATTATAAATATCATTATTAAGTTCTTGGATATTCATTTATTTACAAATTTTTAATTTTTAGATTTTCAAACAGAATTAAAAATGAACAACCTACTTTAAAAATAATTTTAGACTATATTTCAAATATTTAAAAACTATAAAATATAAAACATAATATGAAAAATATCTTATACTTACATAGTAGAATTAACAATTTTCATTTCTCTGTAACCAGCTTTCTAAAATATGTAAAATTACCGCTATATAGACCACACAACCGTTAATAGACGGTAAAATAAAATGTACAACTCCAAACCATTTTGAATACCTATATATTTTATACTCATATTTTATTCAAAATTATATTAATTGTTGACAGCAGTGCAATTCTATGAGATGTACTCACAACACCAAATATTTGGTTGTAAATGTATCGTTTTGCAACACAAGTTTTTTAAATTTTAAAAGATATATTATTATATGTGATTTTGATAAAATCACGTTTTTACCGATTTTATTTCATTGTTTTGTGACGCGTTAAAATACTATTGAGAAAAATCCAAAAATTAAACTCCCTAAATACCAACTAGAAAAAAATTGCCACCAGATTTTTACTAAACGCATGACGATCGAAGCATTCTAGTCAAAAAGTAGGAAAGACAATAGTTATATAAACATCATTGTAAAACCACTAGCTTCTTCGCACTGCTCAGAATCTAAAATAAAATTGATACAAAACAATGGTCCAACAACTGTATCTGAAGTGCTGAAGCGTGAACCAAATCAGTTATTTAGATTGATCGAATTGATGTTATTTAGAAAAATTTGTCGCTTTTTTTTTATACAAAATTAGAAAAATTTTGAATTTTCTAAAAAAAATTCAAGATTTTTCGCTTTAAATTTTTTAATTGTTTTTCAATTAGTGTATTATTTTAGGTAATAAATAAATCTTACCATCAACTTAATTTCGAACTAATATATGTACTTACAAATTACATGACCAGCAAATTCGATTTTTTTTTATTGTAATTAAAATTAAATTAGGTTTCGACAGTTTACATTTTGAAAATCTTTTTCGTCCAACTTATTTTTACACTTGGTTTTTTGCACAAAGGTAACATTTTTTTCCTTTTTTTTAATTACGTTATTTATTTTTTCTTTTCAAAAAATGTGTTTTTTTAACGTCTAAAACGATGTCGCAATCAGAATTTTATAACAATTTTCTCGGATTTATTATATGAAAGTAGAACATAAAAAGTGAGTTTAATGGTAAAATTGAAAATGTAATTACACTCTGTCATTCGCAGTCGACTTTTCGCTGTGCGAAATACGCGTACGAGGTTTTGTACGCTGTAATTGAAAATTAATAATGAAAATTTGTGTTCACATCATTTAGATTATTAATTTCACTGTAGCACTAAAAACAAAACATACTGACGCATAACATTGTGAACATGTAATGCCTGCTTCAACTTACCTAAAATATTGATGTTAATTATTTTTCATTTCCCTTATTTTGAATATCTCATTATTATTTACTTTAGACAAAAAAAATTCTTTTCAGAATACTATTAAAAAAGAAAATAGTTAATTTAAACATTTTTCTTATATTTCTCCGTTTTCCCATTTTTGAAAACTTATAATTTTTTGTGGTGAAAGTTTTATGTTTACCATAACCTAAACGGGGTAAGAAAGAATTAAATAGGTCGGAGAAGAAAAGTATTGATTTCAAGCTTAGAAAATATACACATCGAAATCTACTTGTATAAATCAATACGTTCAGTATATATATAACATACATATATATATATATATATATATATTTATTGTTGTAAATTGTTTTATTCAATCGATACCATATATTGCATTTACGAAATATGTGTAATATACATTGAAAAATTCAATGTATACCATTATAAACGATACAAGGTCAAACAACTATTAATAATAAAAAAATAAACTAAATAAATACAACAATAATACACTCGGATGAATAGCAAGTATATCTACTCATATAATATTATACGTATGTGCCTAAATAGAGAGATATATTCTTGAAATTACACATGACCGTCCACATTATATTTTTTGACCCTAATGCGTGTGGTATGGTTGCTTGTATGGTGTAAGCCAACGTTTAAAGTAATATTACAGAGAGTTTTTTCTACGTTAAATAATATACTTACAACAAGCTAAATATTGTGAAAAATCACTTTTATGCGGTAAATTAAATAGATATTTTCAAGAATCACCATCGTGCACAATCTAATAGGTATAAACCAATAACGATAAAACGTAAAATATTTTATAAAATAGCACAATAATATTTTTATAACGACCACATTGACTCAAACAATATAGATTCATTAGTAGGGTACGAAATCAAAAATTACCATTTTTTTTTTCTTAATAAAACCTAAAATCCTTTAAATGAAATGCAAAACCACAAAAGTAAATATTTAAAATCATTTATATTATAATTTACGCATAATATATAAATATACCGTTGTAACAGATTTAAAAATGTAAAAGATCACTTCGCTTTGCAAACAAAGTTTACATTTAATAATTATAACAGTTTACAATAATAATAATAATAATAAAATATTCTTTTTCTTTTTTTTGATGTTATCCAATAAGTTTACAGTAACGTTCAAGTACAATATTTTATGGATTTGTTCCTTTAAAATCGTAGGTAAGTACAACAGCAAATGTATAGGTAAGATAAATCAATATAGCTATCGTCTACCGAGTATTTTTATGTTACCTAACGCGACCGTGTTGTACGAGTATTTGTGAAAATATAAACGAATACGACTATACGTTTAATAATAATACGCGCGGTCAAAAGACAGTAATTTTGTAACGTCTATCGCGTCTGAACACTGTTAATTAGGAAAAAACATCGAAATGTATTTGTAAAAAATAGTTTAAATTTAATCGTGTTTAAATAAAGCAAAAATACGAACCGAGTAATTTTCCATACACAAATCCGGTACACCACTGAATTGAGCTCATTTATAAACGCTCGATTTCAAACGATAAACATCGCGTAATTGGTTTTAAAATCGTATTTTCAAAACGGCTAAACGGACGTTTCACATCAAAGCGATTCCAATGTATTCCGGTGACGTTTGAAAGCGATTTTGATATTCCAAATTGTCAGAACGAGGTGTTCTGACTTTTACGCTGTACGTAAAAGTGGTGTTTTTGTCCGCTCTAACACGGTTTCCACGTAAGCACGAGTTAAACGACAAAACGTTGAAATATTAAGAAAAAAAAATGTATTGCAAATTATAAAGTGAAATACGTAAAAAAAAAAAAAAAAAAACAAAATAAAAATCGGCATCGCAAGGATTGGCCCGGAGTCGGCGCTGGTCATTGGCAAAATGACCGGCAAGCACTGGTCTAAATTATAAATGCAGTCCTATATCAATACGGTGATCATTGTAAATTTACCCGTCTCCCAAATTCAATCGGTATTTTTTTTTTTTTTTGTTAGTCATAAATAAAATTATATACCTACTAATAATTTATTATAATAATACATAAACGCATCACTGAAACTGGGGCCGTAAAATAATAATACCGGTTTAACGTCTATTACATAACCGTAATACAAAAAGAAATTCGTGTATCGCAAAAATATATCGATTTTGATAATTAAAATATTTTCAAACGAAGTAGAAAGACGTTCCGATATAGGTGGAAATAAATAAAAAATAAAACATTTTTTTTTAAAAATTAATAATGTAATATAATAATTATACGAATCAGTGGCGTGTTGAACTTATTTCTGGTGAGGAGCAAAGATCGATAAATGGTATCACCCAACCCTTCAGGTATTATACTCACCACCTGCAGTTGCGTCGTTTCAGATTTTTAAGGGGGGGATTGACCTACCTCACTCCAATTATCACCTTCAGAAAATAATACAATATCAACACGCTTTTCACAAAATTGGTGATAAAAAACTTTTTCGCCAAAACCGTGTAACTCGACCGGTGACCATAAGAATAACACGAGTGCGAGAGAGAAAACTCCGAAATCGGTGTACAGTCACCTCGCACGACCCTCGCGCTGCACTCAAACCGGCCGTCATTTAGCACTGCATAACAAGGATCTCTAGCGAGATCCTTCGATCACATTCTCAAATATGACATCTAGCGTCTAATGATGTAGTAATCATGATTAAATGAAGCTTAATAACTACAAACTAGTATATTATGGTTGTCTGACACCCGAGTGGCTGAGTGTATAGTATTACGATATCATAGTACTTACTAAATCCATTACCCGGTACCGATTATCTAGTACCCACCCACCCGCCCACCACCAATTTTGAAGGAGTAATTGCTCCTAAATTACCCCTTCAACACGCCACTAATACGAATAATAAAAAGTATAAACGGCTAACTAAATAAGAAATGAGAAAAGTAAGAAGAATAAGTACGTAAAAGCGGAAACGTTTCGTAACCATTTACTTCTGAGTTCTGATCACGAATGTTTGTATACAATAGACGTTTTATTGATATTTGAAACGTGTGAAATGTTTCGAAATTCCGGACACTTATATAGGTTTGAAATGCCGTCCGTCACGGACTTTTGGACGAAAATTTCCGCCCTGGGCCGTCGCCCAGCTTGTCCCTGCGTACCGCCGGCCCTGGATTCCACATTCCTTAACATGCTTCATCGACATCGTTAATTGTAATAAAAATTTACGTTTATATAAACCCGTTGCCTGTTGTGATAATATCACACTTGTGATCATGGGCGTATTCACGGGGGGAAGGGGGGGAGTTCATGGGATTTAACCCCTCCCCCGTTGACCTTTTTTTTGTTTTTGCAACTAATGCGTATTATATTTTGAAGGGATATGAATATTCATTGTCTTATCGTATAATTTATATTTACAATTACAATATTATTATAATAGAATAGAATAGCGGAGTCCGAAAGCTAAAACAGAATTATTTTTTTGGAGGAAAAAATTACGCGTATTTTTTCTTCCAAGGCGTTTTACCGTCTAACTATATGAGTGTTGCTTGAAATGCGTTTTCGTTATTATTAGTTGTTACTTATTACTGAAAGTTATATTAGAAGTAGGCACGGCTCAATGGACTTACAATGTTAGCGATTCACGGAGGAGTTCCATTAACAGCACAGTAAGTGGTATATGATCTGATAAAAAAGCCAAGAAAATTTGATTTTGTACTATAAAAAATAAAAATTGTATTGAATATAACAATATTCGCAGCAGAGCGAGGCACACCTAGTAATAATATAACGAGCGGCTCGGCGTGAAGCAACCGCGGCGCGCGTCTATGTGTAGGTACACATGCACGGCGGCCGCGCCGGCTATTATCCGGGTTACCTACATTTGTCGTTATTTGTTTGTCTGTCTGTTTGTTTGTTTACACCGCAGCGGTAAAGCTAGAACGCGTGACGTCACACGACGCGGTATTTGGTTGGCCGTAACGCGACGGTTAAGGGGTCCGGACGGTATATATTATACCGAGTACGTCGGCTAATACGACGTAACCAGTAGGCGTGTTTTGACAATAATTTTTTTATTTAGTAGTAACCCGGTTTCTAGTTCGGCAAACAAACTGTTTTTGGCGTTATCGTTTAAAGTCGAGCATTTACATGTTTCGGTAATCGAAGTAACGCTTTTAGACAAGCCGCGGTCGGTATACAGAAATCAGCGAACGTCTTTTACCTTCTGGATTCGATTACATCACACGTGGTCCATCCGACAAGCCCGTAGGCAGCAAAGATTTCTTTTTTTTTTTGGGAGGGGGGGAGGCAGGTAGTATAAATTTGAAATAAAATAAAAATAATAATCTTAGAATAGAATGAAAATCAATACATTTTATTTTAAGAAAAAATTTCGGGGGGGGGGTCTGAACCCTAACCCCTTCCACCCCCCTGGCTACAGCATTGCCACCCGATGACGATTACCTATATTATCGTTATTTACTTATTTATGCTCGTTGCAAATACACAAGATGAAGGAGTTATCGCTTGAGTGAATTACTTGGATAAAGATTTTAGGGTTTTGTTTTAATTTTAAATTTGAAAACAATGATAAGTCATTCCATTCGATAAAACGATTCTGAGCGGAACTTACTTTATTTATTTCTAAAGTTACATATTTGGTGAAAATGTCAGGTTTCTATGACTACTAGTTTCAAAATTACGAAGAAATAAACAACAATCGATCAAGACGAAATTGTATTTTTAGCGTTTTTGAGTTATATTCTTAGGCGCTTTTGAGAAAATCGAAAAATGACCTCTCTAAAGTACCAAATAGATGCGAATTGCTGCCGGAAACAAATTGTGACCGAAGAGACCGGAGCACTCCTTCTGGTCGAAAACCTGTACACAGGATAGACAAAAAAAAAAAAAAAAAATAAACATCATTGTAAAAACAATAGATTCATCGCTCCGCTCAGAATCTAAAAAAAAATGTTTCTAGATTACGAATGGAATATGGTCATCTCTCTGATAATATTGTATTTAACCGATTCTCTGTATCCTTGTGCGCGCGGCTTTGACGACTTAACAATAACTTCAAAAACTTTACTGTTGAAATTTTAGAACAGTCGACACAATTAATACACCACGAAGTTTAAAATAGCAAGTATATATCGCAATATATATATATATATGTATATAATTATAAAAACAGAAAACATTTTTTTTATATATATATTATAATAATAATAATAATACCGACGAATTCATAAACAGCTCATGTAGTTGGTAAATTTTAAAAACCGGTTTCGAGGAGACAAGAATTAAGATAGTAATTAAATGAGGGAGATGTTATTAGAGGACAACGCTTCAATGTAGGAGAAGTTAATGAAAAGAGAAGAAAAAATATTTCTATTTCTATTATGATATAGAGAATGGACAATTAAAAATCAGATGACGGAAATCACATACTCGTATTTCATCACCACAGTTGAAGAAGCTGGTACACGAATTAGGACTGTGATTGAGCCCTAACTTAAAAGAGTGATTTGGTAGTAAACTATGACCCATCCGCGGTCTTCGAGTGTAGAACAATAATAATCGGACGATTATAGCATTTAGAGAGTGAAACCATGGTTGAATTTTGGGGTAAATAAATTTAAAAATGAGTTTAAAATAAGAATTATTTTATTACCACCACACATATTATTATCTACGAATATTATGCTGAAAAGTAAACACAAGTAAATTTACTTATAATCCAGTGAACAATATCGGCGACCAAGTTTACCTAAAAAAAAGTATCGCCAAAACACGCGCTTATTGATGTACACTTGCAGTGTTGTGTGTGTGTGTGTGTGTGTGTGTGTGTGTGTGATGAGCAGACTTGTAAAGATTACTTTAATTTTGTATTCGGAATATTTATTCGAATAAGCGGGTAAAATATCATTCGGAATAATTAAAAACAAATATATATTATGTGTATATATATATATATATACGCGGAATGCTTTAAAAATTATTCCGATCGTTTTTACTCGTAGTTTATTGACAGTTTTCCACAAGTCTATATTTGGTTCTCAAACACATTACCGTATCTGGCTTTCACATTGTTTAAATAAATCAAAATTCTAATGATAAAAAAACTATTAAAATTATGCAAAAAATGTCAATAAAAAATATAATCCTGCGAGCTGCGTTTTGTTGTTATATTATACGAATTATTATCATATCCCGCGATTTAGTGTTCTGCCATTACCACTGTCGATCGTTTTTGCGATAATTCCTTATTTACACAATCGTAAAATTCTAATGTGTAAATAATTTGCTATTCGTTCAGCAACAGCTACGAGCTGTTTTCAAAAATCGTCATTGGAAATCGGCAGCAACAATTCACATGATATATGTAACAAAAACGTAAGAACATAATATTATCACAACAAAAACACTTCGCCTGCAGCTACGTGTAAAAAAACGGCTAAGTAAAAAACAATCTATCACCAGTTATTACGTATCTCGTAAGTGTTTAGCATCATAAAGTTGTGATATCATTTGTGATGCTAAGTAAAATTTTCGATTTACTTGGCGAGATCAAATAAACTTTCCTAATATAAAGTATTTTAAGTATTTGTAAATTTATTGCAACCTAATTAATAATTATGTACCTATCATTATAAAAATACAGTAAATTGTACATTGTATAACTATGCACTCTATTATACCCTATAATAAGAAGTGATACTGTTATAACAACTGATTAGGAAAGTTTATTTGATCTCGCCAAGTAAATCGAAAATTTTACTTAGCATCACAAATGATATCACAACTTTATGATGCTAAACACTTACGAGATACGTAATAACTGGTGATAGATTGTTTTTTACTTAGCCGTTTTTTTACACGTAGCTGCAGGCGAAGTGTTTTTGTTGTGTAGAACGATTGTCTAATGACTACGTGCCGCGCAACGTAGAGTGGGGGACCGGTAGGCGCGACAACGCGAGAAGCGGCCGCCGTGATTCCAGATTTCAGTATAATTTGTCATTAAAATGTTCGCACTTTTTTTTTAATAACTTCGTTTGTAATTACACGATTTCGATGATTTTTACAAAAGGATCATGTGCACAATTTTTCTGATATTTTGACGTTAACTAGGTATTAATTGATTCAGTACATAATTAGTTATCACGGACTAAAAATAACACCAATATTTACACGGTTTAAATGGGTAACTCCTGCTTCGAGATAATATACACTGTCGTGCCGTAGCTATTATTTTTTTTTACTTAGCTCGCGCCACGACCGTGACGCTGGATATTCACCGCTATAAATCAATAATAAGGCGGTATGATAACAGCGCGCGTGTCGCTGATGGAACATGCGCGTTACGCGCGTATTAAACGATTGTTGAAAGGGTGGTGTGCAGTGACGAAACGCAAAACGAGAATGGAAAACAACTACACATACACACTCGGTCATGTAATAATAATATTGTACGCTTATGTGTGTGTGTTTGTATAACCTTGTCGGTTATATTATGTCATACAACACGTGTATTTATGGATATAAAAATATTATATTATTATTTACCGGGGAATAAGAATACGATTTTCCCGCGACATCGAAAATCCGTGTCAAGGGCTCGGGGGTGGTGGTGTGGGCAGCGCGCGACGATCGTCGAGTGTATCGTCGTGTCGCGTTACGATAATATTTTTATGTTTTCTAGTCCGCGCTGGTTTCGTTCGAACGTCGTGATTTCAATAACGAAATTTCGCTGTAGAATTTCACGTTTTTCAATTATTATTATTATTATTATTATTATTATTATTATTATTATTATTATTATTATTATTATTATTATTATTATTATTATTATTATTATTATTATTATTATTATTATTATTATTATTATTATTATTATTATTATTATTATTATTATTATTATTATTATTATTATTATTATTATTATTATTATTATTATTATTATTATTATTATTATTATTATTATTATTATTATTATTATTATTATTATTATTATTATTATTATTATTATTATTATTATTATTATTATTATTATTATTATTATTATTATTATTATTATTATTATTATTATTATTATTATTATTATTATTATTATTATTATTATTATTATTATTATTATTATTATTATTATTATTATTATTATTATTATTATTATTATTATTATTATTATTATTATTATTATTATTATTATTATTATTATTATTATTATTATTATTATTATTATTATTATTATTATTATTATTATTATTATTATTATTATTATTATTATTATTATTATTATTATTATTATTATTATTATTATTATTATTATTATTATTATTATTATTATTATTATTATTATTATTATTATTATTATTATTATTATTATTATTATTATTATTATTATTATTATTATTATTATTATTATTATTATTATTATTATTATTATTATTATTATTATTATTATTATTATTATTATTATTATTATTATTATTATTATTATTATTATTATTATTATTATTATTATTCGCGTACGTACCTATATATGACGCGTGTACGTATCGTCGGCTTACAGGTTACAAACAAAGTGAAACAACACCGAGTGAATCTAATTTTACGGGAATAAATAGTAGTACATAACGCGTGGAAATGAAATATATATTTAACAAAGAAATAAACCGGAAAACAAACGGTAACTCGGCTGTGAACACGTGTTATCAAATTTTTAACAAGATTTTTGCGTTCGCTTTTGAGCGTTATTTAAAGCAGGGCTCTCATTTGAAAATAAAAAAAAATGTTTAACGTTTTAACGTTTTTTTTTTAATCGTTATTTACCTTTTGCGTTTATCGTTATGTGGCATATTTTTGCGTTATGGATTATTTGTGTTTAACGTTAAAGAAAGTTTTTTCGTTATGTGATATTTACGTTTTACGTTTATCGGTATTTTAACGTTATTTGGTTTAATATCGATTTTTTTTTCCAAATAAATAAATCCATTCACATTCCATTATAGACTACCTATAGCGCGTTTTCAAATCTCATAAACGCAATGTACTTCATTGATGACAAAAGTCCTAATTTTTTGATTTTAGAAATTTTTTCTGTGAGAACATTGGTTTATTTTTCACTTTATATTCCAGTGCAGAATATTTTTCTTAAAATGTTGATTATATATTACCAATAGAATCTGTTCTGACTATAACTGACATCTTCTCAGACACGTATCTTTGAACAATTTTTACCATCAAGCAAACAAAGGTAATCTGAAAGGTCCAGTAACAATAAACAGTATTTCAATTCGCGATCACACACGCAGAAAGAGAATTTCCGCGAAAGACATATTATAGGGAAACCGTATATCTCAATACACGCGTCCATGTGTACGCGTCCGTGTGAACCCAGCCTTATTATATAGAACTATAATAAACCTACGCCATCGGCTTTTGTTTTCCGTAGTAAATTGGAAAAAAATATTAAAATAACGGTAATTCTATTTTTCGTTTTTTGATATATAACGTTAATACATTATTTCGTTTAACGACATGTTTTAATTTTGTGATAGTTTAAAATTAGTGTTTATCGTTTTCCGTTACGTTTTTTAAATATTCGTTTCAATTGATATTTTGCAATTATAACGTTCTAATCAAAACGTTATTATAACGTTTGCGAGCCCTGGTCGCTCGGTGTTTCTCTGGAAATTTTGTCTTTCGCGGCGGCGACTACTGAACTCTACGCGCGCTGTGGCTCCAACACACACACACACACGCTAACTGTGTCGTCTAACCCCTCACAGTTAATGTTTATACTAGACGAATCCGTGTACATTTTCAAACATAATTGCTTAATAATTGCATAATTTGCTTTCTAACATAATATTGCTTGAAAACAGTAAACCGCCTCCCCCCCCCCATTAAGCCCCGAGAATTTTTTTTTTTTATAAAGGAATATTGTATTCGAATGAAAACGTTAATTATTATTTTATTTTTTCGCAATTTTAAGAGAAAAAAAGTTTATTAGGAAAATATATGCGCGTACGAACGTTTCTGAGGCCATGTGCCGCTCTTCAAACGAGCCTGCCGCAGACGTGCGATGTAAAATGCGATAGCGCGTGCCCGTACCGAAATCCTGAACGCGCGCCATAAATCCGTAAAACGCATTTTAGAACTGTTCAGATACTTACGAGGCAAAACGAAATTAATAATGAACGTTTAAAATAAACCGTGTTACCGACGATTTCTTCTTACTCAAAAATGCAGTGTATTCTACGGTATACTTCTAATATTTTTATTACACTACTCGTGATAAGAGTGGAAAGAAATGTTTTAGTCGTTCGAAGAGCCGCGTGTACATCCGTTTAACCCATGACAGAAGAAAGACGGTCAAACCGAGTTACACTCAGCATTATATATATATATATATATATATATATACTGCTGTAAG
This sequence comes from Slavum lentiscoides, assembly GCA_032441835.1. Taxonomy (NCBI): domain Eukaryota; kingdom Metazoa; phylum Arthropoda; class Insecta; order Hemiptera; family Aphididae; genus Slavum; species Slavum lentiscoides. Next base: position 18,222,692 of record CM063706.1, on the reverse strand, counting down.
AATTTATTTTTTTTTTTTTTAAATCGTTGAAACGTTTTTTTTTTAAAAAATTATAATCATATTCGATAAGTGGATTTTATTTGATAAACACGTATTAGCTGTATTCAATAATTCTTATTGTAGATACTGAGCGAAACGACAAAGCTATTGGTTTTAAAAATGACGTTTATTTATTTTTTCTGTGTGTACACATTTTGGAGAAGGATGCATGCTCGGATGATCTCGTCATGCGTGTTACGTTCCGGTACCCGGCAAGCCGTATCCGGTCGCGGTAGGTAATTTATTGGAAAAGTTTTTTCGATTTTCTCGGTAATTTCCTTACGCCTAATTCGAACAACACGACAATTGGGAAAAAAATAATTTTTTCGATGTTTTTTGTACGCGACACAAAAAAGTATGGAAAAAAAAATCGTGTTAAACACAGCAGAAACGCGATTTTGTCAAAATTCATTATTATACACACCTACCGACCGATGCGATGATTTATCAATCGCTTTTAAATTTATATTAATAAAAAAAACCCCTCTAAAATTTTTCTAAATAACTCACCGTATAGCGACGTGCAAAACATTCGCGGCCATTTTTTTCTTCTTTATTTTTATTTTAATCTGTTTTTTTAATGTGTCGGTAAAAAATTCGATGAGCAAAATCAAAAGATCGTTGGAAGAAAAATAGGCAGTTTTTAAAAAATTGGCCCCTTTCGAAAACGGCTGACCCAAGGGGTGGTTAAGGACACCTCTCAAATTGACCGTGGGGGTTTGTATCAATGCGCGCTATATCGATTGCAGCTGTTATTCGGTGGTCATTTCTAGACATACGATTAAAAGACTGCAGTTAGGAAATTGGGCATCGTAATTGTTTAAAAATAACAATATGTATATTAATAATACAAAATTAATACGCATTATAAAAGAAAAAATGTGTAAAGAGAAGTATGCCTAGATAATTCCACAAAATGTTTATAAAGGTAACAACTATAGTTTCGCCTTATATAAATCACCGTCAGGTTAACCTACTTCATTACCTATTAATGTATCACGGTTCGTAACCCGATGATAACTTATGTAGGCGAAAGTGCGAAACTATAGTCGTTACCTATATAAACATTTTCCGTATACTCTGGACACATTTTCTTTTTATATATTTTTTATAATACATACATTTAATTGTTAATAAATTTATTCCTAATTGCCGTTAAATTTTGCATTATAATGTCCGACTTTAGAGTAAAATATTTTCGAACACTTTTAAGACGATATTGTTTTTTATTATCCGCACAGGTAAGATCTTAGCCCCCTCACCACTCAATACGAAATTCCCGGCTACACAAATAATTATTGGCGAATTGGCAATAATAATCTGTAGGCGTAACTAGGGGGGCAGGGGGGCTTAGGGAGCTTAGCCCGCAGTCACCAATTTAGCCCCCAAAAAAAAGGCAACCTGACTACATTAAAAATGTACAGTATTTTCTATATATTTTTCTAATATTCCTAGTTATTGGGTAATTGAAAATTGATGACCTTTTTTTTTTTTTCACTTATTTGGGTTATTTTGGCATCAGTCGGCAAAAATTTCTGAAAGTGAACACTTTTTTTTTTACTTATATTAATTTTAGCCCCTCCCCCCTAATATAATAATTCGAACGACGAGTTTTTGACGAAAATACGCGAAAATTGTAATAAATAGTAAGCGATTACGATTATTATACGATACAGAAACAATTAGCTATGGATTATAATTGAATATTATATAGCAGGGGCAACTATTTTTAATTTTATTCTTTAGTTTTTAAGTTTTTTGTCACCATTAAAATAATATTGTGTTATTAATATTATAACGTATAAATAGAAAATAAATGAAGTTTCGTATGTATATATGAATATAAAGTTTCTAAATTTTTTTGTATAATACACATTAATTTTACAATTACGTTTTTGCCCCTCCCCCAAAAAAAAAAATTAAGTGCTAGAACGGCCGCTGGCCCCTGATGTAGCTGCGTATACGTTTGTGAATGCGCAACAGTCGAACTGTTGCTGTTGCGGACGCGTTCTAAAACCGCGGCAAAAAAAAAAAAAAAACAAAACAAAACACGATTACCCACGTTTTCGAATGGAACGCGCACCAGACGTACTTGACATTTATGCAATACGAATTGATAGAGTTGACGACGTAAAAGAAGATAATCAATCAAAAAGGAAAAAATTTTTTAAAAAAAATTGTGTCTTATGTACGTAATAACTGCTGTTGCACAGTCACCTCCCAGACTGTATAGACACGTTAATACCTATAGTATGTATTGGCGCATTGCGCGCGCGACAATGAAAACTAGATTGTGAGCTATTGTAAAGAAAGCGAATAAAAATACTTTCAATTATTATGTCGTTTATTTATTTTTTTCTTGTATCACGTCCCGGTAATTACTATATATTATATGGGTACGGCATCTGTTCGAGTGCGCGCTTATTTGTACAAAAAAAAAAAAAAAACTCGAGAGGCCATTCGTCGTATAATATAATCGCCATTTACGGAAATCATGACCTAAACTAAATATTTCGTAATGTCGACGGTGAAATTTTTTATTATTATTTTTTTTTTTCAAATAACAGCGAACAAAAAACGTACTCGACATCCTATTAGAATAAGTCTGGTCACGTGAAATATTCGTACCAACGGAAATCTTTTTCGATTTTTATTTCGTGTTCGACGTTACGAATTGTTCGATTTTCGAACAGAAAATCGAACTCATAATCGGAGAGAACATTCGAACCGAATATTATACCGGAAAACCGAATTCGAATTGAATTTGTCGAATAAAAAAAAAAAAAAACAATAAAAAATCCATTTAAATAAATAAAACAGCGTTTGTTCTGTTTTTTAGAGGATGAAAAGTAATTTTTCTTCAATCCGCAGTAACAACAAAGATTTAATGTTTACTATATCCATTAGCCCGACTGTTTCCGCTGTCGCAAGTGGGCTACTCGGAAAATTAAAATACACATTATTCGTATACCAGCTACTATAATGCTATTCGTCGTTGCATTAAGATCTCATAAAATAAAAAAAATCCTTTTGTATTTTTATTTTATAATACTCGGTGGTGAATTAATAGCAAAATTTGTTAAACTGCAACTTATATTACGTAAATCAATAAGGTACGAGATAATATTCTGTAATATATAATATGTAATACAGTAGGTACTATAATTACCTGACTATTATTATTATTATTATTATTATTATTATTATTATTATTATTATTATTATTATTATTATTATTATTATTATTATTATTATTATTATTATTATTATTATTATTATTATTATTATTATTATTATTATTATTATTATTATTATTATTATTATTATTATTATTATTATTATTATTATTATTATTATTATTATTATTATTATTATTATTATTATTATTATTATTTATTTTACGAATTAATAATTAATCATTAACTGATTCAATTTAATTTTAAATCTATTGAGTTCGTTTCGGGTTTGATATATTTAAAATTGAATAGTTCCGTTCGGGTACGAATAAAATGTCAGTTGGGTTCGACATCAAAAATCTGGTTATATTTGAACAAAATATACAAATATAAAATGATGTAATTCGCCGAATTCCCGATTTTCATACTTAATTCGCGAATTAGGTTATTTACACCAATAAGTCATAATTAATAACGAAATTGTAGTATACGACAATAATATTATATAAATATTACATAAGTATTTGTTGTTAGACGAAATAAATTAATCAAACACTGTACGGGAATCGTCGGAATACTAACAATTAAATTCTAATAAAATAGTAAAAACAAAAATGTAAAAATAAAAGATAAAAAAAGAATAATGTGTGAATAAAATAGAAATAAAATAAAAATTACAAATTAATATTCGTGTATAAAAATGTGTGCGTATATATATATATATATATATATATATATATATGTGTGTGTGTGTGTGTGTGTATACAAATTAAATTCTGGAATTCGTAAAATAATAATAATAAATTAATAATACTTTGTTGGAAACACAAAAACAATTTACTTTGTCTACTGTTCCTGATGTATATCATTATACATTTGACATTTGTTGGAATTTTGAAATTCTAAATTATCTTTAGTATATTTTATTGTTATTATTATTTTTAATTTGACTATATTTTTACAGTACACCGTGTATGAATCGAATTAGAAACGGAAAAATATAGGTAGTATATACACGTATTTATATTATAAGAGTGTACATCATCGGATATTCATATAGGAGTATACTAAAAAGCACTTATAAATTTTTATCGAAATCCAAATATTGCTAGTGGATTTACCATAATATTTCGATCTCTCACTGTTCTCTCTTCTGTGCCGATCCTCGATTAGGGCTCGGTATATTTTATACGCAAACATTGCATAATATCCATCGTACCGATATCACTTTCAAAGTTTTTGAAATCATTATAGTTTGCTGGTAATGTTCTCGATATAGATTTTATCCTACACGTGACTATGCGGTCATACAATTATATATTATATGTTCTTATTAAATTGAAATCGTCATCGTTGGTGCCTGTACATTCCACAAACTTTTTAACATCTTTGTTGAGGCCGCAACGGTCAGTCATTTACATACGCGCGCGGACCGATAATATTATTTATCTGTTCGGTAATTGTTTAATTTTATATCTTGAATTGCAACGGCCAACGCCCTCGTTATTATTATTATTATTATTATTATTATTATTATTATTATTATTATTGTCGTTATACCATCGTCATCGCCTACGCTTGTTCAATATTGTTGTTCGTCGTAAAGTTTTGTTAAGTCGTGATCTTTAAAATTGTGTAGTTTTTCCGTCGTTGCAAATCATCGTCGCGTCTTATTTTCGAAAAATTGTTATTTTCCATTTTTTTTTGTACTATTTTTTGTATAATATCGACTCGAATAGTCGTAATAGCAATTGTATTTGTATTATTATATATATATATTAGCCTCGAATAGTCGTAATAGCAATTGTATTTGTATTATTATATATATATATTAGCTCGAATAGCTGAGATATATGTATTAGTGTATTACATCTGTGGATCCGAATAATCGTCATTACCGTTCTGTTACGTACTTATAATACATTGTACTAATGTTTCATTCGTTTTACTCTTGTAGCTCAAATTCGTAGTAAATGCTATTGTTACCACTTTATTTTATATAATATATTTATTTAGGCGTGTATGTATTTTTGTAATTTATAATAAAATATAGGGTTCGACTGGCCAGTCTGCGACGTATTATAAGTTCATTGCTGTAAATACTAATTTTTATATCAATTATTATTTTATATTATTTGTTGAGCCAAAAGGATTAATTTTTATACATTTCAATTTTTATACTTGAATTAATGTGTAATAGTTATTGTTAGATTGCTTCGTAATTGTTTATTTATTTTTTGTCATTTCGAATCCCATTTATTATTATATATTAAAATTGTTGAGCCAAGGGAGCTAATTTTTACATATTACAATTTTTATATTCGCATTTATATTATTTTGTATGAGCTCGCATTTATATTATTTTGTCATTTCGCGATTATCTATTCATTTTTTATTTTTTTTAAATGTGAATTGTTAATATTTTTTCTTACATTATATTAGAATTATTGAACCAAAGGTATAATTTATTTATTTTATTATTTATTAAGTTTTGTGAAATCGACACGCACTTTATTTTTAGTTGCGTTCGGGCGCGTGTAATAATATTTTATACTCCCGGCGCGATCAATCTTGGTATATTATAAAATGTAAGACGGTTATTGGTTTTAATACTTGAAAAAATCCGTATTTTATCATCATAATATTATAATATATTATTACCACTCTCACCCACCATCATCTGCAACGTTTACGGAGTACCTATATATGCATCTCGCGTCAACGCTGATGGTACTATTCCTTTACTTGTACAAAAAGTAATATTGTAGAACTCTTACGGTAAGCCTATAATAATTAAATGAAACATCAAACAAATATTTATTATATTACTCTCAATATAAAATTGAATTTTATCCCGCCGAGCCGGAACTTACAAAAGTCGACTTTTTGAACTAAAAAAACGAATTAAATCGTGAAAAAATTATAACGTATTTTACTCGATACGGTTTCGTGATTTTATTTATTATAATTATACAGTATATACTGTCAGGGTCGGACTGGAAGGTCGAGAGACCGGGAAAAGGCGACTCGTGTCCGTAATGTATTGATTGAGGCCCGTCGATACAGTTTTTTTTTTTATAAAAAACGGGTATTTTGAATTTTATTCCTCGCATTATTTATTTATGCTCATTACTTGTTGTTCAACGCTAATTGTCTACAGAAACGGTACGGCACAAGACAATTCAAAAGGATTAGTAGTTTTAAAGAAAAGCATTTTAAACACCACTGATTCTAATACGGTCATAGACCACCGTCTATCCTAAAAAAAAAGCAAGCCATTACATAAATCACTGATGGTTTAAATAATAATTTCTGTGTGTCGAATAATGATAATTGAATGAGTAAAATTATAATTGTTCAACAAACGCAGCGAATTAAAAAACATTTCTGTTATTATTTTATAAGTATACCGTAGATAGAATTGTGCTGAAAACCGAGCTATTTTGAGACATCAAGAGTATACAATTTTAAGTCATTTTATTACCAATTACTGGGCTGCTTCGAGCAAAATCTCCCGGGCCGCTCTAAAGCAGCTTGCAGACCACCCCTGCAGTCATAAGCGTGCGCAGACATTACTGGCAGGGTAGTCATAAATGATACATTACACATTGACATTTAACATGAACAAAAAATTTTAGATAGGGTAACTTTATTTTACTTACTGGCGAGGAAACGGTCGCAGGAGGGTTCTTGCGTGTACTGTGCAGCGACGGAGGACACAGCAGAACACACTATTTTCGAGTGTGCTCATTGGGCGGAGCACCGGCGATGGTACAGGGCAAGAGTAGGAAGTGAACTGACACCGGAGGACGTGGAAGGAATCCTTTGCGGTCCCCTGAAGGAGGAGCTGCCAGACAACCCTGGCGCTGCCAATCGTCTGCTGGAGGTTGCGAGAACGGTTCAAACGGAGTTCGTTGACATGGTTCGGGCCATCATGAGTGCAAAGGAGGATGATGAGAGGCAGCGGCAAGCGGAGGAGAGGAGTCGCCATCCAATTTAGCAACGAGCAGGAACGAGGGATCAATCACACTCTATAGATTGTAAAACGTTTTTTTAATGCCTGTAGCTGCGTCGCGGTCCTTCGTTGGTAGCATATTTATTGTATCAATGCGCGGCTATCCTCGAATGGCCTATTATGTATGCATTTTAATGGTTTTGAAATAAACGATGGCGGGCGCGGGGCAGTAATGCGCAAGCGGTTCCCCCACGTCCGTCGGTTATCTAAAAAAAAAAAAAAGGGTAACTTTATTTAACTGCATTTACCATAGTAAAAAAATTATTTTATAAGTAATAATATAATGTAATATACCTAAATTAGTTAATAAGTAAAAATTTAACAACACTATTTTATATATAATAAACATATTAGATATGTTTTAATTATAACTCCATACGCCTTTTGGTTGGTTTGTTGATTTTGAAATATTCAATAACTACAATGTATTATCAATGGTGATAGCATGTACTCTTGTGATATCAGGTTTTGTAAACTAAAATCAACCAGTATGGTTCGCGATAGGATTCAGTGCTTGGCCAGCGGTTACTATGATAAAATAAATTAATAAAATAAAATTATGATAAATTTATTTTATCATAGCAGTTACTAACGACGATATATATTTTTTAATTTTTCCAATATTCTTATTTCTTACATTTTACCGTTTACGGACATGTTGAAATGGTCAAACATAATATTATGTTGAGGGCGGGGGAGTTGTTCGCAGAGTAGTCAAGTGCCTACCCTGACTACCCCGTGCGCACGCTTATGCCTGCAGTATACTGCGATGGCCGGCGTTTTAATCACGGTCAAGTCTCATATTACGATTTATAATATGATGTGCGTACCTATAGGCAGTGGCGTATTTGAGACTTCACCTCAGGGGGGGGGGCGATGGTAAAAGAACTCTCCCCCTTCCCACCAATAAAAAAAATCATATGTAGGAATATAATTGTTGAACAAAACACATTTTATTTATTATCATTATATGTATTTAATTTACAAAACTAAGTCTATATTTCTTTTTTTACTATTAGCAAATGTATCAATTACATCATCTACATTTAATGTTATAGTATGGTGAATATTAAGCAATGCCAAACCCGTTAGGCGATCTTGCCCCATTTTTGATCTCAGCCAATATAATATAAAATAATATAATTTTTTTAAATCTCTCGGAGGGGGCGATTGCCCCTATCGCCCCCTCAAATACGCCACTGCCTATAGGACCACGGATTTAAATTCGTATTATATAACGCGTGCATTTCGATGGCAATAATAATCCGACGAGTGTATATTTGGTTACAGCCGAAGTGGAATCAGCGCGCGCGTGTATCGAGTGTGGCGCGTGCATCGCGATCCGTATACGACCGGCATAATCGGGTCGAGAAGGACTTTTCGTCCGAGAAACAACCGACTCACGATGGGAAATCGGTTAGTGCGGCCGACGTGGCTTTCCTTGTGTTTGTTTTGCGTTATTGTTGTCGGCGGCCGATCGCTCGGATTTAAAAACGCTCGAATATGGACAAGGCCGGATTCCAGTTCTCATCACACGCACCACGTATAGACAACAATAATAATAAATAATAACAATAATAATAATAAAAAATAGCCGAGGTAAATAGAAACGATAATGGAAACAGAATTATTATTATTATTACGCAAAACGAATTATTATTATACGAAGTCAATTTCGCTTTAACGGTGGCGGTACTATACGAAGAAGAGGGCCCGGCGTTGACATTTTTGTCGGGCCCCCCCCTCCAAAGAAAAAGAAAATTCCAAATATTTGTGGAAAAAAAAAAAAGAAATCGAGACGTGCATTTGAATATTTCTTCGGAAACCGCGGATGTTCGCGATATTCGATATTAGACACAAATCTCTTTTTACACACATATGAGAAATAAAAATTTGTGTATACGCGTATTTTATTAAATTGATGTGATTTTCCGCATCTCTCGATTTTATCCGATAATGATACGCATACGACGCGCTTATATACAGACGGTAAAAAAAACGTTCCGATATATAACAGAATTTTCGTGATTTAAATAATCTAATAATAAAGAGTCGCGCTTTCGCGTCATCTATACAACACTGTACTTGGGAAATATGCGGCTGCAGACACCGCCGAGTATCGATTTTAAATTTGCAGTAACCGGCCCGGTTTTTCAATATAATAAAACATCTGTTGTTTCGACAGAGATACGTCGCTGTCGACATCGAAAAATGACAATGATTAGTGTATATGCGAACCTGCACAACAGACGCGGTCGTTTAATTTCCGAAGCGCAAAAAAAAAAAAAAAATGTACATCTCGTCATTCCGTCTTTCGTTCAGCTGGTAAAAATAAGAACACCAGAATATTAATATTCGCTGTATTCGATGCATTTAACTTTTTTTTTTTTATATAATCGGCGAATAACGCGCTTCAAGGTCTACATACAAAAGATCAAATTTTATAAAATAATAATTTTTTTTTTATTTTTAATCATAAAAAGTATCACGCACATTTTTGGTAATAAACTATTACAATTTTTGAATAATTTTTGCATTTTTAAAATTTATTCCCGCGTATATAAATGCTTAATTTATATTTGAGCTCTTTTTTTTTTTTTTTGTGCGTACGTATGTTTTTTAGCGCATAAAGTTCCGAGCCCCGGTATAAATAGTATATTTATTATACACAAGCAATAATCATATTTTTTTCCCCTTGCTCAGTAATATCTGCCGATTTATAATGAAACACTTCGAAATAAACTTTGTGTGTGTGTCAAAACACTTTACGTCGAAAAACCAGAATATTTTGTCGATATTTCTGTATTATACACGGAGTGTATTTATTATCAACGTTGCATCTGTTACGACGAATACCGGTGGTGTTATAGTATAGAGAGAGATCAAATTTTCTTGTGAAATTTTTTTTTCTCAGCTCAGGAATTACGACTTTTTTTTGTAGGGAGAGGGGGAGCTGCTTTCCGCCACACCGTTCTAAGTCGATTGTTAATCAGTAGAACTGTTAGATTGACGCGTAGACCGCGGTGGCGTTAACGCGAATGCATACGAAATTTCCGCCGTCGTAGTTATACATCACACATCGGTTCATAATACGTATTATATAAAGATGATAAAGTTTTAGCGAACATTTCTAGAGATTTAATCATTCGTTTCGGGAAACTTTTTTAATAACGTTTGAAGTTCGCGGACGGAGCTTTTCTTCGCTAATTTAAAATTTTAATAAGCCGTGAGGAGTTTTGGAATCCCATTCACATTACGAGTGCATTCGCTCGTGGAATTGTTAAAACACAAACTGTATAATATAAGTAAGTTGTTCGACGCGCATTCCAGTGACTCCGAATGACATAATATGTCTGTAGTAATAATAATAGGTGTGTACAATATTTCGTTTCGTGCGGGGACGAATCAATTGCGGTGGTGATCGTCAAGACTGAACACGGCGCACAATTATCGTTAACAGTCGCCTGCAATCAGTGGCGGTCAAATGATTTTGTCATGGGGAGGATGAGGCTGATTTATATATGATATATATTTGTATTACTAATAAATAGGCCGGTTCTGGAATCGGAACCGCTAATAACAATTTTGAGAACCCGAACCGAACCGAACCCTTTATTTTTGTTTAAATTAAGAACCGGAACCCATGAATTCTAAAGGTTCTTCCTCGTCGGTTCTTAAACGTAATTTTCATAAAACATTTTTTCAAATAATGTGGCACAGAACCAGTGCTTAGAAGGAATGCATTCAAAGAAACTCGTTCCGTTGATTTCGTTGAATTTTCAAGAACGTATCGGAAATGAAATTTTTTTGTGTGAAAGAACGTCATAGAAATTTCGTTTTTTTTTTTTAGGCTAACGTGAACATTTTTTCGTTCCTTTTTTCTTAAATATAATTTAAAGAAGTTTTAGAATTTAGAAAAAAGTTTTAATAAATTCTTAACGGAAATTTGGAAATGTAACCATTATACATATTATACGATAATATTGACGTTTTCGACACGTACAATTTAATAATCAGAACCCAGATCGGCGGAAAATAAAATCCACAAATGTTTTTATCTCGATAGAAGTCATTAATATCAAAACGATTGTGAATTCCAGGTATGTAATTAAATAGCCCCGTAGTCTTCTTCTTTAATTTTTTGTTTAATATGTATTTGTACTGTAAGTACAATGTTTTCTATACAAGTTACAATAATATTATAATTTATAATAATAATAATGATTGTAGGGTACACTGTCCAAATTTTACTTTTCCTTAAAATATTATGTGGTCAAAATATTGATAAACATTACTATTATTGAAATATTTTAATGTAATTTATTTTCATATTTGAAATTGGTAAAAACCGGAACCGGAACCCTATAATATATATATATGGAACCGGAACTACATATTTTTTTAAATAACCGGCACCGAATCAGAAGCGGTAAATTTTTTTCCTAAGAACCAGAACCGGAACCAGTACCGATAAAATCAAAAGATTCCAGTCCCTGCTAGAAAGTAACGCGTATTAAACGAACACTCCTTCTACGTGAGAAAGCATTGAAAAACAAAATAATAATAATAATAAAATTTTAAAAAAGTAATAATGATAAAACACAATACACATTCTTCGTTTCGATCAGAAACCAAAATTATAAACTTTATGTCAATTATATTTTACAAAACTAACGGGTTTTATTCCATAAAAATAAGCTTATCTACTATTAACGAATGACAGACGCGATGTTTATTCGACTAATATAAATAATAAATAAATACAATTTTTTTTTATAAATTTTATAGTATACACACAAATTTTATTCTATACTTCGTTCATTATTACATAATTTATAAACATATTGTAATACGTTACCAAATCCGTTTTTGAACCTATCAGTTGTAATATTGTGCTTACTGGTTTAATATGAATTTCGAAAAACAAATTGATCTTGCATTGTAACTGTGCTCTTAACATTGTTTTATCGCGTAATTCGAGCGTGTATTACTTTGTCATTGAAATATGAGACTGTAATAACTAATAAATAATTCCACATATGTAAACAATAACGAATCGATTATATAAACCTATTGAAACTCGAATACCTTTTACACCACGCTGTATAGGCATAAAGCAATAATAATTTTATATATTAAATTGTTTTAATCAATTGCATAAATGCAGTCATATATATATATATATATATATATATATATATATATATATATATATATAATTATTAATTATTTTAATAATAAAATATAAATACACACGATTTTAAGACTTCTATATATTTCAATTAGGTACTTCGAATGTTGTATCTCTTACACACTACACTTTATTTTATATTTTTCAAAACGAATATAAATTATAATATTTTATAAATCAGGCAATCGTCTCAAAATATTCTGATTTGAAAATTTGTCTTCTATGTAAACATGTAGTTTATCATACGCGTGGATACCTTTTACTGTCAGAAAAAATATACGTAAGTACTTGAAAAAAACAATAAGCGAATATACTATATGCAAATTATAATTGTCTAAATTAAGGGTATCCAAAACGAACTTAATTTAAGGAGTATTAGATAGGCAATAATCGGAGCCCCTTTCACTACTACTACTACTACTACTACTACTACTACTACTACTACTACTACTACTACTACTACTACTACTACTACTACTACTACTACTACTACTACTACTACTACTACTACTACTACTACTACTACTACTACTACTACTACTACTAATATTATTATTATTATTGTTATTATTGTTATTGTTATTGTTATTGTTATTGTTATTGTTATTGTTATTGTTATTGTTATTGTTATTGTTATTGTTATTGTTATTGTTATTGTTATTGTTATTGTTATTGTTATTGTTATTGTTATTGTTATTGTTATTGTTATTGTTATTGTTATTGTTATTGTTATTGTTATTGTTATTGTTATTATTATTATTATTATTATTATTATTATTATTATTATAGCATTTATATTATTATTGCATTGATTTTTTATATCGCTATCCCAACATGGACCCACGGTCATTATCGATATTTCTACGTAGTTTTTCCCGGCGGTCAAGACGCATTTAATATTACAGGGTCAGAATTCCGACGGAATCGACTGCATATAATTAATATTGTCTGGGGAAGGACGACAAGGACCAAAACTATGTACCTGTCCCAGATTCAATGACGCACGTTGAATCCGTTATTGTTTGACATATATACTTATTATATATTATAAAACACCCTTTATTTGTATTAATGTATAATCGGATGCCATGTAGGTGGTGGTTTGTTTAGTTAGTATTTACAGGGGAGAAGGGTTCGTGTTAAAACCCCACTCCAGGAAAAAAAGTTTAATTAAAAATATTATTATGCGTCAGTCAAGTCATATTAACACGTTTAACGTTCCTGCAGTTGACACTCGACAAGTAGTTGACAACAAACACATTATTCCTATTCTCTATTTAAATAAAATTGATATGACGGAGATTTTATGAATCTCATAATTGAGTAAAGTGAAGATCTGCAAGTAATCGGAAAGACTTATTTGTGGAATTCTACATTAGATGTATTTATATAGTTAATATTTATTCAGTTTTATTAAATAAAACATTAATTTAGAAATGATTTTGTATATTTATTTATTTCGTTTTCGATGTGTTTTCATGGTCCTGTAACATGTTGGAATTCATCCATATCTAACCTATAAGTTAGATTAATGCGATTACCATATTCTTATCAGCTTTAAAACGTAGACCTCAATTATTTATTTCTTAAATCGAAAATTTCAAATAATTGAATCTTCTTCTTTTTCATCAAAATTTAATATTTTGATTCAATCCTTATCTAACTACGAAAATCTTTTTTTCATGTAAAGATACTTGAAACGTATTTATAGGTTAGTTTTAATAATAATAGTGTAATTTTGACATTTGAAATCATGCAATATTTATATAATCGATTTATCTATTAACTGTCAATATTTTTATATTATTTATTACCTGTAATTTAGTTTAGCTAAATACTAATATGTGGATATATATTTTATATAGTAAAAGGCTAAGACGATTCGTTTACTCGTCTTATAAATTGTAATTATAATTCATAGTCATTATGTAGATGACTATAAGATGAAAAAATAAATTAATCAACATATTTTTAATTGTTTTCTTGTTACTAAAACATTTCAATGTGAATATACTCAAAACATCACGTATAAAATGAAAAGAAATAGAATTCACTTACTATGAATAACTTATGAAAATAAAATAACTCCGAGTATAATATTCTAGTAGAAGCTGTAGTCGTAGATTTTTTAGTTTTTATTTATAATATAATAATATATTGTTATAGTATTATAACAATATTATTATAGTATTATATTGAATACGATAAAATACTAAACGAAATAATATTTGACATACAACGGTAATAGTAAATAAAACCACAGTCATAGTATGACTATGCATAAAACACGGACAATTTTAAAGTAATTAGAACGGAACAATAATACAAAAAAAGTGTAGTGTTTACACCATACACGGTGATCAGTAGGAAAAAAATGTGTATCGAATTGTGAATATCGAAAGTGAAGACTGAAAATTAAATAAATTGTATAAATTTCGATTTTTATTGTTGTACAAACTGTATAAACTCATATATTCTAACTCAAATGCAACCCGATTTATATTATTCAGAAATATTTGTAAATACGTACTAGTTTTAAAATAGCGTGTAGAAATAAACATTTTTTTTTTTCTGAGAACATAGCCTAATTCTTATTCAAAAAAATTCGTTTATGTCAATTTCAACGTATAATTGCCGCGTAATATAAATAAAACGCTAACTCAATGAGAGAACCGTAGCAAGGGGAGGGCGAAAAGTGCCTGCGCCCGGTTAATAAATTACAAAAGTAATATATAATAACTATATAGAAATATGATACAATATTACTATTTTTGATTATTTTCAACGATAATTTATTCAGATTAATAAAAACTGTTTATAAAATTAATACTCTATTAGTTTTGTGTGAAACCAAAGGGCGCAATAACTTTAAGTTTTGCCCCGGGCGCAATATTCAGTTGCTACGGACCTGCTCAAAGGTATTATAACATTATATTTTATTGTGTTCAACGAGTTTAAACAATAAGCGAATATGCTATATGCAAATTATAATTGTCTGATTTAAGGGTATCCAAAACGAACTTAATTTAAGGAGTATTAGATAGGCAATAATCGGAGCCCTTTCACTATTACTACTACTACTACTACTAATATTATATTTATTATTATTATTATTATTATTATTATTATTATTATTATTATTATTATTATTATTATTATTATTATTATTATTATTATTATTATTATTATTATTATTATTATTATTATTATTATTATTATTATTATTATTATTATTATTATTATTATTATTATTATTATTATTATTATTATTATTATTATTATTATTATTATAGCATTTATATTATTATTGCATTGATTTTTTATATCGCTATCCCAACATGGACCCACGGTCATTATCGATTTTTCTACGTAGTTTTTCCCGACGGTCAAGACGCATTTAATATTACAGGGTCAGAATTCCGACGGAATCGAGTGCATATAATTAATATTGTCTGGGGAAGGACGACAAGGACCAAAACTATGTACTTGTCCCAGATTCAATGACGCACGTTGAATCCGTTATTGTTTGACATATATACTTATTATATATTATAAAACACCCTTTATTTGTATTAATGTATAATCGGATGCCATGTAGGTGTTGGTTTGTTTAGTTAGTATTTACAGGGGAGAAGGGTTCGTGTTAAACCCCACTCCAGGAACAAAAGTTTAATTAAACATATTATTATGCGTCAGTCAAGTCATATTAACACGTTTAACGCTCCTGCAGTTGACACTCGACAAGTAGTTGACAACAAACACATTATTCCTATTCTCTATTTAAATAAAATTGATATGACGGAGATTTTATGAATCTCATAATTGAGTAAAGTGAAGATCTGCAAGTAATCGGAAAGACTTATTTGTGGAATTCTACATTAGATGTATTTATATAGTTAATATTTATTCAGTTTTATTAAATAAAACATTAATTTAGAAATGATTTTGTATATTTATTTATTTCGTTTTCGATGTGTTTTCATGGTCCTGTAACATGTTGGAATTCATCCATATCTAACCTATAAGTTAGATTAATGCGATTACCATATTCTTATCAGCTTAAAAACGTAGACCTCAATTATTTATTTCTTAAATCGAAAATTTCAAATAATTGAATCTTCTTCTTTTTCATCAAAATTTAATATTTTGATTCAATCCTTATCTAACTACGAAAATTTTTTTTTCATGTAAAGATACTTGAAACGTATTTATAGGTTAGTTTTAATAATAATAGTGTAATTTTTGACATTTGAAATCATGCAATATTTATATAATCGATTTATCTATTAACTGTCAATATTTTTATATTATTTATTACCTGTAATTTAGTTTAGCTAAATACTAATATGTGGATATATATTTTATATAGTAAAAGGCTAAGACGATTCGTTTACTCGTCTTATAAATTGTAATTATAATTCATAGTCATTATGTAGATGACTATAAGATGAAAAAATAAATTAATCAACATATTTTAATTGTTTTCTTGTTACTAAAACATTTCAATGTGAATATACTCAAAACATCACGTATAAAATGAAAAGAAATAGAATTCACTTACTATGAATAACTTATGAAAATAAAATAACTCCGAGTATAATATTCTAGTAGAAGCTGTAGTCGTAGATTTTTTTAGTTTTTATTTATAATATAATAATATATTGTTATAGTATTATAACAATATTATTATAGTATTATATTGAATACGATAAAATACTAAACGAAATAATATTTGACATACAACGGTAATAGTAAATAAAACCACAGTCATAGTATGACTATGCATAAAACACGGACAATTTTAAAGTAATTAGAACGGAACAATAATACAAAAAAAGTGTAGTGTTTACACCATACACGGTGACCAGTAGGAAAAAAATGTGTATCGAATTGTGAATATCGAAAGTGAAGACTGAAAATTAAATAAATTGTATAAATTTCGATTTTTATTGTTGTACAAACTGTATAAACTCATATATTCTAACTCAAATGCAACCCGATTTATATTATTCAGAAATATTTGTAAATACGTACTAGTTTTAAAATAGCGTGTAGAAATAAACACTTTTTTTTCTTCTGAGAACATAGCCTAATTCTTATTCAAAAAAATTCGTTTATGTCAATTTCAACGTATAATTGCCGCGTAATATAAATAAAACGCTAACTCAATGAGAGAACCGTAGCAAGGGGGAGGGGCGAAAAGTGCCTGCGCCCCGGTTAATAAATTACAAAAGTAATATATAATAACTATATAGAAATATGATACAATATTACTATTTTTGATTATTTTCAACGATAATTTATTCAGATTAATAAAAACTGTTTATAAAATTAATACTCTATTAGTTTTGTGTGAAACCAAAGGGCGCAATAACTTTAAGTTTTGCCCCGGGCGCAATATTCAGTTGCTACGGACCTGCTCAAAGGTATTATAACATTATATTTTATTGTGTTCAACGAGTTTATTATCCGTACACATTATCATGCGGCCATCAGTCAACACAACTAAAAAATTGCTATGTTCACTTTTGTGTATTTTGTAACATAAATATATCGTGTGCAGTGTACACTGTAGTACATATTATTAAATTTTAATTTAAAATGACATCAATTAAATTCCCTATACTATAATATATGTATCTAAGCACTTTAAATTTATTTTCATGACTACGAAAACATTGTCTACTATACGTAGACATGACCTAAAATGTTTATAAAACATAACAAAGAAAGTGATTTTTTCTATTTTTATACTTATTATTATAAACTTTGAATAACAGGCGATTGTTTTCTGTTGATTGAGTAAAAAGTATTTTTGGAAATTACCTACATATACTTTTTTTGCGTGTGGTCAAATACTTATTATAATTTTGCAGTTTATGTATCTGATAATAATTTTACATATGATTTGTATTTTTTCATATCGAACAAAGTATTTAAAAGGAGAATAGCACAACAATATAGTTCGTTATATTATTTACATAAAAAGTAGCTGGTACGTACCTATTATAATAGTTACGTTGAAAAATCAATTTGTTTTCAGACTTTTTTTTTCTAAAAATTTCATTCCAATATCGTTAAAAACTGACATCGCCGAAATTGAACAGTTATATTGAATTGAAAGAGAATAACATTGTAAACCTTCCATATCCGCGTATATTATGCGTGTGTTGTAATAACGCAGTGCACTAATTATTGTAATATACACGTGCAATGTACGTTTTGATAGCAGTTTAACACTGTATAGTTTCAATAACAATATATTGAAAATAGCATTAAAAAAAAAATGGAAATATTTTTTTTTTTTAAATAAATATTATAATTTAATTTCGTTTTAATCGATATGGCGTTATTACCATAGAACACTAACTTCGAATAATTATTATTTTTTTTTTTTATAAATCGTTGGTTTTACAATGACGTTTATTTTGTATTTTTTCTGTGTACAAATTTTCGACTAGAAAGGAATGCTCGGATGATCTCGTCATGCGTTACGTTCCGGTGGAAAATTGTTTTTTTTTTTTTCTTAAATTTAATCATTTCGTTCGAGTATTGCGTTGGTATAGCGCGAAATCGTTCTCGTCTGCGAAACGCGCGAAAACAATAATTCGTTAACACTACCGTTACTTTTTAAACAGCCATTCTCACAATTTTTTCGTATAATATAAAGGATCCGTTGCGTTTTTAAAAGTTCTTTATTTTTGTTTTCATTGCGTGAATATAAACGTAATCGAAATAATAAACAAATCGTAAAGTTTTTTTTTTTTCTAGATTTTCAATAAAAATAACAACAATAACACGTAGTCCAAATATAATATCGCTTACCCGTCGTTATAATAATGTATTGTATCCGACGGATAACATTAATAATACTTATAGTAATAACTATTACAAATAAACGGTAACTTATCAACACTGTTATATAACGTGACGTATCGAATCGAAGTCGAAAATACGACAATTAAATGACTAAATTAATATTACAAAACTAAACGTTTTTTTTTTTATATTTTAATACGACAAAGATGCTTTTTTAATATTCAAACGCACTTGGTCGCGGTTAGAGTGGTAAACGCAAATATACAATATCACGGTATAATAATATGCTATTCGGTTTAAGAGTATACCGGGCGGCGGACGAAAATTGGTACACGTTTGCCCGGGCGAGGTTCTATCGGTGTTCTGATTGGCGGAAACCGTCGTGAGCCGACTGTTGTCGACAGCAGCAGCCAATGACAGAGCAGCTATTA
Organism: Slavum lentiscoides; assembly: GCA_032441835.1. Classification (NCBI taxonomy): domain Eukaryota; kingdom Metazoa; phylum Arthropoda; class Insecta; order Hemiptera; family Aphididae; genus Slavum; species Slavum lentiscoides. The sequence goes on along the minus strand of CM063706.1, from coordinate 18,203,021 downwards.
GCCGCCTAGGGGGGGGGAGGGGTCTAGCAACGCTCCGGCTTTCATTCGACGTGCGCGTTCCGGTATATTCTTAAACTGAATAGCGTACGTGTTATTGTTATGGAATAGTAGTACGTTTTTATAGTCGCTTTTTTACAATTGCAGTGCATCGCACTGCGACTACCAAAAACGAAATACGATATTTTATTCGGTAATACTAGTGTACAAAAAAAAAACAACTATATAATATTTAACGACGGCTACAACAGTATTACAAAACGCTTATTATCAGAAGAAAAAAAACGTAGTCAAATAATAATTAAACGCGATACGTTTTTGTAGTGTTGGCAACACTGCATTCATATAATCGTTTATCAAAATCATAGTGAAATTATTATTAAGTCTGTACTGTAACGTCTCTGTAACCACAATGTTTTTGTCTTGCCACTGTTATATAATCGTTAATGAAATGTCGTGTTTTCTCTTTGTCCGCTATAAAATACGTTACAACGTAATCGCATACTAATAAATCGTAACAAAATATGCACGAATCCATGTGTCTATTATTTAACTTGAGTATTGGTTATAATATACGTAAAACATTACAGTTTGAAACGTCCGAGTCGACGGCGGCTAGGTTAGGTTGGGTTACGGCCTAAAACGAGGCAGTATTATATAGAAGAAGAAGAAGAAGAAAAAAACCCAGTGACTTCCAGAAAACGGGCCGGCGCTGTGAATAATATTAAAACGTTCCGGCTGTCGTTCGGCCGTCGTCGTCGTCGTCACGGACCGGGGACCGACCGGGGAAATACGGCGACGTGGACGTTTCCCGTCGTCGTACCACCGCCGGCGGCAGCTGCGCGGCGTTGTGCCGCCTCTTGCGGTGGTGATTGGCCGAGACCAGCGATGACGACAGACCTTCCACGGGCACTTCAAACGGGTACGGCTGCGATTCTTCGAAACTGTACTCATTCAGCTGGTGGTGCTTCTGCATTTCGGCGAACATTTTCGGATTGTACAGCTCGCCGGACACGCGGTCGTCGTCGTCGTCGTCTTGCTGCTGCTGCTGCGAGTAATCCTCGTCGTCGTGCGACCTCCTCTGTACCCTGGACGCGGTGCCGCCGGCCTGCGGCGAGTGATTGTGGCGGCGTTCCGTCGACGCGGCGTCGTGCCGACGGTGCAACAATCCCTGTCCGGCACCGTTCTGGTGTCGGACGCCGGTGTAGTAAAAGGATTTCTCCGTGGACGACGGCCCGGACGCCGGCGAGTACTTGCGTGCGAAATCGTCCGACGGCCGATCGGCTCCTTGCGGCTCGTCGCCGGGGTACCTGAACGGTTGCCCCCCCGCCAAGGACGGTGGACGGGAACTTTGACAGCTGGTCGAAACGGCCGTTGTCCATGTGATTGTTGTTGTAGTGTTCGGCCGAATAATCCGCGGCCGACTGCAGCCGTTGTTCATTCGCGTGGCCGCCGCCACCGTTCGCCGATTTAGCCCGGTTGTCCGACTGCAGATACGGTTTCTTGTAACGATGACCCGGTTGCGCACCGGATTTCTCCGGTCGCAGTTTCTTGTACAGCTTGCTCAACGACGGTTTCGTGTGGCTTCCGCCGTTGCCGCCGCCGCCGTTTAATTTCGTTTTAATCGATATGGCGTTATTACCATAGAACACTAACTTCGAATAATTATTATTTTTTTTTATAAATCGTTGGTTTTACAATGACGTTTATTTTGTATTTTTCTGTGTACAAATTTTCGACTAGAAAGGAATGCTCGGATGATCTCGTCATGCGTTACGTTCCAGTGGAAAATTGTTTTTTTTTTTTCTTAAATTTAATCATTTCGTTCGAGTATTGCGTTGGTATAGCGCGAAATCGTTCTCGTCTGCGAAACGCGCGAAACAATAATTCGTTAACACTACCGTTACTTTTTAAACAGCCATTCTCACAATTTTTTCGTATAATATAAAGGATCCGTTGCGTTTTTAAAAGTTCTTTATTTTTGTTTTCATTGCGTGAATATAAACGTAATCGAAATAATAAAAAACAAATCGTAAAGTTTTTTTTTTTCTAGATTTTCAATAAAAATAACAACAATAACACGTAGTCCAAATATAATATCGCTTACCCGTCGTTATAATAATGTATTGTATCCGACGGATAACATTAATAATACTTATAGTAATAACTATTACAAATAAACGGTAACTTATCAACACTGTTATATAACGTGACGTATCGAATCGAAGTCGAAAATACGACAATTAAATGACTAAATTAATATTACAAAACTAAACGTTTTTTTTTTTATATTTTAATACGACAAAGATGCTTTTTTAATATTCAAACGCACTTCGTCGCGGTTAGAGTGGTAAACGCAAATATACAATATCACGGTATAATAATATGCTATTCGGTTTAAGAGTATACCGGGCGGCGGACGAAAATTGGTACACGTTTGCCCGGGCGAGGTTCTATCGGTGTTCTGATTGGCGGAAACCGTCGTGAGCCGACTGTTGTCGACAGCAGCAGCCAATGACAGAGCAGCTATTAGCCGCCTAGGGGGGGGGAGGGGTCTAGCAACGCTCCGGCTTTCATTCGACGTGCGCGTTCCGGTATATTCTTAAACTGAATAGCGTACGTGTTATTGTTATGGAATAGTAGTACGTTTTTATAGTCGCTTTTTTACAATTGCAGTGCATCGCACTGCGACTACCAAAAACGAAATACGATATTTTATTCGGTAATACTAGTGTACAAAAAAAAACAACTATATAATATTTAACGACGGCTACAACAGTATTACAAAACGCTTATTATCAGAAGAAAAAAAACGTAGTCAAATAATAATTAAACGCGATACGTTTTTGTAGTGTTGGCAACACTGCATTCATATAATCGTTTATCAAAATCATAGTGAAATTATTATTAAGTCTGTACTGTAACGTCTCTGTAACCACAATGTTTTTGTCTTGCCACTGTTATATAATCGTTAATGAAATGTCGTGTTTTCTCTTTGTCCGCTATAAAATACGTTACAACGTAATCGCATACTAATAAATCGTAACAAAATATGCACGAATCCATGTGTCTATTATTTAACTTGAGTATTGGTTATAATATACGTAAAACATTACAGTTTGAAACGTCCGAGTCGACGGCGGCTAGGTTAGGTTGGGTTACGGCCTAAAACGAGGCAGTATTATATAGAAGAAGAAGAAGAAGAAAAAACCCAGTGACTTCCAGAAAACGGGCCGGCGCTGTGAATAATATTAAAACGTTCCGGCTGTCGTTCGGCCGTCGTCGTCGTCGTCACGGACCGGGGACCGACCGGGGAAATACGGCGACGTGGACGTTTCCCGTCGTCGTACCACCGCCGGCGGCAGCTGCGCGGCGTTGTGCCGCCTCTTGCGGTGGTGATTGGCCGAGACCAGCGATGACGACAGACCTTCCACGGGCACTTCAAACGGGTACGGCTGCGATTCTTCGAAACTGTACTCATTCAGCTGGTGGTGCTTCTGCATTTCGGCGAACATTTTCGGATTGTACAGCTCGCCGGACACGCGGTCGTCGTCGTCGTCGTCTTGCTGCTGCTGCTGCTGCTGCGAGTAATCCTCGTCGTCGTGCGACCTCCTCTGTACCCTGGACGCGGTGCCGCCGGCCTGCGGCGAGTGATTGTGGCGGCGTTCCGTCGACGCGGCGTCGTGCCGACGGTGCAACAATCCCTGTCCGGCACCGTTCTGGTGTCGGACGCCGGTGTAGTAAAAGGATTTCTCCGTGGACGACGGCCCGGACGCCGGCGAGTACTTGCGTGCGAAATCGTCCGACGGCCGATCGGCTCCTTGCGGCTCGTCGCCGGGGTACCCGAACGGGTTGCCTCCCCCGCCAAGGACGGTGGACGGGAACTTTGACAGCTGGTCGAAACGGCCGTTGTCCATGTGATTGTTGTTGTAGTGTTCGGCCGAATAATCCGCGGCCGACTGCAGCCGTTGTTCATTCGCGTGGCCGCCGCCACCGTTCGCCGATTTAGCCCGGTTGTCCGACTGCAGATACGGTTTCTTGTAACGATGACCCGGTTGCGCACCGGATTTCTCCGGTCGCAGTTTCTTGTACAGCTTGCTCAACGACGGTTTCGTGTGGCTTCCGCCGTTGCCGCCGCCGCCGCCGCCGCCGATTTGGGCCTGTCCTGCTGACACGTCTTCCAGATAACCGTTGAATTGGCCGCCACCACCGCCGCCGAAACCTTCAGCGCCACCAATAGCTGCTGCTGCTGCTGCTGCTGCTGCTGCGTTACCGCTCCCGTGCCGGCCCTCGTATATGTACTTGACGTGCGCGTTAAATCCGTTGTGTTTGTCCGCCGTGTAATCGACCACGCGCATGTGACCGTCCGGTTGCATAAGCGAATACGAACCGTGTACCACGTCGCCGTCCCTGTGCTCCCAGTGGTTCTTCACGTCGTTCGTTTTGGGATCGTGCACCCAATAACCGTACTTGTACAAAGGCTTCACCTGTAAACCAGCGCTTATTTAAAAAATTTTTAAAAAAAAAAAATAGCGTGTGACTCAGCCTCACTTAACTCGACCGCCATCATTTCTCATTCTATCATACCACTCCCCTCCCCCGACTTATCGCTTTCACACCCTCGCCCCCGCCATCATTTATCTTCCTTCCCCCATTCCGTTTCCCATCCCCGAACAAAGGGACAGTAGTAATCTATATTGAATACCAATAGATTACAGCAGTACTGCGTATATCGTATATGATTAAAATGACGTTGAATGCCTATCTATACACTTGTACCGTACAGTCCCGAGAGTCAAAACGAAACGCGAATTCATCACAACGCGTCCACAATATTTTCGTTATAAAATATACCGTTGCGAACGGATACGGAATGTTTTGTGGAACGTTTTAAACGCGCGGCTGTTAATTCGCCGATAACGGATTTCTCGATATCGGCGTGTTATTTGCCTACGATTTGTCATCGAATTAAAAAAAGGAACGAAACGTAAATTTTAACATTATTGTATTCCTCGATCAAAATAAACGTTACAATAATTGAATTGTCATAGATTATTGTAAGTAAACATTTTGAAACTTCGTTAAAATTAACAACCGCGCATTTATTAAATTAGAGCTGCGCATTTTCTACTTGGAATTACGCAAAATGTGTCCAAACGCGCGATTAAAATAAGCACTGTTATGATTATGAACCGACCGAAATCTCATGACCATCAATAATGCGACTAGTGGCAATAACGTGCCGCCGCGAAATCAGTGTTTCCGTGAATCAGTGAATTAAAGGAACTGCGTGATTTCTAGTGTTTTTAGATTCTGAGCGGAGCGAAGAATGTATTTGTATTACAATGGTGTGTGTGTGTTTTTTTTTTACGTCTGTACCCAAAAATTCTACAAAAAGGAGTGTTCCGGTCTTTAGAGTCAGAAACGATAAAAACGCGATTTCGTCGAAATCGATTATCGTCGTATTGCTTCGTAATTTCGAAACTAATGGCTACAGAAAGTTATGAAATTATTTTGGTAGAAAATGACAATTAAAATTTAACATTTTTATCAACCTAGGTTTATTTTAAGAAATTATATTAAAATGCTGTATTGTAAGGTTAATAGTGAATTGTGTATCTGTTGTTATACACACTGTATTATTAAAAATAATTAATAAATAATATTGCACCGAAATTCCGCTCAGTATCATTTTATAGTGATAACAATACACTACAAAAGCTTTATATAAGTAATTCACTTAAGCGACGTTCACACCCCGCAATTTTTTTTTCATATAAAATTTATCCGTAATCTTTCATTTTTAGCCATAATCCAATCGTACTCGAGATTCGGTCAGCCCGTACGATTTGAGTTAAAGAAGATAAAAATTACATTCGCGGTTAAAAGTGTAATTTAAGAAAAAAAACTGATTATTTAAACGGCCCGTGTATATTATTCAAATATAATACAAAACGTATGCCAGTCTAATAATAACACTTATTATTATACTTGTATTTAGAAAAATAAAATGAAGTTAAACAATAGTTTTTTTTCTTATTGGTATCAAGTAAAAACACTATTGTATTCAATTCACATTGTAAACGAATTTCCTTACAAATACATCCTTTTTCCGGTACATTATATTTACTTGAAAACATTAAATTCTCTTTTAAAATTTAATTCTAACAAATAGCAGCTCCAGGCCTTAAGGCGACTACTGCCACGTGTGTGTATGTGTGTGTGTGTGTGTACTCACGTGATAATCTTCGTGACGTTCTTCGTTATGACCGCCGCGACCATCTCCAATCTGTTCACCGTAATACTCGCACCGGACTTGCGCTCTCTGTGCCCAAGTGGCGAACACCAGCACTCTAAACGCCTGCGCAAGGGTTTTTACATAATATCGTTTATTATTGAACGTAATAGTGGCGGATAAAAAAAAACCGTAATGATATTATTAATTGTTGTCATTAGCACTAAAAATTATTGAAATATGCTCTATAATATGACCGAAAAAATCGTAAAAGACAATGTAAAAATAGTAAAAAAAAAAAAAATAGAAAACTAATTGGTTTTATTTATAAATTATACAATAAAGGTCTGCGTACACTGCCATGATATTACACCATAATTTAATACCTGGAAATATAATTTAATATGAAATGATTGAAATGACTAATAAAATGGCAATGTGGGTAATTTTTCTTGCTTATTTAACATAACGTTAAGTTATTCATGAAAAACTTAAAATAATGTACATTTAATGCGTATAAGTAAAAAAAAAATAAAATTTGAATAAAAACTGAGAAAATAGCATTAAAAGTCTAAAACGCTTAAAATATACAATAAAGAATTTTAAACTCGAATCCTCGATGCATAAAACAAATTTATAGCTTATTCTACTATATTTATGTGTTCAATAATAATAAACAAATGGCATAATCTATAGAATGAAAGCTCTAGTTAGTATTATTATTATTATTATTATTATTATTATTATTATTATTATTATTATTATTATTATTATTATTATTATTATTATTATTATTATTATTATTATTATTATTATTATTATTATTATTATTATTATTATTATTATTATTATTATTATTATTATTATTATTATTATTATTATTATTATTATTATGTCATGCTCACGCTAATAATACCATTTTTTTTTATAATCATACCACAATGCACAAAAAACATATTCGTTGACGTATTCATTGCGAATGTTGTGAATAGAATAATGACTTTGGTACGCAGTGTATCTAGTGTACGCCAAGGTGTTTTAATGTAATACATGTTATACAATGTCGTATGTTTGCGATAGAATTAGACATGCGTTTCAGTTTTATACTTCAACGCAACTCCATTTCGACAGTTCGCCCAAAATTTACTTTTCCGCCGTCCTATAACGCACACGGGAGATTAACCTACAATTCGGACAGTTCATTAGGTGCCTAACACAGGTAATTGCATCATAAGTGAGCCTAATATCGTATTATCCTTGACGGCATGTTCAATTTAAATACGTTTATTCAGAAAGGGTGTGAGGAAATGTGTAATAATAACAATTTCTTTTTACTCGGAACTGGCTCCGTTTTCTCGAGTGTAATAAGACGTCAAATATCATACTTGCCGACGTACAATAATTGTAATTGCATTTGTTATTACTATCTAAACAAATTATTATACTAGTATTCGACGTAATAGATACGTTAATGAAATATGTCTAAAGTAACAGTACCGATTTAATATCTTACTGGTTACAAATTTTTTAACCGAAAATAATATCTTATATCACATGGATTTATGAAAATCTTAGTAATGAAATCAAAGTATTCGCCTAGATCTTGATTATATTTTTAGTTGTTGTAGAGTGCTAAAAATGATGCCAAAATTAAAAAACTCAAATATTTAATGTTATTATATACCTACGTATATATAGTGTAAAAATTATGACCGATTGCATACAAAGAATGTTACAAAAATACAGTTTTTTACATTCCAGCGTACTAAATGAAATTGTATACTTATCAAGCGAGTGAAATTTGTTATTCAATCACTTTTGAATTAGAATAGAATAACATATTAAAAGAAATATCGAAACCACATGTGATCGAATCGTATTATAAATAAAATTAATTCAATTTCAAGATTAATTTAACACTGTATTCTCTAAACTCGCATTCATAAAATTTTATTAATTTATTCGTTAAATGTCTAGGTTTATAATGATTTTACTCAAACTCACGTAACTAAAACATAAATCGTAATTAATATAAATAGGTATTTTAACCTTCAAAGAAATTCGAAATATATTCGACGTTTAAATAAATGGCATTTCGCTGTTACTTGTTATAATAATTTCAATGTTTCCGATGTAATAATCGCCTATTGTAAAATATTAATTTTATATGAATTATAAAATTATCTATTTTCGTGAAACGTCTTTAAAATAACCAAAATACTTCCATATAATATTAATATGAATACATTTATTTGATGTCCATAATTTCAATCAAGTTAAAATATTTTCTTTAATCGCGATAATACGATGAGGTCTTTTAATATTTATATAATATCTAAACGAATCGTTAAAAAGTATAAGAGAAAATTTATAGTGATTATATATAAGTAAATTGTACCATATACATAATACACGTTTGATATTAGAAACATAAACTACATTATTTAGAAATTGTTATTATTATAACAATAATTAATTATTATATTGTTACTATTTTTGTATTACTTATTACCGGTTATAAACATGCCTGAAAAAATAGCATACAATTCTGATACAGAGACAGAACTAATATATATATATATATATATATATATATATATATACCTGTATATATCTTAAAATCAATGTCTACACTACCTTTCATCTTTAATTAATTTAATTTGTAAATCTTATATTAAAATACTATACCCTCGTGTATTATAGGCATATAATTCGATATTTAACTGACAAATTTTTTTCCCCATTTTATAACTACAAATTTTATATTTATTAAGAGGACGCTGTAACCGCATTTGTTATGTCTTCGTCTGATTTACGGATAATAAAACAAAACATCATTCCGCAATTCAAATGCTGTGTAATTTTAAAAGAACGTAAGATCAACATTTTACCACTGTTTGAAAAATGGTAAGTTAACCCGTGTTTTATTGGAAAACAATTTTTTTTTTAAATTGTATTGACAAATCAATAATATGTCATAGAAGAACAGTGTATTCGGCAAATAATCAATTGCATAAAATATAAAAAAATAAAACATTATTTTGAAAATCTAATTACAACGAAACATTAAAAAAGTTCTCGTCTTTTAAACGGTATAATATAATTTATGTATTAATGTTTATTGTACACTTCGTAGCATTTGGATTACGAAAGTACCATTTCGCTGTATTGCCCGTAAAACAGACGGAGACAAAAAATGAGAGTGTAGCGTCCTTTTACGAAACTGAATAATAAATAATAATATAATATTGTGTCCTTTGGAAATCTACAACGTGGAATGTTTACTCGAATAAAGTTGTATACATCATATACATATAAGGCGAATAGTTGTAATATCAAAATAATAATAATAAAATAGCGAATAGATTCTGAGCGGAGCTATGAATATATATTGGTTTTACAATAATGTTTTTTTTTATGTTTGTACACGAAAATTCTACCAGAGTGAGTGTTCCGAGATATTTACAGTCATATCCGATTTCCGGTTGCAAATTGTATCTAGTTAATACTTAAGAGAGATCATTTTTCGATTTTCTCAAAAACGCTTAAAAAAAACTCAAAAACCACCGACAAAATTACATAAAAACACGGTAATTAATACCGGTTATTAATACATACCTGTAATAACACGATTTCTTCGAAATAGATTATTGTTATTTTTTCGTAATTTTGAAACTAATGGTTGTAGAAATTTAAAATATTCACCAAATATGTAACTTTTTATTATATTAGGGAAAAAAATTTCTCAACAAATTTCTTTCGATTTTGGGCCATTCATAGCGTTTATAGATTTCGAAGTATTTAATTTATAAAAGAGGTCATTTTTGTTTTTTTTTTTTGTTTTAAAGCCTAAAAATTTAATACAATGTAAAACGCGTACGTTACTATGACTATACTCCAAAACTCTTGAAAATCGTTTGTCACAATTTCAAATTTTTCAACAAAGTGTACCTATATTATATTTTTTGTAGGAAATTACGTTTGTTCAAAACTAACGGTCATAGAGTCTTGAAATTTTTACCAAATATGTAATATTGTAATATACGAAAACAATTTTTGAAAGTTTTTACCTACCTATAGGTTTATTGTAAGAAATTATATTCAAATGATGTAAGTGATTAATCGTAAATCATGTATTCTTCATATACACACTGTATTATTAATAATAAATAATATTACTCCATGAAGCCTCCGCTAAGAATCTTTTATCGAATGCAATGATTTATCGCATTGCTTTTATAAGCAATTTTAATTTATAGTAATAACAATAATCTAAAATCTTTATCCAATCGCAATTCGCTTGATCGACGTCCACAACATCCCGAGGCTCGCTACGTTTTTGAAATTTAAATTGAACATTACATTTAAACGTTTAAACCCATTGCTGTTCGAATTATAAAGACTGTAAACTTACTCGGTTCAATAAAACGGCATTCATGTCGATCGTTCCAAACGTCAATACTTTAACCTTCAAAGAAATTCGAAATATATTCGACGTTTAAATAAATGGCATTTCGCTGTTACTTGTTATAATAATTTCAATGTTTCCGATGTAATAATCGCCTATTGTAAAATATTAATTTTATATGAATTATAAAATTATCTATTTTCGTGAAACGTCTTTAAAATAACCAAAATACTTCCATATAATATTAATATGAATACATTTATTTGATGTCCATAATTTCAATCAAGTTAAAATATTTTCTTTAATCGCGATAATACGATGAGGTCTTTTAATATTTATATAATATCTAAACGAATCGTTAAAAAGTATAAGAGAAAATTTATAGTGATTATATATAAGTAAATTGTACCATATACATAATACACGTTTGATATTAGAAACATAAACTACATTATTTAGAAATTGTTATTATTATAACAATAATTAATTATTATATTGTTACTATTTTTGTATTACTTATTACCGGTTATAAACATGCCTGAAAAAATAGCATACAATTCTGATACAGAGACAGAACTAATATATATATATATATATATATATATATATATATATATAATACCTGTATATATCTTAAAATCAATGTCTACACTACCTTTCATCTTTAATTAATTTAATTTGTAAATCTTATATTAAAATACTATACCCTCGTGTATTATAGGCATATAATTCGATATTTAACTGACAAATTTTTTTCCCCATTTTATAACTACAAATTTTATATTTATTAAGAGGACGCTGTAACCGCATTTGTTATGTCTTCGTCTGATTTACGGATAATAAAACAAAACATCATTCCGCAATTCAAATGCTGTGTAATTTTAAAAGAACGTAAGATCAACATTTTACCACTGTTTGAAAAATGGTAAGTTAACCCGTGTTTTATTGGAAAACAATTTTTTTTTTTTAAATTGTATTGACAAATCAATAATATGTCATAGAAGAACAGTGTATTCGGCAAATAATCAATTGCATAAAATATAAAAAAATAAAACATTATTTTGAAAATCTAATTACAACGAAACATTAAAAAAGTTCTCGTCTTTTAAACGGTATAATATAATTTATGTATTAATGTTTATTGTACACTTCGTAGCATTTGGATTACGAAAGTACCATTTCGCTGTATTGCCCGTAAAACAGACGGAGACAAAAATGAGAGTGTAGCGTCCTTTACGAAACTGAATAATAAATAATAATATAATATTGTGTCCTTTGGAAATCTACAACGTGGAATGTTTACTCGAATAAAGTTGTATACATCATATACATATAAGGCGAATAGTTGTAATATCAAAATAATAATAATAAAATAGCGAATAGATTCTGAGCGGAGCTATGAATATATATTGGTTTTACAATAATGTTTTTTTTTATGTTTGTACACGAAAATTCTACCAGAGTGAGTGTTCCGAGATATTTACAGTCATATCCGATTTCCGGTTGCAAATTGTATCTAGTTAATACTTAAGAGAGATCATTTTTCGATTTTCTCAAAAACGCTTAAAAAAAACTCAAAAACCACCGACAAAATTACATAAAAACACGGTAATTAATACCGGTTATTAATACATACCTGTAATAACACGATTTCTTCGAAATAGATTATTGTTATTTTTTCGTAATTTTGAAACTAATGGTTGTAGAAATTTAAAATATTCACCAAATATGTAACTTTTTATTATATTAGGGAAAAAAATTTCTCAACAAATTTCTTTCGATTTTGGGCCATTCATAGCGTTTATAGATTTCGAAGTATTTAATTTATAAAAGAGGTCATTTTTGTTTTTTTTTTTGTTTTAAAGCCTAAAAATTTAATACAATGTAAAACGCGTACGTTACTATGACTATACTCCAAAACTCTTGAAAATCGTTTGTCACAATTTCAAATTTTTCAACAAAGTGTACCTATATTATATTTTTTGTAGGAAATTACGTTTGTTCAAAACTAACGGTCATAGAGTCTTGAAATTTTTACCAAATATGTAATATTGTAATATACGAAAACAATTTTTGAAAGTTTTTACCTACCTATAGGTTTATTGTAAGAAATTATATTCAAATGATGTAAGTGATTAATCGTAAATCATGTATTCTTCATATACACACTGTATTATTAATAATAAATAATATTACTCCGCGAAGCCTCCGCTAAGAATCTTTTTATCGAATGCAATGATTTATCGCATTGCTTTTATAAGCAATTTTAATTTATAGTAATAACAATAATCTAAAATCTTTATCCAATCGCAATTCGCTTGATCGACGTCCACAACATCCCGAGGCTCGCTACGTTTTTGAAATTTAAATTGAACATTACATTTAAACGTTTAAACCCATTGCTGTTCGAATTATAAAGACTGTAAACTTACTCGGTTCAATAAAACGGCATTCATGTCGATCGTTCCAAACGTCAATACCCTTGTCTTCTATACAATGAAACTGCCGATCCAGGTCCAGAACCTGCAGGTTCTACAACGAAGACAACGGCGCGATCCAACACCTGCAGACTATTGCAGACTATATATGAGAGAGAAAGAATAAGTGAATGGGTGTTAGTACAAAAATCGTATGGCCGTGTGCAGCTATAATAGTCGGTACAGTTTCCCGGTGTAGTGGTCGCGTGGACTATGACGGACACTGGCCCGACACCGTTAATTATATGTATCGCCTTATTTTCCCTCCATTTCTCGTCTGTTTTTCTTTACCACCAGTCCGCAACGATGACATAATCGACAAAAATAAACTAAAATAAAATAGTAGGCATACCTGCCTGTCCGTCTACAAACCTATATAGTAGATATATATACCCAGTTACGTCTCCTGAAATACCCCAGGTTTTCACCTGCTGCTCGACAACTACTGCAGATCTTTCAATATGGGCGTACTCCATACCGAGATATTATTGTAATCGAATTACCGTAACGAGAAAATAATGTAACACATACGTATTGATTTGATAGCTGATATATGTGTGGGATAACGTATCGATACGTTTGTCATAACACGTGTCATAAATTCGCAGGGTTTAACAGTATATAATACAATGTCACAAATATTATGGAAAAATACGTAAATAAACATTTCTACTGTTTTATAATATTATTATGACCAGGGCTGTGAATATAACGTGTTTGTTTGTCGTGTGCTGTTTATAGATCGAATAGGAAGTCTTATTTTGCGTGTTTAAGGGATTAGGCGGCTGGAGCGTAATAAATGAGTGATTTAACGAATTGTTCATTTTGACTCTCGGTCCTTTTTTTTCTTACATTTATATAATGTGGGAAAAATAATAATAGCCACCGTCGAACAAATCCGCATTCGGCTTCCAAAATTCAGACAAAAACTGGTCGCAAATATTTGAAGAAAGTATTTAAAATGGCACATAATCGTGTTACAAAAACCTGTTTTTATCCCACAGGAATCTTTGAACGCTTTGATGAAAACTATGCGCTTTCGATTAAAAACATTTGTAAATTACTCGAACGAAAGGAAATTTGACATTTGTAATTCCCTGTGTCCCCTCGTATTACGTGCTTTCAGAAACTCGCAGGTGTTCCTTTATCTAAAGGTATTCTCAAAGATTTTCAGCCAATAAATTAACGAGCACCGTTGAAACTGCTTTTTCTTTTGCGTATTTTTGAAAAATTAATTCATAATTTTGTACGTTCCAAGACATTTAAGAGCATTATTTAATGCATATTTCGTCAGTATTTAGTGCGTAATAATATCCTCGTATGACCGTTTACATTTTTAAATGTGCTCATTTTTTTTTCATTTTACTCATGCAAGAGTTTTATATGTTTTTTTTAAAATTTATTTTCAAACATGGCTTCTTTGTGCTATTTTATTATTATTATTATTATTATTATTATTATTATTATTATTATTATTATTATTATTATTATTATTATTATTATTATTATTATTATTATTATTATTATTATGATTATTGATTTAGACTGAAACGAATGTCTGCAAACAGTTTGCGAAATACGAAGGAGAAAAATGCTCATTATAATAATAATTCAAAAAGTGGCATTTGGAAATTCTCTAGATAATCGGCGTGCAATTAGACATGACCCAGTACACACGAATATTTGGCCCGTGATTGTCCACTAACGCCCCAGTAACCCACAAAATATTTTTCAATTTCAAACGAATCGATAGTAACTGTTAACATAATCTACAATCAAATATTGCAACAAAAGTTAAACGAATAAAATTCTTGTCAAGAATATTAAATACGTGCAAGAGCCACACATGGCACACGTGTTTTACTCTTTTAACTTTTTCTCCGAAAAAAATTGTAAGATTACAGTGGGTCAACTTTTAACCGAAGATCACCTTAACGATTATGCAATTGTGTGCGTTGAACGATGATATACACCGGAAAAAATAAATTTAAAATCTACCATCAATTTATTTTCTGACAATAAATTCAGAAGGAGTCATATAGAAAAGAATAATACACATAATATGTGTATTATTGTCGTATTTTGTTAGTTAATTTGTTTTGTATTTTCTTTCTTTGTCACGTTAAATGTTCGAAAAGGAAATAAAATTATAAAAATATATACAATATATTAATATAGGGTATATAATTTATACAATTATACATATATATATTAAATTGCTCTGCTAATTATAAATTGAAGAATTAAATATATATATATTCGTACATATGTTATGGGTTTTTACAATTATATAGTTATAGGTTAAATTATATGTTTTCTTAATTAAATTATAATAAGTGAAAACTTAAAATATTGTATTACTCCATCTTATTTTTAAATAATTAATTTTTTTTTCAGCTCAAAAGTGTGTATCTAATTTTCCGATCCCGCGATCCACAAAAAAGCTAAATCTCCGACAGGGATTTTTTCCTTAATTCCACCAGTAAATATATTTATCAAAATCCTTACACTCAAATTCTTTACGTATTATATAAAACAACTGTTTATCTTTGGTCCGTAACTTGAATGTGTTCGACGGTGTAGAAAGAACTGAACTATCTCGTCGTATTGTATGTGCAAAATAGTGAAGTGCATTTGTTACAGCCAACAGGAAATTTGATTTCTCATATAAATCCGATACGATATATAAAACGCTGCATTATAAATTTTAACTCGTAGTTATTATAATACATTTTTTTTCCTCTCTCACTCAATAAATACAAATATGTGTATTTTGTCCGAATCTTACAGATTTAAAAAATTAATTCAATTAAACGTTTTGAAATATTTGCGTGAACAAATAAGAAAATTAATTTTATTTTGTCATAAAATGACTTGTAATATTTAGTTTGAGATGTAAACACTTCAAAAATTCACATTTTGTAATTATAGAGAAAAACTAATTTTAATTTAGGGATAGTGTCGCAGTGTCATATTATCCTTGTAACTATTATTGCCAAAAAAGTTTTGTGTATTGATAAATATTGTTATCAGATTTTTCAAAATGACGTACAACGTTTGTATCATTGTTGATGTAATATTTTTTTTAATTAAAAATCATTTCAAGGTAAAAACTTTTAATTATTTTTACGATGGTTTTATTGACATCTAAAACATGCAAATATTAGGTATGACGTTATTTCTATATTATATTTAAATATCATAATCTAAAATTATGTTAATAAAAAAATAAAACACCGGTTATACCAACTAAGACGGGGTAATGACAACCAATATTTACTTAAAATATTAGTAAAATTATACTATAACTGTCTAAGTGAGTAAATAACACTGACTAAACAGGATATTCTACATGAATATAATATACTTATTTAATAAATTATTAATTTATATAATAGTTTTTTTTTTTTTAAATGACTGTTAAAATAAATACCAAAGACTGAACGAGATGTTCCAAATTGATTATATTTATTTTTCTTTTATGTCACAAAAAGAGTTTCCTTACGCAGATGATATTCAATTGTTTAAAGTGGTTAATTAATATTTAAATATATATATTTTTAATACTATTAAACTAATTGAAACTGAACTCAATGCCAGATTTTTTTTTTCGTGTCACTAAATGAAGTTGGTTTATTTAATTCAGGAAATTAAATGAACATTTGGATAATTATTGAGTCAAATATTGTAACGGTTTTATTTTTTTTTTTTATCATAAAAAAATGTATTAATATTAATTTTAAAAATCTGATCAATACGTGTATTATACATAAAATATTTCTGCATAAATCCAAATCATTATTTGCTAATATTTTCAAATCATATAATTATAGAGATATCGTTATTCTCGGTTAAGTGGTCGCCGTTCCTTCGTCCTCCCCTAGCACTTTAACTATAACATCGCGTTAAATTTAGATACTAATACGCTTTTAAGGCTTAAATCACAACACTATATATACGTAAAAATCAGTGCTGTGAATTAAACGCAACAACAAATCTATTAGATGTGTGATGCAATAATTGAATATAATCTCATTTAATAAATTTGTATTTGTGTTTGAATCGAACTAGTGTTTTTTTTGTCGTTGACTTATTATATTTAACTTAGGAACTCGAATTTTTCAGTACATAAAGTGATTTAATTCTAAAAACTCGTGTAATGTCATTACAAATTTTAACGGTTACATTTTTTTTTTTTTTTTTTGTACTATCGACATCGTTTGAATTAATAACTATTGTGTAATAGACTCGTACGTTTTACATGATTTCGTTTGCATTTTTGTATTTCCTATAACTCATCTTAAAATTCATGCACGTATTAAAAACGTCACAATTAAATGTAAAAGTAGGTATGCGACAATAGGCGTTTTTCACTGGTCGTCACGCATTTAGAATATTTAGACTGCAGTGTTGTTGTATAATGACGGCGTACATGTTAAAACGAGATTACAATTCAATACGTTCGTGAATTTGTGACCATTGGTTAAGTACAATTGAAAATATTACAAACAATAAATTTCATAACGCGTTACCTATATATTCATGATGATTACCGCCGAAAATATTGTTACATCTGAACGGTTCTTACGTACGGTTCGCACGGTTGTTAAGAACAGTAAAAAAATAATATTCGATTTCCAACAGCAGCTTATGTAATAACAATATGTCCGTTGTTTATTAAGCCTATAATGTTTTTTGAACAGTTCGATAAACATATTTTTTTTCAGTTTTTAGTCGATTTTTACTAGATTATTAATTATTATAATGAGTCTCATTTTATGACGCGTGTTTAATACTATATTTTAATTTATTTTAAGATTTTTTTTTTTTTAAGTGTTTTTGTTTTTATTATTGATTAGTCGCTTAATATTTTAATACGATTTTATAATCGTCTAGATTGCACGTGGTTAAATTACCATTTTAATTGATGTATACAGTGTTAAGAAATCGTCATTTATGGAATAATATCAAAACCTTGAATCAAATTATCTTTCAATAATCAGCTTTTACAACGATATTATAGCTCAACATACTAAATATATAATAATATTAAAAAAAATATATATAGACTATAATTATAGATGCCTTTTGCCTTTCGGAGAAAACTTATTATTTAAAAACGCGAAAATATTGTTTTTCAAATGTGACCTATAAACGATTTAGGTGAGAAATATTTTATTAATCGTATTGATTACTAAAACGTTCGAGCATACATTAATATGTAAATTATACATATTAATTATAACAATTATATTAAAAACTAACGTATAATTATTGTTGGTATATATCTATATACATTTAATATGTATATTCATATAACAGACAGGATGATTAAGACTTCTATAGGAACCCAGGGTCCATTATCTGGTTGTGGACCCTTATCGATGGAAAAAAATTACAGTTTTGTTCTTATCCCTGTTTAAACGTCATAATATTGTTCAAATTGGCGTACACGTAATTTTATAAATATTTTCTGTTAAGAAAAAATATTACCATTGTTTAAATATAGGTACGCAAATTTAATCAATTATATAATTACGCTTTTTAAATTTAAAGTAAAATGCTAAAATGTTACCCAAAAAATTGTAATTTTATAGCACAACATTAATGTGAGCACTACAAATAAATATAAAATATATTAAATATTATATTATATTTTCACAAGAATGTAATTGTTTTTTTAGTCTTAAAATGTTTTTATACAAAAAAAAAAAAAAATACAAATAGACTACTTTATATTATTTTAAGCTGACATAATAATGGGCCCTTTACACGCGTAGGCTTTGGAGACGTAACCCCTTCTGGTTCACCTCTTAATCCGGGCCTGTATATAGAATACACACACATGGCCAGTTGCACCAGTTCTACTTAATATTTGAGTTACACTTAAAATTATTTAAGTTAAATTTAAAGTTCAAAGTGTGTTGCACCGACAAAAAACTAAGTCTTAAAAATTAAAGGAAGACTTAAGTATCACGTTGATGCAAATGTCCAACAGTGTTTGTATTTATATAATTCTGTGAGGCGTATTATCCTTAAAGAAATTGTGGGACTCCTGCTGAACCGATCTGTCACGTTGACAGCTTGTTGGAAACACTTAGGCTCTGAGGACTCGGAAAAATTAAAATGGATTATTTTTTTCCCCTACTTAAATCGTCGTGATGACAAATAATATTTTCCACACGTATTTACATAATGTTGTTACGATAGTTACTTGATTGTGTATTTTGCTCTTACGCGTCACTATAGATAATCTAACAATTTAAACACGAGTTCTTAAAAATTATCATTATCGAACTACGAGTATATCTTTATATAAAATACTTTAAACTTTACTTGAATGATTTGAGTGTTCAAACGGGTCGATATCTATACTCATAAACATTCACTCAGGGCGAAGCAACATCAAGACAGCTAGTCATTCATAAGACGACCACGAGCATAAAGAATTAAAATATTACAACAAACATTTGATATTTATAAGAAAAAAGGACTAGGTGTATAAACTAGCAAAAGAAAAAATATATTTTGTGTAAATTAACGAACAGTTGTTGAAATATTTAATTTTTCGTAATAATACAAATATTACATTATGTAATGTAATATTACATGTAAATTACATTATATAGATAACACTGAAATTCTAAAATGCGTACAGGAAAGAAAATAAAACGAATACGCAAGTATACACGATCGTATTCCTCCTTAAAATATTAGGCATTATACTAATTTACAACTACGTAAAATTTTAAATAGATATGTTTGTAATTCAACGATAAATTATGAATTACAAAACAGATCAATGTGTAATAAAAATAAAATAGTATTTTATACTGATAATCGGACAAGCCGAAAGTTACATTGAAGGACATCTCTATGGCACAGAATATTCTGTGTCTAGTCATGTTCTATTGTCTATTTGAGACATAACTACTGATAAGGAATAACATCAAAAGTTTCCAAACGTCATACCTTCACTAGGGTTTATTAATAAATACCTATGACTTATATAATGTTATTTATTTTTAATTTAAATTTTGTTCCACCATAAAAATAAAAATTTGGAAGCGTGCGTATAATCCTTTAAAACTTTAAATTAATTGATGGGAAGAGTGGGGGCAAAGTAAAAAGTAAAAACTACCATTAAATAATATTTATTGCCTACCTACCTATAGTAACTATAGGTTAGGTTACGTTAGGTTAGGTTAGGTTTTTACATCAATAACTGTTATTGATGTAAAAAACGCAATTTTATATTAGGTGTAAATTGATTATGCAATTTTTATCACAAAATGTAATACGAACATTTTTTTTTTTTACAAATGGTAAAAAATTTATATATGTATATATGTATTTATAATTGTTAAACTATATGGATAAATTAAGTAATTGAGCAAATTATATTATCATAAATCGTATAGGTCGACGAAATTTGTTACATTTTTATATCGTAATGATTTTTACCAGAAATATAATTTGAAATTCAAATCGTGGTAAATCATAAAAAAGATTTAAAATCTTAAACTTCTTTAAAAAATATTTATAAATCAAAATATATCTATATTTTATAAGTATAATATATCAATGTCGAAAATGTAATAATTTCTAAAAATGTAGGTATGTAGGTTTATTCAAAATTGAATAAAATTTTTATAACTCGAGAATTTTAAAATAAAGTGAATTCAGGTCCTAATCAGAAGAACAGGTGGATTAAGCAAAAACGTTAAAAATATTAGAACATATTACAAAAATATTAAAATTAATAACAAATTAAAATGTATCGCAAATCAAATTAATATAGTTACTTTAATTATTTTATAATTATTAATATACCTACATATTTGAAAATAACAGTGAAAAAATCCAAAAATCTCTATGTACGATTCGCAATAAAGAGAAATACTAACCATTACTCTTTGTACACAATAATTTCTGTGGTGAGACATGTGTAGTGATATAAGGCTCGTGCAGCTCAATGTTTAATCTCCCAAAAATAAGAGATTACAATGAATGAACGACATACGTTATACATTTTCAATCCGTAAAAACGTCTTCAATATACTGTGTATTTACTCGGTAAATTTGGAAACGTTATTATTTTTAAGAGAGATCAAGTCGAATATGAGTGAAAAATACAATAATAAATAAGTATTTCGACAAAAGTACAATGATCAGAAACCCGAGATTTTTTCGCGCGTATTGAGTAACAATAATGAGTGTTGACTGTTGATCAATAAAAACTTCACAACTATAAATCTTAATCATGAATACGTAATATACATATAAAAATCAGAAATGTATGCTTTTTGTTAACAATAGGTCTTGTTACACTCTACCTAATCATTATATAATATACGCCCTTAAAAGAGCGTTCAATGAGTTCAATGTGAAATCAAACATCATTAAAATGTATTTCGAGTGTTCAACAGAGTTTTATAATTCTTCTTTTATTTTCCTTCACTAGACGTTCCAACTTACTCCTCGAGGTCACACACTTATGTAAAAATTGAAAACGTAAAATCATACTCTATATATCATAATAATATAATTTAACTGCTTTAAATAAAAAATGAATAAACTTTATGAAGTTTTTAGTCCTATACAATTCATTATTAAATATTTTAACCAAATGAATTAAAAATAATATAGAAAAAGTAATTACCAAATAATAATTTGCAATTAAATTGTATTAATTATTATCAATTGATAATTATATCAAATAAAATTCATTTTATACGTTGTCTAGTATATAATTTATATTCGAATACTCGCGGGTAATTTTCAAACGAATCAATATTCACAGTTAATTTCGAGTGTTTTCCAAAACTTCAATTTACTATGAACTGATAAATTGAAGTTATGCAACCTCGGAGACATCTAAATTTTGAATAGTAATGTTTACCACAGTGATAATTAGGTTTAATTACATTTTTATTTTATTAACTTCTTAACAGTACAAAATTATTAAATAAACTTGTTAAGAAGTTAATAGAATAAAAATGTAATGAAACCAAAGTATCGAGGTCGTAAACATTATTATTCAAAATTAAAGTGTAAAAAAAAAATATATATATATATATATGATTATTGGGTACAAACAACAAATCATTAATTTTATTAAAACAAAACATATAAATTGAAGAATTAATCTAAATATGATCCATTTTATATAGATATATTGTATTATGCTGTTTTCATATAATTTTAAAAACACAGTTATCAATATCTGATTAAGTTTTTAGAAAGAATAAATAAAAATTTTACTCTGCATTTCATTTTAGTTATATTGTACCGATTTGTAATTTAAATATACATAATTTAATATAAACTCTAAAACTACAATTATACGATTGTAAATTATTTGTCAAAAAGTTTTTTTTAAAAAGAATATCAATAAGGTGGTGTTAACATTGAAAGACGAAAACATAATTTGTTCTAGATATCTATCAAATTTAAATGTTAATTACGTAATTTTAATTTATATCAATCAATTATAAAAATAAGAAAGGATGAGAAAGAAATTGTATAAAATACGCATAAAATCGATAATGATTGACTTACACGAGTGTAGTAAATTAGGCCAGATCTTTAATTGAAAATACACTATCTACGCTCATTTAGGTTATAACTTGTTACAATAATACATCGGAAAGATGGCACGGACAGCATACTTCTGAGGTCACAGCACGTACCAATGTTTTTTACTCGTTTATTTTGAAGTCTGCGTGTTTTAAAAGTGTTAGAATATACATTTATTACTCGTACACTTACAGCCAATTAATGATTTCCACATATCGTCGGAAACAAAAAAAAAACATTTATGCAAAATAATATAATAATTGTGAACTACTATATATTGCGTCAGCTCGTGAGAAGCGCTGGAAACGTAGGCTATATATTCTTATTCCCAGGGGTCAACCTTGGGGCACGTTGTCCCATTGTTAACCATGGGATCTTAACGTTATGATATTCGATTTTTATAAAGTTTTTTGACACGATATTAGAGTATTGCAATAACTGTATGTATAAATACGACATGCGTAGGTCGAATTTCGTTTGTACGCTCTCATAGTTGGTGTTCGTCAGACTAAATGGAACGTAGTCGCGGATCGTCTGCATTTGTTTTATGTACGCGTTCATATTATTATTGATTTATAAACACAGTGCATAAACAATATCGAGAAATGACTTTTTCATTACAGGTAAGTACTACACACATTAAAAATAATACTTATTCGCGTGAAAAATAATAGTTACGCACCTAAACGACACACAGACGATTATTATTTTGTATGCATAAATGTAGATAAAATTTGTTTTTATCCGTACATTTACTAAACACAAATGGCTCACATTTGTTAAACATAAAACAAAAAAATAACCACTCTCTATAGGTTTATAGTTTAAATTAAATTCATACTCATGGTGTTTTAGATTTTGAGCGTAGCAAGAAATCTATTGGTTTTACAAAGCTGCATTTTTTTAATATATATATATATTTGTACCCAAAAATTCTAACCGAAGGAGTGCTCCGATCTTTACAATCACAGATTTTTTTCCGGTAGCAAATTACGTGTAGTTGGTATTTTAGAGAGGTCATTTTTCGATTTTCTCAAAAGCGCCTGGAAATATAACTCGAAAATTAAATAAAAGAAGTAAAAACGCGATTTCGTCGAAATCGATTATTATTATTATTTCTTCGTAATTTAGAAACTAATGAGTATATAAATATGAAATATTCATCAAATATGTAACTGTCTGTTATATTAAGGAAAAACGATTTTCCAAAAACGTTCTTTTAATTTTGGACTATTTATAGCAATTGTATATTTTGAGGCATTTAATTTATAAAAACAGTTAGTTTTTGTTATGTACCTAGAACATTACACCGAAGCTCCGCTCAGAATCGTTTTATCGAATGCAATGATTTATCGCATTACTCTCAAATTTATAGTGAAAACAATACACTTTAAAATCTTTATCCAAGTAATTCACTTAAGGGGACGTTCTACCTGACTCAGTTGTCTCTGTCTGACACACACGTAACATAGTCAAATCTGGTTTCGTATTTCCAATATTGTGAGTAATTTGCAAATTTTTGGACATGATGACCTATGATATTAATTAATAAAAATAACATAATCTATGACACGTAGGAATTATTTTTTCGATAAATTGTATTTTTAGTTTTTTACAAGTGCATAAATAACGTGATAATTAAATTATAAATATTTCGTTTAAAATTTAATTGATCGAAAAAGTAATTCCAACGTGTCATAGA
The DNA here is from genome assembly GCA_032441835.1 of Slavum lentiscoides. NCBI lineage: Eukaryota > Metazoa > Arthropoda > Insecta > Hemiptera > Aphididae > Slavum > Slavum lentiscoides. Next base: position 18,178,623 of record CM063706.1, on the reverse strand, counting down.
TTATGCTATTTTATTAATTAATATCATAGGTCATCATGTCCAAAAATTAGCCAATTACTCACAATATTGGAAATACGAAACCAGATTTTACTATGTTACGTGTGTGTCAGACAAAGACAACTGAGTCAGGTAGAACGTGCCCTTAAGCGACATTCGCAACACCCCGCGGCTCGTTACCATTTTTTTTTTTTTTTTAAGTGTGTTAATCTTTTATTTCGAAAAACATTGTAAAACTTCATCTACGAAAAAAAGGGGTTTATATTTATTATACGTAGAATAGCTTTTCAAAATTAAAAAACCTGTATGTAAATTTATAGACAAAACTATAAAATACTAATAACTCTGTACTTAACTTGATACTGGACAAATTTTTAAAATTGTATCGTAACATATAATTGTAATGACACCGGATACGTAATTATTATGCATTATAAATTATTCGCGAACCACTAAAACACTTTAGTCTGGCACCACTCAATTACACAAGACATATAACTTTTTATCAAGTTGATATGCCATCTGAATTTCGAACACAGATTTTCATATTAACAATAAGGACATCGAAAGTTTTTTAAGAATACCCGAGAAGCAAATAAATAATACATATATATATTATATATGAACAGTGGCGTAACCAGGATTATGTAATGGGGGATTTAAGTATAAATGAAATTATAAGCTTTTACATTTTTTGTTAAGTTTGCTGCACAATGCTCATACTTTTATTGAACCATTCAAGGACCAGGTTCAGTGGTGTGTGTACAAAAAAATAAAAATAAATGAATAAAAATAAAATAAATAAATATATTAGGACTGCAATATGAAATTCTTTTATTATTTTAATTCTATTATTTTATAGAAATAAGTAGAAAATTTATTGTTATCAATCTGGACTCTGGACAAGTTTTCAAAAGTATTATGCTTTTACTTGTAAAATGACAAAATATATCATATTTTTTTGCAGTAGGTATTAAAATTAATGAAATATACAATTGTATAAATTGTATACATTTATTAGATTAAAAAGTATAAAAAAAAAGGCAATGGGGGGTTTAAACACCCAAATACCCCCCCTGGCTACGCCACTGTATATGAATACCTACGTTTGAAAATGAATACAACAAAAATGAGGTCATAAGTTCAACTATTACAGTTTTATACAACTGTATATAATTCTACGTATTTTAAAATTAAATATATTCTATTTTTATTTTTTGCTATTCACTATTTATGCATAGTGAAATATAATTATACACTTGCATGTTTACAAATCGTATGTAACATACGTGTTATCAGGTTTATTCACATAGTTTAAAACGCAGATATATTTCAGACCAAACTAATATCGTATATCAAATTCTATTTTACTGAACAATGCACATTTGAAAGTTAAAATTTTTAAAGCATTTCATTTATATATTTATTTAACCTATTTCCCAACAATTTTATGTTATAACGACAATTTAAAGCGTACATTTTTGGAATACTTTATTCTTAATCTATTCTTATTATATGTAATATACCAGATGTTCTCACTCGGCTTCGACCGCGTTATTATACTCGTAGTTGTCATTTCGTTCGAATTATTTAAGTCATTAATTTAGGCTTAATGCAGACCACCGTTACTTCCGCAATGTCGACGCTCTTCTCCATTCATAACCATTTCTTCTCCATTCCACAATCTCAACATCTTTAGGTCTTCAATGACATCATCATCTCCTTGTATATTATCTGTATCAGTGGCGTGCCGAAGAGACATTTTTTGAGGCAGTTGCCTCACGGTAATTTTTTGGGTGGGTAGGTAGGTAGGTTCAGTGGTTAAAAACATATATATTATGTATATTATAAATAATTTATATACATTATTTATATTATATATGAGGGTAGGTAGTCAAATTATCTAGTTTGACTCAG